>CM069527.1:115750000-117150000 GCA_035773235.1 Eospalax fontanierii | reverse complement strand
AGTTATGGTTAGGGTTAGGGATTGGTTTAGGTTTAGGGTTAGGGTTAGGGTTAGGGTTTGGGTTAGGGTTAGGGTTAGAATTTGGGTTAGGGTTTGGTTTAGGGTTTGGGTTAGGGTTAGATTTAGCGTTAGGGTTATGGTTATGGTTTGGGTTAGGGATAGGGTTAGGGTTATGGTTTGACTTACGGTTTGGGTTATGGTTAGGTTTAGGTTTAGGTTTTGGGTTAGCGTTAGGGTTAGGGTTAGGGTTTGGCTTTGGTTTAGGGTTAGGTTCAGGGTTAGTGTTAGGGTTAGGGTTTGGGTTTGGTTTAGGGTTTGGGTTAGTGTTAGTGTTAGGTTTAGGGTTTGAGTTAGGGTTAGGGTTAGAGTTGGGTTAGGGTTAGGGTTAGGGTTTGGCTTTGGGTTAGGGTTAGGGTTAGGGTTATGGTTAGTGTTAGGGTTAGGGTTTGGGTTTGGGTTTGGGTTAGGGTTAGGGTTAGGTTTTGGGTTTGGGTTAGGGTTAGGGTTAGGGTTAGGGTTTTGGTTTGGGTTAGGGTTAGGGTTAGGGTTACGTTTATTGTTAGGGTTAAGGTTAGGGTTAGGGTTAGGAATAGGGTTAGCTTTAGTGTTTGGGTTAGGGTTAGTGTTAGGGTTAGGGTGTGCTTTAGGGTTTGGGTTATGGTTAGGTTTAGGGTTTGGATTAGAGTTAAGTTTAGGTTTTGGTTTAGGGTTAGGGTTAGGGTTAGGATTAAGGTTAGGGTTAGGGTTTGGGTTTTGATTTAGGGTTAGGTTTAGGGTTTGGTTTGTGGAAGGGTTAGTGTTAGTGTTAGGGTTAGGGTTAGGCTTTGGGTTAGGGTTAGATTTAGGATTAGAGTTAGGGTTATGCTTTGGGTTAGGGTTAGATTTGGTGTTAGGTTAGGGTTTTGGGTAGGGTTAGGGTTAGGGTTAGGGTTAGGGTTTGGGTTTGAGTTAGGGTTAGGTTTAGAGTTAGGAATAGGGTTAGGGTTAGGGGTTAGGGTTAGGGTATGGTTTGGTTTAGGGTTAGGTTTATGGTTAGGGTTATTGTTATGGTTAGGGTTTGGTTCAGGGTTAGGGTTAGAGTTTGGGTTAGGGTTAGTGTTTGGCTTAGGGTTAGTGTTAGGGTTAGGGTTAGGTTTAGGGTTAAGGTTTGGTTTGGGTTAGGGTTAGGGTTAGGGGTTGTGTTAGGTTTAGGTTTGGGCTTAGGATTAAGGGTTAGGGTTAGGGTTTGGGTTTGGGTTAGGGTTAGGATTAGGGTTAGGGTTTGGTTTAGGGTTAGTATTAGTGTTAGTGTTAGGGTTAGGGTTTGAGTTAGGGTTAGAGTTAGGGTTAGGGTTTGGTTTGGGTTAGGGTTAGTATTAGTGTTAGTGTTAGGGTTAGGGTTTGAGTTAGGGTTAGAGTTAGGGTTAGGGTTATGGTTTGGGTTTGGGGTACGGTTAGGTTTAGGGTTTGGAATAGGGTTAGGCTTAGGGGTTAGGGTTAGCGTTTGGTTTCGTTTAGGGTTAGCTTTAGGGTAAGGGTGAGTGTTAGGGTTTGGTTTAGGTTTAGGGTTAGAGTTTGGGTTAGGGTTAGGGTTAGGGTTAGGGTTTGGGTTAGGGTTAGGTTTAGGGTTAGGGTTAGTGTTCGGGTTAGGGTTAGGGTTAGGACTAGGGTTAGGGTTTGGATTTGGGTTACGTTTAGGGTTAGGTTCAGGGTTAGGGTTTGGGTTTGGGTTAGGGTTACGCTTAGGGTTTTGGTTTGGGTTATGGTTAGTGTTAGGTTTAGGGTAAGGGTTAGGTATAGTGTTAGGGTTTGGGTTAGGTTTAGGTTTAGGGCAAGCCTTAGGATTAGGGTTAGGGTTAGGATTAGGAGTAGGGTTTGGGTTAGGGTTATGGTTAGGGTTAGGGTTTGGGTTATAGTTAGGTTTAGGGTTAGGGTTAGGGTTAGGTTTTGTTTGGGTTAGGGTTAATTTTAGGGTTAGGTTTAGGGTTAGTGTTTGGATTAGAGTTAGTGTTATGGTTAGGGTTAGGGTTTGGGTTTGGGTTAGGGTTAGGGTTAAGGTTAGTGTTAGGGTTTGGGTTTGGGTTAAGGTTAGGGTTATGGTTAGGGTTTGGGTTAGGGTTAGGGTTAGGGTTAGGGTTTGGTTTAGGGTTAGGGTATGGGTTTGGGTTAGGGTTAGGTTTAGGGTAAGGGTTTGGATTACCGTTAGGGTTAGCGTTAGGGTTAGTGTTAGGTTTTGGATTTGGATTAAGGTTAGGGTTAGGGTTAGAGTTAGGGTTTTGTTTAGAGTTAGGTTTAAATTTAGGGTTAGGGTTAGGGTTTGGTTTGGATTATGGTTAGTGTTAAGGTTAGGGTTAGGGTTAGGGTTTGGGTTAGGGTTAGATTTAGGGTTAGGGTTAGGGTTAGTGTTTCGGTTAGGGTGAGGGTTAGGGTTAGGGTTAGGGTTAGGGTTTGGGGTTGGGTTAGGATTAGGTTTAGGGTTAGTGTAAGGGTTTCGGTTAGGGTTAGATTTAGGGTTAGGGTTAGGGTTAGGGTTTCGGTTAGGGTTATGGTTTAGGGTTAGGTTTAGGGTTAGGGTTAGGGTTAGGTTTTAGGGAAGGGTTTGGGTTTGGTTTAGTTTTAGGGTTAGGTTTAAGGTTAGGTTTAGGTTTAGGGTTAGGGTTAGTGTTTGATTTGGGTTAGGGTTAGTGTTATTGTTAGGGTTAGGGTTTGCATTTGAGTTAGGGTTAGAGTTAGGGTTAGGGTTATGTTTTGGGTTTGGGTAGGATTAGGTTTAGGGTTTGGAATAGGGTTAGACTTAGAAGTTAGGGGTAGGGTTTGGTTTAGGTTTAGGGTTAGAGTTTGGGTTAGGGTTAGGGTTAGGGTTAGCGTTTGGGGTAGGGTTAGGGTTAGGGTTGGTTTAGGGTTCGGGTTAGGTTTAGGGTTAGGGTTTGGGTTAGGGTTAGGTTTATGGTTAGAGATAGTGGTAGGATTTCGGTTAGGTTTACGGTTAGGGTTTGGCTTTGGGTTAGAGTTAGGGTTAGGGTTAGGTTTAGGGATTAGGTTAGGGGTAGAGTTAGAGTCAGACTTTGGGTTAGGATTAGGGTTAGGTTTAGGGTTAGGGTTAGGGTTAGGGTTAGGGTTAGGGTTAGTGTTAGGGTTAGGGTTTGGGTTAGGGTTACGGTTAGGGTTTCGTTTGGGTTATGGTTAGTGTTAGGGTTAGATTTAGGTTTAGGGTTAGAGTTAGGGTTAGGATTTGGGTTAGGTTTAGGGTTAGGGTTAGGGTTACGGTTTGGGTTTGGGTTAGGGTTAGGCTTAGGTTTAGGGTTTGGGTTAGGGTTAACTTTAGGGTTAGGTTTAGGGTTAGATTTAAGGTTAGGATTAAAGTTAGGGTTAGGGGTTGGGTTTTGATTTAAGGTTAGGGTTAGGGTGGGTTAGGTTTAGGTTTAGGGTTTGGGTGTGAATTTGGTTCAGGTTTAGTGTTAGTGTTAGTGTTAGGGTTAGGGTTTGTGTTAGGGTTAGGGTTAGGTTTAGTGTTAAGTTTTGGGTTAGGTTTAGGTTAGTGTTAGTGTTTGGGTTAGGGTTAGGGTTAGGGTTGGGTTAGGGTTCGGGTTATGTTTAGGGTTAAGGTTTGGGTTAGGGTTAGGTTTATGGTTAGAGTTAGTGGTAGGATTTCGGTTAGGTTTACGGTTAGGTTTTGGGTTATGGTTACGGTTAGGGTTTGGCTTTGGGTTAGAGTTAGGGTTAGGGTTAGGTTTAGGGATTGGGTTAGGGGTAGAGTTAGAGTCAGACTTTGGGTTAGGATTAGGGTTAGGTTTAGGGTTAGGGTTAGGGTTTGGTTTGGGTTAGGGTTAGTGTTTGGGTTAGGGTTAGGGTTAGCTTTAGTGTTTGGGTTAGGGTTAAGGTTAGGTTTTTGTTTGGGTTAGGGTTAGTGTTAGGGTTAGGGTTTATGTTAGGGTGAGGGTTACGGTTAGGATTAGGGTTAGGGCTTGCGTTTGGTTTAGGGTTAGGGTTAGGGTTAGGGTTAGGGTATGGGTTGGGTTTGGGTTAGGGTTAAGGTTAGAGTTAGTGTTTGGGGTAGGTTTATGTTTAGGGTTTCGGTTAGGGTTACGGTTAGGGTTTCATTTGGGTTAGGGTTAGTGTTAGGGTTAGTGTTAGGGTTAGCGTTAGGGTTAGGGTTTGGGTTAGGGTTAGATTTAGGATTAGGGTTAGGGTTAGGGTTTGGGTTAGGGTTAGGGTTAGGGTTAGGGTTACGTTTAGTGTTTGGGTTTGGATTAGGGGTAGGGTTAGGGTTAGGGTTAGGGTTTGGGTTCAGGTTACGGTTAGGGTTTGGGTTTGGGTTGGGGTAGGGTTAGGGATAGGGTTAGGGTTTGGGTTAGGTTTATGGTTTGGGTTTGGGTTTGGGTTTGGGTTAGGGTTAGGGATAGGGCTAGGATTAGGGTTTGGGTTAGGGTTAGGGTTAGGGTTAGGTTTTGGGTTAGGGTTAAGGTTAGGGTTAAGGTTAGGGTTAGCGCTAGGATTAGGGTTTGGGTTAGGGTTATGGTTAGGGTTAGGGTTTCGGTTTGTGTTAGGATTAGGGTTAGGGTTAGGGTTAGGGTTAGGTTTAGGGTTAGGATCAGGGTTTGGGTTAAGGTAAGGTTAGGGTTTGGGTTAGGTTTAGGGTTAGTGTTAGCTTTAGTGTTTGTGTTAGGTTTAGGGTTAGGGTTTGTGTTTGTGTTAGGGTTAGGGTTAGGGTTAGGGTTTGGGTTAGGGTTAGGGTTAGGGTTAGGATTAGGGTTAAGGTTAGGGTTAGAGTTATGGTTAGGGTTAGGGATTGGTTTAGGTTTAGGGTTAGGGTTAGTTTTAGGGTTAGGATTAGGGTTAGGGTTAAGGTAAGGTTAGTGTTTGGGTTAGGTTTAGGGTTAGTGTTAGCTTTAGTGTTTGGGTTAGGGGTAGGGGTATGGTTTGTGTTTCGGTTAGGGTTAGGATTAGGATTAGGGTTTGCGTTTGGGTTAGGTTCAGTGTTAGGGTTAGGTTTAGGGTTAGGGTTAGGTTTAGGGTTAGGTTTTGGGATAGGTTTAGATTTAGGGTTTGGGTTAGGTTTAGGGTTTGTGTTAGGGTTAGTGTTAGGTTTAGGGTTTAGGTTTTGGTTAGGTTTAGGTTAGGGTTAGGGTTTGGGTTAGGGTTAGCGTTACGGTTAGGGTTAGTGTTTGGGTTTGGGTTAGGGTTAGAGTTAGTGTTAGGGTTTGGGTTCAGGTTACGGTTAGGGTTTGGGTTTGGGTTAGGGGTAGGGTTAGGGTTTGGGTTAGGGTTAGATTTAGGGTTAGGGTTAGGGTTAGGGTTTGGGTTAGGGTTAGGGTTAGGGTTAGGGTTAGGGTTACGTTTAGTGTTTGGGTTTGGGTTAGGGGTAGGGTGTGGGGTAGGGTTAGGGTTTGGGTTCGGGTTACGGTTAGGGTTTGGGTTTGGGTTAGGGGTAGGGTTAGGGACAGGGTTAGGGTTTGGGTTAGGTTTATGGTTTCGGTTTGGGTTTGGGTTAGGGTTAGGGATAGGGCTAGGATTAGGGTTTGGGTTAGGGTTAGGGTTAGGGTTAGGTTTTGGGTTAGGGTTAAGGTTAGGGTTTCGGTTAGGGTTAGCGCTAGGATTAGGGTTTGGGTTAGGGTTATGGTTAGGGTTAGGGTTTCGGTTTGTGTTAGGATTAGGGTTAGGGTTAGGGTTAGGGTTAGGTTTAGGGTTCGGATTAGGGTTAGGGTTAAGGTAAGGTTAGGGTTTGGGTTAGGTTTAGGGTTAGTGTTAGCTTTAGTGTTTGTGTTAGGTTTAGGGTTAGGGTTAAGGTTTGTGTTTGTGTTAGGGTTAGGGTTAGGGTTTGGGTTAGGGTTAGGGTTAGGGTTAGGATTAGCTTTAAGGTTTGCGTTTGGTTTAGGGTTAGGGTTAGGGTTAGGGTTTGGGTTAGTGTTAGTGTTAGGGTTAGGGTTAGAGTTATGGTTAGGGTTAGGGATTGGTTTAGGTTTAGGGTTAGGGTTAGGGTTAGGGTTAGGGTTTGGGTTAGGGTTAGGGTTAGAATTTGGGTTTGGGTTTGGTTTAGGGTTTGGGTTAGGGTTAGATTTAGAGTTAGGGTTATGGTTATGGTTTGGGTTAGGGATAGGGTTAGGGTTAGAGTTAGGGTTATGGTTTGACTTACGGTTTGGGTTACGGTTAGGGTTAGGTTTAGGTTTTGGGTTAGCGTTAGGTTTAGGGTTAGGGTTTGGCTTTGGTTTAGGGTTAGGTTCAGGGTTAGTGTTAGGGTTAGGGTTTGGGTTTGGTTTAGGGTTTGGGTTAGTGTTAGTGTTAGGTTTAGGGTTTGAGTTAGGGTTAGGGTTAGAGTTGGGTTAGGGTTAGGCTTAGGGTTTGGCTTTGGGTTAGGGTTAGGGTTAGGGTTATGGTTAGTGTTAGGGTTAGGGTTTGGGTTTGGGTTTGGGTTAGGGTTAGGGTTAGGTTTTGGGTTTGGGTTAGGGTTAGGGTTAGTGTTAGGGTTAGGGTTTTGGTTTGGGTTAGGGTTAGGGTTAGGGTTACGTTTATTGTTAGGGTTTAGGTTAGGGTTAGGGTTAGGAATAGGGTTAGTGTTAGGGTTAAGGTAAGGGTTAGTGTTTGGGTTAGGTTTAGGGTTAGTGTTAGCTTTAGTGTTTGGGTTAGGGTTTAGGTTTTGGTTAGGTTTAGGTTAGGGTTAGGGTTTTGGTTAGGGTTAGCGTTACGGTTAGGGTTAGTGTTTGGGTTTGGGTTAGGGTTAGGGTTAGTGTTAGGGTTTGCGTTCAGGTTACGGTTAGGGTTTGGGTTTGGGTTAGGGGTAGGGTTAGGGTTTGGGTTAGGGTTATGGTTTTGGTTTGGGTTTGGGTTTGGGTTAGGGTTAGGTTTAGGATTAGGTTTGGTTTTGTGTTAGGGTTAGGGTTAGGGCTAGGATTAGGGTTTGGGTTAGGGTCAGGGTTAAGGTTAGGGTTAGGGTTAGGGTTAGGGTTTGGTTTAGGGTTAAGTTTAGGGTTTCGGTTAGGGTTAGGGCTAGGATTAGGGTTTGGGTTAGGGTTAGGGTTAGGGTGACAGTTAGGGTTTGGGTTAGGGTTAAGGTTAGGGTTAGGGTTAGTGTTAGGGTTAGGGTTATTTTTAGGGTTAAGGTTTGGGTTAGATTTAGGTTAGGGTTAGGTTTTGGGTTACGGTTAGCGTTAGGGTTAGGGTTAGTGTTTGGGTTTGGGTTAGGGTTAGGGTTAGGGTTAGGGTTTGGGTTCGGGTTACGTTTAGGGTTTGGGTTTGGGTTAGGGGTAGGGTTAGGGATAGGGTTAGGGTTTGGGTTAGGGTTATGGTTTGGGTTTGGGTTTGGGTTTGGGTTTGGGTTAGGGTTAGGTTTGGTTTTGTGTTAGGGTTAGGGTTAGGGCTAGGATTAGGGATTGGTTTAGGGTTAGGGTTAGGGTTAGGGTTAGGGTTTGGGTTAGGGTTAAGGTTAGGGTTTCGGTTCGGGTTAACGCTAGGATTAGGGTTTGGGTTAGGGTTAGAGTTTGTGTTAGGGTTAAGTTTAGGGTTAGGGTTAATGTTAATGTTAGTGTTAGGCTTAGGGTTCAGTTTCGGGTTATGGTTAGGTTTAGGGTTAGGGTTTGGGTTAGGGTTAGGGTTAGGTTTAGCGTTAGTGGTAGGGTTTGTGTTAGGGTTGCGGTTAGGTTTTAGGTTACGGTTACGGTTAGGGTTTGGGTTTGGTTTAGAGTTAGGGTTAGGGTTAGGTTTAGGGTTTGGGTTAGGGGTAGAGTTAGAATCAGACTTTCAGTTAGGATTAGGGTTAGGGTTACGGTTAGGGTTAGGGTTAGTGTTTGGGTGAAGGTTAGGGGTAGGGTTAGGGTATGAGTTAGATTTGGGTTAGGGTTAGGGTTAGAGTTACGGTTTGGATTAGGGTTAGGTTTAGGGTTTGGGTTAGGGTTAAGGTTAGCATTTCGTTTGGGTTAGGGTTAGTGTTAGGGTTAGGGTTAGGGTTAGGGTTTGGGTTAGGGTTAGATTTAGGTTTAGGGTTAGGGTTAGGGTTTCGGTTAGGGTTAGGTTTAGGGTATGGGTTAGATTTGGGTTAGGGTTAGGGTTAGAGTTAGGGTTAGGGTTAGGGTTTGGCTTAGGGATAGGGTTAGGGTCAGCGTTAGGGTTAAGGTTTGGCTTACGGTTAGGGTTACGGTTAGGGTTAGGTTTAGGGTTTGTATTAGGGTTAGGGTTAGGGTTAGGGTTTGGCTTTGGGATTGGGTTAGGGTTAGGGTTAGTGTTAGGGTTAGGGTTAGGGTTAGGGTTAGGTTTAGGTTAGGGTTAGGGTTTGGATTAGGGTTAGCTTTAGGGTTAGGGTTAGTGTTTGGGTTAGGTTTAGGGTTAGGGTTAGGGTTAGGGTTTCGGTTTGGGTTAGATTTAGGGTTTGGTATTGGGTTTGGGTTAGGGTTAGGGTTAGGATTAGGTTTGTGTTTGTGTTAGGGTTAGGGTTAGGGCTAGGATTAGGGTTTGGGATCTGATATGTGAGGCTTCCATGGCAGTCTTCTATCCCAAAACAGGTGGCAGCTCTGTCAACTACAGCACACATGGCCTTTCTCTTCATCCAGCTGCAGTTGCTGATGGACTATGGACGCTCATAGATCCTGATATATAGAAGTTCTTTCCATTAATCTGCTGTAATTCATGCTTCTCTTATACATCCACAGCCAATATCCTTTTCTGATCTCTGTCCCAGTAGCTGAACTTGTTGTGCACTGCCAGCATGTAACACTTTTTGGATCTTTGTTGCAAGAGATCATGACTTCATTTCTGCGTCCGCCATTCCCAGTGTTGCCGTTGGCCCATCCTCTCTCTAGGGTTACAATCGGGTATGTTTTCTCAGTCAGGTAAAAATATATAAGGAAAAAAACTCAAACCAGCAGAGACTGGACAATCAAACAGAGTTTAATTGAAAGACAGTCATATGCACACACATAAAGAATCACACATACAAACATGTAAGAATGACTTTTATTAATGAATATAATCTGGACTAATGACCTTTAATTAATACCAGCAAAACCATGTATATGGGTCTGATGACGGAGCTACTCCTTGGCAACCTCATTTTTTATGTCACCCAACAGTTAATGGATGAATGTGGAAAACCTTCAGAAACAGCATATGACTGTACAGGACCCAAAACACCCACCAATCCAACCAGCAAAGGTTGGAAAGAATTCCTGTTCTTGTAGCAAGGATTGCTAGGGATGAAAATCCCTGATGTTAAGAGAAAGCTGAACTTCATTTGTGACACTGAAGAAACATTTGGGACAAGACATGTAAATGTAGCTTGGGCCATTAGCATAGTTTTGAGAGACATCTGAGGAATGGGTGTTCTTGGGGTTAATGGCCTCTCATAAAATCTTTTTAAGAGTTTTAAAGGAAAAGTTCCCAGAAAAATCCTGCATCTGAACTGAACTTCCTGCAGGGCTCACCAACTGATTAGCACTTCAATGTTTGTGGATAGTTTGGAATGTTTCAGATTCAGAGACTATTTACAAGGCAGACTGACTCATGTTTAGGCCCATAAATAGCCACTTATTACCTACCTGTGTTCCTGATTTAACATTCTTTGACTAACAGAGACTTGAAGAGTTCCTACCAATCAAAAGGCTAAGGATGTCATCAGATTGCATCAGAGACCTATAATTGAATTCTCCTAATTTTGCTATGACCTGTCTAGTGAATGGACCCCATGTATGTGACAAGTCTCGAGTTAAGAATTTTCTTAGTTCTGTTGATAAACAAAACTTCCTAAAACTGTAACCACATTGGAACATAGCATTTACAAAACCTAAATTCATATTCCTGGGCCATGGCCACTCATATTTGGCTCCAGAATAAACAATCACTTTGTTTCCTTTGAGTTATGACTGTTTCTTTCATCATAACTTCTTGATGCCCAACATGGAGCTCAAACAGAACAATCTACTTTTCACTTAAGGAAACTGGATTGGTGCTAGGTACCAGTCAGTGCTCCCTTGTAGTCCACCATCTGGTATTGTCTCCTGGAGTGGAAATTCCTGATTTCTTTCTGGGGTCCAGACCTCCCTGGATTCCTCACTGGTCCATTTGGTTTATTCTGAGCTGGTTTTCAGGATCTTACTTGTTTTGTGCTGGAGTGACAACCTCTTATTCTTCTGCCAACTAGCCTCAGGCAAGTTTGACCTAAGGCTGTCCTAAATTCCAGGAACCCCTCTCCCTGTCCCTCAGGAGTTTGTTCTACAGATACTTGTCTGGGAATAGGGCATTGGAACTGCCTATTGTAACTGCTTGTTGTGTGCACTTAAGAATGACTCAGCTAATGTCCTGTTTTTTTCTTTTGTGAGAAGGTAATGAAATCCTGAACACTGAAGCCCAGGTTCTCCTTGTCCTCTGACCATCAGCTGTCACCTAACGAGAAGAAATGCAGTGGAGGAAGGATTTACTGCCATTTTCCAGTTTGAGGGATGTACCTAATATCCTGTGAAAGTTCAAGTGTAAGGAATGTGAAGCAGGCTCTGGTCACATTCTGGCCATGGTGGGGTGCAGAGAGAGGACAGGAATTGTAACTTGCATTAAAGATTTGCTCTCAGTAACACTTCACCTTAAGATTGGTTGGACGTATCCTCCATAGGTTCATGCCCATCCCACAATGTAAAATGCATGTATTACAACTTCAAATGGCTCCAGAATCTTTAACAATTTCAGTGCTGTGTAGAACTCTGAAGTCTGTTCTGAGATTCAAGATATTCCCTTCCAAACAATTTACACGCTTCAATGATGCAGACTAAACACTTCCATTGCAATATGAAGGAACAAATTCATGGGAATGAAATATAGGGACAAAACTACAATGAAACCCAGCACAGAATATCTTAAATCAATTACTTTCATCCCCAGTATCTGAGGCTTATGATGGAATCATGGGCACTCCAATGTTCTCAAGCCATCCTATTCCCCCTCAGTGTGCTGCATGCCAGACACACAGCCTCTCAGTAGTTTGGGATTCACTCCATGTCTGTAGCTCACCTCGCATATGGTCATCACTCAGGGCAACTCCAAATAATGGAACTTCCACTGAGATCTAGGTTTCACTTTCACCACTTCATGCAGGGCCTCCTAGGGCTTTCCTGCAGGGCCTCCAACCATGATGCACATTGTTTGACCTCAGTACCTCTGAAGCCTTGCTGTAGGATTTCTTTTGTCTATATTATCTAGAGCATTCCAGAGTCAAGAGAATTATTTGGCTTAGCCAGCTTGAGATGAAACAGTCACCCTGCACCACACTTACATTGGCTTCTATCTGTTAAGATCATTGTTTATTAGAAGAAAAACGCTTCAGTAGCATTCTCAGTTGAGCCTCCCTCCTCTCACATGAAGATGCATGTTCACAAGTTGGAGACTGTGATGGCCGGGCTCTGGGGATTCAGGGCTCCTTTCCCATTGTCCTATTCCAGAGCTCTAGTTTCCTCTTTACTGGTGCTAATCCCTTTAACAGCCACAGCAGCTTTCTCAGCACATCCTTGTTTACAAGTTGAAACTCATCCTGTTCCCTGCCAAACTGCACAGTTTTCATATTTTCCTGTCCCTTTGGTGCGCTCTCACACTATCAAAATGGCAAAGAACAGTGATAGTGACAATGGGGCAGCCTGATGCCATCATGTCTGCACATTTCCTCCACCGCACAAACTAGTGTGACACATTTTACATAGTCACACTCACATCCCAAGGTCTCTGGCAGGATGTAGAAACATTACTTGCCAGTATGATATAGGCATGGAACCTATTCAAATTCCTTACAGTTTCCAGTTCTTCTCTGAAACATTATCAATTGGTGCTCAGGGACCATATTCATCTGGCCATTTTCTCTTGGGCATTTGTCTGGGGTGTCTTTCACAAGGCTTCGCCCACCCCCAAACAAGTGTCAGATGACTTGACTGTGGCACCTGGTCTTTTTGTTTCCCTGTACTCTGCACAGAGCTTCTGCCTTCGCATATCATTTTTCTGCTTCTTGAAGAGACCTGATTGCTTCTCCATATTAATCACTAGCCAAAAAATCTGACCATGATGACTGTGAACACAAGCTGTGTAGAAGCCCGTTTTCAAGTGAAGGCATTTTCTCCACTTAGCAGAGCCTGCAGGATCCAACCTGGGTAATGTATCATCTGCTTTTTAATAGAATTTGCCTGTTTCGGCAATCAGTCCGGGAGCGTGTTCAGTTGCTCTGGCAAGTGTTGGTTCTTGGCCCTCACCCTGGCACTGGGAGGTTTACTCCTCCATGAGCCATGCCTCTGTATCCCTTCCTTTTTCTGCAACATAAGAAGTTTAAGGATATGACTTCACTTTAAAGTTTAGAAATCCCAGCTGCAAATTTTAGGCTTCCATGGACTTCTCGCTTCCTCAGTCATGTTTTCATTTCCAGCCTGTCTTGAAGCATACTCTGTAAACCAGAACCGCATTAAATCCCAAGAAAATTATTCAAAGAACAGGATCAAGCTGATCACAAGGAACCTGCCATTGCATACCAATCCACTTGCAAGTTTGAAAGTATCAAAATTTTCTTTCCTGGATAGATTCATCCAGTAAATTTAGGAAGCCTTTTAAAAGTGAGAAATAACATTCTGTGGTATTCTCCATTGTTTCCAGGTTACAGTACAGACATTACACTAGAGGTGCTGACAAATCACCAGTGTAAAGAAAATAAGAGTACAATTTTATTGGAAAGAAATATGACTGTTATTCTTTTCAAGTAGTAATACTGTATGAACATAAATTCCTGATAAAGTAATGATGTAACAACTAAGTCTCATGATACCTGAATACAAAGCCTTTAAGTTCAATCTTCCAGGAAGAAGGATGAGGCAGGTATTTCTATCAGGGGCACCTAACTTCATCATCCCCGTCTGCACCCTCATCCAACTCACTCTCTGTGTCATTGACAGTGATGCTCACTCAGAACACCGCCATGACATCATTGGGTGCAACAAGGGCCCACTCATTCCCTTCCTCTGTGACCTGCAATGCCTGGACTTTTTCAGCCTGGTGAGCCTCACTGTGACTTTTCTAACCTGATACATTCAATGGCGTCAAGTTCCTGACCATCACCCTGCTGATGTTCTGCAGTGTCTGAGTCCCCCTCATCCCTCCCTACCACAGCACCAGGGACGCAGCGATGGTGGCCATGGTGCTCTTCTCCATCTTGGCTTCCATCATGGGGCTGCTAGGCCGCATCTTTCCGCCTAAGTGCTACATTACATTGTTAATGCCAGGAAGAAATTCTCTGCATATGTCCTGCATAAACTGCGTTCTAGCAGAAGAGCACTCCACCTTCTTAGTTTAAATGGATGTGTTTCCTAAAATGTACAGAGGGCTGAGACAAGTGTGGACTGATTTATAAATCAGATAAGATTCATGTCATTGTACAATGGACTCTTACTCCTTTCTCCAAGAGAGTAATAGTCACTTTTAATTCTCCCTATTGCCTTTTAGTGAACAATATTCTGGAAATGACCTTGTTCCACCTGTTCATGACCATGCAGTTCAGTTACGGTTATATTATCTCCGCTTCTGTCATCTTCCTCTTGACGATCTGAATTAAATATTCTAAATTCTTCAACCCACTTACTTCCTTCTGTATAACTCCGTGTTTTCAAGTTTTCTAATTATTTCCTTAAATACTTTCCTATTGAAAAGGGACCATGAGGCAAGCCAGATGAGCCAATGAGTGGAGATACTTACCAACAAGCCTGGCTTTCTGAGTTCAAACACCCAGACCAATTATTTCTTTTTCCAGTTTTTAGTTAACTGGGTGAAAATCCTGGATTATTTGAGGAGCACCAAATATTTTCAATATTGCTTATAATTTGAATCCCTTATGATATCAGGTATTATGCACATAGTGTAATTATTTATTTTTAAAATTAAATTATTCATATAATAGATATCTTAGAGTCATGGTTTCTTGATGTTTATCCACAAAGTTTGTTTGCCTAAATTATGAACATAGCCATTATACATTTAGTTACATATATGTTTTTATATGATGTCTGTGTTTTGTGTGATACACTGAAGTGGAATAACACACATAGCTCTAAACTGCTTAGACTGAATTTGGTAAGGACTGGAGATGTAGTGCAATGATAGAGCACCTATATACACTGCTGTTCTTGAGGGAAATTTTCTGAGTTAGTATAATGGGAAAATCTCAAAGTTGTAGGATCTCTGTGCAAACATGTTTTTGTGTTACAAACTTATAGAACTCTGACAGAATTAAAGATCTCAGTGTTCTTTCTTAACTGGTTGAAATACTACATAAGGGCTGCCAAAATAGCTTAGTGGATAAGTCTTCCCATGAAGTCTGATGACATGGGATCAGTCCCTGGAACCCACATGCAGAATGAAATCAAATCATGTGAGTTGTCCTCTAAGTTCCACATGCTTCATGTGACAGGTTCATATGTGTATGTATACACAAAGACACACAGACACCGACACAGACACAGACACAGACATAGACACACACACACACATACACACACACACACACACAAACACACACACACTGAAAATAGTCAACAGAATCCTGAAAAATAAAAGAGCTAGTAACATCCCCATGCCTGTTTTTAAATTATGCTGCAGAGCTATAAGAATAAAAACAGCACAGTAATATAATAAAATGAGATATAATTAAGGACCCACAGTTAAGTCCATGTCTTCCAGACACCAGTCTTTTGACAAAGAGGACAAATATATACGCCTGAGAAAAGGCAACATATTCAAAAGGTGGTTCTGGCAAACTGGACTGCTACATGAGGAAAAGGAAACTAAATCCCTATATTCCTCCTGTCACTAACCTGAACTCCAGATGGATCATGGACCTCAATATGAGACCTGATGTCCTGAACCTGATAGAGGAGAAAGTAGGGAACACACTGAGCACACAGGCCCAGGATGGGACTCTGATTGCACAGGCCTTAACACAACCAATGGACAAATGGGACCTTGTGAAAATATGAAAACTTCTTTACAGCAAAGGACACTATCATTTCACATTCAGAGGAACCTGTAGAATGGAAAACATCTTTACCATATGTATATTTGACAGTGTTAGTATCTAGAATATTCAAATAAAAAATCTAAATATCAAAACACAAGCAATCCAATTAAAACTTGGAACAAGAACCTAAACCAAGTGAGCTCAAAATATGAAACGCAAATGTATGGAAAAATTTTAATGTTCATCATCCCTAACTATCAGAAAAAAGCAAATCGGAATGACTCTGAGATTTCATCTTACCCAGTCAGAAGGGCGAAGACACAGAGAACAATCAGGACAAATGCTATTGAAGATATGGGGAAAGGAAACAGTTATTCACTCCCAGTGAGAGTCATACGTGGTGCAGCTAGTAACAGTGTGGAGATTCCTCAGTGAGCGAGAAACAGGTCTACACATGTCCCTGCCATAGCACTCTTGGGCACACATTCAAATAACTATATATTATGACAGAGATTCCTATACATCCATGTTCATTGTTGCTCTGTTGGCAATAGACAGAAAATGGATACAACCTACATGTCTATCAACCGATGAATAGTGAAAATATAGAGCATTTACACAATGGATTCTTACTCAGCTGTTAAGAAAACCAAAATTAGGGGCTGGGGAGATGTTTAAGATGAGTGGCTGCTGTGCCATTTTAAGATCCACGTGGCAGCTAAAACAATCATCTGTAACATCAGTATCAGGGGAATCAGATACCATCTTCTGACTTCTGTAGTCATTGCACTACATGAGTGTGTCTACATACAGGCAATACACTCACATATATAAAATAAAAATACTAAACTTTAAAATGTTTTAATAAGAGAAACAACGTTATACAGGTCAAAGGTAAATCAATGAAATTGGAAACAATAATCCTGAATAAGTACACCCAGACCCAGAAATACAAATGCCCCATATCCCCTCTCGTCAGTGGATGCTAGCTTTGAATATTTGGATATGTGTGTTTCAGTTGGAACAACTGCACAGTCCTGAAATCAGAAAACTAGTAATTGGCCATGGGAGGAGAGGTAGAATGCAGTGATACAAAAGGATAAAAGAGATATGGAAGAAGAGAAAGGGTTAATGGGATGGGGAAATGGGAGGGCAAAGTGGAGGAGGAACTGCACCGAGAGGAAAGTAACAATAATGGCTTTGAAAAAGTCACATGGAACAGGTTAGGCATGGTGATGCATGTCTTTAATACCAGCACTGGAGGGAGAAGCAGGTGAATCTCTGTAACATAGAGGCAAGTCTGATCTACTTAGTGAGTGCCATGCCTACTGGAACTAAATGACAGTCTGTTTCAAAAAGATTTTAAAAAAAAAGTTATATGGAAAGCTAATCCTACAGAAACATATATATATATATATGATAAAAAGTGTTTAAATGGAGTTACTCTATAATGAGGAGGGGGTCAATCTCCTAACCGGATACTATAGACAAGTAATTAAAAGCTCAGTGCCAGGAATGGACTTCCTCTTTTGTAGATATTGACCAGGAGAGACTCATATACATTCAAAATTACTGCCAATTAAAATTGCTGCTTATTACCTACCAGAACATGCTAATACTTCCCTATGCCTAAGGTACTACACACAGAAGTCATAGAACAAGCAAGGAGAAATAAAGCTTGTAGTGGTCTCACAACTTCATCTCTAGGCTAGCTCTCAGCTTCCTGGAAAGTGCTATGCATGCTACTGGAAGAGAAAGGTCATCATCACGCTTACCTAGCTAGTCTGTAGTATCTTGCATTGCCCCGCCCCATTATATGGTAATTCCATTTAAACCCTTTTTACATTGTATTTGTATATATCTTAGGTAGAGTCTGTAGTACTGATTTTTATAGGACTTTTTATCAAATGGTGTTCATTATCCCTCTGCATAGTTCTTCCTCTCCCTTGTCCTCCCATTTCCCTCCCATTTAACACTTCTTGTTCCTTTATTCCTCTTTCCCCGTTTATAAATCTGGATTCTGTCTCCTCTTCCATGAAGTACACTCCCTCTCATGGCCCTTCACTAGTTTCCTGACCTCTGGATTCTTCAACTGAAAATTCTTCAGTTGAAGCGTCCATATCTTAAGATTCATAATTAGCATCCATTTATCAGACAGAAAATGGGCTATTTGTCTTTCTGCTCTGGGATAACTCACTCAGGTTATTTCCAGTTTCATGCATTTACCTTTGAATTGTATAGTTTTATTTTTCTTAATAGCAGAATAATATTCCATGTTATAAATGCACACTATTTTCATTATCCAGTCATCAATACATACAAATGTAAGTTGACTCCTTTTTCTGGTTATGATCCATAGAGCAAAAATGAACATGCACTTCCAGGGAACTCTGTAGTAAAGTATAGAGTTCTTTGGGCATGTGCCCCAGCATAGTATGGCTAGATTATGTGATAGGTCGATTTCTACCTTATTGAGGAATCCCCACAGGGATTTCCATAGTGGATGCATGTGATATCACTCTCACTAGCATTTAATAAGTGTTCTCGTTAGCATTTGTCCCTGCTATTTTTTTTTTTATCTTATCCATTGGATACCGCAGCAGTAAGATGAAAGGTCAGCCATTTTACTTTGCTTTTCTGTGATGGTTACAGATGATGAACATTAAAAATAATTTCAGGCTTATGCATTTTCTCTTTAGAGAACTCATACTTTTCATCATTATCACAATTTTTCCTTGGGTTGTTTAGTTCTATGATGTTTCATTCTTTGAGTCACATCTATATTCTAGATACTATCCCTTAGTCAGATTCATAGCTGGTAAAAAAGAAAATTTCCATTCTGTAGGTTGCCTCATCATTAAAGCATGGTGTTCTTTACTATAAAGCAGTCTTTATAGATTCGCAAGGTCCCATTTATCAATGTTGATCTTAATGCCTGTGCTATCATCATCCTTTTCAGAAAGTCCTTTCCTGTGCAGTGCACTCTACTGTGTTCCCTACTTTCTCCTCTAGCAGGTTCAGGATATCAGGTCTTATCTTGGCGTCCTTGACCCAGTCAGGACAGAAGTTTGTGTGGGTCAAGGGAGAGGAATCTTCTCTCATTCTTCTCATGTAGGTGTCCAGTTTCCCAGAACCACTTGTTGAACGTGCAGTCTTTTCCCCAATGTGCATATTTGACCTGTTAGTCAATGAATTGCTGGATGGAAATACATGGCCTTAAATCTGGGTCCAGAACTATATTCCACTTGTCTCTGACCTGATCTGGTGTGTTTTTATGTAGTGCCATGCTGGTTTTAGAACTATAACTCTGTAGTGTACTCTGAAATTAGGAATCATGCTCCTTCCACCACTTCTTTTATTGTTCGGTATTATTTTGGCTATTCTGGACTTTTTTGTACTTGGATAACAATGTAATTTTTTCCATTTTGTAGGAATTTCTTTAGAATTTTACTAGGGATCTGTTGACTCTGTAGATTGCACTTAGTAGGGTAGCCATTTTCTCATTGTTAATCCTACAAATCGTGAGTATGGTGGATCTTTCCAACTTTCTGTGTTTTCTGGCATTTCTTTCTTTAGTATCTCATTATCCAAGTCTGTCACTTCTTTGATTACATATGCTCCAAGAATGTTTTGAGCCTTTCAGGCATGGAATCATTCTCCTGGTTCCTTCTCAGTGTATCTGTTTTTATTATCTAAGAAAGGTATTGATTTTATTTTTGTATCCCGCTTCTTTGACCTATGTGGTTTTCTGCTTTAGTAGATTGCTTTTGCAGTCTTTACATTTTTTTTTTGGTCAGAATCATGCCATGTGCATATAAGGATATTTTCACTTCTTTCTTTCTAATTTCCATCATGTCTATGTTCTTCAGCTGTTAAACTGCACTAGGTGAAACTTCATATTGAACAGAAATGGAAAGAGTGGAAAACCTTTTCTTATCCCTGATTTTAGTGGAAATGCTTTGAGTTTCTCCAATTACTATGAATTTTTTTGTGGGAATGTTGGATATTGGAGTCATTATGTCGAGATATAAACATCACTGTTACCATGAAGGGAAATTTGATTTTGTCAGAGAACTTTCATGCAGTTAATTAAATGATCATATGCTTTCTGTACTTGACTTTGTTATGTGGCAGATGTTATTTATTGATTTATGTAAGTTGATCCATCCTTGCCTCTCAGAGATGGAGTCAGTTTGGTCATGGTGGATGTTCTTTTTGATGTGCTCTTGCATTCTGTTTGCAAGTATATCATTGAGAATTTTTGTGTCTATGTTCATCAGACATAGAGATGGATCTATAATTTTTTTCCTCTTGAATTTTAGGTTTCAGTATCAGGGTAGTACTGGCTATATGCAGAGCATTTGGGAATCTTTCATTCCTATTACATCAATTATTTGAGGATTATTGGTAATAAAATGAAGTAAAATAAAGAATCTCATGATGCCCTTCCAGAAGGAAGACACGAAGACAAAGCAAATAACAGAGCACGCAAAATTTTAAATATGATGTTAGAAATGAATGTAATGGAAACTCATAAAAGTATAAAGTGTCAATGAAACATCAGGTCCCTATTAAATTTTATTTATTTCACATTATTTGTATCATTGTTTGCCTGCATGTAACTACGCCATGTACTGTGCAAAGAGGTCACAAGAGGGCATCAGATTCCTTGGAACTGGAATGACATATGGTTGTTAGGTACCATGGAGTGCGGAGAACAAAATCTTGGTCTTCTGATAGAGCAGTCAGTGTTTTTAATTGCTGAGACATCTGTACAGGCATACAGGTTGCCTTTTAAAAACAAAAGTAATAATAGTACTATTGGGAATCTTTAAAAATAACTGAAAGGAAACATCCAACTTAATAACATGAGAGATGAAAGGAGACATTACAACAGATAACAAATATTATATTACACAACATCATCAAGAATATATTGAAACCATGCTAAGAATACATGGTATATGCAGATATTTACAAGTTTCAAGGCCTGTATGGCAAACAAAATTAATTAAAAGATTATGCACAGCTTACGTAGATCTGCTATGAGCATGGAGCCTGAAGTAACATAAATGTAAAAACAGCAATGGAATTCTGGAACATCCTCACTGTTGATTCCTCCCAGTTCTATGAAAAACAGATAAAACCAACATCTCTCAAAGATTTACAAAAAACTGAAAGGGAATAGCAATACTAACCAGATCTTGGAAGCTCATTTTACTAAATATACAAATAAGAGAAAAGCATACAGACAGAAATACACATCTAAACACACATACACATCAGAGACCAAAGTATGTCATGAATACAAATATAAACATGTCCAACACAGCCCTCACAAATGGAACTCAGCAACATATTCAGAAACTTGTTTCATGGCAGGCATGTGGGGATGGTTCACAAAATTCCAACAGTCAATGCACTATGGGAGATAAACTCTTAAAGACAGAAACCACGTGATCATCTAAAGAGATACAGAACAAACCGTGATAGAGTTGGATTTTTTTTCATGATGAAAGGTCTGAAATGGTGGGACTAGGAGGAGAATATTTATGATGAAGTCTATGTGCTATCGCTAAGGGCAACAGACAGTGAAGAAAACTGAAAGTACTTCCTCTAAAAGCAGCAGTGAGTCACACGTTTACTGTCTGCTCAATGTGGTTCTTCAGCAGAGCTGGAAGAGAAGAAATTGGAAAAATAAGCACAGGAAAGGAAGACACAAAATTATTCCTATTTGCAGACTGCAAGATCATACATTTAGAAGACTTTAAAATATAAGTTCTCCTAATCTTTGATCTGATTGTAATTTTCAGACAAAGAGCATGCTGAGAAAGAAGTCAGGAAGATATCCTATTCACAGAAGTCTCAGCAGCCAAACCAAAATGAAGACCAGAAAAACCCAGTAGCAAACCTAACACTGGAAGTGAATGAACTCTAGAATCAAAACTATGTAGAGGTAAAAAAAAATGAAAGAGGACACTATGAATTGGAAAAGACCATGCTAATGAACTGGCAGAATGTGCATTGTGATACTGCATATATTCTGAAGATAATCTACAGATTCAGTACAATCCCTAAGAAATTTCCAATGATAATTACCTCAGAATTACAGAAAATACTTCTAGGACTCATTTGAAAGCAGAGAAGACTCCATGAAGCTGTAGAAATCTTAAGCAGAGTCAATTTCCTGTGTTCTCAACTAAGTTCCTCATTTCAAATCACTGAATCACAGAGACAAGAAAATCATTGTACTGTTATATAAACGGACACTATATTAATGGGATAGAATACAGGACCCAGAAGTAAATCCACATATCTGAAATCCCTTGATTCCTTGAAAGTCTAAAAAGGAAACATATGTTGGAGGAAAAACCACCTCTTTAATAAATGGTGGTAGAAAAGTTAAATTTCCACACCTACAGGAATGAAATTAGGTACACCATCTCTCACTTGATAAAATGAGTTAGTGCAACATGAAAAACAAATCTGAGTATAAGACCTGACATATTGAAGCTTTTAGCAGTAACATCAGAAATATGTATGTGTATGCAAATGTGAAGAGTTTCTGTGAAGAGCTGTGGTACCACAGCCCCTAGTTCCCAGAACTGACCAATTGGATTACATCAATTAAGAACTCTTCTGAAGGAAAAAATAATCAAAGACTGAGTGAACAAACATGATAGACAATGTGAGAAAATCTTTTACCCACTATGCATCTGACAGAAAGTTAATATCTAGAATCTATAAGGAACTCAAAATATTAAATGACTAAGTAAGTCACTGGGTACTTGTTCAGTTGTATTGAACAGTTAACATGGTGACCAATAAATGTATGAAAAATGTGCAATATCCTAATTCATCAAAGAAATGGAAATTCTTCAGATTCCATGTTATTCCCTTTAGAAAACCATCATCAAGAAAAGAATTGCTACCAATGCTGAAGAAGCACATGGAACTTTACACAGTACTTGTGGAGATGTAATAGAGTGAAACCATTTACTGGTTCCTGGGGGTGGGATGTGTCTCAAATAGTTCTGGTTTATAATCCAGCTACATGATTTCTAACTATAGACCTAAAGATATCTAAGTGAACTTGGCAGCCATTCATGTGTATTGTGGCACTGTTCACAATAGTTAAGACAGCTTAGACTTCCATCAAATGAATGGATTCTGAACATGTGTCCCATGTGCACAGTGCAGTTCTCATTCAGGCATTAGTGAAGAGACAGTTTCTCACCACCAGTTTCCATCACCATGTTGGGCTGCAACCTTAAACTGTGTGCAAATATAAAATTTTCCTCCCTTCATTTGGTCATCGATACAAATACCAGATGGACAAGCGAAAAAAACGAGAGGAAGAGAAACAAAAGGGAAATAAATCCCTCCACTTGGTTCAGATGATATTTACTGTGAGGATTTTTTTCATTCTTATGCTTATTCAGTTCTGGAGCATTTTGCCTTACACTACTGTAGTAGGCAGGTTCTCTAAAGGAATAGAGCCAAGACAATCTATGTATCTTAAACAGTGTGATATGTTAATAAAGCCAACATAATCTGTATACATTAAGTAGCGTTATGAATTAATAGAGCCAATACAATCTGTATATACTAAACAGGGTGATGTATTAGACTGCTTTACACACTAGGGGTTGCAGACCTCGGGGTCTCTGCAGAGCCACTAGACTTCAGTTTGGACTGACTTAGTGGCAGTGTCTATAGATGCAGGCTTTCAGGAAGAAAGAGAAAGCAGACAACACTGCCTTTTCCTTGAACTACTCTTGGAATATGCACCCAACCTGAGGGCAAGTCCCCCACTCCCACTGCTTTATCTAATCTCTGCAGAGGAATTCACAGATCCATTCACAGGCCTTTTATGTAGGTTGGTCCTTAATCCGTCAGGTTGAAAATTAAAATCAACAAAGCATTCTGATTCTTCTATTTTTCTATTCTAAATATTTTGCCGAAATTCTTGAAATCCCTACACTTCTGTCATAGGGAATTCTGGAAGGAATTCTCTTCCATACATTAACAGTTGGCTCTCACTTTTTAATCCCTCTGCTGGGAAATTTAACACATCTGAATTTCTAGTGGTCTCACTCACTTTATTATATAACTTAAGTTATTATATAGCTATATTATTCTATAACTACAAGTTGTCAATTATTTCTAGTGGGTCCCCACGTTTGGAAGCTGACCCACAGTACCTTTCATGTAATTTAGGATCATTATTCCTCTTCACGTCTTTCCTTGCATCAGAGTAAGTCCACCCAGGAGCCATTTCAAGAACTTCAATATGTTCCTTTTCAAATGAAAACTTATTTGAAATAATTTCACATTTATATTAAAATTGCAATAGCATTAAAAGTTCTCCAAGTCCCTGAGTGAATTCCGATCATTGAGATGCCCCCTTTCTGATCGTTTTAAAAACATTGTATTTACTATTTAATTTTGTGTGTGGGTGTATTGGCTGCATTTATGTAAGTGCACTCATGTTGTGCAATGCTCACAGAGGTCAGAAGAAGGTATCAGATATGCCTGGAACTGGTCGTAATTACAGACAGTTTTTAGCCCCAATTTGAGTGCCTGGAATTGAACCCAGATCCTCTGCAAGAGCAGCCACTGCTCTTCATCACTGAGCCATGTCTCCAGCCCTTATCTCTTTACTACTTTTACATCTCCACCAGCATTATCTCTCTCCACCAGGTCATGAGCACATGAAGTTGAATGGATGAAATCAACATGAACTCAGCAATGCAGTTCAATCCACTTAATCATTCCATGCTCATACATCTTCCTCAGATGACTAAAATTATGTCCTGATTGTCATTCTCATTTACTATTATTTTTCTATCATTTTTTGGATATTGACCAAAGATTACCACCGGAAATATTGTACAAAAATATTGACCCCAGGCAAGGTCTTCTCATGGCTTATTCCCAAGCATTCCTGAATTGCAGGAGGAACAAAGATAGCCCAGTGCTGCACTTCTCTCTGCCCCAGCCCTCCTCTCCTCTGGAAATACACTTGCTGGTGGAAAAATCCAGATCTGACTTTCAAATGTAAAGGAGATAGTTTATTCAAGAGTCAAACATGAATGACCGTATGCAGTAACAGACTCACATTCCCGCAAAGATTAAGGTGTGATGTAGTAACACTTTGATAAATTTGTATAGTAACAGAGCAAAGGAAAGTCATAAATCAAGTCACTTTAAAACTATTTTGATGGAGGGCTGAAGAGATGGATCAGCAGTTGAGAGCACTGGCCATTCTTACAGAGGAACACAACATCCAAATGACAGTGTGTCAACTGTCATTCTTACAGAGGAACACAACATCCAAAACAAGTGTCCTTAAACCTAGTTCTACGGGAACATATGCCCTCTACTGTCCTCCATGGTCATTGCAGGAATCTGGGGGAACCTACATTCATACAGGTAAACACACACAAGCATAATGATAAAATACATTAAAAGTATTTATTAAATACTGGTGAAAACATCAGCTAGACAGGTAAGAGCAGAGTTGAGAAATCTCTCCTATGGAACTGAGATGCTTCAGGGTGACATTCTTAGCCTTTGAATTGGTGGAAGCAATCATGCTGTTAACACATTCCAAAACAATTTACCTAACCATTATGAGATGGTTAGATATGACACTGCAGTAGGTAAAAACTGTTTATTAATTGGTCAAGGAGTATAGATAGGCAATAATGCTGATAGAACGTTTTATGAATACATGGGAATGCCATGAGGTGGAGTTGGAGAAATGGTTGAGCAGGTCAGACCATGTCATACTTTTGCAGAAGACTCAAGTTCACTTCCAAACAACCACATTGGGCAGCTCTCAGTCAATTGTTTGTCCAGATTTACGAGCTTTCAATTCTGATCTACACTTCTGTACACATACCTACACAGACCAATGCACATACTCATAAGAAGTCATAATGTAATCCCTCTTTCCTATTATATGCTAACAGAAGCCTCATATTCCGTATAAACAAAGTGCTTGAAAACATGACAGATAAACCATCTTTTTTGTGATAGCATCAAATCCTACAAAATTTGTAGCAATAATTATAAGAAAATATATTACATAACTATTACATGTTTATATATTAATATGATCTATCACAATAATGGGTGATCAGGCTGGAATACTTGGAAAAGTGTGACACCATAGTTGGAAATCTCATGGTTTTATAACAGTTGGGTCCCCTCCAAATTAATCCATAAATTGAAAACATTGGCATTTCCTAAAGCAAAGTGTATTTTTGTAGCATAGGAACTTAGAATTCGAAAACCTAAGAGCTGAATCAGAGAGATGTCCTGCAAAATAGCTTTGAGAATACTGCAAAAGCCAATATGGGACAAAAAATCCCTGTAATCCTCATACAAAATCATGGCTCTGGAGAGATGTTTAAGATCACTGTCTTCTATGCAGAGGACCCGGGTTCTATTCCCAGGACTCACATGGCAGCTAACAACCATCTGTAACTTTAGTATCAGGGGAATCTGATACTATCTTTTGACTTCTGTGGGCATTGCACTACACGAGTGTGTCTACATAAGGCAATACAGTCGCATATATAAAATAAAAATAATAAACCTCAAAAATTTTTATAAGAGAAACAGTGTTATACAGGTCAGGAAACTAGTAAAGTCCCATGGGAGGAGAGATAGAATGCAGTGATACAAAAGGATAAAAGATATGAAAGAAGAGAAAGGGTTAATGGGAAGGGGAAATGGGAGGGCAAAGTGGAGGAGGAACTGTACCTGTACCGAGAGGAAATTAACAATAATGGCTTTGAAAAAGTCATATGGAAAAGGTTAGGCATGGTGACACATGTCTTTAATACCAGCACTGGAGGGAGAAGCAGGTGAATCTCTGTACATAGAGGCAAGTCTGATCTCCTTAGTGAGTGCCATGCCTACTGGGACTACATGACAGTCTGTTTCAAAAAGATTTTTAAAAAAAGTCATATGGAAAGCTAATCACACAGAAACTTATATATATATATATATGTTTATTATATATATATATGTTTATTAAATATTTATATAATAAAAAGAGTTTAAATGGAGTTACTCTATAATGAGGAGGGGTCAATACCCTTGCCAGATACCACAGACAAGTAATTAAAAGCCCAATGTCAGGAATGGACGTCCTCTTTTGTAGTTATTGACCAGGAGAGCCTCGAATACATTCAAATATTACTGCCAATTACAATTGCTGCTTATTACCTACCAGAAACTGCTCATATTTCCCTACGCCTAAGGCACTACACACAGATGTCATAGAACAAGCAAGAAGAAGTAAAGCTAGCAGGGGTCTCACAACTCCATCTCTGCCGGCTAGCTCTCAGCTTCCTGGATAGTGCTATGCATGCTACTGGAAGAGAAAGGTGATCATCACGCTTACCCAGGTAGTCTGTAGTATCTGGCATTGTCCTGCTCCATTATATGGTAATTCCATTTAAACTCTTTCTACATTGTATTTGTATATATTTTAAGTAGAGTCTGTAGTACTGATATTTATAGGACTTTTTATCAAACGTTGTTCATTATCCGTCTGCATAGTTCCTCCTCTCCCTTGTCCTCCCATTTCCCTCCCATTTAACTCTTCCAGTTGCTTTATTCCTCTTTCCCCATTTATAAATCTGGATTCTGACTCCCCTTCCATGGTTTACACCCCCCCTCATGGCCCTTCACTGGTTTCCTGACCTCTGGACTTTCAACTGAAAATTCTTCAGTTGAAGCATACATATCTAAAGATTCAAAGTCTCTGTCCATTTATGAGAGAGAACATGGGCTATTTGTCTTTCTCCTCTGGGATAACTCACTCGGGTTGGCTGTTTCCAGTTTCATGCATTTGAATGTTATAGTTTTGTTTTTTTAATAGCAGAATAATATTCTGTTATAAATACACAATATTATAATTATCCAGTCATCCATTGATACAAATGTAATTTGATTCCATTTTCTGGTTATGGTCCATTGCGCAACAATGATCATGCATTTGCAGGAAACTCTGTAGTAAAATACAGAGTCGTTTGGGCACGTGCCCCTTCCTGGTAGGGCTGCATCATTTGACAGGTCGATTTCTACCTTATTGAGGAATCCCCACATGGATTTCCACAGTGGATGCACCAGATATCATTCTCACCAGCAGTTAGGAAGTGTTCTCCTTGTTAGCATTTGTCCCTGCTTGTTTTTTCCTTGTTTGTCTGTATTTCTTTATTTTTTATCTTATCCATTGGATACGACAGGTGTACGAAGAAAAGCCAATCATTTTAGTTTGACTTTCTGTGATGGCTAAAGATGTTGAACACTATAAATCATTTCAGGCATTTGCATTTTCTGTTTAGAGAACTCGTGGTTTATGTCATTGTGACAATTTTTCATTGGGTTGTTGAGTTCTTTAAAGTTTTGTTTTTGGAGTTATTTGTGTATTCTAGATACTATACCTCTGTCCAATTCATAGCTGGTAAAAAGCAGAAGTTTGCCTCTTCATTCAAGCATGGTGTTCTTTACTATAAAGCAGTCTTTATAGATTCACAAGGTCCCATTTATCAATGTTGATCTTAATGCCTGTGCTATCATCATCCTTTTCAGAAAGTCCTTTCCTGTGCAGTGCACTCTAGTGTGTTCCCTACTTTCTCCTCCAGCAGGTTCAGGATATCAGGTCTTATCTTGGGGTCCTTGATCCAGTCAGGGCAGAAGTTTGTGTGGGCCAAGGGAGAGGAATCTTCTCTCATTCTTCTCATGTAGGTGTCCAGTGTCCCAGAATCACTTGTTGAATGTGCATTCTTTTCTCCTGTGTACGTGTTTGATCTGTTAATGAACTGGTGACTGGAAGTGCATGGCCTTAAATCTGGGTCCACAATTATATTCCATTTGTCACTGACCTGATCTGGTGTCTGTTTTTATGCAGTGCCATGCTGCTTTTAGTATATAACTCTGTAGTGTAAAGTGAAATTAGGAATCGTGATGCTTCCAGCACTTCTTTTATTGCGCGGTATTATTTTGACTATTCTGTAGCTTTAACACTTTGATTAAAAATGTAATTTTTTCCATTTTTCTAAAGAATTTCTTTAGAATTTTAATAGGAATCTGTTGAATCTGTAGATTACATTTAGTAGGATAGTCTTTTTCACATACTTGATCCTACAAATCCATGAGCATGGTGCATCTTTCCACCCTCTATTTTCTTGCATTTTAAAAAATATCTCACTATAGAAGTCAGTTACTTCCTTGATTAGATATGCTCCAGGTTTTTTTTTTTGAGCCTATCATGAATGCAATCATTCTGCTGGTTCTTTCTCAGTATATCTTTGTTATCTAAGAAGGATATGGATTTTAATTTTGTATCCTGATCATTATCAATATGTTTTTCTGCTTTAGGAGTTTGTTTTTGAAGTCTTTATGGTCTTTTATGTCCAGAAATATGCCATGTACAAATAGGGATACTTTGACTTCTTTCTTTCCAATTTCTATCATCTCTATGTTCATCACTTGTTGAATTACTCTTGCTGAAACTTCATATAGGACAAATGTGGAAAGAGTGGAAAAGCTGTTCTTATTCCTGATTTTAGTGGAAATGCTTTGAATTTTCTCCATTTACTATAAATTTTGCTGTGGAATTTTTATATATTGGTGTTATTATGTCACAATATATACACTTCCTGTATCCTGAGATTCTCCATCACTGTTACCACCAAGGGAAATTTTATTTTGTCAGAGGCCTTTTATGCAACTAATGAAATGTCCACATGCTTTCTGTCCTTGAGTTTGGTTATGTGGCAGATGTTATTTATTGATTTATATAAGTTGATCTATCCTTGCCTCTCAGAGATGGAGTCAATTCAGTCATGGTGAATGTTCTTTCTGATGGACTCTTGCATTATGTTTGCAAGTATATCATTGAGAATATTTGTGTCTATGCTGATCAAAGAGATTGGTTTATAATTTGTTTTTCTTCTTGAATTTTTGGTTTCGGTATCAGGGTAGTACTAGGTATATGAAGAGGATCTGATGTCTTTCTTTCCTGCTTCATTAATTATTTGAGGATTATTGGTAATAGAAAGAAGTAAAATAAATAACTTCTTGATGCCCTTCCACAAAGAAGACACAAAGAGAAAGCAAATTACAGAACATGGGAAATTTGAAATACGATGGCAGAAATGAATGCAATGGGAACTCATAAAAGTACAAACTATCAATGAAACGGCAGGTTGCTGTTAAATTTTATTTATTTTACATTATTTGTATCAGGGTTTTCCTGCATGTATGTAAGTACACCATGTCAAGTACTGTCCACAGAGGTCAAAAGAGGGCGTCAGATTCCCTGGAACTGGAATGACACCTGGTTGTTATGTACCATGAAGGTGATGAGAACAAAACCTTGGTCCTCTGATGGAACTCAGTGTTCTTAATTGCTGAGCCATCTGTACAGGCCACGGGTTGCCTTTAAAACAAAAGAAATATTAGAAATCTTTCAAAATAACTGAAAGGATACATCCAACTTAACAACATGAGGGAAGAAAAGGGGACACTGCAACAGATAACCATGAATTACACACCATCAACAAGAATATATGGAAAACATTATAAGAAGACATGGGGTATGCAGATATTTACGTTTCAAGGCCTGTATGAATAAACAAAGTTAATTAAATATTATACACAGCTTAAGTAGATCTGTTATGAGCATGGAGCCTGAAGTAACATTAATAGACAAACAGCAATGGAATTCTGGAACAGCCTCATGGTGGATTCCTTCCAACTCTGTAAAGAACAGATAACACTAATGGTCCTCAAGGTTTTCCCAAGAACTGAAAGGGAATAACAATACTAACCAGACATAGGAAGCCCATTTTACCAAGATATACAAAAAATATACAAATAACATAAAGACACACAGACACAAATACACATCTACACTCACACAGAAACACACAGACAAACACACACACACACACCTCACAGACCAAATTATTTCATGAATGCAAAAGTAAACATGTCCAACCCAGTCCTCACAAATGAAACTTAGCAACATATTCAGAAGCTTGGTTTCATGGCAGGGATGTGAGGATGGTTCACCAAATTCCAGCAGTTAAGGCAATATAGGAGAGAAGCTCTCCAAGACAGAAACCACGTGATCATCTAAAGAGATGCAGAAAGGACCGGGATAGAGTTGGATTTTCTTTCATGATGAAAGCTCCGAAATGCTGGGAATAGGAGGAGCATATTTAAGATGAAGTCTATGTGGTATCGCTAAGGCCAACAGACAGTGAAGAAAACTGAAAGCACTTCTGCTAAAAGCAGCAGTAACCCACAGGTCTATTGTCTGCTCAACGCAGTTCTTCAGCAAAGCAGGAAGAGAAGAAATTGGATAAATAAGCACAGGAAAGACAGACATGAAATTATTCCTGTCTGCAGACTGCAAGATCATATATTTAAAACACCTTAAAATCTCAGTTCTCCTAGCCTTTGATCTGATTGTCACTTTTACTCAAATAGCAGGACATGAAATGAACAGAAAGAGTACTGTTTGCTGATTTCTGTACAAACAGCATGCTTAGAAAGAAGTCAGGATGGTATCCTATTCACAGACGTCTCAACAACCAAACCAAAATGAAGACGAGAAAAACCCAGGAGTAAACCAAACCCTGGAAGTGAATGAACCCCAGAATTAAAACTATGAAGAGTTATAAAAGAAATGAAAGAGTACACCCGAAAGCAGAATATCCAGTGTTCATGAGCCGGCAGAATGAGCACTGTGGTACTGCATATATTCTGAAGATCATCTAGAGATTCAGTGCACTCCCTAGGAAATTTCCAATGATAATTAGAATACAGAAAATACTTCTAATACTTATTTGAAAGCAGAGAAGACTCCATGTAGCTATAGAAATCTTAAGCAGAGTCAATTTGGTGTTTTCAACTAAGTTCCTGGTTTCAAATCACTGAGTCACAGAGACAAGAAAATCATTGTACTGACACATAAATGGACACTATATCAATAAGATAGAATAGAGGACCCAGAAATGAACCCACATATCTGAAACCCCTTGATTGCTTGAAAAGTATAAAAAGGAAACTTATGTTGGAGGAAAACCCACCTCTTTAATAAATGGTGGTAGAAAAGCTAAATTTCCACACCTACAAGAATGAAATTGGGTACAGTATCTCTCACCTGCTAAAATGAGATAGGGCAACATGAAAAACAAATCTGAGTATAAGACCTGACATACTGACTATTTTAACAGTAACATCAGAGATATGTAGGCGTATGGGTATGTGAAGAGTTTCTGTGAAGAGCCGTGGTACCACAGCCATTAGTTCCCAAAACTGACCAATTGGATTGCGTCAACTAAAAATCTTTTGGGATGGAAAAAAAAGAAACAAGGACTGAGTGAAGAAACAGGTTAGAGAATGTGAGATTTTTTACCCAGCGTGCATCTGATAAAAGGTTAATATCTAGAATCTAAAAGGAACTCAAAATATTGAATACTAGGTAGTCACTGAGTATTTGTTCAGTTGAATTGAACAGTTAATACGGTGCCCAGTAAATGTACGTAAAATATGCAATATCCGTATCCATCAAGAAAATGGAAATGAAAATTCTTCAGATTCGATATTATCCCCTTTGGAAAAGCATCATCAAGAGAGGAATTAACAACCAACGCCAGAGAAGACAAATGAAATGTTTACACAGTACTTGTGGAGATGGTGAAACCACTTTCGGGTTCCTAGGGAAAAAAATAGGCCTCAAATGGTTCTAGTTTATGATCCAGAGACATGATTTCTAGATATAGACCTAAAGATATCTAAGTGAACTTGGATGCCATTTCTGTGTATTGTGGAGCTGTTCACAATAGTTAAGACAGTTTAGACTTCCATCAAATGAACGGATACTGAACATGTGGCGCATGTGCACAGTGCAGTTCTCTCTCAGTCATTAGTAAAGAGACAGTTTCTTACCACCAGTCTCCATCACCATGTTGGGCTGTATTACTAAAGCCATTACAGTGTGTATGTATTAAACAAAGTGGTGAATTAATAGAGCCAATACAATGTGTATATACTAAACAGGGTGATGCAGTAGACTTCTTTACACAGTAGAGCCTGGAGACCTGGGGTCTCTGGAGAGCCACTAGACTTCATTCCGCTTTGGAGTCTGAAGTTGCAGTGTCTATAGATGCAGGCTTTCAGGAAGAAAGAGTGAGCAGACAACACTGCTTTGTCCTTGAACATCAGGTTGGAATATGCATCCAACCTGAGGGAAGTCCCCCACTCCCACTGCTTTATCTAATCTCTGCAGAGGATTCACAGATCCATTTACAGGCCTTTTACATAGGTTGATCCTTAATACTGTCAGGTTGAAAATTAAAATCAACAAACCACTCTGACTTCTGTAAGTTTCTGTTCTGTATTTGTTATTGAAATTCTTGAAGTTTATATCTGTCATAGGGAATTCCAGAAGGAATTCTCTTCCATGCATTTAGAGTTGGTTCTCACTTTTTCTTCTCTCTGTTGGGAAATCTAACACATCTGAATTTCTAGTGGTCCCATTCTGTTTATTATATAACTTAAGTTTTTATATAGCTATATTATCATATAACTACAAGTTGTCAAGTTATTTCTACTGGGTCCCCACGTTCAGAAGCTGATCCACAGTACCTTTCATGTAATTTAGGAGCACTGTTCCTCTTCACCTCTTTCCTTGAATCAGAGTAAGTCCACCCAGGGGCCGTTTCAAGAACTCCAATATGTTCCTTTTTAAATGAAAACTTATTTGAAATAATTCCACATTTATATTAAAATTGGAATAGCAGTAAAAATTCTCCAAGTCCCTGAGTGAATCCCTGTCACTGAGCTGCCCCTTTTGTTATCTTTTTTACAAACTTTTTTTATTATTGTAATTTTATGTGTGCGTGTATCGCCTGCATGTATGTAAGTGCACCCATGTTGTGCAATGCCCACAGAGGTCAGAAGAAGGTATCAGATTCTCCTGGAACTGGTCGTAATTACAGACAGTTGTTAGCCCCAATTTGGGTACTTGGAATTGAACCTGGATCCTGTTCAAGAGCAGGTACTGCTCTTTGTCACTGAGCCATCTCTCCAGCCCTTATCTCCTTACTACTTTTACATCTCCACCAGCATTAGCTCTCTCCACCAGGTCATGAGACATGAAGTTGAATGGATGAAATCAACATGAACTCAGCAATGAAGTTCAATCCAATTAATCGTTCCATGCTCATACATCTTCCTCAGATGACTAAAATTATGTCCTGATTTTCATTCTGATTTACTATTATTTTTCTGTCACTTTTTGGATATTCACCTAACATCACCAACTGGAAATATCGCACAAAAATATTGACCCCAGGCAAGGTCTTCTCATGGCCTATTCCCAAGCATTCCTGAATTGCAGGAGGAACACAGACAGCCCAGTGCTGCACTTCTCTCTGCCCCAGCCCTCCTCTCCTCTGGAAATACACCTGCTGATGCAAAAACCCAGGTCTCACTTTCATATGTAAAAGAGATAGTTTATTCAAGAGTCAAACATGAGTGACCTTATGCAGTAACAGGTTCACATTACCAAAAGATTAATGTGTGATGTAGTAACACTTGATCAATTTTGTACAGTAATAGAGCAAAAAAAAGTCATAAATCAAGTCACCTTAAAAATATTTTGATGGAGTTTGTAGAGATGGCTCAGCAGTTGAGAGCACTGGCCATTCTTACAGAGCAACACAGCATCCAAATTACAGATAACAACTTTCCTTAGCTTAGTTCTATGGGATCATATGCCCTCTGCTGTCCTCCATGGTCATTGCAGGCACCTGTGGGAACCTATATTCATGCCAGAAAACATTCAAAACCATAAAAATAAAGTATATTAAAAGTATTTTTAAAATAAAACTCTGGTGAAAACATCAGGGAGACATGTTACAGCTGAGTCGAGAAATCTCTCCTACAGAACTGAGATGCTTCAGGGTGACATTCTTAACCTTTGAATTGGCGGAATCAATAATTTTGTTAGCACATTCCAAAAGAATTTACCCAATCATTATGAGATTGTTAGATATGACACTATGCTGGGTAATGACTATTAATTGGCCAAGGAGTATAAAGGGACTGTTATGATGATAGTACATTATATGCATACATGGAAATGTCATGAGGTGGGGTTGGAGAGATGGTTCATCAGGTAAGACCATGTAATGCTTTTGCAGAAGACTCAGTTTCACTTCCAAACAACCACACTGGGTAGCTCTCTTTTCCAGATCTAGGAGCTTCCTCTTCTGATCTAGACTGCTGTACACATACCTACACAGACAAATGCACATACTCATAAAAAGACATGATGTGATTCCTCTTTGCATTTATATGTCAACAGAAGTATCTTATTGCGTATAAACAAAGTGCTCGAAAACATGACAGATAAACAGTTCCCTTTTGTGATATCGTTGAATCCTAGCAATAAATATAGGAAACTGTATTGTATAACAATTACATCTTTATATATCAATATGATGTATTACAGTAATAATGGGTGATTAAGCTAGAATGCTTGGAAAAATATGACACCATAGGTGGAAATCTCATGGTTTTATAACAGTTGGGTCCAATCCAAATTAATCCATAAATTGAAAACATTGGGATTTCCTAAAGCAAAGTGTATTTTTGTAGCATGGGAACTTAGAATTGGAAACTCTAAGGGCTGGATCAGAGAAATGTCCTGCAAAATCACCTTGAGAACACTGCAGAAACCAATATAGGGACAAATAAACCTGTAATCAGCATACTAAAAAGATGGCTCTTTAATAACTACATTTATCAATTTTGTGTGTGTGTGTGTGTGTGTGTGTGTGTACACACATGTACATGTGAGCCTATGTCACAGTGAGCATGCGGGAGTTAGAGCACAACTTACTTGTTGGAGTTGATGCTCTCCTTTCTCCATGTTAATTCCCGAGATTGAACTCAGGACATCGGGCTTCCTGGCAAGAAAGTTCCCCTCTAAGTCATGTTGCCAGCCCTTGTGTAACATCTCAATCATTTAAAGAAAGAACAGGGAGTTCATTAATCCTTTCAAATGTATATACCAATAATACGGATTCACAGGGACCTCACTGCATTCTAAAGCAACTCAGTGCAATGTTACAGTAACTTCCTAGACTGCTGTTTTTACTGAAAATTTTCTAAGTCTAGAGCACTTAAAAATGTCAGGGTAGGGTGTTTTAAGCAAAACATGTTACCCCAAAACGTAGACTTCAGTGTATCAGCGAAATAATAAGATACAATATTAAAACATATACATGCAACTTCACAGAGTGTGGAGGCAGTGGTTTTGCTGAGTGTTGGCGTACTGATGATCTGGACACTTCACACATTCTCCATAACTACAGAGAAGTGGAAGGGTCACAAATCCAGCTTCAGTGTTTCTCGTTTATTCACAGATGTCACACAGTGTTCCTTGATGGAGTCATCAAGCCAAATTAGTCCTTTATTCTTGACATCGAGTAAAAGAATGTTGTGTAAAGAATAATTCTTTATTATACGTTTTTAGTGTTTTGAGCATATGTCTAGTGCACTCTCTCCTTTGTTATCTGACACATTTAAGCATTTTCTTTTTCTAGCAAAATCCTTAAACTTCTATCTTTCTAAAGTGAACTTCTCTAAGCAATTACCTGATACTTTCAATAATCCAGTACTTATTGAGAAACCATCAAAGACTACATGATTTGCTAAGTTCCAGAAAAATGGAAGTTTGTCTGCTGAGTAGAGGAAGTCCTCCTGCACTGTAACAAGTTGTGGTTTTCACCAGAAACGCTGGAATGTTGATGACAACAGCGTTACATTTGTGGATCAAATTAGAAAGACTAAAATAGTTCCATCAATGAGTATTTTAAAAATGCTCATGCTGGATCCAATCTAATTGCATTGCTGTGGATATGCTTTCTATAATTTATTGATAGAGTCTTTTTGAACTTCTACATGGATTACCACGATATTTCTACATTTATGTGCTATAAATTTCAATACCTAAAATTTCATCTGATCTCACCTAATCTGTGCGTGTGACGGAACTCTAGAGTAGCTGGACTAGAGCCATCTGGTCCCTCAAATATAAAATTAAAGGAGAGAACCTGAAGTCTTGACCAACCAGATTTACAAACCCAAAAAGAATACAACAAAGTCACATTAAGTATACAAACAGAATTAGATTTCAACTCAACAAAAGAAGGACTGAGTCTCACATCAGAATCAAAAATAACAAAAGAAATACACAAGGCAAGAATACAGTAAAAAAATAAAAACATGAAAAACTCACATAAGATTTCCTCAACAAACATCACCAGTCCTCCAAAACTGTTCTAGAATGAGAACCCCCTAGAGATAACACAGAACCCAGAGTTTAAAAGAACAATCATATACATCAAACAATCAAGTAATTCAGTGAATTTAAAAAACACACAAATGAACAAATCAAAGAACTAAAAGATGATAGGAACAAACTTCTGACTGAAATCACAAAAGAGAAAGAAATATTTTAAAAACTTGGGCTGAAATAAAGAAGGAAGTGAATTTAAATTGTAAGCTAATTTAAATTGTAAGGAGGAAACCTCACCAATAGAATGAATGAAATGTGAAGCCAAGTATCATGAGAGAATGATAAAGGTGAAGAACTGGAGTACTCCACAAAGATTATAAAACTTTTTCAAAAAAGGAATGGAATATACAGGAAGTGAGGGACACCATGAAAAAAATGAAATCCATGCATCATAGGCATAGAGGAAGAAGCAGAATCTGAGGATCATAGTATTGACCAGCTCTTCAACCAGATTGTAAAAGAAAATTCCCGCAGATAAAGGAAGCAAAGTCCCCTACAAATAGAAAAGGCACACAAAACACCAAATAGACAGGAACAGAAAAGAAACTAAACATGGGATATCATAATAAAAACCTTAAGTGTACAGAACAGAAAAAGAATTCTGAAAGCTTCAAAAGAAACACAAAAAGCCACATATAAATGAAAACTGACCAGAATTACAGATGACTTTTCAGTGCAAACTATGAAAGTGAGAAAAGCCTGGACCAAAGTAGTCTCAGTTGTAAATGATCATAGATGCCAAACTAGAATACTTTACCCCATAATAATAACTATTATAGTTTAAGGGGAAAGAAAAATGTTCTGTGACATGAATTGGCTGAAAGAATTAATGTCCACAAAATCAGCCCTTCAGAGAATCCTTGAAGCAATACAAAGAGCTGAAGAAAGGAATGACTATATGCAAGGGGACACAGAACTAATCTAAATGTTTATCTGGGGAACCACAATGTTAGACCAAAGATACAAAATTAATTTAATATGATTAGAACCAATCCACATCTTGCAATAATAGCTTTAAATATCAATGAACTGAACTTCCAAGACAAAATGATTAAGAAACAAAATTTATCCTTCTGTTATATGCAAGAGATCCATCTCACCTTCAAGGACAGGCACTACCTTAATGTTAAAGAAAGGAGAAAAAATATTCCAAGCAAAACACACTAAGAAACAATCAAAAGTTATTATTCTATCTGACAAAATCGACTTCAAACTAAAACTAATCAGAAGAGATTAAAGACGATGACTTCATTCTGAACAAAGGAATGATTAACCAAGTAGATCATGAACGTATATGCACCAATCTCTGAGCAACCAACTTCATTAAAGAAATAGCACAAGACTGTAAGTCATAGATTAATCAAACCTCACTAATATTAGAGGACGTCAATAGCTCACTGTCTCCATTAGACACATAAATGGGACAGATAATAAACAGAGACATTTGAATTAAAAAATACCATACATCAAATGGCCCCAAAAGACATCTAGTGAATATTCCATGCAAGGACCAAAGAATTCATATTCTATTCAGCACATCATGCAACTTCCTTAAGAATCGACACATACTGGTGCACAAAACAAACCTGAACAAACACAAAATAATTTAAACAGTTCCAAGCATTCTATCACATCACAATGCAATAAAGATTAAAATTAACACAGAAGAAATTCTAGTAACTTCATAAATTCATGGAGACCACACAACACATGCCTGAATGATGAGTGTTTCAAAGGAGAAATTAAGAAAGAAATAAAATTATTATTCTTAGAATTAAAGGAAAAGTACAGTACACCCCAGCAAAACCTCTGAGACACTTTAAAAATCTGGGACACTTTAAAAGTCTTAAGACATAAGTTAAAAACTCTCACTCTCTACTTTAAAATATCAGAAGGAAAAAAAATTAAAGGATTTAACAAATTGCAACTCAAGAATCTTGAAAGTCAAAACAACTAAAAACCATACCCACCACACAAGAAGAAATGACAAATACCAGAGATAATTTAATGAAAAAGAAAACAATAGAAAACTCAATGAATCCAAAATGGATACTTTGAATACATAAATAAGAGAGATAGACTGTTGGCCCTGTTAACCAAAAGAAGTAAAGAAAAATCAACAAAATCAGAGTTGAAAGGGTAACATCACAATAGACAACAAAAACATGAAGAACATTATAAAGGAAGTGTTTGAATATCTATATGCTATTAAACTTTAAACTTTGAAAAAAAAGAATGCACGGCCCTTGATTGTCTCCAAGAACGTGAAGTTAAGATCCTATTGCGAAAGACAGGACATACTTTGGAGACTGAATTTGGAGCAATGCAGCTGGAACTGACCTAGAAGCCACTTCCACTGAATGATAGCACCCATAGCTCTGTAAATCTTAATGCAAGTAGCCAAGAAAGAAAATCAATTGATAGCTCAACACCATCTTCATTAGCAAATATTCACTGCAGTGACTGCCACAGAATTTGACACTGGTGCAGTAGTGGCACTGTTATTTGGGGGGCAGTCAATGACTATCTGAGATCTTAGAACCCATTCAATAGGAGGAAGTTGACGTGTGATACTGTAATCATAACCAAATACACATGGCTGATCTTTACATAGATCTCAGAGAAATTACAAAAGCTGTCAAATTCCTAGGCCAATGTAACTTCTTACTAAGTGTAAAATATATATCCTTATATTTATAATCAATAATCCCAGTCACCACCCATCAAAGAAGTTTTGTTGTCACCAGATAGAGACTAATACAGAGTTACACAGCAGGTCACACACAAACATTGTGCCAATGTCTAAGTGGCATATCTACAATGCAGCCTTTACACCCACAGTTCACATGACATTCAACAAGAGATTAAGAAGTCACCAATGAATATCTCAACTTTTATTAATGAAGCTTGCACATGCAACAAAAGGCCAGTAACACCAAAAGACACAAATAGCTAAATCATGGAGATTAGAAATCTGCAGAGTGTGGGTCTCTGGAGAGGACTTTTCTATTAAGTTTCACTCATCCATGGCTCATGGACCATTGTAGAATCTCTGTCAGAAAGACTGTAAGAGCCAGTGAGGAGGTGTGTGACCACATGGAAATAGAACCCTATAAGGTCTTGGCACCTGGTTCATATGAACCTACAGCAATGGTTTCAGCATGCTCAAGACCCATGCAAACTCAAAAGACAAAAATCCACCAATGGAACTGGGTAAATGGGTAGAACACCTCATTCTTTGCTTACGAAATGTTGGCAACTGACTACTGTTGGGTGAGGATGAGCTAGTCCCCTAAAGTGAGGGATTCTGGGTAGCCTGACGAGACCTCAGTGGATGAATCTGCACTGAGGTCATTTGGAAACACTTAAGACACAATAGACTTTAACACAGTTGAAAGAAGTGTGGATTCCAGTTGGGAGCCTATGGGAGGTGCCAGTGGATAAAGGGTTATTAAGATTGCTTGAGATGTTCTCTATGAGACACACAATTTTGCATGAAAAAAACTTAAAAAATTATAGAAAGGCACTCATAAAATATAATTCCAATAAGTGGTTAGATAGAGTATACATTGACAGAAAAATGCAATGGAACTGTGTTCAGGCTTTCCAATTTGATCCAGTAAATAAATCTTTATATTATCAAGAATCAGTGTTTCTGATGCAAATGATAACTTCTTGTGATGGAGGAGCAGTCCTACTCATCCAGTAAGTATACATTGTCCTGGAATAAAGCAAATGAAGGACTCACTGTTGGTATTTCGGTAAGTACCTGCTCATTGAAAGAGTACTCAGGATATTACTTACAGTGCTTTAACATAGAAAAGAGGGAATGGAAATGTTTTGACTAAAAGAGAAAAATAAACTCTCTTCAATATGTCATATGAGAAAGGAGAGAAAACAGTTGTTGTCCATAAGCAAGACTAACAGTATTAATTGGAAATTACTCCCTGTATAGCATCCTTTATTTGGTGTCCCATCAAAAGGGTGTATTTTGGCTCAAAGAGCCCCTTGAAATGCACTGTGAAAGTTCTTGAAATAAAGAGGACACACTGAAGCTAGGCTTGTGACAGTTTCCATTTCTCTCTAGACATGGATTATTGTGTGAAGGGTCCAGATTATGAGTGTGCCAACACTCACTGAAAGTACAGACACCCAAATATGTGACCTCTTTATTTTATGAAGAAAGGACCCCTGAGGAAGACTCTGAAAAGCACAGTCCTGAGTCTCTCTGTCCTCACAGGTGCAGATCTTATTGTCTTTGTGAATCAGAGACACTCCTATAGTCAAGGCCAATGACCATGGTCTCAGCTACGTCCTGCTCATCTCCTCACCTGTTGTCTCTGCTCCTTACTCTTCATTGGACTTCCAAAGACAACCACCTACATCCTCTCTCAGATCATGTTTAGAGTTCTCTTTGGTCTCCCTGTTTCTCCTCTCTTAAGCAAAATTATGACTATGTTCCAGACTTTATTGTCAGCATTCAGTGAAGAAGGATGTCGTGGCATCTGCTGTTAGGGTGATTGACTTCATTATCCCCATCTGCGCCTTTGTCCAAGTCTTTTTAGCATCTGGATGGGGCCCTAACCAGGATGTATGTGGGTAGGTCTCCATCTCCAGCACGGCTGTTGTACTCCAGACAAACCAGAGAATGGAGGGTGATCGAATGGGTCGTCAGGTGGATCAGAGTGTGGCAGGAGGAGTTCCCTCCTGGGATACTACGTCGGTGGGTAGTTCAGTTATTAGAGCCAATTCAGGGGTTTATACAGGGAGGCCTTCCTGTTACAGAAGGCGGGAAAGTTAAAGGTGGGGTTTTGGGATAAAGGCGGGAATGTTGTAGGGCTGATGTAGAAGTTCAGGAAAGAGGAAACAAAACCCCAAAACCTGGTTCTGGTCTGGGGTGGGGGAAAGGAAGATTCATATCTACTATAGCTTCCTGGGGCCAGTTATCACACTAGGCAGAGAGGGTCAGACACCTGCCATCCTTTTAGGGTATCTGGAGTTGCTTGCCTTGCTCAATACCCAGATCCCCACAGATATACACTCAGAATATAGTCACATTATCATTATGTGCACCAACAGCTCACTCACTGTCTTCAACCTGGTCCTCGGTGGCCTGAGCACCCTGGCTATGTTGAGCATCAGTGTGGCTTCCTCTTCTTGAGCCATTGGTGTGTGAGGTTTAATGCAGGGATCCTGTCCACGTACACACACTCGGCAATCTCTGATTCTTTAAAACTGTCCAGTTGTGTCCTTCTGTGTGCATCACAGTTTATTGTATAAGAAAGCTTCTCTGGTGACAGTTTGAGGAATGCTTTCATTTTCTCTCTAACCCTCATTCTGCTATGTTCCACGAATCTTAGGTATAGAGGTTCATCTGTAGATGTGTCACCTAGGATTGGGTGTCTCTCAGACCTATATTGTCTGTGTCTGACAAGTTGTGGGATTCTACAGTACTGTTCATCTGTCACAAAAAGAAGCTTCCATAATGAGTGGTGTATGGTATACTTGTCTGTAAATATAAGGATCTATATTTAGCATACAGAAGAAATTACATTTGTTTAGAGATATGGCAGATATATGGTCTTCTCTAAGATCTATGAGAGCTCAACTATACTGTGTTTACTGTTCCATCCATGAGCTCACTCTCACTGAGAGGGCTTTGGTCCTGTTATATAGATGTTGATAACCCCCACATAACAGTGCCACTACTGCACTAAATAGAAATACTTTGCTGTGCCAGGCATTATGGTTATTAATCTTTAGGTCTGGGTTAGACCTTGTTTAATTTTCTCCCTTAGCCTCTTTCATGTTTTCATCTACGAGTATTGGAGCTAAACTACAGATAAAAGACTTCCAGGTGACTTTCTGCTTCATTTCTCCAAGGCCTGTATCTGAAGCATGTCCTGTCTTCAGCAGTAGAATCCTATCTTCTATTTCTTGGAGATAACCAAGAGCTCTGGCAATAGACTGTGCCATTTTGGTTGTCTCTTGGACCACTGTCACCAGCCATTCAAAGGGAGGTCTCTTTTATCTGGTAATGTGTTGCTTTACATACAGCCCCATATATACATATCTTTAAATGGTCGGACACTCTACATGCATATTTCAGGGGGTTCTGGGGCAAAACATTTCCCTCTGTCTTCCCCAGCCACCCAAGACCTATTCATCTGTATTCTCTCTTCCTTCAACTTGACCTCGCTACCCTCCCAAGTCCCAGGTCCCTCATTATTCCCACCATCAACCCAATAACACGCTCCTCCCTTCATCCTCCCTCCTGAGTTCCCTCCTCCTCCATCAATGGCACCCTCATGTCCTGCCCTCCTCTCCTAGCAGCCAAACACTTTCAATTTCCCCACTCACCCGATAACATCTGCTATTCCCCTCATTCATATTCTTTCTTTCCTTCAACTCTACGTGTTCTTTCCATTTTCCTGTTTCCTGGTGCTACATCAGGATACACACTTACATGTGCTTTCTAATTTTTTTACTGTTTATGAGTATTGTTTGCCCCTGTGTAAGAACACCCATATCATGCACTACCTGAAAAGGTCAAGATGAAGGAGTCAAATCTGGTGTGTCTGAAGGTGTGGATAGTTTTTAGCCACCAAGTAGATACTGGGAATAAAACCCAGGTCCTCTGCAAGAGCATTCAGGGCTCTTATCTGTGCAGCCATTTCTTCATTTCATGCTCTGATTTTTTAATTTTGGCACTAAAGCTATAAACCTCTTAGAACTGCTTTTAAGGCATCCCAGATTTTTTGTGCATGTGTTTGTATTCTCATTTTCATTTAGTTCCAGGTATACTTTCATTTCTTTCCGAATTTCTTTATTCTTTAATCTCCTTGAGTTTGTGTAGTTACAACAGCTTCTTTTCTGTTGTCTCTAATGTTCACTGCACTGTTTTCTGATTGAATGAATGGAAGTATTACAATTTTTTTTAATGTTCAGATTTGTTTTGTGTGCCAGAATTTGGTCAGTTTTAGAAAAACTTGCATGAACTGCTGAATAGAAAGCATATTCTTGATATTTGGGTGAAATATTCTGTAGTTGTCTGTTAGGCATGATTTAAATTGCCGTTTCATTCAGATGTCTCTCTCAGTGTTTGTCCAGTTGATCTATCATGTGGAAAGAATTGGTTATTGAAATCACTTACTATTACAAAGTTGAGGTTAATGTGTATTTTAATAATTCTGGAGTACTTTTTAAAAACTGAATGTACTATAGTTCAGTGCATGTATATTCCTGATTATACTATATTATTGATTGGTTGTTCCTTTGATTAGAATGGAGAGACTTTATCTCTTCTGACTAATTGTAATTTGAAGTCTATTTTGTCAGATATTAGAATTGCAACCCTTGCTTCCTTCTTAGAGTCATTTATTTGGAATCTTTTTCCATCCTATCTCTATAACGTAGTGTCTATCCTTGAGAGTAAGATGACTTTCTTGAAGAAAAAAATGGTGAAATTTTTTTCTTGACCCATTTCAGCAGTCGGTGATTTTTGACAGGGGAGTTGAAGGCACTGAAAATGTGTTATTACTGAAGATGTGTATGATATAGTGTCATTTTAATTTCTTTGTTAGTGATCCTATTTTGTGTTTCTGTTACTTAATTTTATATTATTTTCTTGCTGTGCCCTTGAGTATACTCATTCTCATCTTCAGACCCTTTGTATGGCTTCAAGTTTTCTGTGTAGGGTTGTGCTGGTTTGGAAGATATTGAATTCCATCAGTCTATTCATGTTATGAAAAATTTGAGAATTCTCTTGAATCATGATAGATAGTTTTGCTGGACAAAGTATTCAGGGTTGGTATGCATGCTCGTTTATACCTGGGAATACTTTGATCCAGGCTCTTCTGGCTTTGATACTTTGAACTGAAAAGTCAGATGTAATTCTAATGAGTTTTCCTTTATATGTAACTTGTCGATATTTTCTAGCAGCTTTCAGTGTCCTCTCTTTGCTTTACACATTTCAATTTCTTACTATGACATTTTGTGGGAGGTTTCTGTTCTGGTCATGTATAATTCATGTTCTATGAACTTTCTTTTATATGTTACTTGTGGTTTTTCTCTACCAGCTTTCAGCACTCTCTCATTGTTCTGTACATTTAAGGATATTACTATGATATTCTGTGAGGAGTATCTGTCCTGGTCATGCCTAATTACTGTTCTATCTGCTTCTTGAACCTGTCTCTCTCTCTCCATTTGTGTGTGTGTGTGTGTGTGTGTGTGTGTGTGTGTGTGTGTGTATGTGTGTGTGTGTGCATGCACATGCTCAGGAGCACACAATGAAAATTCAGGTACGCATTGGGAAAGACGTGTCTCTCCTTCCACCATTTGGGTCCCAGACACTGAATGAAGGCCACCAAGGTTGGAGGAGAGTGGCTTCACACATTATCATCTCACTGGCCCAAAGTTGAATCTTCCTAAACCTGAAGCCTTGGTTCTAGTGGGGGGTGTGGCTGTACATGTACAGTAAAGAATGTTTTTCTTTTTAATGTGGGGACATAATATCACTTTGTTTGTGGCTCTCTTAAAAACACTAAGAATTATATGTTCTAGCAGGTCATGAGATGACTGAGATGCATGTCACGCATCTTTTCTAAAGTCCATGTGTATACTAAGAAGTTAGCACAAGTGTATAGTGAGAAGTACAAATTTAAGGGCTGAGCTCCTGAAGTTTGATAGAACTAGCTCCTGAGAGGAGTCAGAAATACCTGATATGGGCCATTACATGGAAGCGAAAGAGCTGGAGAACTTTCCCTTGAGATCTTACTAAAAGTAGATCAAAGATTTAGGAATCCTTATTTCTCTAAAGAGAAAATCAGGTGGGCACAAGTTATACAACAGGACATATAATTTTGACCTAAGAATTTTCTTAAATATTTAGAGTTTTTAAAGTTTTACTTCAGTAAGGATTTGTGCAGTGAACTCACAATTTAATTTTTATAAATATTATTATATGTCTGAGTGTTAGATCTGCCTCCATGAAATTGCAGGATGAGCATGCAATGCCTGCAGGGACCAGGAGAGGGCACCAAATCTCCTGGAACTGGAGTTAAGTGTATTTGCAACCTTCCAGTGGGTTCAGGGAACCATCCACTGTCCTCTGCATGAACAGTCAGTACTCTTCTGAGCCATTTCTTCGGCCCCTGTATCCATAATCTAAATTTATTTTTATTCTACGTGTGTATGTCTGCATGGTTATGTGTGCACCATGTGAGTATCTGCTACCACCAAGCCAAAAGAAAACATTGCATCCCCTGGAATGGAGTGACAGTAGGTAGTGAGCTGTCATGTGGCCATGGTGAACTGAATCTGCACATTTAGGAACAATTTTATCTATGATAAAATTATACTTCACGGCAACAGACCTGGCTCAGTGGTAAAGAACAAATGCTGCTTTGGCAGAGTACCTGGATTTGGTTCCTAGCACCCACTTGGCAGCTAACAATTGTCCATAACTCCAGTTTCAGGTTATCTGACACACTCTTCTGGCATCCAAAGGCACTGCATGCACCGATGCATTATTTACATGGAGGTGAAACATTCATAAATATTAAAACAAACAAAAATACCGCCACCACCATCACCAATAAAAAAACATCTACCTCAAAGGGAATATGAGATACTTAATCTCACTGGTGCACCAAAATGCTTGGGAAGAAATGTTATGAGAAAATAAGGGTTTCTCTGGCGTATATTTTTAGGGGATGCATTCCACCGTGGTGGGGAAGGCATGGTGAGAGTAGTGGAGTCCAGCTGTTCACACTGCACTTGTCAGCAGGGATCAGGAAGGAAAAAGGAATTTGAAATCTATGAAAAGTGAAAGCCAGTCCCCAGTGACCCACTTCATCTACCAAGACTGCATTTCCAAAAATTCAACAACATTAAAAACAAGGCTACAAGGCTTGGACCAAGTAGTCACAACATGAACATATGGGTGATCTTTCATATTCTTAGAAGAAACTGGCCTCCAACATACCACAGACACGTTCCTTTTTTCAACATGGTTTGCACAGGAGTACCTGAAATGCCTTCTGGGAGGTTCAAATGACATCCAGTTCCCTCTTCCCTTGGTTCCTATGAAAAACTGTTGTACACATTGTGAAACTTTGTTTTTCATCCTTGTTTCTTAGGTTGTACGTGATATCTCCCAAATGAATTTTACATAGGCAAAACATATGTAACAGAGCATAACACCATGCTAAATAAAACACAAACAAGTTCTAACAAAGCAAGAAAAGATTCTATCCTTTGGTACCAGTTTTCTAAACAGACCCATGTTGGGTAGAGTAGCATAGATAAGAACCATCGATTTAGTCAGCATTTTACTATATTGTGCCTTTTTTTTTTTTTTCTTTTGCCATTCACTATCCTAGAACCCTTACATGGAGCATTTTTTTTAATCCTTTATTAGCCCACTGGGGCTGGCTCAAGCTGCCTGGCCTGCACACAGCCAAGGAGAAATTTGATACCTGTGTGCCTTTTGTGAACTGACTTTCAGGTGTCAAAGCCTTCCAGAAGCTCCTTAGAATAGAAATTGGGTTTTGGCCAAAGTTTTCTTAGGATCTGGGGCTCACCACTAATCTCGCCACATTTGTCTTTGAGTAACCCAAGTTGACCTCTTTCTCTGCTCTTTCTTAGGTCTCCTCCAGATTGCTTAGTATTTTACAGACATTCTTCACATGCTGGTCTAAGTCATTTAGATCTTCCAAAGCTTCTCCAACTTCATAAAGATCCTCTAAAATCAAGGAACTGAGCAAAGGCACCAGAGGTCCATACCAATCTCAAGGTAACTGTTGAATCAAGTTCTTCTGTAAATCCCTAGTGAATACAGTCTTATCTGGCCCAGTGAACTGGACATCATACATAGCTTTCCTCATCTCGAGTTCTCTCGGCAGTGCCTGTCCCTCCACTACTGTCCTCCAGCCCCTGATATCCATGGGAACCTCTACTGGTGATAACCGAGTGTCTCTAATGGCTGCTAGAAGACAGCCCATCAGGGACTGATTCCACCTTTACTGGCTCAGGTTATACATGCAGCCTGTGTCTCAAGGAGGGATGAGACGTTATATCGCTCAGCTTTTCTGCTTCTGCAGCACTCAAAGTAATTCCATCTGCTCCCATGCCCCACAGCCTTACAAGCCAGGAGGTAAGAGGCTCCTTCATTGTTTGTCTGAATGTCTTCCCTACTTTCAACAATTCCAGTGATAAGCATTCTAGGATGGCATAGTCTCTCACACCAGAACACTGTATAGACCTCCATTAGTATGCTGAATCATGCATTTTCCCTTTCTCTGATTTAACATTTGAACCTGAGGGGTATCTCTGGGTATTTCTAGGTTACTCCCTTCCTCATCACTACCTGACTTCTCCCGTGAGTATCAATTATGGCATCTGAAGATGAGCCATGTACTACTGATCTAATCTGGGCTCTCTTGCCCTTCTTGGCCCCTAGCTGTAAGAAGTGGCAGTCTAACACCTCTATCTCTTTTTCATTTTTATGCAATTTATTGGGCAAATCTGAGGCCAGTACTGAACAGGACAGCCTCATGATCCTTTCATGGTGCTATTCCCCTCTTACACCCTCTGTCCCCATCTGGGCTGTGACTCAACCTGGAACAGAACAGGTATTACCCATAGGAGAGGCAAGGCTGCTTCTGCCAGTTGCCCCACTTCCATACCCTATAAAGTCAGCTATAGAATTTCAGCTGTTCTCACAGCATCTCCATACACCCATGGGGGAACCTATTGATGAAACAGGTGAGCCACACCATACCACCTAAATCCGGACTGCCATATTGGGATTTCCTGCATATCATTCTCTTAGGGAATGTTACCTATGTTCCACACCTCAGTACCAATTGCGCCACCCATTCCACTGCCACCAACCAACCAGCCCTATGGGGATAGCCCACCATTCCAAAGTTTCTTCTCTAAACATTCTGCCCTTACCAACCTTCCCATCAGTTGTTGGTTTCTTTCCCCACATCACAAAAAATATCACTGCTATTCTGAAAGTGATCCTCTGTTTTGTCCTATTCTACCAACTATTGCAATTGTGCTTAAAATTCCTTTTTGGAAGCTCAAACAACATGCACCCTCCTCCTCCTTACAGGAATGTGAGTGCTCCCCCACTAAGGCTTGCTAGAAAGTCTCCAGCCAGGCTGGATAACGACTTCCCCAGTGCTGGGGCAAGAGAGCCTCCTTACGGTTTCCTCTTCTTATATACTAGGTCCCTCCCCATTTGCAACTAGGGCCAAGTGCTTGCACCAAAGGATGCCCTAAAGATATGTATATTGAGGAAGCCATGGGTCAGTGTCTTCTGCCATTTTGTGTCTTGGGGAAAATCACCATCCACACTTGGTAGTTTCCAGTGTGGCCTTAGGAGAGGAGCACCCCATTCCTGTTAGTCAACCCTCAGAACAGCTCTGTAAATCCAATATGCTCACGGGTACCCAGACAGTATTTAGCAGAATCAAGCCTGTTTGTTGTAGGGATCTAGGGAAGGAGGAGTAAGGTTGTTTATACCACCCAGAAGGAATTTCAACCACACATAACCAAACCACAATGTAATCTTAATTCTAGAACCAAATGTGAGTGACTATGCTCAAGGAACACAGATTTAGCTTACCTTAAATCACATATGCCCAACTCATTACAGTAGCGTAAACTTTCCTTCAATCCCTAGAAATAGAATAAAGTTATATTCCAAGAGACTATGAAATATATTTGTGGTAACATCACAGAGACATATCACATATCAATGTGAGGAGATGTCTGCAACAGAATACAAGTGTTATTTGATGGTATATTACTCTTGTGGTGTGTGAACCCTCAATGGACACTTAGATGTCAGGAATATATTACTTAGTGTCCAGAGTCCAAGTGTAGTTTCCTTCCTTTGGGGTTATCCTGGATCATTTGGAAAGGAAAGGGTCAGGTTAAGTAGGACAAGAAGCCATGTATAAATGGTAGTTTCAACTGCTTGTCTTGTCATTTAAAAAGAAATCTTTATTGAAATACAGTGTTGTAATGGGTGTGTCATTAAATGGCCATCACTCTTCCTCTTCAAATAATATTTCATTTAAACCGAACTGATGACAGAACACAAGGCACTAACTCTTTACATTGCCATTTTAAAATCCTCAAGATTTTGTTCCTCATTCTCAGTGGTTACATATACAATCAAGTGGTGCTTTGAACAGGATTAAGATGGAATTCCAAAGAAAGCAGGAGCTTAACTGACAAAGACACAGGTTCCTAGAGATATAAGAGATACCCTAAAGACATCCCTCTGAGAGACCTCTGGATCTTACCATGTGTCTCTGAGAGCATCATCAACAAGATGGTTATGGGTAGCCAGGCGTTTCTAGTACTAGATTGGGGACTGATGTCACTTAATGTGGAATGATTTCTACACAGGAAGCTCTGCAGTTAAAGTCTGAATGTCTGTCTTCAGAACTGCATGACCTAGCATGCTTTAGAATCCTACCAGTTGAAATATATCATCTCTGTTCAGAAAATCTAAAGAGATAAGCTGTTAGTGATTTCTCGAATTACAGCCAATATAAGAGGGTTTCCTATTCAGATTTAGTTTGAGGCAGAACAATAATAAAACCACACCCATTTATTATACAGAGTAAGCTTATGCATATTTTGAAGGTCACTGCTTACTGCAGATATATCTTGAAGTTTCATGGGGAAAAGCAAACTGAAAATGATCATCTCTGACATTACACACTTACCTGACACATAACTTTAGCTATGATCTCACACCCACTATACATATACAAAGCACACTCCTGGAAAACAGATCAATAGCCATCAGTCAAATAGGAGAAAATTTAGCATGCCCTATTTAGGATTTAGTGACAATTGTCCAGTAACCTATTTGCAATTGTCAATTGAAGTAACCTTATATTTTTGTGCGCATGCACACATTCATGTCTACATGTATGTGCAGAGGTAATTGTTGGAGTTCAGGGACAACCTCAAGGGTCATTCCTCACCTCAGACCTTGTTTAGACCAGCCTCTCTGTATTTTCCACTGAGTACAGCAAGCTCTACTGCCTATGGACTCCAGGTGTTCTGCTTCTGCCTACTACAGGAACACAGGTATGTTTGATGGGTATGTGCACTTCTGTGTCTGAGTTCATGTAGATTCACTATCAGGATTTTAAACACATGTCATAAACTCTTAAGGCCATCTCTTGAGCCCACATACTTTCAGGATACTTCTGACATTTAAAGACATGGGAAAGGAGCAGAATTCACTCTAGTGAATATCATCGAGTAATTTTAGACAATCTTCAGTGCTTTGTTGAATGAAAAGATATGCAAGTAAATGCCAGAAAATATTACTATCCTTTAGGAGAAAAAATTTAGTAAAATTTTATTATTCTTTTAATGGAACCTGACCTTCATACACGAAACAATAGAATGTGTATATGCCATCTAAGGGATTCCCACTGCCATATCTTGGGCACCATTATTTTTTATGCTCAGCCTCCACTGAAGTTGAAGGACCATCCTCACATTAAGTAATTTGACAATATTCCTCAGTAGTGACCACTTATTTTCAAGGGGTGAGGGTTGAGCCTGTGTTTCTTTAAGAATTCCATTAACAGTTCTTTTCTGTATACTGCATCAATGTTAATCACTCCTCCTCTTGAAACTTCTCTTCATATTTGGGTTACTGTGACCTGGCAGAGACTGATCAGTCAAAGAAAATAATCTTGCTGTCTCAAGTTATCAACTGGGCTCACTTTTCAACTTATATTTGCCAGGCTGTTTGGGATTGTCTTATTTTCACAAATGTTCCAAGACACAACAGAGAAAAGTGATGTCTAGAGTACCCTCACTAGTAAAAAAAAAAGTTTCTAGTAATAATCTCTATTACCTATGGTGAGTACGATCCTTACATACCGTCCTTCACTATTCTCTCTTGTAAGCCACTTTGTGCCTTCCACACACATGCAGTGTCAATCAGAAGCTTTCTGGATTTGCTTCATTATTTCCTACTTCCACTTTGGAACAATCCACATATTAGCACAAAACAAGCATAGAAAATTCATTTGTATGTAAACATAGTAGTCTTTTTTAAAAAAATGATCTCTCTGGTCCAGTTTATCTGGTGTACTAGAATAATGCAGAGAATTGTGTATCTTACGGAAAAACCGAGACAATTGAAGATCACCGTTCATCAGTTCACTTTAGCCACAAGCCACCGTTACCAGAATCTATGCAACAAAGAATGCTGTGGAGGAAAAGAAACAATAGAATGTACCGTGGCAGCAAGATCCCATAGACTAGCTCACAGTGGGACTGCTATTCCAGCATGTCTATCTGCAGGACCTAGAGGACACCCCAGAAGCTGCTCAGTCCACACAGATAGATGCCTCAGCACTTCCATTCCGGCAGACACGACTGGAAATTTCCTGGCTTTGCTTCTATTTAGTCCATGCTGGAAGACCAATGGATCTAGTCCATCAGCAGAGGAGTGTAGCAGCAACAGCAGCAGCCACAGGAGACGCCACACTGAGTACAAAGAAGACAACACAAGCAGGCAGGAAACACAGCTGTTTCTGAAGACAGCTTTACTTAGATGCCAGTCACATGTTTTTCCTTCCCCAATCAAAGCCTGGCATTGTTGTATTGACCGGGCATATATGTAAGCACATTAGTCCCTGAAGTACTGGCAAACACACAATATACTACCTATGCCAATCAGCGATAGAGACAAATATTCCCTCTACGTGTGGACACAGCCTCTCATAACCATTACCAGGCAAGTGAGGGACAAGTGAAGGTGCAAACAAGGACTGTATCCAACTCCAGTGTATATGTAATTGACCATGACAAGGCTACCCATTTCTGTGATGCACCCACACTAACTTATCGAAATTGGGTGTAACATCTCAGGGTTGCAGTGTCCATGAGTCATCACTTGGGCTGAATAGATATTTTGCAGATGCAGCTGTCTGTGATGGTCCATGCTCCTGGAAGTATTTGCTGGCCCACTTAATCTGGACTTAGATACAATTACTTTTCCATGTGATTAGTTTCCTATCTCAGGTGAGGGGACATTTGTTCGGGTAACCCCAGGAACAATCTCCTGCAACACTGTTGCTGCTCGGAACTGTGACAGTTTGATCTTCTCCCCTGTTGTTTGTATTCCTAGAAGTTTGACAGTGAGTTTTTATCCATAACTGAAGTGAACTCAAATAAAACATTGACAACACTTGGATTTTTACATTTCTAGGAATTTTCTCCCAAGAGTTATTTGACCTTGACAGACCACTGTGCTGTGAAGCAGCTCTGTCATTGTAGGTTCTTTGCCATGATTCAATTCCCCTTGTAACTGTTCTGTACTGTGAAATGTAATAATCTTCACATTCGTTGCACTGACAATGTTCACCTCCAGATTGAATCTTCTCTTATAATAAATGTAGCATACGTAGGATTTACATTGCTTTCGTTCATTGGGTTTTGTTCTAATGTGAATTTTCCCTGAAAGGCAGATAACTGTAAGATTGAAATACTTTACCATGCTATTTCCCCTCATAGTTTTATGAAAATATGAATTTTTTCAAGTACAGATGGCTGCGATTTCTAAAGGCTTCTCCACACTGCTCTTATTCACAGGGTTTTGTCTAGTATCAACTTTCCAACTCTGTAATCATCACTGGGACATCTTTTCCATTGTTTCCATTCATGTGGTTTTTCTCCAGTATGATACCTGTGACATCTGAAGGTTTTCCCACATTGTTTTCATCCACAGGGTTTTTCTCCAGTGTGTGTTATTACATGTCTTTAAAAACAATTATTACATCTAATGCCTTTATCACACTGTTTCCTGGCACAGGGTTGCTTTGCAGTATGACTTGTTTCATGTTCTTGAAGGTATCTGTAGAGTGTAATGGCTTTACAACATTCTGTACAATCATACAATTCTATGCCATATGGGTTTTTTCATGTCTTTGAAGATCCCTGTTAAATCTATATGTTTTACCACACTGTCTACATTCATACAATTTTTCTCCAATATGAATTTTTTCATGGTTGTGAAGATAATACTTCAATCTAAAGGCTTTACCACATTGTTTACATACATATGGTTTTTCTCCAGTATGAATTGTTTCATGGCTTTGAAGATGATACTTAAATGCAAAGAATTTCCCACATTGTTTGCATTCATATGGTTTTTCACCAGTATGAATTCTTTCATGTAACTGAAGAGAACAGTGACATCGAAAGGCTTTTCCACATTGATTACATTCATGTGGGTTATCTCCAGTATGAATTTTTTCATGGCGTTGCAGAGAAGACCGACATACAAAGGCTTTATCACACTGTTTACATTTATAAGGTTTTTCTCCAGTATGAATTCTTTCATGTAACTTAAGATAACACTGATATAAAAAGGCTTTTTCACATTGTTTACAATTATATGGTTTTTCTCCAGTATGCCTTCTTTCATGTCGCTGAAGATTACTACGACATCTAAAGGCTTTTCCACATTCTTTACATTCATATGGCTTTTCTCCAGTATGAATTCTTTCATGTAACTGAAGATATCTCTGGCGTCTAAAGGCTTTTCCACATTGCTTGCAAGCATATGGTTTTTCTCCAGTATGAATTCTTTCATGTTCTTGAAGTTGACTGTATCGTTTAAAGGTTTTTCCACACTGTTTACATGCATAGAATTTTTCAACACTATGGATTCTTTCATGTCCTTGAGGAGAAGTGGAAGGAGCCAAATGCTTTCCTACAGTTTCAGGTCCTCCAGATGTTTGAAGTGAACTGCCATAAACAGAGGCCTTTCTAGGTTCTTTGTATTTGTGAAGGTTTCTTGCATTGTGGGTTTCTTGATCTTTTACCAACAAATGTTGGAGATCAAAAGAATTTAAACATGTCTTATATTCAAAAGGTCCATCCACAGTTTGAGTTCTCATACATCTTTGACAGCTTGTGAGGGAGTTAGAGTTTGCTGGCTTGTTTCCATATTGCTCATGTTCATATGATTTGTACTGAGAGTGAGAGGTAGCATGGTTATTAAAGGGGGAATGACGCATGGAAACCTTTCCACACACATGACTTTTGTATGGTGTTAGGTCACCAGGAATGTTCATGATCATATTGGCATTTGTTATCCAAGTGAAAGTTTCTCTATCGTGAAGATCTTCTTCATGCTCAGAGAATGTCTTGAACATTGAACTTCTGTGAAAATGACAAACATTTAGCAAAAGTCAACTTGTTAGCATTTATTACAAAGTGTATATCCCATACTATTCCCAAATTTAGGTAACTCTGTTTTCTGCCACATCTCTGGGCTAGAAATTCAATACATTGATAATTAGCTCCATAATATAGTTCCCACAGAGCTATTATAATAAAATAGTGACATTTTTAATATATGTTCCTAGTACTGATTTCACATTAAATATCCTGCACAAGCACACAGATTTGAAAACACAGACAAACACAGAGACACACAAAAATAAATTAAAATCTTTTAAAAATGGCCTCAGAGAATGTTTCCTTCTACTTTTTTGAATTACCTTATCTGTTTTCCAACATTTTGACAATCATCTCTAGTATTCTCAGCTTCACATCTCTTTCCTAAAATGTGGTCAAAGAAAAGTTTAATGAATTAGAAATTACTGAAAACTTAGTTTGTAGCTTTAGTGTATATGACCCATGCCTGATCTGTGTATTTAACTCTTCCCTTTCCATATTCAAAATCACAAAAGAACATCAATTTATGTAAATGCTTGTTCCTCACTACACTAAGGGAAGGTAAGAATATATTTTTACCTATAAAAGTGAAGTTCCTGCAGGTTTCCAGCATCACATCTCTGTACAGATTCTTCTGAGAAGGATTCATCAAAGTCCACTCTTCCTGGGTGAAGTTCACCATGACATCCTCAAATGTCACTGATTCCTAAACATTCCATAGACTCCATTGATAACATGTTTATACATTCATGTTCTAGCCACACAGTTATTATCCATGACAGAGAAATTCTAATGCAAGCTTTGAGTTGTTCTGAAAGGAAAGAACACTGAAGGGATGCTCCTCTCACTATTGGGAACAAGACACAGGGTGTGCTGCTGCTCCACCCAAATTGTCACTCCACAGCACATATCTACTTCCTGTCTTAAGAAAGTCTGGCAGAAGAGAAAGCATTTAGCATCGAAAGGCCTGCTTGTCCTTAGAAATTCCCGCTCACAATTTTTAACTTTTGATGGCATGAGGAAATTTTTCATTTGGAAGAGACAGCATGAAAATAAATAATAAACCTGACCTATACAAACTCTATGGTATATTATGAAACGTTCTCTTCCAAAGGTCTTTTGATTTAATCAAAATTCACAGAGACAAATACTAGATCATATCCTGTAACCCCAAATAATAAGACATTGTGTGTAATGACTTATATTGGTGGGCAAAATCCACACATACTGTCACACTTTCTTAAGCGCAGGCAGTGCTCTTAACTTCTGAGTCATGTTTCCAGCCCTTGTAAAGCTGTAATCAAATAACAAATATGACACATATTCAATATTTAAATAGTCTATAACAATAGTGTTTAAAATTTTTAGGAAATGTTATATATGAATATTTTAACTAGAGAAAGGTGAGAATGTACTTCAGAAAGAACTCAGTATAGGCAGTCATGTTGACATGTGTACACAGCTGTGACAGTGAATAAGACAGAGGGTTCACATGATTTCCAGACTTCAAGTCATGCTATGAAACCTAGCAAAACGCCCATCCTAGGAAGAAGGAAGGAAAAAGGATTGGAATGAGGAAAGGCAGGAGGCAAGAGCAAAAAAATTCATGCTTCTTCTTTATACTCCTGGAGAAAAATTCATGAATCAGCACACCATACAATTTTGTACTCAAGAAAACAGTGATTAAGATCAGCAAGTGTCTACCAGCTGTGAAACTCAAAGAACAACAAAGTTATGTTTTGCTTAACACTTTCAAGGACTTCTGAAAATTAAAGACAAAGGGACAAAATTTATTGCCAACCATTAAAATTGTGGGGTCACATTCCACAGATATAGCTCAGCAGGTAAAATTCTTGACACACAAGCTTGATGACCTAAATCTGATCCCTGAAACTCTGAAAAAATTCAAAAGACAGAATAGAAAAAAAAAGGCTGTTCCCCTGACAATTGTAACATACAATCTCATGTACAGACATTATACACAAAATAACAAATTACAACTTAACAAAAATCAGGTCAAAACATTTACAGTGTGTCCCTTGGTGACCATGATAATTTACACACACATCTTCAAACTAATTCCTAACCAGCAATGGTGAACTATAAGACAAGCACTTTTAGAATAAGTTAAAATCTCCATCTTCAGTCTTAACAAAAAATCATGAAGTGCAGCCTTAAATCGGATATGGACATTTATCTGAGCAAAAACACTGTTGGCCAGGCCTTGCTTTCCTTTCACCAGAAGACTTCTCAACAATGCCAATAGAAATCTAGTGCCTTTGTGAACATCACCCCCACATTCATACAGTTTACTATACAAAGTCCCCATTGGTGCCTCCAGAATGAAACTGAGTTTCACTTTCATTTGGCAGAACTGCAGTAATCTAAATGAGTTGCCATGGGTAAGAGGTTGACAAAATTTCCTCCCACATAACTGGAGATCCGTCACACCTCCACCTCCCATTTCACCAGCATTACATATAAATAGAACCTACGATGGGTCTCCCAGCCTCAATGCCCTGATCTTGAAGAAGGATTCAAAATTTCTCCAAATTAGAACGTTTTCTTGGGCAGGTGATTCCATGTGTATTCATAACAGAGTATGTCACTCAAAAGGAATAATTCTACCAAGGTGTAATTTTGTGAATAGACTGCAGAAGATCTGGTGAAGGCTCACAGAAGAATGTTTGCCAGAAACACACGTGTATCTCTGAAAACCCTCCACAGTGTAAAGGCTCACAGAATCTCCATCTTGAATGGTTCCTGAACAACTACTGGGGAACTTCAAGACTACAGAGTCAACATGTTCTGTATTTGATAGCTTTGATATGCTAATCTTAATATGCATGTGTAATGTAGGTGAGGAACACTGTGCACCTTGTTAAGGAGATTCCTGAGTCTCCTAAGTGTACTTTTACAAAGAACATTATTTTTCTTTACTTGTGTGTATATGGCTCTGGTAGAATACCTTCTGTATTTACTTCTCTCAGAGGCCAGAAGAGAAAGTCACATTCTCTGCAAGTGGAGTTACAAGCAGTTGTAAGCCCCAGACATGATGCCTGGAATCTGAAATAGATGAGCAGCAAGTGCTCTCATCTCCTGAGCCAACTCTCCATCCTCCCAGGTTTACTAAAGTTTTATAACTCTATTCCCTTCTCCACACACACACTAGAGAACACACAATGTGCTCAAGAAATGGAGCCAGACAACCTGGATTTCAACAAAGAGAAGAAATAAATTAGATTCTTATATCTCACTATGCACAAATCTAAATCCAGATCATGAAATAATTCAACATAAGACCTGATACACTGAATATTATAGAGAGAAAGTAGGAAATATACCAGAAGTAACAGGTACAGGAAAAGACTTTCAGGAGACTCCTACTGCACAGGCATTAAGTCCACAACTGACAAACAGGAACTCATAAAACTAAAAGGCTTCTGTATGGCAAAAGACACCATAATTTGAGGGAGGAGTCCACTTCAAAAATAGCAAGAAAATCTTTCTCAGGCTTATGGCAGACACAGAGTTCATATCTAAAATATGTGAAGAACTTAAAAACTAAACATATAGAGAAAAAAACCAAAGTAATTAAAAATTGGTCGTAAGAATTGAACAGATAGTTCCCAAACATGAATCACAAATGGCTGCAAAATACTGAAAAGTTGTTTAACATCTTTGACCATCAGGGAAATTGTCATTGAAACAACCTTGATGTTGCATCTTATTCCAGTTAGAATGGCTAAGATCCAAAAACGAAAGATGGCAATCTCTGGCAAGGATGTGGGGAAAGGGCAGCACTGACTCACTGTTGGGTGACTGCAGACTGCTGTCCCCACTATGAAATCACCATGGAGAATCCTCAAAACCTCAGAATACATCTACCACATGATCCAGGCCCAGTACTCTTGAAACTCAACCCAAAGCACTCCAGATCCCACTACACAGATACTTATTCAAACATGTTCACTGCTGGTCTAGTCACAGTAAACAGAAAACAGAAAGAATCCAGATTCCTATCAACTGATGAAAAGACATTGAAAGTATGGAACATTGACACCTATTTAGTTCTTAAGAACAAAGAAATTTTGAAATTCACAGTGAAATGGATGAACCTGGAAACAGTCATCCTGAGTGAGGTTACTGAAAACAAGAAAGACAAAGGCCCCATGTTCTCTCTTGTAAGTGGACACCAGCTTTGCCTCATTAGATACACATGTTTCAAGTGGATAAACTACAGATCTACAAAAGTAGTAAGTGGCCATGGGAAGGAAGAATCATGGAGTAGGAGGGTTAAAGAGATGGGATGGGAGGGCAGCACAGAGGAGGAGGCAGGAGAGGGATAACTAACACTGAGTCCTTCAGAGAAAGTCACAGAGCCAGGCATGTTGTACAGACCTTTAATCACAGCACTTGGAATGTGGGGGAGAGCAGGGGCAGGTGGATCTCTGTGAGACTGTGGAAGCCTAGTCTAAGAAAACAGTTTTTAAAAATGTCATATTGAAGCCTACCACTACAGATTATTTTTAAGCTCTATATATATCTCAAAAATATATAAATATATATATTAAAGAGATTAAAGGAATTATTCAACAATAGGTAGATATCACCTTTACTAGCCACCATAGGCTGAAAAGAAAAAGTCCAGTGCCAGGAATGAACTCCTTGTTTGTTTATTAATATTTTATTTATTATTTTATGTCTATGAGCATTCCTCGTGTATGTATGCAAGTTCACTGTGTCTTGCAGTGCCCACAGAGGTAAGAAGCGTGTGTAGGATCCCATGAAATTGTAGTTAGGCATTGGTGCTAACTTCCATGTCTGTGCTGGGAAGTGACAGTGTGTCCTCTGAAAGGAAAGGCAATGCTCTTAGCCACTGAGCTATCTTTCCAGTTTCTTTTTTTTAAATGTACATTTTTTATGGAATATTTGTGGATGTCATAGAATACAGTTTAACCATATTTGGACACTCTCCATAGTTGCAACAAGGGAAAGAATCAGCCTCTGGAAAGTAGTGACTGTGCTAGAAAAATCAGATTCAATGAATGGACACAAGGAAACACAAGTTTGACTCCAAAGGCTTTAAATAATGCGGAGCCTGTGTAAAATAATGTGGACTCTGTGAAATGCGGCAAGGAGGGGGGAGGGAAGATGCGCACAGAGGAGGGACCCGTATATGATGAAATATATTGTACGGAATCTGTGAAATCTCAATCGGAAAAAGCTTCTTATTGATGATGTGTCATCAAAGTTAAGGAGATCACTTACTTTCATAAAAAAACATCGCCACAAAGTAAATGAATAAATAAAGGACAGGTAACAATGGAGGACATGAAATCGGGAGAGGTGTGGAGGAGCTGAAGGCAGGAGGGGTTCTAAGTGTGGTCAAAATATACCTGAGCAAATCGTGAAATTCTGGAATTAAAAAAATTACAATAATTATAACAAATTCACTATATACACAAAAAATACTTATATTGTGTATATCTATCTTATCTCATAGATACGTACGTATATACATAATCCTTGAGTTCTTTCTGACTCAAATGGCCTGCTGCTTTCTTATGGTGAATTGCTCTCTCTTGTATTCTGTTCCTTTTCTTTTGAATAGTTTCTTCTATACTTTGCAATTCCTGTGGGATTTATTTCATTCTGGAATAAGAGGCCAAGTACTTGAAGGCACTCAGCCCAGGCTCTGACAGGCCTCACATAAGAATAGGTGGGAAGAAAATTCAAGCATGACTGGGAATGGCAGAAACGAAGAGAGCAAATGTCAGACACTTGACCTCCCACATTAGAAAATGGAGAAAGACAGGAAATGGAAACTGGAAAAAGAAATTACGGACAGGAAGTCAATAGACAACACCAACCATCACAACACTAGTTCTGCAAAACATCAATAGAAACCCCTGCACAGCTGCGCATACTTGTAATCTCAGCACTCTGGAAACAGAGTAAGGAGTATCACCTTGACCTCAAGGACAGACTGGTAAACACACACACACACATATATGCACATATACATGTACGCATATGCATAAAAGTATGTATGTACATTAGTAAAACTGAGGGATCTATAGTAAGGACTCAAAGGCTTATTAGAGGACCCACTATTAAAACAGATATTGAAAGTTCCAGGAAGTGTTTTTCTCCATGCTGTGACCAAACACCTGACAAGAAACTGAAAAGGATAAGAGATGAAAGATGCATTTTGATTTATATTTTAAGAATGGACAGTCTTAAAGTCCATTCTTAAAGCATGGTTAGCTATTTACACAGCTCAGCAATCAGAAAGCAGGCCTCAAGAGGAGCAGAGGAATATCCATTAGATTAGACCACTGAGATGACACAGTTTCTGGGCCTCCTAAAGCAGGCACTCACCTACCCCGCTGTTTTAGCTCTCTCTGAACATAAACCCTGTCCTTATAGGTTCATCATCAAGGCAAGAACATGGAGAGTTGTCAGTTCCACAGACAAGCAAACTTACTAGGGGAAATAGAAAAGGTGTGTCTGCACGGGTTCCTCAGGGAGGAGCTTCCCAGGCAACCTGCCCTGAATGGCTGTTGTTTCACACCACCCTGGACATCCTCGTCCCTAGACAGCTAGCCTGTATCCTAGCCAGCTGAAAACGCTCTCCATTTCCTTCCCAATCGTTCAACTTGACTTGAAGGAAAGCCACACCGACAGGAAAGTCAAACGACCCATGCCTCAACCCTGATGTTTCTCTGTGGTCACTGCTTTGCTGTTATCAACCAGCCACACCTTTGTTCTGCTCAAGAATCTCCAATAAAAAGAACCCAAGGATACCTTATCTCAGACTCCAGAGCTATGTATGTTCTCTTATTTCCAACCATATAAAATCTAGTACAATCTTTCATATTTTTCACAACTTTCATTCTTGTGGGAGGATTGTGTCACCTCGCTGAATGAACACCATTCAATCTGCTGTAAGAGCTGGATTTAAAAGTGTTATTTAAACTTGTTTTCTTTCTTTGCACCTCCAAATCTAACAACTTTTAGACGCTAATGTTCACTCCCCCAAACCCTTGTCCACACAACACCAAAAGCACGATCAGGCGCTCTGGTCAGTCACCGACACTGAAGCTGCCCACGCAGGCGGAGCCTCCTGCTCAGTTTCCGGCACAAAAGCAGCTGCAGCAGGAAATGCCACAGGCGGCCGCGCCCGGAACCTTGGTGCCGGGACAGCACAGGACTCCAGTCCTGCTACCCCAAAGCCTGGGGAAGACCCAGCCCCCCCCCCCCCCCCCCCCCCCCCCCCGCGAAGCTCCACGGCCGCTCCTCCCGTCTGGGGACTGCCGGGAACACGCTTACCATGTCCTTGGTTCCGGGTTCCCCGCGCTCTCCAAACAACTCCTCTCAGTGCTGATCAAGGAGCAACCTACGTGGAATATCTTTCAGATTGGAGCCAAACACGCACAGTAAAACTCATATCATGGCGTAGGATAGAGCCCGCCTTCAGCCTACAGTCGGTGCTCCTGATTGGGCAGCACGATCAGGAGCCCTGATTGGTTAGGGTCTCAGATGAGGACAAAGTGGCTGGGCGCTAAACTGATGGAGAAGCACTTATCTCTTCCCAGCCCTGGCTTTCTCTTCAGGCACAGACCCTGTCCAAGTGCAGGGAGACTGACTTCCAAGCTCTGCTCCTGGCCTGGCACAGCAGCTGCTGAAGTCTTGAGAAAGTCACTACACACTTCCTGTTCATCCTCCTGGGTAAAGGGTTGCTGAGTCAATCACACATTCAGTGTCAGAAGTCTTTGTCCTCTTGCCTCGTTCTGAAAGTCATACAGCTCACCCTAGGTGACATTAGTGTTGAGTCTAGTGTCTGCTCCACATCAGTGATCTGGATTTTTCACTCTGGCACATTCAGTGTTCCGTTAGAACCCAGACCTACTCTATAACAAGCTGGTCTTTCTAAGATGCCACATCTCAAAGCCTAAAGAAACCAGGCAGCTCTATCCCCACAATTCCACTCCAGCTCTTTTCCTGAAACACAGTAAAAAGAAGTCCTGTGCTGTGCATTCAGAACTTCTCCCTTACAAATTTCCAGACTGACTCCACTTTGTCACCCCTCCCCTCAGCCCTGCTATGAATAGCCATGCAGGTCCCATGCAGGTTGAACCTGCTGGGCTTTCTGGGACTACATTTAAAAGGCATTCTGCCAGACTGAGCTACATCTGCCTCTCCAGGGTGTAATATTTCTGCAGTTCTGAAAAACATGTTTTTCTTACCTAAAATTTAGAAGCTTTGTTAGCTGAAACCTTCGTTGTTAACTGATCTGCCACTGTTATAGTTTAATTATGGGACCTGCCTTTGTTATGGTGCAACTATGATTACAAGGTTTGACCCTGGCATGATGTCATTGTGGTTTTCGGTTTATAAACCCTGTTCTCTTCCTCCTCAGAATCAACAATTCTTTGGGACTTAAGCCCACTCTCCACCAAAAGCTTATTACTAATTAAAGGACTCTTATTGGCACGGTTACTATGTGGCTTTCCTGTGTGCCACACACTGGGTACAGCAGTGGTCCTACTCAGTACATGACTGCTCCATTTCCTCCTCACATTGTGTGGAACTTCCTAGTATTCCCTCAAGGGATTAAAAATAAAGAAAGACATGCTTCTTTTGTTTGGGAAATTTCTCTGATGTCTCCTCTGGGCCTCCTCCCCACAGTCCTCTTTTCTGTAGGAAACTTCCCTTAGATTCAATTATCCTCTTAATGAAGCCCCTTTCCATGCAAAATAGTACCCCAATATATGCCTTGCATTGCAGGCATATAAAGTCTAACTGTCAGCTTTAAATGGTCCATGTGGTAGAGGGAAATGTCCTTGAATCCATGAAGTAGCTTAGAAGGGTTGTGTTTGGGGCAAGGTAGGTCTTCTTGAACATACCTTGTGAGCTATTGTTGGTGAGGGTTTTCAAAAATATTGTCTACCCAAACAAATAATTTTTTTCAGTTGCCCAATGAATTAATTATGTATGTGTTCCAGAAGAGACAACTGTGCACTTGGAACTATAATTGAATTATCATTTGGACACAACCAAAGATGACTCTGGGAGCTGAGATTACAACCCTTTCATTGCATCTATTGTAACTAAACCATCTATTGTAACTGCTTACCATAGACCCCAGCCCTTAGGCTAAATTAGGTAATATCCTGTTTTTCCTCTTAGGAACAGTGTAAGGAAATTTTCATCATTGAAGACCCCTCACCTTTTGTCCCCTAAATATGTAATGGTCTTGTAATAGTAACCCATAAACTAGTTCTGCTTCTGTAAGACCTGCTTCATCTCAAGGGCCAAGGGAAGGAGCAAAGCCCTTAACTCTGAACACCTGCAAATTCCACAGAAGTAAAGCAACTCTAATTTTTGTCTTTGTATATCCCACCTCTCCCTTTCCCAGCTGCTGCAGCCTTCAGACCCGACAGAGAGACCATAGTCAGCTGCAGATTAATAAATTCAGCTGATTGAAATACAATAAATCTGGGGGATCTTCCCTAGTGGTTCCAACCTCCATAACAATTTATCTAAAAGGCAGTTATGGGCAGTGGAGGAAATAATAGCATTTGACTTTCATTTTCACTCTGAGCAAGAGAGGTATAAACACGATGGGATTTCCAGAGGTAAATAGCCCTGATCTACCAGGGCCTTTACTTCCTCACTGTTAATAATTTTCCCCATTGCTCTTCAGGTGTCAGAAGGAGAAAATGTAAAACTTTCTGGCTTCTGGATTTGTTTCAATGTCTTCCTGGGTGGCCTGCTCCTCTTTATGGGAGAGCACCCATTTCAGAGTCTTACAATACCTATTCAAATTGCCAGGACTTTTCCAATAGTTGAAAATGTCGTTGTCTTTCCAAGGCAGAATCAATTGTACGTTTTGCAATGGCCTAGGAAAATCGGATAAAGACTTTGATTTTGCTGTCTGGCCAGACTTTAAGTCCATTTGTGCTTGACCTTTGCCCTCTCCCTCCTAGCAGCACACCAGAAAGGAGTCACCTCCCCAGTTCCATGAACTAGCCCAACCTCAAACTCCCCACCCAGTGTTCTAATCCGGGAGGGACATGTGCAAATGGCTAATCTCCTGGTCTGTTGCTGTTAGGAATGAGCACCTGTCAGAAATTTTAATCTTGTGAAATGCTTGATTCTTAGTGAATGTTTCAAATTGTAACCAGTCACTGCTTTAGAAACCCTCTTTCGAAGCGTGAATCGGGCACCTTCTCTGAGTCAGGCACCCCAGTAAGCTGAATAAAGTATCTCACTAACTTCATCCAAGTGGTGCTGGGAATCTAAATTCGACCCATAACAGGTTCTTCAGTGGGGGAGCTTAAATGTTTTTCATGTAGGCTCATAGTATGCATATGTAGAGATCCAGACTTTGGTTACTATTAGCAACATCAGGGAGCTACAACCACATGGATCTCCATCCCCTGGGAGCCCTGACATCTTTGTAGGCACATACATTCATTCATATGCAGGAACTCATACACAGACATGCACACATAGAAAAAGACAATCATTTTAATAAAATGCTCACATGCTGTTGTTATCATACATTTCAATACAAGAATTTTTACAACATTCCTAGAATAGCTTCTTTGGTATTAAGAAATTCTGAGTCTACTATTCTAATAGTTCTGTAATAAACCATACAGTACAAGATGGAAGTTACCCTGCAAACAAAGACCTCAGAAGGAAGGAAAATAAGGGAGACTGAACAGAAAGCACTTTGTGCCTGACGTCAAACAAGCCGTGACCTGGGAACACAAACAAACTGCAGCAGTGCAAGTTCTGCAGAGAAAGTGACGGGGCGTGCTGAGGGGTGGGAAGGAGATGCTGCACATGAAATCACTGGACCAAAGGCACGGAGTTACCAAAGTAAGAAACCACAGAGAAACCCTGTTCTTGTTCCTTTTGGAAATACTTCTAAACACAGCTGGAGATTCCAGAAGAAAACTGTACCATGATGGACTTTGGAATACATCACCAGAATACTACAGATTGTGCTCCCCATCATCCCAAAGATGAGGGAGCAAGGAAGGAACTGGATCTTCACTCTGCTTTATTAAGAAGACCAGATGTCTGAGAAGGCAGTGATTTAAAATCATGAGAAAAGTATCCTTCCTATGTTGTGAAGTAATTGAATTGCGCAGTCATTCATATTCTAGACTCATTGACCATCCAATGTGAACTCAATATCAGTGGTTTGAGTGAGGAAGAGAAGCCTTGAATTTGTTGCCAGATGGTAAGTCTGGTTTCTACTCAAAAACCCCTGCAACTGAACAACTGCAGTTTTCCATCCATTTTCTCGCAAGACACTGAAGGAAAAGTTTCACAGTGGGCAGAAATTTGGCAAATACTCATGATCATATATTTTCATTGGCAGGTCCAATGACCACTGTATCGTCATGTACTGTTGTGTACTGATGTACCTCATGCATGGAAGATGACAGCTGATGCCTTGTATTCCTAACACTGGACTTCCACACGATAATAGCTAAATCTCTCAAACTGCACTGCAGGAAACCCTTCCTCCACTGCATTTCTTCTGGTCAGATTATTGATCACAGCAGTAAGAAAGGTAAGTTTGCAAATTTGGAAATGTCAGTGTACACACATCTCCCCTGTTATGTTTGGTTTCCAGTCTCTTGACACACAACCTAGTGTTACAAGGGAAGAGGGACTCTCAAGGGAAGAATTCTCCAGATCTGGCATGCTATTAAATAGTAATTTGTGTGGAAGGGTCCAGTCCACTGTGGACAGTACCATCTTTAGACGTAGTGGTCTGGGCTGTGCATAAAGACAGCTGAGCAAGCGATGGGAAGCAATGCAGCCAGCAGCGATCCTCCACTGTTCTCTGCTTCAGTTGATGTCACTGTGTTCCTAACTTTAGTTGTGGGTTGGCTTCATATGGCTGATAATGTTCTCTAGCATGTCAACTAAATAAGCCCTTTATTCTCCCAAGTTGATTTTCATCAATTTTGTTGTTTATAAATCACAGCAACAGAAAAGCAAACAGGAATCACCAGCTCTTCAATCATGTTTTTTACAGCTCCCAACAAGCTGACCAAACCATTTATAACACAGTTTCTTCCCTGCTCACTCATCTTTGTGATGATGGGCAGCACAATCTGTAGTATTCACATTATGTATTATTCTGAAGACCATCAAGATACATCTAGTTCTGCAATCTCAAGCAATTTAATTAGCTCTAAGTTATTCCAACAGGTACAAGGACAGGATTTCTCTGTGATTCCTTACTTTGGTAGATTCCTACCTTTATTGAAAGGATTTAACCTGGGGTGACCTGATTAGCACTTCAGTGACTGTGTGGAGTTTGGAATGTTACAGATTTAGAGTCTATTTACAACTTATCTTAAATAAATAGCTACTGCTAGCCCACCTTTCTTTCTGAGTATCAGAATGCATTAACTTACCAAAGAAAGAGTTCCTTCAGTCAAAAGGCTAAAAATGTCATGATTTAGCACTGGAGAACTATTGAGAATTCCAGTCCTTTGCCATCAACAGCCTACTGCCTGCACCCACACATGTTTGTGCCAAGTATCCTAATTTATTATTTTTCTTTCCTCTGTTACTGCAAAAACTTAGTAAAACTCTTACCATGTTGCACATTGTATTTGGGAATACTTAATCTGTGTTCCCACTCTATGTCAGTCATATTTGGCTACAGAAAAATCCTATCTTTGATACCTTTCAGGTGATACCTGTTCATTTCATCGACAGTTCCTAGAGACCAACATGGGGAACCCCCAAAATGCGGGGGGGAGGATCTACTTTTCACAGAAGGAAATCACCTTAATAGGTGCCAGGGCTCCATTCTATTCCACTGTTCAGTATTGTCTCACTGAGTAGCATTTGGTGATTGTAATGGGTTGAGATAAAAAGCCAACACCACATAGATGGAATAGCAAGGTATTTTATTTCCAACACACCAGGGCTGCTTGTAGGGAACCCTAATCATATGTAGAAAGAGGCTTTAATAGGGTCTTAGCCTGGGGACTGCTTACAACTTGCAACATCCAATAAGAATTAAGCATTTCACACAAAGTTTCCCTTGTGCACATTCCTAACAAAAACTGACAAGGGGGACATCTATTTACACATGTCCCTCCCAGAACAGATAGTCACCTGTGGTGTGGTCAGGACTGTTTTGGAAGGCTCAAGGTCACTCCTTTCTGGGTGTGCCACTAGGAGGGGTTGGGCAAACGTCAAGCTTTGAAGTCTGGACAAAGTGCAAATGAAAGTCTTGATCCCATTTTCCTAGACCATTACAATGATTTCTTCTTGGGGTCCAGACCTCCCTCCATTAGTGGACAGTCCATTGCTTTTTTCTAAGCTGGTGTCCAGGTCCTATGTGTTTAGATGCTTGTTCTCACCTTTTCAACGTGTTTGCCCTCAGGTTCCCATCATTTCTTGCTTCAGAACCATTTTATTTCTAATTGATTTCTTTTCACTGTTGCTGCTTTCTAGTCTTTTGAAGGCATTTTGGTTTTTCTTTGCTCTGTTGTGTTTTGTTGTTCTTTTTGAATTTACTTGGCTTTTGTCTCAGACATTCCTCCAGTCCCCAACTCTGCATTATTCTGTGCCTTCCTCTGTTTATTTCAAATTTGCTGTCTTTTGGCTTAGGAATTTTATGAGCACCTGAACATAATGATGCAAAAGATAAGAGGCACTTGTTCCCTTCATCATAATACCATTGAGGGGTCAAGAGGAATTCCCTAGACCTGCAACAACTTCATATATAAACCGATCAAACATACCCTGTCACTGGTCAGAAGGAACTTTATTGACTCAGTCAGGAAGACTCGCATATGGAGTTGATATCTCAGTGTCTTGAGTCCCCTCACATTTCTGTAAGTGAGCAGTTTAGCCCTGAGACTCAGTGGGAGAAGACAGTCTAAGGGTGGGAGGACAAAGTCCATCCCAGAACCAGCACAAAAATCAATCCAAATTACGTATTCACTTACTAGCACAGGAAGGCTTGCAATTTCTCAGGAGGAAGGATGAAAAAAAAGGAGGGAGAGACAGTTTCCTAAAAAGGAAGAAGAGTTTAAAGATAAACCACCACCTGGCACTGCAGCTGACTTTACGAGAGCAGAACCAGTGATCTTCCACAAGGTAAGGAACCAGATCCTCAAGGATGCTGATAAGGAAGCAGTCCTCTTTTGATAAGGAAGCAGATGTCTAGGCTTTAGATCCTGTTTCCTGAGATAGATGTGTCTCCCTGATGACGTGGAGAGGGAGGTAGTGAGGAGGATGGTCAGTTCATTACTCACTTCAAAAGCTGATTTTCCTTCACCTTTTTCTACATTTGCCTCCTCTATCAGAAGCCCCTATTTGCACAATCGCCTCTTCTGGAATACATACACAATTTAATTCATTGGGCTCCAGAAAAAATGATCTGTTGCTGTAGACAACACTATTGGAAGCCCTCCCCAGCGAGAGGTAATACAGTCTATTCAAGATATACTCACCGCTTCAAATACAAGCCAGATAAATCAGTTCAGAGGACACAAGGAGATTTTCCTCTACTAAATAGGTCATTTGAACCCTGGCAGTGTATCATTATGCAATGCAAAATTATAAATAAACTTTGTCACTAAATTGCATACAAAGATAATTAAGAGGGATATTGTAATCAAAGGGACGTTTTCAAATGGAAGAGAATTCTGTGTGAGAAGTCCTCAGAGAAACTCTCTGGGGTAGCAGGAGTTTCACTCATGTGTTTCAGCCTAGAGTTGCCTATGAGATGGAGGAGTCAGGTACTGAGTATGACCGCTGCTGTGTCCTTTGGGAAGCACGGAGGATAGCCACAAGGTGATGGTCACATTAATAGTTCCTTAATCAGTAGTTGACTTTCGGGGAGAGCAGGCTCAATGCGTAAAGAATTGCTGATGGTGAGGAGAGGCAGAGCAGGGCTTATAAAGCTTGAATCCACAATTATATTATGCCAGGGCGAAGTCAGTAAGCATAGCTGCACTGTCACAGAGGCAGGGCCTGTGGGGTGTGAGTGACTCCAACTTATTCCCTTTTCAATTTTGTCCTCTTAAACTAGGCTGGCTTTACCTAGTAAATCTCTCCTCTCTCTCCCTGAAGGGCTCTATTCTGAGAAATAGCTACCCACAATGGTGCCACACAGATACTGTAATTACAAATCTTGCTCTGCTCAACAGGAACCAGTATGGCTGTTAAAGCAACACCCTGTTTATCTGCGATACCTGAAAGTGTTACCTATACAGTTTATCCAGGTCCCATAAAGTTGCCTGATTGCAAATACCTTGTGATGACTTAGGGTTTTTGATTCAAAAAACTGGATCCCTCCCCACCCCAGTCCCTCTCAGTTATTGCATTCCCAATTCCCAAACTTGGGATGTAGTCACTCCAGCTAATAAATTTTACCGTTTTAATATTTCTCTGACTTGTCTTTCCCAGTGATGGCATCAGACACTAAGGTCAATACTAAAGTCACCTATGGTGAGCTGGATAGTTTTCTACATCTGAGGTAAGAAGACAGTGATATAGGACAGTTAATGTGTAACTGACAGAGCGACCCTATATCACGGAGGATGAAGAAGTGTCTACTGAGTTTCTAAATACCTGCCAGACCAGGAACAGAGCTTGGAAGCCAGTCTCCAGTTGGACAGGGTCTGTGCCTGCAGAGGAAGCCAGGGCTATGAAGAGTTGTGCTTCTCCCTCATTTTAGCCCCTCTTGCTTCGGTGACATCATGGGTGACCCTAAGCAATCCAGACCCCCAGCCATCTTGCTCAATCAGGAGCACCTACTGGATGTGGAGCCAGGGCGGGCTCCATCCGGTGTCATGTTATGGGTTCTACTCTGCTGCTTGGCTGCAGCATGAACAGATGCAGTACTTGTCCTCTGCGGTCACTAAGGATCAGCCTGCAAATTATGATGACCTGAGTTTTAAAATATAATTGTGTTTATAATTTATATGAATATGACCTTGCTCATGTCACAATTGTCTGGGGAACAACTTTTTGTTTCTTGTACTCTGTTTTCTGCTTTATCCGGGTTCTGGGAACAAATTCAGATCATCACATTTGTGCAACAAGGCTTTTAATTACTGAGGCAGCTCCCTGGACTCTTGTAGATGACTGTAGCTGGAATTTCTCTGTTTGCATGGCTGGATACTGGCTGGACATGCCTAGATCGAAATATAGCTATGTTTCCCCAGTGGAAGACACACCTGCAGGATTATATTGACGGTGAGGGAACCATAGATTAGACCACTCTCCAATCAATCAGGGACTTGAGAAGGTGGCAGTGGAAAAAGAGGAAGCAGGAAATATTGAGGAGCCATGCTACAACTTGTATGTCGGGGAGTAGATCTTCTACTCAATATGTTGGACTCTTCCCTATTGGGATCCCTCTCCCGTGTGACAAATCCTTTGTAAGTAAAGCACTAATTCTTCTAATTGGAAAGGTGTTCCATGGAATCAGAATTAGAGGTGAGGGGCCAAACCATGTGACTCATGCTGGAGAATGCTCAGGACTGCTCTGTGACTTGATCTTCAAAATGTGGCCATTATTTGGCTCTTTGAATTTTCTTTATTTGGTAACCTTTTAAGTTTGTTAGGGAAATCTCACTATGTTGTACTTGACTTTGACAGTTGCTAGACTCTTGTGGAGACTATTTAGTTTTTTATTCAGTACAAAATTGTCTGTTGTGATTCATGGATGTTTCTCTTACTAGGATAAAATGAAATCAGGAATTTTGTGAACCCTTCCTGCCATTCCCCACTCCCATCCCTTTGTCCTCCTTCTTTTCTTTCTCAGATAGGTGTTTGCTGTGTTGCACAGGCTGACCTGGAGTCCTGGGGTCATGTGAACTTCTGTCTCGTTCTGTGACGCACCTGTAACTATACAGGCATATCACCATGACTGACTACTTTGAGTTCCTTTATACTTACTTTTTTTCAATATCACATTACCTACAAAATGTAGAAAGTACTGTAGTAGGTTCTTTAAATATTGTTTGAGTGTCATATTTGTTCTTTGATTAAAATTTTGCTTGGAGACATGGAGAGATGACTCAGTGGTTAAAAACACTGACTATTCTTGTAGAGGACCTGTGTTCAAACCCAGCACCCACACAGTTTCTAATAATCATAGTTAACTCCAGTTCCAGGGCATCCAACACTCGCTCTGAGCTGTGAGGGCATTGCACAAGAGAAAGACAGTGACATACATGCAGTCAATATACTCTCACATAAAATAATAAATAATCAGTAAAAAAATTTTTACTTCTGTTTCATTAAACTACTTATAGCATATAAGATTTTTCTGCTATAAGCACAGAGAATGGGTCATTTCCCCATTTAACACACATGGTGACCATATGTGTCAATTTGTACCCTCCAGGGAAGTTCATTGCACTGAACACCTGTTATCAATTTCAGGCACAGGGGCTAATTCACTAGTTATTTTTGTGACTTTGAGTAGATTAATAGACTTTAAGAATGAGAAACTTTCATGATGTGTCATATAGTTTGTATAAGTCATATATTCTAGGTGATTTGTCATTTCTGTTGATGCACTTGGTATGAAATGTAAATTTCCCCACACCATCAAAACTTAAACATCATGAGCAGGAATTTCTAAGGGTAAGTAGGCTTGTGGATGCTAATTGCCATCTGTTCTTGTACCTCAGGTTGTCAGACTTTCTTAAGACAGGAAGAGGACATGTGTTGTAGAAAGAGAATTGGGGCAGAGCAGAGGCACAACCTGTGTCCTGTTACATTAGTAAATCCACGAGGCTTGGATCTTGCGAAGTCCCAGAGAACAGATCTAAATGGCCCGTGGGGGAGGGGAAAAAGGGATGGAATGCTGGCTCCCCCAGTTTAAATACTTTTAGCCCCTCCTCTTCTCTCACCCAAGGCCAATAGACAGGGTGGGTGGGGCATAGGCGTCTCTCCAGTCCATGTAGAATTTTAGTCAAATAACAAATATGATACACAATCAATATTTAAAGACCCTGAAACAATACTTTAAAATTTTTTTAGGTAATGTCATATGCAAATAGAGTAAGTACAAAGGCGACAATGTGCTTCAGAAAGAACCAGTGTAGTCAGTTACGTTGACATGTGTGGTACACAGTGTCATCAGAGAATGAGACAGGAGGTTCACAGGAATTCAGGACGCCAATTCAGCCTATGCAACTCAGCAAAATGCCCACGTGAGGAAGAAAAGAAGGAGGGCAAAGGATCGGAATGAGGAAGGGCGGGAAGCACGGTCAGAGGTGTTCGTGATTTCAGTCTACAGTTTTAGAGAAAAATTCACAAATAACACAATTCTGTACTGAACAAACACTGATTAGGATCAGCATGTGTCTGACAACTGTGAAATCAAAGAACGACAGAGTGACGCTTTGCCCAGCACACTTCAAGAACTTGAAAAATTAAGGGAAAGACAAAGGGACAAAATTCATTGCCAAACTTTAAAACTCAGGTGTCAGAGTCCAGGAACACATCACAGTAGGTAAAGGACTTGGCACACAAGCTTGATGACCTTAATCTGATGCCTGAAACCCTGAAAAAATTTCCAAAGACAGAAAAAAAAAGCAAAAAGCTGCTCCCTTGATAATTGTGACATGCACACACTCACTATACATACATATTATATCACAATAATAATATTTTACAACCTAACAAAAATCAGGTCATCAACTTTTGCAGCCCAACCCTTAGTGACCATGACAAAGTGCACACATATCTTCAAACTAATTCCTAATCGAAAAAGCTGTCCTATAAGACAAGCACTCTTAAAACAAGTTAGAATCTCCAATTTCAGTCTTGACAAAATGACATGAACTGCAGCCATAAGCGAAATATGGACACTCATCTGAGAAAACTCAGGGTTGGCCAGGCCTTCATTTCCCCAGACTTTTCAACAAGGCCAATAGAAAGCTAGTGCGTTTGTGAACATCACCCCACATTAGTCCATTTTGCTATCCAGAGTCACAATAGATGTCTCCAAAATGAAACTGGGTTTCACTTTCATGAGGCAGAAATCGATTGATCTAAATGGGATGCCATGGCTTAGAGTGCTGAGAAAAGTTCCTTCCACATACCTGGAGAGCTGTCACACCTACAGCTGCCATTTCACTGGCACTACACCTAATTGGGATCTATGATGGGTCTCACACCCTCCATTCCCTGACCAAAATTTGCCCAAATATGAACCTTTTCATAGTCAGTTGGTACCATGTGTGTTCATACCAGGCTATGACAATCAAAAGAAATGAATCCACCAGAGTCTAGTTTAGTGAGCTGTAGACTGGATTGATTCTCCGAGGGAAAAGGTGGACAAATACACCTCCCAGAGTGGTATCACCCAGGACCACCTTGAGCAGAAAGACGAGGAGCAGGGAAAGTCCTATGGCCCATGCATCCTGCCTATTGGCCTTGGATGTGAGAAGAGGAGGGGCTAAAAGTATTTAAACTGGGGGCACCAGGAGGCCTGCCCTTTCCTCCCCTCCTCCACGGGCCATTTGGATCTATTCACCGGGAAGTTGGAGAATCCCAGCCACGTGGATTTACTAATGTAACTTGCGGAGGGGAGGGTAGGTGCCCGTATTCTGTAAGTAACCCCTTACCCATTGCTGATAGTAAGCCTAAGTAAACTAGCTAGAATCTGTTTAACTGTGAGTGGAAAAATTTGTGTGTTTGTTGCAAGGCCTGGGGAGACGTTTTTGGGTTGCAAGGCAGGGAGAGAGGCAGGTTAAGTTGGTCTGCCTCTCCCAATGAGAAATTTTAATAACATGAGCTTACTGTGCAAGAATGGGGGAGGGGTGACAGGACCAGGCCTGACAGAAAGACAGCTGTATCAATGAAGAAGATCCACAGAACAAGTAACGGCTCACAAAACCTCCATCTAGAAAGGTTCCTGAAAAACTACAGGAGAACTTCATGGTCCGAGAGTCAGCATCTTCAGTATTTGTCAGCATTTCTATGTTAATCTTTCTATCTATACATCATGTTGTTGAACAGTGAAACTTGTTTCAGGAGATTCTTGAAACTCCTAAGTCTACTTTAACAAAGAACTCTATTTTCTGTGTGTATGTGCATGGCTCTGAGTGGATGCCACAAGTAATTAGTTCCCTTCGAGGGTAGAAGACGATGTCAGAATCTCTGGAACTGGAGTTACCAGTAGTTGTAAACCCCAGACATGGTTCCTGGAAACTGAACTCTCATTCTCTAGATGAGTAGCAGGTGCTCTCTGAATGCTGAGTCATCTCTCCAGCCTCCTAACTTTACTTTTTAAGTTTGATAAACCTTATTCCTTTCTTGAGAAAATGATAAGAAATAGCTAGGAACACTCAACACCACCTCAGGTTCTTGGATTTTGTTTTCTGTTTTGGTTTTGGTCATTTTTCTGACATATCCTCTGTATGTATAATTCTATGATTTTGTGACATCTAAGAGAAAGGGACAAAGGTGTAAAAAGACAGGTACTTCTTCTGCCTGTCCCACAAGCAATCTACTGATTAAATGAAATCCTAATTAAAATTTCAACACAATTCTTCAGAGAAATTGAAAAAATAATATCAAATTTTATTGGGAAGGACAATAAAATGTAATCCAGTCAGAACAATCCTAATAAAAGAACTGCTGGAGACATGATACCTCTGATCTCAAACAATACTACAGAGCTGTAGTAATAAAACAGATGGCCCAGCAAGGACGTGGGAAGGATGACACTTATGCACTGTTAGTTTGAGAGCATACTGCGCCCCCACCATGGACATCACTGAGAAGATTACAGCAAAAGCTGAAATACATCTCCCAAGGATCCAGTCATATCACTCATGAGACTACATAGAAACCAGTTCAAACATGTCACTGCTGCTCTGTTTACAATAACCAGAAAGTTGAAACAACCTAGTTTCATGTCAACTGATGAAAAGACAATGAAAGTATGGACATTTAGTTCTTCAGAAAAAAGACAATTTGAAATTCACAGTTAAATAGATGAACCTAGAAACAATCATGCTGAGGTAACCAAAACCTAGAAAGTCAAAGGCCCCATGTTCTCTCTCATAAGTGGACACTAGCTTTGCATCATTAGATACACAAGTTTCAACTGGAGAATCCATGGATTCCAGAAAACTAGTACATGGCCATGAAGAAGAATCATGGAGTAGGAAGGTTAAGGGGATGGGATGGGAGGGCAGCACGGAGGAGGAGGCAGGAGAGATATAACTAACACTGAGTCCTACAGAGAAAGTCACAGAGCCAGGCGTGTTGTGCAGACCTTTAATCACAGTGCTTGGAATGTGGGGGAGCGGCAGGGACAGGAGGATCTCTGTGAGACTGTGACAAGCCTAGTCTACATAATGACTGCAGGCCAGCTGTGGCTCCAGGTAGACCCTGTTTCAAAAAAAACAATTTAAAAAAAAGGTCACATGGAAACCTCCCACTATAGAATCTTCTTAAACTATAAACATAGATAATATAAAGAGATTAAAGGAGCATCCAATTAACAGGGAGATATCACCTTTACTAGACAGCATAGTCTAGAAAGAAAAGGTTCAATTCCAGGAATGAACTCCTTCATTTTTAAATATTTTATTTATTGTTCAATGTGTATCAGCATACTGTGTGCATGTACGAAGGTGCACCTGTTTCTGGCAGTGCCCACAGAGGTGAGAGGAGGGTGTTGGATCCCCTAAAAGTGGAGTTAGGCATTGTTGCTAATTTCCATCTATGTCCTGGGAAGTGAAGACGGGACCTCTGAAAGGAAAGACAATGCTATTAACCAGTGAGCCATCTCTCCAGTCCCCTTCATAAAAAGGTATATTTTTATTGAATATTTGTGGATTTTACACAACACATGTTAACCATATTTAGACACTTCCATAACTGCAACCATGAACTGCTGTGAGGGGGAGAATCAGCCTCTGTAAAGTAGTGACTCTGGGTAGGTAAATCAAAGGAGGAAAGTGGAAGATGGATCAATTAAAATCGATCTCTGTTCTCCAAACACCCGTGGACACATTCACCCATACCTGCATTCCTAGAAATACATACAAAGGCACACAGACGTGTACCCAAAAATACGATAAATCTTATTTTAACAACGCACAACCTGGAGAGGAGCTTCATTTACAGTAAGAATAAGTGAGATAGGAGGACAGGGGAAGGGGGGGGAGGGAGAGAGACAGACAGAGAGAGAGAGAGAGAGAGAGAGAGAGAGAGTAAATGAAAGGGAAGGTGGTGAGAGGCCAGAGGAGTCTCTTCAAGGGAAGACCACCCAGCAATCTCACAATCCTCATAAAACATTCACAGAAAAATCCCAAGTAATTGCAAGAACAAAGGCTACCAGACAATTCACGTTCTCATCACCCACCTTAGTGCATCGTAGCTCACAGGACAAGGAGCACGCAGTAATCAAGTTCCTAATTTAAGGGTTGTCAAGTCACAGCACAGACTGCTTCTTAACTCTGTCCAGAGAGAGAAGCACGGAGCTGTAGCACTTAAGGTTCATTTCAGGAGAGAAAGCAAATGCGGAAAAGAAGGTCACACTGCAGACTGGAGGCGCACAGCCCCGAGGACAGCGCCAAGTAGCTTTCTCTACCATGCAGACTTAGTTCCAGTCCACATGCTCCTCCCCTTGCCCAGCACTGGGTCCAGTGTTTCCTTTCCTCGAAGGATCAAAATTTTATAAAATTTTACCCAACATTCAGTGCTAAATTAGGTGCGAGAATCGGAAGAGTTGTCAATTCCACAGACAGACAAGCTTTGATCAGGGGGAATAGGAAAGTTGTCTGCACGGGTTCCTTAGGGAGGAGCTTCACAGGGAATCTGCCCAGACTGGCTCTTGTTTTCCCACCACCCTGTATGTCCTCTTCACTAGACAGCTAGCCTGTCTCCTACCCAGCTGCAAACCCTCTCCATTTCCTTCGCAGGTAGTCCAACTTGACTTGAAGGACAGCCACACCTACAGGAAAGTCAAACTACCTAAGCCTCCCGCCATGATGTTTCTCTGTGGTCCCTGCTTTGCCGTATAAACTAGTCACAGCTTTGTTCTGCTCAAGCATCTCTAAGAGAAAGAATTGAAGGACACCTTAACTCAGACTCCAGAGCTGTGTATGCTCTCTTATTTCCAACCATATACAATCTACAACAATCTTTCATCTTTTGCACAACTTTCATTCTTGTAGGAGGACTGTGTCACCTCGCTGAATAAATGTCATTCAGTCTGCAGTAAGATCTGGCTTTAGTTCTTTAAATAACCTTTTTTCTTTCTCTGCACCTCACAATCTACCAACTTTTTGACGCTAATGTTCACTACCCCAAACCCTTGTCCACAGGACAACAAAAGCACAATCACACTCTGATCAGTCAGCGACGTTTAAGCTGCAGGCGCAGGCAGAGCCTCCCCATTGGTGTCCGGCCAGAAGCAGCTGCAGCAGTAAATGCAGCAGGCGGCCATACTGGGAACCTGGGCGCCGAGACCTCACAGAACGCTGCTTCGGCTGCTGGCCCAGCCCTGGTAGGACCGAGTGCAGTCCCCGCCCGGGGATCCATCGCCGCTCCTCCAGTCTGGGGAAAGCCGGGAACACGCTTACCATGGCCTGGGGTCCGTGTTCACAGTCCTCTCTGCACAGATCCTCGCACTGCTGCTCAAGGAGCAACACAAGTGGAGCATACTTCAGGAATGAAGCCAAGCATGCACAGTAGAACTTGCAACAGGGCTTGAGATAGAGCCCGCCTTTCTGCTCACCGCTCTTCGGTTTTTCTGATTGGGCAGCACGACCAGGAGCCCTGATTGGTTAGGGTCTCCAATGAGGCCTGAGTAGCCTCAGGGGCTAAAATGATGGAAAAGAAATTATCTCTTCCCAACTCTGGCTTCCCTTCAGGCACAGACCCTGTCCAACTGCAGGGAGATGGCTTCTAAGTTCTGGCCCAGCCTGGCACAGCAGCTGCTGCAGTCTTGAGCAAATAGATAGACACTTCCTTTTCTTCCTCCTGAGTAAAATGTTGCTCAGTAGTAAGTCCCACATTCAGTGTCAGATGTCTTTGTCCTCTTGCTTCACGTGTTGAAACTGATCCAGTTGACCCTTGGTGACATTAGTGTTGAGCCTACTGTCTGCTGCACATCAGGGATCTGGATTTTTCACTCAGGCACATAGTGGATTATTGTCGAACCCAGACTTAGTTTTTAAGAAGCTGGTCTTTCTAAGAAGCCAGGCAGCTCTGTCCCCACAACTCCATTGCAGCTCTTTTCTTGAAAAAGAGTAAAAAAAAATGTCCTGTGTTGTGAATTCAGAACTTCTAATTTACAAATTTCCAGACTGACTCCATTTTGACCCCTCCCCTTAGCCATGCTAAGAATAGCCATGTGGGTCCCATGCACTTTGAACCGGGACTGCACTGTTTTACAATAGAACACATTCAGGAAGACTGAGCAACATCTGCATCTCAACAGAGTAATGTTTCTGCAATTCTGAAAAACATGCTTTTCTTCCCTAAAACTTAGAACCTTTTGTTAGCTGAAAACTTCATTGATCTGCCACTGTTATCGTTTAATTATGGGACCTGCCTTTGTTATGGTGCAGATATGATTGCAGTCTTTGACCCTGGCCTGATGTAATTGTGCTTTTCAGTTTATACACCTTGTTTCCCTCGTCCTCAGGATCAACAATTAATTGGGGCTTAAGCCCACTCTCCCCTCCGAAAGCTTATTACTGATTAAAGGACTCTTTTTGCCACCTTTACGATGTGATTTCCTGTGTGCCTCACACTGGGTACAGCAGTGGTCCTACTCAGTACATGGTGCTCCATTTCCTCATCACGTAGGCTGCACCACACTGAACCACGTGGTGTGGAACTTCCTAGTACTGCCTCAAAGGATAATAAAAGTCAGATATGCTTGCTTTGTTTGGGAAATTTCTCTGATGTCTCCTCTGAGCCTCCTCCCCACAGTCCTCTTGTCTGTAGGAAACTTCCCTTAGATTCAGTTATCCCTCTTAAGGAAGTTCCTTTCCATGCAAAATAGTACCCAAATATATTTATATCCTTGCATTGGAGGCATATAGATAGTCTAACTGCCAGTAAAAAAATGGCCCATGGGATAGAGGGAAATGTCCTTGCATCCCATGAAGTAGCTTACAAGGGTTGTGTTTGGGGCAAGGTAGGTCTTCTTGAATAAATCTTTTGAGCTATTGTTGGGGAGGATTTTCAAAAATATTGTCTACTAAAACAGATAATATTTTTTCAGACACCGAATGAGTTAAATTATGTATATATTCCAGAAGAGATAATTGTGGACTCTGACCTAAAATGGAATTTTCATTTGGACAATCAGATCTGACCAGCCTCTATGGTCTACTGATTAGAATACCCTTTGTTAATTTAACATGAAGAACAGAGATGTCAGGATGAAAAAAAAAAAAACTTTCATTTTAGTAAGGACAGTAAGCTCAGTAAGACTAATGATTTAACTTATATAAAAATGAAAGCTGCAGGGAAAAACAGAAAGAGGGAAATACCAGACATCAGAATGAGGGCATCAGAACGCCAGCCTCTAATATTAGCAATAGTCTAAGGAAATTTTAATCACTGAAGACCCCTCACCCTTGTCCCCTAAGTATGTAATGATCTTGTAATGGTTTACCATGAACTGGTTCTGCTTCTGTAGGACCTGCTTAATCTCAAGGGCCAAGAGAGGGAGCAAAGCCCTTAACTCTGAACACCTGGAAATTCCACAGAAGTGAAGCAGCTATATTTTTTGCCTTTGTATATCCAACCTCTCCCTTCCCCAGCTGCTGCAGCCCTCAGACCCGGCAGAGACACTCTAGCCAGCTGCAGATTAATAAATTCAACTGATTGAAAGAGAATATGTCTGGTGATCCTTCTCTGGTGGTCCCTAACACCATAACAAATTTGTCTAAAAGGCAGTTATGGGTACGTGGGAAAATTCTAGCATTTGACTTTCATTTTCAGTCTGAACAAGAGAGCTCTAAACATGGTGGGATTTCTAGAGATAAAGTAGTCCTGATCTACCAGGGCCTTTGCTTCTTCAGTGTTAACAATTTTCCCCTTTCCTCTTAAGGTGTCACTAAGGAGAAAATGGAAAACTCTCTGATTCTCTCTGAACAGCCATATTCTGGCCTGGTTTCTGTTTCAGTGTCTCCCTGAGTGGCCTGCTGCTCTTTCACATTCTTACAATACCTTTTCAATGGCCAGGACTTTTGTAATAGTTGAAAATGACCTTGTCTTTTCCAAGGCAGAAGGAATTTGTATATTTTGTAATGGCCTAGGGAAATAGGATAAAGACTTTCATTTTCCTGTCTTCCAGACCTTAAGTCCATTTAGGCTTGACCTTTGCCCACCCCAACCTAGCAGCACTCCCAGAAAGGAATCTGCTCCCCAGTTATAAGAATGGCCCAATCACAACATCCCTGGATGTTCTAATTTGGGAAGGACATGTGCAAATGGCTAATGTCCTGGTCTGTTGCTGTTAGGAATGTGCAAGTGAGGGGAAATTTTAAACTTGTGAAATGCTTGATTCTTAGTGGATTCTTCAAATTGTAGCCAGTCACTGCTTTAGAAACCCTATAAAATCTTCTTTCCAAGCATGAATGCAGTTCCTTCTCTGGACTCAGGCAGCACGGTAAGCTGAATAATGTACCCTGTTACCTCACCCAAGTGGTGCTGGGAATCTTATTTTGACCCATAACAAGTTTCTCAGCGAGGGAGCTTAAATGTGTATCATGTACGCTCATAGATTTGGTAGTGATTTGCTTTCCATTTCTTATGATAGCTCTGGAAAGATGGTGTGGTAATGTAAGGAAAGCATCTAGCGTAAACGAGGTCCAGGTTCCATTATTCCATGATCAGATCCTCTTCCAGCTCTTTCATGGATTAAGAATTCAATAAGAGATGATTTTTATGATCCTCAAAAGTTCTCAGGGAAATTCCTGAATGCTGTTTTAATGTTTCAGAGAATCTGGCATCGAAATCATGTGCAGGTTCCTGTGGGCTTATCTTCCTTTGAACTACTTTGCTCCAGTCAATAAAGTGGAAATGATTTTGGTATCACAGGACAGCAGGCTTTCCTAAGTCACAACAGGCATTCTTAGCATCTGCATTTATTTGATTAAAGTCCTCAGGGTGTTTCTCCATCTTCCAAGTAAAACCATTTGTCTGCTTTTCCTCCTGAAGCTAGTAATTGAATTAATTGCTTCAAATCAGAAAACACTGGTTCATGTGTCAATAGTGTGATTTGAAATACTTTAGCAAACCCGAGTATGCCCTGATATGGGTCAGGGAACCATAATTAAAGATTCAACTGACTTTGTGTCCAGGGTGTGGAAACCATATCTGGATCCCTTAACCCTCTGGGTTTTATCTTAAAAGGAACTCAATATTTAATATGGAATTGTTTTCCCCTTGAGATTCCTAACGTTCCTTTGGGAATTGTTACTGTCCTCTCATGAAATGCTAGGTAACTTCTCCAACTCCAGGGAGAAAGCAGGAGGGGAGGGGGATGAACACGGAGGAAGCTGAAGGTCTGACAGAGGAGTCAAAGCTGGAGAGCACAGTTAGGAGCAGAAGGTGGAGAGAGGTTTTTCAGCATTCATCTGTGGTTTGGACACAATTTCTGAGATTTTCTTCTTAATCTCCTACCTTCAATGAAGTCTTTAATCTGATACTGTTTCTGAAAGTCTGTTATTCATTTTCTGTCAGTAATTTCATGATTCCTTTTTTAGGTGCTTCTAAATCCCAGTTAAAACACGCTGCCTACACATTATTTTTTGTTCTGTTTCTAGCACTTCAAGTTTTATGTGTAAAAATACCTATTTGGAGCATCAAAGCTTTACTTCACCAAATCATATTTCAGAGTTGTCTTTGGTTATATCTTCTCAATTTTCCAAATACTTGCAAATTGAAAGTCCTTAATTCCCATACATAAAGCCGGCTGGAGGACAGAATGGTGCTTAATCTTTAAAGACTTGAGTTTCACAAAATTTCTTAACTTATTTTTCTTTCCTCTGAAAAATGATTAGTTTTCTGTGCTAGATGGGCTATGTGAATTTTGGATCCATTTTTCTGCTGCTTTTGGGATGAATTTGCTGAGCTTTCACACTGAAACCACCTCCCTCTGGCTCTGGGGGTTGTCCTGCACATTCACAGAAATGAGGTGGATCAAGAAACTGGGACATAAATCCCTTACATGTGCCTTCCTGACTGAGCTTCCGAGCCAGGAATGGGGATGTTTGCTGGTTTCCTTGAGAAGCTGTTACTAGTCATAGGGAGTTTCCCCTGACACCTCCACATTACACTGCAGGGAGCAAGTGTCTCTTCTCTTCAGCATCCTTATGATCCAGTGCACATAAAATTCCTAAACTAGAAGGGAGCAAGGATGAAAGAAACAGAAGAAGACACAGAGAAATGCAGATGTGGATATTGGTGTGTCTGGAAACACGGGCCAAGTATTTCAAAACAACAAAGACAAAGAAAAGCCATACAAACCAAAGAAAACTCATAATGCCTTCAAAAGGTCTAGTAGACAGCAATACTGAAAACAAATCATTTAGAAGGTAATCCAAGTTGGAGTTGGGAGATGGCTCAAAGGTAAGAACACTGATTGCTCTTGCAGAAGACCTGCGTTCAAATGTCATCTGAACCATCGTCAGGCTTCCATAGACCCTCCAGAATATGAGTACACCCACATGCATGCAGGCAATACACTCGAACACATAAAATAATAAATTTTTTTTTGTAAACAAAGTTGGGTGAGGTGGCCAACACCTTTAATCCTGGTACATCGGGAGCAAATCTCTGTGAGTACAAGGACAGCCTGGTCTACATAGAGACTTCCAGGCTAGCTGGGGCTACAGGGAAACCGTATCTCGCAAAAAGAAGAAAGATAAAAAAATAAAGGAAGAAAAAATGTTCTTAAGCCAACAAAATGACTCAGATGTCAAGAGTTAGGGACTTCACTTGCCTGTCTTTCTAGGCATAAGCAGGTCACAGAAGCAGAAGAAGCTATAATGAATCGTTCAATGACTGCTGACATTCAGAGGGGAAGTATCAAAAACAGGCTCAAGTGTTCAGGATTTCATTACTTTGTCACAAAAGAATAAAACAGGACATTACCTTAGTTAGTCTTAAGTGCACATGACAAGCAGTTAAAATAGGTAGGTACAATGCCCATATGCCCAAACAATTATCTGTGGAACAAACTCTTGACTGACAGGGAGAGGGACTTACTGGAATTTAGGAGAGCCTTAGGTCAAAATTGCCTGAGGCTAGTTGGCAGAAGAGGGAACAAGAGGGGGGCACTCCAGCACAAAATAAATAAGATCCTGAAAACCAGCTCAAAATAAACCAAATGAACCATTGACTGATCCAGGAGGTCTGGACCAGAAGAAAGAAGTCATGAATTGCCACTCCAGGAGACAATACCAGATGATGGCCCACAGGGGAGCCCTGACTGGTACCTGGCACCAATCCAATTTCCTGGATTGTTCTGTTTGGGATCCTTGTTGATCTCGAAGAACTGATGATGAAATAAAATCATAAACAAAAGGAATTAAAATGATGGTCTATTCTGAGCCAAATATGAGTGGCCATGGCCCAGGAATGTGAATTTCAATATTCAAAAATGCCATAATCTAATGTGTTAATAGTTTTAGAAAGGTTTTGTAGCAACAGAACCAAGAAAATTCCTAAGTCAGGAGACATATCACGCACATGGGCCCATTCTGCAGGATTATATTGACAGGATTATATTGACAGCCTGCAGGATTATATTGACAGGAAGGGATTGAGTAGATTCAAAGGCTCTGCAATCAATCAGGGACATGAGTAGGTGGGCAGTGGAAAAGGGAAGCAGGAAATGCTGAGGAGCCATGCTGTAGGTTGGAGGTCAGGGTGTAATTCTTCTGTTCAATATGCTGAACTCTACCCTATATGGGAATCCCTTTGCCTGGTGACCAATCCTTTGTATGTAAAACACTATTTCTTCTAATTGGAGAGCAGTTCCCTGTTTCATTCCAATGAATCGGAGTTAGAGGGGTGGAGCCAAACCCCATGTCTCATACTGGAGAATATTCAAGAAAACTCTGTGACTTGTTTTTCAAAATGTGGCCATTAATTTTGGTTCTTTCTATTTTCTTTGTTTTGTAAGTCTTTGAAATGTGTTAGGGAAAAATCCCTATAACTTTGACAATTGCTAGACTCTTGTGGATCCAAGTCAGTTTTTTATTCAGTACAAAATTGTCTGGTGTGGTGATGCATGATTGTTTCTCTTAATAGTATAAAATGAAATCATGAATTTTGTTAACCCTTCCCACCCTTCTGCACTCCTATCCCTTTGTCTTCCCTCTTTTCTTTCCCAGATTGTTCTTTGCTTTCTTACATAGGTTGACCTGGAGTCCTGAGGTCATGTGAACTTCTGTCTCATTCCCTGATGCATGTCACCATGACCGACTGCATTCAGTTCCTTTATACTTAACTTATTTGGATATGACATTACCTAAAAAATTTAGAAAGTATTGTTGTATGGTCTTTAAATATTGTTTGTGTGTCATATTTGATCTTTGATTAAAGTTGTGCTGGGGACATGAAGACATGGCTCAGGAGTTAAGAGAACTGAATATTGTAGAGAACCTGTGATCAATTCCCAGCACCCACATCGTGTCTAACAGTCATAGGTAACTCCAGTTCCAAGGAAGTCAACACTATCCGACTTTGAGGGCGTTGCACAAGAGAATGACACTGACATACCTGCAGGCAATACACTCACACATAAAATAAAAATAATCAGTAAAGTATTTTTTACTTCTGCTTCAGTAAACTACTTATTACATTTACGTTCTTTCTTCTGTAAGCACAGAGAATGGGTCATTTCCCCATTTAAAACACACACATGGTGACAGTCTGTTTGAATTTGTACCCTGCAGGAAACTCATTGCACTGGACGCCTGTAATGATTTCAGGGCACAGGGGCTGATCTGCTAGTTATCTCTGTGAGTTTGAGTAGATTAATAGACTTTCAGAATGAGAATACTTCATAATGTATAAGTCATGTACGTTAGGTGATTTACGATTTCTGTTTATGCACTCAGTACCAAATGCTAAATTTTCCAACAGCATCAAAACTTAAACATTATCAGCAGGATAAGCATGCTTGTGGATACTAATTGCCCTGTGTTCTTGTACCTCAGGTTGTCAGACTTTCTTAAGACAGGAAGAGGACATGTATTGTAGAAATAGAATTGTAGCAGAGCAGATGCACATCCTGTGTCCTGTGCCAAGTACTGTTGGGGTCCCTCTGCATGGAGTTAAGACACAAACTCCGAAAGTTGTGTGGAATGTATGTGGTTGGCGAGCCACAGCAAACTCGTTTATTCAAGGAGGTGCAGGGGGATTTATAAGTTTGGTTCGCCAAACTTATTGGGTGGTTCTCACCAGATGCGGGGGCTACTCACTTAATCCTCATAACAGGTAACCACAAGAACCACTCCCTTAATTCTCATAGTAGATAACCACAGGAACCACTGCCTTAATCCTCATAGCAGATAACCACAAGAACCACTTTCTTAATTCTCATAGCAAATAAACACAAGAGCCACTCCCCTTAATACTCATAGCAGGTGACCTTGTCAGGGCCCACACTGCACCATCCCTTCACAGTACTGAGAGGAGTGTCCCTTCAGCTCTATTTCCTTTCAGAACTATGCAAAGCTTGCATTAGAACTTCTGTTTATGGAACAAAATGTGTGAATACCACAGTACTGTATAAATATGATACCAATTAAATCTGTGGAATATTTAGGATTCTGTGACATTTGAGGATGTTGCTGTGAGTTTCACCCAAGAAGAGTGGGTTTTGCTGAATCATCTCAGAAGAATCTCTACAGAGATGTGATGTTGAAAACCTCCAAGAACCTCACTGCTATAGGTAGCAATATCATCTTACCTTCCTTATTATACTGGGCAAACAAATGTTTCTTAGAATTGATGTTCTTCTGTGATTTGGTATATTGAAATGGAAAAATGTGGTGTATAAATCATGCATGGTTTATGTATACTAAAACTATATACTAGTTTTCAGTAATTTGTAATTCATCAAAATTTTCTTCAACTACATTTTATGAAACAGTTTTGAACATGCAAATATTAAAGACAATTATAAAAGTTCAGGTCAAAATATAAGGTAATTAGTACACAGAAGAATGAATGTTTCTTTGACGGAATTTTTCAAGGATTTGTATTTATTTTATTATTAATGTGTGTGCACATGTGTGCTTGTGTGTGTTTGTGTATCTAACATGTAGACAGTGCTAGGAACTCAGGTTAACAAATGTCACTCTTCTCATAGCCCTTTGGGAACCGTCAAGTAAAGTTATCAATCTATTTCGTTTCCAAACATTCAGATTTTTAGAAGACATATACGTTACATAATTTTGTGAACAATTTGTAATACATAATAGCAAATTGACTCTTAGTAATGTACTTGTTATTTTTATAGAAGTTCCATGTTTGAGTCATATTGTGAGAATAAACACCATCCGGACGGAACAACTTTCACTTGGATAGCAAATGCAATATGACCATGAAAATTTCTCGTGACCTAACAGCATGAGAAAGCAATGTGTGTGGAAAGGTTTCCCGGTGTCATTTGCGCTTCAATAACCATCTTTCCAGGCACACTCAGTACAAGCGATATTAGTGTAAGATATATGGAAACAACCCAGAGAACTCTAACTCCCTCACAAGCTCTCAAGGATATTTGAGAATTCACAGTGTGAATGGACCTTTAGAAATAAGACATTTTAAAATTATTTTGATTTCCAATATCTGTTGGTAATACATAGGGAAACTTATAGTGCAAAATCCTCCATCAATACAAAGAATCTAGAAAGGCTTCTGCTTATGGCAGTTCACTTCACACATCCGGAGGAACTGAAACTGTAAGAAGGCATTATCAATGTAATATACGTGGGAAACGTCTGAATTCTTGCACTTCTCTCCGAAGACATGAAAGAATTCATAGTGTTGAAAAAAATCTATGCATGTAAAGAATGTGATAAAAGCTTTACATGATATAGTTACCTTCATGTACATGAAAAAATTCATGCTATGAAAAAAACATATGAGTGTAAACAAAGTGAAAAAACTTTAACACAATACAAATACCCTCAAGTACATAAAGAATTCATATGGGAGAGAACCACTATGGATGTAAAGAATGCAGTAAAGTCTTTAGATGTAAGAGTCATCTTTCTTTACATGAAAGAAGACACACTGAAGTAAAACCATGAATGTAAACAATGTGGGAAAGCCTTCAGATGTCAGCGTTATCTTCAGTTACACGAAAGAATTCATATAGGAGAAAAGTAATTCTAGTTAGGTGAGCTAACAATTTTATTTGGGTTACAGGCAGAGAAGCATGGTCAAGCACAAACAGCTGCATCCCTCAAAACCCTGTCCACCCTAAGTGATGAGTTATGGAAGCTACAAAACTGAGATCTTGGCACAGCTGTCATGCAGCCTGAGTAGTTGGGGAATTCCTTCCATTCATAATTGTTTACTGCTTCTCTAACCTTTTCCAGTGGCCTCTGGAATCCTAAATCTGAACGTTCTAGAACCTGTTCTTTATGTCTTGTGTCTCATGACTCCCTTTGAGGGGACTGTCAATTTAGAGGAAATTGCTTGACACACATTCCTCTCCCTGTTACATTTTTTTGCAATTCTTTTAGATCCTTGGGAGGATCTCTGGAGATAAATATTTATCTTCACATTGGTTTTGAAACTTTGTTTTGTACCAGCCATTGTGAAAGGAAGGTTCCTTCCAGGATGGATTATAGTTGACAGTAGCTGTGATCTATAGGCATGAACTGAAATGCTAAGAAAGGTCTTTGTGAGGCACATTCCCTCCTCCTAATGAAACAATAGTACTCTCTTCCATACTGAGGTCTATGACCTCTCCAGTAAGTTTGATTCTTGGCTTATAATGTCAGACACATACGTTCCCCTGTGGAGTGGGCTGTCATCCCAATCTGAAACTTGTTATACTTACATAATACTTGTGCCACCGTTGCACCCAGAGGCATATTCTGCCTGTCCTGTCGGTACTGGCACCCACAGGATTTCTAGCTGAGTCAGACCCTTGGTGATAATTCTTCCACTGTAATCTGCATGGCATCTGGTAAATTGCAAGCCAGCCAGGACGGAGGAAGCTCACAAGATTCCAGCATTATTTCTCCGTGTTCTGCAAGCTGATCATGTGATATCTTTAGCAGAAGTGGCTTTCCATCTAGTTTCACCATGTAACCAGTGGTAGTGGCAATGGCTTTCATAGAGTGTGGGACATTCACCCACCTCTGTCTTCCAAGTGCCGGTTATAAAAGTCTGTAACCAACAAACCTGGCTGATAATGACCCATTAAAGCAATGAAGGTAGCCCCAGTCCATTTGTTAGGTGGCAGTAAGTGCTTTTATACCTGATTTCTGTTAGGTGCAGTATGGGCATCTCTGTGTGAAATGAATAGTTTCTCACAGTCAGTTACATAACATAGTGTGGTTATGTCTTTGCAGCTTCACCTGTTCCTCAGTTGCATCAAAATGCTTGTGAGAGGCAGTGTCTACACTTCTAAGGGTATATTTGCATCTGTTACTGACTGGTATAATGTGTGGTATATTTGCAAACACTTAAGACAAAAATGGCTTACACATGTATCCTGTCAAAATATCTAGAGGCAGGCTTTAATGGCGAAAAAGAAAGCCATGTGACTGGCACCTAAACAAAATATCTGAGGAAAAAAACGGTTTCTTTCCTTCGTGTGTTCTTGTTCCTGCCCAGTGTGCCGACTTCTGTGGCTGCTGCTGTTGCTGCTGCAATCGTCCAGTGCTAGACTGCAGCTCCATTGACTTTTCAACACGGACTAAATAGTAACAGCGTTGGAACTTCCCAGAACTTCTCTGTCAGAATGGAGGTGTGGAGACATCCTGCTGTGTGGGCTGAACAACTTCTAGGTTGTCCTCTCTGTCTTGCACATAGACATGCTGGACTAGCCATCCCACTGGGAGCTAATCTAATGTATCTCCACACACACATTCTGGAGCTTCTGTTCTCTCCAGCATTTTTTGTAGCATAGTTTCCGGTGTGTGATTTCCTACAGGGAAATGTAATTGATAGATGTGATCTTCCATTGCCAGGTTTCTGTGTAAGAAGCACATTTTTCTGCATTTGATCTATTGTATCACATATACCGCACCAGCGAAATAAATTTCTTTTAACAAAAGCAATTTCTAAGTGTATGTTATGAAGGAACTTAAATTTCAAACAAACTGTTTAAATTTTATTTTATTAATAAATTTACTTTTATTTGTATGAGTATATTGCCTGCACATATGTAGATGCACCTGTGTTATGCAGTGCCCACAGAGGAACGAAGAGGGCATCAGTTCCCAGACCCTGGAGTTATGAATGGTTATTAGCCACCATTCATATCCTGGGAATTGACCCTTGTTTGTCTGCAAGAGCTTAGAGTGCTCTTAAATGCTGAGCCATCTCTCTGGCCCAGTTTAATTTTACTGAGAAAATAAGTCACCAGGATGGGTCACATGTTTTGCTTGGGTTCACATACAAATTTTTTAAATGTACTTTTTTTACTTGTGGTGGTATTTTGCCTCTATGTATGTAAGTGCACCCATGTTCTGCAGGGCCTGCAGAGGGCAGAGGAGGGTTAGAGCCCCTGTAACTGGATGATTAAGGAGAAAACATACTGATTCTTAGATAAAATTGAATATTGTCCTGGTATATGGATTTTTTCAAAATGGAAACAAGGAAAAGTGATAACGGAATCAGAAAGCTTCTGGCTGTTACTGCTGGTCTGTGCTAGAGCCACAGAGGTTTGGAAGAGATGAAAGGGAAGACTGCAGTATGTAAGGATCGTTCCAAGGATTCATCCTAGGAAATACAGATTATTACTAGGTACTTATTTCAATAATCAGTCTACTCCAGGCATAACTTTTAAATTTTGTCTCTTGGAACATTTGGCAAAAGTAGACAGTCAGAAAGACAGACAAACACAAGTACAACAAAAAACCCAGTTGAAAATTCCCACCTTCAAAATTATTTTCCTTGACTGATCCGTATCTGCTAGGTCAGAGAATTCAAAGATGAAGAGAGGTTCAAGAGGGGAAGTGGTGACCATAGGTGTAATATAGCAGTAGAGTGCAGCAGCCACAGCAAAAGCCACTGTGTAGCCATGACAGGCCAGTGGTAAAGGCAGTGGAAGGAGGGATACGTGCTTCTCGGAGCTTTGCCCCCGGCTGTTCCCTGGCAGTCAGCTCATGCTTCACGACCTGGAACATCAGTACCCAGAACGACACAATGCTTTCTGACCTGGACTATTGTTTGCTTCTTGCTTCTTGTGCTTTTCATTATTTTGCTTTCCTATAATCCCTTACCTCTGGCCAAAGCAGAAGATGTCCTTAATGAATCAATAATTTCAATGGAAGCCGTACAAAGCGCTCCCCCAGTCATGCAAGCCTTGGTTTAAGTAATAAAAGAACAGAAAGAAAAACCTGAAAAGGGGGTTGGGGCTTTTATGGATTAGCTTAAGCGGAAAGAGTTCATGATACAGAAAAAAGATGATGAACCAGAGAAAGTAAAACTAGAAATATTAATTGGAAATAAACATAATAGAGTTTCTAGAGAAAAGGAATTACAGAAATTGGCAATCCCCACTAGGTATTTTTTAGGGTACTTACAGTATAAACTTAAGAGTGGTTGGTGGACTCCACCGAAATGGACCCCTAAAGCTGGTGTTTACTTAGATCCCCTATCTTATACAGGAGCATATTATGAAGGTGGACATTGATAGGTAAATTACGATGGCCAGAAACGTATGTGGCACACACTCCCCTTCATGGAACGTTTAGCCCGAAGTCGACCCCCGTGGTGCTTAGTTCCCAAGCATGAAAAGAATAAAATCTTGAAAGATTTAGAACCCACCATGGAAAAATTAGTAAAAACGTTTAAACAGACAAAACAATGGGCTTATGAAAGAATAAAAGCTAGGGTCTCACAAGTGCCCGATTCTCTGTCATATTGGTAAAAACTTTCTCATGAGAGTTTCATTATTAACCAGTCACCACAAACTTGTGGGCAGGCAGTGCCAGACATAATTCTATGGAACAAGGCACTGTGACCTTTGGATTGAGCTCAGTTGGCTGTAACCACAAAACATATATCAAAAAACCTTAAGAATATAATGTGACAATCTAAAAATTGTATAGTGATTAAAATCTAATGTTTTGTATTGCTTAAACTGTCACCCTGCCAACTTCCTTCTGTAACCCTATAAAACCTCAGATGAAGCTTCAGTAAAATTGCAGCAGATTCAAACCTTAACCTGAGTTGTGTCTGTCTGTCATTCGCCGAATCCTAATTCTCCTAAGCCTTCACCCCTGCTCTCCCTTGGTGTCCGGTCTCCAAGAGGGACGGTCCGCGGCAGTAGAGAAGCACCACTGTGATGGAATTCTAAAAGGAAAACAGGCTGTTTCCCATCCCTCACCACAGAGGACATTGTGAATTTCTATAGTGTGAGGATGTGCGTTCATCTCCAGTGATGACTGAGTATGAAGGACACTGTTGCCCTAGATTTGGTGATAGGATCCCCGCACAAACTGTTACAGGTGGCCACCAACGCACCTGACGTACCTCTTGATATCACAGGTACTATTTGATTTTCTCTGTATATTGAGGCATTGTTCTCTATTTAAATAATTAAGCAGTTTCTTTTCTAAACAGATTTGTATAGCACACATTTTTTTCGGTAAACTGAAGCCTAAGAGCTTAGTGCAGAGTTAGTACGACCATTTCCTTTATATGTAATAAAAAGGTAAGATTGGGCTGAGAGGTGTCCCTTCAAAGTGCCAGGTAGACTTTATAACTGAATAGACAGAATGTGTCCTAGCTTCAGTACCTTACAGGAGTTCACTGAGGTTTTGTCTTGACACTGAAACTTTTTTCTGAAGATCAATTGTAAGTTCATTTTTCAGAAAATAAGAGAAGAAATTGTCCACACGAAGAAAATACAAGACATTGGATATAATTCTATTGAGCACTCCAATCACTGTGTCCTTAAAAAAAAGGGGAAAAGTCTATGTGTTATTGGTCTTTGAAAATGTGGAGTATAAACATAAGTCCTTGACAACTATTATAAACAAAATCATCTTGTATGAAGAAAAGATGCACTTGAAGGATATAATTATTTTCTGACATCGACTTGCATTTCCTTTGTGTCAAAAAAGCACTTATCAATGAATAAAACCACTTAATGTTGTTCACTAGAGTAAATTCTGCACTTTCTGGACTTTACAATGTAAAGAACATCCTCAAAACATTTGTTGCAGAGATGGGTCAGTATTTAAGAGTTCAAGACGTGCTTGAAAACTTGAGACTTCAGTCTAGATAAATTCAGACACAGTCGTGCACAGAGCCAATTCCAACACACCTAGGATGCTGTAGGACGGAAATGCAGAAGAAGACCTGGATGCCCTGGTCCATATAACCTGGTGCACACACTCGAGAAATAGAAAGAACCTGGTTTAAAGAATGTAGGTGAGAAATGACACCTGAGCTTGTCTGTGCTCTGACCAAAGAGTATGTTGATACATGCATACCACATTACAACATGAGTGAGTACATGCACACAACAATATATGGTTCCTTACATTGGCATTCAGTTAAAAACGGTTTATTAGTCAAATGTTACTTAATAGTGCCTGATAAAATTTCTTGTATGTGATTCATTGCTATGTATTATTTTCCAGATTCTTCTTTCTGTGCATGCAGTGGGTGTGAGATCTTTGCTAAGGCTGTGTGTTAAGTTTCTGATGTCAGAAATTTTCGTTTTGGGTTTCCTTTTCACACTGAAACTAATAGAAGTTATCCTTGCCCTAAGCAATGCTGTTCAAAATGTGTGTGAGCTCACTCTGTATGTAACAAACAGGTATAGTATTAATCTCATCTAAACTAACTGTGAATGTAGAACTGTCCCTTATATTGACTGCCTCTCAGCACATCACTAACATCTCATCTCTATAAATTCTAGGAAGAGATGGTATATTGGAACTGGTAGGAGGCTAAAGTCTGGTAAATCATACAATCCTGAGGTCAGACACTGAAAGTTTCCCTGCAGAGCTTCTCCTGTAGAAGTCATTCCAACTCAAGTGACATCAGTTCCGAACCAAGTGCTAAATACACGTGGGAGTTCTTGTTTCCCTTAAGAACCTGCATCAACTTTGCTGAAACATTTCTGACCTTTTTTAGAATTCCAGGGCCAGGACCATCTATTCTTGATCAAATTTCTCCTTTCTATATCCACAACCATTGAGAATGAGGGATGAAACCTTGATGATTTTCCCATGGCAACTTAAAGGGTAGAGCCTTGTCCTTTTCTGCAATTCCTTATAGTCACAATAGCATTTGAGTGGGAGAGTGATGGACACCTAATGACACCCTAATTAAAACAACAAATTTCAATTAATATTTATTTTCTAAAACACAAGAAAAGCAGTTGGAGATATCATTTACGCAGGGCTTCTCTCCTACTAACAAATGCTGAGGGAAAAAGGAAGGAAACCCCACCTTGATGTCTCACTAAATAATCTATTACTGACGTCTATGTGGCTCTCTGGGAGTTCATGGCCAATGTTCCTCCCCTTTGTTCACCCATGAAAAGACTAATAATGTCATCCACATAGCATCTGAATTCTGTTACAGAGATCTCCCCACACTGAGACATATGGTTCCACTATGTTACCACCAATCTATTAAATAGTGCTTTGACATAAAATTATTCTGTCTTGCTTCTCTAATGACTTGGGCATATGTAGTTCCGGGCAAGCTAAATCCATGTTTCCTACCCATCCTCAGCATCACACAGAGAGAAATGTGACCCAAATGCTACAGCATGCAGAAGGCTTCACTGAATGTAGATTCCTGGTCAGGAAAACCACATGGACGGTCACCATGGCCAGTGTACTCAGGTATCCCAGGACCATGTAAAGTGCAATGAATGAGCCCTATATGGGATGTATGTATATGGTAACGATATAACCACATTCTGAGTGTGCATGCTGGAAAGTTACCCATCCACATGCCAAAAAGAGTTGGACAAGGTTGCAGATATGAATGGTGAAGTTAGGAAGCCCTGAGAGCAGCAGCTATCTTATCCTTCTCTGACACGTGACATTAAATGCCAGATCAGTCATAATTTAGCTAAGAAAGGGAAATAGCCAGACTGAACAGAACTCCAAACTTGTATGACAGAGGATGCAGTTGGCTGTGTTTGGAAGGCCATTGCAGAGTAAGGAGCAGAGACAACAGGTGAGCAGATGAGCAGTGTGCTGAGACCATGGTCACTGGCCTTGACTATGGGGATGTCTCTGCTTCACAAAGAGAACAATAATTCCAGCTGTGTATACAGTGAGACTCAGGACTCTGACTGGCAGAGCTGGTCACAGGGGGTGTTCATGAGTTGGAAAGTTCACAGATTGGGGGAGGTGGGACTGTACCTTTACTGACTTCTGGCATACTTCACAGACTTCTGCATGTTTACAGAGAAATGCCAAGTGTCACAGTCGAGCTTCAGTGCTTCTCCTTTGTGCACAAGTGCCACACAGTATATCTCAATGGGCTCATTGAGCCAAATAGCATCCTTATACTTCACACCAAGTACAAGAATGTTACAAGTTGGAACTCGCAATGAATACTTTTGGTCTTCTTTATGGACCACAACTGCTTTCTCTCCTTTCTTATGTGATACATTTCTGAGAGCATATTTTATCTCCTAGACAAAGCACTTCACCTCCTACATTTCCAAGTTGCACTTCTAGAAGAAATTACCAGGGTATTCTTTCAAAGAACAAGTACTTACTGAGAAACAAGCAGTGATTCCTTCATTTGTTTAGTACAGGTAAATGCATATTATGACTGACTTCAAGAACTTCTCTTGTATTATAGCAAGTTATTATTATCACAAACATTGGAATCTTGATTGCATTAAGATCAATTTTTGGATCAAATTAGAAATACCAAACATATTTCCATTTGTGTTTCTGTCAATGTATGTATTCTAGCCAACCACTTATTAAAATTATAATTTTATGAATGCTTTTCTATATTTTAGTGTCAGAATATTTTAGAGCATCTACACATCATGAGAGTATTTAAACATTTGTGATGCAGTAAATATCCAAATTTAAAATTTCACTGAAGACTTGTTCATGAATGTGATTTAAGTATAGTTTGGTGGGAATTTTCTCTTGAACACTGGTACAATTATGTACGATTGTTATTCATTAACTCACCTACATTTTCACATTTATATAATATCAATAGAAAAACAATTCCACTAATATTGCTGGCCTTCAAATAAAATCTTGCTTTTAATTACCTAGCTGGTAATGGAGCACTGGTCAGCACCTCCAGCACAGGGGCTGGTGGAAGTCATCACGTGACTTGTCTCATTGTCCTTTTTAACACTGCACCACAAACAGTGGTGCTGGTTTTAGGATTCTGTAAAGACAATTTCCTATTATTCTTGACTTAAAATTCGTTTCTGTGGGGGGCTTGAGAGCTCAGTCACAGTTAAGAATTCTGACTGCTCTTGCAGAGGTCCCAGGTTTCATTCCTGGTAACAAATTGTTGAGTTAACTTAAGTTCCAGAGGATCCAATTCACTCTAGTCTGGATATTGCACGACACAGGTACTTGGATACATGCAGACTAAACACTGATAGACATAAAACAAAATTCTAAAGACAGATTTATTTCTGGTTCCCATCCGGTCTCCTTCGGTCTTGGCCCTATCCTGTTTAGACAGCTGGACAGCACCTGACTAGCTCAGAGAGATACCCAGATCATTTCAAGTAAGCTACCCCCTCTGGCAAACACACGTTTTCTAATGAATGACAGATTTTGATATGTGTAAGGAAGGAATTTTGTTTGAAAGTTTCCTATTTTTTTTTTCCACCAGAAGATAAAGAATGAAGAACTATTCAAATCATTACCAAATAATTAACAGCAATGAGAGGAAAACCGATCCCTGATGAAAATCTGTTCTCATCATTCTTCTGGCATAAAACAGGAAGGAGAATTTTTTTCTGAGTGCATAAAACATTCCTTAGAACACATTAACCTGAAACTTACTACCTAGAGTTCAAAAGAGTTCCCGTCGACCTATACACTCATAACACAAACACACAAAAACAAGCACTTTCTCTAGATCCCTGACAACAAAGTGAAGTACGATTTCAACAAACTACAGTTTGGGAAAGCAGTTTATGTGGGTTATTCACAGAGCAATTAGTAGATGGAGAAGACCCTACTGAGGCCGTACTGCAAATTCTACATTTCTGTGGGGACCCCGTGAGCTGCTGTCAGTCACCCAACAGTACAACGGGGCCAGTCTCCTCCCGGGTTCTTCCACTCACACCTTATTCCCTCCCGAAGGTACAACTCAGGTCACCGGCTGGTTGGGAGGGCTGGCTAACTCTCTCCATCCCTCCCTTTTGACAAAGCCCCAGCAGTCCATCAATCAGGTGAAGCTGAATGCCCAGTCCATTTTGGCAGGCTTTGGCTACTAGAGGACAAGTTCAGTACACAATTACCAAAGCCAAATTATACGGCTATAGAAGCACTAAACACGTGTGAAAAAAGAAATTCACCAACTAAACAAGCTGCATGCCATTTGTGTGGAAATTAGAAAGATTGTAGCATCCATGAGTTAACACTTAGCCTATATATTTTATTCACTGATGGATCTTTGATTGTCCATGCTTATGTAAGAAACCCCAATAAAACAGTCACTTCAGTTACTTGGAATTTAATACAATCACTTTTTTGTGGTTTTACCTTCTTATCTCTGCTGAGTCGACATTTGCTCAGGTTTTCCAAAGAAAAGGTTCACACAACACTACTGCTGGTGGGAACTGTGACAACTCAGGCCTTACCCCGGTTTTTTAGATTCTTAGAGGCTAGAGGGAGCAATCTTGTCCACATTTGAAGTGAATTGATATAAAATATTAACAACACTTGGATTTTACATTTCTCAGAAATTATTACCATGAGTTATTTCATTTTGAAAAGAGCACTGTGCTTTGAAACTTCTCTACCATGTATTTAGGGAGTTTTAACAACTAGAGCCTTGTTCATACATACAGGGTTCTTTGGCAGAATTCGATTCCTCTTCTAACTTTATGATACTCTGAAACGTAAAGGTTTCTACATTCTTTGACTTCAAGAGGTTCCCCTCCTGCATGAATCCTACCGTATGTAGGATTTACATTGCTTTCTTTGTCTGGGTTTTGGTCTAATGTGAATTTTCATACAAAAGATGACGACTGTGATGTCCACATGCTTTTCCACACTGTTCCTATTCACAGGTTTTGTCTAGTATGAACTTGTCACGTGTGAATATCAGAGATTTCTGCCGGATTGAGCACATTGCATACATTCACAGGGTTCTTTTCCATGTAACTGAAGAGATCTGTGACAACTAGGAGCTTTATCACATTATTTCATATAGTTATTCCCAAGTATGAACTTTTTCAGGCACATGAAGGTCACTGGACTATTTAAGGGCTTTTTCCACATTTTACATGCATAGGGTTTCTCTTCCGTGTGTGCTTCTTTGTCTATGAAGGCAACAATTACTTCTGAAGGTTTGACTACACTGTTTACATTCATATGTCTTTTTCTCCATCAGGAATATTTTCATGTACTTGAAGGTGACGTGATCATGGAAAGGCTTTACCACAGTCTTTACATGCATAGGGTTTCTTTTCACTATGCATTTATATCATAAGGCTTGACCACATTCTTTACATTTAAACAGTTTTTCTCCACTATGAGTCCTTTCAGGCAGAGGGCCGAACTAGAAAATGTAAAGGCCTTACTACATTTTTAGATTCACATAGTTTTCCTCCAGCATGAAATTTTGCATGTAAATGGTGACTTTGAATGAAAAGGATTTATCTCGTTGTACATTCATATTGTTATTCTCCAGAATGAATTCTTTCATGTGATTGAAGATACCTATGACATCTGAAGGCCTTACCGCACTGTTGACATTCATACGGCTTTTCTCCAGAATGAATTCTTTCATGATACTGAAGGTTATTCTTCCGTGTAAAAGCTTTACCACATTCTTTACATGCATAGGGTTTCTCTCCAGTATGAATTCTTTCATGTAATTGAAGATATCTGTGACATCTAAAAGCTTTACCACATTGTTTACATTCATATGGCTTTTCTGCAGTATGAATGCTTTCATGTAACTTTAAGGATTTAGAATATATAAAGGCCTTACCACATTGCTTACATTCATATGGCTTTTCTCCAGTATGAATGTATTCATGTACTTGAAGGTGACTCCTCCGTGTAAAGGCTTTACCACATTCTTTACATGAATAGGGTTTCTCTCCAGTGTGTATTTTTTTATGTCTTTGAAGATTAGGACGATATCTAAAGGCTTTACCACATTGCTTACATTCATATGGTTTTTCTCCACTATGAATTTTTTCATGTGACTGAAGATGACTGTGACATTTAAAGGTGTTACCACATTGCTTACATTCATATGGTTTTTCTCCAGTATGAATGCTTTCATGTACTTGAAGGTGACTCCTCCATCTAAAGGCTTTACCACATTGCTTACATTCATATGGTTTTTCTCCAGTATGAAAGTATTCATGTACTTGAAGGTGACTCCTCCGTGTAAAGGCTTTACCACATTGCTTACATTCATATGGTTTTTCTCCATTATGAATTTTTTCATGTGACTGAAGATAACTGTGACATTTAAAGGTGTTACCACATTGCTTACATTCATATAGGTTTTCTCCAGTGTGAATGCTTTCATGTACTTGAAGGTGCCTCCTCCGTATAAAGGCTTTACCGCTTTGTTTACATGCATAGGATTTCTCTCCAGTCTGTGTTTCTTCATGACATCGAAGATCAGTATTATATCCAAAGGTTTTTCCACATTGTTTACATGCATATGGTTTTTCTGCAGTATGGCTTTTTTTATGTAATTGAAAGGAAGTAAAAGATCTGCAAACTTTACTACACTGTTTACATTCACAGTGTTTTTCGTCACTATGGATTCTTTCATGACTTCGGAGAGAAGTAGAAGAACTTAGATGTTTCCCACATATAATATATTGATAATGTTTTCTTATAGTTTCAGTTCTTCCAGATGTGTGAAGTGAACTGCCAAAGTTAGTGGAGTTTTTAGCTTCTTTGGAGGGATTGAGGATTCCTGAACTTTCTGTTTCTTGATGTATTACCAACAAATGTTGGAAATCAAAAGAATTTAAAAATGTCTTACTTTCGGAAGGTCCATTCACATTGGGAGTTTTCATATGTCTTTGACAGTATGTGAGAGTGTCAGAGTACTCAGGATTGTTTCCATAGACTTCATGCTCATACGATTTGTACTGACAGTGAGAGGTAGGACGGTTGTTACAGGTTGAATGACACGTGGAAATCTTTCCACATACTATGTTTTCACATGGGGTTAGGTCACTAGAAATTTTCATGATCATATTGGCATTTGCTAGGCAATTGAAAGTTTCTACATCCTGATGATCTTCTTTTTGCACACAGAATGTCTCAAATATGGAACTTCTGGAAAAATGACAAGGATATTCATAAAAGTCAGTTTACTACTATTACAAAGTATATGTCACATACTGCTCCCAAATTAGGTAAAACTACGTCTTCTGTCAAATATGTATTGTTGGAAACTAACTACACTGGTAATTCTACTTTATGGTACTCACAGGGTTATGATAAAAAGAGTGATGTATGTTTAGGTGAGTTCATTGAAGTGTCTGCATGTGAAAACCTGAAAACACCGACCAGGATACTTAAATTGACGCATATATTACATTGCATAGTAATTAAAAAAACCAAAGTGGAACTTATGCTTTATTCATAAATGTTCACATAAAAATACTTTCAGTGTGAGGCTGGAGAGCAGGCTCAGCTGTTAAGCACGGTTGCTGCTCTTCCAGAGAATCAGTGTTTGGGTGATGTCAATCATGAGAGGTAGCTCCCAAAATCTTGTAATTACAGCTCCATGACTTCAGCATCTGACTTCCTTGTGCAAATGCACACAGGTTTGTAAAGATGGAAAGACAGACAGACAGACAGACAGAAAGACATACCTACACACAAACACACCCCCACACATGCAAATAAATAAAGAATATCAATCTTTTAGGAATTCTTCCAACCAAACTTTCTACTGTTTTCAAATTACCTTGGCATTTTTCCAGAATGTTTATAATGGTCTTTAATACTCTCATCTTCACAAATGTTTCCTAAAGTTAGTAGGAGAAAATTTAGATGAATTGGAAATAACTGAAAAGTTAGTTTTTAGCTTTAGCCTATATGAATCATGCCTGAATCATACACCATGTTTTTCCCTTTCAGTATTTTAAATCCCAGAAGCACATCAATAACAAGAAACACTTGCTATTCAATATACTAAGGGAAGGTAAGATGATATTCTTACCTATAGCTGTGAGGTTCCTGCATGTTTCCAGCATCACATCTCTGTAGAGATCCTTCTGAGAAGGATCCAGCAAAGCCCACTCTTCTTGGGTGAAGTTCACGGCAACATCTTCAAATGTCAAAGAATCCTAAATATTCCACAGACACAGATGATAACATGATCATACAATCCTATACTATGCACACATTTTGCTCAGTAGATAGAAACTCTAACACAAGCTTGAGTGGTTCTGAAAGGAAGGAGCACTGGAGGGACGCTCCTCTCACTACTGGGCACAGGACACAGGATGTGCTGCTTCTCTGGAACATTCTCTTTCTATAGTGCAGGTCTACGTTCTGTCTTAAGAATGTCTGACCACCTGATGTACAGAAGAGAAAGCAATTAGTATGCAAGAGTCTGCCTGTCCTTAGAAATTTCTGCTCACGATGTGTAAGTGTTGACCACAGCAATAAATTTAACCTTTGCTACAACTGAGCATAAATAACACATCACCTAGTATAAATAACATACAAACTCTATGGGATTTTATGAACCGTTTTCATTCTGAAAGTCTGTCAATCCACTGAAAACTCACACAGGTAACCAGAGGATCACTCCTGTGACCCTAAAGCATAAGACGCATTGAGAGTAATACATTTTCCTTCTGAGCATAAATTCACATACGCTGTCATAATTTGTTAATTGGAGAAATGAACCCATTCTATGTGCTTGTGGAAGAAATAATGTATACACTGCTAGAACTACTTTACTCAAGACCAATTTAAAATTTCGTCTTATACTTCCCACATGTATGCAAGTACACCTGTGTTTTTCAATGCCCTAGAGGTCACAAGAGGGCATTGGATTTCCGGGGAATGGACTTCCTAATAATGTTAGCCACCATGTGTGTTCTGGGAATAGAACCTGGGTCGCCTGCAAGAGCAGACATTGTTCTTACCACTAAGCCAACTCTCTAGCCATTCAAGCACAATTTTAATTAAATAACAAATATGACTCACAGTTAATATTTAACGATCCTAAAACAAAACTTTAAAATTTTTTAGGTACTGTCAAATGAGAGAGGTGGCATGTGCTTCAGAAAGAACTCAGCATAGTCAGTCACAATAACATGTCACAGCTGCATGGGAGAAACAGACAGAAGGTCACATGAGCACAGGAGTCCAAGTCAGCCAATGCTGTGAAGCAGAACACCAACCCAGGAAGAAAAGAGGAAGGAAAAAGATTGGAATAGGGAAGGGCAGGAAGCAGGGTAACCAGAATTTAGGATTTCATTGCGTACTATTAAGAGAAAAATTCACGAATCACCACATCAGACAATTTGTACTGAATAAAACACTGCCTAGGATTGACACGTGTCTAAAAGGTGCAAACGACAAAAAACAACAGAGTGATGTATTGTCTAACACACTTTGAGGACTTCCAAAAATTAAAGACAGAAGGCCAAAATTGAATGCCACACTTTAAAAGTGAGGTCACAGGATTTGGAACATGGCTGGGTAGGTCAAGGGTTTGCCCCATCAGCTTGCTAACCTCAGGTTGATACCTTGAACGAACAAACAGGTCAAAAGGGAGAAAAGACATACTTGCTCCGTTGAGGGTGGAGGCAGGCACACACCCATATACATCCACATTCACACAGTAATATTTTAAAACTTAGTAAAAATCATCAACATTTGAAGCCTGACCCTTAGTGAACCGTGACATAGTGCATACACATCTACAAACTAATTACTAATGAACAATGGTGCCCTATAAGAAGCACTCTCAAACCATGCTAGAATTTACTATTTCAGTCTTTAAAAAACGACATGAACTGCAAAAGGATCTCAGAAATGATCTGAGAGAAACCACAGGTGGCTAGACCTTCACTTCCCCAGAAGACTTTTCCACAAAACCAATACAAAGCTAGTGAATTTGTGATCATTACCTCCAGATCAGTCCAGCTTACAATCCAGAGACCCAGTAGGTGACTCCAAAATAAAACTGGACTTCACGTTGATGAGGCAGAATTGCTCAACATGCTTAGAGTGTTGAAAAAAGTTCCTTTTACATAACTGGCAGTTATGTCACATGTATACCTGCCGTTTTATTGATACTACACATAATTGGGACCTATGACGGGTCTTGCACCCTCCATAATCTGACAGGGGGAAGGACTGAAAACCTCTGTAAATTGAACCTCAGACCTTTTCATGGGCAGATAGTGCCCTGTCTATCAAAGCACGAGTGTGACACTCAAAAGATATGATTCTACCGAAGTCGAGTTTAGTGAGTTGACTGCAGTTACTTACAGAAGAATGGGTGAGGGTTACTCACAGGACCATGGCTGACAGAAAGACACTTAAAACATTGAAAAATCCTTAACCATGTAGCGACTCACAGTAGCTCCACCTAGAAAGATTCCTGAACAACTGCTGGGGAAATTCAAGGCGAGAGACTCTGCACCTTTTTGTTAGTGTTGATGTGTTAACCATTACATGCAAATATAATGGCACTGTGAACCTAGTTTTAGGAGATTACAGAGACTCCTAACTTTACATTAAAAAGCACGTTATTTTTTTTTAATGTGTTGGTGCCTGGCTCTAAGTGAATGCCTCGTGTATTTAGTCCCCTCAGAGGCCAGAAGAGGACATGAGAATCTCTGAACTGGAGTCACTAACAGCTGTGAGTCCCAGACCTGGATGCTGGAAAGTGAACTCTGGTCCCTAGATGAGCAGCAGGTGCTCTGAGCTGTCTCTCCAGTCTCTTAAGTTTAATTTTTAAATTTTATACACTTCTCTGTTTCTTTCATGAGGAAATACTAATTTAGAAGAAATATCTATGAAACACTCAATCTCTACTGCAGATTTGTTTTCCTGGTCTTTTTTGCTTCATGTACTCTGAAGCCCTATCTGTATCCTCTCTGCTCTGGTGACCTCTAACACAAAGTTCAGCCCATCCTAAAAGCAATCAATTTATTCAATGCAATCTTGATTAAAATTCCAATAGGTTCATGATAGAAACTGAGACATAATCTCATTTTATTAAGAACCCCGCCCCCGAACAAAAACTATCCAAAAGGGCCCAAAACTTGAACAACAATAAAAGAGCTGCTGACAGTTCTGAGACATTACCATTCCTGAATTTAAAAAATACCACAGAGCAACTGTACTAAAAACAGATGGCATAATGGAACAGATAGATCCCAAAGATTAAACCCAACTGACTGAGAAATGTTTGGATAATATTCAAGATCTTTAACCAGTAGGGAAATATAAATGCAAGCATATATATAGGACTTACATACACAAGTCCCATGTAAGCCTAAGGCAGACAGAATCCAAAACCTCAAACATAACTGAGGAAGTATTTACAAACTTTATCTGCTTGGAGGGGCAGACTCAGTCTTTTTAAAGTAGTGAGTCTGGGTAGGTAAAGGAGCCTTCAGTAATGGACACATGGGCACACAACTTTGACTCAATATGCCTTTAAACTGTGGAAAAATGTGTTCTGTAGTGTGTGCACTGCACAGAGGGGAGGTTGTGGACATATGATCATAGGCTACTGTGTGGAGTTTGTAAAATTCAATTTTTAAAAGCCTTTTATTGATGATATATAATAAAAGTTAAGTTTTATTACTTCCTTAAAAAATTAAATGAATAAACAAAGGATAGATAATAATAGAGGACATGAAACTGGGAAGGGACTAGTGGTGTGTGGATGACTGGGGGAAAGGAGGGGTTCTAAATGTGAGCAGAACCACATTTGATAAAAAAATCATGATTCTGGAATGAAAAATTATAATATTCATATATCATTTATATATTATAACAAATATTTATATTAAATATTTATAATAAATATTTATGAAAAATTAAAATATTCATGTAACATATATATGTATATATAGACAAATCTGAGTAGTCTGGCCTGCTACTTTCTAACACCGAATTTCTTTCTCACCAATGCTAGTTCTTTGCTTCTGAATAGTTTCTTCCCTACTTTGCAGTGTGTGGGGGATTTGTTTCATTCTGGAATAAGAGGCCAAGAACTGGGACACACTCAGCTCAGGCCCTGACGGCCCTAACATAAGCAGTGCTGGGAAGAAAATTCATGCATGAATGGGAATGGCAGAAATAAAGAGAGCAAATGTCAGTCAATCTTCACATTAGAAAATGGGAGAGAGTCACAGGACATGACAACTGGAAAATGAAATCACACCACGGGTACCTCTGTCCTCCCCTAGAAGTTCCTGAGCACTACTCCTGTGAACCTCTTGAAGATCTCCATCCACTCTCTCCAAACCCTAATTAAAGCCAACACCCTCTCATATAATAAACTGTCATATAATAAATTTTATGTGGTATTTTATTTATCTACTCCATGTGCCACAGAAAACCGCCACTCATTGCAAGGAATTCATCCTGACCCTGATACTCAGTGAGACCTCAAAATATTCATTGGCTAAGGTTACAATTTCCCTAACACTAATCTCACCACCTTGTGCAAGTGTCTAAGATCTCTTCAGACATCACAACTGAAACTTCATCGAGGATTGCAGAGTTGATTCTTCTTAATGAGAATGTCGGTGTCTCCCAACCATTCCTTGAAAATGAACTCTAGGGCTTAAGAGATAGGTCAGTGGTTACGAGCACCTGGTGCTGTTTCAGAGGACCATAGTTCAGTTGCCAGCATACATATTGGTGGTGGCTAACTATCATATGTAACTCAAGTTCCAGTGGATTCGATATATTCTTCTGCCTCCATGGATATTGTATGCACATGCTTGGTGCACTTACATACATTCACAGAAAACATTCATACACACAAATTAAAAATACAGAATTCTTAAAACGCTCTCAATTACTCTGTCCAAAGAACCCCTATCTTCCTACACTTTTCAGTCTTCAGAGCACTCATGGACAAATATAACCAGAAATTCAGCTTCCTTGTATATTCTCACTGCTCAGTTAAACGGAGTTTCATGATATGCTGGCCACATAAGCCAGACTTCCTTTTTCACTAAGGCCACAATACAAAAGGAAATGGCTGTTCCCATGCAGACCCTTCACTCAGCCACCTTCACTCTTCTATTAGTAACACAGAAAAGATCATTTCTTATTCTAATGAACCCAATTGTAAGACAGAATACAAAGCTCACAGGTAGTTTCCTTTCACCACGTGGAATAAAACAGTAAATAAAACCTCAATTTAAAGTCAAGGAAATGGCTCAGTTGTAAAGTGCTCATCACAAGCAATAAGGACAAGAAACCAGATTCCCTAGACTAAGAAAATGATGGTCACAGCACATGTGCCTCCAATTCCAGTGGAGGAGATGGAGACTACAGGATGCCTGGGGCCTGCTGGGCTGCTGGTCTAAGGGAATTGGTCAACTCCTTGTTCAGGGAGAAAGCCTGTCTCAGTAAAGATTGAGGGGATATCAAGAAGGCTCAGTGTGTAAAAGCACTTTCCTGGAAAACCTGGGAAATTCAGTAAAATTCACAAAACCCACATAAAGGTGGAAGGAGTGAACTGACTTCACAAAGTTGTCCTCAGGCCTCCACATATGCGTCACGGCAAATGTGAGCCCCTCCAGAGAGGTGAAATATACACACATACATAACAGCAATAAATAAAACTACTGAATTCAAAAAAAAAAAAAAAAAGGAGGAAAGTGGCAAAGGGCATCAATCACTGTGGAGCTCAGGCCTCCAAGTCCACATGGACACCTTCACACATACCCGTATTCAGATGAACACAGACACGCATACAAAACACAATCTCAATTCATTCCACTCTGAGAATCTGCTGTGCTGAACTATCACCCTGTAAAGAACACACCATTCTCAGAAAGCTCTTGTGAAGAGGGAATTTGATTCCCTGCCACTCCAACTAAGGTTAGAGTCCTACTAGACCACAAAGAGTTCAACTGGTAGTGAGAAATGAAACAGCCTGGGCTCCACAACAGCCCTGCCCAGAGTCTGGTTCCTTCTCTGCAGTGGTTTTGGTTCCCAATTTCTTTCCTAACTCAACTCGCTCCTTTTTAGGAAGGACTCCTTTCCTGTCTAGATGTGGGCACTTGCAGGAATATCCCAGGTCCCCACTTCCCTTGGAGACATCGCTCCTTTCCCTGTCAGCTAACGAGACCTCCACATGCACCATGGCCTTCCTCACAGCCCACATCCACGTTTCTGCTAATAATCAACAAGTTCATTATAAGATTTCACCTAAGAGCTCCACTCACCTGAACCCATTCCTGTTGTACAGAGGGCATCATGTGCATTTTGGCACAGGAGTGGGTGGACACAGATTGGCACTTTGTGCTGATCCTACCTTGTCAGCTGAGTTAGCCACAGGAGTAAAACAAATCTCAGAGACTCACATAACTTTCACATCACATCAACAGAACTTACAGGACAGAGACCGTGTGGCACACATAAGTATCATAGTTTTAAGAGCAGTCAAGTCACAGCATACACCGGTTCTTAACTGTCGAGAGAGCAGCAGGGAGCTGCAGCACTCAAGGTTTATTTCAGCAGGAGAGAAAGCAAACAGTGAAAGTAAGAAGACATTGCAGAGCAGAGGCGCACAGAGTCCAGGGGCAGCTGCAAGGGGCTTCCTATACCATGGAGACTAGTCAGTCCTGCTCCACATTTCTCTCCTCTTTGTCCTGACCTAGCACAAGAGCCGTTCCTTTCCTGGAAAGCTGGAGGTAATTTTGAAACATTTTGTCCAAAAATTAGTGTTAAATTAGGTACAACAATATGAGGAGAGCAGTCAACATCCACATTAGATCAACTTGGTTCAGAAAATAGAAAAGGAGTCTGGAAGTGATCCTTAGGGAGGAACTTCATAAGGGTCATGGAACCTGCCCAGACTGGCTGCTGACTTTTCCCCGACCCTGTCCTTCCTCCTCCCTAGACAGCTAGCCTATCTCCTTCCCAGCTGCAAGTCCTCTTCATTTCCTTCCCCAGTGTTCCTGACCTTTAATGGAGTGCCTAAAAGCCTCTGTTGTACGTTTTGAGCTGTTAAAAGCTAAAACAGTTTCTTTGTTCTGCTCAAGCAGCTCCAGGAAATGTTCCCAGGAACACCGTAACTCAGAACTCTGAGCTGTGTATGTTCTCATATTTCCACCTATATAAAATGTATAACAGCCATGAAACTCAAAGAACAACAAAGTTACATTTTGCCTAACACTTTCAAGGACTTCCAAAAGTTAAAGACAAAGGGACAAAATTTACTGCCAACCATTAAAATTCTGGGGTCACATTCCGCAGATACACCTCAATAGGTAAAGGCCTTGGCACACGACCTTGATGACCTGAATCTGATCCCTGAAACTCTCAAAAAATTCAAAAGACAGAACAGAAAACAAAAGGCTGTTCCCTTGTCAATTGTGACATACAATCTCATCTACAGACATTATAAACAAAATAGATATTTCCAACTGAATAAGAATCAGGAAAAAACTTTTGAGGTGTGTCGCTTGGTGACCTTGATAAACTACACACAAATCTTCAAACTATTCATAACCAACAATGGTGAACTATAATACAAGCACTTTTAGAATAAGTTAGAATCTCTATCTTCAGTATTAACAAAATAACATCAAGTGCAGCCATAAGCTGGATATGGACATTTATCTGAGCAAAATCACTGTTGGCCAGGCTTTCACTTCCCCGGAAGACTTTTAAACACTGCCAATAGAAAGCTAGTGCCTTTGTGAACATCACCCCAACATCAATCCACTTTACTATCCAAGGTCCCCATTGGTGCCTCCAAAATGAAACTGGGTTTCACTTTCATTTGGCAGAACTGCATTAATCTAAATGAGATGCCATAGGTAAGAATTTTGACAAAATTTCATTCCACATAACTGGAGATCTGTCACACCTACACCTGTCATTTCACTGGCACTACATATAAATAGAACCTACGATGGGTCTCATACCCTCAATACCCTGACCTTGGAGAAGGATTGAAAATTTCTCCAAATTAGAACTTTCTCATTGGCAGGTGCTTCCATGTGTATAGATACCAGAGAGTATGACACTCAAAGGAAATAATTCTACCAAGGTCTAATTTTGTGAATAGACTGCAGAAGATTGGGTGAAGGTTGACAGGATAATGTTTGTCAGAAAGACAGATATATATCTGAAAACCCTGCACAGAGTAATTCCTCACAGAAACTCCATCTAGAAAGGTTCCTGAACAAGTACTGGGGATTTTGTAGGCTACAGAGTCAACATGTTCTGTATTTGATAGCATTGATATGCTAATCTTAATATGCATGTGTAATATTGGTGAGGAGTACTGTGAACCTTTTTACGGAGATTCCTGAGCCTCCTAAGTGTACTTTTACAAAGAACATTATTTTTCTTTACTTGTATGTGCATGGCTCAGCTAGAATACCTTCTGTATTTACTTCTCTCAGAGGCCAGAAGAGAAAGTCACATTCTCTACAAGTGGAGTTACAAGCAGTTGTAAACCCTAGACATGATTCCTGGAATCTGAAATAGATAAGCATCAAGTGCTCTCAAATGTTGAGCCATCTGTCCAGCCTCCTAAGTTTACTAAAGTTTTATAACCCTCTCTATTACCTTCTCCACACACACACACACACACTGGAGAATGGACAATATGCTCCAGAAATGGAGCTAGTCAACCTGGATTGCTACCTAGAGAAGAAAGAAGCTAGATTCCTATCTCTCACCATGTACAAACCTAACTCCAAAACATGAAATAATTCAACATAAGACTTGATACACTGAATATTATAGAGGAGAATTTAGGAAATATACCGGAAGTAACAGGAACAGGAAAAGACTTTCAGAAGGAGACTCCTACTGCACAGAGGAGACTCCTACTGCACAGGCATTAAGTCCACAATTGACAAACAGGAACTCATAAAAGAAAAAGACTTCTGTATGGGAAAAGACACCATCATTTGAATGAAGAGTCCACCTCAAGAATAGGAAGAAAATCTTTCTCAGGCATATGGCAGACACAGGGTTCATATCTACAATATGTGAAGAACATAAAAGATAAACATCTAGAAAAAAACAACAAAGTACTTAAAAATTGGTTCAAGGAATTGAACAGATAGTTCCTGAGGATGAAACACAAATGGCTGAGGAATACTGAGAACTTCTTCAACATCTTTGACTAACAGGGAAATTCTCACGGAAACAACCTTGACATTACATCTTATTCCATTTAGAATGGCTAAAATCCAAAACACAAATGATGGCAATCGCTGGCAAGGATGTGGGGAAGGGACAATACTTACTTACTGTTGGGGTGACTGCAGACTGCTGTCCCCACTATGAAATCACTGTGGAGAATCCCCAAAAAGCTCAGAATACATCTCCCACATGATCCAGGCACACCACTCTTGGAACTCAACCCAAAGCACACCAGATCCCACTACACAGATACTTGGTCGAACATGTTCACGGTAACCAGAAAAGTGAAACAATCCAGATTCCTATCAACTGATGAAAAGGCATTGAAAGTATGGACTATTTACACCTATTTAGTTCTTAAGAACAGAGAAATTTTGAAATTCACAGTGAAATGGATGAACCTGGAAACAATCATCCTGAGTGAGGTTACTGAAAAGAAGAAAGACAAAGGTCCCATGTTCTCTCTTGTATGTGCACACCAGCTTTGCATCATTAGATACACATTTCAAGTGGAGAATCCACAGATTCCAGGAAAGTAGTAAGTGGCCATGGGAAAGAAGAATCATGGAGTAGGAGGGTTAAAGGGATGGGATGGGAGGGCAGCACAGAGGAGGAGGCAGGAGAGGGATAACTAACACTGAGTCCTTTAGAGAAAGTCACAGAGCCAGGCATGTTGGTGCAGACCTTTAATCACAGCACTTGGAATGTGGGGGAGGGGCAGGACAGGTGGATCTCTGTGAGACTGTGGCAAGCCTAGTCTTCAAAATGACTGCAGGACAGCTGGGGCTACAAGTAGACCCTGTCTCAAAAAAACAATTTTAAAAAATGTCATATTGAAGACTACCACTATAGATTATTTTTAAGTTCTCTCTCACTTTCTCTCTAAAAAATATATATATTTATATATATTTAAATTTAAACATAAATATATTTACATATATATTATAGATTAAGGGAACTATCCAACAAAAGGTAGATATCACCTCTACTAGACACCATAGGGTAGAAGGAAAAAGTCCAGGGCCAGGAATGAACTCCTTGTTTGTTTTTTAATATTTTATTCATTATTTTATGTGTGTGATCATTCCTCGTGTATGTATGCAAGTTCACTGTGTCTAGCAGTGCCCACAGAGGTGAGAAGAGTGTGTTGGATCCCTTGAAAATGTAGTTCGGCATTGTTGTTAACTTCCATTTTATATGCTGGGAAAGAAGCTGGGTCCTCTGAAAGGAAAGGCAATGCTCTTAACCACTGAGCTATCTTTGCAGTCACCTTTATTAAAATGTACGTTTTCACTCAATAGTTGCAGATGTCATACAATACAATTTAAGCATATTTAGAGACTTCCATAGGTGCAACTATTAACTGCTGGGAGGGGAAGAATCAGCCTCCGGAAAGTAGTGACTGTGGGTAATCAAATCAGCCTTCAATGGATGGACACATGGAAACACAAATGGAAACACAAGTTTGACTCCACAGGCCTTTAAATAATGCGGACTCTGTGAAATGCGGCAAGGACAGGGAAGGGAAGATGCACGCAGGGGAGGGACCCGCACATGATGAAATATATTGTACGGAATCTGTGAAATCTCAATCAGAAAAAGCTTCTTGTTGATGATGTGTCATCAAAGTTAAGGAGATCACTTACTTCTGTAAAAAAAATCCCCACCAAGTCAATGAATAAATAAAGGACAGGTAACAATGGAGGACGTGAAATTGGGGAGACGTGTGGAGGAGCTGTAGACAGGAGAGGTTCTAAATGGGATCAAAAAATACCTGAGGAAATCCTGAAATTCTGGAATAGAATTATAATAATTATAACAAACTCATTATATACACAAACAAATACGCATATTTGTGTATATGTATCTATCACATACATGCGTACGTATGTACATGGTCCTTGAGTTCTTTCTGAATCATATGGCCCTCTGCTTTCTTATGGTGAATTGCTTTCTCTTCTATTCTGTTTCTTTTCTTTTGAATAGTTTCTTCTCTACTTTGCAATCCCTGTGGGATTTATTTCATTTTGGAATAAGAGTCCAAGAATTTGATGGCACTCAGCCCAGGCTCTGACCGGCCTCACAAAAGAAATGCTGGGAAGAAAATTCAAGCATGACAGGGAATGGCAGAAACGGAGAGAGCAAATGTCAGACACCTGACCTCCCACATTAGAAAATGGAGAAAAGCAGAGGAAATGAAAACTGGAAAAAGGAATTACAGAAAGGAAGTCAATAGACAACAGCAACCATCACAACACTAGTTCTGCAAAACATCAATAGAAACCCCTGCACAGCTGCTCATACTTATAATCTCAACAGTCTGAAAATAGAATAAGGAGTATCACCATGACCTCAAGGATAGACTGGTAAACACACACAAACACACACATGCACACACATATGCACATATACATGTATGCATATGCATACAAGTATGTATGTACATTAGTAAAACTGAGGCATCTATAGAAAGGACTCAAAGACGTATTAGGTTACCCACCACTAAAACAGATATTGAAAGTTCCAGGCAGTGTTTTTCGCCATGCTGTGGCCAAACACCTGACAAGAAACTTAAAAGGATAACAGAAGAAAGATGCACTTTAATTTATATTTTAAGAATGGATACTATTAAAGTCCATTCTTAAAGCATGGTTAGCTGTTTACACTGCTCAGCAATCAGAAAGCAGGCCTCAAGAGGAGCAGAGAAATATCCATTAGATTAGACCATTGGGATGACACAGTTTCTGGGCCTCCTTAAAGCAGGCACTCACCTGTCCTGCTGTTTTAGCTCTCTCTGATCATAAAAAAAACCCTGTCCTTACAGTTTCATCATCAAGGCAGTCACTGGGACAGACTGTCAAGCCCATCATGACTACTTGGATAAGCACAGGTCGAAGTCTACCATCAGGTAGATTCCTTCACATTAACACAAGGAATCAGATCAATCTTAAACGCCTCCTACAGGAAGAAAGACCACTTGAAGCTGTTTGGATCTCACATTGTTAAGTCCACATCTCTAATTGCAGTCAAGCCGCAAAGCCCATTTCAAGTAAGAAAAGAACGCACACAGGCAGATAGATCAAGTCAGAGCAGGTTCCTTAAGATGGAACAACTTGTTCACAGGAGACACTGTGGAAGAGAGTGGCAGGCAAGACGAGGCAACTGGGCGTGGACATCCAAGCAGACCAACACTGAGAAAAGGAAAGGAATATGCATGGAGTGTGATCAGTGCACTCCCTGTTTCAGCAGCCATCCCTTTTCAAAAGAGAGCTGTTTCATTCCTTCAATAAAGCTGTTTCTGCCACTTTTTTCATGTTCTGGTGTTCTGACTCTCCCTATCAGTCAATCTTTGACTGATGAGTAAATCCTTTCACTAATGAGTCAATGTTTGACTGATGAATGAACTTGCTCTTCCCTTTGACCACCATCCCAACATGCTAACACGGCTTCAGCTGGCCTCTGCAAGAAATTCATGAACAGTAATCCTGTGAACCTCTTGGAAATCTCCTTTTACTCACTGAGGATAAGGAGGTGAAATTCATTCTCATAAATCTTCAGACCCTAATGAATATTCAAGAACTTCTCACCTTTCCAGGACCCATCACATAAATTCAAATTTCATATGGTATTTCTTTTATCGACTCCATGCCCGACAAAATGCAACCGATTTAGGGAATTCATCCTGACCCTGTTACTCCATAGAGACCTCTGAAACTCTTCCTGGACCAAGGTTAAAGTTTCCTAAAGGTTACAACCCACATTCTTACTCCAGTTGCAAAGGCTGCCTACCTGCTGACATATCTCTGGACTCTATTCTGGGTCTGGGTTCATTTTCTTTCTCATTCCCATGGTCACACCCCTTGCTTGCCATGATAAAATGCCATTATTGTGTCATTTTTAACCAATCAATAACCTGTTACTCCTAATCCGGCCTGAAACAGAATCTTACCACCCTGTACAAGAGTCTATGATCTCTTCAGATACCACAACTGAACCATCATAGAGGACTGCAGACATGACTGCTCTTACATCCAAACAGGACTGGTGATGTCTACCAGCCATTCCATGAAAATGGACTCTAGAGCTGGAGAGATGGGTCTACAATTAAGAACACAGGGTGCTCTTTCATGTTCAGTTCCAACTTAGACCTGGGGATTAACAGCAATCTAGAACTCTAGTTCCAGGGAATCCTATGTCCTCTTCTGGTTTCTAGAGGCATTACACACACATGGTACACTTACATATGTGCAGAGAAAATATTTATACACATAAATTAAAAATAAATAATGTTCTTAACAGATTCAACATTCACACTCCAGAACCATTGCCATGAACCCCTATCTTGCTGACTTACCACCCTTGAAAACACACGTGAACAAACATAACCAACAGTTGGCTCAGATGTTGGACACATAAGTCAGGCATCCAATTATACTAAAGCCACAAGACATAAGGAAAAGGATGTTTCCATGGAGACCCTTTCGTCAGGTACCTTCACTTTTCTATTAGGAGGACAATAAAGAACATCTCTTCCTCTAATGAAAGCAATTTCAAGACAACTTACAAAGCTCACAGGTGGTTCACTTTCAATTTGAGGTCTGAGGAAATGGCCTGCATGTAAAGTATTTGTCACATAAGAGTAACAATAAGAAACTGGATCCCCAGGACCAAGACAAAAGCTGGTCACAGCGCACATGACTCTTATCCCTGGGAGAGGAAGTAGAGATCTAGGATGCCTAAGGTAGGCCTGACATCTGGTCTAAAGGAATTGGAGAGCTCTTGTTCAGTGAGACAGCCTGTCTTGATACAGAAGGTGAACGGGACGTGGAGTTGCTCAGTGCACAAAAGCACTTTCCTGGCAAGCCTGAAAAGTAGTTTAAATGATGAAACCCACAGAAAATGAAAAAGAGCGCTGGCTTGACAAAGTTGTCGTCAGGCCTCCACACAAGCATCATGCCAAATGTGAGCCCCTCCACACACATCATATACACACATATCTAATAGTAAAAAATAAGGAAGAATGGAAAATGGAATCAATTAACACCGACCTCTGTCCTCCAAAAAAATGTGGACACATTCACCTATACCTGTATTCAGACAAATACATGCACAGGCACAATCACCTGTAATGAAAAAAACAATAAATGATATTTTTAAAACACACAACCTGGAAAGGAGCTTCATTTATAGTAAGAATAAGTGAGATGGGGTGGGGGAGAGAGAGAGAGTTACAGTCCAATGAGAGGGATGGTGATGAGAAGCCAGAGGAATCTCTACAAGGAAAGACCACACAGCAATCTTCAGGGGACATTCACAGAAAAATCCCAAGCATTCCCAAGAACAGAAGCTACCAGACACTTAACTTTCATAACACCCGATTCAGTGCATCATAGCTTACAAAACAAGGAGCATTCAGGAGTCTAGTTCATAAGAGAGAAATACAGAGCTGTAGCACTCAAGGTTTATTTTAGGGGAGAAAGCAAACGTGGAAAGTAAGGACACACTACAGAGTGGACGGTGCACAGCAGAGCCGAGGACAGTGCCAACTGGCTTCCTGTACCGTGCAGAGTTAGTTCTGGTCCACATTCTCCTCCCCTTGCCCCCCTTTCTTGAAACAACCAAAATTTTACCCAAAATTCAGTGTTAAATTAGGTGCAAGAATATGGAGAGTTGCCAGTACCACAGACAAGCAAACTTACTAGGGGAAATAGAAAATGTGTCTGCACGGGTTCCTCAGGGAGGAGCTTCCCAGGGAACCTGCCCGGAATGGCTGTTGTTTCCCACCATCCTGTATGTCCTCTTCCCTAGACAGCTAGCCTGTTTCCTAGTCACCTGCAAACGCTCTCCATTTCTTTCCCAATGGTCCAAATTGACTTGAAGGCAGCCACACCAGCTGGAAAACCAAACAACCCATGTCTTTTGCCGTGATGTTTCTCTGTGGTCCCTTCTTTGCGGTTGTCAACCAGCCACACTTTTGTTCTGCTCAAGCATCTCCAGGAAAAAGAAACCAAGGGCACCTTAACTCAGACTCCAGAGATATGTTTGCTCTCTTATTTCCAACCATATAAAATCTAGGACAATCTTTCATATTTTCCACAACTTTCATTCTTGTGGAAGGATTGTGTCACCTGCTGAATAAACACCAATCACTCTGTAGTAAGATCTGGATTTAGAAGTTTCATTTAAACTTCTTTCCTTTCTCTGCACCTCAAAATCTAACAACTTTTAGACAATAATGTTCACTCCCCCAAACCCTTGTCCACACAAAACCAAAGGTACGATCAGGCGCTCTGGTCAGTAACCGACACTGAAGCTGCCCCCACAGGCAGAGGCTCCTGCTCAGTACCCGGCGCAGAAGCAGCTGCAGGGGGAAATTCCACAGGCGGCAGCGCCTGGTACCTGGGTGCCTGGACGGTACAGGATGCAGGTTCTGCTGCCGGCCCAGCCAGGGGAAGACCCAGCACAGTCCCCACCCGGAGCTCCGTGGCCGTTCCTCCCGTGTGGGGAAAGCTGGGAACACGCTTACCATGTCCTTGTTTCCGGGTTCCCCCATGCTCTCCACACAGCTCCTCGCAGTGCTGATCAAGGAGCAACCTATGTGGAATATCTTTCAGGTATGGAGCCAAACACATGTGGTAGAACTAGCAACATGGCGTAGCCGCCTTCAGCCTCCTGTCGGTGCTCCTGATTGGGCAGCACGACCAGAAGCCCTGATTGGTTACGGTCTCCAATGAGGCCCAAGTAGCCAGGGGCTAAACTGATGGAGAAATATTTATCTCTTCCCAGCCCTGACTTCCTCTTCAGGCACAGACCCTGTCCAACTGCAGGGAGACTGACTTCCAAGCTCTGCTCCTGGCCTGGCACAGCAGCTGCTGCAGTTCTCGGTAAATTCACTAGACATTTCCTGTTCCTCCTCCTGGGTAAAGAGTCACTCAATCACATATTCAGTGTCAGAGGTCTTTGTTCTCTTGTCTCACATGCTGAAAGTCATCCAGCTCACCCTAGGTGACATTTGTGTTGAGTCTACTGTCTGCTCTACATCAGGGATCTGAATCTTTCAATCAGGCACATTCAGGATTTGTTATGGTGCAACTATGATTGCAGGCTTTGTCCCTGGCAATATGTCCCTGTAGTTTTTGGTTTATAAACCCTGTTCTCCTCCACCTCAGGATCAACAATACTTTGGGGCTTAAGCCCACTCTCCCCAGAAAGCTTATTGCTAATTAACTGACTCTAATTGCCACCTTTGCTATATAGCTTTCCTGTGTGCCTCACACTGGGTACAGCAGTGGTTCTACTAAGTACATGACAGCTCAATTTCCTCATCTCATAGCATACACTACAGTGAACGACACGGTGTGAAACTTCCTAGTACTGCCTCAAAAGATAAAAAACAAAACATCAGACATGCTTTTTTTGTTTGGGAAATTTCTCTGATGTCTCCTCTGGGCCTCCTCCCCACATTCCTCTTTAATGTAGGATACTCCCTTAAGTTCACTTATAGCTCTTAATGAAGCCCTTTCCATGCAAAATAGTGCCCCAATATATTTATATTCTTTTGTTGCAGACAAATGAATAAAGTGTAAGTGCCAGCTTTAAATGGCCCATGCGGTAGAGGGAAAAGTCCTTGCATTCCATAAGGGTTTTGTTTGGGGCAAGGTAGGTCTTCTGGAATATACCTTGTGAGCTATTGTTGGGGAGGATTTTCAAAAATATTGTGTACACAGACAGACAATTTTTTTCAGGCACCCAGTGAATTACATATGTATTCCAAAACAGACAATTGTGCGCTTGAGACTATAATGGGCTTCTCATTTTTAAACAATCAAAGATGACTCTGGGAGCTGAAATTACAACCCTTTTGCTGCCTGTTGTCCTTTTCCTGCTGTCCCCACATCTGTTGAGCCTGAACCAGGAGGTCAGAGATAGAACTTGAATAATGAACAGGGCACTTTCTCTCAGGACACGTGTTTTAGAATCTCCTGGGGTTTTAATGATGACTAATTGTTTAGTCAAATGCTGAGCATCCAGCAATTCTGAGATTGACTATTTCAGATAGGTTGATAGGAGTAAGTGAGAAACCCTCTTTCTCTACAGCATGACATAGTCGTTCACCACTAAAAATCCATAGAGACTGTCTGTGTAGATGTTAGCTGTTTTCATTTTTGCTAAATTCCTCTACCTCCACCTCAGGGCTTTTGTTTCCGGGATCTAGCTGGTCCTCAGTTTTCTGTGGACCACTGAGACATTAAAACATCTATTGTATCTGCTTGCCATAGACCCCAGCCCTTAGGCTAAATTAAGTAATATTCTGTTTTTCCTCTTAGTAACAGTGCAAGGAAATTTTAATTACTGAAGGCCCCTCACCCTTGTCCATTAAGTATGTAATGGTATTGTAAATGGCTACCCATAAACTTGTCCTGCTTCTGTAGGACCTGCTTAATATCAAGGTCCAAGGGAGGGAGCCAAGCCCTTAACTCTGAAAACCTGGAAATTCCACAGAAGTGAAGCAGCTATGTTTTATTGCCTTTGTATATCCAACCTCTCCCTTCCCCAGCTGCTGCAGCCCTCAGACCGGACACACAGACTGTAGCCAGCTGCAGATTAATAAATTCAGCTGTTTGAAACTCAGAGTAAGTCTGGTGGTCCTTCTCTAGTGCCTGAAATCCATAACAATTTGTCTAAATGGCAGTTATGGGCAGGTGAGAAAATTCTAGCATTTGATTTTCATTTTCATTCTGAGCAAGAGAGTTATAAACACGGTGGGATTTCTAGAGATAAAGTAGCCCTGATCTACCAGGGCCTTTACTTCCTCAGTGTTAGTAATTTTTTCTATTTTTTTAAGGTGTCAGGAAGGAGAAAATTGATAACTCTCTGATTCTTTCTGTAAAGACATTCCGGGCTGATTTTTGTTTCAGTGTCTCCCTGGGTGGCCTGCTGCTCTTTTGGGGAGAGCACCCTTTTCACATTCCTACAATATCTCTTCAAATGGCCAGGAGATTTGCAGTAGTTGAAAATGTCCTTGTCTTTTCCAAGGCAGCGTGAATTTGTATTATTTATAACGGCCTAGGAAAATAGGATAAAGACTTTCATTTTGCTGTCTGTGCAGACCTTTAGTCCATTTATGCTTGACCTTTGCCCACCGCGTCCTTGCAGCACAGCCAGAAAGGAGTTACCTCCCCAGTTCATAGAACTGGCCCAACCCTCCCCCCATCATGTTCTAATCAGGGAGGGAGATGGGCAAATGGCTAACCTCCTGGTCTGTTTTTGTTAGGCAAGTGCACCTGTGGGAAATTTTAAACTTGTGAAATGCTTGATTCTTAGTGGATGTTGCAAATTGTAGCCAGTCACTTCTTTAGAATCCCTATAAAAGCTTCTTTCCAAGCATGACAGACTTCATTCTCTGGAGTCAGGCAGAATGGTAAGCCAAATAAAGTTCCTCGCTACCTCACCCGAGTGATGCTGGGAACCTTATTTTGACTCATAACAGGTTTCTCAGTGATGGAGCTTAAGTGTGTTTCGGGTAAGCTCATAGTTTTGGTACTGATTTCTTTTTCATTTCTTATGATAGTTCTGGAAAGCTGGTGTGGAAGGTAAAGAGAGCATCTGTGGTTAACAAGGTCCAGGTTCCATCATTCGGTGACCAGTTCGTCTTCCAGCTCCTTCATAGATTCAGGATTCAATAAGGGATGATTCTTATGGTCCTCAATTTTCCCAGGAAAAATACCTGAGTGCTGTTTAAATGCTTCAGAAAATCTGACCTAGAATTCAGGTGCAGGTGCCCATGGCCTTACCTTCCACTGCTCTATTTTACTTCAGTCGATAAAGTAAAAATAATTTCAGTTTCACAGCACAGCAGGGGTTTCCTAACTCACAGCAGGCATTTTTACCATTAGCATGTATTTTATTGAAGTCCTCAGGGGGTTCCTCTATCTGCCAAGTAAAACCTTTCCTCTGCTTTTTCTCCTGAAGCTAGTAACTGAATTAATTACTTTAAATCAGAAAATCCTGATTCATGTGTCAATGGGGTGATCTGAAATTTTTAGCAAATACTTGAATTCCCTGATATGGGTCAGGGAACCCATAATTCAAGATTTCAACTGACTTTCTGTGCAGGGAGTGGAAACAGTATCTGGATCCCTTCTCCGCCTGGATTTTATTTTAAATGGAACTATGTATTTTGGGGTTTTAATATAGAATCTTTTTCCCCTTGAGATATGGTAACGCTCCTTTGGAAATTGTTACTGTCCCCTCAAGAAATACTCAGTAATATTTCTCCACATCCAGGGAGAAAACAGGAGGGGAGGGTGCTGAAGGTCTTCTGACAAAGGAAACAAAGCTGGAGAGGACAGTTAGGAGCAGAGGGTGGATAGAGGTTCTTCAGCATTCATCTCTGGTTTCAACACAGTCTCTGAGATTTTTTTTCTCAGTCTCCTGCCCTTCAATGTCTTTAATCCTGATACTGTTTCTCAAAGTCTCTTATTCATTTCCTCTCAGTAATTTCATGATTTCTTTTTTAGATGCTTGTAGATTCCAGTTAAAACAGGCTGCCCACACATCATTTTTCGTTCCATTTCAAGCACTTCAAATTTTGTGTGTAAAAATACCCATTTTGGAGCATCAAATCTTTGCTTCACCGAATCACACTTGCAGGTTATTTTTGGTTAGATGTCAGCAATTATCCAAATACTTGCAAATTGAAAGTCCATAGTTACCATGCATAAAGTCGGCTGGAGGACCAAATGGTGCTTTATCTTTAAACACTGTAATTTCAGAAAATTGCTTCCCTTATTTCTCATTCCTCTGAAATTTTTAAGTTTTCTGTGCCAGAAGGGCGATGTGAATTTTGGATCCGTTTTTTGCTGCTTTTTAGATGGGCTTGCTGAGCTGTCACCCTGAAACCACCTCCCCCTGGCTCTCGGGGTTGTCCTGCACATTCACAGAAATGAGGTGCATCAAGACACTGGGACATAAATCCCTTACATGTGCCTTTCTGACTGAGCTTCTGAGCCAGGAATGGGGATGTTTGCTAGTTTCCTTGTGAAGCTGTTTCAAGTTTTTTTCAAGTATTCCCATGATAACTCCACATCTTACACTGCAGGGAGCAAGTGCCTCTTCTCTTCAGCATCTCTATTATCCAATGCACATAAAATTCCCAAACCACTAGGAAGCAAGGTCGAAAGAAACAGGAGAAGGCACAGAAAAATGCAGAAATGTGTATTGTAGTGTCTGGAAACAAAGGCCAAGTAATTCAAAACGTCAAAAACAAACAAAATCAGGTCAGACAAAACAAAACCCAAAATGCCTTGAAAAGGTCTAGGAGACAGCAATACAGAAAACAAATCAATTAAAAATAAAATTCATCTTCGATTTGGGAGATGACTCAAAGATAACATCACTAGTTGCTCTTGCATAGGACCTGGGTTCAAATGTCATTTGATACCATTGACAGACCTCCATAGACCCTGCAAAACACGAGCACACCCACATGCATGCAGGCAATACAGTCATACACGTAAAATAATAAAATTATGTTTTTTAAAAAAATCTGGGTTAGGTGTCCAATACCTTTAATCCTGGTTCTTGGCAGGCAAATCTCTGGGAGTTTGAGGACAGCCTGGTCTACATAGAGAATTCCAGGCCAGCTGGGGCTACAGGGAAACCATGTCACTCAAAAAGAACAAAGAGAAAAGAAAGAAAGAAAGGATCTTTTTAAACTAACAAAATGGACTCTTCACAGCAAACACTTTGAAACAGGCAATAAACAAATAAGTTTCTAAACTGTTATGGAGTTCAAGACCACAGGGAAGAAGACCACCAGTCCAAGTTCCAGTCAGCCAAATTTATTAAGTTGCAGCTGTCTAGAGTCTGTCCATCAGGTTTGGGTGCTGTAGTCCCAAAAGAGGTTTTGGCTTTTAAGGGAAAACAGCACAATTGCTTCATTCCTGTGCAATTTCCAGATGTCAAGAGTTAGGGGCTTCACTCGCCTGTATTTCTGTGCATCAGCAGGTCACAGAAATGGAAAAACCTGTAATGAATCATTCAATGACAGCTGATGTTCAGAGGACCAGTGTGAAAAAGGGCTTCAGTGTTCAGGGTTTCATTATCTTGTCACAAAAGAATAAAACAGGACATTACCTTCGTCAGTCTTAAGAGCACAAGACATGCCCTTCCAATAGGCAGTTACAATGCCCATATGCCCGAACAGTTATCATATCAACTACATTCAAGTCACCATGATGACACAAATTTGTACACTCTTGTTCTCTGTGTGTTTGCACTGTTTTTGACACAGAGCACGTGCTCACAAGGGTATTTTTGTTTAAGTGGTCTGTTTGTCTTTGAGAACTGTGATGAATAGTATTCACTCTCAGTTTGACACTGTGAATCACGTGAGAAGAGGGACTGGTATTGACGACATGAACTGACTTTGGCACACCTATGCCACTGAGGATGGGAACACTCCCTGGATTGGGTTACTAGCCTAAGAGGAAAGAAAGAAAACGAATCAGGGGTAAGCACCCATGCATTTATTCTCCTTTTCTTTTTAAAAGAATATTTTATTTTGTGTTATCATTATGATTTTATATTTTAAATGTATGAGTGTATTGTCTCATGTGGGTAGGTGCACTTGGGTCATGCACTGTCCACAGAGCTCAGAAGAGGGCATCAGATCCCCTGGAACTGGAGTTACAGGTGGTTGTTACCCGCCATGTGGGTGCTGAGAATTGAAACCAGGTCCTCTGCAAGAGCATCCAGTGCTCTTAACCACTGAGCCATCTTTCCCTTCCTTGGTTCTCTTTCTCCTGTTGACTGTAGATGCAATTAGTTGTTTCAAGCACTTCACGTCTTGACTTTCTCACAGTGATGGACTGTAATATCCATGGAATTGTAACCTGAAAGAAACTGTTTATCCTTAATTTTTCCTCTCATGGTATTTTTATCAGAAGAAAATATCTTGTATTTGGACTGAGAAGAAGGGCCATTTCCAGAATAAAACTAACTATATGGTTCCCATACTATTTTATTTGTTTTGTGAGTATAATATGGGACATTTGATTCAATGAGCTACAGAACACATTGAATGCTGGAGCAGGGCTTAATGTGCTGTTTAGCGGGAACTTAGAAGAAGACTATGATGAGAACATGGACTAAAGGAAGCATAGATCATGAGAATACAGAGGGGAAGGAAGACACTATCAGGAACTCAGAGAAGTACAGATTCTGTGGAATTTTGGCCAAGTAAGTGGCCTTATTCTTCCTGTGTCCTAAGAACCTGCATGAACTTGGCTTAAGAGATGATGACGTTTGGAACTAAGAAAGCACCTGCGAATCCAAAAGAGACCAGAAGCACTAACGGGAATCTTCCTGCATTGTCCTGGGACAATGGGAAAAAGTACTGAAGTCAAGAATGTATCCATCAGTGCTTCCATTTCCTTCAGTAGAGTTAGTTTAAAGGGAAAAATGCTTACGCTTTAAAGACAGTCTGCTACTCAGAATAGCGGCCTGAGAACGTTTCCCCAGGGTCCGCACACAGTGTATGTGAGTGCAGTGCTGCAAGGGGGCAGGCTAAGGCCTGTGATGTAGCAGAACGTCACAGTGTCCTGAGTTGGTCCCATGGTACTGGTTTTGAAGACCAACAGCAAGAGTGAGAGGACCATGGAGAGAAGCTGCTGAGTATGTATCTGCAATATTTTAAAAATATATTCTTTATTTTTATTTGATGTGTATAAGTGTTTTTCCTAAATATGCAGCTTGAGTGCACCATGTGTATGCAATGCCCATAGAAGCCCGGAGAGGGTGCTGGATCCCCTGCAACTTCAGTTGTGAAGGGGAATGTGGGTGCTGGGACTCATATCTGGGAACTCTGGAGGAACAGCAAGTGTTCTACACCACTGAGCCCTCTCTCTGGCCACTGAGTTTTCTTTTCTTTCTTTCCTTCTTTTATCTTTTTTTTCATCTCTTTTTTTTTAAGATGTTGCTCTGACTGGCATGGAACTCACCATGTTGACTAGACTACATCACAGAAGTCCCCTTGCCTCTGACTCCCGAATACTGGGACTAAAGGCCTGTAAGACCATGCCTCTATACCACATTTTTAATCTACAAATATGTCAATGAGCACCTATAATTTGGCTATTATGAAATGTAACTCAGTGAATATGAGCATGCAGGTGTCTCTCATGACTCATTTCTTGAGTCCTTTACTGGGTTTATCAAAATCTCTTGAACTTACAATGCATATAATCCTACAGGGGAAAATTTACTTTCCCCAATTGTTATTGCTGTTATTTCTTTGTGTATCTATAATGGAAATATGATTCTTAAATATGCTGGGACATTTGGCATTTTGTTTTCTTTGCACTGGGAAAGACACTGAAATAGCTGTTTTCTTCATCTTTACCATCAAGTCCATAGAAAGGAGCAACACAGAGAAAGATGAGTTTATATTAGCTCATGATTTCCTGGCAGAAGATAGAAGTTGCACAGAGCTTCATGTGTCTCCTCAGTAGGAGACCTTACACCGAATCTCCTGGCTTCTGTAAAGAGGAAGCAGAGAGAAGATTCCACCACTTTCCACAAGTCAGGCCTCAGCTCTTAAAGGTTCCAAAAGCTTTCCAGCTGGGAACCAAGTGTCCAATCACATGAGCATGAGGAGGAAATTTCACATTCAAACCATAGCAAATGGTCATGCTTTTACTATCAAATATGCAGTTAATTATGAAGACCACAATCGTTGGTAAATGAGTACAAGTTGTGACATGAGTAACTTATACTATCTTCCAAGATAGGCTCAAACTATTTCTGTCAGGTCCTTCTAGTTTTAGAAATTTCATTGATAATGCCCAGTTCTTACTTACTAGGAAATTACTGACTGATCATGTTTTGTAGTGTTTTATGGAACTATTCAGAAATTTAGGAATTCAGCATTTTAGCATGCATTATAAAGCCACTGGCTGGAAGACTTATGTTTAGTCTCATCAGTCTTGAATTTGGTGTTTTGCTTCTTTTTATTTTTTGAGAATGGCACAGAGTTTTAGCATATGAAAATAACATGTCACATTATGTTTCTAAAGAAGCAAATATCCTTAACATTTCAATATGTGAAAAAAAGTCATTTGACTTACTTAAGATTTAAACTTTTTTTCAGCAAAGACTAACTGGAAAATTTTGATGAATAAAAAATTAATATTGATATTTTTATATTATCCATTTCTAGAAGAGGTGGAGTATTTCCTCTACTTGGCTGTGATAAAGCGTCAGGACCAGATGAAACATATGGAAGACAGAGGTCATTTTTGCCTCCGTTACAGAGGGAATCTATTCCATCACAGCAGGAAGGCATGGCAGCAAGCATAGGCAAAGTGACAGAAGTCACATGTTGAGAGCTTACATATTCAAGTGCTTGCATTAAGCATAGTAAGCTGGAAGTGTCCAAAGCTATGAACTCTCAAATCCCACCTAGATTCACACATACTAATATAGTAACTATAACATGAGCATGAAATTATTGCATGTCTTACTTTTTTAAAAACTATTTTTATTTAATTATTGTTTTATGTATTTTTTTTTTGCCAGCACCTGTATCGTGCAATGTCCTTGGAGAAGTGGGTGTTGGATTCCCATGGATCTGGAATTGTGGATGGTTGTTAGCAACCATGTGGGTCTTGGGAATCGAACCCAGGTCCTCTGCAAGAGCTGCCAGTGCTCTTACCCACTGAGCCATCACGAGCTTCAAATTATTGGGGTTTAATGGTACTGAATTTTTCTTAAATGGGACAATGAAGAGAAAGAGATGGAAAGAATGAAGGACAGGTGTGGAGCAGAGAGAACGTTAATGGAATGAAGAATAGGACAAGACTATGAGGAAGCTGATGGAGGTTGAGAGAATAGAGAGATAAAGCAAAAAGTACACTGAAAGGATTTGTTCTGTTCTTCACAATATAGTATTTGTGTTCATTCTCCTGCTTAGTAGACTGAAAATTGGGAAAATAATACTTTCTCTTAATAGGAACAATATTGGAATTCTTAAATTGAACCTTGGATGGCCTCATTCTTGTTCTAGGCTAGACATGAAGTGGGATACTGCTCTTTAACTCAATGAATATTATGATAGACCAAGATCTAAAAATGAGGCCCCACTGGAGAAATCTTGACACCTTACAGAATGCTAAACTGACTGGGACCATAAGGACATCAGGAATTTTAGCTGGCCCAACAAATGGACCCCAAACTGAGAGCCAAGTGTTAGTGCATGTGAACAGTGTCTTTTGGAATTCTCTAAGATACTAACATAAACCTCAACGATTTCAGTTAAATATTCAGAGCATAAAATGTACTGGAGAGATGGCCCGTATGCTTGCTGATCTCACAGAGGACTGGAGTTATGTTCCCAGAACCCAAGTCTGGTGGCTCAAAATTACTTGTAATTCCAGCTCTATGATCTCCAACAATCTCATACACCTTCACACGTCTACATACATATGAACAAACACATACATATACAGAGCCCGATAAATACAGAGCAGCGTCCTCCCTCTCTCTAGATCCCTGACAACAAAGTGAAGTATGATTTCAACAAACTATAATTTGGGAAACCAGTTTATTTGGGTTATTTACAGAGCAATTAGTGGATGGAGGAGGCACTACTGAGGCCATACAGCAAATTCTACATTTCTGTGGGTCCCCGTGAGCTGCCGCCAGTCACCCAATGGGGCCAGTGCAATGGGGCCAGTCTCTCCCACCTTCTTCCACTCACGCTTTATTCCATCCTCAAGGTACAACACAGGGCACTGGCTGGTTGGGAGAGCTAGCTAACTCTCTCCAGCCCTCACTTTTGACAAAGGCCCAGCAGTTCATCAGGCAGTTGTAGCTGAATGCCCAGTCCATTTTGGCAGGCTTTGGCTATTGGAGGACAAATTCAGTACACAATTCCCAAGGCCAAACCACTAAACACCCACGAAAAAAATTCACCAACTAAACAAGCTCCATCCCATTTGTATAGAAATTACCAAGATTGTAGCTTCCATGAGTTATCACTTAGGCTGGATGGGTTTTATTCACTGATGGATCTATGATTGTCCATGCTTCTGTAAGTAACCGCAATAAAAGAGTCACTTCACTTATTTAGACTTTAGTAGAATCACTTTTTTGTGGTATTAGTTTCTAATCTCAGGTGAGTAGACATTTGGTCAGGTATCCCAAAGAAAAGGCTCACACAACACTATTGCTGGTGGGAACTGTGACAACTCAGGCCTTATCCCTGTTTTTTAGATTCCTGGAGGGTGGAGAGTGCAGTCTTGTCCACATTTGAAGTGAATTCATATAAAATATTAACGTTTGGATTTTACATTTCTCAGAATTTTCTACCATGAGTTATTTCATTTTGAAAAGAGCACAGTGCTTTGAAACTGCTCTACCACGTATTTAGGGAGTTTTAACAACTAGAGGAGTTGTTCACAAGTACAGGGTTCTGTGACAGAATTCCATTCCTCTTGTAACTATACGATGAAATGTAAAGGCTGTGAAATGTAAAGGTTTCCACACTCTTTGCCTTCACAGGATTTTCCTCCAGTATGAATCTTTTCATGTAAATTCGTGTAACATATGTAAGATATACATTGCTTTCTTTCATTGGGTTTTCGTCTAATGTGAATTTTCATACAAACAAAGATGACTGTGATATCATAAGGCTTTATTACCCTGCATTCATGTTTACTCAAATACGAAACCTTTCATGTAAAGATGACTGTGACGTCTAAATTATTCTCCACACTGATCCTATTCACAGGTCTTTGTGTAGTATGAACTTGTCATGTCTGAATATCACTGACATCTGATGTCCTGACCACAATGCTTATATTCACAGGGTTCTTTTCCATGTGACTGAAGAGACCTGTGACAACCAGAGGCTTTATCACATTTTTTCATATAGTTGTTCTCAAGTAAGAACGTTTTCATGTACATGAAGGTGACTGGACTCTCTAAAGGCTTTTTTTACACTGTTTATATGCATAGGGTTTCTCTTCTCTGTGTGTTTCTTCATGTCTTTGAAGGTAACAATTACGTCTGAATGTTTTACCACACTGCTTACATTCATATGTCTTTTTCGCCAACATGAACTTTTTTATGTACTTGAAGGTCAGTGGATCACGGAAAAGCTTTGCCGCATTGTTTACATGCACAGGGTTTCTCTTCACTATGTGTGGTTTTTTTTTTTTTTCATGCCTTTGAAGATTACTGTTATATCTTGATCACATTCTTTACATTCAAATGGTTTTTCTCCATTATTAGTCCTTTCATGCAGTAAGGAACTAGAAAATGTAAAGGCCTTACTACATTTTTTACATTCATATAGTTCTCCTCCAGATCAAAGATTTAGAAATCCTTATTTCTGTAAAGAGAAAATTAGGTGGGCACAAGTTATGCCATAGGACATATAATATTGACTTAAGAATTTTACCAAATTTTACAGTTTTTAAAGTTGTATTTCAGTCAGGATTTGTGCAGTGAACTCATATTTTAATTTTTATATTTATCATTATATGTCTGAGTGTGATCTCCATCCATGAAATTGCAGGATGAGCAGGCAGTGCCTTCAGGGACCAGGAGAGGGCACCAAATCTCCTGGAACTGGAGTTAAGTATATTTGTAGGCTTCCAGTGTGTTCTGGGAAACATCACTGTCCTCTGCATGAGCAGTCAGTACTCTTATGAGCCATTTCTTCGGCCCCTGTACCCTTACTCTAAATTTATTTTTATTCTCCGTGTGTATGTCTGCATGGTTATGTGTGCACCATGCTACCACCAAGCTAAAAGAAAACACTGCATCCCCTGGAATGGAGTGACAGCAGGTAGTGAGCTGTCATGTGGCCATGGGGAACTGAAACTGCACATTTAGGAACAAATGTATTGATAAAAATTATACTTCACGCCGAGAGAGCTGGCTCAGTGGTAAACACACGTGCTGCTTTGGCAGAGTACCTGAATTTGGTTCCTAGCACGTAAGTGGCAGCTAACAATTGTCCATAACTCCAGTTCAGGGGATCTGACACACTCTTCTGGCATCTGTGCTACCCACACCACTGCCACTATCCCACCAGCCCTATGGGGATAGCCCACCACGCCAAAATTTCTTCTCTAAACGTGTTTCCCTTACCAAGCTGCACATCAGTTGTTGGTTTCTTTCCCACATCACAGAAAGCATTACGGCTATTCTGAAAGTGATCCTCCGTTTTGTCCTATTCTGCCAACTATTGCAATTGCACTTAAAATTCCTTCTGGGAAGCTCAAACAACGTGCACCCTCCTCCTCCTTGCAGGAGTGTGATAGCTCCCCCACTAAGGCTTGCTAGGAATTCTCCATCCAGGCTGGATCATGACTGCCCCAGAGCTGGGGCAAGAGAGCCTCCTTACGGCTTCCTCTGCTTATATACTTAGTCCCTCCCCATGTGCAACTAGGGCCAAGTGGTTGCACCAAGGGACACCCTAAAGATATGTATATCGAGGAAGCCATGGGTCAGTGGCTCCTGCCATTTTGTGTCTTGGGGAAAGTCACCAACCACACTTGGGAGATTCCAGAGTGGCCTTAGGAGAGGAGCACCCCCATTCCTGTAAGTCAACCCTCAGCATAGCTCTGTAAGCCCAATATGCTCACGGGTACCCAGACTGCATTCAGCAGAATCAAGCCTGTTTGTCGTAGGGACCTTGGGAAGGAGGAGTAAGGTTGTTTATACCTCCCAGAAGGAATTTCACCCACACATATCCAAACCACAATGTAACCTTAATTCTAGAACCAAATGTGAGTATGCTCAAGGAAAACAGATTTAGCTTACCTCAAATCACATACTTTGAGTTAGCATACCCCAACTCATTGCAGTTATATTCCAAGGTACTATGAAATATATTTATGGTAACATCACAGAGACATACTATATATCGATGTGGGGAGATGTCTGTAACAGAATACGAGTGCTATTTGATGGTATATTAGTCTTTTGGCATGTGAAAAGTATGAGAAACCGTGGCTTTGAACCCTCAATGAACACCTAGATGTCAGGAATATATTACTTAGTGTCCAGAGTCCAAGTGTAGTTTCCTTCCTTTGGGGTTTTCCTGGATCATTTGGAAAGGAAAGGGTCATGTTAAGTAGGACAAGAAGCCATGTATAAACGGTACTTTCAACTACTTGTCTCGTCATTTAAAAACAAATCTTTATTGAAATACAGTGTTGTAATGGCTGTGTCATTAAGTGACCATCACTCTTCCTCTTCAGATAATATTTTCTTTAAACGGAATTGATGACAGAACACAAGGCACTAACTCTTTACATTGCCATGGTTAAATCCTCAAGATTTCGTTCCTCATTCTCAGTGGTTAAAGATACAGTCAGGTGGAGGTTTGAACAGGATTAAGATGGGATTCTAAAGAAAGAACGAGCTGTACTGACAAAGATACACGTTCCTAGAGATATAAGAGATCCCCTAGAGACATCCATCTGAGAGACCTCTGGATCCTTCGATGTGTCTCTGAGATCATCATCAACCACAAGATGGTTATGGGTAGCCAGGTGTTTCTAGAACTAGACTGGGGACTGATGTCACTTAATGTGGAATGATTTCTAGATGGGAAGCTCTGCAGTTAAAGTTTGAATGTCTGACCTAAGAACTGCATGATCTAGCAGGCTTTAGAATCCTACCAATTGCAACATATCATCTCTGTTCACAAAGTCTAAAGAGATAAGCTGCTAGTGATTTCTAGAATTACAGCCAATATAAGAGGGTTTCCTATTCAAATATAGTTTGAGCCAGAACAATAATGAAACCACACCCATTTATTACACAGAGTAAGCCTTTACACATTTTGAAGGTCACTGCTTATACATCTTGAAGTTTCATGGGGAAAAGTAAACTGTAAATGATCATCTCTGACATTACACAATTATCTGACTCACAACTTTAGGTAAGATCTCACACCCACTACACATATACAAAGCACACTACTGGAAAACAGATCCATAGCCATCAGACAAATAGGAGAAATTTTAGCATGCACTATTTAGGATTTAGTGACATTTTTCCAGTAAGCTATTTGTAATTGTCAATTGAAGTAACCTTATATTTTTGTGCACATGCACATATTCATGTCTACATGTATGTGCAGAGGTAATTGTTGGAGGTCAGGGACAACCTCAAAGGTCATTCCTCACCTCAGACCTTGTTTAGACCAGGCTCTCTCTATTTCCCACTGAGTACAGTAGGCTCTACAGCCTGTGGACTCCAGGTTTTCTGCTTCTGCCTCCTACAGGAACACAGGTATGTTTGATGGGTATGTGCACTGCTGTGTCTGAGTTCATGTAGATTCACTATCAGGATTTTAAACACATGTCATCACCTCTTAAGGCCATCTCTAAAGCCCACATACTTTCAGGATACTTCTGAGATTTTAAAGACTGAGAAAGGGGCAGATTTCACTCTAGTGAATAACATCAAGTAATTGTAGACAATCTTCAGTGCTTTGCTGACTGAAAAGATATGCAAGTAAGTGCCAGAAAATATTACTATACTTTAGAAGAAAAAATTTAGTAAAATTTTATTATTCTTTTAACAGAATCTTATCTTTGTACACGAAACAATAGAGTGTTTATGTGCCATCTAAGGGGTTCCCACTGCCATATCTTGGGCACCATTATTTTTTATGCACAGCCTTCACTGGAGTTGAAGGACCATCCTCACATTAACTAATTTGACAATATCCATCAGTAGTGACCACTTATTTTCAGGGGGTGGGGGTGGAGCCTGTATTTCTTTAAGAATCCCATTAACATTTCTTTTTTCCGTACACTGCATCTATGGTAATCACTCCTCCTCTTGAAACTTCTCTTCATATTTGGGTTACTGTGACCTGACAGAGACTGATCAGTCAAGGAAAATAATTTTGCAGTCTCAAGTTATCAACTGGGCTCATTTTTCAACTTATATTTGCCAGGCTGTTTTGGATTGTCTTATTTTCACAAATGTTCCAAGAGGCAAAATAGGAAAGTGATGCCTAGAGCAGTCTGATTAGTAAAAACAAAACAAAACAAAAATCAAGGAACCCAGTAATAATCTCTTATCTATGATGAGTATGATCCTTTCATACCGTCCTTCACTTTTCTCTCTTGTAAACCACTTTGTTCCTTCCACACACATGCAGTGTCAACCAGAAGCTTTCTGGATTTGCTTCATTATTTCCGATTTCCAGTTTGGAACAATCCACATATTAGCACAAAACCAGCATACAAAAATTCATTTGTATCTAAACATAAGTCTTTTATCCTTAATAATCCAGCTCCAGGGGACCCAAAACCTGCTTCTGACCTGTGCAGTCCTTGCACAACATGGCTGCACTTGCATCCATACAGATAAAACACCAATACACATACAATAAAAATGAATTTAGAAACTTCTATGTGAACACAAGCAAAACATAACTGTCCTGGAGATATTTTAATTTTCACAATGAAATTGACATATCAGCTTCTTTGAGCTTTAAGTTCCTTTGTAACAGACAGAAGTTATATTTGTTAAAAAAATTCTCTCTCTGTTATAACAGAATAATGCAGAGAATTGTGTATCTTACAGAAAAATTCAGACAAGGGAAGATCACCATTCATTAATTCTCTTTCACCACAAGCCACCGTTACCAGAATCTATGCAACAGAGAGTGCTGTGAAGGAACAGAAACAAAAGAATGTGCCATGACAGCAGGTCCAGTAGATCAGTGGGACTGCTAGTCCAGCATGTCTATGTGCAGGACCGAGAGCACACCCCAGAAGCTGCTCAGTCCACAGATAGATGCCTCAGCACTTCCATTCTGGCAGACACAACTGGAAATTTCCTGGCTTTGCTGCTATTTAGTCCATGCTGGAAGCCCAATGGATCTAGTCCATCAGTGGAGGAGTGTAGTAGCAACAGCAGCAGCCACAGGAGACACCACACTCAGCACAAAAAAGACAATACAAGCAGGCAGGAACCACAACTGTTTCCAAAGACAGCTTTACTTAGGTGCCAGTCACATGTTTTTCCTACCCACAATCAAAGCCTGGCTCTACGTAATTTGACAGGGCACGTATGTAAGCACATTAGTCCCTTAAGTACTGGCAAGCACAGAATATACTACGTACAGCATTCAGTGACAGAGGCAAATATGCCCTGTACGTGTGGACACGGCCTCTCACAAGCATTATCGGGCAAGTGAGGGACGGGTGAATCTGCAAGCAAGGATTTCATCCAACTCCAGTATATACGTAATTGACCATGACAAGGGTGCACATTTCTGTGATGCACCCACAGCAACTTAACGTAATTGGGTGTAACATCTCAGGGTTGCAGTGTCCATGAGTCATCGCTTGGGCTGAATAGGCTTTTTGCAGATGCAGCTGTCTGTGATGGTCCATGCTCCTGGAAGTATTTGCTGGCTCACTTAATCTGGACTTTGATAGAATTTCTTTCCCATGTCATTAGTTTCCTATCTCAGGTGAGTGGACATTTATTCAGTTATCCCCAGGAACAATCTCCTGCAACACTGTTGCTGCTCGGAACTGTGACAGTTTGATCTTCTCCCCTGTTGTTTGTATTCCTAGAAGTCTGAGAGGGAGTTTTTATCCATAACTGAAGTGAACTCAAATAAAACATTATCAACACTTGGATTTTTGCATTTCTAGAAATTTTCTCCTATGAGTGCTCCCTTGACAGAGCACTGTGCTGTGAAGCTGCTCTACACTTGTAGGTTCTTTGCCATGATTCAGTTCCTCTTGTAACTGTTCTGTACTGTGAAATGTAATACTCTCCACATTCCTTGCACTGACAATGTTTACCTCCAGATGGAATCTTCTCGTGTAACATAAATATAGCATAGGTAGGATTTACATTGCTTTCGTTCATTGGGTTTTAATCTAATGTAAATTTTTCCTGAACGGTAGATAACTGTAAGATTTAAAGGCTTTACCACACTGTTTCCCTTCATAGGTTTACGAAAATATGAATTTTCTCAAGTAAAGATGGCTGGGATGTCCAAAGGCTTCTCCACACTACTCTTATTCACAGGGTTTTGTCTAGTATCAGCTTGTCAAGTCTGTGGTCATCACTGTGACATCTTTACCATTGTTTCCATTCATGTGGTTTGTCTCCAGTATGATACCTGTGACATCTAAAGGCTTTCCCACATTGTTTTCATCCACAGGGTTTCTCTCCAATATATATTATTATGTGTCTTTAAAGACAATTATTGCATCTAATGCCTTTATCACACTGTTTCCTGGCACACGGTTTCTTTGCAGTATAACTTGTTTCATGTTCTTGAAGGTATCTGTAGAATGTAACGGCTTTACCACATTCTGCATAATAATACAGTTTCCATCCCATATGGGCATTTTTCTTGTGTTTGAAGATCCCTGTTAAATCTGTACATTTTACCACACTGTCTACATTCATACAGTTTTTCTCCAGCATGAATTTTTTCATGGGTTTGAAGATAACACTTCAATCTAAAGAATTTACCACATTGTTTGCATTCATATGTTTATTCTCCAGTATGATTTTGTTTATGTAACATGAAGGAACTAGGATATATAAAGGTATTACCACATTGTTTACATTCATATGGTTTTACCCCAGTGGGAATTCTTTCATGTAACTGAAGATAACTGTGACATCGAAAGGCTTTTCCACATTCTTTACATTCATGTGGGTTATCTCCAGTATGAATTTTTTCATGGCATTGCAGATAAGACTGACATATAAAGGCTTTACCACACTATTTACATTCATAAGGTTTTTATCCAATATGAATTCTTTTGTGTCGCTGAAGATAACTCTGACTTCGAAAGGCTTTTCCACATTGTTTACAATTATATGGTTTTTCTCCAGTATGAATTCTTTCATGTAATGCTAAGGATCGAGAAAATACACAGGCTTTACCACATTGCTTACATTCATATGGGTTTTCTCCCGAATGAATTTTTCATGTAACTTAAAATAACTCTGACATCTAAAGGCTTTTCCACATTGCTTACAATTATATGGTTTTTCTTCAGTATGTTTTCTTTCATGTCGCTGAAAATACCTGTGCCTTACAAAGGTTTTACCACCATATGTATTTTCTACAGTATGTCTTCGTTTATGTAACATGAGGGAACTAGGAAATGTAAAGGCTTCACCACATTGTTTATATTCATATGGTTTTTCTCCAGTATGAATTCTTTCAAGTAACTGAAGATAACTGTGACATCGAAAGGCTTTTCCACATTGTTTACATTCATATGGTTTTTCTCCAGTATGAATTCTTTCATGTAATGCTATGGATCTAGAAAATATAAAGGCTTTACCACATTGCTTACATTTATACGGGTTTTCTCCAGAGTGAATTTTTTCATGGCATTGCAGACAAGACTAACATACAAAGGCTTTACCACATTGTTTATATTCATATGGTTTTTCTCCAGTATGAATTTTTTCATGTAACTTAAAATAACTCTGACATCGAAAGGCTTTTCCACATTGATTACATTCATATGGTTTTTCTCCAGTATGAATTCTTTCATGTAATGCTAAGGATCTAGAAAATATAAAGGCTTTACCACATTGCTTACATTTATACAGGTTTTCTCCAGAGTGAATTTTTTCATGGCATTGCAGACAAGATTAACATACAAAGGCTTTACCGCTCTGTTTATATCTGTAAGGTTTTTCTCCAGTACGAATTTTTTCATGTAACTTAAAATAACTCTGACATTGAAAGGCTTTTCCACATTGAATACAATTGATAAGGTTTTTCTCCAGTATGTATTCTTTCATGTCACTGAAGAAAACTCGGATATCGAAGGGCTTTTCCACATTGATTACATTCATAAGGTTTTTCACGAGTATGAATTTTTTCATGTACTTTAAGGTGACCATATTGTGTAAAGGCTTTACTGCATTGTTTACATTCATATGGTTTTTCTCCAGTATGAATTCTTTCATGTTCATGAAGGTGACTGTATCGTTTAAAGGATTTTCCACACTGTTTACATGCATAGAGTTTTTCAACACTATAGATTCTTTCATGTCCTCGAGGAGAAGTAAAAGGAGTCAAAAACTTTCCTACAGTTTGAGTTCCTCCAGATGTGTCAAGTGAACTGCCATAAGCAGAGGGCTTTCTAGGTTCTTTGTATTGGTGGAGGTTTCTTGCATTGTGGGGTTTCTTGATCTTTTACCAACAAATGTTGGAGATCAAAAGAATTTAAACATGTCTTATATTCAATAGGTCCATCCACAGTTTGAGTTCTCATACATTTTTGACAGCTTGTGAGGGAGTTAGAGTTTGCTGGTTTATTTCCATATTGCTTATGTTCATATGATTTGTACTGAGAGTGAGAGGTAGCACGGTTATTAAAGGGGGAATGACGCATGGAAACCTTTCCACACACATTACTTTCGCATGGTGTTAGGTCACCAGAAATGTTCATGATCATATTGGCATTTGTTATCCAAGTGAAACTTTCTCTATCCTGATGATCTTCTTCATGCTCAGAGAATGTATCAAACATTGAACTTCTGTTAAGATGACAAACATATTAGCGAAAGTAAATTTACTATCATTTAGTACAAGGTATAGGTCCCATATTCTTCCCAAAATTAGGTAATTCTACCTCTTTTGGCACATCTCCGTGGGTAGCAATTCAATACATTGATAATTAGTTCCATAATATAGTTCCCACAAAGTTATTATAATAAATAACTCTATATATAATATCTATCTATATGTATAATAAACAGTGACATTTTTAATGCATGTTCCCAGGACTGCTTTCACATTAAATATCCTGAAGAAGCACACAGATTTGAAAACACAGACAGACACACACACAGACACACTAGAATAAATTGAAATCTTTTAAAAATGACCTCAGAGAATGTTTCCTTCTACTGCTTTGAATTACCTTATATGTTTTCCAACATTTTGACAATCATCTCTAATATTCTCATCTTCACATCTCTTTCCTAAAATGTGGTCAAAGAAAAGTTTAATGAATTAGAAATTACTAAAAACTTAGATTGTAGATTTAGTGTATATGACCCATTCCTGATTTATGTATTTAACTCTTCCCTTTCCAAATCAAAATCACAAAAGAACATCAATTTATGTAAATGTTTGTTCCTCAATACACTAAGGGAAGGTAAGAAAATATTTTTACCTATAAAAGTGAGGTTCCTGCAGGTTTCCAGCATCACATCTCTGTACAGATTCTTCTGAGAAGGATTCAGCAAAGTCTACTCTTCCTGGGTGAAGTTCACCACCACATCCTCAAATGTCACAGAATCCTAAACATTCCATGGACTCCATTGATAACATGTTCGTATATTCATGTTCTAGCCACACATTTATGATCCATGACAGAGAAATTCTAATGCAAGTTTTGGGTTGTTGTGAAAGGAAAGAGCACTGGAGGGGTGCTCCTCTCACTACTGGGCACAGGACACAGGATGTGGTGCTGCTCCATCACAATTGTCATTCTACAACACATATCCCTTTCCTGTTCTATGAAAGTCTGTCAGAAGAGAGGGAAATTAGCATCCAAAGGCCTGTCTGTCCTTAGAAATTCCTGCTCAGAATTTTTAACTTTTTATGGCATGAAGACATTTTTCATTTGGTACAGACAGCATGAAAAAAAAATAAGCATGACCTATAAATACTCTACGGTATATTATGAAACATTCTCTTCCACAGAACTGTTGATATAGTCAAGATTCATAAGATAACTACTTGATCATATTGTCTGACCCCAAATAATAACAGACATTGTGTGTAATGACTTATCCTGGTGGGCAGAATCCACACATACTGCCACACTTTCTTAACAGCGGACAGTGCTCTTAACCCCTGAGTCATGTTTCCAGCCCTTGTAAAGTTGTAATAAAATAACAAATATGATCCACATTCAATATTTAAAGATTCTATAACAATAGTGTTTAAATTTTTTAGGAAATGCCATATATGAATATTTTAAATAGAGAAAGGTGAGAATGTACTTCAGAAAGAACTCAGTATAGACAGTCATGTTGACATGTGTACACAGCTGTGACAGTGAATGATACAGAGGGTTCACATGATTTCCAGACTTCAAGTCATGCTATGAAACCTAGCAAAACTCCCATCCTAGGAAGACAAAAGGATTGGAATGAGGAAAGGCAGGAGGCAAGAACACGAAAGTTCGTGCTTTCTCTTTATACTCATGAAGAAAAATTCATGAATCAGGACACCACACAATTTTGTACTCAAGAAAACAGTGTTTAAGGTCAGCAAGTGTCTACCAGCTGTAAAACTCAAAGAACAACACAGTTATGTTTTGATTAACAGTTTCAAGGACAAAGGGATAAAATTTATTGCCAACCATTAAAATTCACATTCACATTCCACAGATATAGCTCAGCAGGTAAAGTTCTTGGCAAACAAGCTTGATGACTTGAATCTAATCCCTGAAATTCTGAAAAAATTCAAAAGACAGAACAGAAAAAAAGGCTGTTCCCTTGACAGTTGTGACATACAATCTCATGTACAGACATTATACACAAAATAACAATATACAAATGAACAAAAATCATTCTAAAACATTTGCAGCATATCCTTGGTGCCCATGATAATCTACAAACACATCTTCAACTAATTTCTAACCAACAATGGTGAACTATATGCCAAACACTTTTAGAACAAGTTAGAATCTCCATCATCAGACTTAACAAAATAACATGAAGTGCAGCCTTAAGCCGGATATGGACATTTATCTGAGCAAACTCACTGTTGCCCAGGCCTTCCCTTCCCTAGAAGAATTTTCAACAATGCCAATAGAAAGCTAGTGCCTTTGTGAACATCACCCCACATTCATCCAGTTTACTATACAGAGTCCTCATTGGTGCCTCCAGAATAAAACTGGATTTCACTTTCGTTTGGCAGAACTGCATTAATCTAAATGAGATGCCATGGGTAAGAGTTTTGACAAAATTTCCTCCCACATAACTGGAAATATGTCACACTTACACCTCCCATTTCACTAGCACTACATATAAATGGAACCTATGATGGGTCTCGCACCTGCAATAACCTGATCTTGCAGAAGGGTTTAAAATTTCTCCAAATTTGAACTTTTTCATGGGCAGGTGGTTCCATGTGTATCCATAACAGAGTATGTCTCCCAAAAGAGATGATTCTACCAAGCTCTAATTTTGTGACTAGACTGCAGAAGATCGGGTGAAGGATGACAGGGTAATGTTTGCTAGAAAGACAGCTGTATCTCTGAAAACCCTCCACAGAGTAATGGCTCACAGAAGCTCCATCTTGAAAGATTCCTGAACAACTACTGGGGAACTTCAAGGCTACAGAGAAAATGTGTTCTGTATTTGATAGCGTTGATATGCTAATCTTAATACGCATGTATAGTGTTTGTGAGGAGCACTGCGAACCTTGTTAAGGAGATTCCTGAGCCTCCTAAATGTACTTTTACAAAGAACATTATATTTCTTTACTTGTATGTATATGGCTCTGGTAGAATACCTTGTGTATTTACTTCTCTCAGAGGCCAGAAGAGAAAGTCAGATTCTCTGAAAGTGGAGTTACAAGCAGTTGTAAGCCCCAGACATGATTCCTGGAATCTGAAATAGATGAGCATCAAGTGTTCTCAACTGCTGAGCCCTCTGTCCAACCTCCCAGGTTTCCTAAAGTTTTATAACACTTCTCCGCACACACACTGGAGAACAGACAATACGCTCAAGAAATGGAGCTAGTCAACGTGGATTGCTACCTAGAGAATAAAGAATCTAGATTCCTATCTCTCACCGTGCACAAACTTAACTCCAGAACATGAAATAATTCAACGTAAGACCTGCTACACTTAATATTAAAGAGGAGAAAGTAGGGAATAAACCAGAACTAACAGACACAGGATATGATTTTCAGAAGGAGACTCCAAGTGCACAGAGGAGACTCCTATTGCATAGTCATTAAGTCCACAACTGACAAACAGTAAGTCATAAAACAAAAAGATTTCTGTATGGCAAAAGACACCATCATTTGAATGAAGAGTCCACCTCAAGAATAGGAAGAAAATCTTTCTCAGGCATATGGCAGACACAGGGTTCATAACTACAATATGTAAAGATCTAGAAAAAAACAAAGTAATTAAAAATTGGTACAAAGAATTGAACAGATAGTTCCCAAAAATGAAACACAAATGGCTGCAAAATACTGAAATGTTGTTCAACATCTTTGACCATCAGGGAAACTGTCATTGAAACAACCTTGATGTTGCATCTTATTCCTGTTAGAATGGCTAAGATACAAAAACTAAAGATGGCAATCTCTGGCAAGGATGTGGGGAAAGGGCAGCACTTACTGTTGTGGTAACTGCAGACTGCTGTCCCCACTATGAAATCACTGTGGAGAATCCTCAAGACCTCAGAACACATCTCACATATGATCCAGGCACACCACTCTTGGAACTCAACCCAAAGCACTCTAGATACCACAACACAGATACTTGTTCAAACATGTTCACTGCTGCTCTAGTCACAGTAATCAGAAAAGAGAAACAATCCAGAATCCTATCAACTGATGAAAAGACATTGAAAGTATGGAACATTTACACCTATTTAGTTCTTAAGAACAAAGAAATTTTGAAATTCACAGTAAAGTGGATGAACCTGGAAACAATCATCCTGAGTGAGGTTACTGAAAACAAGACAAAGGCCCCGTGTTCTCTCTTGTAAGTGGACACTAGCTTTGCATCATTAGATACACATGTTTCAAGTGGAGAATCCATGGATCCCAGGAAAGTAGTAAGTGGCCATGGGAAAGAAGAATCATGGAGTAGGAGGTTAAAGGGATGGGATGGGAGGACAGCACAGAGGAGGAGGCAGGAGAAGGATAACTACACTGAGTCCTTCAGAGAAAGTCACAGTGTCAGGCATTTTGTGCAGACCTTTAATCACAGCACTTTGAATGTGGGGGAGGGGCAGGGACAGGTGGATCTCTTTGAGACTGTGGCACGCCTAGTCTACACAATGACTGCAGACCAGCTGGGGTACAAGTAGACCTGTCTCAAAAAAAATTTTTTTAAATGTCATATTGAAGCCTTCCACTATAGATTATTTTTAAGCTCACTCTCTCTCTCTATATATATATATATCTATAGATAGATATTTATAGATATATATATAGATATATAGATATGAGATTAAAGGAATTATCGAACAACTGGTAAATATCACCTCTACTAGACACCATAGGCTAGAAAGAAAAAGTCCAGTTCCAGGAATGAACTCCTTGTCTGTTTTTTAATATTTTATTTATTATTTTATATGTGTGATCATTCCTCATGTATGTATGCAAGTTCACTGTGTCTTGCAGTGCCCACAGAGGCGAGAAGATTGTGTAGGATCCCCTGAAAGTGTACCTAGACATTGTTGCTAACTTCCGTGTCTGTGCTGGGAAGTGACAGTGTGTCCTCCGAAAGGAAAGGCAGTGCTCTTAACCACTGAGCTATCTTTCCAGTGTCCTTTTTTAAAATGTATATTTTTACGGAATATTTGTGGATGTCATAGAATACAGTTTCACCATATTTGGACACTCTCCATAGTTGCAACAATTAACTGCTGGGAGGGAAATAATTAGCCTCTGGAAAGTAGTGATTGTGCTAGACAAATCAGCCTTCAATGAATGGACACAAGGAAACACAAGTTTGACTCCAAAGGCCTTTAAATAATGTGGAACATGTGTGAAATAATGTGGACTCTGTGAAATGTGGCAAGGACGGGAAAGGAAGGTGCACACAGATGAGGGACCCGCACATGATGAAATATATTGTACGGAATCTGTGAAATCTCAATGGGAAAAAGCTTCTTATTGATGATGTGTCGTAAAGTTAAGGAGATCACTTACGGTTCTAAAAAAACATCCCCAGAAAACAAATGAATAAATAAAGGAAAGGTAACAATGGAGGATGTGAAATCGGGAGAGGTGTGGAGGAGCTGCAGGCAGGAGAGGTTCTAAATATGATCAAATAATACCTGAGCAAACTCGTGAAATTCTGGAATTTAAAAAACTACAATAATTATAACAAACTCACTATATACACAAACAAATACGCATATTGTGTATATCTATCTATCACATAGATACATACATATATACATGGTCCTTGGGTTCTTTCTGACTCATGTAGCCTGCTGCTTTCTTATGGTGAATTGCTCTCTCTTCTATTCTGTTCCTTTTCTTTTGAATAGTTTCTTCTCTACTTTGCAATCCCTGTGAGATTTATTTCATTCTAGAATAAGAGGCCAAGAAATTAAAGGCACTCAGGCCAGGCTCTGACAGGCCTCACATAAGAAATGCGGGGAAGAAAATGTAAGCATGACGGGAATGGCAGCAACGTAGAGAGCAAATGTCAGTCACTTGACCTCCCACATTAGAAAATGGAGAAAGGCACAGGAAATGGAATCTGGAAAAAGAAATTACGGACAGGAAGTCAATAGACAACACCAACAATCACAATACTAGTTCTGCAAAACATCAATAGAAACCCCTGGCAAGGCTGCTCATACTTGTAATCTCAACACTCTGGAAACAGAGTAAGGAGTATCACCATGACCTCAAGGACAGACTGCTAAACACACACACACACACACACACACACACATATATGCACATATACATGCATGCATTTGCATACAAGTATGTATGTACATTAGTTAAACTGAGGCATCTATAGACAGAACTCAAAGGCTTATTAGAGACCCACCATTAAAACAGATATTGAAAGTTCCAGAAAGTGATTTTCTCCATGTTGTAACCAAACACCTGACAAGAAACTTAAAAGGATAACAGATAAAAGATGCATTTTGAATTATTTTAAGAATGGACACTCTTAAAGTCCATTCTTAAAGCATGGTTAGCTTTTACACAGCTCAGCAATCAATAAGCAGGCCTCAAAAGGAGCAGAGGACTATCCATTAGATTAGATCATTGGGATGACACAGTTTCTGGACCTACTAAAGCAGGCACTCACCTACACTGTTGTTTTAGCTCTCTCTGACCATCAAGAAACCCTGTCCTTACAGGTTCATCATCAAGGCAAAAACATGGAGAGTTGTCAGTTTCACAGACAAGCAAACTTACTAGGGGAAATAGAAAAGGTGTCTGCACGGGTTCCTCGGGGAGGAGCTTCCCAGGGAATCTGACCAGAACGGCTGTTGTTTCACACCACCCTGTATGTCTTATTCCCTAGACAGCTAGCCTGTATCCTAGCCAGCTGAAAACGTTCTCCATTTCCTTCCCAATGGTTCAACTTGACTTGAAGGAGAGCCACACTCAGAGGAAAGTCAAACAACCCATGCCTCCGGCCCTGATGTTTCTCTGGGGTCCCTGCTTTGCTGTTATCAACCAGCCACACCTTTGTTCAGCTCAAGAATCTCCAATAAAAAGAACCCAAGGACACCTTAACTCAGACTCCAGAGCTATGTATGCTCTCTTATTTCCAACCATATAAAATCTAGTACAATCTTTCATATTTTTCACAGCTTTCATTCTTGTGGGAGGATTGTGTCACCCCGCTGAATAAACACCATTCAGTCTGCTGTAAGATCTGGACTTAGAAGTGTTATTTAAACTTGTTTTCTTTCTCTGCACCTCCAAATCTAACAACTTTTAGACGCTAATGTTCACTCCCCCAAACCCTTGTCCACACACCAAATGCACGATCAGGCGCTCTGGTCAGTCACTAACACTGAAGCTGCCCCCACATGCAGAGCCTCCCGCTCAGTGCCCGGCGCAAAAGCAGCCGCAGCAGGAAATGCCACAGGCGGCCGCGCCACGAACCTTGGTGTCATAACAGCACAGGACTCCAGTCCTGCTACCCCCAAGCCCGGAGAAGACCGAGCACAGCCCCTGCCCGGAGCTCCACGGCCGCTTCTCCCGTCTGGGGACAGTTGGAAACACGCTTACCATGTCCTTGGTTCCGGGTTCCCCGCGCTCTCCACACAGCTCCACGCAGTGCTGATCAAGGAGCAACCTACGTGGAATATCCTTCAGGTATGGAACCAAACACGCACAGTAAAACTCGCAACATGGAATAGGATAGAGCCCGCCTTCAGCCTACAGTCGGTGCTCCTGATTGGGCTTCACGATCAGGAGCACTGATTGGTTAGGGTCTCCAATGAGACCAAAGTGGCTGGGCGCTAAACTGATGGAGAAGCACTTATCTCTTCCCAGCCCTGGCTTCCTCTTCAGGCACAGACCCTGTCCAACTGCAGGGAGACTGACTTCCAAGCTCGGCTCCTGGCCTGGCACAGCAGCTGCTGCCGTCTTGAGAAAGTCACTAGACACTTCCTGTTCGTCCTCCAGGGTAAAGGGTCGCTGAGTCAATCACACATTCAGTGTCAGATGTCTTTGTCGGCTTCCCTCACATGCTGAAAGTCATCCAGCTCACCCTAGGTGACATTAGTGTTGAGCCTAGGGTCTGCTCCACATCAGGAATCTGGGTTTTTCACTCTGGCACATTGAGGGTTCTGTTAGAACCCAGACCTGCTCTTTAACAAGGTGGTCTTTCTAAGATGCCACATCTCACAGCCTAAAGAAACCAGGCAGCTCTGTCCCCACGACCACTCCAGCTCTTTTCCTGAAACACAGTAAAAAGAAGTCCTGTGCTGTGCATTCAGAACTTCTCCCTTACAAATTTTCAGACTGACTCCACTTTGTCACCCCTCCCCTCAGCCCTGTTATGAAGAGCCATGCAGGTCCTATGCAGGTTGAACCTGCTGGGCTTTCTGGGACTACATTGTTTAACAATAGAAGGCATTCTCCCAGACTGAGCTACATCTGCCTCTCCAGGGACTCATGTTTCTGCATTTCTGAGAAACGTGTTTTTCTTACCTACAACTTAGAACCTTTGTTAGCTGAAATCTTCGTTGTTAATTGATCTGGCACTGTTATAGTTTAATTATAGGACCTGCCTTTGTTATGGTGCATCTATGATTACAAGCTTTGACCCTGGCATGATGTCATTGTGGTTTTTGGTTTATAAACACTGTTCTCCTCCTCCTCAGAATCAACAATTCTTTGGGGCTTAAGCCCATTCTCCACCAAAAGCTTATTACTAATTAATGGACTCTTATTGGCACGGTTACTATGAGGCTTCCTGTGTGCCACACACTGGGTACAGCAGTGGTCCTACTCAGTACATGACTGCTCCATTTCCTCATCACATGGTGTTGAACTTCCTAGTACTCCCTCAAAGGATTAAAAATAAAGTCAGACATATTTCTTTTGTTTGGGAAATTTCTCTGATATCTCCTCTGGGCCTCCTCACCACAGTACTCTTTTCTATAGGAAACTTCCCTTAGATTCAGTTATCCTCTTAATGAAGACACTTCCATGCAAAATCGTATCCAAATATATTTATATCCTTGCGTTGCAGGCATATGGATAAAGTCTAACTGCCAGCTTTAAATGGTCCATGCGGTAGAGGGAAATGTTCTTGTATCCATGAAGTAGCTAAGAAGGGTTGTGTTTGGGGCAAGGTAGGCCTTCTTGAATATACCTTGTGAGCTATTGTTGGGGAGGGTTTTCAAGAATATTTTCTCCCAAACAGATAATTTTTTTCAGTTGCCCAATGAATTAAATTATGTATGTGTTCCAGGATAGACAATTGTGCACTTGGAACTATAATTGAATTCTCATTTGGACACAAACAAAGATGACTCTGGGAGCTGAAATTACAACCCTTTTTTTACCTGTTGTCATTTTCTTGCTGTCCCTCATCTGTTCAGCCTGAACCAGGAGGTCAGCGATAGAACTCGAATAATGAATAGGGCAGTTTCTCTCAGGACACGTGTTTTAGAATCTCCTGGGATTTTAATGATGGCTAATTCTTTAGTCAAATGCTGAGCATCCAGCAATTCTGAGATTGACTATTTCAGATAGGTTGATCGGAGAAAGTGAGAAACCCTGTCTCTACAGCATGCCATAGTCATGCACCACTCCAAATGCACAGAGACTGTCTGTGTAGATGTTAGCTGTTTTCTTTTCTGCTACATTTCTCTCCCTCCACCTCAGGGGTTTGTCTCCTGCATCTAGCTGGTCCTCAGTTTTCTGTGGACCAGGAAGACATTAAACCATCTATTGTAACTGCTTACCATAGACCCCATCCCTAAACTAGGTAATATCCTGTTTTTCCCCTTAGGAACAGTGTAAGGAAATTTTCATCATTGAAGACCCCTCACCTTTTGTCCCCTAAATATGTAATGGTCTTGTAATGTTTAACCATAAACTTGTCCTGCTTCTGTAGGACCTGCTTAATCTCAAGGGCCAAGGGAGGGAGCACAGCCTTTAATTCTGAACACCTGGAAATTCCACAGAAGTAAAGCAACCCTATTTTTTGTCTTTGTATATCCAACATCTCCCTTCCCCAGATGCTGCAGCCTTCAGACCCGACAGAGAGACTATAGTCAGCTGCAAATTAATAAATTCAGCTGATTGAAACAGAAAAGTCTGGTGGTCCTTCCCTGGTGGTCCCAACCTCCATAACAATTTGCCTAAAAGGCAGTTATGCACAGTGGAGAAAATAATAGCATTTTACTTTCATTTTCACTCTGAGCAAGAGAGCTATAAATACGATGGGATTTCTAGAGGTAAAGTAGCCCTGATCTACCAGGGCCTTTGCTTCGTCAGTGTTAATAATTTTCTCCATTGCTCTTCAGGTGTCAGTAAGGAGAAAATGGAAAACTCTCTGGCTTCTGGATTTTGTTTCAATGTCTTCCTGGATGGCCTGCTCCTCTTTTTGGAGAGCACCAATTTCAGAGTCTTACAATACCTTTTCAAATTGCCAAGACTTTTGCAATAGTTGAAAATGTCCTTGTCATTCTAAGGCAGAATGAATTCTAGGTTTTGTAATGGCCTAGGAAAATCGGATAAAGAATTTCATTTTGCTGTCTGTCCACACTTTAAGTCCATTTGTGCTTGACCTTTGCCCTCCCCCTCCTAGCAGCACACTAGAAAGGAGTGACCTCCCCAGTTCCAAGAATGGCCCAACCACAACATCCCCACTCAGTGTTCTTATCTGGGAGGGACATGTGCAAATGGCTAACCTCCTGGTCTGTTGCTGTTAGGAATGAGCACCTCTGGGAAATTTTAATCTTGAGAAATGCTTGATTCTTAGTGGATGTTTCAAATTGTAACCAGTCACTGCTTTAGAAACCCTATAAAAGGTTGTTTCCAAGCATGAATCGGGCACCTTCTCTGAGTCAGACACCCTGGTAAGCTGAATAAAGTAACTTCATCCAAGTGGTGCTGGGAATCTAATTCTGACCCACAACAGGTTTTTTATTAGGGGAGCTTAAATTTTTTTCATGTAAGCTCATAGTTTGCCTTTGTAGAGATCCAGACTTTGGTTAGTATCAGGACATCAGGGAGCTACAACTACCTAGATCTCCGGCCCGTGGGAGACCTGACATCTTTCTTTTCTATGAGTGAACACGTTCATATGCAGGAACCCATACACAGACATGCACACACAAAAAAGACAATAATTTTAATAAAATGCTCACATGCTTCTGTTATCATACTTTTCCATACAGCAATTTTTACAATATTCCTAGAATAGCTTCTCTGATATTAAGAAATTCTGAGTCTACTACTCTAATAGTTCTGAAATAAGCCATACAGAACAAGATGGAAGTTACCCTGCAAACAAAGACCTAAGAAAGAAGGAAAATAAGGGAGACTGAACAGAAAGCACTTTTTGCCAGAGGTCAAACAAGCCATAACCTGGGAACACAAACAAACCGCAGCAGTGAAAGTTCTGCAGAGAAAGTGATGGGGCGTGCTGAGGGATGGGAAGGAGAAGCCCCACAGGAAATCACTTGAACAAAACCACGGAGTTACCAAAGTACGAAAACACAGAGAAACCCTGTTCTCACTCCTTTTGGATATGCTCCTAAACACAGCTGGAGATTGTGGAAGCTAACTATACTGTGGTGGACTTTGGAATACATCACCAGAATACTACAGAATGTGCTCCCCATCATCCCACAGATGAGTGATCAAGGAAGGAACTGGATCTTCACTCTGTGCTTTATTCAGAAGTGCAGAAGTCTGAGAAGGCTGTGATTTAACGTCATGAGAAAAACATCCTTCCTGTTTTGTGAAGTAATTGAATTGTGCAGTCATTCATACTCTAGATTCATTGACCATCCCATGTGGACTCAATATCAGCGGTTTGAATGAGGAAGAGAAGTCTTGAATTTGTTGCCAGATGATAACTATGTTTTCTACTCAAGAACGACCTGGAACTGAACAACAGCAGGTTTCCACCTGTTTTCTGGCAAGACCCTGAAGGGAAAATTTCACAGTGGGCAGAAATTTGGGAAGTGCTCATGGTCATATATTTTCCTTGGCAAGTCCGATGGCCACTGTATCGTCATGTACTATTGTGTACTGCTGTACCTCATTGCCTACACGGCCCATGAACAAAAAGACCATGGTGGCAGCAATTGATCCTAAACACAAGTTCAGTAAAATGGACATCCATTCACCAAGGCTGACCTGAACACATGTACTTGAGAATGCTAAATGGTTTGAGTAGATTTTTGGGAGATGGAGAAGAACACGATTTAAGAATAGGTGATTTCCTAATTTGCTTTTCTGTTGTGATTAATAAAATTGAAAACTGATGAAATCCTACGTGGGGGAATAAGTGTTTAATCAGTTGACAGGCTACAGGCCACTATCTGTCAAATGAGGACAATCCACAACTAATGATAGGAACCTAGAAGCATAAACTGAAACAGAATACGATGAAGGATCGCTGCTTGATGGACTGCTTCACATCTCTTGCTCCGCATTCTTTATACATAACCCAGGCTCCTATGTGTAAAGATGGCACTGCCCACAGTGGGCTGGAAACTTCCACACCAATTAATAATAAAGAACACACCTCACAGAATGGCGGCCGTAAAATCCGATCTGGGAAAAATCTTCAGTTGAGGTTGCCTCTTCCCAGACAACTCTAGGTCTGTGTCAAGGGAGAGTGGAAGCAAAATAGGTCAGGTAGGAAGAGGTTTGTGGATGGATGTCCCAAATTTGCAAAGGATTTAGGTTAGTTCCATTTCTCATTGCTGTGACCAAACACCTAACCAGAAGGAAGGCAGGGGAAGAAGGGTTTTCAACTTATAGTTTGAGGTATATAGCTACTATCCTGTGAAAGTCCAAGTGTAAGGAACGTGAAGCAGTCCCTGGTCACATTCTGCCCATGGTGTGGGGTGCAGAGAGAGGACAGGAATTGTAACCTGCATAGACAGCTGAATAGTTGCTCTCAGTTAACACTTATCCTCAAGGTAGTCTTCACCTCAAAGTTCGTTGGCTTGGCTTGATGATCTGCTCTCATCTGACGACCATGTTTTCAAACATAGGAGCTTAAGGAAGCATTTTGATTCAAACCCACAACAATTCAAATATGTCCTCCATATGTTCCTGTCCATTCCATAACATAAAACGCATGCATTACAACTTCCTTTGTGTCCAGAATCTTTAATGATGCAAATACTGTTCAAAATTCTGAACTCTGTTTTGAGATTCAAGATAACCTCTTCAAAAGAATTTACATGTTTCAATGATACAGACTAAACCTGTCCATTGAAATATGAAGGATCAAGTTCATAGGAATGAAATATAGAGCCAAAGCTATAATGAAAGCCAAAAGAATGTCATCCTCCCTGATGTGCCATCCAGGTGTTCTTGTGTTGGACCTTGTTTTGAAAAACAAACAAAGGACAGCATTCTTATTTACACATGTAGGAAAGAAAGCAACTCAGTCACAGTGCTCACAGGGACACTGTGAGCAGCTGAGGTCTAGTGTGGAAGTCCTCAGGGACTCTTTTAAGTTCCCATAGATGAAGAAGGGTGGAAAGAGAAGAGATGTATCCATGTCTATTTGGTGAACTCAGGGCCCAAAGATGCTGAGAGAAGGAGACCTGCTTATGAATCTCTAGATGCATCAACTGGGAGTAAGTGCACAGCATTGGGAAGGGACACTCCCATTTTCTTTGTCTGTGATAGAGGGAGGCAAATAGGGAGATGACAAAAAATGACCTGGGTCTCAAAGTCTTATCAGTTATGTCCTTAAATGTTCATAGGATGTGAAACATTCTAATGATGGGATGAAAATCTCTTCTACATTTCAACTATTACTTAAGATGCTTCCAGTCTGAATCTATGAGTTATGCCAAGTCTCTTCCTTGCAGTCCCTCTTCAACCTTCAACATTTCCTTTGACTCTTCTAATCCCGTCCTGAGTGACAGTGGCCATATTCCCTCTCTCTATCAGATTACCCCCATGCACAAATTTCATGGGACTATTTTTTCTTAGTTTCTTGGTTTTGGGAGGTCTTTTTGAGACGGGTTATCCTTACTGTAGCCCCAGGTAGCCTCAAACCCCTGACTTGTACCATGCTGACCTTAAACTCAGAGAAATCCTCCTGCTCTGCCTCCTGAGTGCTGGGATTAAAGGCATGCACAACCACACCTGCTCTTTTATATAATTATTATTTTTATCAACATAATGAGATTTCTAGTTGCAAACATTTTATTCCAATAATGAACCCTTCCAAGTATCCAGAAGGCACTTACCTCCAGTCAGTTTTATCTGATAATCTTGATGGCTCATCTTTCTATCAGTGAAGAATTCTCCACCCAATGCTTCTCTGGCATGGCTTCCTTTGAATCATTTTGACCTAGCCATGACTGTGGGCACATACAACACATACAATGCTGTGTGTGCTGTCTTCCATAGTGTTGAGGAGATTGTTCTTCAACAGGTTCAAGAGCCAGAATTGAGAACTAGAGAAGCGTTGGGATTTTCTCCTTGGCAGAGAATGTCTCTTCCTTTGAATGATATGTACCATCATGAAGGTACCCCTCTTAAGGTGTTCTACAGGTTCTAAGCTAAGTAGTAACTTTCTCCAAAAATACTAGAGATTAGGTGTAGTTCCATAGTTGAGGAGGAAAATCTGCATTATATATTTAAGTAGACACCAAGAATAGGGAGGTGATAGCAAGGAGGATAATAGATGGTTCAAGATTCATGCTTTATAATCAGAGTGTCAACGTCCTGACCCTTTAGTACCTGTGGAAAAAAATGAAACAATTTCACAAAAAGTTTCTGAATTACACCATGAAATGCTGTGGCTCTTTATGTACCTAAATAGAGCCAAGTACTGCAGTGAACACTATGCATGGGAGTAATCTGCAATCATACTTTGTATTGATTTCCACAGTTTGCAAGCAGATATTTAGGGAACAGAGAAGATACAGACATAGAGTCATGAGTGTGCTCTGAAGCCTCTAATTTCATGCCAAATTGCACTATTTATTGTGAGGGGCTTGAGCCAAGTTGTCTCAGAACTGACAGAGTAGAAGAATGATATTTTAGTTCAAAGTTTTTCATTTAGTGCACTGCTTCAGACACCAGTGTAAAAGATGCATCATGAAGAACACATGAAAGAAAATCAGGAGCTTTTCTTAATCAAAAGCTTCTGTTATAACCTGGGCAATGCTTCACAACACACTGATGTGTCTCTTTAGCTGCACCTTTTCTGAAAACAACAAATTTAACCACCATGACTAGATGAGGAAAAAAACTGGATGCCAATAATAACATTCTAAATATTTAAATATTCCTGTAGGTCTTAAACATGAAATCAATTGGACAGTTTTGCCCACATCTACAACATGGTCAATAATTGTCTCTAACTGATGATATGATATATCGAGCCATAGGAATTACAGCAATAAGCAGGACCGAATCATGATTGACTTGGCAAAAGATGAATAACCGTAATCTTATTACAGCTTCTTATTTCTGGTTTTTGCACCGGAAATGAGCACATAAGGAAACGTGACATCTCCCCTTCCATGTTCAAGTATGATCTTACCACCTTTTTGATAATTGGATATGAATGCACCTGTTCAACCATATTTTCTGTGAATACCCATGTTTTCATATCATTCAATAAACACAACTTCCAATCAATTATCTTCCTGTCTTTATTCAAATGAACTTCATCACTCCAGATGCAAATATAATGTTAAAGTCCCAGAAGTCGCTGAACTTTCTCTGATTTTCCAAGATTCTGCACTCAGTGTGCACTGAGAGTTGCAATTCTCCACTCAGAAAAAAACCCTCAGGAAGGAAAGGCTGTTTGTCTTGGACTCCTTGGCAAAGAACCAATTGCCCACCAGACAGCTGAGTCCACGGCATTAAGGAAACTTGCCACCTCCTTTTCCGATTCCCCGTCTGTCAAAGAACTGGCCACAATTTAGAGGAGAGCAAGCAATAAAAACTAGTTGAATTGTTGAAAGAATATTTACTGTATTTAATAGTATGTCTCTTGGGAAGCAAACTTTGTCCTTTATATTTCACACTATATTCAGTTGAGGGATTCATTGAGAGTATGACTTTTGCAAGAAACCTCTTTTCTCCACCACATAGTTCCCACGTTCTGTCTCCATCATGTATTTAGCATGCAGTATTTTCTCTTTTCAAATCTACATCTTCTCAAATACATTCAAGTCACCATGAAGACACAAATTTGGACACCTTTCTTCTCTGTGTGCTTGCCCTGTTTTTTGACACAGAGCAAGTGCTCACAAGCATATTTTTGATTAAGTGGTATGTTTGACTTTGATAACTGTGATGAATAGAATTAACTATCTGTGAGCGTCCTGGCTATGTTTGCTGACCAAGTCCGGATCGGTGGAGGGCTGTGGATTGAATGATGCACATAAAACAGAGACACAGACACACACACTAGGTAGGAGGAAAGCTGACTGACTGACTTTATTGAGAGGCATCAAGCCTTATATAACCTGAGGGCGGGGCTTTGCAGGAGGTTCCTCTATTGATGATACACAGTTGTAAACAGGAAAAAGGAAGTTGTGGTCTGGCTAGCTTAAAGGTCAAGTTGTTTACTTCAGCTTTGCAATTGACAATATCCTGCTAGCTCTTGGCCGAGAGCCTAGCACTGAGAGAGAAGGGCTGCAGGGGGGCCAAACCCTACATTTCCCCCTTTTCTTTTCTCTTACATAAATGAGCATCTGTCTTAGGTTGCCAAGGACGTCAGTGCCTGTCTTACCCATCATTGGCAAACCAGCCATAATCTCTGGCCATAGAGGCTGATTCCCTGTCTTAGGTTGACAGACACCCCCTTGGGCTTACCCATCTCTGGCTACTCATTTATGAAAGTTAGCAAATTCTGAACTACAGGCTAGCGAGTCACAACCTAGCATCCTTAGAATCAGGCATCACAGTAATTATTCCAGTAATGTAACAAAGGCTTACTCTTATACCCTCAGTTAACATACCAAGGCTTCGTAACATTTACAGAAATCATAATCTAAAATACCATAACATTCATTCTCATAGGAATGACTGAAATGCAATTAAACAAGTTACATTGAAACACAAGAAATACATTGAACATAGAAAACATCAAACCTGGTACCATTATGAGCAATATTTAACTGTCCAAATGTACATAGTGTTCACTTATGCAAGCTATCACTCGTCCTTGACTTTGTCCATGGCTGCTGCCTGTTTCCCTATATAAGTCTCCGGGAAACTGTCCTCTGATCACCAAAGTTCTGCACTTAGTCCTTTTTCTCATGTATCAGCATTCCCTGCAGAATCCTGATTTACTGTTATTCATGTCCCGTCAGTTGAATATCGTTCACCATCACTGCAATCTCCTTTTTTTTCTATATGGCTAGATCCGTAGCATAGTTGAGTTTATTACGTAAGTCCAATACAGCTTTCCCTGTGTCACATCAGGAACTGATTCCACAGCAACAGCAACAGCAACGTCACTTTTCCTTGTTCAGTCCCTGCGAACTGGACCATCCTTTCTGGCAGCCACCTGGCATTCTCAGCAACCTGTGGAAAAACAAACATGCCCTCTTCCCCACATTAATACTGTGTTTGGGCTATTATTTTTTGTATTGTTTTATTAACCTTTCTAGGATAACCTCCGTTTTTCTGACTTTTTTATGACAAAAATTGGTGAATTAGAAGTCTCTGTATAACCATTTTCTAGCTGTTCTTGAACTTCTCTGTGGCCTGAATTTTGTTTACAGTAAAAGGCCACTAATCTATCCATACAGGTTAAAGGGAGAAGCAATGATAATTTGAGACACAGCAGTTCCTGTGCAAACTTCCAGCAATCTGGTACTTTTAATTACTGTATACTATGTAGCTAAAACTTGGGCAAAGACCAAGCATTCCTGAATAAACCTTGATTCGAAATTTTCTTTTATCTTTTATATAACATAACATATATTCAACTACGCCCTGTAAATGCCACACTTCTAAATATTCTTCCTTCAGCTCAGCCTTGGGCTTTGCTGGGCAATAAATGGTGGAAAATCCTCCTCTCTCAGATATCTAACAGTTTCCTCCTCTCTCTCCTATTTTTCTTTAGGATCTAAACTCTTGACTAACTGCCTGATTTTAGGTTCCACAAAAGCTGGGTCCTCCAACAGAGTGGAAGATTTAGTTTTACTTTCCTCCGCCTCTTGAGGTTCGATCCCAGATCCCATTTGCATTTGCCTTTTTTTTTTCTTTTTTAAACCTTTTCTGTGAACAGACTCTGAAATACTGAGGCCCCAACTTTATTTTGCTCAACCTATTTTCCCTATCCAGAGCACAGGAACTCAGGCAGGAAGCCAAATTAGTGAACCTGGTCAATTTCAGGGACTTCCTGAAGCTCTTGACTTGTTTACTTCCTGAGCTTAATGAGCTTCCCTGCAGGATAGAATGTTTCACCTCAAAACATAAACAAAAAAAATGGTTCCTGACCACCCATAATATATAAGGAAATTGAAACAATGAAACAAAAAACTCCGGAGTGTTAAAAGCTAAGACCCAGATGAATTCCCAACAAAATTTTACCAGACATTCAAACTCCATTGGAGAGTTCAACAGGAAAGAAAATAAACAGAGAGACACCTTAATTAAAGAATACCATACATTGAATGAAACTACCAGACATCTACTGAATATTCTATCCAAATACCAAAGAGTACACACTCTATTCAGCACTGTTAAAACTTTCTCCAAAACTGACCATATACTGGGGCACAAAATAAACCTCATTAAATCCAAAAATACTGAAAGTCTCTCAGACCTAAATGAAATAAGACTTAATATCAACACTGATAGAAACCTTATTAATTTCACAAACTCAGGGAGACTAAACAACACACTCCTGAATGATTAACAAGTCAAAGGAGAAATTAAGAAAGAAATAAAAGTTTTCTGGACAACACAACAAAATTTCTGGGACACTTTAAAAGAAGTCCTAAGAGGGAAATTTAAAGCTCTGAATGATTACATCAAAAATCAGAAAGAGCACACATAAATGATTAGACACTGACTGAACCAATCGATCTGTAAAAAGATCATGAGTGCCTGAAGCACCCATTTATCCAATACGCCCAAATACTTATATTTGCCAGCCGGCCTTCCCGGGCCATCCGTCAGCAAGTCCTCTCTTCCGATCTCGGTGGAAACCTCCAGCTGTAGGGCCCTGGATACGTTTGTCGACCGAGTCCGGATCGGCGGAGGGCTGTGGATTGAATGATGCACATAAAACAGAGACACAGACACACACACTAGGTAGGAGGAAAGCTGACTAACTGACTTTATTGAGAGGCATCAAGCCTTATATAACCTGAGGGCGGGGCTTTGCAGGAGGCTCCTCTATTGATGATACACAGTTGTAAACAGGAAAAAGGAAGTTGTGGTCTGGCTAGCTTAAAGGTCAAGTTGTTTACTTCAGCTTTGCAATTGACAAGATCATGCTAGCTCTTGGCCGAGAGTCTAGCACTAAGAGAGAAGGGCTGCAGGGGAGCCAGACCCTACAACTCTCAACTTGACACAATGTGGAATCATGTGAGAAGAGGGATTGTCTAGATTAAATTCTCCTGTGTTCATGTGTGTGGCAGATGGCATTGATTATATGAACTGATGTAGGAACACCTATCCTATTGAGCCTACTGAGGATGGGAACATTCGCTGGGCTTGGGTTCCTAGACTAAGAGGAAAGAAAGCAAGTGAGTCACAGGTAAGCACCCATGCATTTATTCTTTCTTTTTAAAAAATATTTTATTTTGTATTATCATTATGATTTTATATTTTAGGTATATAAGTGTATTGTCTCATGTAGGTAGGTACACTTGAGTCGTGCAGTGTCCACAGAGTTCAGAAGAGGGCATCAGATCCCCTGGATCTGGAGTTACAGGTGGTTGTTAGCCTTCATGTGGGTGCTGAGAATTGAAACCAAGTAGTCTGCAAGAGCATCCAGTTCTCTTAACCACTGAGCCGCGTCTCCCTCCCTTTACTCTGTTTCTCTTCTTGACTGTAGATGCAATTTGTTTCAAGCACTTCACGTCTTGACTTTCCCACAGTGATGGACTGTAATCTCTGTGGAATTGTGAGCTAAAAGAAACTGTGTTTCCCTATGATGGTCTTTTTATCAGAGCAAAATAAACATGTATTAGTATGAAGAAGTGGGGCCGATTCTGGAAATAAACCTGCCTATATGCTTCTCATACTATTTGAAGTGTTTTTGTGAGTATAATGTGGGGCATTTGATTCACTGGGTGACAAATGTCATTGAATGCTGGAGCAGGGCTTAATGTGTGTTTAGTGAGAACTTAGAAGAAGGTTATGATGAGAGAACATGGACTGGGAGACATAGATCATGAAGATACAGAGGATAAGGAAGACACTATCGGGAGGTCAGAGAGACACAGATTCTGTGGTATTTTGGCCAAGTAAGTGGCCTTATTCTGCCTGTATCCTAAGAACCCGCATGAACTTGGCTTAAGAGATGATGACCTTTGATACTAAGAAAACACTGTAAATCCTAAAAAGACCAGAAGAACTAACAGGAAACTTCCTGCACTGTCCTGGGACAAGGGGAAAAATACTGAGGTCAAGAATGTGTCCATCAGTGTTTCCATTTCCTTTTATACTAGTTAGTTTAAAGGGAAAAATTCTTAAGCTTTAACGATACTCTGTTACTCAAAATAGCTGCCTGAGGATTTGTTTCCCAGGGTCGGCACACGGTGTAGGGTAGAGCAGTGCTGCAAGGGGGCCAGGCTAAATCCTGTGATATAGTCCGACTTCACAGTGTTCTAAGTGTTGGTCACATGGTGCTGGTTGTGAAGACCAACGAGCAAGACTGAGAGGACCATAGAGAGACGCTTGTATTTATCTACAATATTTAAAAAATATATTCATTATTTTTATTTTATGTGTATCATTGTTTTGCCTACACATGCAGTTTAAGGGTACCATGTGCATGTAATACCCATAGAAGCCAGAAGAGGGTGCTGGATCCCCTGCAACTTTAGTTGTCAAAAGCAATATGGGTGCTGGGACTCAAATCTGGGACCTCTGGAGGGACAGCAAGCATTCCTCATCACTGAGCCATCTGTCTGGCCCCTGAGTTTCCTTTTCTTTCTTTCCTTCTTTTCATCTTGTTTTCTCTCTCTCTTTTTTTTTTTTTTTTTTGAGATGTTGCTCTGACTGACCTGGAACTCACCATGTAGAACAGGCTAGCCTTGCAATCACAGACGTCCCCTTGCCTCTGACTCCTGAATGCTGGGACTAAAAGACTGCAACAGCATGTCCCTGTACCACACTTTTAATCCACCAATATGTTGATTACCACCTATAATTTGGCTATTTTGAAATGTAACTCGGTGAATATGAGCATGCAGATGTTTTTGATGACTACATTTCTTGAGTCCTGTACTGGGTTTAGCAAAATCTCTTGAACTTACAATGCATATAATCTCACAGGGGAAAACTTACTTTCTCCAATTTTTATTGCTATTATTTCTTTGTGTATTTATACTGGAAATATGATTCTTAACCATGCTGTTTCCTTTGCAGTGGGAAAGACATTGAAATAGCTGTTTTCTTCATCTTTACTGTCAAATCCATAGAAAGGAGAAACACAGAGAAAGATAGTTTATATTAGCTCATGTTTTCATGGCAGAAGATAAGAGGATGCACGGAGGTTCATGTCTTTCCTGGTATGAGGATTTAACCCTCAACACATGGCTGCTGTAAAGAAGAAAAAAGAAGATTCCATCTGCTTCCACAAGTCAAGCTTCAGCCCTTAAAGGTTTCACAAATTCTCCAGCTTGGAACCAAGTGGTCAATCACATGAGCATATGCAGTTAATTTCATATTCAAACCATAGCAAATGTTCACGTTTTCTATCAAATATGCTGTTAATTATGAAGACCACAATCGTTGACAAATGAGTACAACTTCTGATATGAGTAAATTTCAGTTTGTTACAAGATAGGCTTAAATTGTTTATTTCTATAAGCTCCTTCTAGTTTTAGGAATTTCATTGATAATGCCCAGTTCTTATTTGCTAAGAAAATTAAGGACGGCTCATGGTGTGTAGTGTTCTTATAGAAGTATTCAGAATTTTAGGAATTCTGCATTTTAGCGTGCATTATAAAGCCACTGGACAGAAGTCTTAAGTTTAGTGCCATTCTTCTTGATTTTTGTGTTTTGCTTATTTTTTTAGATTAGCACAGAGTTTTAACATATGATAATTTAAAATAGCATGTCACATTATGTTTCTAAAGAAACAGATATTCTTAATAGTTCAATATGTGAAAAAAGCATTTGACATACATAGGATTTGGACTTTTTTCACTAATAACTACATGGAAAAATTTGATTCCTAAAAATCTTATTATTGACTAATTTGTATCATAGTTTCTAGAAGTGGTGCAGTATTTCCTCTACATTACTGTGATAAAGCATCGTGACCACATGAAACATATAGAAGACAGAGTTCATTTTGGCCTCCGTTATTGAGGGATTCTAATCATTCACAGCAGGAAGGCATGCCAGCCAGCAAGAGACATGTTGACAGAAGTCACAAATTGAGAGTTCACATGTTCAAGGGCTCACATAAAGTACAGTAAGCTGGAAGCGTGCAAAGCGATGAACTCTCAAATCTCACCCAGAGTCACACATACTAACAAAGTAGGTATAATAGAGTAGGTATAATACGTGCTTGAAATTATTGGATGTTTTCCTTTTTAAGACATTATTTTTTATTTATTCATGTTTATGTTTTGAGTTTTTGGCCTGCCCCAGTGTCATGCAATGTTCTTGGAGTCAGAAGAGGGCTCTGTATTCTCCTAGAACTGGAGATTTCAATGGTTGGTAGTCAACATGTGAGTGCTGGGAATCAAACCCACGTCCTCTGTAAGAGTTGCTAATGCTCTTACCCAACGAGCCACCTCACTCCCTTCAAATTATTTGGGATTAATTATACTGAATTTTTCTTAAATGGAGCAGTGAAGAGAAAGGAATGGAAAGAAGGAAGGATGGGTGTGGAGCAGAGAGAACGTTAATGGAATGAAGCATGGACAAGACTATGAGGACGCTGATGGAGGCTGAGAGAGCAAAGAGATGAGGCAAAAAGTACAATGTGAGGGAGGACTCATTCTGTTGCTTTCACTCCAGTGTTTGTGCTCATTCTCCTGCTTAACAGGCTGAAAATTGGGAAACCAATGCTTTCTCTTTTCCTGTCTGCCCAACCCAGGAGAAACTGACTTGCTGTCCTTCAGAGGCCTCATTCTGCACTAGGATTCAGTGGCTTATCTGCTGAATGAATGCTTCCTCACCAGACCTGTGCTTCCTCTCTTCTTCCTATGTATTTACTTTGCTCTTCAAGCCTGAAATCCCACTTCAGTCACTAAATCACTATTTAGTAAAATCGTGCCCCAAATGTTTGGCACAAAAGGAAAAGGCATGAACGTGTCTTTAACAGGACTAGTAGGTATAATGTAGTAAAATTTCCAGATCACTTTGTGACACTCTAATCATTAGTGTATTCTATCTGAATGTACCAGGAGCTCAGATTCTTGAACAAGTCTTGGTTGCACTAGAAAACTCAAAGCATAGAATATAGTCCATCTGCTGGCCTTAGGTGCTATGCTAGGAGAAAGCATAGATCCTTTCTAATCTGGTCATGACTGCCAAAACATCTACAACCCAAGTTCTCACTGTTCATACTACAGATAGCCTGAGCATTCAGCAGACAGCAAAAAGAAGACGCTTTGACTTCGTCATTACTAATGTGGGGAGAAATAAAGATGGCGCCTCCCTGCTGTTTCCTCCTAGAGCCGGGAGATTGCCAAGGTTACAGGAAGGAAGTATGATTGGTTGTTAGGAGCGTGCATGCCTCGTGCCCTGCGCGTGATGTTTATTATGATTGGAGGCCCGCAGACTTGACCTTTTAGGCGATTGGCTAAACTAGGGGATATAAAAGGAGAAGAAGCCCAGGAAGGGGAGTTCCTGTTTTGGAAGAAGAACTGAATAAAGGTGCTTGCAACTGGTATGTCTGGAGTGTGGTTTTTCGTTGCTGGTCGAGGGACCCTACAGATGGTGCCATGACTCGGATTGGTAAGTATCCTGAGTTAAGCTAAGAGTACTCAATAAGCCTGTTACAACAGGGAAGGGCCCGTAATCATTAGCTGAGATAGTCTCAGGGAGCCGCGGAAGGTGGGACACGTACGTGAGGTTTGCTGGGAAAGCGACTAGCCCAGGAAGTCATGGGGAATTTATCTTCTGCAGCTCGTATGCAGGTTTTGGTGCAGCATCTCCTTAGGTTTAGAGATTTGCTGTCAGAGGGCACTCAGGTCCTGCGTGAGATGCAGGAGGAAGCATCCACTACAGTGGGAGAGGAATCATCAGACTTGGAGTCAGAAGGAGATACTGAAAGTGAAAAGCCGGGTGATGAACTCGACGGGTTAGCCAAACGCATGTGTGGCGCTACTCTTGAGGACTCTAAGACTGTGTGGCGGCCTCGACCCCACCAGAGCTCCCGAGCGCCTCTCTGTGGCCCGTAGGTAAAGGAATGCAGGAATGGGGTGGGAAACAGGCTTCCGATACCCCATGGAGAGATATAGCAAGAATTAACCACATATTCCCAGTTCGGGAGGATCCTAACACCCATGAGCACTCCTATGAGAGGGTGGACTGGAAATCTGTGAAAGAATTGAAACAGGCCGTGGAGGCCTATGGGGTTACTGCCCCTTATACCAGAGCCATAGTAGAGGCTATTGGCCAAGATTTCTTATGTCCCCAAGACTGGAAGGACATTTGCAGGGCAGTGTTGGGCCCAGGCAAGTATCTCCTATGGCAGTCAGCTTGCCGGGAGGTTGCTGAAGATACAGCCTAGCGTAATGCCCAAGCTGGAAACCCTGCCTGGAACGTGGATTGTTTGTTAGGGGAAGGGGAAAGAAGTCCGCTAGAACATCAGCTTAATTATCCCCCTGCTCTATACCAGCAAGTGACAGTTGTAGCCAGAAGAGCCTGGGGTGCCCTCTCATCTAAAGGGGACCTAAAAATTTCAATTTCAAAGGTAGTCCAAGGTTCGAATGAACCTTATGCAGATTTTGTCAGCAGACTTTTGGAAGTAGCAGGAAAAGTTTTGGGGGACATGGGGCTGGCAATGCCACTGGTAAAACAGTTGGCGTACGAGAATGCCAATAAATGGTGTAGGGAGGCCATTCGCCCGTGGAAAATGAAAAATTTGGACGAATGGATAAAAATTTGCCGAGATGTCCATGATCAGATTTCAGCTGGAGTTATACAGAACGAGAACAAGCTAAGATGCTAGGAGCTATCATCACTAATCCCCAGAGAGATGTCAATTGTTTTCGGTGCAGGAAACCTGGCCATATGAAAAGAGATTGCAGGCAGCCTTGAGGGAACCGCCCTCCGGTCAAACCTGGGCTGTGCCCAAAATGCGGTAAAGGAAATCACTGGGCCAATGAATGTAGATCCCGTCGGGATATCACTGGGCAGCCAGTTAGTCAAGATGCCCAGCCAAAAAACGGGAAACAGGACCCAGCACCTCGGGGCCCCCCCAGGAACAGAGTATTCGGGGTGCAGACCAACAATCCCCAATCCTGCGAGCCTCCCCCGGAAGTGCAGGACTGGACATCTACTCCTCTCCCCACATGGTATTGACCCCGGATATGGGCCCTCAGATTTGTGAAAGCGCCTTCTCCGCCCCTCTCCCACCGAACACAGTAGGCTTGGTAATTGGGCATAGTTCAAAAACTCTTAAAGGTCTTATGGTTCACCCCAGGGTGTTAGATGCTGATTTTACTGGCAATGTCAAAGTTATTGTATCTTCCCCAAAGGGCATTGCTATAATAGTTCCAGGACTGAAGGTGGCACAGTTATTAGTGCTGCCTAGTTGTCATGCCAGGTGGAGAAGTCGCTCACAACCAAGAGGTACACTGGGTTTTGGTTCATCTGGAGATGCTCTTGTCAACCTTTCACTCTCCTTGCAGGACCACCCTATGGTGATTCTGAAAATTCAAGGTGTCCCATTTGAAGGGCTGTTAGATATGGGGGCCGATGTAAGCATCATCTGCCAATGCGACTGGCCCAAACAATGGCCTTTGCAGTGATCCACTCAGACATTATGGGGATTGGGAGGTTCGATCAACCTGTTCAGAGCGCTACAGTACTTTCCTGGAAACATAAAGAAGGGCTCGCAGGAACATTTCAACCATATGTGTGTCCAATTCCAGTCACACTATGGGGAAGAGATGTATTACAATGTATGGGACTGCAGCTGAGCAACCGGTATGGCAACCGAGGTAGCCAATAAGCATGGAACATTATGACTAACATGGGATATCAGGGTGGGGGATTGGGTAAACATGAGCAGGGTCAAAAAGAACCAGTAATAGCTAATTCACATCAAGGAAAAGGAGGGCTGGGTTTTCATTCGGGGCCACTGCAAGGAAAAGACAGACACTAAAAATCATGTGGATCTCTGATGCACCTGTATGGGTGCTGCAGTGGCCCCTAACTAAGGATAAGTTGGTGGCCGCACAATCCCTGGTCCAAGAACAACTTGCCCTTCAGCATATAGTTCCCTCTACCTGGAACAGTACTATGGCGGTTCAACAGGCCATGAACCTTCACCCGAAGACAGGACTGCTGTTAGTTAATCAAAGGGTTGACCTAATTCCAGTTCATGGGCACCTCCTGTGTGTTAAACCTTCCTGGGCTTTGTGTTACTCCTTCATTTGTTGATAATGCCTCTAAGGCATTAAATTTGTCCTGACAAATTAGTTATATGCTAGGTCCTAACGGATCCTGGTCATATCAGTTTGACAACTTAACTGCTGAGCTGCGTATTCAGATGCTCGCTATAAATTCCGCAAAGATTGATGTAACCTTTATTGACCAATGGACCAAATGGATCATGCAAGGATTCTCGTTTGCCAAGCAGTGGGCAGGAATGATTGGCTTAAGTATAATTGTTGTCCTTCTGGTGGCAGTTGGATTCCGAGCAATATCAAAAACAGCAGCAGGCTTTTCTGGAACAGGCCATCTTAGCTTTCCATCACCATGATTCTCCAGAAGTATGGCTCACTATGCTGGACCGGTAGTCAGTGATGGGTAAGCACCCGGTAATGCTCTACCAACCTAAGACAGGCCCCTTAGCCAGAGGGGTAGCTGATGACGGGTAAGGAGAAGCAAAACCCGGGGTGCCTAAGACAGGCACGGTCCCTTAGAAAAACAAAAAAGGGAAATTGTGGGGAGAAATAAAGATGCCGCCTCCATACTGCTTCCTCCTAGAGCTGGGAGGTTGCCAAGGTTACAGGAAGGAAGTATGATTGGTTGTTAGGAGCGTACATGCCTCGTGCCCTGCGCGTGATGTTTATTATGATTGGAGGCCCGCTGCTTGCAGACTTGACCTTTTAGGCGATTGGCTAAACTAGGGGATATAAAAGGAGAAGAAGCCCAGGAAGGGGAGTTCCTGTTTTGGAAGAAGAACTGAATAAAGGTGCTTGCAACTGGTACCTCTGGAGTGCGGTTTTTCCTTGCTGGTTGAGGGACCCAACAACTAAGATTCCCACACACGTCCTTCAGTAATTCTCAAATCTTCTTTGTTTTAAACATCAAAAACTAAAATGAAAACTACATTGAATTCAGGGTGTGCCTGTAAGGAGCATCTCTACCAAGGGCCGAATGAAGGCTGTGCATGTTCCTGCTTATGCAGAATGCATTCCAGATATGATTTACATATGATAAAATTCAAACTATATTTAAGTCCCTTATACCTTTTTGTTTTTCTGAAGAGTGGGGAGAGGGTCGCCCTTTTTAGCCCCAGCTGGCCTAGAACTCACTTTGTAGATGAGGCTGCTTTCACTCTCACAAGGAACAGCCTGATTCTGCATCCCAAATGCTGAGATTAGAAGTATGAGTCACCAATTTGACTTTTTAAGGAAACAACTCTTAATGTCAAACGTTATTTAATATTTACTTTGAGATTAACTTGTCACACGTCAAACATACCCATTTGTTTCTAAATCCAAGAAGTCTTTCTGAACTTTCTTTCAGATATACATGTTCATAGTTTAGTGCTGAAGCCTTTTTTCTCCCTAATCAACCTGAAGTTTGTAGAGTAACACTCCCATATTATACTGCTTCCTGACAGCTGAGTTCAGACACTCTCTGTCCTCAAGGGTCTATGTTCAGACACTCTTGTCTCCTAATTCCTGAACACTACCCTCTTCTCTTGTCTGCCCAGAAGTGACTGTCCCCCTGGACTTTAGGAATAAATTAAATGGAACATTTATTTATTTCTTTTTGGGTTTTTGAGATAGTGGGTACCTGCAACCCACCTGTGCTGTAACTCACTATGTAAAACAATTGGCCACAGTCTCACAGAGATGTGGCTGCCTCTGCCTCCTGAGTACTAGGATGAAAGGTGGGCATTGTCCTGTCCAGTTTCATCAGAATATTGAAGAGGGTAAAGAATTTCTTGAGACTTGGTCTAAGAATACACATACAGAAATGATACAGGTGTAACCTGGTCATAGAATTAGTGCTGTACCTGTGTCCCATGAATAGCAGCAAGGATCTCACACTGTAGAATGAAAGATTCTGGGAAAATGGAATGCGATGTGCCTGATTACCCAGTAAACTAATACCAAGAACACTGAACAACGTGAGTGTGAAATGCAGAAGCACACCTAACAGGAATTTCCATTTCAGTAACGACCACGTGCTGTCTTTTTCTCTGTGAGAGTGGCACAGTGTGCCATGAGGACTGGCACCATATCTGGGGCTGAGTTTCCTTCTGTGCTGATTGTAGACTACATCCTCCATAGCTGCTCAATCCTTCTTAACCTGTGTTCCTGACTTCAGTGTTTGGAGAAACCATGAATATGGAATATATGCCAAGGTGAACCAGAGACAAGGGTTGACTGGAGGCATAACAAGGATATATTGGGAAAAGGTTAGACCTCAACTACTTGAATAACACCCCATCTTTGAGCTACATCTCTGCCATTTGTGGCTTATATTGGTATATTCTGACTGCAACAGCATGTGGCAGCTCTGTCCACTCCAGCACACATGGCCTTTCTCTTCATCCAGCTCCAGTCACTGACAACAGCTTTCGGTGGAGACAGTGCCAAATCCTGGATCTTGAACTACCTGCAGTATCCACTGAGTGAATGCTTCACCTACACAGCTACAAGCACGGTCCTTCCCAGATCTCACTGCCAGCAGTAGTGCCTGTCCTGCACTGCCAGGATATGACACATTTTTGGAAGTTTGGAACTTTGCCACAAGAGACCATGACCTCCTCACTGCTGCAGCCTTCATCCAGTGTTCCATTGACATGCTGTCTATCCAGGGTTATAGTCAGATTTGTTTTCTCAGGCAATTAAAGAACTGAAAGATATGAAAAAATTCAAAACTGCAGAGAGTGTGCAAACAGATTTATTGAGAGATAGTTGCATTCATATACATAAAAAAATCAAACATGTAACTTGTAGGAATGACTCTTTTTTATTATTTGTTTCTTCTTTTTTTTTTTTTTTCATCTTTTTTAGTCAGATTTGCACTGCAGTTCCAGTTGACCTGGAACTCTGTATGTAGACCAGGCTGGCCTTGAACTCACAGACACCCACCTGCCTTGCTTCCAGTGTACTGGTATTAAAGGCACAACATTTTAATGGACATAATCTGGACTAAGGACTTCTATTTAATACTGTTAAACCAGGTACTTTCATCTGATGACAGGGTGAATCCTTGGCAAATTTTTGGGTAAGCAACCCAAGAAGATAATGAGTGAATATCACTTGGATTAAGATATCAAAGTGCTGGAAGAATGCACACATTCAATTATAAAGAATGGAGTTTGTTTAATCTAGTGATCTTCCATGATTAAAATACTAGAGATGGAAAGGCCTCATGGTTTACTGAGATAAGGATGCAGGGGAATTTAAAGTTCCATATTGAAGCTGCAGAAGCCTTGGAAATAAACACATGAGTTCTGAGAGACAGCTGAGGGAATGAATGGCCACTTGAGTGGGGCCCACTCTCCAAAACTTTAAGAGTTAAGAAGCTGGGCTGGTGAGTTAGCTCAGCTGATAAAAAATGACATACTTCCCGATGTCCCAGATTCAGTTCCCTACAGCCAGGTGTCAACTCACAATCATCCTAAATCCAGTTCCAATGGAACTGATGCCTTGTTCTGACCACCCTGAAAACTGTATGACACAGGTGCACTTACATATATGCAGACAAAAACATAAACTAAACAAAAAATAATAAATAGAATATTTTTAAAGAGTTGTGAAGGCAAAGTTCCCAGAAAAATTCTGCACCTTAAGCTGATTAGCACATCAATGACTGTGGGGAGTTTGGAATGTTGCAGATCTAGAGTGTATTTACACCTCATCTTAAGCCATGGATAGCCACATTAATACCTAGTTTTTGCCAAACTCTTTCTGAGTAACATTCCTTGAGTAACAGAATACATTAACTTAACAAAGAAGTTCCTTCAACCAAAAGGCTAAGAATGCTGTCATTTAGCACTGGAGACTATTGTAGAATTCTTGCCCTTTGCCATCACCAGCCTACTGAATGAACTCACCTATGTATGCGACAAGTACCTTATTTTGTCATTTTTCTTTCCTCTGTTACTATAAAAATTTCTGAAAACTGTTACAATGTTAGCACATGGTATTTGGGGAAACCTAAATCTGTGTTCCCAGGCTATGTCAGTTATATTTTGCTACAGAATAAGCCATATATCTGACACTCTTGAGGTGATAGCTGTTTACTTCACCCATAGTTCCTGGTGACCAAAATAGGGCTCCCCCCAAATAATGTGGGGGGAAACTACCCGATAGGTGCCAGGGCTCCCTTGTATTCCACTGTTCAGTATTATTTCCCTGAGTAGCATTTGGTGATTTCTTCTTCCAGTCCAGACCTCCCTGGATTATTCGACAGTTCATTGTTTTTTTCCTGAGCTGGTTTCCGGGTCCTATGTGTTTAGATGCTTGCACGCTTCCTTTCAAAGTGTTTGCTTTCAGGTTCCCATTATTGTTTGTTTCAGAATCATTTTATTTCTAATTGGATTTTTTTCACTGTTGCTGCTTTCTAGATTTTTGTAGGGATTTTGGGGTTTTTGGTCTATAGTGGTTTTGTTGTTCTTTTTTAATTTAATTGGCCTTTGTTTCCAGTCTCCAAATCTGTATTTTCTGTGCCTTCCTCTGTCTATTTCAACCTTGCTACCTTTTAGTTTAGGAATTTTATGAGCACTTGACCATAACGATGCCGAAGATAAGAGACTCTTGTTCCCTTCCTCATAATATAGTTGAGGTGTCAAAGGGAACTCTGCTTATCATACAACAACTTCACAGAGAAACCCATCAAACATACCCTGTTGCTGGGTCAGAATGAACTTTATTGTCTCAGTCACAAAGACACATATAAGCAGTTAATATTTCAGTGTCTTGATTCCTCTCCCATTTCTGTAATTGTGCAGGATAACCCTGAGACTCACTGGGAGAAGACAGTCTATGGGTGAAAGCTGAGAAAAAAATGTGGCACAAAAATCAATCCAAATTATATACATTCCACAGTGAGCATAGGAAGGCTTGTGATATCTCAGGAGGAAGAATGAAAAAGACAGGGGGGATAATTTCCTATAAAGGAGGAAGAGTTTAAAAAACAAACTACCTTCTGGCACTGCAGCTGACTTCACGTAAGATAAGTGTGAGCTTTCAGCTTCCACATATTTGAAAAACATGGGGAAATGTAACCGTAGATAACTGGCCTTTAGGATTCCCTCATTGGAAAAGTTTGATGCTCCAAAAATTAGTATTTTTAGGTGAACAAGTAGAAGTCCTAGGCAATAGGACAGAAAATCATGAATGGGCTGTCCATTTCAGTTGGAATTTAGAAGCATCTAATAAAGTAATGATATAATTGCTAACTTACAGGAAATTAAAAAGACACTTTCAGAAACATTTTCAGAATTGGAGAAGAATTTAAATGATTCTCTACGGACAGGAGATTTATAGAAAATATTAAAGATTATTTCAAAACTAAAGATCAATGCTGAAAAACACTATTTCTCTAACCCTTTGCTCCCACCTGTTAGAACTCATGAGAAAAGGCAATGTGATAAAAAAGTAGAAACAGACCTCACCAGATGCAAATGGTTGAGCAGGTATGAAGGACACAACCTTCCCAAGGGAATGGAAGCTGTGTGTAGGGGTTGGGAGAGATCTGGGAATTATATGTGAATCCAGAAATCCCCAGAAAGAGGATCCTGCTTTCCCAGAAGCTCAGAAAATGAATCTAAATCTTTCATGGGTTTTGGGATGGAGAGATGGGAGTTCTGATAGCAGAGCCAGGTATCTCCCACAAGATCCTCAAGGAACCTGATAAAGTAGCTGGTGTCCAGGCTGGATACCGTGTTTCATGAGACAGATGTGTCTCCCTCCTGGCATGGACAGGCAGGATGGGAGGAGGATGGTCAGTTCATTACTCATTTAAAAAGTTGATATTCCTTCACCTTTTTCTACATTTGCCTCCTCTCTCAGAAGCCCAAAATAGCCACATTTGCATAACTGCGTCTTCTGGAATACAACCATAATTTAATTCATTGGGCATGAGAAAAAATGATCTCTTGCAAGAGACAACCAGAAGCCCCAGAAATAGCTCACATGGTCTATTCAAGATATCCTCTCTGCTCCAAATAAAACCCACATAAATCAGTTCAGAGGACACAAGAATATTTTTCTCTCCTGAATTGGTTATTTGATACCTGACAGTTCATCATTATGCAACACAACATTGTAAATTTATTTTGGAGCTAAATTGCATTGAAAGGTAATTAATTAAGAGGGAAGTTTCCAAGAGAAGAGAAGTCTGGGCAGGGAAAGCCCAGAGAAGTCCTCAGAGAAACTACAGTAGAAAAGAAATACGTCTGACTTCAGGGGGTAGCAGGAGTTCCACACCGTGTGAGAAAAGGAGAATGGAGGAGCCAGGTACTGAGTAATCACTGTTACATCATTTGGGAAGCATGGAGGATTACCACATAGCGATGGTCACATTGAGTCCTTTAGTCAGTAATTGACTTTGGGGAAGAGCAGGTTCAATCCCAACAGAACTGCTGATCCTGAGGAGAGGCAGAGCAGGGCTTATAAAGCTTAAAGGCAAAATTATATTATACCAGGGCAAAGTCAATAAGCATAGCCGCACTGTAACAGAGGCAGGGTCTGTGGGTGTGAGTGACTCCAACTTATTCCCTCCCTAATTTGTATTCTTCAACTAGGCTGGCTTGATCTAGTAAATCTCTCCTCTCTCTCCCTTAAGGACTCTATTCAGAGAAACAGCTACGCACAATAGCGCTGCCCAGATGCTGTAACTCCAAATCCTGCTGTGCTCAACAGGAACAAGCATGGCTGTTAAGCAACACCCTGTTCATCTAAGATACCTGAAAATGTTACCGGTATAGTTTAACCAGGTCTCATAAAGTTCCCTGACTGCAAATCCCTTGTGAAGACTGAAGGTTTTTGATTTTAAAACCAGATCCCAACCCCTGCTCCCCACTCCTGTCCCTGTCAGTTACTGTATTCTTAGTTCTCAAACTTGGGATGTAGCCACTGCAGCTAATATATTTTACCAATTTGAAATTTGATTGGGTGGTCTTTTCCCAGTGGTCTGTGCACCATAACAGTCCCATAGTCACACAATAACGGTGGATGGTCAGCTAACAAAGATGATTTTAGCTAACAAAATATTCCAACTTTTACTTAAGAAAAACCAGTTTCTGAGGATTGTAGGAACATTGACTCTCTGGAGCTGTAGTTGATTCTCTGCCTTGCTGAATATGTTGTCTTATAAAACAATGTACTTCTTGAAACCCCAGCAGGTTCAACCTGACTGGGACCTGCATGAGACCTGCATGGCAGGGCAGAGTAGGGGGGCAACTTGGAGTGAGATGGGCTGTTTCACGCCTAAATTAGAAGTTCGGAATGCGCAGCATTGTCAGCTTCTTAACTGTGTCTTAGGAAAGAGCCGAAGTTGTGGCATTGTGAAGACAGAAGAGACTGGTTTCTTCCGGCTGTGAGATGTGGCATCTTAGAAAGAGCAGCTTGTTAAGAGAGCAGGCCTGGGTTCTGACACAATCCTAATTGAGCCTGAGTGGAAAATGCAGATCCCTGGAGGGCAGCAGACACTAAGGTCAACACTTAAGTCACCTATAGTGAGCTGGATGACTTTCTACATCTGACGTAGGAGGACAATAACATCAGACACTTAACGTGTAATTGATGGAGTGACCTTATGCCAGGGAGGACGAAGAGGAAGTGTCTACTGAGTTACTCAATACCGCAGTAGCTGCTGTGGCAGGTCAGGAGCAGAGCTTGGAAGCCAGTCTGCAGTTGGACAGGGTCTTTGTCTGGAGAGGAAGACAGGACTAGGAAAAGATGTGCCGCTCCGTGATTTTAGCCACTCCGACTACTGAGACATCGTGGGTGATGCTCACCAGTCAGGCCATCCTACTCAATCAGGAGCGGGAACTGGACGTGGAGCAGGAGTGGGCTCCATCCGGCCCCACGTTAAGGATTCTACTCTGAGGGTTTGGCTCCAGGATGAACCGATGCTCCGCTAGTCCTTCGTGGTGAGCGACGCTGCAGGGAGCTGTTTGGAGAACACGGGTGAACCGGAAAGTCTGGCAATGATGACTGCGGAGTCCGCTGACCCCAGACGGAAGCAGCGGCCATGGAGCGGGCTATGCTAGTTCCTGCTGGTCTGTGCTGGCTTTGGCCCTGCATCCTGTGCGCTTCCGTGTACCAGATTCCTGCTCAGGCTGCCTGTAGTGTTTTCTGCTGCAGCTGCCTCTGGTGGAGGGAAACTAAGAGGGCTTGGGGCTGGGGAGGAGATAGGCAAGCTGTTAAGGGCAGAGGAGGACGGTGCGGAGGGAAACAGCAGCCAGTGCAGACACCTTCTCGGTGTCCCCTACTAAGTTTATCTGTCTGTGGAAGCTGACACCTCCCTCCATGTTCTCGCATCTAATTTAACACAGTTTTTTGGATAAAATGTTCTTCAAACTAAGCCTCCGACTATCCCAGGAAAGGGATAACTCCGGACCCAGGGCTGGGCAAAGGGAGAAGAAATGTGGCTCAGGACTGACAGGTCTGCACAGTAGAGGAAGCCCCTTGCAGCTGCCCCACGGCTCTGTGCGCCTCCACTGTGCAGTGTGTCCTTACTCCACGTTTGCTTTCTCTCCTGCTGAAATAAACCTTGAGTGCTACACAAACTGTTACAGAAGGCCTCCATGGATGGTGACTTTCCCAGAGCTGCACAAAAACCCAAGAGACTGTCCATGGCTTCCTCAGTTTTCATAGTCTGAGCTCCTCCCCTTGATGAAACTATGGCTGACTTTTCAATTGGGAGCTGTGATTGACTCTCCCTGCCCATACTTTCTTGCAGAGTGTAACAGTCAACACGTTTAGCTGTGATGATCCTAGGCAAGGAGCGGCAACCCACCTTGGGAAGAAGGCATCTGTCCACGGTCTGTGAGAGCACAGTCCTATGCAACAATATGGAACATCACCTATATTTTCAGGTGTGTGCACACATGGTCCCAGGCTTGTGACCTTGTTTCATAGGATTGTTGAATCTTGACGGAAATGCAGTTGGGATAGAAAAGGTGTGTAACTGTGGACTGCTCTTCAGGTTTTATAGAAAGCATAAATTCATTTTTGCTCTCTCATTCCTCCTGACAGATGCAGAGTGAACAGCTGGACTCCACTAGTTTTTTCAGGCTTTCCCTACCATGATGGAATGTATCCCCTGAGAATGTGCACTAGAATAAACTCTAATGACATTCCTCTTCCACGCCCAGGTCTTCTGTGTTGTCCCCTCAGGTGGAAGTGGGTTAGTTCATTGTGGAACTAGGACCTCCCTTGATATGGTTGATTGGCATTGGTTTAGATGCAGCTGGTTGTTGGAATCCTCTCCTCGTAACTATCTATTGCTGTGGTAAAAACACTGACCAAAAACAACTTGGAGAGGAAAGGGTTTCTTTTGCTTGCAGCATTTGGTCATCAAAGAAAGACAAGTCAGGAACTCCTGGGGGCAAGAGCTGGAGTCCAGTCCATGGAGGAACAATGCTTACTGGCTTGCTCCCTTGCCCAGGTCAGCCTGCTTTCTTACACATCAAAGGACCAACTGCCCAGTAGTGGCACAACCATGGACTAGCCCTCCCTCATCACTCCACAGTAAAAATATTGCCACAGACATGGCCACAGGCCAATCCAACAGAGGAAACTCTCCATCAAGGTTTCCTCTACCAGGGTATGCCACATGGACGATGGAATCTTCCAGCACAAATCCTAGTTTTAAGTATCGTTTTTAATTCCAGATCATTGTTTTTTTTTCCTCTATATGCATTTTTTAATCACTTGCTGTCTACCTCAACTCCGTGAAAGAAAATGATTAAAAACAAAAACTGCTCCCTGGTCTCAGGGTTAATGATTATATTAACCCACCAATCAAGTAGTAACAGGTTCTCTTTTTCATTCTACTTTTATGTTCTTGTTTGAGAGAGGGTCTCACACTGTGACTCAGGCTGGCTTGGAAGTTATTATGTAGGAAACTTTGAATGCAACTCATAGATCGGCCAGGGTCTGCTTCCCAAGTTCTGGGATTGAATGCTTTGCCACCACCCAGCCAAGATTAGTATTTTTGGCATGCTTCAGTCACCATATGTGTATTTTAAGAAGTGTGTGGGGGAAGTATTAAAGTTTTAGTGTGAAATGTAACTGCTATTGATGTTGGATAGAATGTTTAAGTTTCTTAACTTGATCAAGTGTTCTGTGTAGCCCAAAAAATTATCTATGACACCTATATTTTAGTTCTGAATGAGTGAGTTTACTAACGATATAGCAAACCAAAGTAACAGACTAGAGTCAGAACTTGGAAGGTAGGCATGCATATAGTAGGTTAGATAGATGAATGCAGGAATGGATAGCAGATTATCCAAATGCAGGAGCAAAATTCATTAGAACACTGCTTGGGAATCCTCACTGAAGAATGTCAGCTGATGTTTCTGATGAAGAGTACTGTTCAGAATAGCAAGTGCCCTCATGTGAGGCTTCTAAGCAAAAGAACAAATAACAGCAGAACGGGACGTCATCAAGTCAGAGGCTTGCAGACATCTACCTGAAACTGATTGGGAAAGTCCCATTAGAGCAGCCAGCAATATTCACAGTGGTTAAGGGGATGCATCACTTGGAGTGAGGCTCCAAATTAAAAGAACCAGTAGCAACCAAGAAAGAGACAGACAGAGACAGAGACAGAGACAGAGAGAAGCAAGTCAGGTGCTCAGAACACCCAGCATTAGGTGACTGCGGAGGCTGAGGCACTGACAGGAGTTTCTAGTTGAGTTTTCTCTCTGTGGTTGAGCTTCTGGTGTCTAAGCATCCAGCTTCTCTTTCCCACTTGGTGCACTTTTATAGCATGAGATATACCATAGTAACCACTGCTGGAAGTGGTTCACGTTCTTGCTGCCTTCAGGACACGATGATTTTAGTCTCGGGCTGTTTTGCTCTTCTCCTACCTTTCTATTATATACTTGAGGGTTGGGCATCCTCAAACAATGGATGTTAGAGGGGATTTTTGTGACTAACTTGCCATTCAGCTCAGATAGTGCAGTATGCTTTTCTATGTGATGCAGATCCCAGAAGTGCATGAGAGAGATGGCTCAGCAGTTAAGAGCATTAGTGCTCTTCCAAAGAACCCAATTTCAGTTCCCCACAACCCACTCTGACTCCATTCCCAGGGGATCCAATTTTCTCTTCAGGCTTGCTGGCACCAGGCACTCACATGGTACACATACACCCATGCAGACAGACACTCAGACCTAGAAAAATCTAAGTACATTTGGAGTAAGAGTGCAGGCACTGAAGAAATGGCTCCCACATTAAGAGTACTGGCTGCTCCGATAGAGGACACTTGATTCCCAAATCCCACTGGCATTTTACACACGTACTTAAATTCAGTTTCAGGGGATCTGATGCCCTCTCTTGGCCTGTGCAGGCATTGAATGCATGTGGTGCTGTTACATACATGCAGGCCAAACACTCATATACATAAAATAAAAACTAATTAAGAGTACATTACACCAGAACTGGGTGAAGTTCAAGTCTACATTTTTGAGAAAATTCTTAGGGTCAAAATTCTATGTCCTGAGGTAGAACTCTTGTCTGCCAGATTTTTTTCTACACAAATAAGAATTTCTAAACTACTGATATACTTCCAGTAAGATGTGTGGAAATTTCACACGTCTTTGCAGTAAATGAAAGTGCCTCTATCAGGTATTTCTAACCACTTCCAGGAGTGATTTTTATTAACCTTCATGAGATCACCTGTTAAATTCACTTTAGGAACTGACAGTTCTATCTAAATATGTGCTTATATTTAATGCATATTGAGTCAGACTTGTGCACCTCCCTGCCCTTCTGCCTGGGACCATCCACTGAACAATGTCATCACCCTTAAAGGAATCTGGTTCTCCCTCATCCAGGGGTCACTGGTTGCCTATAGTTCCTGAACTAGATGTTTGACCTCTTCTCCACCTCAGTGCTGGGATTCTGTCTGACTTGAGCTCATGTGGGAGTGCTGCATGCTCTCACCATTGCATTAGCTTCATATGATCAACTGCACATCTGCCTGGAGAACTGTTTTCTTGTAGTCATCCACCATTCTGCCTCTTACAATCTTTCTTTGCCCTCATCCACAATGATCCCTGAGACTTCAGGAGACATTGCCTTGATTTTAAACCATGGGCTAGTTAAGAGCATAGCAATGAAAATTTCCAATGCCAAGAATAGATTTCCTTTTCTGATGCTGTTGATAATGTGTCCCATAGACCCTCATCAATTACCTGTCCATTCTTGGTTACCCAGCGGAACCAGATACTGAGACCTTATTGCCGCAGACACTACATATATGAGTTGGAGAACGAACAAGGAGAAATCAAGCTAGTCGTGACCTCAAGCTTTGTCTCTACTGGAGAGCTTTCATAGTTGGAAGAGGCTATGCAGGCTACAAAAAGACAAAATTACAACCTTGGCCAGCTGTCAAACCTATAGGCTGAAACAAGTTGGCCTGGCCAGGTATGCCCACTGGTGCTCGAGCGGCATAAATGTTGTGGATTAAACACCTGCTTTCTGATTAGATTTAAGGTCAGCATCTCATGGTGGACTCATACTTGACATCAATATCAGGCCGAGGACCCTGTGGGTAGACAGGTCGCAGGCCAAAGGGTTGAGCCTGTTGCTATTATTCTACTAAATAGATAAAATATTAGCCTGAGTCCTAAAGACTTACTGTGAAACTGTTAGACTAATGCATCTTCATCTCTCACCAGAGATAGGGACAGGGTAATTAACTCACCAACATGCAGAGAACAAGAGATTGTAGAGTGCTTATCTCTGATTAGGACACATAGGACACTTTAGAGTCACCTATGCAACTCTGAAACTGCGTTAGGTCACCGTGCAGACAGGCATTTTACACCCTTGCTTTCACCTTTTTGGCACTACTCTTGATACAGTGCAAATGCTGTGAAACTTTGCTGGCTCTGAGAAGTATACATGATTTCAAGGGTGTCATACTGTTGTTGTTTAGTAACAGGACTAGAAAAGTTAGATGGCCTGCTGTGATGAAATTCATACATGAGCATGAATGACATTATACTTGAACATGAACTAAATTACGGCAATAGACAGAGCTCCAATAATACTGAGCATATAGACCAATGGGATTACATAATAATGGAATCCCCTTTTAGGGGATAATTCTAGCCTGTGTATTATGAAAGATATTATGAGTGTCTGTACAGATGTAATAGACTTAGTGTTCTTAAAAGTGAACTGTGGGTGGAAGGCATACATGTTAAAACTAGTATAAATGACAATAATGCATTTATATGATATTTAAAGAGCCAAAGTGGGGTTTAGTTTGTCCAAACTTAAAAAAGTAGGGTCTGGAAAGTTGGCTCAGAAGTTAAGAGTGCTTGCTGCTCAAGCAGAGGACTGGAGTTTGACATTCACCCTGCCATTGTGTGGCCCACAACATCCTGTAAATCATCTCTAGAGGGTCCAGCACAATCTTCTGGCTTTTGGGTGTAATTGCATGTATACGCATTCATAGATATACAGACACTAATAAATAAAAGCTATATAAATCTCAAAAAATAAATCTTAGAAAATATGTAGATGGGTTTTGGGGCATGGTATATCAAAAATACAGAGAACCGATGTAAGAAATAAATTTTTCATGCCATAACTACTACCTGGAAAGTATTTTAATGTCACAGTGAATTATGCCCTGCTGGCATCCTTTTCTTAAGCCCTTTTCTGAGTTACTATACTGCAGCTAATACTTGACTCATTTTCACAGCATATTTACCATGACTACAAATCATGGTAAATGATTTGTAATTTAGAATAGTAATTGAATTCAGAAGGACTTGGCTTTTAATTTATGAATTCTTGATTTTTAACATAGAGGTGGTTTATGCTTAGTTTCTAGACTCACCTTTACTAAATGAGGGCATTTAGAAGGTTTTCGTGTGTGCCTCTGATGAGTATGTGTGGATTGGATCTATTTTGAACTCTACGTAGTGTTTCAGGTTAATGTGTTTCCATCCTTAACAAAAATATGTTTATTTGCCTTCCTGTTTGATGGCAGAAGAATGATGAGAACGGGTTTTGAGCAGAGAAAGGTCTTTCCTCTCACTGTTGTTTTTAATGTAGTACTGACTTAAGAAGTTCTGAATCCTTTGTCTTCTGGTGGGAAAAAAAAAATTAAAGACCAGAAAACTTTCAAACTAAATTCCTTCCTTACACATATCAAATTCTATCATTTACTTGAAAACCCATGTTCACCGGACAGTGTAGCTTACTTGAAAATGAATAATGATTGGTCCATTCAGACTGTTGTTACCTTGCCGTTACCCTGGTGGTCCCAGGCTTCATCAGCCATCTTTGTTGAGCAGACAGTGGTTTAAAAAAAGTTTTTGTGAAAAATCATATAATACTTCTTGACCATATTTAGAACCCCTCCCCTATCCAGCCCACTCCACCCCAGAGTCCCACCTGTATTTCAGTTACTCTGTTATATATGTTGAGGACTATCAAGTTTGTCTCCCCAACTATCTCCGGTGTGAGTCCCTCTACTGGGGGCTGGTCAACCTATTTAGCCAGACTGTGGTTTTCTTACAAGTACCATTGACTAATAAATTTTTTTTGCTAATAGAGCTTCATACTAGTACTTGTGGTTTCTATGTAAAGAGAGATGAAAAGAATGGAAAATGGTCTTTTTGAATCAAAAAGTAAAATATTGTATGATGTGATGAAAACCTTTATAAATTCAGATGAGGTGGGTTGTCCTGAATACACCGGCAATGTCTTTCTTAAAGAAGATTTAGGAAAATGCGTTTTGTTACCTGATTTCCATCTACTTTTTTAATATGATTTTCTATTATATATTCTATCAAAATGTTGTTGCTTTAGGTCAAAGGTCATAGCAGGCAAATGTTAGGAAATAGATACACAAACTTGGGAAATAGTGTGTAACACTTTAAGAAAAGTCACAAATATGTGGGTTTCTCCTAGTTGATTAGTCTCCTGGAGTGTTCATTTCCTTTTATAAGTGGCACATTGGTTCATTTGCAGGAGTTTGCATAGCAACCCCATGTGAAATATATAAAATCTGCATAAAGTATTGAAGTAATAATATATATTTCAGTATGAAAACTGAACAGATTATATCTCTCAATAGAGACTGTGTTCAATAAATCATGGCGGTAACACTCTAAAAAACTACATAGAATCAGTGAGTTTTTTTGTGTGCGGAAATGCTACTTACTGCTTATACTACAGTACTTAGTATTTGAAACTGCAGTCTTCAGAGTATTTGGAGTAACTAACGAGTGGGCCTGGGTATCATTTTGCATATATAGAAAAGGTACTTTATTAAATCCCAGCATATTTTGGCAGTCCTCCCTACCCGGTTCTTTGCTTTGCCCACAGGACCTCTTTGTCTTAGGTACCAGTGCTCATTAATCCAAATAATTTTCAGATGAGGGTCTTGAGGACTAACGTGCCACAGAGGGAATGAAAACACGTAATACACTCATGGCTTCTGTAATATGTAGTACATACAGGTATTTAAATCCATAATGTGGCAACATACCCATAATCAGATAATAAGTCCTCTGCTGACTCTGCCAATTTAACACTGTATAACCAGCATACTCCACTGTGTAAGTTTTTGTAGTAGTCTGGAAATTTAGAGAAATCATCGACTGTAAAGACCTTGCATGAAGGCTGTGGAGAGATGCAACTCTATGTTTGCTGTTGGGTATATTTCACATCGGGCAAGGGCAACCGAAAAGGGCAGCCAGCATGCTGCTTTTGCTACTTCTTGTTTATATAATTATTTGTCTTTTTATTTGTAAAATAAAAACAATCTTACTTAAATTTTTCATTGATTATTTTTATTTTATGTGTAAGCATATATTGCCTGCATGTGTATATAAGTGCACTTTTATTGTGCAATGTCCACAGAGAACAGAAGAGGGAGCCAGATCAACTGGATCTGAACTTGCATACAGTTGGTAGCTGCCATATGGGTGCTGGGATTTGAACCCAAGCCTTCTGCAAGAATAGCCAGTGCTCTTAAGCATTGAGCCATCTCTCCATCTGCAGTAGCTTTATTTCATCTCTCTGGGGTAAATAAAAGAGTGGAGAGATTGCTCAGTAGTTAAGAGCAGTTGCTGCTCTTGTAGAGGATATGATTTCTGTTCCAGCTGCAATGTCAGGTGAATCACAATCACCTGTAATTCCAACTCTAAGGGATCCAGTGCCTCTGGCACCTGAGGGCACCTGCACTCAAGTTCAAATATCACCACGCAGATACACACACACACACACATACACGCTATTAAAAATGGTAATAGAAGAATATGTCAGAAAAGAGTAAGTAAATATTTTCAATGGGAGACCTAGTTGTTTCTTTTCCATGCCCATGTTGTGTTGAGAAGGACATTTCCTAAAATATAACCTTTGGGAATTGATGTTGATTAGTGCATTTTCCTTCATGCATAGGGAACATGCATAGGAAAGTGCCAAATGTTCAACCTGTATAATGAATGCATATGCAAATTAACTCTGCTGTATTTACTTGGTAAGTGTGAAAATACTCCATAACAAATTTGAAGTCATGATAGATATGTTATGAAAATGAGCCAAGAATTAGCCACAGTATATTAAATCAGACAAGGGCTAATGGAGAGTGATTCCAATAGGTCATAATTCACTACCACATTGAATTATTTCCCAGGTGGTAGTTATGGTATGAAAATTTTCTTATCTTTGTATTCTGTACTATTGATATATCATGCCCCAAACCCCATGTACTTATCTTCTAACTTTTATTTTTTAAGATTTATAACTTTTATTTATTAGTAGAAATGCATATGCATGCAATTGCTCCCAGAAGCCAGAAGAGGGCGCTGGATCTCCAGATGAGTTACAGGAGGTTGCCAGGCACATGATGTTCACTTGAGAACAAAACTCCAGTCCTCTGCAAGAGGAGCAAGCACTCTCAACTGCTGGGTCATCTTTCCAACCCTATTTTTAGGTTTGAAAAAGTAAACCCCACTTTTGTTTTTTAAGTATTGTATGTGCATGGTTTTCATTTATGCCAGTCTTAGCAAGAATTCCTTCCACTCGTTTTCCACTTTTAAACAAGGTTATTACATCTGTGAAGTATCTCGTGACATCTTACCCCAAACATAGATAGGAAGTTTCCCCCAAATGTAGATTCCATCAATATGTAATCCCATCAGTCTCTATAGTCAACATTACTGCATCAATAAATACTTACATATAAAATGAAAATAATAATAAAAAAATGTTTGGGTAAAATTGTTTTATTTTATAAATAAAAGGATAAATCATATACCAACAACATGTAGCAGAAGCAGCATGCTGGATGCCCTTGCCTGTTGCAAGTTTATAAGTATTTATAAGTATTTATAAGTATACACTATTTGACTATTTGGTTCATAAAAGCATTTCCCATTCTTTTCATCTCACTTTACATAGAAACTCCAAGTGCTAGTTCAAAGCTCTAATATTTAAAAAAATTAGAAAAGGGAAGGAAAATAAACATATTTTTGTGAATGCACAAACATCCGTGAAAACACATTAACATGATACTTACTAGGTAGAGTTCAAAAGAGATTCAATCCTCACATGCACTCATTGGAGGCACACCCCAAAACCTTCCAAATGTCCTGATTTCAAAAATGAGAGCCTTGAAACTAAGCATGAGCCATCTCTGTGTTAAAAATCAAGAATAAATAAACTAAAAGCCAAGGCCCTCTGATTTTCATTTTTATTCTGTAGGCTTCAGAGGTATTGAGAACTCCGAGCTGAAGTCCTGCAGGTTATCGTATCAAGTAGCAGAGGAATTCTACTGTGCGGCAGTTCAGCAGATGGCGCATCCAGTGTCCTGTGATATTCGGTTCTTTCAGGGTTTTCAGGTCTTCTGGCTTAGGTTTGGTACTGTCATCCTCGCTTCTCCTGCTGAGATCAAATGCAGCCAACTTTTTTACTGTCCAGAGGGCACTGGGGGATGGGGGATTGAAAAGGCACAGGCTCGACCAGCCCATAACTGGCTTTGGGTGCCAGTAGTGGGGCTTCTGTTGGAATTTTTTTTAAGTAAATGAAACCATTTTCTCTCCATATTTGTCTGGGGTGTTTTTCACAAGGCTTCCCAGTTTCCTAAAGAACAAGTGTCTGATAGTTTGACATATAACATTTCTGCTTCTTGAAGAGACCTGATTGTTTCTCCATATTTATCCCAAGCCAACAATGCCAGACATGGTGACTGTAAGTATAAGCTGTGTAGAAGCCCGTTTTCAAGTGAAGGTGTTTTCTCCACTTAGCAGAGCAGGCACGCTCCAAACTGGGTGAAGTATGATCTGCTTTTTGATAGAAATTGGCTGTTTCATGGGCCAATGCAGCAATCAGTCCGGGCGCATGTTTTAGTGAAGTTGCTCGGACAAATGTCACTTCTTGGGCCTCAGCCTGGCACTCGATGGCATACGCAGCCATAAGCAGCGCCCCAACATCCCTTCCTTTTCTACAGGTCTACGAAGTTTGTTAATATGACTGCTCTTTAATGTTTAAAAATCTCAGCTGCAATTTTCACGCTTAGATGGACACAGGATCTGTAGACTCTGATGGGTTCCTTTGACACCAATGGATTATTTTCTCCAGATGAGTTCCGGGTTCTGAAGAGTCTGAGCGGCATTCTTCCTGCTGGAGGAAAGGCAGGACAGGATGAAATCTGCCAAGGAGATAAGGACAGACTCCGAACCATTCAAGGATGGGCTAGAGTGGCCGGAAGTTTGGCGGGCTCTGTGGCGGAGTCGCACGACCATTGGCCATGGTGGTTGCTGAGGCTGTAGAGCTCATTGCTAAGGGGCATTTATCGGGTGCGCTGTTGCATCCCCTCAGGGGGAGTTCTAAGTTTCTCTCTGCTCCATCCTTACCAGATTCTGTGTGGTTCCAAGAGATTAATGTGTTGAGGTGCCTTGGGAGACCGTGCGGTTAGCTATGGCGGCCCCCGGACGAGTAAATCAAATATTTTAAAAAATTACCTTCTGGGACAAATATATTTGTGTGTGTATATATATACAGTCATATATGTATATATATGAATAAAAACTAACTCTGCATTTGAATAATTCTTCAGAAACTCAGAAGAGCAGATTAAACACAAAACAGAAGATAAAAAGTATGACAAAAGTTTTTAATATTAATTTTGAACTTGCATAAAGTGGGTTTGTAAACATAATTCATTGAAAGATAACTGGCAAACCATACGCAGGAATTTGAAGTGACTGTGATTATCTAGTGTAGTCCAGACCATTTTCAGGAAAACAAAAGAAATGAAATCTAGGGAATGAAGGAAATATTGACACCATAGAAAACAGTACTATTGTTAGAAACAAATTTTACAAGATACAACTTATCTGAGCTAAATTCACAGATACAATTCCAAGTTATCACATAATTCAGCCATATCTTCCATTTTGTCTTATGCAACATAATTTGGGAAATTATTTTCTGGAACAAGGAAGGCATCTCAGTGTATAAAGAAATATATAATGAAAGCAAACTCTCCATAAATTATAAGCAACCAATGACATAAACAAATATTACTAAGCCCACAGTTAAAGAACCATGTATATGCCAAATGCTAATGTAAGCCATAGATGTTTTAGTTCACTGTAGAAAACAAGAATGAGACGAGAGCACTCCATGTTACTATGTCTGCAGACACTGTGCTAGAGGTGCTGACCAGTGCACCACTGCACAGTAAAGAATACAATTTTATTGGAAAGAAACATGACTGATATTATTTTCCAGTGAATAATCTGTATAAACATAAAATCTTGATAAATTACTGAATTAATAATTAACTGTCATGATACCTGAATCCAAAGGTGTTAAGTTCAGTGATCAGGAAAAAGGATGAGGTAGGTGCTGGTATCAGGGGCACCTAACTTCATCATCCCCACCTGCACCCTCATCCAACTCACTCTCTGTGGCATTTAGATGAGAATTTTTCTCCATTTGTTGACACAGATGCTCACTCCCAACATGGCCACAACATCACTGGGTGCAACCAGGGCTCACTCATTCCCTTTCTCTGTGTCCTGCAATACCTGGGCCTTTTCACCCTGGAGAGCATTACTGTGGCTTTCATGAACTGATACATTCAATGACGTCAAGTTCCTGACCATCACCCTGCTGATTTTCTGAAGCATCTACCTCTCTTCCTCCCTCTCTACCACATCACCAGGGATACAGCGATGGTGGCCATGGGGCTCTTCTCCATCTTGGCTTGCATCATTGGGCTGCTAGGCTGCATCTTTCCCCTTAAGTCCTACATTATCTACTTAATGCCAGGAAGGAATTCTCTGTTTATATTCTTGTATAAAATGCACTCGAGTAGCAGTACACCTTCTTAGTTTAAATGCACATTTCCTAAAATGTACAGAGGCCTCAAACAAGTGTGGACTGTTTTATGAACCAGATGAGACTTACGTCATAGAACAACAGACTCTTGCTCTTTACTACTAAGACTAATAGCCACTTTAAATTCCACCTATCCCCTTTTAGTGAACAATATTATGGATATGACCTTCTTCCACCCATTCATGATCATATAGATTCCAGTTATGGTTATATTATCTACTCTTCTCCTATCTTCACCCTGATTTTCTGAATTAACTTTGTAAATTCTTAAATACGCTTGCTTCGTACTCTATAGCCTGTGTTTTTGAATTTTCTGTTTCTCCTAGAAAAGGGACCATGAGGCAGGCCAGATAGATTCTTGTCAATAAGCCTGACTTTCTGAGTTCAAACAATTCCTTTTTCCTGTTTAGAGTTAAGTGTGTGAAAATCTTGATTATTTTAGGGTCTAGTATTTTCAATATTGCTTATAAATTGAATGCCTTAGGACATCAGGTATTATGCATATACTGCGATCATTTTTCTTTGAAATTAAAGTATTCACACAGTAGATCCCTTATACTGATCCCCTTTCATGATATTTATCCTAAATGTTTGTGTGCTTTAATTATGAATATATCCAATATGCATTCAGTTACATATATGCTTTCATATTATGTCTGTCTTTTGGGTGGCACATTGAAGTGGACAGTCTGGAATAACACATGTAGCTTAAAACTGTATAGATCGGCATTGGTAAGGCTGGAGATACCGTGCACTGGTGGAGCATCTGGACTGCTGTTCTTGCTGGAAAAGTTCTGACTCGGAATAATGGGAAAAACTCAAAGCAGTGAGATCTCAGTGCAAACATGTTATCAGTGTTACAAACTTATAGACCTTTACAGGTCTATCTCACTGCTCTTTCTTTAGCTGATGGAAATATTACACAAGGGCTGCCAAGATCAGTTAATGGACAAAAGTCTTCTCACCGAGTCAGATGACCTGAGTTGAATCCCTGGAACTCACATGAAGAATGTAATCAATTCCTATGAGTTTTCTTCTAAGTTCCACATGCTTACTTTGATACAGGATCAAGTGTGCGTGTACACGCACACACACACACACACACACACACACACACACACACAACACTTAATAAATAAATATAGTCTTAAAATAACCATGCTTTTAATACGCTGATTACAGTTTTTTCTTGGCTTTGTTTTATTCTTTTCCAATATGGGGTCTTGCACTGTTTTTGAGGCTATTTTTGCAGGACATCTCTTTGACGTGACCCTTAGGATGCTCAGCGCTAAGGCCTAATGCTTCAAAAATACTCTGACTTCGCAAAGGTCAGTGGGTTCAGTGCATAGGTTAACTTGGAGGCAAACTAGTGGAGATATAAAAGTGGTAAAAAGATAACAGAAAGGTTCTAAGTGACTGGGATTCACACACGGAGCCAGAGAATTTGTCCTGGTATTCCAATTTTAATGACATTTTAAAGTTATTTCCAAAAAAAAGTATTCTAAAATGGCTCCTTGGTTGCCTTATTCTGACTGAATGAAAGAAATTGACTGGGATATTGGTCTAAATGTAAATGAAAGGAATTATGTGTCAGTTTCTGAAAATAATAAAATAATATTAATAATGTGAAAATGAAAATCCTAGTAAACGCAATCTACATATTCTACAAAATCCCCATTAATGTTCAACTAAATTCTTCACAGAAAGGGAACAATAATCTCACATTTCACAAAAATGCAAAAAAAAATCACACATACATGCACACATTGAAAATAGCCAAAAGAGTCTTGAAAATTAAAAGAAGAATTGGAAGCACCACCATCCCTATTTTTAAGTTATGTTGCAGAGCTGTAATAATGAAAGCAGCACAGTACTGAAACAAAAATAAACTCAATGAACAGTAATAAATGGGATGTATATGAGGACCCCAAAAGAAGTCCATGCCTTTCTAGAATCAGTCTTGATAAAGAGGCGCAATATATATGTTTGAGAAAAGACAACATGTTCAACATGTGGTTCTGGTAAACTGGACCCCAACATGAGAGAAATGAAAGTAGAACTGTATATCTCACCTGGCACAAACTGCACCTCCAAATGGGTCAAGGACCTCAAGATGAGACCTGATACCCTGAACCTGACAGAGGAGAAAGCAGGGAACACACTGAGCACACAGGCGCAGGAAAGGTCTGATGTATGAGAAAGCTTCACTGGAGACAGTGGAGGGATGCGTTCATCTTCCCTCGAGCCCCCATTCTGCTATGTTCCACGAGTCTTAGGTATAGAGGTTCAACTGTAGATGTGTCAACTAGGACTGGGTATCTCTCAGACTTATATTCTCTGTGTCTGACCAGTTGTGGGATTCTGCAGTAGTGTTCATCTCTCTCAAAAAGAAGCTTTAGCAATGAGTGGTGTTTGGTATACTTGTCTGTAAATATAAAGATCTATATTTAGTATATGGTAAGAAATCACATTTCTTTGGAGATACGGCAGACATAGGGACTTCTCTAGGATCTCTGACCTCTCCAACTATTGATGTGCTGGCTGTCCCATCCATGAGTTCACTCCCACTGAGAGGGCTTTAGTCCTGTTAGACAGGTGTTGATCACCCCACATAGCACTGCCACTACTGCACTAAATAGAAGTACTTTGCTGAGTCAGGCATGATGGTTATTAGTCTTTAGGACCGGGTTGGACCATTGTGTGACTTTCTCCCTTAGCTGATTTCATGTTATCATCTAACAGTTTTAGAGCTAAACTGCAGATAAAAGGCTTCCGGGTGAGTTTCTGCTCCATTGCTCCAAGTCCTGTGTCTGAAGCATGTCCTGTCTTCAGCAGTAGGATCTTATCTTCTATTTCTTGAAGATAACCAAGAGCTCTGATAATACCCTGTGTGATTTTGGTTTTCTCTTGGACCACTGTCAACAACCATTCAAAGGGAGGTCTCTTCTGTCTGGCACGGTGTTGCTTGCTCTACAGCCCCAAGCATACATATGTACTAATGGTCAGACACTCTACATGCGTTTCTCAGGGGGTCCTGGGGCATCACATTTCCCTCTGTCTTCCCCAGACACCCAAGACCTATTCATCTGTACTCTCTCTTCCTTCCACCTGACCTTATGGATCTCCCCAGTCTCATATCCCCCATTATCCCCACCGTCACCCCAATAACACGTTCGTCCCTTCATTTCCCCTGTCCTGAGTTCCCTCCCCCTTCATTCATGGCCCCCTCTTGTCCTTCCTTCCTCCCCTCCCAGCCAAACACTTCCAATTTCACCACCCCCCATAATATCTGTTATTCCCCTCCTTCGGATTCTTTCTTTCCTTTATCTCTATGTTTGCTTTCCATTTTCCTGATTCTTGGTGCTACATCGGGATATACACCACATATAAGGATTGCCGTTTCAATCTGCAAATGATGGGGAACATACGTTGCTTGCTTTTCAACATTTTTGTTACCTCACTTAGTATAATTCTCTCATTCCTTCCTTTTACCTGTAAATACAATAATTTTATTTTCCTTACTGCTGAGTAGAACCTCATTGTGTAACTGTACCACATTTTCATTATTCACTCGGGGGTTGAGGGATATTTAGGTTGTTTCCGTTTCTTAGCTTTTGTAAAGAGAGCAGAAAAATCTTAGATTTACAACTACCTCTATTTACAGTTGGATGAGCCCTGAGGGTATATGCCAAGAAGTGATATAACTGGATGGTATAGTAGATTCCTTTGTTTTTTGAGAATTCACCACACTGCTCTCCATAATGGTTACACAACTTTGCATTCCCACAAGTGGTGAATGAGCATTCCTCTCCACAACTTCACCAGCATTTGGTGCCCTTCAATCTCTTGGTCTTAATTAATCTGACTTGGGTAAATTAGAATCTTAAGAGATCTGTATCTTCATTTCTTTAATTACTAAGAATGTTCAGTGCTTTTGAAGGTGTTTCTTAGCTTCAGGTGTCATTGCCCACCTCAGGCCTTATTTAGACCAGGCTCTGTGTATTCCCCACTGAGTACAGCAAGCTCTACAGCATATGGACTCCAGGTTTTCTGCTTCTGCCTCCTACAGGAACACAGGTATGTTTGATGGGTATGTGCACTGCTGTGTCTGAGGTCATGTAGCTTCACTATCAGGATTTTAAACACATGTCATCAGGTGTTAAGCCCATCTCTCAAGCCCACATACTTTCAGGATGCTTCTGACATTTTAAAGACTGAGAAAGGGGCAGATTACATGCTACTGAATAACACAGAGTAAATTTAGACAATCTTCAGTGCTTTGCTGACTGAAAAGATATGCAAGTAAATGCCAGAAAATATTACTATCCTTTAGAAGAAAAAATTTATTAAAATATTTTTATTCCTTTAGTGAAACCTGACCTTTGTACATGAAACAATAGAACGTGTATGTGCCATCTAACAGGTTCCCACTGCCATATTTTGGGCACCATTAATTTTTATGCTCAGCTTTCACTGATAGTGTCACATTAAGTAATTTGACAATGTCCCTCAGTAGTGACCACTTATTTTCAAGTGGGTGGAGCCTGTATTTCTTTAAGAATTCCATTAAGAGTTCTTTTCTGTTCACTGCATCTATGGTAATCACTCCTCCTCTTGAAACTTCTCTTCATATTTGGGTTACTGTGACCTGGCAGAGACTGATCTGTCAAGGAACATAATCTTGCCGTCTCAAGTTATCAACTGGGCTCATTTTTCAACTTATATTTGCCAGGCTGTTTTGGATTGTCTTATTTCTACAAATATTCCAAGAGGCAAAATAGAAAAGTGATGCCTAGAGTAATCTGATTAGTGTAAAAAAAAAAAAGGTCCTTGTAATAATCTCTATTACCTATGATGAATATGATCCTACATACCGTCCTTCACTTTTCTCTCTTGTACAGCACTTTGTGCCTTCCACACACATGCAGTGTCAATTGGAAGCTTTCTAGATTGCTTCATAATTTCCCAATTCCAGTTTGGAACAATCCATATATCAGCACAAAACCAACATAGAAAATTCATTTGTATCTAAACGTAATAGTCTTTTATCCTTAATCATTGAGCTCCAGGGGATCCAATACGTGCTTTTGACCTGTGCAGGCCCTACACAACCTGGGTGCACTTGCATCCATACAGATAAAACACCAATACACATACAATTAAAATGAATTTTAAAAAATTTCTGTGTGAACACAAGCAAAACATAACTGTCCTGGAAATATTTTAATTTTCAAAATGAAACTGACATTATCAGCTTGAGCTTTAAGTTCCTTTGTAAAAGACAGAAGTTATGGTTGTTAAAAAAATTTATCTCTCTGGTCCAGTTTACCTGGTGTACCAGAATAATTCAGAGACTTGTGTATTTTACAGAAAAATCCAGACAATGGAAGATCACCATCCATCAATTCTCTTTCATCACAAGCCACCGTTACCAGAATCTATGCAACATAGAATGCTGTGGAGGAACAGAAACAATAGAATGTGCCATGACAGTGGGTCCAGTATATTAGCTCACAGTGAGAATGCTAGTCCATCATGTCTATGTATAGGACCCAGGGGACACCCCAGAAGCTGCTCAGTCCACACAGATAGATTCCTCAGCACTTCCATTCTGACAGACAAGACTGGAAATTTCCTGGCTTTGCTGCTATTTAGTCCATGCTGGAAGACCAACAGATCTAGTCCATCAGCAGAGGAGTGTAGTAGCAACAGCAGCAAGCACAGGAGACACCACACTGAGCATAAAGAAGACAACACACGTGGGCAGGAAACAGCTGTTTCCAAAGACAGCTTTACTTAGGTGTCAGTCACATGATTTTCCTACCCACAATCAAAGCCTGGCTCCAGGTATTTTGACAGGGCACATATGTAAACACATTAGTCCCTTAAGTACTTGCAAACACACAGTATACTACGTATGCCAATCAGTGACAGAGGCAAATATGGCCTCTAGGTGTGGACACAGCCTCTCACAGGCATTACCAGGCAAGTGAGGGACAATTGAAGCTGCAAACAAGGCTTTCATCCAGCTCCAGTATATACGCAATTGACCATGAAAAGGGTGCACATTTCTGTGATGCACACACACCAACTTAATGTAATTGGGCGTAACATGTCAGGGTTGCAGTGTCCATGAGTCATCACTTGGGCTGAATAGGCTTTTTGCAGATGCAGTTGTCTGTGGTGGTCCATGCTCCTGGAATTATTTGCTGGCTCACTTAATCTGGACTTTGATAGAATTTCTTTCCCATGTCATTAGTTTCCTATCTCAGGTGAGTGGACATTTGTTCAGTTATCCCCGGGAACAATCTCCTGCAACACTGTTGCTGCTTGGAACTGTGACAGTTTGATCTTCTCCCCTGTTGTTTGTATTCCTAGAAGTTTGAGAGTGAGTTTTTATCCATAACTGCAGTGAACTCAAATAAAACATTGTCAACACTTGGATTTTCATATTTCTATGAATTTTCTCCCATGAGTTATTTGACCTTGACAGAGCACTGTGCTGTGAAGCTGCTCTGTTCTTGTAGGTTTTTACCATGATTCAATTCCCCTTGTAACTGTTCTGTACTGTGAAATGTAATACTCTCCACATTCCTTGCACTGACAATGTTTACCTCCAGATGGAATCTTCTCATGTAATTTAAGATAAATGTACCATAGGTCGGATTTACATTGCTTTCATTCATTGGGTTTTATTCTAATGTAAATTTTCCCTGAAAGGCAGATAACTGTAAGATTTAAAGGCTTTACCACACTGTTTCCCTTCACAGGTTTATGATAATATGAATTCTCTCAAGTAAAGATGGCTGGGATGTCTAAAGGCTTCTCCACACTGCTCTTACTCACAGGGTTTTGTCTAGTATCAACTTGTCCACTCTGTGGTCATCACTGTGACATCTTTACCATTGTTTCCATTCATGTGATTTTTCTCCAGTATGATACCTGTGACATCTAAAGGCTTTCCCACATTGTTTTCATCCACAGGGTTTCTCTCCAATATGTGTTGTAACATGTCTTTAAAGACCATTATTACATCTAATGCCTTTATCACACTGTTTCCTGGCATAGGGTTTCTTTGCAGTATGACTTGTTTCATGTTCTTGAAGATATCTGTAGAGTGTAACGGCTTTACCATATTCTGCATAATCATACAGTTTCCATCCTATATGGTATTTTTTTCACGTCTTTGAAGATCCCTGTTAAATCTGTATGTTTTACCACACTGTCTACATTCATACAATTTTTCTCCCGTATGAATTGTTTCATGGCTTTGAAGATGACACTTCAATCTAAAGAATTTACCACATTGTTTGCATTCATATGTTTATTCTCCAGTATGATTTTGTTTATGTAACATGAAAGAATTAGGATATATAAAGGTTTTTACCACATTGTTTATATTCATATGGTTTTTCACCAGTGTGAATTCTTTCATGTAAGTGAAGATAACTGTGACATCGAACGGCTTTTCCACATTCTTTACATTCATGTGGGTTATCTCCAGTATGAATTTTTTCATGGCTTTGCAGATAAGACTGACACACAAAGGCTTTACCACACTATTTACATTTATAAGGTTTTTATCCAGTATGAATTCTTTCATGTCGCTGAAGATAACTCTGACATCGAAAGGCTTTTCCACATTGTTTACATTCATATGGTTTTTCACTAGTATGAATTTTTTCATGTACTTTAAGGTGACCATACTGTGTAAAGGCTTTACTGCATTGTTTATATTCGTATGGTTTTTTTCCAGTATGAATTCTTTCATGTAATGCTAAGGATCTAGAAAATACAAAGGCTTTACCACATTGCTTATATTCATATGGATTTTCTCCAGAATGAATTTTTTCATGTAACTTAAAATAACTCTGACATCTAAAGGCTTTTCCACATTGTTTACAATTATATGGTTTTTCTCCAGTATGAATTCTTTCATGTTCTTGAAGGTGACTGTATCGTTTAAAGGTTTTTTCCACACTGTTTACATGCATAGAGTTTTTCAACTCTATGGATTCTTTCATGTCCTCCAAAAGAAGTGAAAGGAGCCAAATGCTTTCCTACAGTTTGAGTTCCTCCAGATGTGTCAAGTGAACTGCCATAAGCAGAGGGCTTTCTAGGTTCTTTGTATTGGTGGAGGTTTCTTGCATTGTGGGGTTTCTTGATCTTTTGCCAACCAATGTTGGAGATCAAAGGAATTTAAACATGTCTTATATTCAAAAGGTCCAGCCACAGTTTGAGTTCTCATATATCTTTGACAGCTTGTGAGGGAGTTAGAGTTTGCTGGCTTGTTTCCATATTCCTCATGTTCATATGATTTGTACTGAGAGTGAGAGGTAGCACGGTTATTAAAGGGGGAATGACGCATGGAAACCTTCCCACACACATTACTTTCACGTGGTGCTAGGTCACCAGAAATGTTCATGATCATATTGGCATTTGTTATCCAAGTGAAACTTTCTCTATCTTGATGATCTTCTTCATGCTCAGAGAATGTCTCAAACATTGAACTTCTGTTAAAATGACAAACATATTAGCAAAAGTAAATTTACTAGCATTTATTACAATGTGTAGGTCCCATACTCTTCCCAAAATTAGGTAATTCTACGTCTTCTGGCACATCTCCGTGGGTAGCAATTCAATACATTGATAATTAGTTCCATAATACAGTTCCCACAGAGTTATTATAATAAAATAGTGACATTTTTAATGCATCTTCCCAGTACTGCTTTCACATTAAATATCCTGCACAAGCACACAGATTTGAAACCACAGACACACACACAGACACACTAGAATAAATTAAGATCTTTTAAAAATGACCTCAGAGAATGTTTCCTTCTACTTTTTTGAATTACCTTATATGTTTTCCAACATTTTGAAAATCAACTCTAATATTCTCATCTTCACATCTCTTTCTTAAAATGTGGTCAAAGAAAAGTTTAATGAATTAATAATTACTGAAAACTTAGATTGTAGTTTAGTGTATATGATCCATGCCTGATTTATGTATTTAACTCTTCCCTTTCCGTATTCAAAATCACAAAAGAACATCAATTTACGTGAATGCTTGTTCCTCAATACACTAAGGGATGGTAAGAAAATATTTTTACCTATAAAAGTGAGGTGCCAGCAGGTTTCCAGCATCACATCTCTGTACATATCTCTGTACTGATTCTTCTGAGAAGAATTCAGCAAAGTCCATTCTTCCTGGGTGAAGTTCACCACAACATCCTCAAATGTCACAGAATCCTAAACATTCCATAGACTCCATTGATAACATGTTCATATATTCATGTTCTAGCCACACATTTCTGATCCATGATGGAGAAAGTCTAATGTAAGCTTTGGGTTGTTGTGAAACGAAAGAGCACTGGAGGGATGCTCCTCTCACTACTGGGCACAGGACACAGGATGTGGTGCTGCTCCATCACAATTGTCAATCTACAGCACATATCCCTTTCCTGTTCTAAGAAAGTCTGTCAGAAGAGAGGGCAATTAGCATCCAAGGGCCTGCTTGTCCTTAGAAATTCCTGCTCACAATTTTTAACTTTTTATGGCATGAAAACGTTTTTCATTTGGTACAGACATCATGAAAAAAAATAAATAAACATGACCTATACATACTCTACGGTATGTTATGAAACATTCTCTCTTCCACAGAGCTATTGATATAGTCAAGATTCACAGAGATAACTACTTGATCATATTGTCTGACCCCAAATAATAACAGGCATTGTGTGTAATAACTTATCTTGGTGGGCAGAATCCACACATACTGTCACAATTTCTTAACAGCAGACAGCGCTCTTAACCTCTGAGTCATGTTTCCAGCCCTTGTAAAGTTATAACAAAATAACAAACATAATATATATTCAATATTTAAAGACTCTATAACAATAGTGTTTTAATTTTTTAGGAAATGTCATATATGGATATTTTAAATAGAGAAAGGTGAGAATGTACTTTAGAAAGAACTCAGTATAGGCAGTCATGTTGACATGTGTACACAGCTGTGACAGTGAATGATACAGAGGGTTCACATGATTTCCAGACTTCAAGTCATGCTATGAAACCTAGCAAAACGCCCATCCTAGGAAGACAAAAGGATTGGAATGAGGAAAGGCAGGAGGCAAGAACACGAAAGTTTGTGCTTTCTCTTTATACTCCTGGAGAAAAATTCATGAATCAGGACAACACACAATTTTGGACTCAAGAAAACAGTGTTTAAGGTCAGCAAGTGTCTACCAGCTGTAAAACTCAAAGAACAACAAAGTTATGTTTTTGCTTAATGTCGCGCCCGCCTCGTCCAGCAAGGAAGACGCGACCCCGGACTCTTCCAAAAGCAGTTTATTCAGGAACCTTGAACAACCTTTTTGGCTTCTTAACTTTCTGACTTCTTCTTCCCTTCTTACTTCTCCTGACTTACTTCTCCTGCCTTACTTCTCATGCCGCCTTACTTCTCCTTCTCCTCCCGGGGAAAGCCCGCCACAGAGTTAAATTCCCTCCTGCCAGCCAACCCCAAACTACCACGTGGTGAAAGCAGATAGGCGCACACATGCGGAAGCAGGGCCAGACCTCAGCCACAGCCAATTATGGAGCTGTTTGCTCCAGAGAGCGCCCACCTCGGGATGGTGGGAGGCAAGTGCAGGCGCCATCTTTAAGACACAGCAATCTGCGGCTCTCTACATCTCCCCCTTTTATTTTATATAACATAGCAGAAACAGGCGAAGATAAAGGTCTGATCCCTGCTGTGCACAATTGGGATTATGTCCTGGAGACACCCACAGATTCATCACCTGCGGTGACCCAGACCCATCCCGTACCAATTTTCCCAGGGGAAGGAGCTAAAGGTACCACCTTCATGCAACCAGACATGTCTTCCAAGGAAACGCTTAAACACCAGCAGGCAAAACCTTGTGCAGTGCTTAGCCTCGCATCCCGTCCTCATAACTCCTTCATGGCAATTAGCCATGTTTGGGGGGACTGTCCAGCTTTAATGGCTGTAAAGGCTTGAATGATCATAGCTGCATTCTGCTTTTGTGTGGCTCTGATCTTACATATACACCACAGGCAGACCAGGGAGGCCATAATCAGGAGACCTGCTAACACTCCCATTCCCGCCCACTCTTTCAGATGGTTCATAGCAATTCTTTTAGGGTGCCTTTAAAATTAAATGTCCAGTTCAGCATTGGCTTTGGAAACACCGACAGGATTCCCCATCTCGGTTTCATTTTCCCTAGTTGGCTCATCAGGGCTGGAAGCAGGGGTATCGTCATGCTGACTTTTAAGCTGAATTCTTCTAACCAGGCGTTCAGGTACCCATACTGGATCTTGTTGGTCCTGTGGAAAAATACAAACAGATCCTCGTGCCCATGTCAGCACGGGGTCAGGCCCACGCCAGAGGCCCGTTAATACGTCTTTTCACTTAGCCATTCCTTTTGCAGGGCCATGATGGTCCTGATGTCTATCCGTTGCTGAGCGGCCTTGAGCATCCAAATTCAAAAAAATTTATAGTAAACAAGGCTAGGGAAAGCCTCTCCCTTGGGGTGCGGCCATGGCCTACTCCCCCTTTTTGTTTTTGAATTTTTAGCTGTTGGGGCTTGCCCCATGTAGCCCAGGCCTCTAAGCAATGAGTTAGAGTGCCTTTTCTCCTGTCAAAGGTGTAGCGTGTAGAATACCTGAACAGGTATCCACAGACACATGAACATATTTTTGGTTTCTAAACTTCGAAATATGTGTCACATCCATCTCTCAAACCTTTAAAGGGAGCAAACCGCGTGGGTTAACTCCAATCCTAGGTGGATGGTGAAAAGTTACACATTGAGAACAATTTAGCACCACCTGTCGAGCATCTGCTCGAGACAGGTGAAATTTTTGTTGTAAGGCTCGGGCATTCACATGAAACCTGTTATGAAAACATTTTGTCCTTTCTATAGTGGAGCTTAAAAATATACATTTCATTTTGGTTCATAAATTTACTTTATCATTCCCTGTACTCAAAGGTCCTGGCAGGCCTGTATGAGCCCTAATATGTTGGATAAAAAAGCAAGCCTGTCTTTGCCAAATTAAAGTCTGTAATTGTTGAAAAAGCTGACAGACCGGACTAGAGTTTTTAATTGGTCCGGCCACTTCCAAAACTCTTACTGCATTAATGGCATAAGTTGAATCAGATATTAAATTAAAGGGAAAGGTACAATCTTTAAATACTTCTATAATTATGCTTAACTCAATTAACTGTGGGGAGCCAGGCTGAAACTGTCGCATCATTGGCTCCTGTTCACAAAAACTTTGTCTTTTAAATTTAAGATAATTTTATAAGTATTTTTAGGAATAGTAGAAGGAATAAGTAACCCAGGTTGCAGCTATTTAAGAACTGTAAATTGTATCAGTGACCTTTTATTGGTGTGAGAAAATACAGAATTTTGTGAGCTAGTTTTGCTATAAACATGTAACCATTTCTGTTAAAATTAGTTTATTGTTCAGTTACTCTCAACAGTATAATGTCCTTACTCTGGGGTTGCTTTGCACAGGGTCAGGTGGCCAGCCTCACCCTTTGCAAACAGGATTGAATCTGAAGCGAAATGGCCAGTCCCGCTCCAGAGTCAACCTCTCAGTGTTATCAATATGATTTACACATAGACACAAAAATGTCTGTATCCCTTTAACTCAGAGTTTGCATGGGACAGAAAAGCTGCTGAGTTCAGTAACTAGTAAATGAGATGTGGGTGGGAATTGAGTTCACAGCCTTTTGTAAAGGGGAGCACCTTAGGGCAAGGTGTGGAGAAAATTAAGAAAATCTGCTATCATGGTCCTTTAATGTTTTAAGGCTCTAGTCTCCTTGACCATGAGTAAATGAGTAAATGCCGTATTTTTTGTAAATAATTTTCCTTTAGTTTAGTCTTAGGCTTTGTTTAGGCAACAAATGGTGAAAATTTTTTTTTTCTTAGATATTTAGTTGTTTTTTTTTTTTTTTTTTTTTCTTTCGGATTTAAAGACTATGGAATAACTGCTTGATTTTAAGTTACACAAAAGCTGGCTCCTCCAGTAGAGCAGAAGCTTTAGCTTTACTTTTTAGGTTGTTTGGGGCGCTGCCCTGCGGCTTGAGTATACTCAATTAAGAATGACTTCCAATCTAAGTACTGCCCCGGGCTCAGACTTGCGCGAGCCAGCCCCGCCCAGTCTTAAAGATGGCGCTGGAGCATCGGGCCCATACCCGGCCGTTGCCGGCAGTTCGGAACGGGACTGGAGCGGCGCGCGCGCATCCCCGTGCACGCACCCAGACCCCGCGGACTACGCCGCGACGAGGGCCCCTGCGGTGAGCCTTGAAGCCTAGGGCGCGGTTTTTTTTTTTTTTTCTTTTAAATCTGTACATTTTCCCCAGATGAAACTTCTTTTGTTGCTTGGAAAAGTGAAGTACAACCATGAGACTTACGGACACTGTGAACCACGGTGCAATGGTATCACAGTCCTCCAAGAATCTCTCCAAAGTGCTTTTTTCAAGCTTTAAATTTTTAGAACGAAGCAGCTCATTTAGAGCCAAAAAAATTGGGTGAGAACTAGTATTTCTCGTAACATTTTTCTGGGTACCTCTTGTACATTCTCTACAAAAATAGGCAAAAACAAGGTACCAGAACACAAAACTAATGCCCATTCCTATAGCAACGATCATATAAAAATCCATTTTTACTTTCGGTTCACTATAACCTCCCAGCTGTCCCCGCTCCATCTACAGAGGGAGCAAAGCACCCCGCTTTTGTTGCGGCCCCCCAATTTACTTGAGGACTTAGCTAAGTACCCACTCTTGACGCGGATCCCCAAATTTAATTGAGGACTTTCCCACTTTTGTCGTGGATTCCCATTACCTGAGAACTTTTCCAGTGCACTGCCCTGACTGCAAAAGGTTCTGAGTCCCTCGATGAGTTCCCCATACGGGCCGCCACTTGTCGCGTCTGTCTCTCGCCCAGCAAGGAAAACGCGACCCCGGACTCTTCCAAATGCAGTGTAATCAGGAACCTTGAACAACCTTTTGGCTTCTTAACTTTCTGACTTCTTCTTCCCTTCTTACTTCTCCTGACTTACTTCTCCTGCCTTACTTCTCATCCCGCCTTACTTCTTCTCCTCCCGGGGAAAGCCCGCCACAGAGTTAAATTCCCTCCTGCCAGCCAACCCCAAACTACCACGTGGTGAAAGCAGATAGGCGCACACATGCAGAAGCAGGGCCAGACCTCAGCCACAGCCAATTATGGAGCTGTTTGCTCCAGAGAGCGCCCACCTTGGGATGGTGGGAGGCAAGGGCAGGTGCCAACTTTAAGACGCAGCAATCTGCGGCTCTCTACAGCTTAACACTTTTAAGGACTTCCAAAAATTAAAAACAAAGGGACAAAATTTATTGCCAACCATTAAAATAGTGGGGTCACATTCCACAGATATAGCTCAGCAGGTAAAGTTCTTGGCAAACAAGCTTGATGACTTGAATCTGATCCCTGAAAATCTGAAAAAAAATCAAAAGACAGAACAGAAAAAAAAGGCTGTTCCCTTGACAATTGTGACATACAATCTCATGTACAGACATCATACACAAAATAACAATTTACAACTTAACAAAAATCATTCTAAAACATTTGCAGCATGTCCGTTGGTGCCCATGATAATCTACACACACATTTTCAAACTAATTCCTAACCAACAATGGTGAACTATATAACAAACACTTTTAGAACAACTTAGAATCTCCATCATCAGACTTAACAAAATAACATGAAGTGCAGCCTTAAGCTGGATCTGGACATTTAACTGTGCAAAATCACTGTTGCCCAGGCCTTCCCTTCCCCAGAAGACTTTTCAACAATGTCAATAGAAAGCTAGTGCCTTTGTGAACATCACCCTCATATCAATCTACTTTACTATCCAAGGTCCCCATTGGTGCCTCCAAAATGAAACTGGGTTTCACTTTCATTTGACAGAACTGCATTAATCTAAATGAGATGCCATGGGTAAGAGTTTTGACAAAATTTAGTTCCACATAACTGGAGCTCTGTCACACCTACACCTGCCATTTCACTGGCACTGCATATAAATGGAACCTACGATGGGCCTCGCACCCACAATAACCTGATCTTGCAAAAGGATTTAAAATTTCTCCAAATTTAAACTTTTTCATGGACAGGTGGTTCCATGTGTATCCATAACAGAGTATGTCTCTCAAAAGAGATGATTCTACCAAGCTCTAATTTTATGACTAGACTGCAGAAGATCGGGTGAAGGATGACAGGTTAATGTTTGCTAGAAAGACAGCTGTATCTCTGAAAACCCTCCACAGAGTAATGGCTCACAAAAGCTCCATCTTGAAAGGTTCCTGAACAACTACTGGGGAACTTCAAGGCTACAGAGAAAACGTGTTCTGTTTTTAATAGCGTTGATATGCTAATCTTAATACACATATATACTGTTTGTGAGGAGCACTGCGAACCTTGTTAAGGAGATTCCTAAGCCTCCTCAGTGTACTTTTACAAAGAACATTATTTTTCTTTACTTCTATATATATGGCTGTGTAGAAGCCCATTTTCAAGTGAAGGTGTTTTCTCCACTTAGCAGAGCATGCAGCCTCCAAACTGGGAAAAGCATGATCTGCTTTTTGATAGAATTTGGCTGTTTCATGGGCCAATGCAGCAATCAGTCCAGATGCATGTTTAATGAAGTTGCTCGGACAAGTGTCACTTCTTGGGCCTCAGCCTGGCAATCGATGGCATACCCATCCATAAGCAACGCCCCTACATCCCTTGCTTTTTCTATAGGTCTAAGAAGTTTGTTGATGTGACTTTCCTTTAATGTTTAAAAATCTCAGCTGCAATATTCAGGTTTCGATGGACACAGGAGCTGTACCCTCTAATGGGTTCCTTTGAAACCAAAGGGTTATTTCTCCAAATGAGTTCTGGGTTCTGAAGAATCTGAGCAGCATTCTTCCTGCTGGAGGAAAAGCAGGACAGGATGAAATCCGCCAAGGAGATAAGAACAGACTTGGAAACATCCAAAGCTGGGGCTAGAGTGGCTGGAAGTCTGGGGGGCTCTGTGCCGGAGTTGCATGACCATTGGCCATGGTGGTTGCTGAGGCTGCAGAGCTCATTTCTGAGGGGAATTTATCGGGTGTGCTGTTCCGTCCCCTTGGCGGGCTTTCTAAGTTTCTCTCTGCTCCATCCTTACCAGATTCTGTGTGGTTCTGAGAAATTAATAGAGTGAGGCACCTTGGGAGATGCAGTGGTTAGCTATGGCGCCACCAAGCCGAGTAAATCAAATATTTAAAAAAATTACCTTCTGGGACAATATATTTGTAGCTATATATATGCAGTCATATATGCATATATATGAATAAAAACTATGGCTCTGCATTTGAATAATTCTTCAGAAACTCAGAAGAGCAGATTCAACACAAAACGGAAGATAAAATGTATGACAAAGGTTTTTAATATTAATTTTTAACTGGCATAAAGTGGGTTTGTAAACATGATTCATTGAATAATAAAAGGCAAACGGCACTCAGGAATTTGAAGTGACTGTGATTATCTAGTGTAGTCCAGACCATTTTCAGGTAAATAGCACAAAGGAAATCTAGGGAATGAAGCAAATATTGGCATCCATAACAGACAATACTATTATTAGAAACAAATTTTACAAGGTACAACTTATCTGAGCTGAATTCACAGATTCTATTCCAAGTTATCACATAGTTTAGCCGTATCTTCCATTTGGTCTCATGAAGCACAATTTGGCAAATTGTTTTCTGGAATAAGGAAGGCATCTCAGTGCATAAAGAAATATATAATGAAAGCAAACACTCCATAAATTATAAGCAACCAATGTCATAAACAAATATTACTAAGCCCATAGTAAGAGAACCATGTATATGCCAAATGCTAATGTAAGCCATAGATGTTTTAGTTCAGTGTAGAAAACAAGAATGAGACGAGAGCACTCCATGTTACTATGTCTGCAGACACTGTGCTAGACGTGCTGACCAGTGCACCACTGCACAGTAAAGAAGAATACAATTTTATTGGAAAAATTTACTCATATATTATTTCCCAGTGCATATGTGGAATAAACATAAAACCTTGATAAATTAATGAATTAATAATTAACTGTCATTATACCTGAATCCAAAGGCATTAAGTCCAGTGATCAGGAAGAAGGATGAGGTAGGTGCTGGTATCAGGGGCACCGAAATTCATGATCCCCATCTGCACCCTCATCCAAATCACTCTCTGTGGCATTTGGATAGGAATTTCTCTCCATTTGTTGACACAGATGCTCACTCACAACATGCCCACAACATCCATTGGGCGCAACGAGGGCTCACTCATTCCCTTCCTCTGTGTTCTGCAACACCTGATCCTTTTCACCCTGGAGAGCATTACTGTGGCTCTCCTGAGCTGATACATTCAATGATGTCAAGTTCCTGACCATCACCCTGCTGATTTTCTGCAGCTTCTATGTCCCTTCCTTCCTCTCTACCACAGAACCAGGGATTCATGGATGGTGGCCATAGAGCTCTTCTCCATCTTGGCTTGCATCATTGGGCTGCTAGGCCGCATCTTTCCCCCTAAGTCCTACATTACCTAGTTATTCCCTGCTTATGTTCTGATATAAAATGCACTCGAGTAGCAGTACACCTTCTTAGTTTAAATGCACATTTCCTAAAATGTACAGAGGCCTCAAACAAGTATGGACTGTTTATGAATAAGATGAGACTTACATCATAGAACAACAGACTCTTGCTCTTTACTACTAAGACTAATAGCCACTTTAAATTCCACCTATTCCCTTTTAGTGAACAATATTCTGGATATGACCTTCTTCCACCCGTTCATGATCATATAGATTCCAGTTATGGTTACATTATCCCCTCTTCTCCTATCTTCACCCTGATTTTCTGAATTACCTTCCTAAATTCTTAAATACGCTTGCTTCTCTATAGCCTGTGTTTTTGAATTTTCTGTTTCCCCTAGAAAAGTGACCATGACGCAGGCCAGATGACTGAGTAGAGATTCTATCCATTAAGCCTGACTTTCTGAGTTCAAACAACAATTCCTTTTTCCTGTTTATAGTTAAGTGTGTGAAAATCCTGCATTATTGAAGGAACCCCTAATGTTTTCAATACTGCTTATAAATTGATTCCCTTAGGACATCAGGTATTAGGCATATATTGTGATTATTTTTCTTTGAAATTAATATATTCACACAGTACATCCCTTATAATGATCCCCTATCATGATATTTATCCACAATGCTTGTGTGCTTTAATTATGAATATATCCAATATGCTTTCAGTTACATATATGTTTTCATATTATGTCTGTCTTTTGGGTGGCACATTGAAGTGGACAGTCTGGAATACACATGTAGCTTAAAACTGTGTAGATCGGCATTGGTAAGGCTGGAGATACCGTGCAATGGTGGAGCATCTGGACTGCTGTTCTTGCTGGAAAAGTTCTGACTCGGAATAATGGGAAAAACTCAAAGCAGTGGGATCTCAGTGCAAACATGTTATCAGTGTTACAAACTTATAGACCTTTACAGGTCTATCTCACTGCTCTTTCTTTAGCTGATGGAAATATTACACAAGGGCTGCCAAGATCAGTTAATGGACAAAAGTCTTCTCACCGAGTCAGATGACCTGAGTTGAATCCCTGGAACTCACATGAAGAATGTAATCAATTCCTATGAGTTTTGCTCTAAGTTCAAAATACAGGATCAAGTGTGCATGTACACGCACAAACACACACACACACACACACACAACGCTTAATAAATAAATATAGTCTTAAAATAACCATGCTTTTAATACGCTGATTACAGTTGTTTCTTGGCTTTATTTTATTCTGTTCTAATATCAGGTCTTGCAGTATTTTTGAGGCTATTTTTGCAGGACATCTCCTTGACATAACGCTTAGAATTCTCAACGCTAAGGCCACATGCTTCAAAAATACTCTTACTTTACAAATGTCAGTGTGTTCAGTTCATAGTTTAACTTGGAGACAACTTGGTGGAGGTGTAAAAGTGTTAAAAATATAACAGAAAGGTTCTCAGTGACTGGGATTCACACATGGAGCCAGAGAATTTGTGCTGCTATTTCAATTTTAATAAAATATTAAAGTTATTTTGAAAAAAATGTATTCTAAAATGGCTCCTGGGTGGCCTTATTCTAACTGAATGAAAGAAATTGACTGGGATACTGGTCTGAATGTAAATGAAAGGAATTATGGGTCAGTTTCTAAAAATAATAAAATAATGATAATAATTTGAAAATGACAATCCTAATAAAAGCAATCTACTGATTCTACAAAATCCCCATTCATGTTAGACTAAATTCTTCACAGAAAGAGAACAATAATCTCACATTTCATATAAATGCAAAAAAATAATAATCACACACACACATGCACACATGGAAAATAGCCAAAAGAATCTTGAAAATTAAAAGAGGAATTGGAAGTATCACCATCCCTGTTTTTAAATTATATTGCAGAGCTGTAATAATGAAAACAGCACAGTACTGACACAAAAATAAATTCAATGAGCAGTAATAAATGGGATGTATCTGAGGATCCAGGGAAAAGTGCATGCCTCTGTAGAGATCAGTCTTGATAAAGAGGCCCAATATATATGTTAGAGAAAAGACAACATGTTCAACAATTGGTTCTGGTAAAATGGACCCCTACAGGAGAAAAATTAACGTAGATCCCTATATCTCATCTGTCATAAACTGCACCTCCAAAATGGATCAAGGACCTCAAGATGAGACCTGATATTCTGACCTGAAAGAGGAGAAAGCAGGGAACACATTAGAGCAGACAGGCCCAGGAAAGGTCTGTCATATGAGAAAGCTTCACTGCTGACAGTGGAGTGATGCATCCATTTTTCTCGAGCCCTCATTCTGCTATGTTCCAAGAGTCTCAGGTATAGAGGTTCAACTGTAAATGTGTCACCTAAGACTGGGTATCTCTCAGACCTATATTCTCTATGTCTGACCAGTTGTGGGGTTCTGCAGTACTGTTCATCTGTCTCAAAAAAAGAAGCTTCATTAATGAGTGGTGTTTGGTATACCTGTCTGTAAATATAAGGTCTATATTTAGCATATGGTAAGAAATTACATTTCTTTGGAGACATGGCAGATATACGGTTTTCTCTAGGAACTATGACCTCACCAACCATTGATGTGCTGGCTGTCCCATCCATGAGTTCACTCCCATTGAGAGGGCTTTAGTCCTGTAAGACAGGTGTTGATCACCCCACATAGCACTGTCACTACTGCACTAAATAGAAGTACTTTGCTGAGTCAGGCATGATGGTTATTAGTCTTTAGGACCGGGTTGGACCATTGTGTGATTTTCTCCCTTAGCTGCTTTCATGTTATCATCTAACAGTCTAAGAGCTCACCTGCTGATAAAAGGCTTCCGGGTGAGTTTCTGCTCCATTGGTCCAAGTCCTGTATCTGAAGAAAGTCCTGTCTTCAGCAGTACAGTCTTATCTTCTATTTCTTGAAGATAACCAAGAGCTCTGGTAATAGCCTGTGTCATTTTGGTTGTCTCTTGGACCACTGTCAACAACCATTTAAAGGGAGGTCTCTTCTGTCTGGCATGGTGTTGCTTGCTCTACAGCCCCAAACATACATATGTACTAATGGTCAGACACTCTACATGCGTTTCTCAGGGGGTCCTGGGGCAACACATTTCCCTCTGTCTTCCCCAGACACCCAAGACCTATTCATCTGTACTCTCTCTTCCTTCCACCTGACCTCACTGACCTCCCCAGTCCCAGATTCCCCATTATCCCACCATCACCCCAGTAACATGCTCCTTCCTTCATTTCCCCTGTCCTGAGTTCCCTCCCCCTCCATCCATGGCCCCCTCATGTCCTTCCTTCCTCCCCTCCCAGCCAAACACTTCCAATTTCCCCACCACTCCCCATAACATCTATTATTCCCCTCCTTCGGATTCTTTCTTTCCTTTAACTCTACGTGTTCTTTCCATTTTCCTAATTCTTGGTGCTACATCGGGATATACACTCATATATAAAGATTGCCGTTTCAATCTGCAAATGATGGGGAACATATGTTGCTTCCTTTTCAACATTTTTGTTAGTTCACTTAGTAAAATACTCTCTTTCCTTCCTTTTACATGTATACATAGTAATTTTAATTTTCTTACTGCTGAGTAGAACCCCATTGTGTAACTGTACCACATTTTCATTATTAACTCTGGGGTTGAGGGACATATAGGTTGTTTCCATTTCTTAGCTTTTGTGAAGAAAGCAGCAAAAGCCTTAGATGTACAGGTATCTCCACAGTTGGGTTAGTCCTGAGGGTATATGCCAAGAAGTGGTATAACTGGATCGTACAATAGACTCATTAGTTTTTTGAGAATTCACCACACTGCTCTGCATAGTGGTTACATGACTTTGCATTCCCACCAGCGGTGAATGAGTGTTCCTCTTCCTCCACAGCCTTCCCAGCATTTGGTGCCTTTCATTCTCTTGGTCTTAATCAATCTGACTTGTGTAAATTAGAATCCTAAGTGGTTTGTATCTGCATTTCTATAATTACTAAGAATGTTCAGCACTTTTGAAGGTGTTTCTAAGCCATTTTTATTTCTTCACTTGAGAAATCTCTGTTCAGTCCATTTTTTATTCAGTTTTTTATTTTATTGTTTCTTTCTTTTTTGAGTTCTTTGTATATATTGGATATTACTCCTCTGTTGGATGTGTATCAGGTAGAGATTTTCTAACTCTCAGTGGGTTTCTTCTTTCCATTCTTGTTTGCTTCTTTTGTGGTACAGAAGCTTTGTGGTTTAATGAGGTCCCACTTATTCATTGTTGACCTTAATTCCTGAACAACTGATGTCCAATTTAGAAAGCCTGTTCCTATGTCTATATCGTGGAGCATACTGTCTGTGTTTTCTTCTAGCAATTACAGTTTCAGGTTTTATATTGAAATCTTTGATGCATTTGTTTTTAACTTTTGTGCAAGGAAAAAAATAAGTGTTCAATTTCATTCTTGTACTGGTAGAAATCCAGTTTTGTCATCACCTTTTGTTGAAGATGCTGTCTTTTCTCAATTGTGTGTTCTTGGCACCTTTGTCAAACATCAGATTGGTGAAAGAGCATTTCCAATATTTTATCCTCTGTTGTGTTCCATTGGCCTCCGTGTTTTTTTTTTTTTTTTTTTTTTTTTGGCCAGAAAAGCTCTGTTATACAATCTGAGATCTGGAATAGTGATGCCCACAGCATTGTGATTTTTGTCCAAGAATGTGCTGTAGATCCGTGGTGTTTTTTGATTCCATATGAATTTCAGGATGCTTCTTTTTGTCAGACTCTGAGGAATGCTGTGGGTATTTTGACTGGTATTGTATTGAATCTATAGAATACTTTTGGTAAGATGCTCATTTTCACAATATTGATTCTACCAATCCATGAGCAAAATAAGTCTTTCCATCTCCTAGTGTCTTCCTCTATATCTTTCTTTAAAAATTTGAAATATTCATTGTAGAGATCTTTGATGTCTTTGGTTAGGTTTATTCCTAAAAATATTTGTGAGGTTATTGTTAATGGGACGGTTTCCACGTATGCCTTCTCTGGATTTGGGGGGAGGGGTATAGAAAGGCTACTGATTTCTTAAAGTCAATTTTGGATCTGCTACTTTATTGACAGTATTAATAATTTCTAACATTTTTCTTGTGGAAATTTTGGAATTCTTCCATATAATATCCTTTGAAAATAGCAATAATTGGACATCCTCTTTTCCAATGATCACTCTTTTAATTTCCCTCTCTTGTCTTGTTCTTTTGCAAGAGGATCAAGAACTACAAAAAAAGGAAATGGAGCTTGTGGATTACCCTGTCTGGTTCCTGGTTTTAATAGGAATGCTTTCAGGTTTTTTCCATTTAGAAAGATATCTGTGCGCTTGTCATATATAGCTTTAATTATGTTAAGATCTGTTACTTCCAGACCAATTCCTTCTAGAACTTTTAACATGAATATATGCAGGATTTTATCAAGGAACTATTTACATCTATTAAGATGACTATGGAATTTTTGTCTTTAAGTCTACTTATATGTTTTATTACATATATTGACTTATGTATATTGAACCATCTCTGCAACTCTGGAATAAAACCTACTTCACCGTGGATGAAATTTTAGATGTGTGTCTATATGCACTTTGTATGTTGCTGAGTATCTCTTTATCTATGTTTATTATGTACATGAACCTATAGGTTTCTTTTTTTATTGTATGTTTACTTGGTTTTGGTGATAGACTGTTACAGCCTTCATAGTAGTTTGGGACTTTTTCCTCTGTTTCCATCTTTTTGAATAATCATATGAGTTTTGGAGTTTTCCCTCTGTTTCTTTATTTTGAGTAATTTAAGCAGGATTGGCTCTAGATCCCTTGGGAAGTTCTCATAAAATTCTGCTGTAAATCCATCTGGGCCTGGACATTTTTATTTGGGAGGTTTTGTATTGCTGGTTTAATTTCCGTATTTGGTATGGGTCTATGTTTTCATCTCTTCTTGGTTTAGTTTGGTGGTATCCATAACTTTAGAAATTCATCCATTTCTTTCGGATTTTTGAAGTTTAATGGTTTATGGAATTTTAAAGTATTCCCTTGCAATGTTCTGGACTTTTTTGGTGTTTCTTGTGATGTTTTCCATTTTATCTCTGGTTGTGTGAATCTGGATTTTCTCTTTCTTTCTGTTACTTAAATGGGTTAATCTTCTGAGTATATTCTTTAACATTTCAAAGAATGAAGTCCTAAATTCATTTTTTTTGTTTTGTTTTGTTTTCTTTCTAGTTCATTAATTTGTGCTGATTTTTGTTATTTCTTCTTTTCTACTGGGTTTGGGGTCGGTTTGTTCTTTATTTCGAGGTCTTGAGTTGTACTATAAAGTCATTTACATGTGTTTTCTGATTTTCTACTGTTTATGAGTGTGCTGTTTGCCCATGTGTAAGAACACCCGTATCATGCAATAGCTGAAGAGGTCAGATGAAGGAGTCAAATCCTGTGTGTCTGAAGGTATGGATATTTGTTAGCCGCCAAGTACATACTGGGAATCAAACCCAGGTCCTCTGCAAGAGCATTGAGGGCTCTTATCTGCACAGCCATTTATTCATTTCATGCTCTGATTTTTTAATTTTGGCACTAAAGCAATAAACCTCTTAGAACTGCTTTTAAGGTGTCCCAGAGTTTTTTGTGTGTATTTGTATTCTCATTTTCATTTAATTCCAGGTGTACTTTCATTTCTTTCCGAATTTCTTTGTTCTTTAATCTCCTTGAGTTTGTGTAGTTACGAGAGCTTCCTTTCTGTTGTCTCTAATCTTCACTGTACTGTTTTCTGATTGAATGGATGGAAATATTACAATTTTTTTTTGTTCAGATTTGTTTTGTGTGCCAGAATTTGGTTAATTTTAGAAAAACTTGCATGAACTGCTGATTAGAAAGCGTATTCTTGGCACTTGGGTGGAATATTCTGTAGTTGTCTGTTAGGCATGATTTAAGTTGCCCTTTAATCCAGTCTCTGTTAGTGTTTGTCCAGTTGATCCATCTACTGGAGATAATTGGTTATTGAAATCACTTACTATTATTGAGTTGAGGTTAATCTGTATGTTAATAATTCTGGAATACTTTTCAAAAATTGAATGTATTAAAGTTTAGTGCATGCATATTCATGATTGTACTATCTTATTGATTGGTTGTTCTTTGATTAGAATGGAGAGACACTCTTTATCTCTCCTAATTGTAATTTGAAGTCTATCTTATCAGATATTAGAATTGCAACCCTTACTCCCATCCTAGAGTCATTTGCTTGAAATATCTATTCCATCATTTCTCCGTAACGTAGTGTCTATCCTTGAGAGTGAGATGACTTTCTTGAAGAAAAAAATGGTGGATTCTTTTTCTTCATCCATTTCAGCAGTCTGTGATTTTTGACAGGGGAGTTGAAGCCACTGAAAATGTGTTATTACTGCATATGTGTATGATACACTGTCATTTTAATTTCTTTGTGATCTTATTTTGTGTTTCTGTTACTATATCTTATGTTATGATCTTGCTGTAGCCCCTTGAGTATACTCATTCTTATACTCAGACCCTTTGTGTGGCTTCATGTATTCTCTGTAGGGTTGGGCTGCTTTGGTAGATATTGAATTCCATCACTCTATTCATGTTTTGAAAAATTTCAGAGTTCTCTTGAACCATGATAGATAATTTCTCTGGACAAAGTATTCAGGGTTGGTATCTATGGTCGTTTACAGCTGGGAATACTTTGGTCCAGGCTCTTCTGGCTTTCATAGTTTGCACTGAAAAGGCAGATGTAATTCTAATGAGTTTTCCTTTATATGTAACTTGTTGATATTTTCTAGCAGCTTTCAGTCCCCTCTCTTTGTTTTATAAATTTCATGTTCTTACTATGACACATTGTGTGAGGTTTCTGTTCTGATCATGTCTAACTCATGCTCTATGAACTTCTTTTTCATGTTCTATGAGCATTCTTTTATAGGTTACTTGTCGGTTTTCTCTACCAGCTTTCTCTTTGTTCTGTACATTTAAGGATGTTACTATGATATTCTGTGAGGAGTGTCTGTTGTGGTCATGTATAATTACTGTTCTATCTGCTTCTTGAACCTCTCTCTCTCTCCATTTGTGTGTGTGAGCATGCACATGCTTAGGACCACACAATGAGAGGTCAGGGACGCATTGGAAAAGCTGCTTCTCTCCTTCCATCGTGGGGGTCCCAGATACTGAATCAAGGTCTCCGAGGTTGGAGGAAAGTGGCTTCACACATTATCACCCCACTAGCCCAAAGTTGAATCTTCCTAAGCACGAAGCCTTGGTTCTAGTAAGGTGAAGTATGTGGCTAGAAAGGTACAGTAAAGAATGTTTTTCTTTTAATGTGAGGATATAATATTACCTTGTTTGTGGCTCTCTTAAAAACACGGAGAGTTACATGTTATAGCAGGACATGTAATGACTGAGATGCATGTCACACATCTTTTCTAAAGTCCATGTGTGTGCCCAGAAGTTAGCACAAGTGTGTGGTGAGAAGTACAAATTTAAGGGCTGAGCTCCTGAAAGGAGTTAGAAACACCTGATACAGGCCGTTACATGGAAGACAAGGAATTGTAGAACTTTCCCTGAAATCTTATTAAAAGTAGATCAAAGATTTAGAAATCCTTATTTCTGTAAAGAGAAAATCAGGTGGGCACAAGTTATACCACAGGACATATAATTTTGACCTAAGAATTTTCTCAAATATTTAGAGCTTTTAGAGTTGTACTTCAGTCACGATTTGTGCAGTGAACTCATAATTTAATTTTTACATTTATTATTATATGTCTGAGTGTTTGACCTACATCCATGAAGTTGCAGGATGAGCATGCAATGCCTGCAGGGACCAGGAGAGGGCACCAAATCTCCTGGAACTGGAGTTAAGTATATTTGTAATCTTCCAGTGGGTTCTGGGCACCATCCACTGTCCTCTGTATGAGCAGTCAGTACTCTTCTGAGCGATTTCTTCAGCTCCTGTAGTCTTAATCTAAATTTATTTTTATTTGTTGTGTGTCTGTCTGCATGGGTATGTGTGCCCCATGTGAGTGTCTGCTGCCACCAAGCCAAAAGAGAGCATTGCATCCCCTGGAATGGAGTGACAGCAGGTAGTGGGCTGTCGTGTGACCATGGGGAACTGAAACGGGCTTCTCTGGAGGAGAATAATGCTCTTCACTGCTGAGACATCTCTCTAATGCCCTTGTGGAATCTGCATTACATAGGAACTCTCAACCTGGTATCTGAGCTGAAAGGATGGCTTTGGAAGTGGAGATACTCCACGCTCTCCACCACTTTAGACCCAAACAAGCTAGTGTTCAAATGCCTTCTAAGGCCCATTGGTTGAGGATGCCCTCCGTCTCCAACTCTGTAGCAGCAAAACAAGTCAAGACTAAAAACATTGTTCCTGAAAATAACAGAAAGACAAACCACTTTCATCAGTGGATTTTATTGTTTATGGCATGACATGAAAGTGCGTGAAGTGGGAAAGAGAAGCAGGATGCTCAGCCATGGGAAGCTAATCCACTGAGAAAACCTCAACTGGAAACTCCTGCGAGTGCCTTAACTCTGCTGTCACCTTATGCCGGTTTTGGTGAGCACCTGACTTGATTGTCCCCCACCTCTTTATTGGTTCTTTTAATTGGGATCCTCACCCGGAAGTAACACTTCAATCTATAGGACCCTTAACCACTGTGAACTCTGCTGGCTGCTCTAATGGTATTTTCCAGTGAGTTTCAGCTGAGTGTCTGTAAGCTTCTGTCTTGATGATGCTCCCTTTTTGCTGTTATTTATTCTGTCACTTGGAAGCCTCACCTGAGGGGACTTGCTGATCTTTCCAGGACTCTTGATCAGGAACACCAACTGATTTGCCACTGCAGGCTTCCCCAGTAGAGTTCTGATGGAAATTTTGCACCCATTTTGATAATGTGCTATCCATCCAGCCATCTGTCCCTCCATCCATCTACCTACATACTACTTGCATGCCAATCCATCAGTCTCTGACATCTAGCCTGTTTCTTTGGTTTGCTATACAGTTAATAAATTCACTCATTCAAAACTAAGAGTACATATATCACAGAAAATTTTCTGGACTACATAGAACACTTGTTCAAGTTTACAAACATGAACACACCTTATTTCAAGCATCAACAGCAATGATAAATCATACAAAACTTTTAATACTTGCACACATACAATTCTAAATACACATATGATGATTGACCCATACCAGAAATAGACATCTTGGCCTGGTGTGGTTGCACAAGTTTTTAATTCCAGAACTCGGGAGGCAGCCCCAGGAAGGTCTCAGACTTCCACACTGGTTAGTCTGCATAGTGAGTTCCAAGTCAGCCACAGTCACATAGTGAGACCCTGTCTTAAACAACAAAAGAACTTACAAGGAAAAGAAAGAAAACCTCTTAATACTTGAGTGGTGGATTAATATATTCATTAACTGTAAGACTATGTAACAGTTTTCCTTTTAATCACTTTCTTTCACCTTCTGCGGATTAGATATTGGAGGTATAGTAGAGACCAGATAATTTAATAAATTGAACATCAAGAAAACAAAATGATCCATAAGCAAAAAGGATATTCAAAGAAATAGGATTTATGCTGGCCAGTTTCAGATGTCATCTTGACACATGGGTAGAGGTAACTTCAATTGAAGAATTTCCTCCATTGGATTAGCCTGTGCACATGTCTGTTGGACAATTTCTTCATTATTGAGTGATGGGGGAGGGATAGCTTACTGCAGGGTGTGTCAATCCTGGGATGTTTGTCTTATGATGTGTAAGAAAGCAGGATGAGCACAGGCCGGAGAGCAATTCAGTAAACATTGTTCCTCCACAGTCTGTCTTTATTTCCTGTCTCCAGAATTCTACCGAGTTCCTGATTTGTCTTCCTTTGATGACGGACTGTCAGAGAAACCCTTTCCTCTCTGAGTTGGGTCTGGTCCGTCTTTGTACCACAGCAATAGAAAGTAACTAGGACAGGATTCTAGGAACCACCTTCCTCTAAAACAATCAGCCAAACCAAGGGAGGCCTAAGTCCCATAAAGAAATAATAAACATCCACCTGAAGAAGCAATGCAGAACAGCTGGGCACACTAGTGAAAGCAGATTGTCGTCACGACAGCACATTTAGGAACAAATCTATTGATAAAAGTTATACTTCACAGCGAGACAGCTGGCTCAGTGGTAAACAAAATGTGCTTCTTTGGCAGAGGACCTGGATTTGGTTCCTAGCACCCAATTGGAAGCTAACAATTGTCCATAAGGCCAGTTTCAGGGGACCTGACACACTGTTCTGGCATCCAAAGGCACTGGATACACGGATGCACTTATTTACATGGAGGTGACACATTCATAAGTATTAAACCAAACAAAAATACCACCACCACCATCACCAACAAAAAACTATGTATCTCAAAGGGAATTAAAGAGATGCTTAATCTTCTCACTGGTGCACCAAAACGCCTGGGAAGAAATGTTGTGAGAAAAGAGGGGTTTGCCTGGTGTACATTTTCAGGGGATGCATTCCACCGTGGGGAGGAATGCATGGTGAGAGTAGTGGAGTCCAGCTGTGCACACTGCACCTGTCAGCTGGGATCAGAAAGCAAAAAGGAATTTGAACTGTATGAAAACTGAATGCCAGGCCCAGTAACCCACCTCATCTATCAAGATTTTATTTCCAAAGATTCAACATTAAAAACAAGGCTACAAGGCTTAGACCAAGTGTTCACACACATGAAAATATGGGTGGGCTTTCATATTGTTACGAGGAACTGTCCTCCAACATACCATGGACAGATTCCTTCAACTTGGCTTGCACATTGAGTAGCTGAAATGACTTCTGGGAGGTGCGAATGACATCTGGTTGCCTTCTCCCTTAGTTCCTATGACAAACTGTTGTACCCTTTGTAAAACATTTTTATCTTCCTTGTTTCTTAAGTTGTACCTGATATCTCCCAAATGACTTTTACATAGGAAAAACATATGTAACAGAGCATAACACCATGCTAAATCAAACACAAACAAGGTCTAACACAGCATGGCAAGATTTTATCCATTTGTATCAGTTTTCTCAACAGACCCATGTTGGGTACAGTAGCATGGATAAGAGTCATCGAGTTAGTCAGCATTTTACTGTATTGCTCTTTTTTTTTTTTTTTTTCCTTTTTTGAGCCATTCACTGTCCTACAGCGCTTACATGGACCATTTTTTTATCCTTTATTAGACCACTGGGGCTGGCTCAAGCTGCGTGGCCCTGCACACAGCCAAGGAGAAATTTGATACCGTTGTGGCTTTTGTGAACTGATTCTCAGGTATCAAAGACTTCCAGAAGCTCCTTAGCTCAGAATTGGGTTTTGGTCAAAGTTTTCTTAGGATCTGGGCTCACCACTAATCTCGCCACATTTGTCTTTGAGTAAACCAACTTGACCTGTTTCTATGCTCTATCTTTCTTAGGTCTCCTCTATATTGATTAGTATTTTACAGACATTCTTCACATGCTGGTCGATTTAGATCTTCCAAAGCTTCTCCACCTTCATAAAGATCCTGTAACATCAAGGGACTGAGCAAAGGCACCAGGAGTCCACACCAATCTCTTGGTACCTGTTGATTCAAGTTCTTTAAATCCCTGGTGAATGCAGTCCTATCCAGCCAAGTGAACCGGACATCATACATAGCTTTCTTCATATCTAGTTCTCTCAGCAGTGCCTATCCCTTCACTACTGTCTCCAGCTCCTGATATCCATGGGAACCTCTACTGGTGATAACCAAGTGTCTCTAAGGGCTGGTACAAGACAACCCATCAGGGACTGATTCTCCTTTTACTGGCTCAGGTTAAACATACAGCCTGTGTCTCAAGCAGTAATGAGAGGTTATATTGCTCAGCTTTTCTGCTTCTGCAGCAGTCAAAGTAATTACATCTGCTCCCATACCCCACAGCCTTACAAGCCAGGAGGTGAGAGGCTCCTTCATTGCTTGTCTGAATGTGTTCCCTAGTTTCAACAGTCCCAGTGATAAGCATTCTAGGATTGCATAGTCTGTCACGTCAGAACACTGTTTAGACCCCCATCAGTATGCTGAATCATGGATTTTCTCTTTCTCTGTATTAAAGGTTGAACCTGAGGGGTATCTCAGGCTATTTCTAGGATACTCCCTTCCCACCAATACCTGACTTCTCCCGTGAGTTTCAATTATGGTGTCTGAGGATGAGCCATGTACGATCGATGTAATCTGCCCCAATCTGAGCTGTGACTCAACCAGGAACACATCAGTTATTACTCATAGTAGAGTCAGGGCTGCCTCCGCAGTTGCCCCACTCCCATGGCCTATAAAATCGGCTATAGATTTTCGGCTGTTCTCACAGCATCTCCATACACCCATGGTGGAACCTACTGAAGAAGCAGGTGAGCCACTCCATACCACCTAAAACTGGACTCCATCTTGGGATTTCCTGCACATATTCTCTTAGGTGACGTTACTTAGTTCCACACCTCACTACGCATTGTGCTACTCACACCACTGCCACTGTCCCACCAGCCCTATGTGGATAGCCCACCACGCCAAAATTTCTTCTCTAAACATTCTGCTCCTACTAAGCTTCCCATCAGTTGGTGGATTCTATCCCCACATCACAGAAAACATCACTGCTATTCTGAAAATGATTCTCTGTTTTCTCCTATTTTGCCAACTATTACAATTGAACTTAAAATTCCTTCTGGGAAGCTCAAACAATGTGCACCCTCTTCCTCCTTACAGGAGTGCGAGTGCTTCCCCATTAAGGCTTGCTAGAAATTCTCCATCCAGGCTGGATCATGACTTCCCCAGAGCTGAGGCAAGAGAGGCCCCTTACGGCTTCCTCTGCTTATATACTCAGTCCCTCCCCATGTGCAATTAGGGCCAAGTGGTTGCACCAAGGGACACCCTAAAGATATGTGTATGGTGGAAGCCATAGGTCAGTGTCTTCTGCCATTTTGTGTCTTGGGGAAAGTTACCATCCACACTTGGGAGTTTCCAGTGTGATTTTAGGTGAGGAGCACCCCCATTCCTGTAAGTCAACTCTCAGCACAGCTCTGTAAGCCCAATAAGCTCATGGGTACCCAGACTGCATTTAGCAGAATCAAGCCTGTTTGTCCTAGGGACCTAGGGAAGGAGGAGTAAGGTTGTTTATACCTCCCAGAAAGAATTTCAACCACACATATCCAAACCACAATGTAACCTTAATTCTAGAACCAAATGTGAGTAAGTATGCTCAAGAAACACAGATTTAGCTTACCTCAAATCACATATACCCAACTCATTACAGTAGCGTGAACTCTCCTACCTTTCCCTAGTAATAAAATAAAGTTATATTACAAGGCACTATAAAATATGTTTGTGGTAACATCACAGACACATACTACATATCAATGTGTGGAGACATCTGTAACAGAATACAAGTGCTATTTGATGGTATATTAGTCTTTTGGTATGTGAAAAGGATGAAGAACCATGGCTGTGAACCCTCAATGGCCACCTAGATGTCAGGAATAGATTATTTAGTGTCCAGAGTCCAAGTGTAGTTTCCTTCCTTTGGGGTTTTCCTGGATCATTTGGAAAGGAAAGTGTCATGTTAAGAAGGACAAGAAGCCATGTATAAATGGTATCTTCAACTACTTGTCTCCGCATTGAAAAACAAATCTTTATTAAAATACACTGTTGCAAAAGGTGTGTCATCAAGTGGCCATCACTCTTCCTCTTCAAATAATATTTTGTTTAAAAGCAACTGAAGACAGAGCACAAGGCACTACCTCTTTATATTGCCATGGTCAAATCCTAAAGGTTTCATTTCTCATTCTCAGTGGTTAAAGATACAGTCAAGTGGAGGTTTGAACAGGATTAAGATGGAATTCTAAAGAAAGAAGGAGCTCTATTGACAAAGATACAGGTTCCTAGAGATATAAGGGATCGCCTAGACACATCCCTCTGAGACCTCTGGATCCTACCATGTGTCTCTGAGAGCACCGTCCATGACAAGATGGGTATGGGTAGCCAGGTGTTTCTAGTACTAGACTGGGGACTGATGTCACTTAATTTGCAATGACTTCTACTGGGGAATCTCTGCAATCAAATTTTGAATGTCTGACCTCCGAACTGCATGAACTAGCAGGCTTCAGAATCCTACCAGTTGCAATATATCATCTCTGTTCAGAATATCTAAAGAGATAAGCTGTTAGTGATTTCTCGAGTTACAGCCAATGTAAGAGGGTTTTCAATTCAGATTTAGTTTGGGTCAGAATAATAATAATACTACACGCATTCATTACACAGAGTAAGCTTATACACATTTTGAAGGTAACTGCTTATGGCAAATACATCTTGAAGTTTCATGGGGAAAAGTAAACCAAAAATGATCATCTCTGACATTACACACTTACCTGACTCACAGCTTTAGCTAAGCTCTCACACCCACTACACATATACAAAGCACACTACTGGAGAACAGATCCATAGCCATCAGTCAAATAGGAGAAATTTTAGCATGCACTATTTAATATTTAGTAACATTTGTCCAGTAAGCTATTTGTCATTTTCAATTGAAGTAACCTTATATTTTTGTGCACATGAACATTGTTTTCATGCATAGGGTTTCTCTCCAATATGTGTTGTAACATGTCTTTAAAGACCATTATTACATCTAATGCCTTTATCACACTGTTTCCTGGCATAGGGTTTCTTTGCAGTATGACTTGTTTTATGTTCTTGAAGGTATCTGTAGAGTGTAACGGCTTTACAACATTCTGCACAATCCTACAGTTTCTATCCCATATGGGTTTTTTCATGTCTTTGAAGATCGCTGTTAAATCTTTACATTTTACCACACTGTCTACATTCATACAATTTTTCTCCAGTATGAATTTTTTCATGGATTTGAAGATAATATTTCAATCTAAAGGCCTTACCACATTGTTTACATGCATATGGTTTTTCTCCAGTATGTATTGTTTCATGGCTTTGAAGATGACATTTAAATCTAAAGAATTTACCACATTGTTTGCATTCATATGGTTTTTCACCAGTATGTATTCTTTCATGGTCTTTAAGCTGACTGTATTGTGTAAAGGCTTTACTGCATTGTTTACATTCATATGGTTTTTCTCCAGTATGTCTTCGTTTATGTAACATGAAGGAACTAGGATATTTAAAGGCTTTACCTCATTGTTTACATTCATATGGTTTTTCAACAGTATGTATTCTTTCATGTAACTGAAGATAATTCCGGCATCTAAATGTTTTTCCACATTGTTTACAATTATATGGTTTTTCTCCAGTATGTACTTTTTTCATGGCGTTGCAGCTTAGATGGACATACACAGGCTTTACCACACTGTTTACATTTGTAAGGTTTTTCTCCAGTGTGAATTCTTTCATGTAACTGAAGATAACTCTGACATATAAAGGCTTTTCCACATTGTTTACAATTATATGGTTTTTCTCCAGTATGTATTCTTTCATGGCGCAGAAAATAACTGCACCTTACAAAGGTTTTACCACATTGTTTACATTCATATGTATATTCTCTAGTATGTCTTCATTTATGTAACATGAAGGAACTAGGAAACGTAAAGGCTTTACCACATAGTTTACATTCATATGGTTTTTCTCCAGTATGAATTCTCTCATGTAACTGAAGATATCTCTGCCATCTAAAGGCTTTTCCACATTGTTTACAAGCATATGTTTTTTCTCCAGTATGAATTCTTTCATGTTCTTGAAGGCAACTGTATCGTTTAAAGTTTTATCCAAACTGTTTACATGCATAGAGTTTTTCAACACTAAGGATTCTTTCATGTCTTTGAGGAGAAGTGGAAGGAGCCAAATGCTTTCCTACAGTTTGGTTTCCTCCAGATGTGGGAAGTGAACTGCATTGAGCAGAGGGCTTTCCAGGTTCTTTGTATTGGTGGAGGTTTCTTGCATTGTGAGTTTCTTGATCTTTTACCAACCAATGTTGGAGATCAAAAGAATTTAAACATATCTTATATTCAAAAGGTCCAGCCACAGTTTGAGTTCTCATACATCTTTGACAGCTTGTGAGGGAGTTAGAGTTTGCTGGCTTGTTTCCATATTCCTCATGTTCATATGATTTGTACTGAGAGTGAGAGGTAGCACGGTTATTAAAGGGGGAATGACGCATGGAAACATGTCCACACACATTACTTTCACATGGTGTTAGGTCACCAGAAATGTTCATGATCATATTGGCATTTGTTATCCAAGTGAAACTTTCTCTATCCTGATGATCTTCTTCATGCTCAGAGAATGTCTCAAACATTGAACTTCTGTTAAAATGACAAACATATTAGCAAAAGTAAATTTACTAGCATTTATTACAATGTGTAGGTCCCATACTCTTCCCAAGATTAGGTAATTCTACGTCTTCTGCCCCATCTCCGTGGGTAGAAACTCAATACATTGATAATTAATTCTATTATATAGTTCCCAGAGAGGTATAACAAAATAGTGACATTTATAATGTTTGTTCCTAGTACTGATTTCTCATCAAATATACTGCACAAGCACACAGATTTGAAAACACAGACAAACACAAACACAGACACACTAGAATAAATTAAAATCTTTTTAAATGACCTCAGAGAATGTTTCCTTCTACTTTTTTGAATTACCTTATATGTTTTCCAACATTTTGACAATCATTTCTAATATTCTTATCTTCACATCTCTTTCCTAAAATGTGCTCAAAGAAAAGTTTAATAAATTACAAATTACTGAAAACTTAGTTTGTAGTTTAGTGTATATGATGCATGCCTGATTTGTGTATTTAACTCTTCCCTTTCCATACTCAAAATCACAAAAGAGCATCAATATACATAAATGCTTGTTTCTCAATACACTAAGGGAAGGAAAGAAAATATTTTTACCTGTAAAAGTGAGGTTCCTACAGATTTCCAGCATCACATCTCTGTACAGATTCTTCTGAGAAGGATCTAGCAAAGTCCACTCTTCCTGGGTGAAGTTCACCGCAACATCCTCAAATGTCACAGAATCCTAAACATTCCATAAACTGCCTTGATCACATGTTTGTACATTCATGTTCTAGCCACACATTTCTGATCCATGACAGAGAAATTCTAATGCAAGCTTTGAGTTGTTCTGAAAGGAAAGAGCACTGGAGGGATGCTCCTCTCACTATTGGGCACAGGACACAGGATATGCTGCTTTTCTGCCCCAATTGTCACTCCACAGCACATATCTACTTCCTGTCTTAAGAAAGTCTGGCCGAAGAGAGAGCAATTAGCATCCAAGGGCCTGCTTGTCCTTTGAAATTCCCACTCACAATTTTTAACTTTTAATTGCATGAGGAAATTTTTCATTTGGAACAGACAGCATGAAAATAAATAATAAACATGACCTGTACAAACTCTACGGTATATTATGAAACGTTCTCTTTCAAAGGTCTTTTGATTTAATCAAAATTCACAGAGATAACTACTAGATCATATCCTGTGACCCCAAATAATAACAGACATTATGTGTAATGACTTATCCTGGTGGGCACAATCCACACATACTGTCACACTTTCTTAACGCAGACAGTGCTCTTAACCTCTGAGTCATGTTTCCAGCCCTTGTACAGCTGTAATCAAATAACAAATATGATACATAGTCAATATTTAAAGACTCTATAAAAATAGTGTTTAAAATTTTTAGGAAATGTTATATATGAACATTTTAAATAGAGAAAGGTGAGAATGTACTTCAGAAAGAACTCAGTATAGGCAGTCGTGTTGTACGTGTTGACATGTGTACACAACTGTTACAGTGAATGAGACAGAGGGTTCACATGATTTCCATACTTCAAGTCATGCTATGAAACCTAGCAAAACGCCCATCCTAGGAAGAAAAGAAGAGAAAAAGGATTTAAATGAACAAAGGCAGGAGGCAAGAACATGAAAGTTCGTGCTTTCTCTTTATACTCCTGGAGAAAAATTCATCAATCAGGACACCATACAATTTTGTACTCAAGAAAAAACTGATTAAGATCAGCAAGTGTCTACCAGCTGTGAAACTCAAAGAACAACAAAGTTACATTTTGCCTAAAACTTTCAAGGACTTCCAAAAATTAAAGACAAAGGGACAAAATTTACTGCCAACCATTAAAATTCTGGGGTCACATTCCACAGATATACCTCAGTAGGTAAAGGCCTTGGCACACAAGCTTGATGACCTTAATCTGATCCCTGAAACTCAAAAAATTCAAAAGACAGAACAGAAAGCAAAAGACTGTTCCCTTGCCAATTGTGACATACAATCTCATCTGCAGACATTATACACAAAATAACAATTTACAATTGAATAAGAATCAGGAAAAAACATTTGCAGTGTGTACCTTAGTGACCATGATAAACTACACACACATCTTCAAACTATTCGTAACCAACAATGGTGAACTATAATACAAGCACTTTTAGAGCGAGTTAGAATCTCCATCTTCAGTATTAACAAAATAACATGAAGTGCAGCCTTAAGCCGGATATGGACATTTATCTGAGCAAAATCACTGTTGGCCAGGCCTTCACTTCCCCAGAAGACTTTTCAACAAGGACAATAGAAAGCTAGTACCTTTGTGAACATCACCCCCATATCAATTCACTTTAATATCCAAGGTCCCCATTGGTGCCTCCAAAATAAAACTGGGTTTCACTTTCATTTGGCAGAACTGCATTAATCTAAATGAGATGACATGGGTAAGAGTTTTGACAAAATTTCCTTCCACATACCTGGAAATATGTCACACCTACACCTGCCATTTCACTGGCACTACATATAAATGGAACCTACGATGGGTCTCGTACCCTCAATGCCCTGATCTTGGAGAAGGGTTCAAAATTTCTCCAAATTAGAACTTTCTTACTGGCAGGTAGTTCCATGTGTATACATACCAGAGAGTACGACACTCAAAGGAAATAATTCTACCAAGGTCTAATTTTGTGAATAGACTGCAGAAGACTGGGTGAAGATTGACAGGATAATGTTTATCAGAAAGACAGCTGTATCTGTGAAAATCCTGCACAGATTAATTCCTCACAGAAACTCCATCTAGAAAGGTTCCTAAACAACGACTGGTGAATTTCACGGCTACCGAGTCAACATTGTCTGTATTTGATAGCATTCATATGATAATCTTAATATGCATACATAATGTTCGTGAAGAGCACTGTGAATCTTTTTAAGAAGATTCCTAAGTCTCCTTACAAAGAACATTATTTTTCTTTACCTGTATGTATATGGCTCTGGTACAATACCTTGTGTATTTACTTCTCTGAGAGGCCAGAAGAGACAGTCACACTCTATGCAAGTGGAGTTACAAGCAGTTGTAAGCCCCAGACATGATTTCTGTAATCTGAAATAGACGAGCATCAAGTGCTCTCAAATGTTGAGCCATCTGTCCAGCCTCCTAAGTTTACTAAAGTTTTATAACCCTCTCTATTACCTTCTCCACACACACACTGGAGAACAGACAATATGCTCCAGAAATGGAGCTAGTCAACCTGGATTGCTACCTAGAGAAAAAACTAGATTTCTATCTCTCACCATGCACAAACCTAACTCCAAAACATGAAATAATTCAACATAAGACCTGATACACTGAATATTAAAGAGGAGAATGTAGGAAATATACCAGAGGTAACAGGCACAGGAAAAGACTTTCAGAAGGAGACTCCTACTGCACAGAGGAGAATTCTACCCCACAGGCATTAAGTCCACAACTGACAAACAGTAAGCCATAAAACAAAAAGACTTCTGTATGGCAAAAGACACCATCATTTGAATGAAGAGTCCACCTCAAGAATAGAAAGAAAATTTTTCTCAGGCATATGGCAGACACAGGGTTCATATCTACAATATGTAATGAACATAAAAGGTAAACATCTAGAAAAAAACAACAAAGTAATTAAAAATTGGTTCAAAGAATTGAACAGATAGTTCCCGAGGATGAAACAAAAATGGATGAGAAATACTGAGAACTTCTTCAACATCTTTGACCATCAGAGAAATTCTCATTGAAACAACCTTGACGTTGCATCTTATTCCAGTTAGAATGGCTAAGATCCAAAACACTAATGATGACATTCACTGGTAAGGATGTGGGGAAAGGACAATACTTACTCACTATCGGGGTGACTGCAGACTGCTGTCCCCACTATGAAATCACTGTGGAGAATCCCCTAAAAGCTCAGAATACATCTCCCACATGATCCAGGCACCACTCTTGGAACTCCAGATCCCACTACACAGATACTTGTTCAAACATGCTCACTGCTGCTCTAGTCACAGTAACCAGAAAAGTGAAACAATCCAGACTCCTATCAACTGATGAAAAGACATTGAAAGTATGGAATATTTACATCTATTTAGTTCTTAAGAAGAAAGAAACATTGAAATTCACAGTGAAATGGATGAACCTGGAAATAATCATCCTGAGTGAGGTTACTGAAAACAAGAAAGACAAAGGCCCCATGCTCTCTCTCATAAGTGGACACCAGCTTTGCATCATTAGATACTCACGTTGCAAGTGGAGAATCCACAGATCCCAGGAAAGTAGTAAATGGTCATGGGAAAGAAGAATCACGGAGTAGGAAGGGTAAAGGGATGGGATGGGAGGGCAGCACAGAGGAGGAGGCAGGAGAGGGATGACTAACACTGAGTCCTTCAGAGAAAGTCACAGAGCCAAGCATGTTGGTGCAGACCTTTAATCACAGCATTTGGAATATGGGGGAGGGCAGGGGCAGGTGGATGTCTGTGAGACTGTTGCAAGCCTAGTCTACATAATGACTGCAGGCCAGCTGGGGCTCCAAGTAGACCCTGTCTGAAAAAAACAATTTTAAAAAATGTCATATTGAAGACTACCATTATAGATTATATTTAAGCTCTCTCTCACTTTCTCTCTCTAAAAAGAAATATATATATGAGATTAAGGGAACTACCCAACAAAAGGTAGATATCACCCCTACTAGCCACCATAGGCTAGAAAGAAAAGGTCTAGTGCCAGGAATGAACTACTTGTTTCTTTTTTAATATTTTATTTATTATTTTATGTGTGTGATCATTCCTAGTGTATGTATGCAAGTTTACTGTATCTTGAAGTGCCCACAGAAGTGAGAAGAGTGTATTGGATCCCTCGAAAGTGGAGTTTGGCATTGTTGTTAACTTCCATGTATGTGCTGGGAAAGAAGCCGGGTCCTCTGAAAGGAAAGGCAATGCTCTTAACCACTGAGCTATCTTTCCAGTCACCTTTATTAAAAATGTATGTTTTTACTGAATAGTTGCAGATGTCATACAATACAATTTCAGCATATTTAGAGACTTCCATAGGTGCAACCATTAACTGCTGGGAGGGGAAGAATCAGCCTCTGGAAAGTAGTGACTGTGGGTAATCAAATCAGCCTTCAATGGATGGACACATGGAAACACAAATGGAAACACAAGTTTGACTCCACAGGCCTTTAAATAATGTGGACTCTGTGAAATGCCACAAGGACAGGGAAGGGAAGGTGCATGCAGGGGAGGGACCCGCACATGATGAAATATATTGTACGGAATCTGTGAAATCTCAATCAGAAAAAGCTTCTTATAGATGATGTGTCATCAAAGTTAAGGAAATCACTTACTTCTATAAAAAAATTCCCCACCAAGTCAATGAATAAATAAAGGACAGGTAACAATGGAGGACGTGAAATTGGGGAGACGTGTGGAGGAGCTGCAGGCAGGAAGGGTCCTAAATATGATAAAAAAATACCTGAGCAAATCGTGAAATTATGCAATAAATAAAATTATAATAATTATAACAAACTCATTCTATACACAAACAAATATGCATATTTGTGTATATGTATTGATCACATGTACATGTGTACATGGTCCTTGAGTTCTTTCTGACTCATATGGCTCTCTGCTTTCTTATGGTGAATTGCTTTCTCTTCTATTTTGTTCCTTTTCTTTTGAATAGTTCCTTCTCTACTTTGCAATCCCTGTGGGATTTATTTCATTCTGGAATAAGAGGCCAAGAACTTGAAGGTACTCAGCCCAGGCTCTGGCAGGCCTCACATAAGAAATGCTGGGAAGAAAATTCAAGCATGATGAGGAATGGCAGAAACGAAGAGAGCAAATGTCAGACACTTGACCTCCCACATTAGAAAATGGAGAAAAGCAGAGGAAATGAAAACTGGGAAAAGGAATTACAGACAGGAATTCAATAGACAACAGCAACCATCACAACACTAGTTCTGCAAAACATCAATAGAAACCCCTGGCACATCTGCTCATACTTGTAATCTCAGAACACTAGAAACGGATTAAGGCGTATCACCACGACCTCAAGGATAGACTGGTAAACACACACACACACACACACACACACATACACACATACATATATGCACATATACATGTATGCATATGCATACAAGTATGTATGTACATTAGTAAAACTGAGGCATCTATAGATAGGACTCAAAGACTTATTAGAGGACCGATCATTAAAACAGATATTGAAAGTTCCAGGAAGTGTTTTTCGCCATGCTGTGACCAAACACCTGACAAGAAACTTAAAAGGATGAGAGATGAAAGATGCATTTTGATTTATATTTTAAGAATGGACAGTCTTAAAGTCCATTCTTAAAACATGGTTAGCTGTTTATACACCTCAGCAATCAGAAAGCAGGCCTCAAGAGGAGCAGAGGAATATCCATCAGATTAGACCACTGGGATGACACAGTTTCTGGGCCTCCTTAAAGCAGGCACTCACCTGTCCTGCTGTTTTAGCTCTCTCTGAGCATAAAGAAACCCTGTCCTTACAGGTGCATCATCAAGGCAGTCAGTGGGACAGACTGTCAAGCCCATCATGACTACCAGGATAAGCACAGGTCCAAGTCTAACATCAGGTTTTTGCGGATGATTCCTTCACATTAACACAAGGAATCAGATCAATCTTAAAAGCTTCTACAGGAAAAAAGACCACTTGAAGCCGTTTGGATCTCACATTGTTAAATCCACATGTCTAATTGCAGTCAAGCTGCAAAGCCCATTTCAAGTAAGAAAAGAACGGACACAGGCAGATAGAGCAAGTCAGAGCAGGTTACTTAAGATGGCAAGAACTTGTTCACAGGAGACACTGTGGAAGAGAGTAATAGGAAAGAAAAGCCTACTGGGGGTGGACATCCAAGTAGACCAATACTGAGAAAAGGAAAGGAATATGCACGGACTGTGATCAGTGCACTCCCTTTTCAAAAGAGAGCTGTTTCATTCCTTCAGTGAAGCTGTTTCTGCCACTTTTTTCATGTTCTGGTGTTCTGACTCTCCCTATCAGTCAGTCTTTGACTGATGAGTAAATCCTTTGACTAATGACTCAATGTTTGACTGATGAATGAACCTGCTCTTTCCTTTGACTACCATTCCAACATGCTAACAGGGCTTCAGCTGGCCTCTGCAAGCAGTTCATGAACAGTAATCCTGTGAACCTCTTGGAAATCTCCTTTTACTCACTGAGGATAAGTCGGTGAAATTCATTCTCATAAATCTTCAGACCCTAATGAATATTCAAGAACTTTTCACCTTTCCGGGATCTATCACATAAATTCAAATTTCACATGGTGTTTCTTTTATCGACTCCATGCCCGACAGAATACAAGCAACTTAGGAGATTCATCCTGACCCTGTTACTCCATAGAGACCTCTGAAATTCTTCCTGGAGGAAGGTTAAAGTTTCCTAAAAGTTACAACCCACATTCTTAGTCCAGTTGAAAAGGCTGCCTACTTGCTGACATATCTCTGGACACTATCCTTGGTCTGGGTTCCTTTTCTTTCTCATTCCCATGGTCACACTCCTTGGTTGCCATGATAAAATGCCATTATTGTGTCATTTTTAACCAATCAATATCCTGTTACTCCTAATCCTGCCTGAGTCTATGATCTCTTCACACACCACAACTGAACCGTCATAGAGGACTGCAGAGTTGACTGTTCTTACATCCAAATAGGACTGGTGATGTCTACCAGCCATTCCATGAAAATGGACTCTAGAGAGATGGGTCCACAGTTAAGAACACAGCGTGCTCTTCCATGCTCAGTTCCAACTTAGACATGGGCGTTAACACCAATCTAGAACTCTAATTAAACGGAATCCTATGTCCTCTTCTGGTTTCCAGAGGCATTACACACATATGGTACACTTACATACACGCAGAGAAAACATTCATAAACATAAATGAAAAATAAAGAATGTTCTTAACGGACTCAACATTCACACTTCCAGAATAATTAAAATGACCCCTATCTTGCTGCACACTTACCGCCCTTCAAAACAAACATGGACAAACATAACCAACAACAGCTGGCTCAGATGTTGGACACATTATCCAGGCATCCATTTATACTAAAGCCACAAGACATAAGGAAAAGGCTGCTTCCATGGAGACACTTCAGTTAGGTACCTTCACTTTTCTGTTAGGAGGACAATAAAGAACATCTCTTCCTCTAATGAAAGCAATTTCAAGACAAATTACAAAGCTCACAGGTGGTTTACTTTCAATTTAAGGTCTGAGGAAATGGCTTGCCTGTAAAGTATTTGTCACATAAGAGTAAGAATAAGAAACTGGATCCCCAGGACTAAGACAAAAGCTGGTCACAGTGCACATGACTCTTATCCCTTGCAGAGGAAGTAGAGATCTAGGATGCCTAAGGTAGGCCTGACATGTGGTCTAAAGGAATTGGAGAACTCTTGTTCAGTGAGACAGCCTGTCTTGATAAAGAAGGTGAACAGGGCATCGAGTTGCTCAGTGGGAAAAGCAGTTTCCTGGCAAGCCTGAAAAGTAGTTTAAATGATGAAACCCACAGAAAATGAAAAGGAGCACTGACTTGACGAAGTTGTCGTGAGGCCTCCACACAAGCATCATGCCAAATGTGAGCCCCTCCACACACATCATGCACATACATATCTAGTAGTAAAAAAATTAATTTCTAAACTAAAAAATAAGGAAGAATGGAAAATGGAATCAATTAAAACCGACCTCTGCCCTCCAAAAAAAAATGGATACATTCACCCATACCTGCATTCAGACAAATACATGCACAGGCACAAACACCTGTAATGAAAAGTACAATAAATCATGTTTTAAAAACACACAACCTGGAAAGGAGTTTCATTTACAGTAAGAATAAATGAGATGGGGTGGGGGAGAGAGAGAGAGACAGAGAGAGAGTCACAGTCCAATGAAAGGAATGGTTGTGAGAGGCCAGAGGAGTCTCTACAAGGAAAGACCACCCAGCAATCCTCACCGGACATTCACAGAAAACTCCCAAGCAATCCCACGAACAGAAGCTACCAGACACTTAACTTTCATAACACCCGATTCAGTGCATCATAGCTTACAAAACAAGGAGCATGCAGGAGTCAAGTTCATAACAGAGAAATACAGAGCTGTAGCACTCAAGGTTTATTTCAGAGGAGAAAGCAAACGTGGAAAGTAAGGACACACTACAGAGTGGAGGGTGCACAGCAGAGCCGAGGACAGTGCCAACTGGCTTCCTGTACCGTGCAGAGTTAGTTCTGGTCCACATTCTCCTCCCCTTGCCCCCCTTTCTTGAAACAAGCAAAATTTTACCCAAAATTCACTGTTAAATTGGGCGCAAGAATATGGAGAGTTGTCAGTTCCACAGACAAGCAAACTTACTAGGGGAAATAGAAAATGTGTCTGCACGGGTTCCTCAGGGAGGAGCTTCCCAGGGAACCTGACCAGAATGGCTGTTGTTTCCCACCACCCTGTATGTCCTCTTCTTCCCTAGACAGCTAGCCTGTTTCCTAGTCACCTGCAAACGCTCTCCATTTCTTTCCCAATGGTCCAAATTGACTTGAAGGAGAGCCACACCAGCAGGAAAGCCAAACAACCCATGCCTCTTGCCATGATGTTTCTCTGTGGTCCCTGCTTTGCGGTTATCAACCAGCCACACTATTGTTCTGCTCAAGCATCTCCAAGAAAATGAAAGAAAGGACACCTTAACTCAGACTCCAGAGCTATGTTTGCTCTCTTATTTCCAACCATATAAAATCTAGGACAATCTTTCATATTTTCCACAACTTTCATTCTTGTGGAAGGATTGTGTCACCTGCTGAATAAACACAAATCAGTCTGTTGTAAGATCCGGATTTAGAAGTTTCATTTAAACTTCTTTCCTTTCTCTGCACCTCAAAATCTAACAACTTTTAGATGATAATGTTCACTCCCCCAAACCCTTGTCCACACAAATCCAAAGGTACGATCAGGCCCTCTGGTTAGTCACCAACACTGAAGCTGCCCCCACAGGCAGAGGCTCCTGCTCAGTACCCGGCGCAGAAGCAGCTGCAGCAGGAAATTCCACAGGCGGCAGCGCCTGGAACCTGGGTGCCGGGACAGCACAGGATGCCGGTTCTGCTGCCGGCCCAGCCAGGGGAAGACCCAGCACAGTCCCCGCCCGGAGTTCCGTGGCCGTTCCTCCCGTGTGGGGAAAGGTGGGAACACGCTTACCATGTCCTTCTTTCCGGGTTCCCCCGTGCTCTCCACACAGCTCCTCGCATTGCTGATCAAGGAGCAACGTACGTGGAATATCCTTCAGGTATGGAGCCAAACACTTGCGGTAGAACTCGCAACATGGCGTAGGATAGAGCCCACCTTCAGCCTCCTGTCGGTGCTCCTGATTGGGCAGCACGACCAGGAGCCCTGATTGGTTATGGTCTCCAATGAGCCCAAGTAGCCAGGGGCTAAATTGATGGAGAAACAATTATCTCTTCCCAGTCCTGGCTTCCTCTTCAGGCACAGACTCTGTCCAACTGCAGGGAGACTGACTTCCAATCTCTGCTCCTGGCCTGGCACAGCAACTGCTGCAGTTCTTAATAAAATCACGAGACACTTCCTGTTCCTCCTCCTGGGTAAAGAGTCACTCAATCACATATTCAGTGTCAGATGTCTTTGTTCTCTTGCCTCAAGTGCTGAAAGTCACCCAGCTCACCCTAAGTGACATTTGTGTTGAATCTAGTGTCTGCTCTACATCAGGGATCTGAATCTTTCACTCAGGCACATTCAGGATTTGTTAGAACCCAGAACCGCTCTTTAACAAGCTGGTCTTTCTAATATGCCACATCTCACAACCTAAAGAAACCAGGCAGCTTCGTCCCCACAACTCCACTCGAGCTCTTTTCCTGAGACAAAGTTAAAAAACTTCCTGTGCTGTGCATTTAGGATTTCTAATTTACAAATTTACAAACTGACTCCATTTTGCCCACTCCCCTCGGCCCAGCTAAGAATAGCCATGCAGGTCCCATGCAGGTTGAACATGCTGGGCGTTCTGGGACAACATTGTTTTAAAATAGAAGGCATTCAGGCAGACTGAGCAACATCTGAATCTCCAGGGAATCATGTTTCTGCAATTCTGAGAAACGTGTTTTTCTTACCTAAAACTTAGAGCATTTTGTTAGCTGAAAACCTCGTTGTTAATTGATCTCCCACTGTTATGGTTTAATTATGGGACTTGCCTTTGTTATGGTACAACTATGATTGCAGGCTTTGTCCCTGGTCATATGTCCCTGTGGTTTTTGGTTTATATACCCTGTTCTCCTCCTCCTCAGGATCAACAACTCTTTGGGGCTTAAGCCCACTCTCCCCGGAAAGCTTATTGCTAATTAACTGACTCTAATTGCCACCTTTGCTATTTAGCTTTCCTGTGTGCCTCACACTGGGTACAGCAGTGGTTCTACTAAGTACATGACGGCTCCATTTCCTCATCACATAGGATACACCACACTGAACGACATGGTGTGAAACTTCCTAGTACTGCCTCAAAATATAAAAAATAAAACATCAGACATGCTTTTTTTTGTTTGGGAAATTTCTCTGATGTCTCCTCTGGGCCTCCTCCCCACAGCCGTCTTTAGTGTAGGATACTCCCCTTAAGTTCAGTTATCCTCTTAATGAAGCCCCTTTCCATGCAAAATAGTACCCCAAAATAATTATTTTCTTTTGTTGCAGAAAAATGGATAAAGTCTAAGTGCCAGCTTAAAATGGCCCATGCGGTAGAAAACTCTGAAAATTGATTGTTTATGTCCCCATGAAAACAAAAAAAACAGACCAAAAATGAGACTAGATAATTAATCTAAATCAATCTTTTTTTTACGCCTCGAGAAGAGGTGAGGAGCAGCCCAGAAACTGTACTACCCCACAATTTCCCTCCTTTATGGGTCCAAGATTCAAATGTCCATGTTGAGACTTGAGGCTACAGAGAGAGGTCATGGAAGGGGAAGGGGAGTGTCTTATGCGTGAGGATGGAGTAGAATAAACAGGATGTGAAGGTAGGGGGTGGAGTCTGAGATTTAAAGCATAACCATGCACAAGAAGGTTGACAAGGTGAGAAAAGACGTATGAAACAACAACCAGAACTAAGGATGCACGGGAAGCCCAACTTCATAATGAAACTTCAAATACATAAATTTTGAATACGTACTTGAGCACAAGTACCATGTCTGAGGAGAAAATATCTCCTGGAAAACAGGTGTTCTTAAATGATTACTTCAGTGCCAGGTCTGGTAATTCCCTGTAAGTTCTTGGTCAGAGGGTTTCAGATGCCAACAGCAGCACACTGGTCACTGCTATTAATCATGGATTACCACCGCAGCTACATGGTGAGAGCCTATTGCTGAAGAAGCAACACAGTGGTAACAAAACATAAAGAGGCCACACTAGAACAGATTTGAAAACTCCGTGTTGGCCAGGTTTCATAGTGAGAGAAATTACTCCATTGCTATGCAGAAACAGGGGGAAAGAGCAATCAAGAGTCTCCCTTCTGTGAATCCTGGGTGCTGCAGTAATGTCCTAATAGGAGGATGATTCCCCTAGTGCAACAGTGCTACAAGGCTATCTGGGTAGTGGGATTTTTCCACTGGAATTGAGTCTACTCTGCACAAGGAATTCAGATGTGGAAGTACAAACCTGGTGAGAAGCTTATGGTTCCAGATGTCATATGCCCTCGCGATGGATGGACTACTGTTTTCCAGAACAGCAAACTGTTATTCTGATTATTAAATCTTGCGTTTAGACCAATAAATAAATGCTGCCTTCCGCAGATAGCACAGAAGCCACAGAAGCATTTCTCTGTAGAGGATGGCTATTAATGGAGAGGTGCATGACTACTCAAATTGTTTAGAATCAGTGACTGTTGCATCCTCAGCACTAAAAGAGACATGCATGTCTTCTGCCAACACACGGCTCAGGGACCTTAATCCACGATGGACCAGAAAGAAGGTAAGAATGTAATGACTGGGGCAATTCTGTGGAGAGCTAGCTGTGTTCTGGGCAAGACATTGCCATAGTATACATGAGCTATGCAGCTAGGGTTTCTCCCACAAGATCAAATCCAGAACAACAGTCAACCTTCAAGAATTCATCCATAATTAACCTTGGTCAAAACCAAAAAACCAAAAAGAGAAATAAGAAAAAAAAGGAGAGGAACTAATCACGGAGGGAAAATTTCTCCTGGAAAATGAGTAATTGTCAGGTGGCAATTGGCAATGCTTAGGAAGCAGGTGCAATGTTCACTTGTATGCAAAAATGAAATGAATTCTACTTGGCAAAATATTAATATACAATTAGAAAACAACTTGCATTATGTGAATTACATGAATTTCCTTGACCAGAAAAACAATCACTACATATATTCTCAGATAAAACATAATTCTAGATTTTATTTTCCAATATATGGGTGTAAGCATAGTTCATAAGACTAGAAGCTTATAATGACAGGCAAAAATAATTTCACAAGAGTGCAGAGATATGGGACTAATACAGGAAAAATGCTAGGGGTACTGAAAGCAGAATACTGTGTACTAGGAGGGCAAAGTGACAGAAAATGGACAAGGAAGAGGGAGGATGGGGAGAGAGGGGGAACATGAACAGAAGTTGTGTAGGACAATGCAATAGAGGAACTCAAGATTTAAACTTAATTTTACACAGCATACAAATGGAATTCAAATTTCTCCCCGATAGAGAAGAAGCTCAACACAATGCATTAGATGGAGAGAAAGGACCAAGGGAAAAGAAGAAAGGCCAAATAGAGAACAGAAAACATGACATGACATCAACCAACCTATCCACTGGAAAAAACTGAACAAACACTGGACAAGGTAACCAAAGCGGAGAGAGAAAAAAGAAACTCAGAAAGCTACAGGTGAAAAGAGGCTGTTAAAAGAGACTGCAATGAAATAAAAAATGTCATGAAAGAGTAACAGAAAACAAGGCCAAAATCCTAGAGAGAATGTGTCCAGAAGAAATGCATAAATTTTTAAGGACATCCGACCTGTCCCTATTAAATGCAAAATAAAGAAACTGTAGCACCATTTTAATGTCTCCAATTTAAAATGGATTTATTACTGATATCTGATAAGTAGTTTTTTAAGTCACTTTAATTATGTATGAAAAGCAAGTATATAAAAATATAAAAACAAACGCAAATTCTTCTATTTGAACTCTAGCATGAATTCGGCTGGGGAGATGACCTAGCAGTTAAGAACACTTTCTCTTCCTACAGAGGACCAGCATTCAATTTCTAAAACACCCATAGCAGATAACAACTATCTGTAACTCCAGTTCCAGGGAATCCAATGACCTCTTCTACAATCCACAGGATTTGCTTGACATGGCAGCACATATATACATCCAGACAATAAACTCATATACATAGAAACAATGAATAAAAATATTTTTTGGACAACACCAGTAGCAAGAAACAAGACATGGAATATATGAAATAATGAAATGATGTTTACAGGAACAGGAAGTAATGTTTGCATGCTAGGCATTTCCACATAATCCATGTGCAATAAAAGTTATATGAAATTCGCAACATAAGGAATGGTGATGAAATTGGTATTCACTTAATGATGAGAATTTTCTTCTAGAGAAAAAGACTACGGCAACATCTATTTCAGGTCTTTATCTTCGTTACTAGTGACCTCGTTTAGAGGTCCCTCATCCTCTCAAACTCACCTGGTTGGTTACAGTCTCTCTTGTCTTCTTATTCCATGGCTCTTTGCTTTGCTCCAGACAGGAAATGAGAAGAGGCTTACACACAGCAAGATCTGTGTGTGAGAAAGAGGCACATGATACTGGCTCCATTCTAAGGAAGTATCTGATTTGTAACACAAAGTGTGCTCTATCACTAATATAGAGAAAACGAGGTGACACACAAATAATTTTTCAATTTTATTATGTGACAGAATCTTTAGAATACATAATAATTTCTTCAGTGTTCATATGCTGAGTTCTAGCACTGAGTCAAAATGCAGCTATGGAAATGGACCTTTAAGATTCTGATACAGAACCATTTACTAATGTCTGGCTGAAATCAAAGAAGATGGATTATTCCTCTAGCAAGTGTAAATGTAAACATAGGACAAAGTATGAACATGATCTTCTCAATACCAGAAGATTTGCAGTACAGTGATTTCTAAGAATCTAACAGTTAGTCTTCAAAAGTAACATACACTGAAGGTAGATGGTTAGCTGTCAAAGGAAGTAGAATAGTACAAACAACTCTGCAGGAAATATGTCCTCACCTACAGACACCAGATGGCTGTAGTTCTCCAACATCACCTCCCTGTACAAAGCCTTCTGAGCAGAGTCTAGGCATTCCCACTCCTCTTGGGAGAAGTCAAAGGACACATCCTTGAAAGTCAATGACCCCTAAAACGAAAAATGAAGAGTTGAACATGTGCCCCTGAACACAATACTAGACCCAAGAAAACATCATGTTTCCTTGATTTCAAATCAATGCTAAATAAATTCTAAAAAAGTAAAACAATAATCAGATGGGTCAAAAGAATACCACTTTGTCTAAGATACAAATTAAAATGAAAATAACCTTCATTAAAAAAAGGCAAGAAAAACACACAAACATGTAAATTCAGGTATTTCCTTCCACGTGTTCTGATCAGCTTAGAGCCAATATGGAAACAACATCGACACACTGTCTCAGAATGGAGATAGTCCTGGTGCTTGTTCAGATGGGGAGATTACTCTTTTTTCGTATTTATAACCTGTTACAATACTTTCCTGTAAAGTAATTTCACATGCATCCTTTACATGTTTAAAAAGAAAGATGACCTGGTTCATTCCTCATTACTTAAAATGAACATCTTAATGAACTACAAACACTGTTCCCAATTTGTGAACGCATACATACACAGCTAAGTAAACCATGGCAGAAAAATACAAAGTACTCCCATTTTAAGAACAATAAAAGAGAATTCCATATGACAGGAAACATGAATTGGAAGGTGGCTGGGAAGCCTCGAAACTACCGAGGCTAGAACCTGGCATTGTGCTCCATTTCATCCCAGCATTCCGTACCCAGCACTGCAGCATGAACGACCATCATTTTAGTCTCCACGCAGCATTCCTGCTTCCTGTTATACGGGTCGTCTCTCTTTCCCCGAATCGTCCCTCATGGCCTTCAGCTCTGAGTATTTCCTCTGACAACATGGCTGTTTCCATTTCCCTGGGAGTTGCCTGAATAGGGACAGTCGATCAGCAGCTGGCTGTACTGGGAGGGCCTTGCCACGCTACTGGAAGGGGAGTGCACGTTTCCTGGGCTCTGGAAGAGAGTCTGCAGGGTGCCTGCCCAATATTCATTTTGGACAGCACAGGCTGCACTGGCAAATATGTCTTCCCCAAAGATCATTTCCTAATGTACTAAATCTGTATAACGAATTCTCTGTGTGCAGATGAACAGCACTAGCTCCTCTGATTTTATGTGCATAGTATGATTTTAAATGGGAAATCAAGTTAAATTTGGACCTCAGCATGTAAATATCATTTCACTCATATTTGTCGCACACAAGATCTGCTGTAATATTCATACAATGTAAAGTACAATGATATCTTAGGATGCTTCAGAAAACTGAATGTTTAAAGTCATGCACTGCAGACCTAGATAAACTCGAGATTTTCACTTAAAATATCTGTGGCAGGGCCTAATTTAACTCTTTCCTACCAAGCCGCGACTGAAGCCAGTGTTCCAGGTACAAAAGACACATTCTCCAGCTCCACAGAGCATAAGAAGGCAGAAGAGTAATGGAGGAGTTTAACCAGAGAGTGCCATGGACTGTGTGCGCTCTCACTACACAGCAAGAAGAAACTCAGTTCTTCTTCAGTGTGTACTAGAACCTTCATGTAATATGGAAATTTCAGCAACATTAGGATACAAAAACTTCTCACACGACTTTTGATCATACATTCTACTTTTATCATCACATTCTGGCTTGAGATTTATGTAAAAGAACACACTGGTCATCTTAATCATAAAACAATAAGAAAAGGTTGGGTTCCTCACTTCAGAGAGTAATGAAAACATGAAGACGAGGTCCTACACTGACTGAACAATGTTGATGCTCCACATACAACTCGTAACAGAAACAGACATAATCTGTGATATTTGAAAAACGAAGCTTTTTATGAGGTACAAGGAATGAGTATGGAATCAGAGACAAAGAGGCTGCGTCAGAACCTCCACCTGGAAGATGGAGAATTTAGCAACAAACATGAAAGACTTCTTTCTCCAAATAAAGGAAGAAAACTAACAGTGATAACAGGAGAGAGTTTGCTAAATGACATAATTCTTGTGCTTCATACTATAAATTGGCACAAACATATTATTCATAATAAATCACCTAGCAGTTCAACCAACCGAATTAACTCCCAGGAGACAAAAGAAGAAAGGTGTCAACAGACCAGGAGCACACATCACGGGCCTGTGATATTAGTGGGATTACAAACACAAGCAAAGTATTACAGTGTCTCAGTACAATAACACATAATATCAGTTTTATGTAAAGTTCAAACAACAATACATTGGCATCTGGGAACTAAGATCACCCTGCTTACAACCTGAAAACTGGCATGACACACTTTTCACCTGCCACATCTGAGATGTTTGGTCATGATGTCATTGGATTAGTTGGCAAAAGTAAGCATTGGAGGGCAGAATGGCCAGAAAGCCATGTACATAGAGATACAATTATAAAAGGTTGCTGTGGGCCGAGCATGTTGGTGCATGTTTTTACTCCCAGGATCATGAATGCAAAGAGATGCTCATCTCTGTGAGTACATCAGGACAGCAAGGTGAACTTAGCAGGTACTCTGGCAAGAAAAGTTTCCAACATCAAAATGACAAATTTTTAGAGAAAGAAATTGTACATGGTTCATTTTGATGAATGTATTTACCTGAACAGAAGCCATCTCTCTCCTCCTTCTGTGAGTTTCCTTGCCAGGCAATCTGACAAAAACAGTCTTTGCTTACTTTTGAGATATTTCCTTTCAGTTCCCTGAAAATCCTCTTCACGTGCCAACATGACAAGAGGAAGAAGCACCTCAGAAAACACAACAGGCTGTTCTCACTGTTGGACTCCGCAGAAGATACACAGGAAGAAAGGGCTCAGCATGGAGACACTAACAGGACTCCTGCTTCCTGCCTTCCTGTGATCTGCCCTGCCAACAAGATGGAGAATTTCTCCTACATTCAGGTGAGTGCAGCTTCCTCTTGTCTTTACCTGTACAAGACACAGTAACAGTGTTTTCATCATTTGGAACAGAAGATAAACTCAGCTTTTCTTCAGAAGCTCTGGTAGCTGAGCCTGCCTCACTGTCTTCACCTGAGACTGTTAACTGGAAAAGCACTAATGCTTCTACTTAGCTTCATAGAAAGAATCTGTGGGAGACTCAAGTGACAGTTTTCCTTTAAAGGCTGGAGCTCAGAAGTAGTTCAGGGTGACTGTTAACAGTCAATTCTTCAGGCTGGACAGAAGTCTCAGAGAGTAGAATGCTGAATGCTCTTGCCAAGGACCTAGGTTGGATTTGCAGCAACCATGTGGTGCTAACAACTGTGCTTAAAACTGTTCCAAGAGTTCCCAGTCTGTCTTCCAGCCTGCACAGACATGGCTCCCTTGGCTAGCCTTATATACACAGAAACAGAACAGTCTTACCTAGAAATGCTATTGCACTTTCAGCCTGGATCACCTGTTTGTTATTTTCTTTTGAGTTTTCCTCATGGGCTGAGATCATGCAGTGCTAGTTTCAACTTCCTTTACCTGATAGAACGTCCACCAGGTCAATCACACTGACAACTATATGCAGCCACAATTGGGAAGAATGAATATCTCCAGTCCATACTGAATTCATTTTCTGTGAGGACATATCCTGCATTCGATGTTAAAATCCAAATTTCAGAGAGAACTGCCACTTGCTTGTGAGCATGTGTTTAATTTCTCGCAGGACACCCATTTCTACTTCTGTCCATTTAGCTCTAAATTCCTTTAGTGCTCTTAATTTTTGGTTTATGAAACTATTGCTTGAATGAATTGCCTCCCTGTTCCTGGAGTTAAGGACGGTTGTAACCCCCATATGGATGCCAGGAATCACACCCAGATCCTCTGCAAGAACACCTGGTGCTCTTAACCACTGAGCCTTCTCTCTCCAGTTCCTTTATACATGTATTTTTGCAGCCACAGAACAAATGAAACAAACTTTATGTAAGAGAATGCAGTGGTCAACATATGCAAATAATGCAATAAAATTTTAATTAGACGATTTTCTTATTAAGCAATAACGATGAAATTAAAAACAAGTCTAGACTGGCATACACCATAGGTTTCATCCCAGCACTCTAGAGGCAGAGGCAGGCTGATTTCTTGAGGTCAAGACCAGCCTGGTTTTTATGTGGAGCTCCACGTCAGCTGTTGCTACATAGGGAGACTGTCTCTCAAAAAAGGAAACAAATAACAAGAATAACAACAACAACAAAAAAAAAAAACACACAAAAAGACGAAAACCAAACCAAACCAAACAAACAAACAAAGAAAAAAACAAGGAAAGAAAGGAAGAAAGAAAAACAATAAAAGGGAAAATAAGACTCAATATCCACTGAATCCCAACACCCACGCCTCTGGTTCTGAGCCCTACAGCTCCTCTTAAAAAGTTCATTTCCTCCCTTTGCACTTTGTTCCATTGCACAACGTCCAAGATAGGTGAGTTTCAAAACGCCACCCGCCTCAGGTCCCTTGAACAGCGTTCCGCTGACTCGAGTTCCAGTGGCTCTAGTGAGGTTTTCCATCCCCCATCTACATCCAAGAACTTTTCTGCCTACCCCTGCTCAAGCACTATACTACTACTTGTGGATCCAGGGGTAACCTGAGACTTGGGGTTCCCTGTGAGGTCCGATCTTGCGTGGCTCTCCTCAGGTTCTGCACCTCTCTGCTCCACGTGGTCTCTTCTGCTCCAGTAAGTGTCCCAGTCACACTAAAAGCAGGCAGTCTATCCTGTCCTTGACTCCTCTCAGGCTCTGCTTCGGCACAGCCCTTTCTTATCCGCCCTAGATCGTGCCTCTTCCCTCTTCTGATCCCACCCACATTCCTTCTTTGCACTGAACCTTCCTCTAAACGCTGACAGAAGAACATTTTCACAGTGTTGATGGTGCACACTTTTAATCCCAGCACCTGGGAGGCAGACACAGATGGATCTCTGTGAGTTTCAGGCCAGCATGGTCTACAGAGTGTTCCAGTTTTATCCTTTCCCAGAGATTTCCCCTCCTACCACATACCTGGCATTCTACTACTATAGAAGATTTTCATATTGGGGAAAAACCTCCATAAACTCCGGTTTTTCAAAAAAAATAGATGTCTCCTCTGTAAGTGATCAGCTACTCCTTGACAATCCACAGCTTGAAATCATCATGCATCTTATTGCTGGCAACGCTAGAAGCTGAAATGGACATTTTCCACACTAAAACAAGTTTGTGTTCTGAAAATCAATGTAGTGTCCTGATTCCTGAGTAAAGTTCATGTATGTAGGTCCTTTCCAGAGGGATGCATGCTGACGAGGTGTCAGAAAGGATACATCTTGAGTTTCTGTATTTATTTTTAAATGCTGCACGATTGATTCGGATAGAAAAAATTCAGTATCTTCTTTATTAAGTATGTTCATTTCAATAAATGCTTTATTTTTAAAAGGAACATTAACTGGGGACACTCTGCAATGTCCAAGTGATGATATTGTTATGAACACGAGAAAGCAAACTGCATGCCAATTTATGATATTTGCACAATAGGGTATTTGATTAAAGTACAGAAACAGTGTCCCTGATGTTGTAGCAGGGGATGCATAGAAACACTGTACATTCCAGGAGGTGTGACGTTAGGGCTCACTGATTCTACCATCTACCGGGTTTATTAAAGGAAACCTTAAAAGGATTTATGAAAACAAAATTTAGTCATATTTAGTTAAGGGAATGAGAAGTCACTCCCCCAAAATGAATATGTTTAAACAGCAATAAAAAAAGACAGATTTGTACAGGGAAGTTTCAGGGGTTGGTATCCTGACTGCATGTCATCATGATGAAGAGTTCATTTTCTTGGTTCCTGTTTTTCATTTACTTTTAAAACATTGTTAATGATTCTTTGAGAATTTAAAACAATGTATTTTGATTATCCTCAGATCCTTCCCCACTTTCCCCACCCCTGGCTCTTTTATGACTTATTTTAAAGGACTTTCAGTCCAATTCCTGTCCCCTAAATATTCGTGGGTGAGGGTTTACCACCTGGCATCTTGCCAACTTCTTCAGCGACATTGTCATCAAAACTTTGACACTTTTTGAGTAGAAGTCACAAAGAGTTCTCTCATTGTTTATTTTCAGAATTTGACTTTTCCACAAGACAAATCCTGATATAAAAGGATTAAACGTTTTAAAAAAACATTTTACTAAGGCAGTAATATTTGTAGTAAAGTAACGTCAATTGTTCTTTCCAAATTTATCACTAAGGTCATGTTAGCAATTTTTGGCTTTACATGATGTGAATCAGGAGATCCATGATCAAGAACGGGGTAGTTATTTATAAGGGAATTGGCAAAAGTGTCCTTGCCCTTTCAGCCACATGGGAATAGACAAGCAAGTGCCACTGGTAGAGAGCAGTAGACCCAACACACAGGGAAGGAACTGGCGGTGACTTAATCTAGTGTTTTCCAGACTCTAGACCTGTGAGCTGAACAGAATCTAAGGACTCCTGTCCTTTCAGCCTCAATAGACTCTTGTGTTCATTGTATTTTCTAGAATTTTAGTTCCATGGACCTATCAGGTTTGGTTGTTTCACCAATCAACATGTCTCACAAGATAAGCCATCCACATTTCTTTGGTTTCCCATGGCGAAACTCACTTGTATACATGTATGTAATACTTGTTCAATGCCCTCACAGGTCTATATCCTGATATCTGTATAAGAAAAAGTGATATTTACAACATATATAATCATTGAATGTTCTAAAATTGATGCATGATTTTACTTTTGAAGAGATTATATTTAACTATGCATGCACATATAAATCTGTATATGAATATATATAAATACATGAATGTATATGTGTCATTATCACAAAAAGGGGACAGTGGTACTATGTGGAGTAATGTGTGGAAGTGGAGTGTGATAGTGCAAATAGGAAAGCACAATTTACATATATATATTTAAATGATTATACATATATATGGGAGGTGTATATATGAAATTTGCTAACTACAGCATGTTGGCATTTACAATAAAAGAATGAAAATATAATTTTCCATAGCCGGATTTTCTCCATGGAGATAAGGTGAAACCTAAATGCAGTGATATCAGGAGGGTGAGATGGAAATACCTGGTAGGTGCAGAGTCTATGAATCTTTGTGCTCCTAGATAGTCATTGGGAATGCAGGGCAAACACAAGCATAGTTTGGGGCTACAGCACGTTTATTTTCATTGTTCAAATACATGAAACTCAATTCCAACACAAGAGATGGATGTTATATTTCACTGTCATCAATATTGCATCTGAGTGCAAAATCTGCTCTTACATATGTGTCACTTTACCACAACACACAAAATATATTTGCCAAACACTGAAGCCTTAGTAAATCGTCGAATAGAAGGTTCAATTACCCATGAATTGACACAATCAAGATTTCCACATTAATATCCACATGTAATCATTTGTCTAACATATATGTCTGGGGCCACATATGGTAAGAAATGAAATTCTATCACCCTGAAAAGCAATCACTTCCATGATAATCATTAAAACTGAAAAGTAAAGAAAAAATGGAATTTTTTCACTGAGGAGGAGAGAATACTCAGCATGACTTTAAACACTGTTGACATTAACATGGCTCTCTATAGAATAGTTCTTCTTTCCAAGTTCAATCCTAAGCACTGATGAGCTACACAAAATCCTTTAAAATCACTATTTTCAAGGAACTACTTAATATAAATACATATGATGTACTAGTTCCATATGTAAAATGCACAGATAAAGCACACAGGATGTGCATAGGGATATTCAGAAACACTAAGTACTTTTTGAGACTGTGTAGAATCACTCAGGGCATATAACCCTAGGCATGGAAGACTCACTAAAATCAGAGCCTGAGGTAGGGAACATTTGAGATGGGGTTCCATGTATAGCAGAGTCAATAAGGTACATGTCCTCATTTCCAATGACTGTTGGCTAGTCAGTCAGAAACCTTTGGTTATAGTTATAAAATGGTTCCCCAGAGTCTCACGTATTGAATATTTTTGCCGAAGACATCAGCATTCAGAAAAGTATTTATGGAAAGGTGATGAAGGATGGGAACACAATGTCATAGCTCTTCGTGTGTCCAGCCATGATTGGAAGAAATAGGTCATTGATATGCAACATATTGAAGCACATGTTCTGTGCTACCTTCTGAAAGACCTTCTCTATCTCCATCTCAATCTTTGATCCTCTCTCTCTCCCCTTCCTTCAGGGTGAGATCTGTCTCCTTTCACCCATGGATTCCAGATCTTTAAATTATTTTATTTCTCCATAACTCAGATCAATAGAAATATATACTATCAAAAACTTTTTAACAGTGAGAAAAAATAGGTCTTCTCTTTACTTGATTTTTCAGATATTTTGTCACATCAGAGGAATTTCAGTCACACATAACCTTTGCGAATTTAGGTGTGTGGTCATCTGTTTCACTGAATATATTAGAAGGCACACATCCATGAAAGCAAACCTTTATATGTTGGTAGACCTAAACTTCAGCAGCGTCTCACATGGTTACAAATTTCTTTCTGTGTAAGGGAAACATCAAATCCATGTGCTCAGGTGTCACACAGTGCAGTGGGGGGTAAATGTGAAGAAAAATACCCACCTTTAAAAATACATCAATACTCATAAATAAGGATACATGACATTTCCAGGTACTACTGACTTGCATACATGCACATAATACATGGACACAAAAAAATAATGCAAAAAACTAAAATGAATTCAATACATTTTAGTCAAAATGTAGATTATAAGAATTAAAGAAGTAGGATTATTTCTTTAATAGACAACTTGGATGTCATTACACACCATTACAAAGAGCAACACTAAACTTTTAATGTACTCATGAACACACAAATAACATAACATTTTTAAGAGTCTTTTTCTTTTCTGTCTTCACTTAGCTTTTACAAAAGAACTGCATTAACGACATCCAACAAACCCTACGAAACTGAGTGAGGCAATGGGCTTGCCGTGGATTCATCTCAGTTGTGATCAACCGAAAGTACAGTTCATTACAAACGTTCTGGATTTGCTGTTTGGACTTAGCAAGGAAGCGCCCCTGCTTCACACTGACGTGCACTGCTAGTGCTGCTCAGTCACACAGTCAACCTCGCAGTGTCATTCATGACTTTGTCAGGATTCATTATTAATTCACAACACAGGTAACATTATTGATGCCTTGATAATGTCCTACGGATTCTTCGGGTCATATCAAGGAGCTTTTCAAACAGATTTTCACACAGTCCTTTGAAAGCCAGACAGATTGAATTTATTTCCATATTAAACTGACCAATAGTGCAGTCTTCAAAAGGCCACAGTCATGGGAACACAACAAAGTTTTCTACTGGTATGATTCCCTCTACTCACGTATCAATATTCATTTTTGTGTAACTTTAAATGTATGGCATAATAACTTTTTCCTCATTTATATTGTGACTTAGCATATAATGTCTTCAATGTGTCACATTATCTAATGTTTTTAAAGATTTACATTAAAATATTATACCACAGCACATTGCTAAATTCAAGAATCTTGTAAAATTTCTTTTCATTTTTCTCAGCAGTGTATTGTTTTTAACACATCAAGTAACACTGCAAAGTCTAATCAGTCTTTCTCTAGTATTATTCAGCACTAAATCTAGGTACCTCATGAAAAAGAAAATATATCTACTGTGAAGAATTTTCCTATGGCAATGAATTATTGATGGAACAAATGGCGCTAAGAAAAGACTGCCATAGCACTGTGTTTTCCTTACACTTGGAGTCAACAAATGCTCTAAACTGTCAGCATATCTTCACAAATCAGAAAATATAACTTTAGCTGATGGTCAAAGTATTCTACTTTGAATTTTGTCTTTAAATGGTTCCTGTGTTGGGAATGTAAAATATTGTGAAATAAAAAATTGATGTCTACCAGAGTTAAATATTATTCCACGGAATATAGTAACACTTATGGAAATTTTTAATTTTTTTTTCTATAATAATCTACCATAGCATTTTATCAAGTCTGTACACTGTTTTGGACATTAGATTATGAATGGTCCACAGTGAAAAAGATTTGATATTTAAATAAATATTCACCCCTTTCTCAAATATATTAAGAGACTTCTACATTATACAATTTAGGATTTCAAAGTTGCATATATGAATGCACATTTTCACATATTCACAAGTTATTTACAGAACATGTAGCATCTCCTTGATACTTATGTGCTTTGTGTGCACAATGTCTAGTTTGATGAGACAGACTGAGATATTAGATCTTAGAAATTTGTGACATTCCTGTGCACTACGAACTTTCTGATGATTCCTAATACAGGAACCATTAGTAAATGGAGGCTGACATTTTAAAAAAATATATACGTTTTCTCTACAATAAGGACTCTGATATTCAACTAGATTGAATAGAACAAAAGACTTTCTCATATTCTTTATATTTCTACATTTTCTTGCTTATAATTCTGGATTCTGTTTTGTACTCTCAGGATTGAGACAAGAGTAAAAGATTTACCACATCCTGTGCAATTGAAAACTTTCCCTGTAGAATGAATTCTAGAAAATATCTACCATTTCATAAATGATTAAAGGAATTTCCTAATAAATGTGTTTGTAGTGTCGCCTTTCTTATGAATTCTTTGATGTTCTCTAAGAGTTGAAATGTGAGTAAGAGACTTCTCACACCCTTTTCAGTTGTTGTATGGTTTTTCTTCTGTATGAATGCTCTGATGTTGGTATATACTGAACTCACAGTAAAGGAATTGTCACATTCTTCATCTGAGTGGGGTTTCTGTCTAATATGAATTCTCTGATGTTCTCTAAGTTGTGAAATTTAAGGAAAGGAATTGTCACATTCCTCTCTTTTCTAAGGGTTCTCTGCAGTATGTCTTTGGGATGAACTCTAAGATGTGACAAATGACTATACAACTTGATACATTCCTCTTACTTGTAGGTATTCACTCCAGAATGATTTTGCTGATAAAACTGAAAGTTTGACAATGACATAACACTCTTGCCACATTCTTCACATATTTAGGGTTTCACTCCGAAATGAATTTGCTATTGAAATGCAAGATACACCTTTCAACTAAAGAACTTGTCATGTTCTTCACATTTGGAGGGATTTTCTCCAGTATGTGTTCTATGATACATCCTAAGCTCTGAGCTCCTTGTAAAGGACTTGTCACATTACTCACAAGTAAGGAGCATCTTCCCGGTATGTATTCGCTGATGGATCGCAAATTTGAACACCAAGCAAAGGACTTGACACATTCTTCACATTTGCAGGGCTTCTCTCCAGTTGATCAGGTTTATGCATTTTTAAGACTTTACGCCTGGGTAAAGCACATGTGATAATCTTCACATTTATAAGGTTTCTCTCCAGTGTGAACACTTTTATGACTTCTAAGGTTTGAGGCCCAAGTAAAGGACTTGTCACATTCTTCACATTTGTAGGGTTTCTCTCCAGTGTGAGCCCTTTTATGCATTTTAAGAGTTGAGGCCCAGATAAAGGACTTGTCACATTTTTCACATCTGTACGGTTTCTCTCCAGTGTGAACACTTTTATGTATTAACATGAGGCCCAGGTAAAGGACTTGTCACACTCATCACATTTGTAGAGTTTCTCTCTAGTGTGAACACTTTTATGAATTCTAAGAGTTGAGAGCTGGGTAAAGGATTTGTCACATTCTTCACATTTGTAGGGTTTCTGTCCAGTGTGAACACTTTTATACCTTTTAAGACTTGAGGCGTGGTTAAAGGACTTGTTATTTTCTTCACATTTGTAGGATTTCTCTCCAGTGTGAACATTTTTATGCATTTTAAGACTTGAGGCCCAGATAAAGGACTTGTCACACTCTTCACATTTGTAGGGTTTCTCTCCAGTGTGAACATTTTTATGCATTCTAAGGATTGAGGGCTCTTTACATTTATAGGGTTTCTTTCCTATATTAATAATTTTAAGCATTCTATTATTTGAGGCCCAGGTAATGGATTTGTCACATTCTTTGCATATGTAGAATTTCCCTCCAGTGTGAATACTTTTATGCCTTCTAAGACTTGAGGCCCAGGAACGAAACTTGTTACATTCTGCACATTTTTGGAGTGTACCTGAATTACAAATACTTTGAGGTCTTCTAGGTGTTGAGTTCTTCAGCCAAAGCAAAAAACAAAAACACACACAAAAAAAGGATTGTATTTCAACGTGGAGAATAAGGACGGGAAAAATCACACGTTCAGAGATATCTAAAGAACATGTAATAGGAATGAATAAAATTTCCAATAGCAATGAGAAACAATCAAGTGTACAAAAATAACATGTGAGGAGAAAAGTAGCTGAAATCATAACAGTGTGAAAATTAATTCGATAAATATAGAGAATATATAAAAACAGACAAATAAATGGTCAGACAACCACAAGACAGTCATTTGGAAAGTCCGAATACATATTAACAAGGGCCTGTATTTCAAGCCCTAGACAGTGTGAGGAAAGCAGTGAGAAAAAAATGAATACTTAATCCTATTAGGGGAACATGCCAACTCATTATATCAGGAGAAATCTGCCTCCATATCAGATATATTTTCAACAAAATCAGAGCAAGATTAGCATGTAATAAGGTAAAATTTTAGTTAAGGTAATGAAAGTGACCACATTAACTAAACCTCACTTATAAAAAAGTTTTATATTAAACCTGATGAAGAAGCACATTTGAAGTAATGCACCTATTCATGGCAAACAAGCATAAAAAAAGAAACCAAGTAGGATCAGAATTATTTCACAGATCAACAGCATTCTGATGATATTAACATATTGTTCCTAGATGAAGATGGAATGAGTGTTTTTATATTTACTTGGAAAGTACTCTAGAAAAAAATCACATAATGAGTTACAAAGCACACATCAATAAAACAAATCTTTTTAAAATGATCATATGCTTGTAAGTAATTCTGTAACAAAATTACAAGAAAAAACTAGAAAGGAAATCAAAAAGTCTACAGAAATAAATGTTTGTGGAATTCATTTGAATAAATTTAGGGTCATTGTTGTACACCAGAAGGAAATTTCTACAAAATAGTTCTTTACAAAAAACTATAGATTAAAATCATGACCTTAAATTGGGTGTGAAACAAAATTGATGACATTTCTATGGAATGCAAATTTCTACTTCATATAGAAGGAGCTAAACACAAAGTATTAGATGGTGAGAAATAACCACTGGAAAAGAACAAAAACAAAACAGAGAATAGAAAACATAACATGACATCAACCAATCTATCCATTCAAAAAAAAAAAAAGACCAAAGACTGTACAAGGTAACCAAAGCAGTGAGAGAAAAAAGAAACTCAGAAGATACAGGTGAGACTTCAATGAAATACAAAGTGTCATGAAAGAGTCCCAGAAGACAAGGTCAAAGTCTACAGAAAAGAATACTGGAAGAAGTGCATGAATTTCTAAATTCATAAAGAAACTGAAGCACCATTTCAATGTCTCCAAGGAATGACAGTTGAAATCTAAATGGGTTCATTAGTGAAATTTCACAAATAGGTTTTTCAGTCACCATTATATCTGGAAAACAAACATATAAAAACCACAACAATGTACAAAATTAGATGTTACCTATATATCCATATTCAGGTTGGAAGCTGTGTAGTACATTTGTGAGCATGTAAATACAGGACTGCTGAGAAGGGCGTATGCTGAACACTTGTTGCTTTTTTGCCCACACTTTACTATTCTGACAACATCAAAACGTATTTTGATCACATTTGATGATGCTATTACATGGCTTTAAATCCCATGCCTGGACAACACTGGATACTTTGCTATCTTTCATTTATTTTTCAACCAACAAATAAAACTTGGACTGAACATAAGCACTTGACTATGTTGCCTTTGATGCTGAGAAGTTACCAAACCTGGGGCTGCTCCCCTGAATAACACTGACTCCCTCCCAACACCTATCAATGCTGAATAGCTCATTACTAAAACCTGGAGCTTTGTGCCCAACTCTCACTCTTGATTTTGGGATTCTGTCTAGTTTGACTTTCTCCAGGACTTACATGTGATGTTATAACTACTGTGATTTTATATGTGGAACCTCCCTGACCCTCCCAGAAAACATTTTCCTCATGTCATACACAGCCTCAGGGTGCAGTCTTTCCAATTATGTAACAATCCCTGAGCCCTGGAAGGGAATGCTGTGACACGGTATCATATTTTGGGCAGTGTACTCCAGAGACTCTTACGAAACATTGGTTACGCTGTGGTTTTCTGTATTAAGGACCATCTGTGACAAACTTAATTTCTGATGAGGTTTGAGGGATGACCAAATCTGTGTGTATGTAGGTATGTCAGATGGATTCAGTTTAATATTATACTATTTTACCTTATGAGTAGGAGGATGTCTCTTATGCCTTTACTTGGGTTAGCCGTAAGTCTCTGCCATTCAAACAATGGCAGCAGATAGGGGGTTTTGTACTGAAGCAGGTTTTAAATCTACTCGGAAAATGGTTGCTTTCTTCCAGAACATACGATCCACTATTGCCTTGGTCCAGTCATCACTATATCTAACACAGACCAAATAACTGATTATTATTTTTATTCTTGGTTCATGTATCAGAACTTGTACTACAAAGAAAGAAGTTTCTAGGTAAGAGTCATGTTGATTTTAAATATTCTCTGACTCAAGTACATGGTTTCCTCAGCAATAGGGTCTTACCAAGATCTTCAAGGAAACCAGCAGCATTGGCACTAGCTGGCAGTTTGCTGGTCTACGGTACCTCACTGCCAACAGCTCCAAAAGGAAATCAGTTCCCATAACTGCACTTTTTGCTTGTAAATCATAGTGTCAGGTGGGAATACGGTCTCACTGTTCTAGGGAAACTCCATCAAAATATTATATATATGAGCTTGCATATATATTAGGACATTTCTTTTGAACATGAGAAGTTATCACAAGACTTTTTCAAATCTTCACTGTTAGGTGACCTTTCCCACATTACATATCCACCCTGCCCTGCCTGGCACCACTGCATTCAGATGTCCCTGTTCTATGTTTCTCTTTAAACTTGTAAACAGCTGTGTTGTATTTTCCCTCTTTTGAAAGCTGATCTCACTGACAACCATTTCTGGATTTCCAGGCTTCTAGGAATTCCCAGTTAAACACATACATCAACAGTAATATACAATAGTGAGAGAAAAAGTGACAGTTGAGACTTTTGTTTCTCAATCAGGGTTATCTCAGTCAGAAGGTATACTAGTTAGTTTTTCATTGCTGTTATAATTTGCATCAACCAAATGAAGAGTCACAAATTCATCACATTCCTCCAGGAAACATAACCAGAATCTTCACAGCAACACCTCACTCTCTGATAACAAATCTGTCTTACTCTGCTTTTACTGTGATAAACTACCATGAACAGAAACAATAAATGGATGACAATCTATTTTCCTTATGTTTCCAGAGATCACCTTGTAAATGGCAGGGAGAAAGCCAAAGGACACGGATGTAGGCAAAAGTCAAAAGCAGAAAGAGCACAGCTTCAGGCACATGCTGGAAGCACAGGGAGAACACTACATCTAGGACAAGCGTGTATACTGCCATGTTACACCCTCCGTGACATATGTGCCACAATTCTGCTACCCCCAATCTTTTCAAACTGAGTGTAAAAATACATGAGCCTTTGGGGTACCTTTCTCATTCAAACCAACACATTCCCTTCCTGGAACTCAGAGGACTGGGACCATATTATGATGCTAAGTGCACTTAATCCAACTTAAACATTCTTTATAGTCATCAACAATCTCAATACTGTTCAAAATTTCAAAGTCTACTATGAGATTCAAGGCATTCTCTTTCCTATAATTCCCTAGGAAATGAAAATGGACAAATTACATATATCTACCATACAATGGCCCAGAATACACATTCCCATTGGCAGAGGTAGGAAAGTGAGCATAGTTAAGAAAAACTGGACCTCAGAAAGACCAAACCAGTTAAAGACAGACAATAAAAAAACTAAGAATACCAATATGTTAATTTTTAAATGCATAAATATACAAATCAACACATAAACAAAGAACAAAGTCCAAAATATCATATTACCTCAATTCACATCACACTATGTAAACAGGTGCAGACAAAGACAGCATGACCACGGATGCAACTCTGGGCATGTAAATACAGGGCACATCGTACACATAGAACTAAACCTACATACATAATGGCAGCTAATTTTTACAAAGTAGACAAAACCTGCCCTGGAAATAAGGACAGTCTCTTCAACAGATACTGCTGTCGAAACTCAGTATCCAAAAGACAAACATTGACACTTGATCCATATCTCAAAAGCCACACAATATGAATTGAAAACAGAACAAAGGACCAAACTCTAAGATTCATATGCTGAACGTGACAAGAAAAACGTGGAAATAATAGCCAGTTAATTGAATGGCAAAATTCAACACATAATTATCAATAATAACTCTGAAAAATGAATGTTTATGTCCTCATGAGACAAAAAGAGGCCACTGCCGAGGCCAGCTGGCCTCAGCAGAGCACGAGTCCTCAGAAACGTGGGATGAAAGAGACAAGAGGAACACAAGGAGGGCCGACAAGACAGTCTCCTGATCAAATCGGCAAATCTTTATTCTTCTAGGGGGTATTTATAATCTTGGGGAGTCAGGCACCCATACAGGAATGTGGTGATTAACAGAGACAAAAGCCCACCATCAGGTTATGTAAATACTAAAAGGGCAGGCAGGGGCTAGATGGGGTGTGGTGGCCAAGGTTGCTAGGAGACAAATCCCTGGAAGATCCAGGAGCCAAGGCCATGCATAGCCAAGGGCAGCTACGGGTGGGGGACCTTGTTTGCTAAACAATAAGAAGCTCTAAAAGGCACGTAAGAAACTGATTAACATAATTGGTATCAACAAATGTCAGGATGTTACATTTGCCAAAGGGCAACACAGAGGTCACTTGGTCCCTGGCATCTCCACCCTTTTACTAGAATTAAAAAGATCCAAGCTTGGTCCCTGAGAGGTGGTAATGGCTGCAGATGGAGAGAAAGACAGAGACCTAACCCCCATGGCCTGTTGTAGGCAATCATGTCTTTTGCTGGGGAGAGGTTTTGAGTTATTATTCTTTTGACATGAACCTCCTTGCAGTTAAGCATGTCTTTAAGAGACCCCGACATATCCAGTTATCGATATTCTCTTTTCAGTATTTTGTCTGACACTCTCAAGTAATGGCAGCCTTTTGCTTATGAGGTGCGGGGAAGCCCCTGAGCTTTTTTATATGCACGTATATATACGGCAATCCAAGATCTTGGTCTATAATTATATAATTAAATGGGTTTTGATGCCATGGAGTCAAGCTGCTGTCATACAAAGGTCATGACTCTGTTAAATACCAAGAGTCCAAAGCTGATAAACAATAAAAATCCGATAGAAGGGCCTTGATAAACCCCATAAGTTTGTTAGACATAACTAATTGTTGGTTTTTGTACAGTACTATTATTAACACATAGGAATCATTTTTTCCCTGAAAAAGGTCTGCAATAATACATGGTGTTAGACCTGTATTTATACATTGTCTTAGCTTTCCGGGGGTTTAGGCATTTTGTCCCCCCACAATTGTCCCAGTCACCAATGTCCCAGTTCCCTCTGGCCAAGTAGGTCAGGCCACCAAGTGTCCAGTGCTGAAGGCAATAGTCTGGCTGGCTATTCGAGGTGATGCCAGACTTGACTCTCCATTGGACTGCAGCCTGTTGGTGGATGTTGGAGGCCTGTCTTGTCCAATTCCAAGTTGAACCTCATGATTGTTCACAGTAGGTCTTTGGCAGTTATGGCAACCTGTGAAAGGAGACATAAGCCTCAGGAGTTTCTACCTCCTGGGCTAAGGGGTTAAATTTTTTCCTTTCCTTTTTCTAGTTTTCTTTGGTCTCTGGTCTTGTAATATTTTAAACTTTTTGGCCAGGATACAAAAAAGGTTGTGGCTCATCTATAGGAAACATAGAGCCATATACTTCTGGTCACTGTTTTTGTTTAATCCAATGTCTAACAAATTTAGGTTCCATTTTGAATTTTTGAAAATTTTAAACAATGCTAGTTGGAGCTGAACATGGGGTCACAGGCTCTCTATTCCCCCTTTTTGTTTTTATAATTGTCCTCCAATGTCTTGGTAATTGTGCTCCATGATAGCTTGTCCCTGTGGATTGTGAGGTTTTTACTCCTTGGGGCAAGTCTAACATAGCAAAGCATTGGAAAAGGTAGAATTATCATTAATTAATACTTTTAATATAAAAACCAAACATATGTTTGTTCTTTAGACCATTTAAACCTCTAATACCATAATATGTAATAACATTAGAATTATCTTACTGGGAGTACTATGTAATGTTTTACTCCCTTTTTAAAGGCTTTAGTATTAAACCAATGTTTGATTATATTAAAGTTTACAGGTATAAGGTGATCTGTAGCTAATTTTTTTTAATGTAGGAGATCACTTATGATTAGGGCAAAATTACATACAGCTGATGAACCCTTTAAAATAGACACAGCTGAAGTCATGAGGATGGCAGTTATTTGACTCAGGAATGCTGTGTAACATTTTAATAACATTTTATTTTATAAAATACTTTTTTACTTTATTTAATTTAGTAGAATGGCTTTACTCTGAGGCTGTTTTGTTCATTTTTTTTGTTAAACAGTACATAATGTTCTATCAATATTATTTACTTAAAAAAGACATTGGTTTGTTTTTAGGATGTAACTCCATAAACCTTTTACTTAGCTAAACAAGAGGCAAGACTGCTGGTAAAAGGGTACTTTCTTTTAAAAGAAAGTTTTTAATTTGTCTGAATTAGAAAAACCATATTACAATCTACCATGTAAACCTGAACTAAACACCCAATAAAGAACACAGAAAACAATGACACCTAAAGGAACCTGGAAAGAGTTGATTTAAAAAAATTTCTTTTAGTCCATGTAGGACATTGTAACTAAAAGGTGAAAAGCAGTGATGCTCAAGGACATGGAAAAGCAAGCTTGAAGTAACTAAACATTAGAGAGGGAAGTACTCTATTTTAGAAGAATAGACTTTGAATCACAATGTAAAAAGGCAGGAAATAAAACCAGTGAAGGCTGTATCATATCTTTTACCCAAGTTACTTTTTTTTTTTTCTTTCCAACGGTGTAGTTGTTTCCTGGTATCTTGTAAAGTTTGGTGTAGTGATAAAGGTTCAGGCCCCCAGGGAGTATCCGAGTGTGTGACCACACCTGGTTCAGACCACACCTGGTTTAGACCACACCTGGTGAGCAATTGCAGCTAGGCATTTAAAGGTCAAGTTGTCCTCTGAGCAACTGCAGTTGACAAACTGAAGCTAGTTTCTGGCCGGGAATTTAACAGGGAAAAAGGCATGTAAGGGAGGCCAGGGCCCCACAGTTTGGTACTGTAGTGCTGTAAATTTACATGAGCTGTCTAGGTTCAGTCATTACAATACATCAGCTCACTTTATACCTAGTTAGTCTTGGAGGTTTATGGCTAGAAAAACCTTCCTAAGTTTTCCCCAAAACCATGCAAACTTTTAAACAATTATATTTAGAAATTAATAAATATACCAGATAAAAATGTTAAAATCCAAATTAATTTCCTTTAAAAATTGATAAGGATGTTATATATCAAAATTTAAAATAGTTTCTTGTAAAAACCAGTAAATGTATATAAAAGTTCATGTAAGAAACCTTTGCTTTTTCATGATTTTATCAAGAATTTAAAATAAAAACCAAAACAAAAACAACTTGCAATAGGATTAGGACATGTGATTAACTGCCTCTGGTTTAGTAGATTTCTAGATTAACATGATCTCCTGGAGTTCTACAGAACCAGTAAATTTCTGGGTGTGGCCATCTGGAATTATGCCATGTGGCTGGATTAAGATGGTGGCAAGGTCAAGTAGGTCAAAGTCATTTTGAAAAGTTTTGTCCAGGGTGGCAGTCAGGCCATGTGACTGTCGCCATATTGGTGAAGTCACACACTTAAGATATGGAGACCTGACCACATGGTTTCCTTTTTCCTAGTAAGGGCATTGGCCACAATCATGGACAAGCACATAGTATATAATAGAAATTACTTTTTAACTTTTAAAAGGCACCCAGTTAAATATTTTATTTTGTATGGTATATAACTTTTTTGTTTACAAATCTTATCATGTTTAGCTCTAGTTAGACGAGCAGTTGTCTTGGGACTATGAGATGTATTAACATTTAAAGTATAGGAGGAAGATGAATAATAATCTGTTAAAATTAATTTATCCCTCAATTATCATCAACAGCACAATGTCCTTTGCACTGAGGCTGTATTGTTTTTTCTTTCACTTGTTATAGGTTAAGGTGGCCAGCCTTATCCCATAATGAGTAGAATTGAATCTAAGGCTGGGGGGCCAATCCAGCTTTAGAGTCAATCTCTCCATGTTATTAAAAACTTACATACAAAGATTTATTACTATTAAACTCAGTGGTTCACATGGGACAGAAGAGCTGTTGATTTTCGTAATTACTAGCAGGGATAAAAATATACATTTTAATTTTGTTGCATTTACTTTTGCTGTGTAGCAAAATACCATACTACAAAAATCATTAGGTGCACAACAGTTTAGAAAAAGATCAGTTGTGCTTGTATTGTTTAAATGCAAGCATAGAGTTTTTGGGCAAGAATGAGTCCCATAACCTTGAAAATGCTAAGTAAGCATGTTATCATTGAGCCCTTTCCTTAGGGCAGAAACTACAAGCTACAAAGGGGCTGAGTTGTTTCTGAAAGCAAGGGCAAGGTGTGGAGCTGGTGAAATTTACATGATTTAACCCAGAGTAATTAACAAAAGAAAAGGCCTGCTCAACCTTGAGCTGTTGTAGGACAGAGATTTAACTACACCCTGTAAATGCCACATTTTTAAAGTATCTTATCTTTAGCTCAGCCTAGGGCCCTGCTGGACAATAAATGGTGGAAAAATCCTCCTCTATCAGAGATTTAACAGTTTCCATTCAACCACATCCTGTAAATCCTCCTCTCTCTCCTCTTTTTCCTTGGGATCCAAAGACTCTTGAATAACTGCTTGATTTTACATTTAAAGTAGTGGCAATTTGACATTTTTTAACTCACTCTGGCCATAAGACAGTCACAACATTTAAGACAAAACTGACATAGACAAATGACAAAATCCAGATGTTGTCAAATCACAAGAGACAGGAACAAAAGGCAGACATGAAAACTCTAAGGCTAGCCATCTTTACAACTAGGGAAATGCTAGTGGCGAGAAGCCAAAAGAATAGAATGCCTTTTGAACATTTTTTAACTCTAGAGGCAAGGTATTTACAACTTTAACTTGCCCTGAAGCAACAAGCTCTGACAGAGCTCACTCCCTTACCTGCAGCTCTGAAGGAGCTTCTAGGCAGGTTGGAATGTTTTACCTCAGAACATAAAGCAAAAAATACTTCCTGACAACCCACACCATAAGGAAATTGAAACAATAATACAATAACCTTCCAAATGATAAAAACTGAGACCCAAATGAATTCCCAGCAAAATTCTACCAGACATTTAAGTTCCATTAGCCAGTTTAACTGGAAAGGGAATAAACAGAGAGACATCTTAATTAAAGAATACTGTCTATTGAATAAACATCTACTGAATATCTCATCCAAATACCAAAGAATACACATTCTATTTTGTACCTGTTGGAACTTTCCCCAAAATGACCACATACTGGGGCACAAAATAAACCTCAACAAATGCAAAAATACTGAAACAACTCTGTGCATTCTCTTAGACCCCAATGCAATAAAACTTTAAATCAACACTGAAAGAAGCCTTATTAATCCACGAACTCACAAAGACTAAACAACACACTCCTGAATGATGCCTTTTTTTTTTTTCTTTAATTTTTACTCCTTGTACCTTGAGGGCCTCTTTGAGGCCCATAACAAGCAAGTAATGCTTACTTGTTTTTTGTCCCATGCCAAAACTCACCATTCACCGTCTGTAACAAACCGGGAAGGTGCCTTGAAGAGAAGAATCTCTGTAGCAAAGCTCGGGAGGGCACCTTGAAGAGAAAAATCTCTGTAGCGAAAGCTCGGGAAGGAACCTTGAAGAGAAAAATCTCTGAAGCAATGCTCGGGAGGGCATCTTGAAGAGAAAAATCTCTGTAGCAATGCTCGGGAGGGCACCTTGAAGAGAAAAATCTCTGTAGCAATCCTCGGGAGGGCACCTTGAAGAAAGTGTTGGACGGTGTTCACAGGAGTCGAAGGGTTGTCAAGCCCGACGTTGTGGCGCCAGTTGCTGAGGCCAGCTGGCCTCAGCAGAGCACGAGTCCTCAGAAACGTGGGATGAAAGAGACAAGAGGAACACAAGGAGGGCCGACAAGACAGTCTCCTGATCAAATCGGCAAATCTTTATTCTTCTAGGGGGTATTTATAATCTTGGGGAGTCAGGCACCCATACAGGAATGTGGTGATTAACAGAGACAAAAGCCCACCATCAGGTTATGTAAATACTAAAAGGGCAGGCAGGGGCTAGATGGGGTGTGGTGACCAAGGTTGCTAGGAGACAAATCCCTGGAAGATCCAGGAGCCAAGGCCATGCATAGCCAAGGGCAGCTACGGGTGGGGGACCTTGTTTGCTAAACAATAAGAAGCTCTAAAAGGCACGTAAGAAACTGATTAACATAATTGGTATCAACAAATGTCAGGATGTTACATTTGCCAAAGGGCAACACAGAGGTCACTTGGTCCCCGGCAGGCCACGTCGGAACAGATTTGAAAACTGCCTGTTGACTAGTTTCATAGTGAGAGAAAATGCTGCATTGCTATGCAGGACACCAGGGGAAAGATCAGTCAGGGTCTCCCTTTTGTGAATCCTGCATGCTGCAGTAATGTCCTAATACGCAAGATGAATTTCCTAGTGCAATAAGTCTACAAGGTTATTTGGGTAACTGGGATTTTTGCATTGGAATTGAGGTGTACTCCTCACAAGGAATTCAGATATGGTACAATAAAACTGGTAAAATCACATGGTTACAGTGGTCATATGCCCTCAGGATCCATGTACTACTGTTTTCCAGAACACCAAACTGCCATTCTGATTTTTAAATCTTGCGTTTAGACCACAGATAAATGCAGCCTTCAACCGTGGGGACAGAAGCATTTCTCTGCAGCGGGTGGCTGTTCATGTGCAGGTGCATGGGTACTTAAACTGTTGAGAATAAGTGACTGTGGCCCCCTCAGCACTAAAAGAGATATTCATGGCTTCTGCCCACTCACAGCTCAGGGTCCATTGAAACATGGATGAGAAAGAAGGTAAGAATGGAAGTATGGGAGGTTCTGTGGAAAGTGAGCTGTGTGGAGGTCAAGACATTCCCACTGCGTATATGAGCTGTACAACTAGGCTTTCTTTCACAAGATCGAGGCCAGAAGACCAGTCAACATTGTAACACCCCCCCATATTTTGCCTTAGTCAAAACCCAAGAATGAAAAAGAGAAAGAAACAAACAGAATAGAGGACCTGATCCCCGACATATAAATTTTTCCAGTAAATGGGTAATTGGCAGGGAACAATTGGCAATGCATAGGAACCAGGTGCATGTTTACTTGTATGCAAATATGAAATGAATTCTACTTACCAACATATTAATATACAAATGGAAAACAACTTGTATTATGTGGGTTGCATGAATTTTCTTGACCAGAAAAAGTCACTACATATTTCAGAAATACAGTAACTACACATTTTCTCTGATAAAACATAATTCTAGATTTTATTTTCCAATATATGGGTGTAGGCATAGTTCATAGCACGAGAAACTTAATATAACAGGTAAAAATAAGAGTGGAGAGATATGGATGTCATAAGAAAAATGCCAGTGGAAGTGAAAGCAGAACACTGTGTACTAGGAGGACAAAGTGAGAGAGTGAGAGAGGTCAGGGAAGAGGGAGGATGGTGAGAGAGGTGGAATAGAAACAGAAGTTGTGTAGGACAAGGCAAAAGGGAAAGTAAAGTTTCAAAGTTGATTTTACATAGCATAGAAATGGAATTCAAATTTGTCCCTGATAGAGAAGGAGCTCAACACAATGCATTAGATGGAGAGACAGGACCGATGGAAAAGAAGAAACGCAAAACAGAGAACAGAAAACATGACATGACACCAACCAACCTATCCAGTGAAAAAAACTGAACAAAGCCTGGACAAAGTTATCAAAGCACTGAGAGGAAAAAGAAATTCAGAAAGATACAGGTGAAAAGAGGCTGTTAAAAGAGACTTCAATGAAATGCAAAAATGTCATGAAAAAGTAACTGAGAGAGAAGGTCAGAAAGCTACAGAGATGTGTCCAGAGAAATGCATGAATTCCTAAGGACATCTGACCTGTTCTATTACATACAAAAGAAAAACTGAAGCACCATTTCAATGTCTCCAAGTCAAAATGGGTTTATTACTGATCTCTGACAAACAGATTTTAATGTCACTTTAATTATGCATGGAAAGCAAGCATGTAAAAATGTGGGAAAGAAAAAGAGAGAGAAGAAAATTCATCTATTATAAGTCTAGCATACATTGGCTGGAGAGATGGACTAGCAGTTAAGAACTCTTGCTCTTCCTCCAGAGGAGTAGTATTCACTTCCTAACACACGCATCGCAGATAACAGCTGTCAGTCACTCCATTTCAGGAGGTCCAATGCCCTCTTCTGCACTCTACGGGACTTGCTTGAAATGGCTGCACTCATGTACATGCAGACAAGACACTCATACACATAAAGACAGTGAATGAAAATATTTTTTAAATTACATCATTAGAAAGAAAGAAGACATGGAAGATATTCAATAATGAAACAATGTTTACAGGAACAGGAAGTAATGTTTGCTTTTTAATCATTTCTACATAATCCATGGGCAATAAAAGTTATCTAACTTTTACCACATGACAAGTGTTGTTGAAACTGCTATTAATTTAGTGATCACAATTTCCTTCTAGTAAAAACTCCATGGCAAAATCATTTGCAAGTATTTATCCTTCTGTATTAGGAATCTTGGTTAGAGGTCCTTCATCCTCTCTAACCTACCTGGTTGACTACAATCCCTCCTGTCTTCACTTTCCAGGGTTCTTTGCATTGCTCCAGGCAGGAAATCAGAACAGGTGTACACACTGCAAGACCTGTGTGTGAGAAAGAGGCACATGATGCTGGCTAGATTCCACAGAAAGTACCGGATTTCTCACTCACACTGTGCTCCTCCAGTAATACACAGAGAACAAGATGACGTTCCAAATAATTTCCCAATTTTATTATCTGACAGAATCTTTGGGTTACATAAGAAGTTCTTCAATGTTCATATGCTGAGTTCTAACACTGAGTCAAAATGCAGCTAGGGAAAGAGAACTTTAAGACTCTGCCACAGTACCATTTACTAAGGTGATTCTGAAATCAACGAAGATGAATAATTTCTCTAACAAGTGAAAATATAAACATAGGATATAGTGTGAACATGTTCTTCTCAATACCAAAAGATTTCCAGTACTGTGATTTCTAAGAATCTAAGCCTTGGTCCTCAAAACTAACCAACTGTTTTGTGCATTACATTTTTTGGATTTTAGCTCCTTTGACCTATCAGGATTGGTTTTTTCACCAATCAACCTTTCTCACAAGATAAGCCATCCTCATTTGTTTGGTTTCACCTGTCCAATGTCACTTGTATACATGTATATAAAATTGGTTTGATGTTCACAGAGGTCTATCTGTATAAGAAAACTTGAAATTTAAAAGTTATATAAACAATGAATGTCCTAAAATTGATGCATGATCTTACTTTTTGTAGAGATTATATTTAAATATGTATGCATATATAAATCTATATATGAATATATATATGAATGTATGTATGTTATTATCATAAAAAAGTACAACAGTACTATTTGGAGTAATGTGAGGAAGTGGAATGTAATGTGCAAACACGAACATAAAATCTGTTTATTTATTTATATGTGTGTCAGTGTGGGTATACTTCAGTATTTGGCAAATACATTTTGTGTTTTGCGGTAAGTGACACATATGTAAGACCAGATTTTGCTCTCATATGAAATATTGATGACACTGAAATATAACATCCATCTCTCGTATTGGAACTGACTTCTATTTTTTTGAACAATGAAATGGGCTGTAGCCCCAAACTATGCATTGGTTTGCCCTGCATTCACTGTCAGTATCTAGGAACACAGATATTCATAGACTCTGTACTTACCAGGCATTTCCATCTCATCCTCCTGATATCACTGCATTTAGTTTTCACCTTATCTCCATGGAGAAAATCCAGCTATGGAAAAATTCTAATTAAATCCATTTTTTGTAAATGCCAACATGCTGTAATAAGCAAATTTTACCCACACCCACGCTCACACTGATACACATATAAATTTATAAACGGATTTTATATTCGTATTTGCACCATCACATCTATTTTCTTTAAAAAACCAGAGTTTATGAAGGTTTTTCCCCAATATGAAAATCGTCTGTAGTAGTCCACTGCCAGGTATGTGGTAGGAGGTCAGATCTCCGAGGAAAAGATAAAACTGGAACTCTGTCTGTAGACCATGCTGGCCTCAAAATCACGGAAATCCGCCGGTGTCTGCCTCCCAAGTGCTGGGATTAAAAGTGTGCACCACCGCAACTTGTGAAAATGTTCTTTTACTGTCAGGGTTTAGAGGAAGGTTTAGTGGAAGCACGGAATGTGGGCGGGGTCAGAAGAGTGAAACTAGGGAGGGTGCGAGTGGGCGGGCCAAAGCAGGGTTTGGGAGGAGTGAAGACAGGCTAGACTGCTGGGCTGTAGTGTGACTGGGACACTAACCAGAGCAGAGGAGAGCACAGGAAGCAGAGAGGTGTGGAGCCTGAGGAGAGCCGCGCAGGAGCAGACCTCTCAGGGAACGCCAAGTCTCAGGTTCCCCTGGATCCACAAGTAGCAGCACAGTGCTTGAGCAGAGGTAGACGGAAAGGGAAGTGAATGTAGGTGGGGGATGGGAAACCGCACTAGAGCCACTGGAGGTCAGCGGAATGCAGGTGTAGGAATCAGCAGCAGGCTGGAGTTTGGAAAGTCGCCTATCCCAGGAGCACTGTGGAATGGAACTGGGGACAAAGGGAGAAAATGAATATTTAAAGAGAAGCCTTGGGGCTCTAAAAGCGGAGGCAGGCGTGTGGGATTCAACGGGGATTTAGTCTTATATTCCGTTTTATTTTTTTTTCTTCCTTTCTCTTTGTGTCCTTGTTTTTTATTTTGTTGTTTGTTTATTTATTTACCTATCTTTTTGGTTGTTTGTTTGGTTTGTTTCCTTTTTCGGAGAGATGGTCTACCTATGTAGCAGCAGCTGACCTGGGGCTCCACGTAAAAAGCAGGCTGGTCTTGAGCTCACAAATATCAGGCTGCCGCTGCCTATTGAGTGCTGAGGTTAAAGCCTTGGTGTCCACAATTCTAGACTTGTTTTTTATTTTATGATTATTCTTTAATAAGAAAGTCAGCTCTTGAAAATTTTGCTGCAGATATTTGGGTATGTTGACCTCAGTATTCTCTTATATAAACTGTGTTGCATTTGTGCTGTGGCTGCAAATATACATGTATAAAGAAACAGGAGAGAAAGCTCAGGGGTTAAGAGCACCGGCTGCTCTTGCAGAGGATCTGGGTTTGATTTCTGGCATCCATATGATGATTACAAGCGTCCTTAACTCCAGGTACAGGGAGGCAATTCATTTAGGCAATAAATTCATTAACATAAAATTAAAAGCACTAAAGGAATTTAGAGCTAAATGGACATAAGTAGAAATGGGCGTCCTGAGAGAAATTAAACACACGCTCAAAATCAAGTGGCAGTTCTCTCTGAAGTTTGGATTCTAGCGCCAAATGCAGAATATGTCCTCAAAGGAAATGAATTCAATATGGGCCAGAGACACTCATGTTCCCCAGTGGTGGCTGTATGTACTTGTCAGGGTGACTGACCTGGTGGACATTCTATCAGGTAAAGGAAGTTGAAACACTAGCACTGCATGAACTCAGCCATAAGGAAAACAAAAACAACAGACAGGTAATGCATGCTGAAAAGTATAATGACATTTGCCAGTGAATGGGGAGAACATGGGGAAATGACAGAAACCATGTCACTGCATCTGGGGGAAGTAAGCTCTACTGTCCTATCCCACAGCCAGCCGGATCATATTCTCCAACTCCAATTTTAAATTGTAAATATTAAGAAAATGAAATTGGGTACATTCATAGGAAAGGAAAATTTCATATTTGGATATAGTAATGACTGAGTAGATAAATATCCCATGTGCATGCAAAACAAAATATCAACCACTCCTCATAAAAGTGAGAAACCACATGTCACAAGAACATAAAGATTTTATTTTTATCAAAATTATTTATTTCTATTTTGTAGATAAGAGTGTTTTGTTTCTGTGTATGTAAGACTGACATGGGAGCCCTGTCTGTGGAGGCTGGAAGACAGGGTAGCATCCCGTGGAACTGCTGTTAAGGACAGTTGTTAGCACTATGTGTTTGCTGCAAATCAAATCTGGGTCCTTGGCAAGAGCATTCAGCATTCTTAGCCTCTGAACCTTCTCTCCACCCTGAAGAATTGAGTGTTAATGGTCACCATGAAGTACTTGTGAACTCAGCCTTTAAAGGAAATCTTTCACTTGAGTCCCCAACAGATTCTGTCTATGAAACTAAGTAGAAGCATTAGTACTTTTCCAATTAACACCCTCAGGCAGAAGACAGTGGGGCTGGCTCAGCTACCAGAGCTTCTGAAGAAAAGCAGAGTTTACCTTCTGTTCCCAATGATGAAAACCCTGTTACTTTGCATTGTTTGGAGAAATTCTTGTTCTTGTTGGCAGGTTAGACCACTGGAAGGCAGGAAGCAGAACTCCTGTTAGTGTCTCCACGCTGAGTCCTTTCTTCCTGTGTATCTTCTGAGAGGTCAGACAGTGAGAACGGCCTATTATGTTTTCTGAGGTGCTTCTTCCTCATGTTATGTTGGCAGGTGAAGAGGACTTTCAATGAACAGAAAGGAATTTTCTCAAAAGTAAGCGAAGACTGCTTTCGTCAGATTGCCTGGCAAGGAAACTCACAGAAGGAGGAGCGAGATGGCTTCTGTTCAGGTAAATACAGTCATCGAAATGCACCATGTGCATAGGGAATGCTGGGATGAAATGGAGCACAATGCCAGGTTCTAGCCTCGGTAGTTTCGAAGGTTCCCAGCTTTGTATGAGATGCCACCTTATAATTCATGTCTCCTGTGATATGGAATTCTCTTTTATTGTTCTCAAAATGGGAGTACTTTGTATTTTTCTGCCATGGTTTACTTGACTCTGAATGTATGTGTTCACAAATTGAGAGCAGTGTTTGTAGTTAATTAAGATGTTCATTTTATGTATTTAGGAATGAACCATATCATCTTTCTTTTTAAATATGTAAAGGATACATGTGAATTTACTGTACAGGAAAGTATTGTTTGCCCCCAATACTTGTGTGTCTGTTAACTTTTTTGAGTATATTTGCCATCTGCATCATTCAAACTGATTTTTTCCTTTATATGTGCACATTGAACCTGAGGACATTAGTACATACCTGGAGCAAATTTGACTTACGAGCTGGCCCACTTGCCATTCAGTATATATTGTATTTAATGAGGTTCCTTATCTTAGGTTTGACTGTTTCTGAGTGCTTTGAAATCAGTCTTTCAAAAGTAACAGGTTAAAAATACAGAAGAAAGAGTAATCTCCCCATCTGAACAAGCTCTGTGACTATCTCCATACTGAGACAGTGTGCAGATGTTGTTTCCATATTGGGTATAAGCTGATCAGAACATCTGGAAGGAAATGCCTGAAACTGCATGTTTCTGTATTTTAATTGCCTTTTTTTAATCAAGGTTATTTTCATTCTGAGTTGTATCAGAGACAAACTGGTATTCTTTTGACCCATCTGATTCTTGTTCTATTTTCTTAGAATTTATTTAGCAGTGATTTGAAATCAAGGAAATCTGATGTTTCCTCGCGTCTAATACTGTCTTCAGGAGCACATGTTCAAATCTTCCTTTTTTCGTTTTTGGGTTCATTGACTTTCAAGGATGTGTCCTTTGACTTCTCCCAGGAGGAGTCGTAATGCCTAGACTCTGCTCAGAAGGCTTTGTATAGGGAGGTGATGTTGGAGAACTAGAGCCATCTAGTTGAGGTGAGGACATATTTCCTCCAGAGTTGTTTGTACTATTCTACTTCCTTTGACAGCTAACCATCTACACTAAGTGCATGGTTTTTTTGAGGACCAAGTCTTAGATTCTTAGATATCACTGTACTGGGAATCTTCTGGTATTGAGAAGATAATGTTCACACTTTGTCCTATGTTTACATTTTCACCTGCTAGAGGAATAATCCATCTTCATTGATTTCAGCCAGACATTAGTAAATGGTTCTGTAGCAGAATCTTAAAGTTCCATTTCCATAGCTGCATTTTGACTCAGTGCTAGAACTCAGCATATGAACACTGAAGAAATTACTATGTATTCTAAAGATTCTGTCAGATAATAAAATTGGGAAATTATTTGTGTGTCACCTCGCTTTCTCTATATTAGTAATGGAGCACACTGTGTGTTACAAATCAGATACTTCCGTTGAACGTAGCCAGTATCATGTGCCTCTTTGTCACACACAGGTCTTGCTGTGTGTAAGCCTCTTCTCGTTTCCTGTCTGGAGCAATGCAAAGAGCCCTGGAAAGTGAACACAAGAGAGACTGTATCCAACCAGGTAAGTTTGAGAGGATGAAGGACCTCTACCGGAGGTCCCTAATAACGAATGATAAAGACCTGAAAATGATTTTGCCATAGTCTTTTTCTCTAGAAGAAAATTCTGATCATTAATGACAGCAATTTCATCAGCATTTCTCATGTGATGAATGTCATGTAACTTTTATTGCACATGGATTATGTGGAAATGACTAGTGAGCAAACATTACTTCCTGTTCCTGTGAACATTATTTCATTGTTCCATGTCTTCCATGTCTTGTTTCCTGCTAATGGTGTAGTTTAAAAAATATATTTTCATTCATTCTTTTTATGTGTATGAGTTTATTGTCTGCATGTATATATGTGCTGCCATGTCAAGCAAAGCCTGTGGAATCTAGAAGAGGTCACAAAATCCCCTGGAACTGGAGTAACAAATAGTTGTTACCTGCTATGGGTGGGTTAGAAATTGAATGCTGGTCCTCTGTAGGAAGAGAAAGTGTTCTTAACTGCTAGGTCATCTCCCCAGCCGAATTCATGCTAGAATTCAAATAGAAGAATTTGCTTCTGTTTCTTTTTCCTTTCATATATCTTTATATACTTGCTTTCCATATGTAATTAAAGTGACTTAAAAAGCACTTGTCAGATATGGGTAATAAATCCATTTTGAATTGGACACACTGAAATGGTGCTTCAGTTTTTTTCTTTTGAATTTAATAGGGACAGGTCAGATGTCCTTAGAAATTTATGCATTTCTTCTGGACACATTCTCTCTACCATTTTGACCTTGTTTTCTGTTACTCTTTCATGACATTTTCAGTTTCATTGCAGTCTCTTTGAACAGCCTATTCTCACATGTATCTTTCTCAGGTTCGTTTTTCTCTGCCGGCTTTGGTTACCTTGTCCAATCTTTGTTCAGTTTTTTTCAGTGGATAGGTTGGTTGATGTCATGTCATGTTTTCTGTTCTCTATTTTGCATTTCTTCTTTTCCATTGGTCCTTTCTCTTCATCTAATGCATTGTGTTGAGTTTCTTCTCTGTCAGGGAGAAATTTGAATTCCATTTCTATGCTGTGTAAAATCAACTTTAAAACTTGAGTTTCCCTATTGCATTGTCCTACACAACTTCTGTTCATGTTCCCCCTCTTTTCCCGTCCTCTCTCTTCCCTGTCCATTTTCTGTCACTTTATCCTCCTAGTACACACTATTCTGCTTTCACGTCCCCTGGCATTTTTCCTATTAGTCCGTTATCTCTCCACTATTTTGAAGTTATTTTTACCTGTTATTTATTTTCTAGTGCTATGAACTATGCCTACATGCATATATTGGAAAATAAAATCTAGAATCATGTTTTATCTGAGAATATATGTAGTGATTGTTTTTCTGGTTAAGGAAGTTCATGTAATTCACATAATGCAAATTGTTTTATATTTGTATATTAATATTTTGCTAAGTAGAATTCATTTCATATTTGAATACATGTGAACATTGCATGTGCTTCCTAAGCATTGCCAACTGCTACATGACAATTACCCATTTGCCAGGAGAAATTTCCACTCCGGGATCAATTCCTCTACTTTATTTTCTTCTTTCTCTTTTTGGTTTTTTGATTTTGACGAAGGCTAAGTATGGATGACTCTTAGAAGGTTGACTGTTCTTCTGGACTTGATCTTGTGGGAGAAACCCTAGCTACATAGATCTTGTATACAATGGCAATGTCTTGCCCAGAACACAGCTAACTCTCCACAGAATTTCCCCCGTCATTAAATTGTTACCTTCTTTCTGGTCCTTCGTGGATTATGGTCCCTGAGCCCTGTGTTTGCAGAAGACATGCATGTCTCTTTTAGTGCTGAGATTACAAAAGTCACTTATTCTCAGCAGTTTGAGTAGCCATACACCTCTCCATTAACAGCCACACTCTACAGAGAAATGCTTCTGTGCCTGAGGTTGAAGGCCGCATTTATCTATTGGTCTAAACGCAAGATTTAAAAATCAGAATGGCAGTTTGATGATCCAGAAAACAGTAGTCCATCCATCCCGAGGGCATATGACGTCTGGAACCCTAAGCTTCTCACCAGGTTTGTACTTCCACATCTGAATTCCTTGTGCAGAGTAGACTCAATTCCAGTGGAAAAATCCCACTACCCAGATAGCCTTGTAGCCCTGTTGCACTAGGGGAATCATCCTCCTATTACGACATTACTGCAGCATGCAGGATTCACAGGAGGGAGACTCTTGATTGCTCTTTCCCCCTGTGTTCTGCATAGCAATGGAGTAATTTCTCTCACTATGAAACCTGGCCAACATGGAGTTTTCAAATCTCTTCAAGTGTGGCCTCTTTATGTTTTGTTACCACTGTGTTGCTTCTTCAGCAATAGGCTCTCACCATGTAGCTGCGGTGGTAATCCATGATTAATAGCAGTACCCAGTGTTCTGCTGTCGGCATCTGCACCCTTCTGACCAAGAACTTACAGGGAGTTACCAGACCTGGCACTGAAGAAATGATTTAAGAACACCTGTTTTCCAGGAGATATTTTGTCCATATGACAAGGTGATTGTGTTCAAGTACCTTTTCAAAATTTATATATTTGTAGTTTCATTATAAAGTTGGGCTTCCCGTGCATCCTTAGTTCTGGTTATTGTTTTATAACTCTTTTCTCACCTTGTCCGCCTTCCCATGCATGGTTAAGGTTTTAACTCTCAAGGCTCCACCCCCTACCTTCACATCCTGTTTATTCTACCCCATCCTCACTCAAAAGTCACTCCCCTGCACCTTCCAAGGTCTCTTTCTAGCTTCAAGATTCATCATGGACATTTGAATCTTGGACCCATAACGGAGGGAAAACATGGGACAGTGCAGTTTCTGGGCTGCTCCTCACCTCTTCTCGGGGGAAAAACAGTTTGATACAGATCTATTTATCTAGTCTCCTTTTTTGTCTGTTTTATTTTTTATTGAGGACATAAACAATCAATTTTCAGAGTTACTACTGAAAATTACGTGTTGAATCCTGCCATTCAATTCACTGATATTATTTCCATGTTGTTCTCTGTCAGGTTCAGAATATGAAACTTCGAGTTTGGTCCTTTGTTCTGTTTCTGATTCACATTGTGTGGGGATTGGGGTATGGATCAAATGTCAATGTCTGGCTTTTGGATACTGAGTTTCGACATCACTATCTGTTGAAGAAATTGGTTTTATTTCCAGGGCAGGTTTTGGCTCTTTTCTGTAAAATTGGCTGCCTTTACCTATGTAGGTTTAGTTGTGTTTGTATTATGTTCCCTAAATTTAATGCCCAGAGTTGCATCCATGGTCATGCTGTCTTTGCCTGTCTCTATGCTTATGGATTATGATGTGAATTGAGGCAATATGACACTTTGGGTATTGCTTTTTGTCTAAGTGTTGATTTGTGTATTTAAAAATTAACACATTGGTATTCTGAGGGTTTTTGTTTTTGTTTTTGTTTTTGTCTTTCCGTGGTCATTTGTTTTGAATATGCTCACTTTCCTCCCTTTGCCAATGGGAACGTATTTTCTGTGCCACTGTATGGTAGAAATATGTAACTTGTCCCTTTTGATTTTATAGGTAATTCTAGTAAAGTGAATACCCTGAATGCCATAGTAGACTTTGGAATTTTGAACAGTGTTGAGATTATTAACAATAATAGAGAGTGCTTAAATTGGATTAAATCCACTTAGCATTATACTATAGTCCAAATCCTGAGTTCCAGAGAGGTAATGTGTTGGTTTGAATGAGAAAGATACCCCAAAGGATCATGTCTTAGGGGGTGCAGAATTGCAGGAAATATGTCACAGAGGGTGCAATTTGAGAGTATATACGCTTGTCCTAGATGTAGTATTCTCTCTGTTCTTCACCGTGTGGCTGAAGGTGTGGCCTTTGAGCTTTTGACTTTTGCAGACATTTCTCCTACATTCAGGTGACTGTTCCTTCCTCTGGTCTTTACCTGTATAAGGCACAGTAACAGTGTTTTCATCATTTGGAAGAGAAGATAATCTCAGTTTTTCTTCAGAAGCTCTGGTAGCTGAGCCTTCCTCACTGTCTTAACCTGAGACTGTTAACTGGAAAAGCACTAATGCTTCTACTTAGCTTCATAGAAAGAATCTGTGGGAGACTCAAGTGACAGTTTTCCTTTAAAGGCTGGAGCTCAAAAGTAGGTCAGGGTGACTGTTAACAGTCGATTCTTCAGGCTGGACAGAAGTCTCAGAGAGTAGAATGCTGAATGCTCTTGCCAAAGACCTAGGTTGGATTTGCAGCAACCACATGTTGCTAACAACTGTGCTGAACAACTGTTTAAAGGCTTGCCAACCTGTCTTCCAGCCTGCATGGACATGGCTCCCTTGGCTAGCCTTACATACGCAGAAACAGAACAGTCTTACCTAGAAATGCTATTGCACTTTCAGCCTGCATCACCTGTCTGGGTTTTTTTTTTTGTTGTTTTTTTTTTTTTGAGTTTTCCTCATGGCTGAGATCATGCAGCGCTAGTTTCAACTTCCTTTACCTGATAGAACGTCCACCAGGTCAATCACACTGACAACTGTATGCAGCCACAACTGGGGAGCATGAATATCTCCAGTGCATATTGTATTCATTTTCTCTGAGGACATATCCTGCATTCGGTGCTAAAATCCAAATTTCAGAGAGAACTGTCACTTGCTTGTGAGCATGTGTTTAATTTCTCTTAGAACATCCATTTCTACTTCTATCCATTTAGCTCTATATTCCTTTAGTGCTTTTAATTTTAGGTTTATAAAACTATTGCTTGAATGAATTGCCTCCCTCTACCTGGAATTAAGGAAAGTTGTTAGCCACCATATGGATGACAAGAATCAAACCGAGTTCCTCTGGAAGAACACCTGGTGCTCTTAATTACCCAGCCTTCTCTCTCCAGTTCCTTTCAGAAGAGGGAAAATACAACACAGAGGTATACAGTAGAACAGGAGCTCTGAATGCACTGGGGCCGGGCAGTTAGATAGGGAGTGTGGGAAAGGGCAGCTGACAGTGGCGACATTTAGTAAAGTCATGTTGTAACTTCTCATGTCCAAAAGAAATGTCCTAAACTATATACGTGCTCACATATATAATATTTTGATGGAGTTTCCCTAGAACAGGGGGACAGTATCCCCACCTGACACTATGATTTACAAGTAAAAAGTGCAGTTACAGGAACTGATTTCCTCTTTTGGAGCTGTTGCCAATGAGGTGCCAGAGACCAGCAAACACTCCAGCTATTGCCAATGCTCGTGGTTTCCTTGCAGATCTTCTTGGTACGATGCTATTGCTGAGGAAACCATGTACTTGAATCAGAGAAGATTGAAAGATCAACATGGCTCCTACCTAGAAGCTTCTTTCTTAAAGGCTATCTTTCGTGGTAGTACAAGTTCTGATACATGAACCACGGATAAAAATCATAATCAGTTATTTGGGCTGTGTGAGATATGTTGATGACTGGACCAATAAAATAGTATAATGTATGTTCTGGAAGAAAGCAGCTATTTTCTGAGTGGATTTAAAATCTGCCTGAATACATAAACCCATATTTGATGTCATTGTTTGACCCAGGGACCTGTGGGTAACCCAAGTAATGGCCTAAGAGACAACCTCCTACTCTTCTGGTAAAAGAATATAATATTAAAGTGAATTCGTATGTCACCCCTGCATACACACAGATTAGGTCATCCCTCAAGCCTCATCAGAGATTAAGTTTGTCACAGATGGTCCTTAATACAGAAAACCACAGCCTGACCAATGTTTCATGAGAGTCTCACGAGTACTCTGCCCAAGATGGAATACCTGTGTCACAGCATTCTCTCCTAATGCTCAGGGATTGTGACATAATAAGAAAGACTGCATTATGAGGCTGTGTGTATGAGGAAAAGGTTTTCTGGGAGCATCAGAGCAGCTGCACATATAAAATCACAGTGGTTAAAATATCACATGTAAGTTCTGAAGAAGGACAAACTTGACGGAATCCCAAAATGGAGAGTGAGTGTTGGGCACAATGTTCCAGGTTTTGATAAGGAGCTATTGACCATTGATAGGTGTTGGGAGGGAGTCAGTGTTATTCAAGGGAGCAGCCCCAGGTGTGGTAACTTCTCAGCATCAAAGGAAACATATCAAGTGCTTATCTTCAATCCAAGTTTTATTTGTTGGTTGAAAAATAAATGAAAGATAGCAAAGTATGAACTGTTGGTCATCCCGGGAAGGGGCATGAATTTGAAGACATGTAGTAGCAACGTCGAATATGATCACAGTATGTTTTGATGTTGTCAGAATAGTAAAGTGTGGGTAAAAAGCAACAAGTGTACATCACAGGCCCTTCTCAGCAGTCGTTTATTTACATGCTCACAAGTGTAACACACAGTTGTCAACCTGAATATGGATATATAGGTAAAATCTTATTTTGTATGTTGTTGTGGTTCTAATCTGCTTGATTTCCAGAAATATTGGTAGTGAGCGAAAAACCTATTTGTGTGATTTTGGAAATGAACCCATTTAGATTTCGGCTGTCATTCCTTCAAGACATTGAAATGATGTTTCTGTTTCTTTATGAGTTTAGGAATTTATGTATTTCTTCTAGCAACTTTTCTGTAGTTTTTGACCTCGTCTTCATTTACTCTTTCATGACACTTTGTATTTCATTGAAGTCTCCTCTGTATCTTCTGAGTTTCTTTTTTCTCCCACTACTTTGGTTTCCTTGTCCAGTCTTTGTTTAGTTTTTTTTTTTTTTCTTTAATGCATCAGTTGGTTGTTGTCATGTCATGTTTTCTATTCTCGATTTCGTTTTGTTCTTCTCCGGTGGTCATTTCTCACCATCTAATGCTTTGTGTTTAGCTCCTTCTCTATCAAGGAGAAATTTGAGTTCCATTTCTATGCCATCAATTTTGTTTCACACCTTATTTAAGGTCGTGATTTTAATCCATAGTTTTTGGTAAAGAACAATTTTTCAGAGATTTCACTCTTGTGTACAATTATGACCCCAAATTACCTCAAATGAATTCCACAAACATGTATTTCTTTAGACTTTCTGATTTCCTTTCTAGTTTTTCTTGAAATTTTGTTACAGAATTACAAGCATATGATCATTTTTAGAGTACTTTCCAAGTAAATATGAGAAAGTTTCATTCTATCTTCACCTAGGAACAATCTGTTGATATCATTGGAATCTTGTTCATCTGGGAAATAATTCTGATGCTACTTTTTTTCCCTAAATTTTGAGAAATGTACCTAGGAATTATCATACATTTTATGTATATCATGTCATCACCTCCATTTATGAGAGTGCATTCATGTCATGCAGTGTGCAGGGAGGTCAGAAGGAGGCTTCGTATCCTCTGGGACTTGAGTTATTCAGCCACCATTTGGATGCTGGGAATTGAACTGTGGCCCTCTACAAGAGCAATCAGCCTCTTAAGTGCTGACCAGTTCCCCAGCCTCCATGGAAATTCTCCCTAGCATTTAAAGTGGTCGACAGAAGTTGCTCACTGTTAATCAGAAACAATCGAAACCTGTCTTTCTACTTGGAATTATAAAAATAAGGGTAAAAATTTTTACAGTTTCTGTCGGTTTATAAATTTCTTTGTACTGATATTTGCTGATCTTTTATCTCTTCCTTCACTTTTTTCCAGAGTGCTTTATAATATATAGGATTTGATATTCTCCGCTATTTATATATTCTTTTTAACAGTTAATTGATCTTGTAGTTTGATTGTCAGAATGAATTCTAACTTTCCTGATGTCATTGCCAGTAATATGTATTTCATGCACAGTCCAGATACTGGTAATTTCTTGGAGCCCTCTTTTCTAGATTTTATTCTTTAATTGGTGAAATGAGACTATTTTCATTTTTTAATATTACTGAAAGATGAGTTTCCTTCTAAATGATTTTGCTGGTGTTCTGGTTGTTCAAATGATTGATAGGAATTTCCTTCAGTATTAGTATTCATATTCACCAAATTTTATTTTCTGTGCTGCTGATATTAGATTCCTTCTGGAACATGGTGTGTACATCAGTTACTCTTAACCATTGTTTTCTGACTTCTGTTCCCAGGACTGAGAGTCTCTTTCTGTTCTGTGTTTTATGTATGCTTACATAAATTCTGAAGCTTGTTTGCCATGAATTGGTGCATTTCTTCAAGTGTGTTTCTTCCCTTATCACCTTTAAGAGAATCCTTTTCTAGAAGTGAATTTTAATTAATATGGTCATGTTCATTACCTCAAATATATTTTTACCTTATGTTGCCTAAATTTTCTCATGGCGGGACCTGGCGTTCAGCCTAGTCCCACCATCAGGTTTGAACGGACTGAACTTATAAAGAATGTTCTTTAGAGAGATTAGTTTATTCCATGTACTCACAAAAAGTTCAGATCCAGAGGGAGAGGCAGGGAGGTTTCCAATGACGGAGCTTGCATTTTTATCACGGGAACCCAGGAGTGTGCATCTAAGACGGACACTCCCCTGTGTCTCTCTCTTCCTCCCACCTCCCTGCATTCCCCTTAAGCCATTGGCTACTCAATGGTCAGTCAGGCCAAAGTCCATCCCTCATAGCAGACGGAGAGAAAACTGATTTTGCTTTCTTTTTTCACGCTGCACCTTATTTCATGGTAATCTGGCTCTGCTCTTTGTTGAAAATATATCTGATATGGTGACAGATTTTCTGCTGATGTAATGAGTTGGTATTTTCCACTAACAGGATTAAGTATTGATCTTTTGCTTAGTATTTTCCTCATATTGTCTATAGCTTGGAATGTAGAGCCTTGTTAATATGTATTTGGGCTTTATAAATGATTCTTGTGATTTTATGGCCATTTATTCCTCCATTTATATATATATTTTTTGTCTGTATTTATTGAATGAACTTTCCACAGTGCGTATGATATCAGCTTTTTCTTTTTCCCCTTGAAATTTACTTTTGTACACTTGAATGATACTCGTTGTTATTGAAATTTTATTCATGCCTATTGCATGTTCTTTGGATATCTCTGAATGTGTGATTATCCTGGACTTATACTCCATGTTGAAATGCAATCCTTTCTTTGTCTTGTTATTTCTGAAGCACACAACGCTCAGAAGACCTCGCAGTATTTGTAATTCAGAGACACTCCACAAATGTGAAGAATGTAACATGTTCTTTTCCTAGGCCTCAAGCCTTAGAAGTCATAAAAGTGTTCACACTGGAGAGAAACCCTACAAATGTGAAGAATGTGACAAGTCCTTTACTGAGGCCTCAAGACTTAAAATGCATGAAAATGTTCACACTGGAGAGAAACCCTACAATTGTGAAGAATGTGACATGTCCTTTACCTGGGCCTCAGGTTTAAAAACACATAAAAGCGTTCACACTGGAGAGAAACCGTACATACATGAAATATATGGCAAGTCCTTTACTTGGGCCTGAAACCTTAGAAGTCATAAAAGAGTTCACACTGGAGAGAAACCCTACAAATATGAAGAATGTGACAAGTCATTTACTGAGGCCTCAAGACTTAAAATGCATAAAAATGTTCACACTGGAGAGAAACCCTACAAATGTGAAGAATGTGGAAAGTCCTATACACCATCCTCAAAACTTAAAAGTCATAAAAGTGTTCACACTGGAGAGAAACCCTACAAATGTGAAGAGTGTGACATGTCCTTTACCCAGACCTCAAGTATTAAAAATACATAAACATGTTCACACTGGAGAGAAGCCCTACAAATGTGAAGAATGTTACAAGTCCTTTGCTTGGTTTTCAAATTTTCAATCACATCAGCTAATACATACAGGGGAGATGCTCTATAGATGTGAGGAATGTGAAAAGTCCTTTATTAAGAGCTCAGAGCTTGGGATTCAACCTAGAACACCTACAAATATGAAGAAAGTGACATGTTCTTTAGTTGAAAGGAATGTCTTGAGGACTTTAGCAAACTCATACTGAGTGAAACCCTAAATGTATGAAGAATGTGGTATGTGTGTTATACCCTTGTCAAAATTTCAGTTTTATGAGGAAAATCATATTGGAGTGAATCCCAACAAGTTGAAAGAATGTACCAAGTTTTCTAGGCAAATGTCACATCACACTTACATACTTACATACTGCAAGGAAACCTTAGAAAAGTCAGGTATGTGAAAAGTCCTTTCCTCAACTTTCACATTTTAGAGAACATCAGAGAATTCATACATAAAGAAATCCCACTCCTATGAAGAATGTGACAGTTCCCTTACTGTGAGTTCAGCACATAGCAAACATCAGAGAGTTCATACAGGAGAGAAACCATACGATTGAAAAAGGTGTGAGAAGTCCGTTCCTCCTATTTCAACACTTAGACAGCATCAAAGAGTCGTAAGAGAAGGAGACACTACGAACACAATCGATTTGTGGGGTCTTTTCACCATGTAAAGAGTGGAAGATGTTTTCAGGAGTTCATACTGCAGAGACAGCTTGCAACGTACAGAACGTGGTGAATCCTTTAGTCTGGTCTCCATCCTTAGAGTACAAACCAGAATCAGTTCTTGTGGGATATGTTTAAAAGTACGTTATTTGTTGGACCATATCTATTAATATATTAGAAAACTGCATTGTATACTGAATAATTTAGTAGAAGATTGCAAGATCTGTAATAAATTTTCTTTGGTGATTCAGTAAAATGTAATTCATAGGCTAGAGGAAGTAGAAACATAAACAATATGAGAATTTCTTTTTTTTTCCATCCAATCTTGTTGAATATCACACAGAGTCCTTATTTTAGAGTAAATGCATATTTAAAAAAAAGTCAGCCTAAGCTGCCATTTACAAATGGCTCTTGTATTAGGAATCATTACAAATTTTATATTGGAAAGGACTGTCACGGTATTCTAAGATCAATTCTCAGTCTGTCTCATGAAAGTATACACTGCTCACATAAATCACATAAGTATGAAGGAATTGAATCATCTTCTGTAAATAATTTGCGAATATTTGAAAATGTACATGCATATATGTAACTGTGAAACCCTAAATTGTATGATGCAGAAAAATCTTAATTTATATGAAAAGAGGGAAATATTTATTGAAATATCAAAACTTTTTGTGTGGAAAATTTACAATCTAAAGGCTAGGACACTGTACAATCTAGATAATATGTTGTGCTTGATTATTATAGAAAGAATCATTAAAAATTTCCCTGGGTTTCTGTATTCCTGTGGAATGGTATTTGACACATGCTAGACATCACTTTGTTACTTCAAAACATTTTGAATTGCTAATATTGGAGCCTTTTAAACAGCAAAGTGTGTAGAATACTTTAACCCTCAATGAAAGTTATTATTCAAGATTTTTAAAGGTATTCTGAGAATCTATAGCATTTGTTGACTTGGAGTTGAATGAAAATACTGTGCTTTATCAGTCTTCTGTTAGTGCCATTATTCCATAAATAATTCGTAGCCGTAGCAAAATGCTTCACATTAGATAGATTTTTCTTTTTGATGAGTAAAAATGCATTTTGTCAAAGTATGTTTGTTTGGCATATTACTCCTATACTAAAATAAAAGGAGAATCCAGAATACAGAAAGCAAACCTTTCCTTTGGATGAGGGGGGAAAGTAATCTATCAAGTACTTGGATTTCATGCTGAATAACACTAGAGGAAGACTGGTTAGATTCTGCAGTTCTACTTGATGTGTTAACAGGAATTGAGTGCAGAGAAAAATGAAAACAAATCTTACAAGATTTTTGACCTCAGTAGTGCACTGTCATATTACATTTCAGTGTAGGTCTTTAAAAACGGCAGTTAATGTGACAGATTGGAGAACTGTATGCCAAATCTGAGTATGAATGAGTAAAAAAGTTATTATGTAATACATTACTAAATTTACACAAAAATGTGTACTGATACAGGTGTAGAGAGAATCATTCCTGCAGGAAACTTTGTTGTATTTCCAGGACGGTGGCCTTTTGACGACTGCACTATTTGTAAATTTAATATGGAAATAAATTCAGTGTGTCCGGCTTTTGAAGAACTATGTGAAAATTTGTTTCAACAGCTGCTTGATGTGAGCCGATGAATCCATAGGACATTATCAAGGCATCATTAATGTCAGTTGTTTTGTGAATTAATAATGACTACTGACAAATTCATGAATGACACTGTGAGGTTGATTTTGTGATTGAGTAGCACTAGCAGTGCACGTCAGTGTGAAGCAGGGCACTTCCTTTGCTAAGTGAAAACAGCAAATCCAGAATGTTTGAAATGATCTGTACTGTCAGTTGTGATCAACTTAGATGAATACATGCTTTACTCATAAATAGATTAATAGCATTCATTGGATGTTGTTAATGCCGTTTTTCTGTATAAGCTAAATAAAGATAAAGACAAAGGATCTTAAAAATGTTATGTGTTTTCATTTGTTCATGAATATATTAAAATTGTAGAGTTTCTCCTTGGAATTGGGGTGCAATGATATCTAAGTTGTCTACTCATTTAAAACAATCCTACTTCTTTAGTTTTTTAATCTACATTTGGATTTTTCATAATTTTTATGTGGGTCCATTTATTGCATTCACACATAAAAATGAATAGTACCTGGAAAAGTTATGTCATACTTATTTATGAGTTAGATGTATTTTTAAAAGTTGAGTAATTTTCTTCACATTTACCTCCCACCCACAAATCCCAACACACGGATTTGACTTTTCGCTTATACTGAAAGATTTGTAAACTTGTGAGACTCGACCAAGTTTTGAACTAAGAATATAAAGGTTTGTTTTCATGAGTTTGTACTTTCTAATATATGTAATGAAATAGATGACCACACACCTAAATTCACAAAGGTTATGTGTGACTGAAATTCTTCTGGTAACCACAGATAATATTGTGCTTGGCATATTCAAGTATGTGCATCACTGGGCTTTCCTATTTACAACCATCACACAGCTTTTCCTACACCTTGCAGAATAGTGCCATTGTCCCCACTTTCTTCTGTGCTATGCATATATTTCAACATAATTCATGTGAAAGGGAGACAAATTTTGTATACTTGTACACAATTGCGATGAGCCACAAGAAAAGAAACAAATGAAGATGGTTTTTCTTGGGAGACGTTTTAAATGGTGAAAGAAAAACCCAACTGACTGATAACTGGGGGCTAAAGTTCCGGAATAAAATGCCAAGCATGGTGGCATTTTCACTCCAGTACTCTGGAGGCAGAGGTAGGTGGATCTCTGTGAGATCAAGGCCAGCTTGATCCACCTAATGCATAGGGCTATGGTTTGGAGGATCTATGTTCTTTATGCTCCTTCCTTCTCTCTGCAATTCTTGGTACAGGGAGATGCGATTTCTAGTAGCACAGCCTCCACTCAATATTTCAATCTTCCCATTCTCTGTTAATCACCCAATCCTTTAAATATTGGATTGAAACCACTGTAGATGGAGTCAAAGTACAATATGCTACCTGCTGAATAATTTTTGTAACTTGTAGATCAGATGAAAAAACTCCAAAAATATTGTATAGAAAAAATGTGGAAACCAAATCTTGTTCCTCTTTCTATGGAATTAAGAACGCACAATTTGTCTTTGGTATAAATGTATTTTATCCTAGGAAAAATAAGAGAGTAGATAGATTATGGTCTCATCCAAAATGGTAGTAATGTGAAAGAATGTACATGTTGACTACATAGCATGAGTCCTGTAGAGCATGACTACTCTTCACACTTCTTCATACACATTACATATTCATAGCACAGTTCAGAAAATAAATGTAAGTGAATGCAATCAAAGATCCACATATCGTTTTCTAGGGACTCTTTTCTACTCAGGAAATGTGATATAAAAGAGCAATGGAAAATATGAGAACTAACCTACGCTTTTCTCAGGTATTTGATAGTTTGGGCTGGTGATTGTATTCTTCCTGAAGAAGATTTCACATACTTGTGTCTGAGCATAATCTTGTCTGCTTCATTTCTTTCTTTTTTTAAGTTTTGCGATTTATTATTGTCTTATGTGTATGAGTGTATTATGTGCATACAGGTGAGTGCACCCATGTAGCACAATGCTTACATAGATAAGTGAGCATTCCATCTCCTGGAACTGGAGTTATGGATCATTATTAGCCACCATGTAGGTGCTGGGAAACTAACCTGAGCCCTCTGCCAGAGAAGCTATTGCTCTAAGATGAGGGTCAGCCATTGTGGACCCTTCTGTCCAGCTCCCTCCTCACTTTCTTTGTGATGTTGAATTAATCAGTGGTCACCAGTCACTCAGTTATGAGACTGTAAAGAAACCATTCAAAGTATCACATTCTTTATATACACACTATAAAGAAAACAGTATTTACAGAAAGGAAAAAATGTTATCGTACAGTGTGTCTACATTATAACAGTGTTTGTCAGTAGTCCTAAGGGAAATCCAAATGGAAAGTTTTCAGATTTCTTATTATCTCATTCACCATCTCTAACATCCAAAAGCCAAACTACTGACAAGTGTTTTCAAGGATGTGGCCAAAGGGCGAATCTTAGCTGCTCCTGATCAGAATGCAATGTGGTGGAGATCAAACTACCATATGACCCAGCCTTGTCACTCTTGTGTATATTATCAAAACAACGTATACCTACAACAGAGAGGCCAGTTCATGTACTTTTTTGGCCTTTTGACAATAAACGGGAAATGGAAATAACTCAGATTTTCATCCACTGATGAATATATAATGAAAGTTTCAGACATGTACACAATGGGATAGCATTCAACGGTTATACAAAATTAAATTATGAAATTCACAGAGTGCAGAGTGGAAGAAGTAACAATTTTCATGAGTGAGGGATTCTGGGCCCCGAGAGAAAACACTGCATTTTCTCCTTTATAGCTGGACCATAGCCTCGATTTCTCAGATGTGCATGTTTCAACTGGAAAAACAGGACAGTAAAGTCATAGCTGGAAATGAAAGGATGAGAGCAGTGGAAAGAGAAACAAGGTCCGGTGGTATAAAGGGGGGAATAATAGCACAGACATGATCACGTGCGGGTGAGGAAGGGGCGGGCAGGCAGCAGAGGGAGTACTCAGAGCGCTGACTGATACTGCGGCCATATTAACGTGTGGAGCAGCACTGCTGCAGAAGCATCTTACAGGATATTCCCATGTATTTAAATCACATAATTAGAGGAGATCCCTTATAACGGGAGCACACTGAACCCACTAGAAGCCATCAGTTAGCAATGAAAGAGTCCAATGCCAGGAATGGAATCTTTATGTTGAAGCCCTTTTTAGGGTCCCTTAGCCTTTCAAACAGTACTGGTCATTGCTGTTGCTCCTGTTAGTGCCCTGAAGTAGACTGTAGGACCCTAGTCTACTCACTTTTGAAATCAAAATTAAAACTCAAGAATTTCTGTATTGCCTTTTCAACACAGTTTCCATTTTAGGTTCTCCCTCTCTCTCCATCCTCCCGCTTCCCTGTCATCCCTCACTCTCTCACTTGGTCCTCCTAGAACACAGTATTCTGGTTTCATTTCCATGGCATTTTCCCTATACTCTCTCATCCTTCCACCCTTTGAGATGGTGATTTTCCTGTCATTTTTTGTTTCTAGTGTTACGAAGTATTCCTGCTCCTTCATATGGCAAAATTAAATCTGAAATTATTCTTGTCAGAGAAAATATGAGGAGCTTTTCTTTCTGGTGAAGGAAATACAATTCACACAATACATGATCTTGTACATTTTCATATTAACATTTTTGTACATCGAATTGATTTCTTTGTACTTTCACATTTGCAAACAAGTGCACATTGCACCTGCTTCCTATGCATTGCCAATTGCCTCCTGCCAATTATCCTTGTAATGGTTTCAACCCTTGTGGGTCATGTCTCTACTCTTTGTACGTCCTTCTATTTCTGGGTGTTTAAGTCCAAGTATGGATGACTCTGAATGTTCACTGGTCTTCTTGACTTGATCTTGTGGAAGAAACCCAAGTTGCACAGCTCATGAGTGCAGTGGCAATGTCGTGCCCAGAAGACAGCTAGCTCTCCACAGAATTGTCCACCATCATTATGTGTTTACATACTTTCAGGTCCATCTTTGAAAAGGGTCTCAGAGCCGTGGTTTGGCAGTAGATGTGGATATCCCTTTTAGTGCTGAGGATACAACAATCGTTTATTCTCAACAGTTTGAGTAGCCATGCAACTCTACATTAACAGCCACCCTGGTCAGAGAAATGCTTCTCTGGCCACGGTTGAAGGCCGCACTAATCAATGGGTCTAAAGGCAAGATTTAAAAATCAGAATAACAATATGATGTTTGGGAAAACAATATTTCATCCATTCTAAGGGCATATGAACTGTGGAATCATAAGTTTTTCACCAGGTTGAGAGTACTACATTTGAATTCCTTGTGCTGCGTAGACCTCAATTCCAATGCAAAAATCCTGCTTACACGAAAAACCTGTGTACATCTGTTGCACTAGGGGAATCATCAGTATGCAGGGTTCACAGAAGGGAGACCCCTGTTGGCTGATTCTTCCAGTGCTCTGTATAGCAATGGAGCAGTTTCTCTATGAAATCTAACCAACAGGAGGTTTTCAAATCTGTTACTTACTGGCCAACAAAACGTTGGAAATGATGACAGGTGAATTATTGGCTCTGTGTAGACATGGAACCCCATCTGAAATGTTCCATTGCTCAGGCTCTGGTTTTCGTTAGTGTTCCATCCTATGGTTACAGTCCCTGAGAATGATTCTTCACAGTCCCTAATCAAAAGTAAGTGTTTCTGAATTCCATATGCAAATCTTGTGTGGTTTACTTGAATGTTGTATATGTGGCGATCACCACAATTTTATATTGATATTATGTCATTCCTTGAAGTAGTGATTTTAAGTGATTTTATGTAGCTCATCAGTGCTTGGGATAGAACTTGGAAATAAAAACTATGCTATAGGGAGCCAAATTAATGTCAATATTTTTGAAAGACATGCTCAGTTTTCTCTCTGCTTAAGTGAAAAAATTCCATTTGTTCCTATAGTTTTCATTTTTAAGGGTTATCTCGGAAATGATTGATTTTCAGGGTGATAGATTTCAATTCTGATTGTTTTGGTTCCTCCCTTTATATTGTTTTTTAATGTCCTTTTCCCCCTTATCTACACAGACAGCATGCCCCTCTTCTTTTGTATTGGTCTAGGTTTGTAGGTATTCACAGTCACAGCTTCACTGGAGAACTTTAGATTGTCCCATCAGGGTTTATGGTTCAGCACTCTGAACATGACACTGACACGTCTTGAGTCAGATTGAGTGTTCCAGTTAATTACATAAGGATATTAGATCCTCAGAAAATTACCAATTTCTAACACCTGATCCCAGAGCCCCTTGTAAACACATGCTTTATTAAACTCTCGGGACTCTACTTACAATGAGAGGAGAAAATAACAATGACTTCTCTTTAATATGTTTGTCCTGCAAAATAAAGGGAGTTACATTCAAAGGGTGAATGATCCAGATATAAGCGGTGTTTAAGTTACTAAAGCTCTGAGAAATAAAACTGTGTCATTGAAACTCGGCTATCACTAGGCAGTAGTACTCAACAGGCTCACTTGGAAGACTTAGATTGTATTTTCTTATTACTATTAGATAGTAGACAAAATAATTTTTTGAGGTGTACATATGATCACAGCACTAGATGTCATTTGAGTGTAATACATGTTGAAATTCTAAAAAGACTGAGAGCACATCACCCACGTGAACATCTTACTCTGGACCACATGTGGAATGACTAAAAATCTGACTAGATTTATGCTGGGCATGGTAGTACACATAATTAATCCCAGTATTCAGGAGAAAGAGATGAAGCCATCTCTGGGAGATTCTAGCCACTCTGGTGTGTATCACGAGTTTCAGAGTTTCAGGTCAACTCTGGCTACAGGGAACTCTGTCTCAAAAAGATTAGATAGATAGATAGATAGATAGATAGATAGATAGATAGATAGATAGATGATAGATGATATATACATGATAAAGAACAGAGATAGATATGGCTAAATTTGAGTGTTCTTAAAGCAGTAGAGAAAATGCTCTTCAAGAGTTCAGGGCTGCTGTCCATGACATCCTGAAATGCACAGCATATGATTGAACACACCCAAAGTTATTTAATATTTAATGTTAGTGATCATAATTTGAGCCTTTGGGCAGCTCCTTTTCTGAATCATGGGTGAAGAACTGGAGTTTTGAAGCATTGCCATATTGTTACCATCAGACAAATATCATCCATTTGCAGAATAGTTCTTGTGCCACTGTGGTGGTTTGAATGAGAATGTGCCCATAGGATTCGAGTATTTGGAAATTTTGTTTCCAGTTGGTGGCTCTGCTTGGGGAGGTCTTTGAACGGATGACTATGCTGGAGGAAGCATGTCACTCGGGCCAGCTTAGAGAGTTCTTAAGACTTGTCAGATTTCCACTCATTCTCTGCTTCCTGTGTCTGCTCCTGCTCTGGACACCTCACCACGCCTTTCCACCATGTCATGTTCTAATCCCCCTGGAACCAGGAACCATAAGTTCCAATAAACTCTTCTTCCTGTAAATTCCCTTGAACCCTTTTATCCCAGCAATAGAAAAGTAACTAATACCCCACTACAGAGCCAGCTCTAGGCTTGAGAAGCTAGAGATCTACTCTTCTCATGCTCCTCCTACCATATTGTTGCATCTCCCCAGCATATCAAGGATTTGTCACCCCATAATTTTGATACCTAACTTCACGCTCGAGAACAAATGGTTCCAACTTTTAATATGTCATTAGGCAGACCAATAAGGGAGGCCACCCTGGCACTCTTGATAGGGATAAGTCTGGTTCAGAAGTAGCTGCAATGGGATGGCACCAGGAATCTTGGGCCATGTCTTAATTTCCACACAAAGTTTTCTTTTGGACCACAAACTGTTAATGCAAAACTAACTACAGCAGTAGAGGCAACTGCCCAGTCCATCCAGGTCCTACAACAGTTATCCTCACTGGCAGAGGTGTCACTCCAAAACAGAAGAGCCCTAGACTTACTAACTGCTGAAATAGGAGGAACATCTGTCTTCCTTGTCGAGACGTATCGTTATTACATCAGCGAATCTAGTAAACTAGTATATAACAACGAACAACTCTGGAAAGTGGACCAAGATCTCTCCAGACAACCCCTTCCCATAGAAGGCCTACTGACCAGCTAGCCATGTGCTAGCATTTCCTCCATTCCCGAACACGGAGAATGCTAGTCCCCGCTGGTCTTGTTGCTTTCCTGACTGGAGAATTCAGTCCCTTGCTCTTAATAAACCTTTTCTGTTAATTCCCAGCAGAATCTCTTTTCCATTTCTGCTGTCTCACAAAACAAAACAACCTTACGGAATTTACACTTGAGAGAAAAGGCCTGCAATTTCCTTTTGATCCTGTGTTTCAGCTCTCTTGGGACACCCATTTCTATTCCATCAATTGACCAGCAAATTCCGATAGTTCTTTTAATTTTAGGTTTATGGATGATGGCCTAAATGAATTGCCTCCCTGTAACTGGAGTATAGGACGGTTGTTAGCCATGATTTGGATGCAGGGAATCAAACTCTCGTCTTCTGCAAGGAAGGAAGGAAGGAAGGAAGGAAGGAAGGAAGGAAGGAAGGAAGGAAGGAAGGAAGGAAGGAAGTCGGTCGGTCAGGAGGGAGGGAGGGAGGGAGGGAGGAAGGAAGAAAGAAGAAATAAAGAACAAGAAGAAAGGGAAATTAGCCCTAATGCTAGGTGAATTTCAAAACACGTGTTCGGGTTCTGGGCCTCACAGCTTCTCTGAAAAGGTCCATCTCCCAACCTCGCCCCTCCTTCCATTCCACAGTGCTCCCCTGATGGTGAGTTTCAAAATCCCTCCCTGCCTCAGATTCGTGCCACAGCATTCCTGGCTTCCTGTGGCTCTGATGAGTTTAGCACCACCACATCCACTTACCTTTCTGCCACCCTCTGCTCAGGATCACTGCTATTCCTGGATCATGGGGCTATCCTGAGCCTTGGGGTCCCTTTTGAAGTCTGATCCTTTCCAGTCCTCAGTGGGTTTGGCACCTTTCTGCCTCACGGGATCTCTTCTGCTTTGGCCCCACCCAATCACACCCTCCCAGTTCCTGCTTCTCACACTTCTGACCCCGCCCACATTCCGTGCTCCCCCTAAACCTTCCTCTAAACCCTGACAGTAAAAGAACAGTTTCATGAGTAGTGGTAGTGCACACCTTCAATCCCAGGACTGGGGAGCAGACACAGGATCTCTGTGAGTCTGAGGCCAACCTGGTCTACAGAGGGAGTCCCAGTTTTATCGTTTTGCTTTTCTTCAGAGATCTCCCCTACTACCTAATACCAGACATTCTACAGTGGACTCCAGAGACAGACAGGACACTGTGACTTCATCTGCATTCTCCAGACTCTACCCTGTGAGCATAAGGGTCTAAGGACCACTGTTCTTTCAGCCTCAACAGACTCTTGTGTTCGTTGCATTGTCCTGGAATTTTAGCTCCATCGACCCATCTGTTTCTCACCAATTACCTGTCTCACAAGACAAGCCATCCTCATTTACATGGTTTCCCTTGGCAGATCTCACTTGTATACATGTATGTAAAATTTGTTCAATACTCACACATCTATTTTTCCTCATATTTGTATAAGAAAATGTGAAATTTCAAAATTATATAAACATTGATTATTCTTAAATTTATTCATGATCTCACTTTTATATAGATGTAAAAACGCATGCCTATACAAATCTGTATAGATATATAAATTGAATCCATGATTGTTCATATGTCATTGTCGCAAAAAGGTGACAATGGTACTATCTGGAGTGGGACAGACAAGTGTCCACGTGGTGTAAATAGAAAAGTACATTGATTTTTATGTATATATATATATGCGTATGTGTGTATATATATATATATATATATGTACATATATATATATATATATATATAGTGCTGATTACAAAACGTTGGTGCTTACAAAAAAAGAAACTAAAATAGGCTTTTTGCATAGCTGGATTTTCTCCATAGAGATAAGGTGTGAACTAAATGCAGTGTTATCAGGAGTGTGAAATGGAAGTACCTGGTAGGCACAGACTCCATCAAGCTCTGTGCTCCTAGATACTCATATTGATTACAAGGCAAACAGAAGCATAGTTTGGGGCAATAGCATGTTTATTTCCACTGTACAACTAAATGAAACTCAGTACCAACAAAAGAGATGGACGGTATATTTCACTGTCCTCAGTATTGCAACCAAGAACGTAATCTGCTCTTACATCTGTGACACTTGCCACAACTGACAAAGATATTTGTCAAACCCTGAAGTCTTCGTAAAGGTCTACGAAGGGGGATTAAATTACCCAAGGGTTGATGTGATCGACATGTCCACATTACAATCCAGATGTAATCATTTGTCAAACATATGTTTGGTTCAGTTATGGTTTTTAGCACCTGTGCCTTTTATACTGCTGAACCCAATCAACCAGATTCAGGCAGAAAGGGAGGGCTCCTGTCACCTGTGGGTATGTATCCACCAGGAAGAGCAGAGGGGTGCAAGGTCCCTGTGACCCGTAGGTCCTGCTATCTAGAGAATATCGAACCTCACTCACGCATGCTTTGTCTTCAGCTCATTGGCCCATAACTTAGTCAGAGCTCAGCACAGGCATGATCGATCTTGCCTAGGACACTTCCTCAGAGCCTTTGGATCTCTACATCTATTCCTGTGCCATGGCCTTATGTGTGACTCAACCAAGAATCCTGTCTACAGACCACTATGTGTGGGAAAATATAACCTAAGACTTCACAGGGCCTGTTCAGTTGTCCAGCTTAGAGGTTATATTTATAATTATTGAATGAAAGGAAGAGAAATATTAAAATCCATGAGGTTGTGGCATGTTTTAGACATAGATTGCTAAATAGAGACAGACAGAGAGAGAGAGAGAGAGAGAGAGAGAGAGAGAGAGAGAGAGAGAGAGAGAGAACTGTGTGCTATTGTGTAGTTCTGATTTGAGAGTTCACTGGATTTACTATTGGCAGAATTTACCGCAACAAAAATAAAAAAGAGTATTTAAAAGTTCAAGTTCATCATGTACATTACTGTGAGGAGTACACTCCACCTCCACAGTGTTCCCTTTAACTCTGAAGTCTGACAATCATATCCGGCTGCATTCAATTATAACAGGGACTGCATGTTTTCAATTCCTCCTTCTGATTTTTGAGAATATTATTTTCCTCATTCTTTTTTCACATGTCTGACTTTATTGTCTGCATGCAGGAAGGTACAGTGTGTTGTGCAACATCCACGAAGATAAGCAGAGCACACCAGAACTACAACTGTTATTTGTGATGTGGATGCTCACTCCTCTCCAAGAGCAGCCAGGACTCTTAAACACTGAATCACCTCTCCGGCCCTTTGTTTTTGAATGTTTTCCTTAATTATTTGATACTTACACAGAATGTATTTTATTATACTACAAAGCATGTCCCCATGTCCACCCCGCCCTACTACCACTGTGCCCCACACTAGTTCCCCTATTATTACTGTTGTAGAAAGGCCTATGGAGCATCATTGTGTTCCCCAAATCTTCTTTGGTGTGGCTCTCTCCTTGGAGCCTTGACAACCTGCCCAGAATCTTTCTTACTGTATTCTTATTTGGAAACTTTTGAGGAAAACTTACCAATGAATCCTTTTATTTTTCATCTTATAATATGATTTTTCAAAAGACAAACAATGAAATCAAAATAATTTCATGTCCTTAAAATGTTTTGCTAAGGTATGAATATCTTTGGATGAATAACCTCAGTTCTTCTTCTAAAAACGAATCCCTAATATGTTATCAGTAATTGTGCCTTTAAGGAGTATGAGTAAGTCTGGGAGATGACAAAATCAAGAATGATATTGTCCTTTTAAGAGGTGAGGAAGCATCATAATGATTCAGTCATGTGGGAATAGAAGCAATATGTGCCCCTGATACAGATAAGTGAACAGACATCAATGGACTTACAAGCCATGGTATTTGCTGGTGACAGCATCTAGTACTTTTCAGTCTGTAGGGCTATGATCACAACCCAGTCTAAAGCCTACTGTTCTGTCAGCCTCACAGACTCTGTGTTCATTGTTTCTTTGAGGGATATTTTTTGTCCTATGGGGGCAGGGTCTCCCTGCATCCCTAGCTGTCATGGAAGCATATGTAGCCCAAGCTGGCCTTGATCTCACAGATCTTCACCTACCTCTGCCTCTAGAGTACTAGAGTGAATATGACATCATGCTTGGCATTTTTTTTTTTATGGAATTTTAGCCCTTCTTATCCGTCAGTTGGGTTTTTCTTTCATCAATCAACCTGTCTCACAAGAAAAACCATCCTCATTTGTTTGGTTTCCTGTGGCTAATCTCATTTGTGTACATGTTACAAAATTTGTCTCAGTTTCACATGAATTATGTTGAAATATAGGCACAACAATGTGTGTATATATATATGTATATATATTAAGCACAGAGGGGGGACAATGGCATTATTTTGTGGTGTTAGGTAAAGCTGTGTGATGGTTGCAAATAGGAAAGCACAGTGATGAACATACTTGAACTATGGCAAGTAGAGAATTGTCTGTGGTTAGCAGAAGATTGTCAGTCACACATAAGCTTTGGGAATTTAGGTGTGTGGTCATCTGTTTCATTCCATATATTAAAAAGTACATATTCGTGAAAGGAAACTTTTATATTCTTAGTCCTAAATTTCATCAGTCTCAAATGTTTACACATGTCTTTCAGTGTAAGGGAAAATCAAATACATGAGCTCGGTTATCAAACACTGTGGTACATGGGGGGTAAATATGAAGAAAAACACTCACATTTTAAAAATACATCAATACTCATAAGTAAGAATGATGTAACATTTCCAGGGTCTTTTCATTTACATACATGCATGCAATACATGGACAAACATAAAAATTATGAAAAATAAAAACTAAAATGCATTCAATGCATTTTAGTCCAAATGTGGATTAAGAGAACTAAAGAAATATGATTGTTTTAAATGAATTGACAACTTAGATATCATTACACCCCAATTCAAAGGAGCAACGCTAAAATTTTAATATACTCATGAACATATGAAAACACATAACATTTAAAGGATACTTTGTCTTTTCTGTATCTTCATTTAGCTTATGCACAAAAACTGCATTAACAACATCCAATGAAACCTACTAAACTATTTATGAAGTAAAGCATGCATTCGTCTCAGTAGTGATCAACTCAAAGTACAGATCATTTCAAACATTCTGTGTAGAGAGCCGCGAATTGCTGCATCTTAAAGATGGTGCCTGCTTTCGCCTTCCACCATCCCGAGGTGGGCGCTCTCTGGAGCAAACAGCTCCATAATTGGCTGTGGCTGAGGTCTGGCCCTGCTTCCGCCTGTGTGTGCCTATCTGCTTTCACCACGTGGTAGTTTGGGGTTGGCTGGCAGGAGGGAATTTAACTCTATGGCGGGCTTTCCCCGGGAGAGGTAGTGAGGAGAAGTAAGGAGAAGGGGAAGCAGTAAGGAGAGGGAAGAAGAAGTTAAAAAGTTAAAAAGCCAAAAGGTTGTTCAAGGTTCCTGAATAAACTGCTTTTGGAAGAGTCCAGGGTCGCGTCTTCCTTGCTGGGCGAGGCGGGCGCGACAATTCTGGATTTGCTGTTTGACTCAGCAAAGGAAGCACCCCTGCTTCACACTGACGTGCACTGCTAGTGCTACTCAATCAAAAACAGAAAAACCAAAAGAACAAGAAAAAATCAACCATGCAATGTCATTCATGAATTTGTCAGGAGTCATTATTAACTCACAAAACAAGTAACATTAATGAAGCTGAAGTCATACCCACAGCATGAAAATTCATTTGATAAATATAGAGAAAAAATATTAAAATATAAACATAAATGGACATACAATCACAAGAGTCATTTAAAAGCCCAAATACATATTAAGAAGGTTCTGCATTCCAAGCCATAGAGAGTATGAGGAAAATAGTAAACAAAAAAAGAAAAATCAATATTTAATCCTATTAGAGGAAAACGCCAACCCATTACATCAGCAGAAAATCGGTCACCATATCATATGTGTTATCAATAAAGACCAGAGCCAGATTAGCATGCAATAAGGTAAAAATATATTTAAAGTAATGAAAGTGACCATATTAATTAAAATTCACTTCTAGAAAACGTTTCTCTTAAAGTTGATGAAGGAAGAAGCACATTTGAATAAATGCACCTATTCATGGCAAACAAGCTTCAGAATTTATGTAAGCATACATAATACACTGAGGAGAAAGAGACTCTCATTCCTGGGAACAGAAGTCAGAATACAATGGTTAAGAGTCATTGATGAACACATCATGTCCCAGAAAGAATCTAAAATCAGCAACACAGAAAATAAAACTAGGCCAATATCAATACTAATAATGAAGGAAATAACTATCAATCATTTGAACAACCAGAACAGCAGCAAAATCATTTTGATTAAAAATAATCTCTCAGGAATATTAATAAATGAAAACAGCCTCATTTACCAATTAAAAGATAGAGACCAGAAAAGTGGGTTCTACTAATTTAGAATATGCATGAAATACATATTACTGGCAATGACGTCAAGAAACTTAGAACTCATTTTGACAATCAAACTACATGACCAATTAACAGTTAAGAAGAATATATAAAGAGGCTGGAATACATTTCTCTAATGTAAAAGAAAGAAACTGAAACACCATTTCATTGTCTGCAAGTCAAAATGGGTTTATTAATGATATCTGAGAAGCAATTTTTAAGTCACTTGAAATATGTATGGAAAGCAAGTATATGAAACTATTGGAAAGCCAAAAGAAAGGGAAGCAAATTCTTCTATTAAAACTCTAGCATAGGATCGGCTGGAGAGATGACCTAGGAGTTAAGAACAATATTTCCTCCAGATGAGCAGCATTCAATCCCTAACTCACCCAGAGCAGATAACAACTGTATGTGACTCCAGTTCCAGGGTATACAACGCCCTCTTCTAGACTCCAAAGGCTTTGCTTGATATTGCTGCATTATGTACATGCAGACAATACACTCATAAACAGAAAAACAGTAAATGAAAATATTTTTTAAACTATAGCTTTAGCAAGAAAAAAGACATGGACGATATAGAATAATAAAGTAAAAACTTACAGGAAGTAATGTTTGCATACTAGTCGTTTCCACATAATCCATGGGCAAGAAAAGATATCTGACATTTACCACATGAGAAATGTTGATGAAATTGCTATAAATTTAATGATCAGAATATCCTGCTGGTGAAACAAGCTATGGCAAAATCAGTTCCAGGTCTTTATCCTTCTATCTTCAGGACCTCAAACCTGGGCCCCTCCTTCGTCCTCGAAGACCTACCTGGTTGGCTACAGTCTCTGCTCTCTTCACATTCCAGGGCTCTTTGGATTGCTCCAGACAGGAGACCAGGACAAGCTTAAATCTAGCAAGACCTGTGAGTGAGAAAGAGGCACTTGATGCTGGCTAGATTCCATAGAAAGTACCGGATTTCTAACTCACACTGTGCTCCACCAGTAACACACAGAAAACAAGATGACACTCCAAATAATTTCCTAATTTTATCATCTGAGAGAATCTTTCGAATACATAGAAATTTCTTCAATGTTCATATGTTGAGTTCTAGCACTGATTCAAAATGCTGCTACAAAAATGGATCTTTAAGATTCTGCTACAGTACCATTTACTAATGTCTGGCTGAAATCAATGCAGATGGATAATTCCTCTAACAAGTGAAAAGGTGAACATAGGTTAAAGTGTGAACATGCTCTTCTCAATACCAAAAGATTCCCAGTACAGTGATTTCTAAGAATGTAAGACATAGTCCTCAAAACTAACATGCACTCAAGGTAGATTCATATCTGCGAAAGGAAATAGAATAGTACAAACGACTCTGGAAGAAATATCTCCTCACCTACAGACGTGAGATGGCTGTAGTTCTCCAAAATCACCTCCCTGTACAAAGCCCTCTGATTAGAGTCTAGGCATTCCCACTCCTCCTGGGAGAAGTCAAAGGGCAGGTCCTTGAAAGTCGATGAACCCTAAAATGACAAATGAAGATTTGAACATGTGGCCTTGAACATAGTACTAGGCGCAAGGAAACATGAGATCACTAGTAAAAAAATTCGGAAAAATAGAAGGTTAATCAGATGGGTCAACAAATCTTCGTCTCTGACACAGATTATTAATCAAAATAACCTTTATTAATAATAGAAATAAAACACACAAACATGCAGTTTCAGTCACTTACCTCCACATGTTGTGATTAGCTTACAGCCAATGTGGAAACATCTACACACTGTCTCTGTATGGAGACAGTCACAGTGCTTGCTCAGGTGGGGAGATTACTCTTTTTCTGTATTTATAACTTCCTTATATTTAAATACTGACTTCAAAGCCTCAGAACCGTGCAAATGCTTAGGGAATGAATCTCATTAAATAGGATATATACTAAATGGCAAGTGGGCTCTAGATATGCACTAATATGCTCAGGGTCCAATGTGCACATGGAAAGGAGTCAAGCAGTTTGGGTGCTGCAGATGGCAAGTGAACTCAAAAAAGATAAAGGGACACACAAGTATACAAACTACTCCCATTTTGAAAACAACAAAAGAGAATTTCATCTCTACAGGAGACATGAATTGGAAGGTGGCATCTCATACAAAGGAGGGAATGTTCAGAACTACCGAGGCTAGAACCTGGCATTGTGCTCCATTTCATTCCAGCATTCCCTACCCAGCACTGCAGCATGAACGACCTTCATTTTAGTCTCCACGCGTCACTCCTGCTGGCTGTTATAGGGTCTTCTATCTTTCCCCAAATCGTCCATGATGGCCAGCAGCTCTGCGTATTTGTTCTCTCTGTAGAACTTGCTGGCCCCAAACTCACAGAGATCTGCCTCCCAAGTGCTGGGATTAAAAGTGTGCCCCACAGCTTGTGAAAATGTTCTTTTACTGTCAGGGTTTAGAGGAAGGTTTAGAGGAAGCATGGAATGTGGGCGGGGTCAGAAGAGTGAAAAAACAGGACTAGGGAGGGTGCGAGTGGGCGGGGCCAAAGCAGGATTTGGGAGGAGTGAAAGACAGGCTAGACTGCTGGGGTGAAGTGTGACTGGGACACTAACCAGAGCAGAGGAGAGCACAGGAAGCAGAGAGCTGTGGAGCCTGAGGAGAGGCGCGCAGGAGCAGACCTCTCAGGGAACGCCAAGTCTCAGGTTCCCCTGGATCCACAAGTAGCAGCACAGTGCTTGAGCAGAGGTAGACGGAAAGGTAAGTGGATGTAGGTGGGGGATGGGAAACCTCACTAGACCCACTGGAGGTCAAAGGAATGCAGTTGCAAGGACCAACAGCAGGTTGGGGTTTGGAAAGTCGCTTATCCCAGGAGCACTGTGGAATGGAACTAGTGACGAAGATGGAAATAAATCTTTTCAGAGGACCTGTGGGGCTTGGAACCAGAGGCAGGCGTGTGGGATTCAGCTGGAATTTACTGTTATTTTCCATTTTATTGTTTTTCTTTATTTCTTCCTTTCTCTACTTGTTTTTTGTTTGTTTTGTTTTTGTTTATGTTTTTTGTTGTTGTTATTAGTTTGGTTTCTTTCCTTTTTCGGAGAGACAGTCTCCCGCTATAGTAGCAGCCAACCTCGGGCTAAAGATAAAAAGCAGGCTCGTCTTGAGCTGCCAGAGATCAGGCTACAGCTGCCTATTGAGTACTGGGATTAAAGCCTTGATGTCTGCCATTCTAGACTTTTTTTATTTTATGGTTATTCATTAATAAATAAATCAGCTTTTGAAAATTTTGCTGCAGATATTTGGGTGTGTTGACCTCAGTATTCTCCTAGATAAAGTTTGTTTCATTTATTTAGTGGCTGCAAATACATATGTATAAACAAACAGGAGAGAAGGCTCAGTGGTTAAGAAAACCAGCTGCTCTTGCAGAGGATCTGGGTTTGATTCCTGACATCCATATGACGGTTACAACTGTCCTTAACTCCAGGTACACGGAGGCAATTCATTTAGGCAATAAATTCATTAACATAAAATTAAAAGCACTAAAGGAATTTAGAGCTAAATGGACATAACTAGAAATGGGTGTCCTGAGAGAAATTAAACACATGCTCAAAACCAAGTGGCAGTTCTTTCTGAACTTTGCATTCTAACATCAAATGCAGGATATGTCCTCAAAGGAAATGAATTCAATATGGGTGAGAGATATTCATGGTCCCCAATTGTGGCTGCATATACTTGTCAGTGTGATTGACCTGGTGAACATTCTATCACGTAACGGAAGTTGAAACACTAGCACTGCATGAACACAGCCATAAATTAAACCAGAACAACACACAGGTGACACAGGCTGAAAATACACTAGCATTTGCCAGTGAATGGGGAGAACATAGAGAAATGACAGAAACAATGTCACTGCTTCTGGGGAAGTAACCCCTACTGTCCTATCCCACAGGAAGGTGGATCATATTCTCCCACTCTCATTTTAAATCATAAATATTAAGAAAAATGAACTTTGATTCATTAATAGGAAAGGCAAATTTCATATTCGGATATAGTAATGACTGACTAGATCAATGTCCCATGTGCATGCAAAACAAAATATCAACACTCCTCATAAAAATGAAAAACAGCATGTCACAAGAACATAAAGATTTCATTATTATCAAAAGTTATTTATTTCTATTTTCTAGGTAAGAGTGTTCTGTTCCTGAGTATGTAAGGCTACCCATGGGAGCCATGTCTGTGGAGGCTGGAAGACAGGCTGGGAACCCCTGAAACAGCTGTTAAGGATAGTTGTTAGCACCACGTGGTTACTGCAAATCAAACCTAGGTCGTAGGCAACAGCATTCAGCATTCTTAGCCTCTGAACCTTCTCTTTAGCCTGAAGAATTGAATGTTAATTGTCACCATGCACTACTGAACTCAGCCTTTAAAGGAAATCTTTCACTTGAGTCTCCCACAGATTCTGTCTATGATACTAAGTAGAAGCTTTCATGCCTTTCCAATTGACAGTCTCAGGCAGATGACAGTGAGGCTGACTCAGCTCCCAGGGCTTCTGAAGAAAAGCTGTGTTTATCTTCTCTTCCCAATGATGAAAAACCCTGTTACTCTGCCTTGTTTGGGTAGAGACCTGAGGAAGCTACACTCACCTGAATGTAGTAGAAATTCTTGATCCTGTTGGCAGGGCAGACCAGTGAAAGGCAGGAAGTAGAAGTCCTGTTAGTGTCTCCACGCTGAGCCCTTTCTTCCTGTGTATCTTCTGTGAGGTCAGACAGTGAGAACGCCCTGTTGGATTTTCTGAGGTGCTTCTTCCTCTTGTTATGTTGACAGGTGAAGAGGATGAACTGAAAGGAAATATCTCAAAAGTAAGTGAAGAGTGTTTTTGTCAGATTGCCTGGCAAGGAAACTCACAGAAGGAGGAGAGAGATGGCTTCTGTTCAGGTAAATAGAGTCATCAAAATGAACCATGTGCAGTTTCTCAAAAAATTTGCGATTTTGATATTGGAAACTTTGCTTGCCAGAGTACTTGAAAATTACACCTTCCTGGCCTGGTGTACTCAGAGAGATGAGCATGCCTCTGCATTCAGAGTCCTGGGAATGAAGACATGCAACAACATGCCTGGCCCACAGTAATGCTTCATATTTGTATCATGGATGTAGCATGGCCTTCTGGCCATTCTGCACTTCAATTCTTATTTTTGCCAGACTAGTCCAATGACAGCATGACCAACCATCCCAGATGTGGCAGGTAGAAACTGAGTTATGCCAGTTTTCAGGGTGTAAGCAGGGTCATCTAGGCCCACAGATGCCAGTGTATTGTTATTTCAACTTTACATAAAACTGATATTGTACATTGTTTTACTGAGACATTGTAATACTTTACTTGACATTATAATCCCACTAACATCATAGGCCTGTGATGTGTGCTCGTGGGCTGTTGATACCTGTCTTCTTTTGTCTCCTGGGAGTTAATTTGTTTGATTGAAGTGCTAGGTGATGTATTATGAAAACTAGGTGTTGTGGCAATTTACAGAATGAAGCACAAGAATTATGTCATTTAATAGAGTCTCTTTTTTCATCACTGTTAGTTTACTTCCTTCCTATGGAGAAAGAAGTCTTTCATAGTTCTTTTCTAAATTCTCCATTTTCCAGGTGGAGATTCTGAAGCAGGCCTCTTTTTCTCTGCTTCCATTACTGGTTCTTTGTAACTCATAAAAAGCTTCGTTTTTCAACTATCATAGATCATGTTCGTTTCTGTTACCGGTTGTATGTAGAGCATCAACATTGTTCAGTATACGACATTGTCTTCATGTTTTCTATTCTCTCTGTAGTTTGAAACCTTGTTCTCAAACTTTTATTATTGTGCTATGCATAAGATGGCCAGTGTGTACTTATAGATAAATCTGAAGCCAGAATGTGAGCATAAAAGTAGATTGTGCAATCAAAAATTGTGTGGGAAAGTTTTGAATCCTAATTTCCATCTGTGTGATGAAATTTTCTTTTATTGTTTTCAAAATGGAAGTAGTTTGTATTTTTTTGCCATGGTTTACTTAACTGTGACTGTACATCTTCACACACTGGGAACAGTGTTTGCAGTGAATTGAAATGTCCATTTGAAGTAATTAGGAATGAACCGGGTCATCTTTCTTTAGAAATATTTAAAAGATGCATGTGAAATTACTTTACAGGAAGTATTATTTGCCCCCAAATACTTGTGTGTCATTTATCTTTTTCTAGTACAGTTGCCATCTGCAATATCCAAACCGATTTTTTCCTTTACATGTGCACATTGGAGGCTGTGCACATTAGTGTATACCTAGAGCACATTTGAATAGGGAGCTGGTCCACTTGCCATTCAGTATATATCGTATTGAATGAGATTCATTCTCTAAGATTTCCATGATTCTGAGTGTTTGAAGTCTGTCTTAAAAAATGAACAAGTTATAAATGCAGAAGAAAGAGTAATCTCCCCACCTGAACAAGCTCCGTGACTATCTCCATACTGAGTCAGTGTGTAGATGTTGTTTCCACCTTGGCAATAAGCTGATCAGAACATCTGGAAGGAAATAACGGAAACTGCATGTTTCTGTGTTTTTATTGCTTTTCTTAATGAAGATTATTTTGCTTCTAATTTGTGTTAGAGACAAGGAAGCACTGTTGTGACCCATTTGAATAATCTTCTATTTTTCAGAATTACTCAGAATTTTTTAGAATTATTTAGTAGTGATTTGAAATGAAGGAAACATGATGTTTCATTGGTCTAGTATTGTGTTCAGGGGCACATGTTCAAATCTTCACTTTTCATTTTAGGGTTCATTGACTTTCAAGGATGTGTCCTTTGACTTCTCCCAGGAGGAGTGGCAATGCCTAGACTCTGCTCAGAAGGCTTTGTACAGGGAGGTAATGTTGGAGAACTACAGCCATCTCATGTCTGTAGGTGAGGACATATCTCCTTCAGCGTTGTTTTACTGTTCTCCTTCCTTTGACAGCTAACCATCTACTGTGAGTGTTGGTTAGTTTTGAGGACCAAGGCATAGATTCTTAGAAATTACGGTATTGGGAATCTTTTGGTATTGAGAAGAACATGTTCACACTACATCCTATGTTTATAATTTCACTTGTTAGAGGAATTATTCATCTTCATTGAGTTCAGAAATACCTTAGTAAAAGGTACTCTGGCAGAGACTTAAAGTTCTCTTTCCCTAGCTGCATTTTGACTCAGTGTTAGAACTCAGCATATGAACATTGAAGAACTTCTTATGTAACCCAAAGACTCTGTCAGATAATAAAATTGGGAAATTATTTGGAGCGTCATCTTGTTCTCTGTGTATTACTGGAGGAGCACAGTGTGAGTGAGAAATCCGGTACTTTCTGTGGAATCTGGCCAGCATCATGTGCCTCTTTCTCACACACAGGTCTTGCTGTGTGTACTCCTGTTCTGGTTTCCTGCCTGGAGCAATGCAAAGAACCCTGGAAAGTGAAGACAGGAGAAATTGTAATCAACCAGGTAGGTTAGAGAGGATGAAGGACCTCTAACCAAGATCCCTAATATAGAAGGAAAATTACCTGCAAATGATTTTGCCATGCAGTTTTTTACTAGAAGGAAATTGTGATCACTAAATTAATAGCAGTTTCACCAACACTTGTCATGTGATAAAAGTCAGATAACTTTTATTGCCCATGGATTATGTAGAAATGACTAATAAGCAAACATTACTTCCTGTTCCTGTAAACATTGTTTCATTATTGAATATCTTCCATGCCTTCTTTCTTTTTAATGATGTAGTTTAAAAAATATTTTCATTCACTGTTTTTATGTGTATGAGTGTCTTGTCTGCATGTATATAAGTGTAGGCATCTCAAGCCTGTAGAATGGAGAAGAAGGCATTGGATCTCCTGAAATGGAGTGACTGACAGTTGTTATCTGGGATGTGTGTGAACACTACTCCTCTGGAGGAAGAGCAAGAGTTCTTAACTGCTAGTCCATCTCTCCAGCCAATCTATGCTAGGGTTCTAATAGAAGAATTTTCTTCTCTTTTTTTTTTCCCACATTTTTATATGCTTGCTTTCCATACATAATTAAAATGACATTAAAACCTGTTTGTCAGAGATCAGCAATACACCCATTTTGACTTGGAGACATTGAAATGGTGCTTCAGTTTCTTTCTTTTCTATGTAATAGAACAGGTCAGATGTCCTTAGGAATTCATGCATTTCTTCTGGCCCTATCTCTGTAGCTTTGTGACCTTCTCTTCAGTTACTCTTTCATGACAGTTTTGAATTTCATTGCAGTCAGTTTTAATAGCCTCTTTTCACCTGTATCTTTCTGAATTTCTTTTTTTTCTCAGTGCTTTGGTAACCTTGTCCAGTCTTTGTTCAGTTTTTTTCACTGGATAGGTTGGTTGGTGTCATGTCATGTTTTCTGTTCTCTGTTTTGCGTTTCTATTTTTCCATCGGTCCTTTCTCTCCATCTAATGCATTGTGTTGAGCTCCTTCTCTATCAGGGACAAATTTGAATTCCATTTCTATGCTATCTAAAATCAACTTTGGAAGTTCAGTTTCTCTTTTGCCTTGTCCTACACAACTTCTGTTTCTGTCCCACCTCTCTCACCGTCCTCCCTCTTCCCTGACCTCTCTCACTTTTTCACTTTGCCCTCCTAGTACACAGTGTTCTGCTTTCACTTCCCCTGGCATTTTTCTTATGACTTCCATATCTCTCCACTCTTGTAAAGGTATTTTTACCTGTTATATTAAGTTTCTAGTGCTATGAACTATGCCTACACCCATGTATTGGAAAATAAAATCTAGAATTATGTTTTATCAGAGAAAATGTGTAGTTACTGTATTTCTGAAATATGTAGTGACTTTTTCTGGTCAAGAAAATTCATGTAATCTACATCGTACAAGTTGTTTTCCATTTGTATATTAATATGTTGCTAAGTAGAATTCATTTCATATTTGCATACAAGTGAACATTCACCTGGTCCCTATGCATTACCAATTACTCCCTGCCAATTTTCCATTTACTGGAAATATTTGTCTGTCGGGGATCAGGTCCTCTATTCTGTTTGGTTCTTTCTCTTTTTGGTTCTTGGGTTTTGACTAAGGCAAAATATGGATGGGTGTTACAATGTTGACTGGTCCTCTGGCCTGGATCTTGTGAAAGCCTAGTCGTATAGCTCATATACACAATGGGAATGTCTTGACCTCCACACAGCTTGCTCTCCACAGAATCCCCCATACTTCCATTCTTACCTTCTTTCTCGTGCATGTTTGAATATGGTCCCTGAGCTGTGGGTGGGCAGAAGACATGAATATCTCTTTTAGTGCTGAGGGGGCCACAGTCACTTATTCTCAACAGTTTAAGTAGCCGTGCACCTGTACATGAACTGCCACCCGCTGCAGAGAAACGCTTCGGTCGCCAAGGTTGAAGGCTGCATTAATCTGTGGTCTAAATGCAAGATTTAAAAATCAGAATGGCAGTTTGGTGTTCCGGAAAACAGTAGTACATGATCCTGAGGGCATATGACCACTGTAACCATGTGATTTTACCAGTTTTATTGTACCATATCTGAATTCCTTGTGCGGAGTACACCTCAATTTCAATGCAAAAATCCCAGTTACCCAAATAACCTTGTAGACTTATTGCACTAGGAAATTCATCTTGCCTATTAGGACATTACTGCAGAATGTACGATACACAAAAGGGAGACCCCTGACGGCTCTTTCCCCCGGTGTTCTGCATAGCAATGGAGCATTTTCTCTCACTATAAAACCTAGTCAACAGGCAGTTTTCAAATCTCTTCAGGCATGGCCTCTTTTTGTCTTATGAGGACATAAACATTCACTTTTCAGAGTTATTATTGATAATTACGTGTTGAATATAGCCGTTCAATTAACTGGCTATTATTTCCATGTTTTTCTCGTCACGTTCAGTATATGAATCTTAGAGTTTGGTCCTTTTTTCTGTTTTCAATTCATATTGTGTGTCTCTTGAGATATGGATCAAATGTCAATGTTTGTCTTTTGGATGCTAAGTTTCGACAGCAGTATCTGTTGAAGAGACTGTCCTTATTTCCAGGGCAGGTTTTGTCTACTTTGTGAAAAATTGGCTGCCGTTACGTATGTAGGTTTAGTTCTATGTGTACAATGTGCCCTGTATTTACATACCCATAGTTGCATCCGTGGTCATGCTGTCTTTGTCTGCACCTGTTTTCGTAGTGTGATGTGAATTGAGGTAATATGATATTTTGGGAATTGTTCTTTGTTTATGTGTTGATTTGTTTATTTATGCATTTAAAAATTAACATATTGGTATTCTTAGTTTTTTTTATTGTGTGTCTTTTCTTGGTTTGGTCTTTCTTAGCTCCAGTTTTTCTTAACTATGCTCACTTTCATCCCTCTGCCAATGGGAATGTATATTCTGGGCCACTGTATGATAGATATATGTAATTTGTCAATTTTGATTTTCCAAGGAATTATAGGAAAGAGAATACCTTAAATCTCATAGTAGACTTTGAAATTTTGAATAGTGTTGAGATTGTTAATGATTATGGAGATTGTTTAAGTTGGATTAAATGCACTCAGCATCATAATATGATCCCAATCCTCTGAGTTCCAGGAACAGAAGGTGTTGGTTTGAGTGAGAAAGATACCCCAAAGGCTCATGTATTTCAACACTCAGTTTGGAGAAGATTTAGGGTTGCAGAATTGTGGCAACTATGTCATGGAGGGTGGGATATGGCAGTATACATGCTTGTCTGAGATTTAGTTTTCTCCCTGTGCTTCTAGCATGTGCCTGAAGGTTTGGTCTTTCTGCTTTTGACTTTTGCCTACATCCGTGTCCTTTGGCTTTCTCCCTGCCATTTACAAGGTGATCTCTGGAAACATAAGGAAAATAGATTGTCCTCCAGTTATTGTATCTCTTCATGGTAGTATATCACAGTAAAAGCAGAGTAACTAAGACAGATTTGTTAACAGAGAGTGAGGTGTTGATGTGAAGATTCTGTTGATGTTTCCTGGAGGAATGTGAAGAATTTGTGACTCTTCATTTGGTTGATGCAGATTATAATAGCAATGAAAAACTAACTAGTATACCTTCTGACTGAGATAACCCTGAATAAGAAACGAAATTCTCACCTGTCACTTTTTCTCTCACTATTGCATATTACCATTGATGTGTGTGTTTCACTGGGAATTCCTAGAAGCCTGGAAATCAGTAAGTGGCCCTCAGTGAGAGCAGCTTTCAAAAGAGGGAAAATACAACACAACTGTTTACAAGTTTAAAGAGAAACACACAACAGGGACATTTAAACTCACTGGGGCCAGGCAGGGTGGTGCGGACAGGGAATGTGGGAAAGGTCAGCTATCAGTGAAGATTTCAGAAAGTCATGTGATAACTTCTCATGTTCAAAAGAAATGTCCTAATATATATGCAAGCTCATATATTTAATATTTTGATGGTGTTTTCCTAGAACAGGGGGACAGTATCCCCACCTGACACTATGATTTACAAGCAAAAATTACAGTTATGGGAACTGATTCCTCTTTTGCACCTGTTGGCAATGAGGTGCCATAGACCGGCAAACACTCCAGCTATTGCCAATGCTCGTGGTTTCCTTGCAGATCTTCTTGGTTAGATGCTATTGCTGAGGAAACCATGTACTTGAATCAGAGAATATTGAAAGATTAACATGGTTCTTACCTAGGAACTTCTTTCTTAAAAGCTATCTTTTATGGTAGTACAAGTTCCGATACATGAATCAAGGATAAAAATCATAATCAGTTATTTGGTCTGTGTGAGATATACTGATGACTGGACCAAGACAATGATCCTGCACCTACGAGGAGGCCAACTACGCCAGGCCGAGATGCCCGGACTGTCTGAGCGAAAAGAGAGCACGCACCAGCTGGCGGTCCTGACATCTAGGACCAGGTGAGCTAGACCATCCGACCTTACAGGGTGTTGCGTCTTGGGGCGGTAGCGGAGACAGCCCTGAAGCCTGCGGGTCTGTCTCTAGGATGCTGAGTTTGCCTCCCCTTAGGCCTCCTGAACCGAGCCCTCCTTGATTCCATTTAGGTGGCCACAGGAAGCTGAAGCCGGCCCCGTGGGAGCTCTGGGGTGGGTGGGCCACGCCCCAACTTTGAGGGAGCCTGGCCACATTTCCAACAGCCGGCCTCTCTGAGCAACAACACCACCTGGCCTCAGGAGGATTGATGGAGGTCGTCAATTTGTCTGCATGGAGCAGGAAGATCCTTTGGGAATGTGTTGTGGTATGCACCCTCCGGCAGCCTTCGACGTTCTTCTGACCACTCCATTGCCCATCAGCTCCTGCCCCCACCCCCCCCCCCCCCCCGCCAGCCTCCCCTCCTGGATCCTGGCCAAGCAGTCCGGGAGCATGACCTTTGGCCTCCTTGCCACGAAGGTGATTGAAATTTAGCCAAAACGACTATGACTGAGAACTTCCGTTCAGCACAGAAACCTTTGTCCATCACAAGGGGGCATCCATGAGAACAGCCATCTGCCTAGCCTCTTCCTGTTGTTTCTGGAACCCCACCCACTGGAGTAGGTGCCAGGACAGGGTCCTTCCAGGACCACAAACCAAGGATCTCGTGCCACTACCTGTCCACCTGGGAACAGGACTGAAGAAAAGAATCTTGGATCCATCCCCTGGCGGCCATCTTCCAGTGCCAAGGAGACTCTTCCAGGGCACCACGGCAACCCCTGTGTGTGAACAAAGGATCGCCTGAGGGCGTAGAGCCGTGAACATTTCCACTTCACTGTGATCACTGAGGTCCTCCCCCATGAACCTGCACCTAGGAGGCAAGGCCAACGACTCCTGGGCGACATGCCCGGACTGTCTGAGCGACAAGAGAGCACTCGCCATCCATCCGTCCTGACATCTAGGACCAGGTGATAAAATCAGGAGTCTAAATAGATTGTGCATAGTTCTACAGGCCTAGTTTCCTGGCTTCCACCCAGAGTCTCAGCCACCTCCAGTTACATGCGTTAAAATGAGATTTTCTCATTATCAAAAGTTTCAGAGTGAATATCTCTCTGAATATCGATAAACCAAGGTAGAAATGAGGAATGGTGTCATTAGGTTCTGATAGGTGGCTCAGGCCAATGTAATAAGACCTTCAGAATTGAAAGGGATGAATCCATGCAATCTAGTCTCATGTCTCCCCTATGAATTGTGAATTCACAACAGGAAGTCATGGGGTTGATTGCAAGAAAATATGAAATTGCAAGATTTACTTGCGAACATTTTCTAGGAAGACAACGCCTGAATAGGGCATTCCTGAAGTCATGATGAAGGTCTTTGCAAAGAGAAACATAACTCTGTTGTGTACTAGTATGTACTTGTGTATGTGTAGGACGTTTGTGATTGTGTGTGTGTGTGTGTGTGTGTTTCTGTGTCTCCATGTGCTTGAATGCAGACATGGGAATGCATGTGGAGGTTAGACTGTGTGGGTGTCAGGGGTCAGCATCAGGCGTTGGTCCCTGTCTCCCGTCTTGCTTGCAATAAGGCCTCTTGTGTTCACTGGTCTGTAGCACAAGCAGGGCCGGGTGGCCGATGAGCTTCTAGTGATTCTCCTGTCTCCCCTCCCATCCTCTGGCACAGGCCCTCTCGCTTTATGGATGCTTGTGCTGTCGTCCAGGGATGTTTTAATTTGACTTTTTTCAGTGTATATTTTTATTGAGTTTTTGTGAACTTCATACAAATCATTGCGATCATCTTTATTACTCCTCCTTCACTCGCATCCCCAAATCGTATCCCTTCTGCCTGATTTCATGCATTCTGTCATATGCGGTAAGGCCTGTCAAGTCAAGGTAGTGTACCCACATGACCCTTAGTGCAAGTTCATCCTCTGGAGTCTAGACACCCTGTCTAAAGTCTCTCCCTTAAAGAACATCAGCTCTTCCTCACCCAGCTGCAAATGGTTCTTTGGCTAAGGCTGGGGGATGCTGCCATTTCCCCAGTTCCATGCTGGTTTTTTTTTTCTGATTGAGTCTGCATGGGTCCTGTACATGCTGACACCATTGCTGTAAGTTCATATGAGCACGTTCCCAGAAGCCTGGAAGACTGTTTCCTTATGATCATGCTTTTTAAGAATTTTAATATAAGTTTTGGTGGATCTGAACTCAGGTCATTATACTTATATCTCAGTGCTTTAGCAGTTGAACCATCTCTGAATGCCCACATGTGTATTCTTAAAATATGGTTCAAGTTCTAATTTCATCCTGTGTGATGGTTGATCTTTTTGTCTTTTTAAAATTATTTTATTTTTATTTTATGCATATGGGTGTTTTATTTGCATGTGTAGAAGTCCATCATGCACTTCAGTGATCATGGAAGCCGGAAGAGGTGTTGGATCCCATGAAACTGAAGTTAAGGACATCAGGACAATGTGCCAAAATTATTTTCTTGTCATAAGTGCATGATCACAATTGTTTAGGTATAGTAATGGGAGGCTGGTCAGCTTAGAAATCAGTAGACAACTTGTTTACTGAAGAGTCCACAAACGGTAGACAGATCCCAGTGTAAATGGTGCTCTGGTGCCCATAAGGCTCAAGCCACTCAGTAAGTGTGAGTGATGACCCGAGGAGCTGCTGTAACTGCCAGGGCCACTGTGAGATGAGGATACTGCCTTGGAAGATTTGTCCTCATTTGTATATCCCTCCAAGGTTGCAGTGTGGGAGGAAGTTTGTATGGTTGACCCCTGACCCCCATGCTCTTTGCTACTGTTATGTCCAGAGGACGGCTTCTCAAGAACCACCACAGAGTCCTGAGTGTATGCAAAAAAACAAAGAGTCTTTACTCAAGCTTAAGCTTGGTCCCCCAGACCTCACCAATACAGTGGATCCATTCTTGGAGCCTCGAGAGGAGGGACTAAGAGCTAATTATAGGTTAGGGACAAAGGGAGGTGGAGATTTACTGTGTTACCTCTGGATTGGTTTAAGAAAGCCTGCACGCGCCAAGAAGATTTTAAAATATTTGGGTGTGAATTAGATACTATGGGTTATACACCAAAATTGGATAAAAAGAGCTATAAGGCTCCTCATTGGAGGGTTCCATCTCTGGGGCAAGAGAATGGAATGCATTACTCAAGTTCATTGAAATGTGCTGACCATTGCCCAAGTCTAGCCCTGACCTGTTTTTCTAAGCTTATCACAAAGTGCCGGTCACTCCCTGGCTATACGGGCTTAGGTTTGTTTCTTCATTTTTCTAGGCTTGTGGACGGGGGCTTATTAGAAGGACAAAATGAAGCCATCACTGTTCAGTTTGATATTTTAAAGCCAAGCGTTTTACAGAAGCAAAGAGAGCAGTTAATCTACAGATATTGTGTTGAGAAGGGGTTCCAGGGGTCCCACACTACCATCCCCATCCTTCATTTCTGTTATTCGGTCAGTGTAACTTCTCAAACCCACAAAGGTAAGGAGTGAGTCACTGACTCCAAATCCACCTTAAACTATCTTCCCAAACCTCCTCAGAATGGTCTTTGCCTCTTCCAGTCTCAAGGAATGTAATTCAAAGGTGAACTTTAAGGGAACTGATCTGTCTGTTCTGAATCCCCATCTCTTAGTGAGGACTTTGCTCCCAAAGACAGAATAGATGCAAAAAGCAGAGGTCTCATACCTTTCTGGAGATTTCCTTTTCTACACCCCAGTTCCAGAAACTAAGCAGATTCAGGATACTCGAGGCATTGCAAACTGATAGATTGTATGCTGTCATTTATTATTTGAAGAATGACTCTCGATGCTGTGTAACATTGCAAAAAGGTGTCTCAACAGTTCAGCATTTGGCTTTGGTAGCTGTTGTAAAAGACTAAACCCAGGCTGACCTGGAAAACACACATACACAAACATGTACAAACACAACCTTAAGGGAAAACACACATACCTACACACACACACACACACACACACACACACACACGAGGCAATGCAAATGTGCAGAAATTAAAAGAATCAAGAGGAAGATGGATGGAGAATGCTGCAATGTCCGCAGTTTGAATTAAATCATATACACAGTTTCGTGTGTGTGTTAGAGCACTTTGTTAGAATTTGTAAGGTTACCAAGAAGTTGGCGCTTGTCAATTCTAGACTCTCAGGTATCTTAAAAAAGTCATATTTTTAGAAAGATTAGGAAGAAAAATACACTCCAGAAAGAAAACTATATGTATAGCAAATCAGATGCTGGTGGTGGAACGAGGGAGTAGCAAACAGTAACAAGAGCAGTGAAAACCACCACAGGGGTCTGGCTCGCTGCAAGGGAACAAGGACCTGGAACAAGGTGATGGCTTTGCAACTACATGCTTGTTGTGTGACTTGACTTCTCCCAGGGAGACATAAACATCTACTCACATCAGATACAGAACATGACAGATCAAGTAGCAGTTTTACCAAAGCCCACATTGGTGAACCCTGCCACTGATGTTGGCTGCAGGCTGGAACGCCACATATTTTGGCTACGGGACACTGAGAGATCCATTTAGGACTCAACGGGAAACTCTCTCCGTAATGACTGGCTTTCATAGTGCTCGGAGACACCGTCAGGGCTCATAGAGGCAAAACCCTAATTCGTTTATTAGGGTTACTTACAGGAACAAGGATGATTCAGAGGCAGCCACTTCCCTAAAAGAATACCCAGATTGAGTGAAAACTCGTGAAAGTCCCTTCCCCCAGGACCTGCACAACTTGCAGGCAGCTGGACAGGCTGGGATCCTGTTTCTCTATCTTTGGCAGGGGTTTGAAGACTCTTGTAAGTTTTAGGAACTTTGTGATACTGAGAGTTTTGTTTACTTCCTGAGCTTTATATGAAGCTGAGCACTTCAGGGGAGGGATCTACCACCTCAGCAGCAAGGCCGGAACCTGCATCATCTGATTTTATGTCTGAATGACAGCGTCCTCGCTATACTTTTTGGAGTCTGCTGTGTCCTGAGCTGCTAGGAATAAGCACGGATATCCCAGATTGCACTTTTCTGACCATATTTTCAAATGCAGATCTGGTGCCACCTCTTAAGCTCTGGTTTCACTTCACAAGTCTGTTCACGAAAATCCTTGTTTCAAACTAATTTTCCTTGGCAAATCATAAAGGGCTTAACAGGCTATTATTTGAAGCAATAATGGAGTTATCAGTTCCCGCATAAGTAAGAATGTTAGTCACTATTTCCAAAATTGGTTGAGGAAGGAGGAGAAGATTGTCCTCCTGATGAGATGAGAGAGCAAATTCTGGGCATGAACGTCCTCTGTGCGACTCATTCATCTGCATCTGACCACACCTTACACTATGATTTTTAAAATGTACTCTGAGAGGGCTGGAGAGATGGCTCAGCAGTTCAGAGCCTGGCTGCTTCTTAGCAGCAGTTTAGCTGACAGTTCAGTACCATGTCATCCAAGCAAAGAGTAAACAATATTATTCTGACTCTTCTCTTTCCAGCTTTTACCCTCCTATCCCAGGAGGAAAGTGATGTCAACAGGATAGAACTTGTAAATACTCTCATGTACTATAGGGTAGGCCTAATCCCCTCCCCTAGTAAACTGAATGTTCGTTTAGGAGGAAAGAAGCAGCTGGCCCCGTCTCTCTTAGGGACAGTTTCCCTAGAAAAAGACGTGTGCCGTTATATTTGGGAATGTAAATAAATTTTGGTGGGATTGGGCAAAAACTAGTGAAGTGTCTCCAACTTTACACCACAGGAGATGTCTCCATGGCCCAGATATCACCCACATCTCTGAAATATAATCAAATATCTCCAGAGATAAAATGCTTTGCACTTCCCATTCATTCATAAAATAAGTTCCAAAGATCGTCTAAGAGCTTAGGTCCCACATTTCTCTAAAATTTGCTCAGAAGCACTTACTGAAAAACATGTTAAAATATTTCCTATAAACTTTACATATTAATGTACTAAAAACTGAATTAGGAAGCCAACTCAAAGAACAAACCCATGTCAACCTTTAATACTGACTCTCAACCCAGAAATAATCAAGTAGCACACCATGCTAGGTAAATTTTCAGACTGAGATAGCTCTCCATGTCTGTCCCTGCCGCACACATATGTTTGGGCCCAAACTGGCATGTGAGGTAAATGGAATTTCACTACCATTCTCCATTTCTCCCAACCCAAACTATGTTTTCAAGCAACTTATTCTTTGGCAGACTGCTCAGAACACATCCGGTCGCACTACCACTGCTGCCCCATTCTCTCCTGTCTCCCTTCACAGAATCAAGCTTCCTCCCTCCCACTGAGTTCTCTTAACCAGGGTAATCTGCATGGCCATGGATGTGGAGTTTCCCATTGGGTCATGAGCATCTACCTTTGCCTATACTACTGAAGAGAAGTATTCTCCTACCCTAGCAGCCATCAACTACAAAAGTTTCTTGGGGAGAGGAAAGAACTTAAGAGTGCTCCCCCATTCATGACTAAATGCTATGAGGTCCCTGGCCCTGTGCAGATAACCATAGTTGCTGTAATTCATGTCCACAGAAACAAGCTTTCTTATGCACAGTACATTCATCATTACTTGTGTAGTGACCAAAGATTGTTGGAAGCCATACGTCAGAGACAGCCAGCTTACAGTCTGACTCCATCTTAGAGAAACCAGCCCTGGGAAAAATCCTCCCTGCAGCCACCTGCATGTACGATAAGCATATTCAACCTTGGTAACAGGGACTGAGCTGCACTGGAATGCCCTTCACCCACCTCCTTATCTTACCCGAGCCAAGCTAGGAAGCTCTGAGAGGCGCCACCGTTATCACTCCTGCCCCTGCTTCTCTTCTTAGTGCCATCCTCCCTGACAAACACGTAGTTATTCGTGGTGGGCTCTGAAGCTTAAAGATAGCATTTCCTAAGCAATGGTTCTGGGTCTGTTAATTACCACATTCCTGTGTAAGTGCATGCTTACCCCCACCTCCCCGAGCTTGTGTATAAAAACCCTGTAGAAAAAATAAAGTTTGCGGTTTGATGAGAGAACTGTCTTACTGCCCGGTCTGTTTGTTTTGTCTCAACTCATTCTAGGTATTTCTGAGTCCTTGCTCGCGTTGAATCCCCGCCGGCCAGGGCAAAAGATTATAATTCAATTAATTCTAGATTCTATTTTTTCAGAGAGCATAACTATATCATATCACAGAATAGATTCTAACAGTTACGGCTTCTAGATGTCATGTAATATGTTCCCTTTAGGACAGAATACAATTGTTCTGTTATCTGCCTAATTTTGTCCAGGTTTCATCAAGAATATGTGAACCATTAGTGAACAAGTATAAAAGTCAGTATTAGGTAATGTCCTACCATGATTTGAGCTAAAGATACTGTCAATATTGATGTGCATCATTAACTTGGCTTCTGGCACTCTTGTAGATTAAGTTTTAGAGCAAAAGTTTCCACAGCAAAGGTTTTCCTAGGTAAGATTATAAGGTCTATTCTTACAGAGTTGAATGCTATGATGCCCACTGAAGTAAGTACTCCACTATCCTTGTCATCTGAAGCTTTGTGTTCCTCTAGAACCAACTTAAGATGCATCCAGTATTCTGAAAGAGACCTCCCTCTAGTGTCTCTCTGTTTAGATCAGTAAGTTCTTTCATTATGATGAGCTTTCAAAACTGTGTGTGTGTGCGTGTGTGTGTGTATAGTATCTCACTCCCAAACAAACACTAGGACTAAAAATAGGTATTTCTAAGAGACTAGATTATTCTTAAAATCTGTGAGGATCACAAGTTCAAGTCAGCCTTGGCACTGTACCAAGACAAATCGAAAACAAAGACACAAACAATGGAAAGGATAGTAGTCTACACACATACACGGTTATATAAGCGTGTGACTTATCTTCATACATTTCGCTTTTCATTTTATTGAAAGGGGGAAAAAAACACAAATCGAAGAAAACCACCTTAAGAAGCTCTTCCTTATATGTTTTTCAAATTCTGGGTGATATGTTCCTTAACTTCCCTCAAAGTTTTATTATTTAAAAAAACTTTTAGTAGAGGATCATATGAAAGACCATGAAAAAAAAATTGAACCGTGAAAAACATTCTTTCAATTCCATCTTGTATTAAGCTTGTCAAAGTAAAAGTAGACAAAGAAATGCACAAGGTTTGAGAACTCATTCACTTGTGCCAAAGTAGGCATATGATAAAGTATCACAAAAGAAAATCACTGTACAAAATAAGGAGCAGTTCAAACACACAATATCTAGGAGAGAGGACACTGTTCATTTCCTAGAATGGTATCAGTAACTATACCAGTAACAATTATCTCACAAAGTTAGGCTAGCTTGCGCTCTACTCCACTGCTATAAAAAGTATCTTACGAAGTGACAAATAATGTAGCAGTTCACCTCTGTTGATAATTCCCACAGGATGTATTCTACATGGGTTATGCCATCAAACACAATAATCTTTTCATGTGGTAATTGTATCAGCCTTCACAAATATCAAAGCACACACACCAATGAACAGTTAACCAAACCAAGGTCATATCACGTGCAGGCATCTGAACACGGGCAAATCTAAAGGAGGAGTTGCTACATATCTTTTAAATTGAAAAAAAATCAAACAAACAAATCTTCCTAAATATGTGTGTTTATAAAGATATCGCCGGTCATCATTCCAGAAAGAAAAACGTTCTCAATCACTTTCTCATCACAACAATCATTGTTTTTGGTCTCATACACATATGCAATAGTATCCCTCATCAGGCCTTAAGCACAGGGAGAATACTAAGTGGCTGATTCTGGTAGGTCTTAGGAGATATGTGCTGCACCTTGAGAACTCTACAGCACAAATACAATTGTAAGCAGTACTTCTGGCTCCACCCAAATCTTAGCTGTGCTCCCAAAGACTTTTAAATAAAAAATACAGTCAAAGACTTTTCCACATTCTCTCATTCAAGACTCATGTGAAAAAAAATCACATAATTCAATACTAGCTTATAATAAAGAAAACTGAATTAATAAAAAATAATAGCATGCTATTTTTCCCTCAGGTTTAATCTGTCATATTCAGCAGCAGTAATGATCTCATTTCATTTCTGACACCTTAAAAGAATTTAAAACGGATTTTTTTGGAGGGCTGCTATAAAATTATCATTGACATTTTAATTAAAAAAAGAAATGTATATGGAATAAACAAGACGTTTCCTCCAACAGTCTGCAGTGGCTGCTGCACTGCTTCTTTGCACACTCTTAGTAAATTATGCAGGGCCTCACCAGGGAGAGCAGCTGCATCTCACTGTCTTCAGTAATGTAATCTACATTTATCACTATTTAAATTAAGCGGATTCTTAATTTGGTACTTTCATTGCAAAGAAAAAAATCTCTCTGGTTCTCTCTCTCTCTCTCTCTCTCTCTCTCTCTTTCTCTCTCATCTTCTTAGTCTTATAAGCTACTCTTTAATTTTAAACAAATTTCTTAATGCAACTGGTCAATATTTTTAGAAGAACCATATTTTGTTAATTAACTTCTTCATTTGCATTCTGTCTGCTTGAAACACTGGTTTTTTTCTTTATAATGATGAAAAAAGTACTTTCACTTTTCTCAATTTTAACCCTAATGATGTACTAAAAATAACATACTTATTCTAATGATAAATTTAAACTTACTCAAAAATAGTATGAAACACAAGTAAAAATTTTACAAGAAAAATAACACTGAATGCTGAGAAGATTTAATTTAAAAGTTCTCTGTGTAAACTATTTGTGTCACTGGATCATATATAATGTTTGTGTAAGGACCCCCCAGAAATGGAAAATGAAGACTACAGCAAATCTGACTCCATCTTGTTAGAAAAAGCCTCAGTCACATAAGCTTGGCTTCCTGGCTTCAGAAACTCTTTCCCACCCGCCTAGTTAAACATTTGCAAGGACGTGGCCTTCAGATATCAGGTGGTTTTGTCATGGCTTAAAGGGAAAGCATAGAATCTGGTCAGGATGACCAAGACATGAATCAGAAACCCAAATGAGCCCAAGACCTTGAAGCATACTCTGGTAAGCACATTCCATGGGCCCTGTTACCTTAATATGAGTAAGATGCTTTTTCGTGCCAAGTGGGCTTCCTTAACCAATCCCAACCCTTGTCCCTCCTCTCTTTGTTTTAACCCTATAAAACATCACCTCACCCTCCACTCGGGGCCACTGTCTTATCACCCACTTCGGCGGTGTGTCAGACTGTGGACTGAGCTCGAGCTTGTAAATAAAGACCCTTTGTTCTTGCATCAGATTTGACCTCCATGGTGGTCTTTTGAGAGGATTCTATAACCTGGGCACAACATTTTGGGGGCTCATGCGGGATCCTCCCAGGGACCCCATGGACACCAAATCTGGAGAGTCTACACCCAGCCGGTAAGTTCTGTCTTTGGTGTTACTTGTTCCTGTTACTTGTTCTGTCCCTTTCCACTTTCACTCTGAGAGCGCTCAGGTATTTGGGTTTGTGGTTGTGAACAGTTAGAGCGGACGCGCTGGACAACTGTAACCACAGGGGGCTGGAAGACGTTCCAGGCCCCCAGAGATGAGGACGTGGAATCCCTCATTCTGGTGAGGACGTGGAATCCCTCACACTGGACTTTGAATTTGAAAGAGCTCCTTGAAGAAGCAAGGGCCTCAGCAGTTTTGGTGAAAGAAATTGCAGGTCGTGCCTGCAGCACAGCTGGTTGCTGTCAGCTTATCAGCTTACTTTCATTTTCTTCTTGAAACTTTCCGGGAGGCGTCCTAATAGGAGTTTTTGTGTTTGTGTCTGCTCTGTTGATATTTCTGTCTGTATTTACGACTGAGACTGACGATATGGGACAGACTCCTTCTACTCCCTTGGATTTGGTTCTTTCTCATTTTGGAGATGTGAATTCTAGGGCACATGATCTTTCTGTTTTAGTTTAAAAAAGTAAATTCTTTGTGTTCTGCAGGAATGAATGGCCCACTTTTGAGGTGGGATGGCCAAGAGAGGGAACTTTTGATCTGGACATCATCCGGGCAGTTGAGAGAGTCGTGTTTCAACCTCGCAGTGGCCACCCTGATCAGATTCCCTATATAGTAGTCTGGAGGAATTTAGTAGAAAACCCCCCTCAATGGATTAAAGCTTTTCTTCCCAGACAGGTGGAGGTTTTGGCAGCAGCTGTGCCTGAGAAGACTGATAACCCTAAGGAGTTGATTAACCTTCTTGAAACTGTCCTTTTCACCCACCAGCCTATGTGGGAGGATTGCCAGCAGCTGCTGCGGATCCTGTTTACTACTGAGGAGAGGGAAAGGGTGCTCGTGGAGTCCAGGAAGCTGGTTCCTGGACCTACTGGAGACCCTACTATTGACCCTGCTCTAATAGAGGAATCCTTTCCCCTCACTAGACCTGATTGGGATTACAACACGGAAGCAGGTAGGAAGAGCCTCCTGGTTTATCGCCAGACTCTGCTGGCAGGTCTCAGAGCGGCTGCAAGACGGCCCACAAATTTGGCTAAGGTTTATGATGTTAGACAGGGAAAAGAGGAAAGCCCAGCAGCCTTTTTAGAAAGGTTACAAGATGCATTCAGGAGATATACACATTACGATCCGGAAGCACCTAGTAGTGCAGCAGCAGTTACTTTGGCCTTTATCAATCAGTCAGCCCCAGACATAAAAAGAAAGTTACAGAAATTGGAAAGATTAGGTGAGAAGAGCATCAGGGACTTAATTGAGGTGGCAGAGAAAGTGTATAATGGAAGAGAAAGTGTAGAGGAGAGACGGGAGAAAGCGGAGTGGCGGAAGACACAGCACCTTGCTAGTGTTCTACTGGCTGCTACTGCGGAACCAGAGGAAAGACGTAGGAGGTTGCAGCACCTAGCAAATGGAAAGGAAGGCACCCGCAGAACTGAAGGTAAGAGAGAGCGACCTCGCTTAAGAAAGAATCAGTGTGCGTACTGCAAAGAAGAAGGACATTGGGCTAGAGAGTGCCCTCAAAAGAGGGCCAAGCCAAAGGTACTGGCATTGGATAGTGAATAGAGGGGACGGGTTTCGGTGCCCCTCCCCAAACCTAGGGTAACCCTGAAAGTGGAGGGGAAACCAGTAGAATTTATGGTTGATACTGGAGCTCAAATCCATTTTTCAAATGAGGGAGCAGAAGTCTCACATGGCAAGGAGGAGGAACCCATCCACAGTACTTGCTTTGGATAGTGATTAGGGGAGTAAAACAGAGCAAGTCCGTTCCTCTGCAGGAAAAGGTTTTTCCTTTAACCTAGCTTCTCATTCCTTCTGCTTTCTTTTTGAGTAATATCTCTCAGCAATAAATTACACCTAGGAATGAAGAGATCCAGAGGACACTGCTCTACATTCTCCTTTGAACTGGGGTTCTTGATGGGATCAAAGAAAAGCAAGAAATTCTCCCATGGTCTTTTGTAACAAGGTTAATATGTTTCTGTGTCAAATTAGGAAAACAGTATCAACATTTTAGTATCATTCTGCTCTGTTTTTAATGACAGTTATTTTAAATTCTAACTTTTAACCTGGTATTTATTGGTTTTTAGAGTGACATTGTCTTATGCATTTACTGGTTTTTACAGGGAACTTTTTAAATTCTGATATTTGTTTTTATAAAATCTTTATCTGTTTTTAAAGGAAATTATTTTGGATTTTAACATCTCTATAAGGTAAATTTGCTGATTTCTAAAAGTAACTATTTAAAATCTTACATTGTTTTCCATAATGCATTTGTTAGTTTCTAAAGGTGCTTAAAATGTTTTTCATGCATTTGGGGAATGCTAAAAGAAAGAATTTGATCCATAAGGTTGTAGAAAAGTCAACATCCATGCTAGGTAAAGACTTTACAGTGCATCTATTCTCAGGTCACCTGTATACCTCACCCGTCTGTATGAGTAAAGTCATTCATTCCCCAGGGTGAACTTTAATATGATCAAACATTGGTTTGATACTAGAGCCTTAGAAATGGAATAAACATTGCTTAGTACACCCAGGAAGAAAATTTTTAATGTTATTACATCTCATGGTACTAAGAAAGAAAATGAAAAGATGAACAGAGGTATTAGAAAGATATGAGAATGGAAATATTTTATTAAGGATCTATGTAGGAAGATTATGATGACTGGATAGTTCCAGATTAGGAAGGGAAAAATGAGAAAGTCTATGCAAGTGATTGAAGGTCTGAGACAATGTATTGTAATGTATAAAAGATGAGAGACTTATGTATGTGAATCTTGGAATTTATGGGGTGATGGTTTGGATGATCTGAAGAACAAATATATGTTTGGTTTTTGCCCAAGCTTTAGCTACATAACATATAGTTATTAAAAGTATTGATTGGTGGAACTACTCTTGGGTATTTAACAACCATATTTAGAGGCCAAGGCTAATCTGGTCAGAGGGATTTAAAGGGACACTTTTTTGTCTCTTGCCCTCCAAGGTCAACTAAGTTCCAGGGGACTGGGGCATCTCTCAAAATGTCCTGTAACTATGATGAGTCACCTGTCCTCCTGTTCAGGGAGGTCATGGAGGCCTCACTAGAAGAACTTGAACCAGTGTCCAGTCTGCAAAGAGGAGGGTCAGCACAGGAAAACGTTTCCTTGATGCTTCTAAGTGAAGCCATGGTCTAGCAAGACTTTCTGACTTATCTTCACACAGGTGGAACTGGTAAAAGAAAGGCCTAAGGAGCCAGGTGCTCCTCTGAAGCCCATGTGAACTCCCCTTGAGGAACAGATGCTCAACTGACCTTAAGAGTAAAGCTAAATTGGTTTGTAAGGGCCAATTGTATGATCTTAAATACCCAAAAGGAAAGTATAACCAAGAATTAAAATGATTAATGTACTTCTGAAGAAAAGAATTATACTTCCCAAATATTGGGATTAAATGAAACAAGCACTAATGATTTTGTTCTAAGCAAAAAATGTTATTTAGATGTAAGACTTCAAATCCTGGCCTACTCCAACACTGCAGTGCATAGTGGCCAAGAAAGGCAAGCTCACCATTGTTCTGACCCTGAAATTAAATGACTAATTTCTTTCTCTCCCTGTCCAGAAACCATTTGGGAGAGAACTTATCTTACACTCCAGCAAACTATCAAGGTGCCTGAAAACAAATCCTGACTTCAAGACTCTCAAGTTCAGCCTTGACAGCCAAAAAGAGAAACAAGGGGGAATGCAACTGAACAAAAATTCTAATGGACTTTGAATTGGACATTTGAAATGTTCCCTGTCCTGACTATTTTTGCTCCATTTTCCAGGCATCAGTTATGCTATTCAGGGGTCTTTTAGGTAGACTTACTGAGGAGGTACCCCAAAACTGCCACAACCTACGACCCTGTCCAGCTATGAAGCAGTCAGAGCGGTCAGCGCCCCAATTCCCCATTGGCAGTTGGGGTGACCTCTTCAGAGGATAAAGATAGGAGATAGAAATTAACTAGGCAGTTAAGGGTAAAAAGACCCCCTAAATACCTGGATGGTTTTAAGGTCTCAATATCAGCCCATGAACATTAAAACTAATGAGTCTCATAGAGGCCCATGATTGGGCCTCAGGTACCTATGAGAGGGGGGAGTGTAAGGACCCCCCAGAAATGGAAAATGAAGGCTACAGCAAATCTGACTCCATCTTGTTAGAAAAAGCCTCAGTCACATAAGCTTGGCTTCCTGGCTTCAGAAACTCTTTCCCACCCGCCTAGTTAAACATTTGCAAGGACGTGGCCTTCAGATATCAGGTGGTTTTGTCATGGCTTAAAGGGAAAGCATAGAATCTGGTCAGGATGACCAAGACATGAATCAGAAACCCAAATAAGCCCAAGACCTTGAAGCATACTCTGGTAAGCACATTCCATGGGCCCTGTTACCTTAATATGAGTAAGATGCTTTTTCGTGCCAAGTGGGCTTCCTTAACCAATCCCAACCCTTGTCCCTCCTCTCTTTGTTTTAACCCTATAAAACATCACCTCACCCTCCACTCGGGGCCACTGTCTTATCACCCACTGCGGCGGTGTGTCAGGCTGTGGACTGAGCTCGAGCTTGTAAATAAAGACCCTTTGTTCTTGTATCAGATTTGACCTCCATGGTGGTCTTTTGAGAGGATTCTATAACCTGGGCACAACATTTGCATCTTCAAATAAATCCAATTTTGAGGAACCCAGGAAATATAAATCATCATTGTGAAAGTAAACTGAGAATATTTACTATCATTTTCTATTATCAATTATAACTAAAACAATTTATTAAAATTTTTAAATTATAATGTATGTGTGCTTGTTTTAGATGGTTTGCAGAACAGTTATTTAAATATTACATGGGTATATTGGATTTTATGCATTTTATACATAAAGAATTAATAATCATATATGGATAAAAGAAAAAGCCTCACCACTCAAACAATTCTGTTTGCAGTTTCCTTTAACTGAGCATCTTTTACATGCCAGGTAGAAACTGAAAGACAAGTCTTATACAAAACAAAAGGAGCATTAGCTATCAAAAAACACACAGAGGAACTACTGGTAGCTGATTACTGCTGGGTGAGGGAGAGCTGGTCTTGAAGGGAGTGACACTAGACAAGCTGATCAGGCTTCAGTGGACTAACTCACACCCATCGAGGGACATCTGGGGATGAAAACTTGATCAGATAGTCCTTAGCATACATGACAGAATGCATGAATATGGTGGGCAGGCTATGAGGGGGACTAAGATGAGGGTGTTTAAATAGGATTAAGATGTATTCTGTGAAATGAACAAAAATTCAATAAAAATATATATGGAAAAAATACACAAAGGAATAGCCACTAGTGGCCTTTAAATGTTCTTTCAATGGAGGGGGTATTAGGCCCAAATCTCCACTTTCATCTAATTAACCTGACAGGATGTTTTAGCAGTTAATGGTAGAAACAAAAAGTTAATCAATGAAAAAAGGATCCTCAGTATTTCCTGATTCTCTAAGGAGAAACATGAAATGTTTCTGTTTTATTTTTTTCTGTTTTACTTATCATAATCGGCATTCATATACTGCTAATTATTCATTGTGCACAAATGTCTCCTAAGATGAAGTTTATAGAGCTGCCTGTTTAAGATGTTCAAGAAGTGCATCTGTAGGGAGTTAGAAAATAAATGAACATCTAATTTTGTCACTCCAGGTTACCAAGGAATCCCATGCCAACTTTTAGTTTCATATAAATTAGAAGTTTCCAGAGATGAATTTTAAAGACATAAAGTACACTAGATGTGTTGTAGATTTCCTAGTAGTATTTCCTCACATAGAACAAAACCATTTACTTTTATGTTGTGAAATTTGAAAGGTATCATCTGAGCACTTAAAATTACATGGACAATCTACAATAAGGTAATTAATCGTTCACAAAAACTTCAAAGGACAAACTATTTTTATTCCTAATTTACAGAGAAGAAAACAAGTTCAGTTGTTTGAAATGTGTTTAACATTTTACTTATTGAATATTGCAGAATCTAGGCTGTAGGCCATTACATTTTAAAATACCATTAGAAACATAATACACTCAATCTATGAAATATTTGTCTTCTAATACTATGTAAATATGATGTATCCTTCTATTATCAATTAATAAATTCACATCCAGCTCTATTTTATAATGAAAGACTTGGCTATCCATATATACAATCAAATAGGTAACCAAAGAGGAAGGGAAATCTACAGTTTAAATCAATGTTAATGAATGACAAATACTTTAGTCATTGTGTAATTGCCTTGGTTTGAATTTAAATAATGTCATGTATAAAAAAGCCTTGGTTATCCAATTCAGGAACAAGTAAAAGTTAAGTTCTAAGCAGCCCACGCAGGTTCTAATTAAGAAACAAGTACAAAGGAACAAAATTATTTTTTAAACACTCTTATTGGCGTTCAACATCAAAAAGGTATTTCATGAAGAGACAGTATAGCTTGTAAGATTCCTTCTATCTCAAATTACTCTGATAAATGTCTGATAAAACTAGGTTAAAAACAAGGGAGAGCTAATAATTCTCAATGAAAACTCAAATGGTCTTTTGTTCCGTTTGTATAAAGTAAAGCCGCCAGTGAAAAACAAGAATGTCTCCTTTAGGAAAAAGGGATTTCTTGTCTGAGCAAATTAAATTTAAATACCCTGCTTCTTACCTGAGTATTAGAAATCATCTACATCTGTCTACTGTTCTTTAAAAGACTACAGAGGGCACTGTTGCATCAGCTTCGAAGCTTTACAATAGAAGTCTTAGAAAAGAGTCTGTATAATAAAATTTCTCTAAAGGGTCAAATGCATGGAAATCTACTAGCTTAATATAAAGAAAAGAAAAAATGAAAAAAACCAGTATGTTTTTCCTAACATAGACTGGACTTCAATGGGGGAAAAAAAACACAACAAAACAACTGTCAATTCGAGAACATAGTTCTGCACACATTTTGCATTTCCTTTGGTAAGAGAAAGGTAACTAATCGCAGCACCTCCCTATCCACTGGAAACAGCACCCACTTCAGATTCCTCCTCACAATTAGTTGGAAAATGAATCGGGCACATCATGCAATCCTTCCAGAATTCTATCAAGGGGAAGAATGAGCCTGTTTACATACTTTTGTCTAAAAGGCCAGTTTCATTTGTCCTCTTTTTGGGTAAAATGACAGCTATAGATCAATCACTCTCACGTTGAAGTAAATACACAGAAAAAGAGTCAACACTGAAAACTGAAGTCCTTACCTTTTTAAACATTTTATCACATATGAATATTGAAACTCAGAACATAATAGAAAAAGCAAGTTTTTTTTTTCTCATAAACAACTCTTGGGCAAAAGTACATAATCTAAAATAAATAAGCTACCCACAGCACTTATGAATCTTGTAATTACATATGGATAGTGTTAAATTAGATTTCATATACTTTCTATTTTTATTTTTTATTCTCTCACATCACTCCTGTAACAATTCTTTGAAACTAAATTCAATTATGTACGGTGCTAGGTTTTTTTTAATACATGTGTTTACAATATACACAATAAAAGTAGTATGTACAATATAAAGCTTCAGATTACACTACCATTTTAATTTTTTCCACTTGCTTATTTGTTCAGATTTTAAAATTTTGATACTAAAAATACACAGAAATGAAAGAAAAGTCAATTAGTTCATTTGAACAATTAAAATATAATGTTCTAAATTACTGAGCCACTGTGAAAATAAAATACATTTTTTATGAGAATGATAATGTTATTGCCCAAGAAACTCAGCAGAACATGTAAAATGTGACTGGAAGATACTCTATTAACATATACCAAATCGTTCCACCATACCACATAGTAATAATTGTCATTAATACAGATACCATCATAAAGCTCAGACCTCTAATAAAAAAACTCAAAAATTCTCTAGAAAAGCCAGTATACAATGCATTTTGACACTCTCCAACTTCCAGAAAGATTAACACCTTCTATGAAATAAAAGTATAGAACTATAAAAGTGTTAGAAAGTCTTCAATAACATGTCAACTTCCTTGAAAATCTAAAAGGGTAAGGGGATTTAGATGGTATGTATATTTCATTTTAGTACAAAAGCCCCAGTTTAACAGGTTATTTTTAGCCAATAAAAGTCAAAAGTAAAGCATCATTAAAGTGGCTGGTACTGACTCCAAGGCTTTAACCTATTAGCCTAACCAAAATGCTACTTGAGTACTGTTCCCTTAAATTATTAATTTATAGCTTTTGCTTAGTCTCCTCCCGAGACAAAGCAGCTCATAGGTATGTTGAATGCGGGTAAATAAACAGAAAGCTTTTATAATGGTCTAATAATGCATTAAACATACTAAAGCAACCCCTTTTAATGAATGTGGAATGTGAAATCCTATGAATCAAGTTTATATAAATAGACTATATAATTTTAAAAATGTGTAAGATCCTCTAGGAAGTCACTACACAAATTCAGAAAAATTAAGCATTAGCCTATTGCTTTTCATTGATTTGATTAAATAAATGCTTACAACAGAATCAAAGTGCTGCTGTGACTCTGAGTCACATGCAGTTTCAAAGAAACCCAAGACAAAGTGTCATCAGCTGTAAAGTGTACTTGCAATGTTGTTTTTCACTTACCACAGTGAAATAATATCTTTTTGATAGTCAAGATTTTAACTAGATATTTTAGTTTATAATTTAACACACACAGCACATTAAAATCAGTTCACATTCAATTTAATTTATGCAATGCTTGATTGTGAGTAACAGCCGCTAAAAGGACGCAGCACTGTTGATTCATATATGACCATTGTCGTTCACTACACTGGATAACAGCAGTGCTCCTAAAGGAGTGCAAAAAGCAAGCTGACCAGCAGTCATCACTGTTAATTAGCGCTCACATTACATTACTTAGGATTAATCTGCTTTAAGCTGAATACACGGAAACTTTATTTCTGAAGGTTTTTCAAACCTTTCCTTGGTAAGTATTAGGATAAACTATCAACTACCAGTAAGTAGAATGAAAAACAGGGACAGCTCAGCATTCAACTAGCATGGGCATATACTGCAATACATCAAACAATACTAAGCTTTTTTGCATCAAATGCTCAATTCACTATTAAGACATGGTTCAAAGATGAGAACAGTATGAACATTCGAAGACATTGCTAAGATTGATAATTTTACATGAGCATACATGCATAAGCACACACACATGTGTGCGTGCCAAAGTGTATTGACTATCTCATGCAAAAGAAATATCATAATTTCATCTGTAATTGCAAATATCTCACTAAAATTATGTGTGCTTTCTCTAAAGGGAAACTTCCACAAGTACCATCAACAGTGCTTTGTGGCTCTATTTTTTTCACTCTTCTGTTATCCTTTAAACCATGTGAACATGTATTTTTAAGATACATAATGCTAATTATTTTATTTTGTCATTCAATAAATCAGGAAAGGAAACTAGAACTATGAATGATGGACAAATTCTTCAGGTTTTTAATCTTGAATCAAGGACTTAATTAAACATGTCAATCTTTCAAGAAATATTAAGTGTAAGAAAAACAATGAATTAATTCAATGTAAGGGCTCCTCTCAGAAAACCAAGAGACTAACAAGTAGCTCAATATATTAATTTTTTATTAATATTTCATTTATTTGCTTATTTTTGAGACAGGGTCTCCCTTTAGCCCCAACTAGCCTGGAACTCACTATGCAGACCAGTCTGCCCTCCGTCTCACAGAATCTACCTGCCTCTGACTCCCCAGTGCTGGGATTAAAAGCCTGTGCTACCACGCCCAACATACAATTTATTATTTTTTAACACATCTTTAGATACAGATTTAGACTGAAATATAAACTGTAAACTATGGAGATTTTAGTTTCTTTTTCAAACAAACTATAATTTAAAGTTGTAAGGTGTTCTTTAGAACAGTGCTTCTCAAATTGTCTGTGTTGGTTATCACTTTTTAAAAACGCTTCCAAACATTTTTGTAAAATATAAAAATATAGGCCCAGCACAGTGACTCATTAGACAAAGTGCCTGCTGCCAAGTCTGACAACCTGAGTTGGATCCCAGGAACCTACATGGTGGAAAAGAGAATCTACTCCCTCAGGTTGTCCTATGACTACACAGATGCACTGTAGCATACATGTGTGCACATGCACACACAGGCACAGAAAGTAAGAGGAATTAAAATATTAAGAATTCATTTTTGTAAGTATATAAAAACTAATTATATAAATAAAATTTAAAACTAAATATATTTACTACTAGATTCAAAAGATATAAAATTATTCTTTGAAATTAGTATAAATGTCCAAGTGTATTTTTTTCTGAAATTTTATGTCTATTTTATCCTGAACAAACACATCAGTACCGTATTAGACCCTATATAATACTTTGAGTAAGCATGATCTAAAATTGCTGAGAGCTCTAAGAAGGCAAAGGCACAGAGATTATATAGGTATCAGAATTAAGGAAGCAATGTCCCCCTTATCAAGCCATATGTTTGCTTCTCTTTCTCACAACCAATCTACATGCCATACTGACTTATATCTGCATTGCACATATATATTGCTATATACATGTTCTAACACTTGAAAGCACAAGTTTTTAGTTGTGTAAACTTGAGAAGTTACTTAGCCTCCCTGTATCAGAGGTTCATCTAACTGAAAATTAGACAAGAAGCCCTACTGAGATTCTTTGGAATGATGCAAGGATAAAGCTTGTAAAGATACCTGTAAAACAGTGTGCATGAAAAGTAGTCATGACTACAGTATGACAAAAATAAGTGAGAAAACTCACATTGTGGGTTTCCTAGCACAGAATATGAAGAGGAAGAGATCTGCATGACTTACAGCATTAACACAACAAACAGTATTCAACAGTTACTGTGAGGCAAAACCTAGATAATACTAACTCTTGAGAGAAAGTTTAATCTTAGATTGTGATAGAATTAACTACACGATTGTTGAAAATCACCAAGAGCGTTCCTAGAGCACACATACAGTAAGAACTTTTCAGCACATCTCAGGGGCAGGGCACACAATGAGCATGCAAGAGTGCTCAAAGCCGAGCAACATGCAATGCCTGTTGTGAAAATAACACTGTCCACACTGAAGAGCACAGGTCTGAGTCTTACTAACTTTCTGTGATCAAGTACAGGTTTTACAGCCTTTCAAAATCAGAACTTGAGTGAGGGTTAAGGAAGCCACAAAAGTGGTTATGGGAGGAAAAATAACAAAAATGTTTAAAGGATTGAAATTATGAAAGGTTCAAAAGGGAAGACCATGAATTATTTGTCCATAAAAAATGGTTCCCCTTCTTTCAACCTCCTGAAAAGACGATTCCAGGAAAGTTCACAAGGAAACTACTATGAAATAGGGTTCAGAGGCCATTTCCCTGACTCTTAGAACCAATCCCTTGGTAGGAAGCTGTGAAGTGAGGAAAATAAATGGATGTTTCATTGTTTTTCTTTTGACCTGTCAACATCTTTTTATACACAGCTATGAAGATGAATATTAACTGAATTTTACAAAGATTAGATAATTAGATAGGCTTACCTTTGTTCAGTAACTTTAACAATTATTTTTGAGCAATCATTTAAATAAGTATGTAAAGTATGGCTCATCATCATGAACGCCATAAAACGAGTGTGATATTCTGCTGGTATTGACACAGCTTTTGCATACAGAAGCATGTAATCACTTCCTTATAGCACTTCTGATATAATACTTCAGATTTCCTTAGAAAAAAATAAATCTTCTAAACTTAATTAATTTAATTTCAAAAGGAAGTCCTTGCTTAAAGGTCTTTACAAATGAATTTAAAAAATACACTGCTTAGATTTTGAAGATAATAATGCAGTTACATCCTCAAGGAAGGTGTTAAAATAAATTTCAATGAAAAAAGCTTTAAATTAGAATCTATGTCATCTTAAGTTTCAACTCACCACATCTCTAATTAAAATGGTCCAAGTCTGAGTTTACCCACATAAGAAACTATAGAAAATATTAATTTCCTACCTTTTATAAAGCTAAATTACACACTGATAGAATCTAAGGAAAACTCAGGAGGGCGAAAACCACAAGGCAACAAATGTACACTAATCTATAGTGCAAATATGTCTCCGTTAAGTGTTCTTTTACAACTTGAATAACAAGTTTTTTTCTTCTTTGCATAACTATTAATATAGGTAAGGATACTTGTATTTTTCTCAGTGTTCACTTACAATAGCTACTTAATATTACTATTCTAATGGAACTTTATATGCAATGAAATGAAATGATTCCAAATACCTTTAATGGATTATTTGTGGAGTTAAGGAATAAAAGGCAAGAAAAACCTAACACATTAACAGGAAAGGAAAGATGAAAACCTATTTATCCTCTTAGAATCCTCAAGAGGCATTCATATATATATATATATATATATATATATATATATATATATATATATGCTTTCATTTGTTCTCAAAGCAGATAAATAAGAGAGAAGAAAAGATATATTCATATTTTGCAGACATAATGAATGAATTCCAGATGAGTAGAATTCAACAGGTATCCATTCTAGCTCACAATTCTGGGGAGTTTCATAAGAAAAAAATGAACGTGGTACAATCCCAAACTTTCAAGTTACTTACAGCCTTTAAATAAAAATCAAAAACTCACAAGCTATTTTAGAGTAGCTTTATATGTCAAAATAGATTAGGTAGTGCAAAGAGTGTCATAATGTAACATAAGAGTTCAGGCAAGGAAGACACTATATCAAATGGTGTAGAATCAAAGAAGTTATCCAGAATGTGACATGTGGGGACTGGATGGATAGCTCAGCACTTCAGAACCCTGGCTGCTTTTGCAGAGGACCAGTCGTAGCTAATAATCATTCGTTACTCCATTTCAAGGGAAATCTAATGCCGTCTTCTGACCTCCACAGGCATTGCCTGGGTGGCACTTACATATATGTAGACAATATACTCATATGCAGAAAGTAAAAATAATGCGAATTTTTAAAAAGAATATGACATGCAAAGACAGAGTTGGAAAGAAGACATTAGTTCTGACTAAAACATAACACTGTGCACTACAGCCTATGTGGGTACAAAAGAGTTCTAACAATTATATAATTTAGGAGGACCATTAATCCCATATAGGTCATCTAACCAAATATAAAAGATGATTTCAAAGTATATTGCAGAGATCCTAACCAATCATGGTAACAAAAATGACTTTGCTAAAGAGGGAAATGTCGTTAGATCTCCACTTAAGAAAAATTAACTTCATGGGTGTTTGAAGGATAAATTATAGAGGATGAAAGATAGGAGAGAACAACACACACAGCAAAAAAAAGAAAAAAAAAGAAAAAAAGCAGAAGTGAAGAATAAACTTACTAAAGCCAGGCTCAACTGAGGCTCAAATGCCACAGAACCTATTGTCATCATAATTTGCTTGATTTAACTCTGAATAAAGCTTATGTGTAATTAGAACAATACTTTGAATTTTATGTTTACATGAGATGCTTTTATGTTAAATTACATTATTATCAAATATTTTGCATCCTGTTTTGAACTCACACGTTATTTTAAAGAAATAAAAATAAAACCTTTTACATGATACGTATTTCATATATTTCAAAGAAGATACTGTTAAATATTCAATTAAAATAAGTACCAAAATAAAAATTTATTAAAATTAACTTGAGCAAATGAAGCCAGAATGATATGAAACATCTTGAAAACCACTCTATTCAAGAGTAAGGGAAAGAGAGAATGTTGTAAAATTTAAGATCACAATATTTGTAATACATAGCTATATAAGTGACTTTGATTATCAATATTATCCAGTAAAAGCTCTTTAAGTTATCTATGAGATTACCCATGTAACGTGTACCTTATATAGTCTCCGTGTCAGTATTTAAATACCATCATTAAGCCTTATTAATCCCTCTTCAAGTCCACTCAGCACTTTTATGACTGCTAATCCCCCGGTTAATATCCTCATAACCTTTCAGCCAGTCTAGTGTCTTAGTTTTCAATGTGAACTTACCTACAGAGTTACACTTCTCCAATTCATTTTTTTAATATTATCACTAGATCAACCTAATGCGAGGAGTTACTTGGAAATCTATGACTGGATGTAATTCCTTGAGAAACTCCTTCAGCGTCATGGCTTTGAATCCTGTTTGGCTATAAGAACTTGTTTAACACTAAGAGATATACACATAAAGTATAGCACCATACACATATTATGTACATGTGCATAAGAAATAGAGTACTACAAGTGCTAGCGCTTCTAGCAAGCGAGGAAAAGAAATAACAATACATAAACAGAAGGGAAGAAGTCAAATCATTCCTATTTGCAAATGGTATGATGTTATATATGGAAAAACCCAGTTTGTACCTGAAGTCTGTTAGAACTGCGGAATTCAGTAATGTTACAGGATATAAAAATTAATAAACAGAATAGTATGACTCATACAATAAAGAGATTGCTGAGAAAGAAATCATGAAAGAAACCCCATTCACAATAGCTATAATACATACTTAGCAGTAAATTTAATCAAGGAAGTTAAGGATCTTTAAAATGAAAATTACAAAGCATTGGTAGAAGAAATTTAAGAGTATACAAACAAAAATTGGAAGAGACTCTCATATACATGGTTTACAAGAAGTATTACTTTGAAAAGTCCTTACTACATAAAGGAAATAATAGATTCAGTGAAATTCCTATCAAATTTCCAATAATCTTTACAGAACTAAATAAAAAAACTCATAACTTCATAAGCATGCCACACTCTGGATAACCAAAGCAATCTTAAGCAAAAAGGCCAAAGCTGGAGGAATCATTAATACTGTATTTCAAAACCACACTACATAGTAACCCAAACACAACTTGTAGTATCATTAAAAAAACAACATGAAGATTAATGGAACAAAGGACACATTAGAAACAAACCCATACATCTCTTGTGTACTGATTCTTGACAAAGGTACCAAAACACTGGAAGTGACAAACCGTCTCTTCAACAACGGTGCTGGAAAACAGAACACCCAGAAGCAGAAGATCAAATGTGACCCTTATCTCTCATCCCATGCAATATACAACTCAAAATGGGTCAAGCATAAAAATATAAGACCTCCACCCGTGAAGCTCCTTAAAGATAACATAGGGAAACATTATATACCAATGATGCCAATAAAAACATAAGAAATAAAAGCAAAACCAAACAAACTATAAGGCTTCTACAAGCAAAAGAAATAACAATAGAGTAAAATACCTTCCAGAATGAGAGAAAATACTTGTCATCAGCTCATCTAATATACTTAAGAAACTCAAAAATTAATCATACAAATAATCCAACTTAAAAAATTAACTGTTTTAGATACTTCCTCAAAGAAATAAAAATTGCATAAAATATGTGAAAAAGTATTCAATTTCATCAACTATCAGAAAAATGTAAGTTAAAACTATGATATATAGTATGCCCACATTAGAATAGCTATTTTAAAAAATATTGGAGAAGACATAGAGAAAAAGGAGACTCCTACATTATTGGTGAGAATGCAAATCAGTATACCTATTACAAAGAACAACAGAGGTAAATCAGGAAACTAAAAGTAGTTGGGCCTGGTGATGCAGGTCTGTAAACACAGCTACTCAGGAGTCTGAGGCAGGAGGGCTGCAAGTTCAAGGCGTACTTGAGCTACAAACTGAATTCAAAGCCAGTCTGGCCAGCTTAGTGAAGCCCTGTCTCAAAATAAAAAGTAAAAGGAGAATAGGGCTTATAGGACTAACAGGGCACTTCTCCGCATGAGTGAGGCTCTGCCTCCGACCTCCAGCAAGGAAAACAATGCAAGTAGAACTATCCTATGCCGTAACCATGCCATATATATCTCCAATAGAAACTCTCCAGATAGGTTCTAAATAATGAATTAATGTCTACTAAGGAAAAAAATGTCACCTACAATGTCATTTTTCTCACTCTACACTTTCTCTCATCAGCATAGAATAAGCCTCTATTAAATCCTCTCTCATCAAAAAAAATCCAACTCTAAATATTTATGTGTAATAGCGCTTCTTTTTATAATTCCATTATCTTTTTTTCTGATTGATGATGTTACTAATTTAAAATCAAAAGTCAACATAAAAAGACCATTTCAAGGGCTAGAGCACATACTGTTCTTGCAGAAGACTCAAGTTCAGTTTGCAGCACCCGTTTGGGCAGCTCACAACCACCTGTAACTCCAGCTCCAAGGGGATCCTACTCCTTTGCCTTCCACGCGTATTTGCACTCATGTGCATGTATTCCCACACAGATATGTGTGCATGCATACGCACACACACACACACAGTCAAAAAGAAAACAAATATTTTGAAAAGATCATTTTAAAATTTATGATAATGTTGTGTGATCATTAATAAAGTCCTGGCTTTGAAAGGTAATGTAAGGACAACAATAAATGAATAAAGCAAATTTATATTCTCCAATCTTAGTAATGTGCTCTTACTCATTTAACTGAAAATGTAAGAAAGACAGGACAAACTACATTTATGGAAAGAGTAAAAGACTAGAAGAAATACACATCTAGAATCTTAGATGACAGAACTCCAGGATCAGACATCCACAAAAAGTTTCTTTGAAAGCAAATAGTTGCACATTCAGGAAAAAGGCAAGAAAACATCAATGGGACACAGATTCCAGAGGCTGAAAAGCATAAAAAAGAGAAATACAGGGGTAAAAATATCCATTGGTAAATTCAGAGAGGATCATTTGGATTAGAGAAAAGAAAGAAATAATACATAAGTCTATAAACAGTACACAGACATAATCAGTAATACCAAGTGGAAATAGTCTGAGGTTGAGGAGACAGAATGAGTTGCTGAAAGGAAAGCATGCTGTTTGTAGATTTAGGAGAAACCTGTGAATGAAGAGTACAGAGCTGTAATGATATGAGGAAGCTCTGACAACTGAGAAGCACAGTCCAACGTTTACCTTCTGAACAGCTCTCCCATCATGTATTTCCTCACACATGTCTGACTGTACCATCTATAAGGGTCAAACACCACACAGCCTCAACAAAGCTGCACCTGGGAGAAAAATAATAATGGTCTATCCGAGTGCCAACTCTTCCTGTTTAGAGTACAGAGTGGACACCCGAAGTATAGCTACTGTGTCAAGAGACCATGTCTAATGTCGAATAACTTGGGGATTGACAGGGCTTGAGACAAGCTGCACAGTGCTGAGAAGCCAGGAGCCATCTCTACAGGCCTTAGTCTGCTGAATTCAAACTAGTCTGGGTCCTCCCTGAAAATCTTAAGGCCATATTATAAGTTTTTCACACTTCAAATCCTCAAAGTCTCTTAACATTCTATTTTCCCACAGATTCTGAAGTGAAAAGAGATTCATAAAGTAGATTTATAATCACAAAACGTTTCCTAAAGTAGAAATATTCCGATAAAGTATTTGCTCAGCATTTTTATAAAATACTCTACAACTAGAAATCATTGTTAACACAGACAGTAGTTGCACTGCCAAAATGGCTAAGGTACATTATTTAAAAACTCCTCAGTGCAATGCCTAATCCCCAACTTCTGGACAGGAAAACAACAACAAAATCAATTTTCCACAGGTTTTGCATTATATATTGATGCAATAATTTTGATTCTATTGCATTAGATAAGTGACGAAATTTTTAAAAATGTGATAAATTTTTTACTGAGCAATGATTTTCTAACAATTCTTTATTTTGTAACCCTGACTACGCTAGAAACTTTAATAGGCACTTATGATACCAAAAGGGAGGAGCACTGAGCATGTCTTTGAAGGTCTCACAGGCCAGTGGGAAATATGGCCAGATAAATGATCACACTAGCAAACTAAGAGTCAAAATAAAAGAATAGACAAGTTACCACGAAAGACACGGAAATAAGGAAAACTGGAAGACTTCACAAAGGATGAAGAAGAGTTCTTCAGAAAAAAGAAGGAAAAATCTATAAAACAAACAAACAAAGACAAATTAATGGCTTTGGAAACAACATCAACAATATTTTAGATTAACTTGATCCCAGAGGCTTGTTTGGGAATGGCAGGATCAGAACAGTGGAACAGCAAAGCATCTTAAAATGTTTTCTTGCCAGGCTTCTTAACAGGATGCTATTAAAACAAGCTAAATTCTACCAGAGAGCAGTGTGAGAGAGAAACTGCATGAAACACTGTCAGCTCTTCAGGAGACTTGCATAATAGAGATGGAAAAGCACATGGTAGGAATGAGTCAAAGGGTCAGATTTAGAGATTTATAAAGCATTAGTAACAGGCTTCAGAGATCTACTGGTAGTGGGTGAAGTGAAGGGGGAGCTTTAAAAAAAGTACAAATCCGGTAGTGGGGCCCAGGTTTTGATTTAAGTGATGGGGTAAATGATGATGCTTTTACCAAGAACGAAATATGAAAACTGAAGCAAGTTTGTACAGGAACATACTGAATATGTTTTCAACTTGCTAAGCTGCCCACAGGTTACTAAGAAATCATGAGCAACTGAATTATGAAGATCTCAGATTACGAATTCATGGCTGTGGATCCAATGGTCAATAGTTTTGGAATGGAAAAATGAAGGAAGCAAGAGGGAAAGGAGGAAGGGAAGACAAGGAGAAAAGGCAAGAAAACAGAAAGGAATTATGTAAGGTGGTTTTTACACAGCTGGAGCCTATTAATTTTCAGAAAAGCTGTTGCTCTCCTTCTACAAGCAAAAGTCTGATTTATATTGAAGATCCATCATTTTCTCACTCTGGATAAACATTAATGAGATTTAATAATCATTTCTCTACCTCTCATTCTAGAAATGCTTGCTTTAGACCCGCCCAATGAAATGAAATCAACATTTAGTAATAGCAATTGGCTCGAGGATGATAAATCAGGCTAAAGAGGAACAATGAAACATAGCTTGACTTTTACTCTGTGCTATATAAGGTGACTAGAACTTTCCCTAGAGGATTGGAACCAGAAAAAATGTAACTGGGTGGTATGAGAAACAAAATTTTAAAAATAGATAAATCCACAACGCAAAAGAGATGTGAATGGACTCTCAAAGACACAAAGGACTTGGTTCTATCTGAATCCAGAACTAGGAAAAAAGGCCAGACACAATGGCTTGCCTGTAATCCCAGTGAGAAGAGGCAGAAAAGGAGGATCACTGGAGAGTTCTGGCCAGGTAGTCTATCCAATTTGTGAGCTCCAGGCATTATGAGAGATTCTATTTCAAAAACTAAGGAAGAGAATATATGGAGGAAGATACTCGATGTCAAACTCTGGCATCCATTGAACGTGTAAATAAACACACACACACACACACACACACACACAGACCCTACTCAAACAGAAGACTGATGCAGAATTAGGAGTTCAAGTCCAATCTGGTCTACATAGGAAGACCTTTTCTTAAAAAAAAGAAACAAACATGAAAAATATTTGAAAACAAAGAGAAGTCAGATAAAGATTTAATCTACAGGGTCTAATTTCTGAATTGTTAGTATTAAAAAAGGGGGCAAAGAAAATAAAAAGGAGCAATTTTTCAAACAAACAGTAAAAAAAAAATTCTGCTCAAGGAAGAAAAAAAAGACAAAAGGCTATCAAATTTCTAGGTCTCCTTCTGGCAGGTAATTAAGGGCAATAGAAATATCCAGTACAGTTTAAGGGTCTATGGGAACCCCATAGTCAACAACTCCAAAGGAGGAAGTCCATTCCTGGCCCTCGGCTTTTTTTTGTTAGATTGTGGGCCTACCAGTCACCACAGTCTAAAAAGAGTATAAATGTACTTTAGCTACACACAATACTTTATATTGTATGTGTATGTATGTTAAGAAGATTCTATAGTGTAGCTTTCCATACAACTTTTCAAAGGGTCTTCAGTGTTAGCTATCCTTTCCTACATTCCTTCCTTTCTCTGCCCTTCTGTTTCCCACTCAGTTTAACCCTTCCCATTCCATTATTTCCTGTCCCCACTTCATATCACTGCATTCTATCTTCCCTCCCATGAAATCCCTAACCCAATGGCCCTTACTAGGTTCCTGATCTCTATGGATTTACCTCTTGAAACACACATGTCTAAAGATTCAAGGTCAGCATCCATTTAGGAGAGAGAACATGTGACATTTGTCTTCCAGTTCAGTTCATTTACCTTAGAGTTTCATAATTCCAGTTTTCTTAAGGGTTAAATGATATTCCATTGTGTAAAGAACCATACTTTCATTATCCATTCATTTTAGTTGATGGATATCTAGGTTGTTGTTTTCATTTCCTTGCTATCATGTGTATAGCAGCAATGAGCATGGATGAACAGGTATCTCTGTCAGAGGATATAGAATCCTTTAAGTGCATGCTCAAGAATGGTATGACTGGATCTTGCAGTAAATCTATTTCTCGCCTTCTAAGAATCTCCACACTGTTTTTCAGAGTGGATACATCAGTTTGCATTCTCGCCATTTTTGCATAGTGTTCCCCTTTCCCCACATCCTCATTAGCATTTGTCATAGTCTGCTTTTCTTTTTGGATCTTAGCCATTCTGAATGGAGTAAGATAAAATATCAAAGTATTCTTAATTTATCCTTTGCTGATGGCTAAAGATGCTGAATATTTAAAAAAATATTTTCTAAGCAATTTTCATTTCACCTTTTATGATGACTCGTTTAGTACTTTGCCCTACTTTCTAAGTGGTTTGTTTGACTTTTTATGTTAAGACACTGTTGCTGAAGATATTATATATGTGAGTCATAGAACAATCAGGGAGAAATAATGTGGTACTGTCCTCGATGCTTCCTCTTTAGATTTCACAATTTTGGGAGGCGCTATGCATGCACACGCAACCAGAAGAGAAAAGTAATCATCATCCTTATCCAACAGGGAATCCTATGAGCTACAATAACTGGCCTGGCAAGATAGACCCACTAGTGTAACAGTGGCACAAATGTTAAAGGAATAACCAACCACTTTGATTGGATTTAAGGCCCACTTCACAAAATGGAGCCCTGATGGGACACCTATATCACACCCTCTCCTCCCAAGACTTAGGAATGATTGTGAAGATGTGGCAGAAAGACCATAAAAATCAAAGTTGGTAAATGAATACAAGGAAATCATGTTGTCTAGACACAACAGGGCAGCTGCATATATGATCTCACAGCACTTGGGGCAGCATGCCCAGAATGCAAGTTCAAGCCAGATAAAACAAAACTCCAGCATGGAGGGAGGGAAGTAGGCGTGAAGCTCCAGTCCCACCTGAGAACTATTAGCAACTCATACGTGCTGGAAGATAAAAAGTCAGTTTTCTTTAACAATGTGACCATGGGTAGATAGACTAGGCTCCAGGGGATGGACACACACTGAAGAGCATTTGAGGAGACAAATTAGACTCAATAGACCTTGAAATCATGAGGGCACAGTAAGGTGGGAGTGGAAATGGGGGAGGATCTGAGCATAATCAAAGTCTCAAGAATCAATATAAATACATATTTTTTTTAATTTCTAGGTCTCATAGTTACACATCTCTCCATGCAAATTAAATATCTTCTGCAAGTCATCCTAGACTCCATGCTTTTAGAACAAACAAAGGGTAAGTAAAGTATTCCTGATATGATTGCTATAGTCAGAAGACCATGTGTGGTTTTCACCTAGATTATATGCCTGCCCTAGACCCAGGATAAGTGCTCGGAGACATGTCCTATCTCCAGCCAGTTTTGGAAAAGAAGCAGGAAAGGCATTCTTCAGTGTTCACCATGGCTAATACTATGACTTTGTAGTATACAAAATACAAACCCATAATGATAAAGGTAAACAGAAGAGAAACAAGTCACCTAAAAAAGAGAAAAAGATCACACCAGCATCAGCAAAAAGCTAAAAAGCTAGCATCACAAACACTCCTACAGTGTTTTGCAAAAAAGTAACTTTTACCATAAAAATTCAAATTGGGCTAATGTACCAATGAAGAATGTGGGTGAAAAGGAACTATTTCTCAAGTGTGAGGATTTGAAAAAACCTCCGATGAGAAAGTTCCTTAAAGATGGATTTCACTAAAACATGGGAGAGGGAAACCATTAGATGAGTAAATACCTAAAAATCAGTAGAGAAAGAAAATATGTTGCTCCCTAAATATGTTTTCTATAGAAGCATGATGTTTATGTGCATCTTTTAGTATATATTACACTGCTTATGAGCCTTAAACAGAAAACTCACACAGAATTCAAAATTACTATTTTCAGAAAATAGAAGTTACACCAAATTAAATTAGAAAAGAATCAGTTACATTTCAATGTTTAAGAAATTATATATAATGGAAAAGACTACTCACAAAAGACAAATATTTTACAAACAGCTTAATGTACGTACCTGTGTCATATTCACTTAGTAATCTATGAGCTATAATAGACTATTACCTTTCTGTTATTTCTCATTACTTCTGCCAAATAGGATACTGATAACTCTAAACTTCAAGAGCTTTATAATTCTGTCTTTCCCACTTAAATAAACTGAATTCTTTGCAATGGAGCTTAGCTCTCATGTTTGGAGGGAATAAAAGAAAACTGTAAAAACCAAAGTTTGTCCTACATGTAGAAGTTACAGACTTGTAACCTTTTATAAAAAAAATTTAAAATGAAAATAAGCCTAAGTGCTTTGAATACTTCATTAATATTCAAAAGATTAAAAGCATAGTTCTATCTTTTTTCTTAGAACAAGTGGGACTAATTTGAAAAATTAAAGCTTTTCTAGGTTAGTTTCTTTTTCACATAATTACTCAATTATTCATTAGACTATGTAAGACCTCTACTGGAATCTTTGTACCAGGGTTTCATAAATGGATTTAACTCTAAAAGCTTAGCTATACAATCTATCTCACAAAAGCAGTATATTTCTGATATTTATGTCTTTAAAATATCCTATAGTAAAATTAATATTTCTACACAGGAAAAGAAGGAACTATTTAGTCCCAGACAACTTGATAACATCTCTTTCCACTATAGTTATAATTATCATGTATGAATTTCCAAAGCAGAAGTTGTCAAGATTTAACATTAGCATTGATTTATGTCATAACTGACGGTTAGTATAAAGATTATGGCAAAGCATCCATTTCTCCAAAGATAGAATGGATTGAAAGGGAAATTTCTTCTTAATTACTACTAATCTGTTCACTTCTAATTAAATTAATTAGTAATTTATTACCATTCCCTTTCATGGAAGGATGTTATTATCACAGAGCTTCTCCAAAGTTTCCTCATTTGTGATTTTTAAGCAATCCAAATATTTGTAGTGTAAGTTCTGTGTATTCTGGAAAGTCAATTTTGAAAATATAAGTTTTGTGTTCAGTCTTTTACATCTTGAATTGATCAATGTTGCCTGGACCTTTCTGGAGAAACAGCCACTGGAAGCAGGTCTTGTGTCTTTTCTTGTTCCATAGTCAGAGCAGTTGTCATTGACATGCAGCTTCCCCGTGACAGCCTCTCAAAAGTCTCTGCATCTTATGCTACTTAACTAAGGAGAAAATTATAGGAACTACACATTGTTCTGTTTCCTTTAAAAATAAAAACGTTCCAACATACAAAATAGGAACTATTTGAATTAAGCAAATTTTAAAGTACTTAGGTACTTAATATATTTTTAACCAAAATCATTAATTGATATAAAGCTTTGATTAGTATCATATTTACAGTATAGGAGTGATCTGAGAATAGGAAACATTCATAACATAATTTCTGACAAGACTGAATATCACTAAAGAGTGAAGAAATGCAATGCAGTGTCCTTTTGTAGAGGAAGGACAGAAATGTTCCTTCCTTTTCCCTGTGAATAATAGAACATCCATACACAGTGACCTACGTTTCCTGTTTTGCATATATGCCTTATGTGAGCTGAGTATCACTGGCTGAATTAGTATCTATGTTTAAGAATACTGAACTATGTTTAAATAATTGACTATCAATGAGAATGAAAAGATAGTTTCTCAATCAAGTAATCTCCTTTAATTAACATTTACTGAGTATAGTATTTACTAGACAGATGATCCTTACACTGCTCTGATCAATTTTGTATGCTGAAATTAACAATGAATGCATAATGGACAAAAGATTAATATACAGAATGGCCTAAGTATTCAATTCATATTTTTCAAATTCAATCAGAGCTCAGTCTCTGATTTCCTTAATGTCTGCCTAAGCAACACTTCACCTGAAAGGTTTCACTGACCATCACATGTATCCCCAGTACCCCACAAATCTCTGTTCCCACCTTCACCATGCTTCACTCTTTCTCACAATACTCTTCAACATTAATCACAATATATAGTAATTATTTTACTCTTTCACTAGAAAAGTATGATCTAAAGAAACAGGCCTTTGTCTGATTTGTTTAGTAGGCATTCAAAAACATATCTACTAGCTAAGCTGCACATCCGTTTTATCCCAGCACTCAAGAAGCAGAGGGAGGAGGATCTCTGTGCATTCTAGGTGAGCAGGGTAGACTGCTCTGCATATCGAGTTCCAGGCCAGCTGTGGCTACAGAGAGACCCTGTCTCAAAAACCAAAAAAAGCCCCTGCACATATTTATTAAAGACAAAAGGATTGAATGGCTAGTTTTTTCTAGTATCTTGATAGAAAAAAAATTTGCCAGGTCTAGAAGTTTATCAATACCAAAAACTCTCATTTTTGCATACACTTTAGTATAAACACATACTAAAACCTACCCCACAGAAGATGAAATATCTTTTCACAAAACAGCTTGAATACTAACAGTTGTGATTTAATACTAAATAATTCAGGAAATAAAAATTACGAAATTCAAAAAGTGTAATTAGCTACTCTGTATACCCTAACAAGTTTCAAAAGCTCATAGAGATCTTCAACTTCATCACCTTCACATTTGGTACACACTCGTCCCGTATCCAAGCTCCTTCCTCTTATGGTTCTGCGGTAGAGCGGAAGAGCCATTGCTTCTGCATGCAGGTCAATGGCATGATGACCTACTGTCTGATACATGTAGCTATCCAGTTCATCTGACCCCACTAAAATAAAAATAAATCATTAAAGAGAGTAAAAGAAGTAGATTTTAAGAAGGTTTTACTTGGTGAAGAACAGTCAACACCAAGATTATAAATTTACATCTCCCTGCCTTTAAAGTGAAATAATAGATAAAAATTGCACATTTGATCAAAGCCAAATCACTAAATTCAGGTGGGATCAGCTCTAATCTAATTACGAACAAAATAATATATAAAATTGTAAAACTATATATGCCACTTAAAGAGAAGAGTAATGTATCCAATAAATTTTGATTAGTCTATTCAATTGCAAATTTTGCTACATTCAAAATTATTCACAAAGTCATCTAGACTTATAATAAAAGCTTTTCTTGATTAACTATTTATTTAGTAAGTAACAGATATTCTTCAGAGAAAATTAGATGTGTTTGGTATATCTTAAATTCAATACTTCAACAAAACATGTAAATTAAGAATCGTTAGTGCAGCTAAAAATGTATTTGGAAACATGATAAGTTAAGATAATCAATAACACAATCTCTGGTTGTCACAGATTCCACAAATACCATTATGAATAAAATATTCACAACAAATGAGTCATACTGCATCATATGGTAAAATAAATGAACTTACAGATATGCTAGAAGAGTTTTCAATCATAATTAATTTTTAGAAAAAGAACCATGAATATATACTAAGATTGTCTGCGAAAGTATTCATCACAGCATTACTTGTAATAGATTAAGAATTAAAGCATATTCATATAATGGAATGTGATATGGCCTTTGATACAACTGTTGAGAACATTTTCCAAAGTGTATTCTCAAAATTCCAAATTTCATAAGTTTATAAATATGTAATTGATGAAAAAGCACTACATGGCAAATAAACTTTTTAAATCTGCAGGTATATAATGCTAGGTAGATGTCCTTGTTGCAGTTTTTCATAAACTAATATGCTTTCAGGTCCTCCAACAAGAAGATAGAGTAGTAATTATCTCTCAAGTTATCCACAGATCACTTATATTTCATAGAAGTATTTGTGCTCAAAAAAAAAGATATGTGAGAAATGATATTGAGAATAATATTCAATGTCATGGAACATGTTTACAATATCTTAAATTTAAAAAAATCAATTACTTCGGCTGAAGAGGTGGTTTAGCCATTAAAGTCTCAGTATCACAATATAAAGATCAAAAAATAATAGATTACAAAATAATTTGTTTGACAGATGTACATGTACATTTGTGTGTCTGTTTTATGTTCAGCAGGTCAAGACTTTCCACTAAAATGTGGAAATATCCTATCAAAGGGAATGAATAATAGAGTAACCATTGTTCAATAATCAAAACCATTACCATATGCCATCTTATCATGACTTCAAATTTCTGACCTCTACTTCAGATTGGCTTCCTACAGAATGGCACTCACATCCCTAAAATAAATCAGTCTATTATTCATCACAATATTTAATAGAGATTTAGCCGAAGTCAGTCCAAATCTTTTCACCCTTCCCTCCTACAAAAGTATACACTGAATCTTTAAATATATTAGTACAACAGGATATTGACACAATCAATTTATTCAAAGAAACAAGCATCACAGCAAGAAACATCCTGAAATTAATATAATAACTAAGCCCTGTAATGGATTCAAAACCCAATAAATTTTAGTTAAGGCTCCACGTAGTCCTTACCACAGTGTAATTTTATGAGTGGAAGCTATACAGCAACAACTGGTGTGAGAGCAAATAAAACCAAGATTCCACTGTTGCTCAAAGCATTTCAATTAACATACTACAAAGTTCCTACTTACAAATTTAAAGAGATGATTTTGTGAATTTTATGACAAATATACATTATCCCCATTGATGGGAATAAATTATTTTCCAGAGTACCTACTGAAAACCAGAGTACCTACTGAAACATTCTAACTAGCTTCACTCTACAGGAGAATCTTCTCTGCCAGTCATTTCTTATTGAGGCTCCTTGCAATATACCGAGGGGAAAAGAAATGATTCAACAACTCCAACTTCCTGCTGACTTTAAATTAGTATTAGCAAAACCTCTCCGTTTACGGACCCACAGGAATCTCATCTCTTTCAGTCCAGTTACACAGTTTCAGTTGGCTTTTCCAGCCTTTTAGTTCATAATGTTCTAATTTCATAAACTACTTAATTACTCATCACATAGACAATATTCTAATAAGTGCCACCATTCTATAAGGACAATTTTAAGATACACTTTCTTGTTATTTTACTCTTCTGCCAGCAAAAGGAACAAATGGAAGATTATACAATAATGATCGCTCACAAGATGAATATAATAATTTATGAAGATAGGTGGGAAACGAAATAGAAATAAAAGGATGCAGATGCACCATATGCCCTGCAACGTCTGTTTTTTTTTTAAGTGCAAAACTTCTCAAGATAGATAAAGACTCACTTGCCTGACTGGAAGCAAGGATTAGGAAGTTTCTTAACACTTCGGTAATGAACAGCAGACCCTGAAAGGATATCTTGTTGCTTCTTTTACAACACAGAGGCCATTACCAGGACCAAAAAAAATCTCACTTCTAAAAATCTAGTTCACTCATCACCAGAATCCTGGCATAAAATCTGAAGAGTATACATTTACCCCTGAGTTTTTGCACGATGTCCTACCTCTTCCTATCAAATACCTCCAATTCCATCTTTCAATATGACTTCCAGAATTACTTGGGTCTCTATCACAGAAGAGAAAAAGTTCAAATATCTGACTGAAGTAAACTGGTCATTGTTCCATGCTAATTTAAACAAGCTCGTTATTTACTGGTCCACCAAGAAACCGAGTGAACTACAACATGTGCAGCTTCTAAGAGCTGAGAAGCACTTACAGGAAGGTATAAGATATTATTACGCTATCTCTTCCCAAGAGGTTTATAATCTATTGGAGGATATAAAGAAAAGAGAAAATACAGAGCAATCACAAAATAATTGCTTCATGTTTTTATTAGTGTGGATATGTTTATTTGAAAATTTAAAAATGCAGCAGACTATCAACCGAAGGAAGGGAAGGGAAGAAGGGGAGGGAGGGTGGAGGGAGAAATACTGTGAGACTCCGACTCTGCTAAACTCACAGGACAGTTAATTTCACAACAGGAATTACAGCTACTGTTTTCACAGACACTACTCATTCATTTCATCCTGAAATAACAGCAGGGCAAAAGTAGAGAGCTCGGAAAGCAGTTAAGTAAAGGAGAGGGTAACTCTTGACAAGGAGACAAGAAAAAAGGCAACAAGGCACAGAGAGGTCAGTTCTAATTTTTTTCTACCTCACATTAGCAGTTATATCTGGTTACACTGGCGTAGCAAAGGAATATAAAAGAAAACTGGGAAATCATTTATGTAAAGTTCTAATTGAGGAAATTTCATTGGAAAAAATTGATAAAAAATGCAGTCAAAATGAGATGTGAGTTATATGTGGATGTGTTTACTACCACAGATAATTTGAAAGTGCTTCTCTCAAGTTTTATGTGTTTACTTACATATAAGACAGTTAAATGAAAATTTTCAATTGAAACATATATCATACACTAGGAATATGTGAGTCATCAGACCACTTCTTACTTACATGAACACAGCCTGCAACTCTTGGACATGTGGGATGGGAATATATCCTAAAGTAAAAGACTTTGAGGTTTTGCTCTAAATGTTTGTGCTAGTTATTTTACTTTGGACAAAAATAAAATTATTATTAATGATGTCTCTTTCTAGGAGCTGATCTGACTATTAAAGGTTATGTATCTGAGAACATCTGAAGTCAAGTTCATGGAGCATTTAGTATTTAATATGGCTAATACCCACAGGTTATTTTTCTTCCTCCTTGCCTGTTGCATAGAACAATGAAATTTAGTTTCAGTCATTTAGAAAGCTTTCCAAAAGTGTTTCTTACATTGCTTTTCATCTGGTCTTAGATTTGCTAAAGCAACAATCTGGTGGCCTGCAGCAATGTACTGTATCATGTTATAACAGCTGTCCTTCCCACCACTTAAAAAAAATGTAGGGAGGTCTGAATGTCAGGTCAATGACCATCATGTACCACAGAATCACTAGACATCAGAATTGAACACAGTTTACTCAGTTTCTGTGGCTACATAAGAAAGTGTTTCACAACTACAAACAATAACATATAATTAACTTCTTCTAGGAACTTACAAAATTACTTATATTTATAATACAGACTCTCTAAACTAAATTATGTCTGTGATAAGGGTTTTACTTAATATAAAAGTGTTGTGAAAATAAAAAAAAATATTCAAAATGATATCCTACCTTAACATGTATTTCATACGTTCCTTAGAGGAAATTCTTTAATTAAAAAAAATCTGGGGCTGGTGAGATGGCTCAGCAATTAAAGCACTGACTGTTCTTGCAGAGGACTCAGATTCCATTTACAGTACCTACATGGTAGCTAAAAACCACACATGACTCCAGTTTCATGAGATTCATGCCCTCTTCTGACCTTGGTGGGCATTGCACGACACGGGTGCACTTATACACATGTAGGCAATTCTCTCTCTCTCTCTCTCTCTCTCTCTCTCTCTCTCTCTCTCTCTCTCTCTCCTCTCACACACACACAAATAAATAAATAAAAAATATTTTTAAAACAAAATAAAATAAAAATCTGTCCTAACTACATGAAACCTAACTATTGATTGACTACCAACATCCCATTAAAGGATGAAATTAAAAATTTAAGTCCAAATCATATGACAGACTTTGATACACTTGGTTCAAATTCTATGCAGATGAAAATCAAATGCTGATGAACACCAACAGAGTGAAGCATTTACAGTCCATACTTCAGCCACCACTGCCTCAACAATTTCACTGCAGAACTTTACAAGAGACGGAAAATGTAAAGGCAAAAGAAAGCATTAAAAAGCCCATGATACCCCTCTTCAGATTCAGATATGCTCCAAAATAGTCTTCTGAACTGTCTCTATTAGATACTCCTGCTGTTTCCTCCAAGCAAGAAACTAATTTTATAAAATAGTAAAGATTCAAGGGTTGAATCCACATCACAACTTAGCTTTACAGTTTAAAATATTCCTACATCTTCAGTATGATTTCAAAATATTTCCCAAGTTATATTCTGCAGAACACTAACTGGGTGCTCTAGAAACTAAAAGCTTGCCCGGGAAAACAATCTTACTCTTCTCTTAGAACTCCATAAATCAGCTAAGTACAGTCAGCCTAACGTTAACCCTCCCTATCTATGAGTTTCACATCTGTGGATTCAATCAACTGCAAACCAACTGTATTTAGGGAGGAGAGGAAGCACGTATACTAAACGTATAGATTATTTTCTTAATTAAACAGTACAATAGAATAGTCATTAAAATAGCATTTTATGTCAGGTATGGGGGCGCATGCCTTTAATCCCAGCACTCAGGAGGCAGAAACAGGCAGATTCCTGTGAGGAGGCCAGCTTGGACTACATAGCAGGTTCCAGGCTGGCTGTGGCTACATAAAGACCAAAAATTAATTAATTAATTAATTAATTAATTATTTAACTGATATAGCATTTTATTCTACAGGTATTCTGTCATCTAAAGATGGCCCAAAGCATATGGGAGGATGAATATAGCTTCTACATAACAATTTTGCAGAGGAGTATAAAAATGAAGATTCTGGTATCCATGGGAGTCCTGAAAACAGTATCCGACGGATACTAGGCCACAAATATTTGTCAGATGAGTCCTACAGAACAGATTTTCAGTTTCTAAATCTGGGGAACCAAATGTAGTTACTCAATAGTTTGGGTTTATGTTTCAGAATAATTTAAAATAGCCTATACAGATAAATCTTCAAGCTAACATTCAACAATAAAATTCAATGAGGTATTTGCTTATGTATTAGGAAAATAATATCCTTGTTCTAAAAAGGTGTAAGACACTCACTCTGTTCCTAAAATACACTCGTATCCAATTAATTTTATAGACACACACACACTCACAGACACACAAAGCACACCCACACTACAAAGTGTAGTTTAAATGTATTTCCATGTTACACAAAATTATATATACAGACCTGTAATATACATATAAACATGTATATTTATGTTGTTGATCTATAGCTCTTATTTAGTAATAATTTTCAAGCATTGTTATTCAGTAAGTCATAACCAAAGTAGTGTATAGACATTACTGAATATTTACTGTAATCTATTCACTGCTCTTCCTTTCAGTATAACTGTCATATATATATTTTTTCACTTTGTTGAACTGAATGTGGATGTGAATTACTCATTTCCTGGCCTACTTTCAGTATTTGTCACTCTAGACTAAATACAAATCACAGTTTAAAGCTTCATATTCCCCTTTATGGAGGAAATTTACTGAATAATTGTTATGACATTATAGTCTAGTCCTTAAAAATGGCACTAAGAGAACTGGAATTCTCCTGTCACTACCGAGGGATTGAAATGTTCTATGAAGAATGTAATAGAACAATGTTGTCAACTGGTATGAATTCAGCACACTAAACGAAAACGCTTAAGAATTCTTCAATGTGCAAACAGAAACAAACACGTTGTGCAATGTAATGCATCTCATACTCTACTGGGATCTAAATTTCATGAAACAAAATATTTAAGTACTCTAACATTCTATTATTGCTAAATGAGTTCCTGATCGTTTCCAGGCACAGATTACTCAAGCAGATTATATTAGTCTTGGTTAACTCTATTTATGTGGACTTCTAAATACTGTAAATTACTATAGGTTTCAAACTCCTTTTGAAATAAGGATTACGACTTTGCCTAATGTAACCGAAGAAAGACACTAAGTCTACCCTAAACCTAGCATGGTTCCAATCCACCTAGATGAAAGAAATCCCTTTTCAGTACTCCAGTTCCAGAGCAGAACACAGGGCAAAAGCAATGCATGGCTAATCTGACAAGCTAAAAATGGGGGATTGGAGGGGGGAGGCCCAGCGATGCCCTAGGAAAGAGAGGACGAGATGCCAAGATGAATGAAACTGGAGAGGAGATAAGGGCAGGAGGTTTTGGGTAAGTGGAGTTAAACAATGACTCTCAATGATCTGGGAGGGCGATTAAATGTCCAACAGCATGATTAACCCAGACAATAGTACTTTTCGGCTTTCCCACAGGAGAGCCTAAAGCACAAAGCCACCATCGCAAGCCAGGAGGCCGGATGCAGCCCAAAGGCCCAGCTCTTCCTGTGACCCCGGCGCCGCCGACCCCCCAGGCAGCTCCAGCAGACTCTGCTCCCTCGGTGGCCGAGTTCACTGGGCCTGGTCTGCTCATGCTGAGCGCAATGCGCCTGCGTAAGGAAGGCGAGCGCCCCAACGCCCCGTGTACACCGGCGTGACGCGCAGGGCCTCGTCCTGGTGCCCGCTTCACTGCCTGTTCGCACACCAGCGCTGCTGCCGCTTGGGTGACTTGCGAGACGTTCCCGAGAATATACCGATTCGGGGCAGAGGCCCAGAAAGACAAAAACATTAAGTTCAGGCATAGTCTGAATACCATATGAAACTTTCAAAAGCAATAAAGGGAGAGAGAAAGAGAGAGACCGACAGCTATAGAATGAAACAGAAAATTCTCAAAGGAAGAAGTATAAGTGGCTGAGAAAAACTTAAAAAGTGTCCAGAATCCTTAACCATTAACAAAATGAATACCAAAACCACTATAAGGTTCATCACACCCCAGTTGGAAAGAAAATCACCAACAATACAAATAACAAATACTGATGTGAATGTGGGGAAAGTGAACCCTTATACACTATTTTAAAAACTAAGAATATTACTGCCACATGACCCAGTTATCTCACTCCTGGGCACATACCTACCGGACTTTATACCCTGTGACAGGGACACTTCCATATGCATGTCCATTACTGCCCTATTCACAATAGTTAGGAAGTGTAAGCGGCCTGATGCCCCACAAGTGAGAACGGATAAAGAAGATGTGTTTCATATACACAACGGAATGTTATTCAGCTGTAATGAAATGATGAGTATTATAGGGAAAGGGATAGAATTGGAAAAATTATTCAGAATGAGGTCGCCCAGCCTCCAAAAGACAAACACCACATGTTCTTTGCCATATGAAGATCCTAGCACTGAGTGTTTAGTTCTGTGTGTCTAACAGGAAGTATCTGTGGAAGCCAGGAAACCAGAAAGGAAATAGGAGTGAGGAAGGTGACCTTAAAGGAGGAGGGACAGTAGAACTTAGGAAGAGGAAGTAAAGAAGGTGAATGCTTGGATGAAAGGTTTAGGGAGGGAAGGAGGCAGGGAGCTGCAGAGATGAGAGTGTGGGATGGGGGGATGTTCATAAGAGAAATGGAGAATAAAGAAACCACATAGAAAGCAAGATGCATGATGGGAGGAAGGGGGATGGGAGGAGGACTATGGGGAGGAGGAATCAAGGCCTTTTAAAAAAGTCATGGAGATCTAGTATTGTATAAACTTCCTAAAATATATACAACATATGAAAGAGTTAAAACAAAGTTTCCCTATAATGGGGGTGGGGGTTGGCAATGCTCCAACTATACACCACAGGCTAGGAATTAAAAGCCCAGTACCAGGAATAGGTTACCTCCTTTGGAGCTGTTGTGAGGTAGCATAGACCCCAAATATTATTGGCTATTTGCAGTGCTCTTGTTTGCTTTCCAGAACGTAACGGTAAGACGCTATTGCTGACGTCAGTACATACACATGGAGAAATCAAGCTGGTGCTGACCTGGACCCTTCATCCCTACTGGCTAGCTTTCAGAGTGCTCCTGCAAGTGAAAAACAATGATCAGTCTTACCAGACTGTGCACTCTGTGAGCTAAAATAGTGACTGATTTGGCAAGTTTTGCTCTCTAGTGCATGTTGGCATGAATGTTACGTGAGTAAAGCAACCACTTTCAGGTTTGGTTTAAGTCCACTTCTACAATAGGAACCTATAGTTGGCACTGGGGTCAAGAATATGTGGCTAGGCAAGTCACAGATCCTAGGGGAGAACGTACTATATTTTTCTACTAAATGGACTTGGCATTACACAAATTCCTACTGACTTATCATTCTACCCATAGATTATTGTGTCTCCCGACCCTCATCAGTGACGCTTCTTTTGGCAGTAGACAGCAATTAACACAGAGACTCACAACTGGTGAACACGCGGAGAAAGAGAAACTCTGGAGTGCTCAGTTCTAAATGGGACATCTGTATGACACCATCTCAATTCAACTCGGGGACATCACTGCAGAGGAGGAGGCAGGCAGAAATATTGCAGAGCCCAGAGGTGGTGGATGACCGTGACAAAACAGTGTTCTCCAGACACTACAGGGCACATATGAACTCACTGCAGCTGAGACAGTGTGTACAAGAACTGCGCAAAGTCAGACAGACAAGTTCCCAGCATAGATGCGGGAGGGACCTCCCTTGGTTGAGCAGAAAGAGACAATTGATGGCTGCTGGGAGAGGAACAGTCAATTTTCTTTAAGGGTTGGACCCCTGGTGAGTTGACCATTCTCCAGGGGATGACTCCATACTCACGAGTATTTGGGCAACATAACTGAACTCTGAAAATTTTTTTAAAATTTAGAGAATATGAAATTGGGACCTGGGTAGTGTGGGGCGGACATGAGAGGAGATGGTGAGACAGGGTGAAGATGATCAAAATACAGTGCATGAAATTGTCAAAGAATTAATAAAAATGTTAGTTAAAACAAAACAACACAAACAAGTAAATAAAAGTTGGAGAGATGAGAATATTATCAATAAAAGGGATCATAAAGAAACATCCAGACAGAATGGACCAGAAGACTGGGACCCCAAAGCCTTGTAAAGACGGGAAATCTCAGGGTTGGAGAATTGGATCAGTATTAAAAGCGCTTGCTGCTCTTCCACAGGAGAAAGTTCAGTTCTCAGCACCCACATCTGTAGCTTACAGCCACCTGTAACTCCGTGTAACCTACTCCTCCCTCTCCTCTGTCCTCCAGAGGCACTCAAAACACACATGTGCAAACACATACGAGTTACTGATGGTTGCTGGCCACCATGTGGGTGCTTGGAATTAAACCCGGGTCCTCTACAAGGGCAGTCAGTGCTCTTAGCTGCTGAGCCATCTCTCTAACCCCTTCTTTTAATTAAATTTAAAAGTAGATTAAATTGGAAAGGAATTTGAAAGTAGAATTGCCATTCATAGTCCATATATTATTTTAGAAGATGCAGATATGGCTGATGTACCATAGCTATGGACCTTATCCCATAAAAAAATCTCTTTCTGTGTGATTTGAAGATCTAGGAACTTTCGGCACACAATGAGTCAATAAGATCTGGTTCTCAGAGCTATGAGGTTTAGAGACCAGGATACTGAGGCCACAGATGCTACTGCTTGCCAAGAGCTACAACGAATGCTGAGCTGCACGGCGGGCGGGCATGTTTCTGGGTCTTTCCTCCTCCCTCTTTGCTGTTTGATGTCTGTGGAATGCTGAGGGCGACAGCATCCTGGAACACTGCCAGGGTCTGTGCTGGTCCTCAGTGCGCCCAGCTCAGGCTCATCAACTGCCAAATCTCCACACCAGAAGAGAAAACAAAGCCTGGACTCAGAGGAGACTGAAGGAGGACATGGGAGGGATTAATAACACATCTTTCAAGAGCCTTAGTTTTCAGCATCTAGACTGAACAAAATAATAGTCTCCTGCCAGTCACTTTGCTTTGAATGCAGTTATCTCAGTGTGTTCCCTTTGCCAAGCCCAGACAGTCCCCAGTGATGAAACAGGCATGGCCTATCGACAGAGAAGCTCTAGTTGAGTTTTCTTGAGGGCTCCTCAGTTAGCAGTGGCTCAGGACCTGCGACACCGGCAGTCCCGTGCTGGATTCTGAGACTGGGACACATCACGACTTTTCCCTGTGCCTTCACATATCATACGTCAGGTAGTTTATTGTAAAATCAACGGATTAAAATAATCAAACAAATGAGAAGATGCAGTGAACCTCCCTCTGCCTTTGCAGGGCTACACAGCAGGGTAGTGGACACCCTTGGGGTGAACACCTGTGAAGTGGATAATGTTTGGTGGAGGGAGGGGTCAATGGCCTAATCCTTCCAGAAGTTGCCCCTCAAGTGACTCCTAGTGTGCATTCAGTGTGGTGTTTGTTCGTCATTCTGGGTGAGCAGAATGGTCATCAGCTCATCAGTGGAGAAGCCAAAGACGTAGGAGCTTGTGATCTGAGACTGCTGGACTGCCCTGCAGGTAGAGACAGACTTAGACACCCAATGGAGCAATGAAGCAGTACACTCAGGACTGGTACTGTTACATGGCTTAACGTGAACCGTCAAGAAGAGAAGACCTGACACAGCGCTGGAGTGCCGGGGTCAAGGGTCAAGGTCTTCCCTGAGCTGCCGCTGAAGTCCTGGCAGGGCCTCTGCAGTTTTTGCCTCGAGGAGGCCCAGCAACCAACATTCCAGTTCTTGGATTTCTGTGAGATTCTTTCCATGAAATCCCTTTACCTGAGTTTGCATGAGTCAGTATGTCTGTCAACCAGAGGATCTGTCAGTAACACAAACATTCAGTCATCCTCTCCTTCACTCTACAGAGTCTTGCTTCTGATGAGCTTCACTCACTGTTGATACGCAGCTCACGTTTGGAGGGGCACTGAAGATGCTAAACACACAAGTGAACCTGTATTCCTCCAGATGCTGGTGGGCACGGTGGGAGATTTCAAAGACGGGAGGAAGAATGAAGAACGGACAGACGTTCTCACTGTCGAGGTGACATTCAGGCAGAGGCTCCAAGAAACAAAGAACCCATCTCAACAATACAGAGGAGAAACACTCCGGGACACGAGCACAATGGGCACAGAGACTTGGCAGCGCGCTGTGAGGAGGGGCCTCTATGTCCTGTAGAACCGCACAGGTTCAGTGTTTTCAGGAGACCATGCTTCATGCGTCCGAGGATGAGTGAGCCGAACTCTGTGGCTGCCAGCGTGAGTAAGGTGAAAGCACTAGAACACCCATCAGAGGTCTTCTTTTAGACTGTTATCATTCTACAGCCCTTTTTGAATACACCTATATGCCAAGGATTCCGAGAGGTCCTGGAATGAGGAATCGTGAAGGCTCTAAACTTCACCCCAGTCTTCTGAAACTAAACTACTCTACAGCGTGTATTTTCTGTACTTAGCAAACAAAGCAAATGCATTAGGAAAGATAAAGTGATTAAGTGCGTCGCTTACATCCTGGGGCCAGTACACCACACGGGAAAAGATGCAGAAGGTCAAGACTGAAATGAGACTTTCAAATTGTCTTTATCTGCTTCTGCGTCTGCAAGGGAGTGCCTCAAGTTGCCCAGAAGAGATCCAAATGAGGAATTTTCCATAGCTGTGTTTGGAAATGTCTTGTTCAGATTCAACATGTTGAAAAGCTTGTGTGAGTCTAGTTGAAAATATAAAGGCTTTTCCCACTCCTGGCCCCACAGTTTCTGCTACTACCGAAAATGTCACAGCTGCCCCAATTCCTTCATTCAAATGCTGCTTTTAGTGAATGTCAGAAGAGGAAAGGTATCATTAGGAAGCTGAGAACAAATCCCCTGATCGTGCCTCCTCTTTCCATCTGCACCACCCCTGGCGGAAGAGTGACACTCGGCCAGTCTCGCACAAGATGAGTCTGACTGGGACCCAAAATAGTCAGGCTTCAGCCAAAGGATGTCTTTCTTTTCCAAAGAAATCAAAACTGTCCTCAAATTAAGTTCCTCAATGCATAATAACTCTGCTAAGTAATGAACCCAAATGTAATTTATCACTTCCACAGAGACAGAAATAATGCTAATAACTATAATTTAGATAAAACTGCTCCTCAGATTTACAATCAATCTAACAGATTGTATTTGTTTCTATGTCTCATGAAACGACTTAGCCTTGGCCTGTGATCCCTTACGTGCATGAAAGCGAAGCATTACCAAACCTCCCACTGTGTTCTCCTACTAGGCAAATCATGGTCACTCTTGTCTTTGCTGTTTGGTTACTGGTCACTCTGGGTGTGAGTATGTGCATGCGGACATGTATTTGTGAGTGTGTGCCTGTAGGTGTGTGTCTGTGTGTGTGTGTGTGTGTGTGTGTGTGTGTGTGTGTGTGTAGGATCTGGAGAATTCTGTCTTCTAAGGACTTTTCATTTTTCTACTCTTTTGTTCTTTCAAGTCAAGAAAGGCAAAAAAGGAAATTTCCTCAATTGTCAGAAGCCCAGACTCTTGTCATCTTTAGCCAGAGTACAAGAAAATGAAGTCTTTGAAGATAACCTTTAAGACTTGATGAAGGAAACTGATTTTGTTGGATTAAAGTGGAAGGCTAATTCAAATAGACCATGGTCTTGTTCCTATATGGGCCACCTGAAACCAAATAGCAATGAAACCAGTGTCATAAAATTTCTCACACCTGAACCTTGACCTGCTCAGTGTTTGCTGTAGACCACACGGTATGAGTCTGACTCCAGGAAAATTATTATTCAGGAAAAGGCTCCAAGGGCTGATGAGAAATACTTCCCATAAGTCATAAGGCCTAAATGACAGTTAAGTGCCAAGGTTTTATGCTAACACAGGGACCTCACATCTGTACATGTACTCTCTCAGCATGATTAGTTTATTTTTATATGCAATGCAGCATCAGGGCTAAGATTTTGAGCTCTTACATTGGACTTGGAACTAATATCTAGAATCTTTAAAGAAAAACAAAATTAAGCATCAAAACTGCAAATAGACCATCAATAAAAGTGCAACTGAATTGAACATTCAACAAAAAAGGAAAAACAAATGGCTATCAAGGAAATACAAATTAAAAACACACTGGGATTCCAGCTCACCCCAATCAGAATAGCCATCATCAAGAAAACAAATGGCAACGAATGCTGGGAAGAAGTGGGGAAAAGTAGCCCGTAGGCACTGCTGGTGGGAACGTAAACCAATACAGCCACCATGGAAGTCAATTCGGCAGTTTCTCGAAAAATAAAAATAAAACCGCCACAAGACCCAGTGATACAACTCCCAGATGTAGACTCAAGGAATGCAGATCAGTACACCACAGAGATACCTGCATGTCCATGTTTATTGCTACACTATTTGCAGGAGCCAAGGCATGGTGCCAGCCCCAGTGTCCATCCACAAATGAACAAATTAAGAATTGTGCTACATAAACACAATGGAGTTTTCCTGGGCTACAATGAAGAACAAGATGATATTATTTTCGGGAAGATGGAACTGGAGATCATCATGTTAAGTAAAAATTATCAGAGTCAGAAAGACAAATATTCATATTATCTCTCACAGATGGACTCTAAATTCAAAATATATGAAAAGGAATATATGGCATACATATGATATGAAAGTAGGACATGATAAGGGATGCGGGGAGGCCTAGAGGAAGGGCAGACGGTAACATGGGGAGACAGACTATCACATACAGAATCTCTCACATGCATCTGCATGAGCATGTGTGTGTATATATGACATGAAAGCAGATGGGAACCATCCAGAGGAAGGAGGGATGGAAGAAGGTAGTGAGGATGGATCAGAGCCAAGACAATGGTATACACATATGAAAAGTCATCATGAAAAACATTATCTTATATGTTAAAATAATTTTAAAATAGACATAATAATACAAAAAATATCTTGAGCACCAGAATTAGATAATTTTAAATTCATATCTTCACTGTTTGATAGCTGTGTCACTTGAGCAAATCAGTGGCTCTCTCTAAGGCCCAATCTTCTGCATATGTTAAATAGAGGTTTAATAGCAACCAACTCTTTATGATGTGGGTATGTGAGATGATGTATACATAAATTGATACTTGACATAAGACCCTCTTGTGATAAGATTGGGTGTCTCATCTGGGAAGGGCCTTGATCAATATCATGACGTGGCAGAGGAGCAAGAAAATAGAGAGAAGCGTGTGTGTAGGTGGGCAGGAGGGGGGCCCTGGCTCACTTTGTAACAACCCATTCCAGAGATCACCAGTCCAGGCCTATAGGAATGAGAACTCACTCCCTCAGGATGGGCACTAAAGGTCCTACCTCTCAACAACACTACATAGCATCCAATTTCAGTAAATCTTGGTAGGGTCAAACCACACACCAGCCAAAGCCAAAAGCATTCAATGAAAACTACCTATTGCTATTAAGTATTATTTGCTTCTGTGGATAATAATAGTACTGTCCTATCAAATGGTTGGAAGCATTAAATGGCCTAAATAGCATTAAAAGATCAATAAATGGTGGCCATGGTGATACTTATAGCAATGACAGTGACCAGAGAAGCAAAGTACGTATTCCAAATTTATCCACTGGCTGGCTGGAAAGTAGGAATTCGAACTTAAACTACAGTATGAGCAAGATCCAGCAGGGAAAATGATTCCTCTTGAATCTTAATTTCTTTCCCTTGGCATCTGTAGACAACGTCTTCATACTTGAAAGATTGCTTCTCCCTACTTTGAGGAACTCAAGTTTTCTGAAACCACATTTCCAAGAGAAGTCTGTTTCTTGGTTGGGGACATACATCAGCCGTAGAGCACTGCCTTGCATATACAAGACCCAAGCTTCAATCCTGCCCTGGGAAAATAGAAGAAAAGTTTGTTTCTTATACTTTCTTTACATCATGAATTAACCAGGTTTATCAATTTTAAGTAAATTATTGGTCATTCTTCATAGGGAAAGGATTCATCTGTTCTGGAAGGTTACTGAGTGCCACAGCACTACAGAACAGCCAAGTGGAGCTGAGCTGAGGTTCAGAAGACCAGATTCCTCTATATCCTAGAATTCCAGGATCTTTTACAAACAGTAGAAATTGAAGACTCTAAATCTGTCAGAGTTAAATTTGCAAATGCCATGGGTCTACTTTCTGTCTTTCCCACACAGATAGTGTTGGAGAAAACAAACAAACCTGTGAAGAATCTGGAGAAAAGTCTGAAATAATTTCAAAGAACACTAACCCCGAGCTGTCCCTCAGTGCCCAAGTTGCCTGTAGGTTCAAATTTAAATAAGCAATATATGAAGGCCACCTGTTATCACAGTCAACTGTGGAGGAAAAGCTGTGTTCTAATTGAGGTTCTTCATCAAGGGGTTGGAGATGGTTGGAAATGGGAAAACACATTTCTTGAGTGACCGAAAAGATTTTTTTCTTTAACAAAATTCATTTGGATTTTATCACTTTTTTTGTCATATTCATATGACAATTAATTATTATTTTGGATTCAAGATAGCAGGCATTTCAAAAGCCCTTCTATTTATACCACTTGGGACTTGAAAATATTATGAAAATAGTCTCACAGGTGATAAGGCCCGCTGTAAATGTCTCTGAGAGATTACGGAAATTATCAAATGTACTTTTCATTTTGTGGCTTTTCTCAGCAGATCTTTTCTCTCGTTTTTCATGACAGTAAAATTTATGCAAGGTATCCTAAAGAACAGAGGAGGAAGATAACGAGATGGGTTAAAACAAAAGATGAAGTCTTGGGCACCGTGGACCACCAGCAAAGTAGGTTGTTTTGAATCACCCCTGGAGGTTAGTGGAGACCAGATGAGGCCCGTCCCTTACATGCAGGCTACACACCCAGCTAGCTGAACTTTCTCAGGATTGGGGTAGGGGGAGAAATAGTTTATGGGTCATCTAGCACCGGTGAACGCAGTCCTTGCTCATTCAGTACTTTCCCACACATTGCAACTCAGCACCTTCTCTGCTCCCACAGTGTAAGGAAAGCGACAAATCCGTTCACGTGAGACCTTTGCGTGGACGGCCGTCTTTACATAAATATGGGGGGGCAGGAATTTTACACCCTTGCGGCATAAAAGAACTAAAAACTGAATTGAATACATTCCTGGGCTTACATATTTCTGTCCTGCCTCCTGACACACTGGTAAGCCCTCTCCTTTCCTGGTGAGAGGCTAATGTCGTCCGTTTTCTTTGCACAGCTGTTCAGCTCAGCCTTCGTTCAGCCCTGTTTTGCCTTGTGCTGCACTTGGCCTCTCTACGTGTTAGTGCATTCATTTTCTCCAACAAAATATTTACTGAGCACCTACTGTGTCCTTAACACTGAGCCAGCACTGGGTAATCAAAGAAGACACAAAGAGATAGTCCTGTGTCCGTGGAACTGAGCTTCTAGTTCTTTCCATAAAGGGAATTCTAGTAGTAACAATTATGATAATTCTCTTTAAACCTCACTATATCAGTGACGGGCATCTGAGCTTCTGGATTCATCATGGCACCCAGTATTCCATCATCATGATGATTTTGATGTGTGTTCCTTTTATGGGAATAGGCCAGTTGGCTATTCACGTTCTAGGTTAGCTTTAGTACTTCAAAATCAACAAAGGGAGAATTAGATCTACAAAAGATATTTAAGATGCTTAGTCCAGAGGAGATTATTCTGAACTCTGCCTGAATGGCTGGACAGAGGCTTCACTGACCTCCGAGTACTCGTGAAGAGGGAGGGGAAGAAAGGGCCCTGTCTGCACCGTCCAGCTTCCTTTGGGCGGGGGGAGGTAAAGCGAAGTACACGCCATGCTCCTAGGGGTGAGGGTCAAAATCAACAGTGCATTGTGAAGGCATGAAAACAGCATTCTTTAAACATGTTTACGCCTTAAACTAGAGATCCCCAAGACACACAAGAGTGGAACAGGCGTGAGGGCCAGGAGTTTGAATTAGCTCAAAAGGCTCTTTCTCTTCTCATCCAAGTGCCATGCAGGTGCAACTGAAAGCGTTCAATTGGGGACAACTAGAGACATGCAAATATGAGTCTCAGCCAGGAGACTCTGGTACTTGGGGCTGGAAAAGAAGGCCAGCAGTCAATGGGCATATTGTGCTGGCTTCTTATCAGGCCTCGCATGCTAAGCAGTGCGGGACTTGTCCAATATGCACATGCGGAAAGAGCAGATTCTTGTTTTCTACTAATGGCCTCCTCACTACTGTCAAGTGAGAAGCAGTAGCCACAGACAGACAGTGGGGATTTATTTGGAGCAGGGGAGTGGAATCTCTCTCACTCCAGCTCAGGCATGGGGCAGCCAGCCCAGCCAGGCTCAGCTAGACCTCCAACAGAACCCCAGCTGCCTTGGAACACCACGATAGCTGGAGTCTTTGTTAGACAGGACAAGAATGCTTCCCAAATGTTTCTGCACAAGTTCCCCACCCACAGGAGCAGGAGCAAGCAAGTGTCCTCTGCAAGCCTCACACTTGGCAGAATAGTCACTCTTGCTGCAGAATTTGCTTTCACTCTCTCATTTTGTGTTAGAATTTTACATTCTAGGTATGTTCTCTTTAAATATAAAAATTACTTAAATTAAGTTGCTCTGTCTGTTCTAATCCTAAATCTTTGAGGAGAATTTCATGTTCCAAAGAAATGGCCTTGTTTATCCCTTGGCTACCAGTCCCTGACACATGGCTGCATGCTCCCAAGGGAGCAGGGTGTCTGTTCTGGTTTGAAAAACAGAACAGAATGCAAATGAGTCTCAACACCAACAGAATCATTGTCTCGCTTGTGCCAGGGCAGGGTGCAGCTTCTGGAGTCATCGTTTTGTGCTGCCACCTCCGCTGCCCCTCCTTCTCATCCTCTGGAGGTGGCTAATCCACTGTTTAGCATACCCAAATGACTGAGAATTGGCAGGAACTGACATTCAAATGGCACACTGTTTCCCTCTTTTCCAGAGTCAACCCAGCCCCTGCTTGCTCTGGATAAAGCCACAGCAAATGTTCGGACATAGAGGTGAACAAAGCCTTTGATCAACAACCTCTCCTTTTTCACTTTGGGATGGGACTAATGGGCATAAAAGAAGTTATGAAACTTCTCCCTTACCTAAAATAGGACAGAAACTGAGAAGAAAGGAAAGAACTCAAATCCCTTCTCAGCTTCATAGTATGATCCCTTTGTGTTAGGAACCATGTGGGAGAGACTTGTAAATGCCAGTTATATCTAAAAGCCACATCTGCAAAGTAGAGCAGATGATGGGGACAAGAACCCAGGTGAAAACCCCTCCTGGTTCTAAAGCAACCTAGATGACTCAGATAGGAGTGAGATTTTTGCTTGAATGGCCTAGAGAGGCAGAGGCAGGAGAACTGTAGCAAGTTCAAGGCTAGATGGGACTACATAATAAGTTACAGCCATCCAGGGCTGTCCAGTGAGATCTTGTTTATTTTTCAGAAATCCAAAAACGAAAAGCAAGAAAAAAAGCACATGCCTGCAGTCCCAGTGCTTGGGAAGCTGAGGCAGGAGGGCTTCTAAGACTTTGAGGTCAACCTACACTATATAGTGAATTCAAGCCAGCCTGGACTACATCGTACGATTGTCGAAAGGAAGGAAGGAAGGAAGGAAGGAAGGAAGGAAGGAAGGAAGGAAGGAAGGAAGGAAGGAAGACAGGAAGAAAGAAAAGAAAAGAAAAGAAAAGAAAAGAAAGAAAGGAAGGAAGGAAGGAAGAAAGAAAACAAGAGAGAGTTATGCCCTGTGGCTCTGGGTTTGAGGCTGAAGTTGCCGATAGGACTCTGTATTATTGAGAATTTGTAGGATAAAGGAAGTCAATGCAGCCTGTTCAAGGAGAGCAGACCAGATCCTCCATGGAAAACAGTTCTTACTCTAAAGTAAGAACATTGTTCTTTACTCTAAAGGTAACTAGACAGATATCTACTTCCCTTTTTTTTTTATCCTTTGGGAAAAAGTGGGGGTGTATGTGACAGAATGGCCAAAGCTCAAATTCTGTTGACCTCATAGTCAGGAAAACTCCATTCTGAAAGGCTAGGGCTTCAGAATAAGATGGCAAGGATGTCATTCTGGAAATAGCACCATTGTAAGTGTGCATGGAAATGGTGTGCCAGCTGAGCATGTAAACCAGCAGAAATCAGTTATGGCACCTTCAAAACCACTGACTGGCTGGACCGAGGAGAGAGCCCAGGTCGGCCCTACCCCTGCAGCTCCATTTGTGACTTCTTTGACGGGGCGTGGGCAGCATCATCAGCGAAAGTCTGCCTGTGCCTCCCATGGCCTGTCCCCTCTACATCCTGTGCCTACTCCCAGGAACCCAGGGGCCCTACAAGCTTAAGTTCCAGCCCATCCTCTGAAACTCGCTTTGATGAGTGAATTCACACTAGTCTAATGGTACACTCTGAGTTTGTTGTCTTCTCAAGGAGCTAGGACTCAAGGAACTGCCCCAGACAGCATTTCCCAAATTCTGTTGAATCTGGGAGGAAGTATTGGTTGGGGATAGGGCCTTTCTGTCTCCTCAGGCCCCACCATCTCCTCTGACCTAGGAAGGTCTGCCCACACTCCCAGCGTCACAGTTACTGTCCTAACTTAGGACCAGCGATCTGCTTCCCTGACCCAGGGGAAGCCAGTCTTAACTATGGCGTGTTCCTGACTGGGATGGGGGGAAAGGATCATCATTGTGTTTTCTTAGGCACCTGCACGTCCTGGAGATTAGGGAGTCTGTGCAAAGGTAAACAGTTACATAAGGAAAGATAGACTTGCTTTCTTTAGTACTGCATCCTCTTGTCTGGGGCCTGGAATGCCACGTGGAGTATTAAAAAAAAGTGGGGATTACCACCATCTCTTCAGTGTTTGTTCTTCTGAGTCATGCTCTCATTTAAGCCTCAAACAAGATGATGACCTTTCTCTTAAGTTTTATTTAAGGAGGACTGATGCCTAATGGAAATTTTTGAGAAATTTGTCATTATGAATTAATGCAAGGTTCTGAGCATTTCCCAGAAGGCTTGTTTTTGCTGGGGAAAGAATGTGAGAGTGTGTGGCCTGTTGTCACCGAAGGATGCATCAGGAGGCCTACAGTTTTGTGCCCCTAGTTCATTCTCTTTGATGGACAAGAGATCAGAACAAGCTCACCTCCTTGGCTCCAGCCCTCAGATTTCCTTGAGGTTTTTCTGGCTTCTGACATGCATCTATCAAAAGAGAAATCTCTCTTAAGGACGTTTTGGACAAGAGAGTTGAAGCCTCGTCATTCGGGTTTTCTCTGGCTGTGCTGCTGCCCCGCTGGGAAAAGCACGTTCTCTTTCTTCCCTCATGTGGAGGTGACCATTCCTGCCTGTAGGTGTCTTATGAAAGTGTATGGAAGCTTATGCAGGTCAGGATTGAAGAAATGGGCACTTAAGTCTTAATCTGGGCAGTTTTCATTATAATTCCCTTCCCCATGGCTGGCCACAACGCCTTATCCTAGGATGTCTTGGGAAAAGGCACTGAGCATGGGTCTCATTATCTCTTTAGTTATTTTTCAAAGTCTTTGCTTGGGGGGAAATGGCTAATAAATGACCACAGCATACAGTACGAAAGAGTATGCTGTACAGAAGACAGGCACTAATTCATTTCCTCTGCTGAGCCTGGAAGGAAAGCAAACACAGGAACTTAGAAGAAGATTTAGGTGGCTGTTGGTTGTTTTCTCGTGCCTAGTCAGGGCAAGGAAAAGCTGCAGCCTTGGCGTGGGCCAGTAGAGACAGCAATGATGCGAGCCACATTGCTCAGAAGCAGAGTCCATGCTATCTGAGTGAGTCAGGTCTGCCTTCTGGCAGAAGTAGACATAGTTCCTTGCAGGCTATCTCTGACCTACGGGCATGGCAGAGACTAAGGGTATCACTGTCAAGGTGGATCCACTGCCGGCGTTCCAGACCTTCTTAGGGGGTTTTCTTTTCTTTTCCTTCCCTCTTCTTTCAAGCTTTTATTCAGTGTGTTAGACCCCCAGAGACGAAGTCTTCCCACGGGACTAGTTGTGCGTCCCACTCATTGAGACCACCGGGTCATGTCGCTTGCTTTGGGTTAGCCCAGAGCTATTTCAAACTATGACTGGGCTACTAGCTGCTTCCCTCCACTGCCACCTTCCCTGTTCTCTTACATCTTTCCTGTTCCTCCACTCCCTCCTTTATCTGCTCGAAATGTCCCAAGAGCTCCGTCTCCTTCTCCAGGACAGACAGAGGGTGACCTGAGAGTAAGGAGGGAGGGAGGGGAAAGAGAAGAGGAAGAAACATGATGTTTCTAACCAGACTTTTCCCCAATAACATTGCCCCCTTTTAAAATTAGCACAGCTACTCAGTGAAGAAGTGGCTGCCGACTTGGAAATATTTCAGAGAGCAATGTTTCCACCAATTCATTAGAAATGTCATTAAGCCCAAGAATGACTACAATCTCGTGATATAAATACGTCTTTCAGCAGTCTTTCTCAAGGAGTAAAGCTGGCTTGCCTCTGGCACAGCAGTCTTCAGAACTAAGAGAGAGACATTCATATGACATGGTAGCAAAAATACAGCTGAGGAGAAAGCCTGACTACAAAAAGAAACAGAAGCAGGAATGCCTAGCAGGAATTTGGACATCTGGGCTCTAGTCCAGAATCTGCTGCTAACTAATGTGCGACCTTGGGTGAGTCACTTCATTTATTTGGACTTCAATTTCTTTTTTTTTAATCTGGAGAATTCCCAATCCACTCCATCAATGTGTAGACAGCTACCCAAATGAGCTACATATCAATTCTTTCAAAAACCAGGGTTGGAGAGATGGCTGAGTGGCTATGAGCACATGCTGCTCTTGCAGAGGACCAGAGTTCAATTCCCAGCACCCATATCAAGTGGTCCACAACTGCCTACAACTCTGGCCCAGGGAATTCGATGTCCCTGGCCTCTTCCAGTGCCTGCATTAACATGCACATAATCACACAGAGACATACATACACATACATATAATTAAAAGTAAGTGTAAAAAGAAGTTTCCTACATTTTTTTATCTCCTTAGGAAAATGGGTAGATCCCAGCTCTCGGTATGTAATTCAAATAAAGATTTATGAAATGAATTATGTCAGTTATTTAATAAGCAGGTTTAATGCCAACTATGCACTCAGTGTTGTATGAAGAAAGGTAACAAGACCACCACACTTAAGAAACTTATGTAACTGGGCTGTAAAATGACAGCCCAGTAAAACATTAGAGGCCCCTTGGAACCTGCCCCAGGATCTGAGCTGTTTATGCATTTCAAAGTGGGAATTTACATGACTATTTCAGCAGAGTGAGCCTACCTACAGCAAGAAAAGTCTTTAGTGTCAGACGGATTTGCACACCTGAATTATGGCTGGAATAAAATCCTGTTTCCTTTGTCAAAGGAACATTTACATAGTAAAAGGGAAATTCCTACCACAGGTCCCAATCAGCAGGGCCTGAGATCCAGAACAACTTTGCAGAGAATGACAAGCATCCCCTTTGTGATAAGACCATCCACTGGGTTCCATGTCCTGAGAGGGGGTAACAGTGGGCGATGACTCAAGTCCTGGGTTTGGAGGATGTCAAGTGTCAACCTTCATGTCTATATTTCTGTCTGTATTTCTTGAATTCCCTGAAGATATTACCAAGCCTCGTGGTCTTTGTATATTGCAAAAACCCAAGTGTTTTAATTTGAGGGGTGCCTAAGAAACCAATAAAAAACATTATCAAGGTTTGTACTGTGGGAAAAGGTGTTGTGTGGGTATGAGCATTGTAAACATCTCACAGTTTGTTTGTTTTATGTCTTCTACCTTAACCTTTAAGTCATTAGCCTGATTTTGTGCGTGTGTGTGTGTGTGTGTGTGTGTGTGTGTGTGTGTGGTGTGGGTTCTTAGTTTTCCTTTCCTGTGTTGGGTGAGAATCGGTGGTTAGGAATGCTATAAAGACTGGTGTGTGTGTGTTGGAGGGGGCTGGTTATTGCAGTAGGAACCCCAGACCTCTGTAGTCCTGGTTTACAGGAGTCTCATGGACCTTCTGCATAAGGGATTTATACTGAGTCTTCTAGCAAACTAGAAAAGAAAGAGATTTGAAGGAGAAAGATCTGTCCAATACAAAACTGCAAGAGCTATGTAGTCCCTGGGAGAAAATTCATCCTTAGGGGAAGAAACATTCTGGCACAGCAAGCTGGGCTCAGCAACAGACCTTAAGGATCAAAAGAACTAATGAGCCTTGGTTCAGCACAGAGGCTGTTATTTGAACCCATCCTGGCCCAATTATCTTGGTGTCCTATGCTAGCCCTAGAGAGAAGAATGAATAAGCCTGGAAAAGCAACGCCACAAACCCTGAAACACTGTGGAGTCCAAGCAGCTCCCTTGCAGGACAAAGCCCCTCCCACAAAGAGCACCGCACACAAGAAGGCACCACTTCCTTTGTAGAGTGAGCACAGGCTCAGAAGGAATCTCAATCACTTTTGAGACCCCCTTCAGCACTTCCAAGAATACCAAAAGGGTAAGGAGCTACGAAGAGAGAGCGATGCAGACAGTCTGTGAGCCAGTAAAACTCCATAGCAAAGACAGAATCGCCTTGTTGATTCGTATTGCCTGGAAAGGGATGGGCCATGCTTCTTAGGAAGAGATCTACCATGTGCACCATCATCCAGAAACCACAATTCTTCCAAAATGGTGAAATGGGTGGTTAAAGGCTTAATTAAGTCACTAACTCGAGTAAAATACTTCGCTTTGGGCTTGTACCATGTGTAGAGGTAACAAGCATATATAATATTATGTTCCTAGTCAATAGAATATTTAGATCTGGGGCTAGCAAGATGGCTCAGTGGGAAAAAGAGCTGCTGCAAAAACTGAAGCTCTGATTTTGATCCCTGGGATCCACATGGTAGAAAGAGAGAAGTGACTCCAGTAAGTTGTCCTCTGACTCTACACACACACACACACACACACACACACACTCACTCACTCTCACAATAATGAATAAATGCAAAAAAAAATCTAGCTACATGGGTCTGAGAAAAAAGTATGGCCTCATTCATCATCATTCTCAATGATTTACGGAATTACGTATTTTCCATGCTCAAACATTTGGAAATTTCCAGGCATAGAAGCTCTAATTCCCAGAGGTCAATCCACTTTCCACTGACCTTGACACTGCAATTCCCTCCCTCCCAGTCACGTCAAGTTGCTTGTGCTGGAGAATCAGCAAGCAAAGAAAAAAACAGTTGCCGAATACTGTGAAGAGCTGTAGTTGCTCTACACAAGCTGAGCAGGGAAAGCATGACTGAAATCCACAGGACTTACAAGGATGAGTTTTGATACATCTATATGAATGGTTTATTGCAGCAATCACAGCCTAGCAGACTTCTTGGGGGTGCAGCTCTTGACTGTACCACTCGGCAAGCAGTGCAGACCATTAGCAAAACGCTAGCCGGGGTGACCGAAATCTAAAATGCGAAATCAAGGAGGGAGATGTGAACGTTAGTTATAGCTATGGGACCAGTTCCAAATGTCTGGCTGCTGCTTATTAATCTCTTGTCTTTGATCTTTTTGAAAGTTCAGCTCCCACCATCTTGAGGGAGAATAACCGATTAGATTTATAACCCCCCTTTAGGAAGAAAAACGAAGGTATATTGGTTTCCAAAACATTAGCCTTCTAAGTGGTCAAGAGAGCCAGGTTAATGGGGGCCACAAGCCAGAGTGTGATCAGGTGATGGACTCTTGCTTGGTTTTTACGTGTGTGTTTTGCCTGTATGTATGTCTGTGTGCCACTTTCATGCAATGACTGCCACGTGGGTGCTGGAAACTGAACCAGGGTCTTCTGCAAGAGCAGCCAGTGCTCTTAACTGCGGAGCCATCTCTCCAGCCCCTGGATGGACTGACTCTTCGACTCAGTCTTCTACTGTTTTAGCATTCTCAGTTTCTCCTGCCTCTGGTGTCAGTGGTCACGGCGGCAAAGAGTTTCCCCAAACTACAAGCAGACTGCACCTTGCTCATGTCCACCCCATGCAGCCCTCACTCACCACTCTGGTTCTTCGTGATACCCAAGACAAGGAAAGCCACAGCAACCGGGTACAGCCTGGTTACAGAATAAGCCCTGTAGAGAGAAGCTTGAATCAGTGGGAATGGGAACGAGGCATAAATTCTTCCCTTTTTCTCTTCTAGAGGGGCATTCCTCAGATTCTGTTTACATGGCTTCACGAAAGATGATCCTGTGATATCAATCAGTCCTGCTTAGTGGTGGCCTGTTCAGTACACTTCCTTGTAATGATGTTATCTCTCTTCCTGTCTCACTTCCCTTGTCCTTCCCCTCCGGTTCTTAGTGTATATGCTCCGATAGTGACACAGAAACCCTCACCTCCAGCTCTGCTTTCAGAATAAACCAGGCAAAGAAACGGAGCGTCCCAGAGGGAAAAACAGTGAAGTGTATAAGAATGAAAAGATTCTCTTTCATGAAAGGAACGTAAGTCAAGTTAAACTGAAGCCAGGCATGGTAGTCCCTCCTGTGAGTCGAACACTTGAGGGCAGAAGCAGGAGGATCAGGAGTTCAAGGTTATTCTCAGCTACATAGGCAGTTGGAGGTCAGGCGGACCTTTTCTTTAAAAATCCAAAGGGGAGAAAAAGCTAAGTTCAACGACAACCCTGGTACCCAGGAGAAAAGATTTGTGCCTAAGTCCTTGGCATCAAGTGTGGAACTATAGAAAGGGAAATTTAATATTTTAAGGCCAGTGGTGGCCTATGCTTGTAACCTCTCACTGGGGAGGCTGAGGCAATAGGATCTCAAGTTCAAGGCTAGCCTGGGCTACATAACCAAGATATGGCCAAAAGTAAATTAATAATATTAAAAGCAGTTTTAAATTGCCATAGGGCACATCCATGGGAACTTCAGAAATCCTTTATCTAAAATCCAAGGGAAGCAAACATTAATACCAGGATTTGAGGCGACCCAGGACAACTTCTGTAAAGGAGAAGTTGATCTCCAATGCCTCTTCAGACAATCCATCATCTCCCGTTCCTCCCCTAAGTACTTGTGTTCTCTCTTCTACTCTAACCTTTGGAAGTGGTCACTTAAATTGATTTGCAGTTGAGTATTAATGACTAATGGAATATAATCTGATCATTCTCCAAGAATCCAAAGTGTTGGTTTTTTTTTTTCTTTTCCACATAAAATGTCCTCTTAACTCCTAAGATCATGTTTCTAATGGTGGACTTTCTGGCATCAACAGTGGGCTAACAGGCATACATTTGAGAGTTCCCTTAAAACGTCACTCACGGGCTGAAGGAATGGCTCAGTGGTTAAGAGCATTGGCCACTCTTGCAGAGGACTTGGGTTAGGATCCAAGCACCCACATGGCAGCTAACAACCATCCATTAACTCCAGTTCCAGAGGATCTGACACCCTCTTCTGACCTCTGTGGGTACTGCATGACATGGGTGTGCTTACATGCATGTAGGCAATTCACTTATACACATAAAAAAGTAACAGTTTTAAAAAACATCTTAAAAGTCACACACACAATTACTACGTTTCACTTGTATCTATGTCTTGGTGCAAGTTACTTTGTTTCTGCACCTTTCACATTCCGGTCTTTATCAGAAGAAAGGACAAGACAAAGATATTCTAGGTTTGGTCTTAATCACTGATTTGGTTTTTTCCCCTACTATATTGTGATGAAATTTTTAATAGTAAAATTGGAAGTTAAAATTAATTTTGGTGAACATTGTTATGCCTCCTATGTAGATTTTTCATTAATATTTTATTATTCTTGCCTTGTCATTTACCTGAGTATCATCCCATCTCTTCGTCTGCACTATAATCCACGTTTTGGTCCATATCAAAACAAATAGCAAGCATCAGCAGCTTGCCTCCTCACATGGCCATGGCTTGATTTTCCTCTTAACTAGTCTGCATGTCAGGGCAAAACAAAGAACAATTCAGCAACTGCTGCTTAATAACTCATTCATTATTCTAGGACTCCAGACAAGAAGACACAGGGGATGGAGAGGTGCTCAGTGACTCCTCCTACTCCTTCTCTGGCAGGGGAGTAGCCAAGGCTGTGCATTCCTCCTTCCTGGAAACTGAAGTCCTCACTTCTCATCTTTCTAGTAAGAAAGAGTAGTGAATGGTACGGTTCTTGTATCACGTCATGCTAAGGTTCAGCCAGCTCTCAGCCATTTCTTTTAACTGCTCAAGTCAGTTTGCAGTGTCTCTGTTTGTAGGCGAAAGTGTGTGATGCTATAAATCATACTTTGAACTAAGTATAAAGTCTGAGTCAGTCCAACGCAAGCTGTCTGCATTCCTGACCCTCCCTGGTACCTTGTGTGGGTTAAACAAGCTGGTCTGTCCCTGTCTTCTCTAATTGTGATCTTCCTGACAGGGCACCAGCTGTTGGGACTGGACTTCACCAGAGTCCCTGACTGCTTCAGTCTTCCTGCTCCCTGTCATTACTTGCCCCAGCCCTACTTCTCGTTGCCCAATCCAGTACAGAAGTATTTATTTCTTTTTGCATAGAATGACTTTGTCTTTCTCCAGGATTCTAAATTCTTGGAAGATAAGCTGTCTGTTTGCTAACTATTCTACCCTCAGTGCTGGGGGGTGGTGACATACTTTGAGATATGACACCTTAAAACTACAGACCATACTTAAATTTAAATTCTTTTGCTTAAATTTAAAATACGTAGTCAACTGCATGGTCTACTTGTGTCTCCCAAACTGTCTCTGTGTGCTGTTGAAGTGTTCCTCCAAAGGTATGTTAACATGGAAGTTCATATTAATCAGAAGGTTTTTTCCAGGCGATTGCCATGAGCAGCACTTTATCGACAGGGCTCTTCTGTGTCAGAGCCAGAATTCAGAAATGCTCTGCTTTTCTTGGTTTCAACAGACCCAGGGTTTTTCTTTTCAACACCCTTTTGCACTGACCTCTTTTCCGGCTGCTCAGTGGGATTAAGGCTTCGGGAAGCATGGGGCAGGACTCGTTTAGCTGAAGAGGGGGCTTTGGCAGGTCTGATTCTGGGGGTGGCAGGCTGTGAAATAGCTTCTCTTGCTCTGGATCTGGCAGCTCTATAGACTCAGGTCCCTTAGGACGGTGGGTCATTCCACAATGATGTGCGCAGGGAGACTCACACTTCCCTTTGGGAAGCAGATCACTGGAGTTAGCAGAACATAGGGTGCCTGGTTGCCGCGAGCACACTCTCATCTTAGGAGAGGAGGAACTGCTAGGAGACATTATGCATTTCACGAATCACACGGTTTATTAACCACACATCATCTCCAAAATTAATATTATAAGAATTATAAGAGAGTCCGTGGCATCAGTGCCATTACCAGAGTCCAACGAGATAGTCGGGTCCCGGTTCAGGAACGCTGGGCACGTGACTCCAGGCTGTGGCAGTCACAGGTTCGCTGTTCGCGGCGTGGGGTTCCTCTGTCTTGCGGGCATCCGGGATGGTCCGCACGGAGGCCGGAGGAAGATGCTCTGGCTCGAGAATGGAGAAGCGCTACTGCATCCAGTCCGTTCGGATTGGTAGAGGAGAAACTCTTGGCTACAAGGAGAAGCGCTACTGCATCCAGTCCGAGACTAGAGTTTCTGAAATTCAGGCTCTCTACTACTGCTTATATACTATTTTTATCTCACAGCAAAGGTTCAGACATCTGTCACTCTATTCCAATTACCTCATAGTTACTTCAGCTGGTGCCTTGCACTTGAGGGTTCCTTATCTACTGTCACACAGACACTCTTAGTTCCACTTCAACCTGTCAGTATTGCACTCTTCTTACTTTATGATTTTTAGAGTAAGCTCACAGCAAAGTCACAGCAATTCTTAAACTAAGACTGGTCCATTTTACATGCTAATAACACTGGTACTAGCGCAGTTCACTCACCTACACTCCCACTGAACTAGAGCATTTGTATCAGCTTCCAGAAGGCTCTAACCTCCTCTGAAAATGTAGCCCATGACAATGTGTAAATCCTTAAATGGATACCTTAGGGATTTGGCTAAGCAATTCTAAATGATAAGTACACTGATAACCTTAAAAGATGAAAAGAGATTCAGGCATTAGAAGAATATGCTTTTCTTTTTTCTGAAATTCCCTACAGAAAATTTCTTCTCAATTTTTTTCTTACAAGCAGGGTCTCGCTAGGTAGCCCTGGCTGCCTGGAACTCACAGAGATTCACCTGCCTCTGCCTCCCAAACGCTGGGATTGGACTTGTCATTCTGAATTTTATGTGATGGGAAAAACAATCGTTTACAAATGTACTGGAAATATCGAAACAAATTTCATTGAGGTCTGACAGTGGGTGACAGCAACTAGCTCACGTACTTGATGCCTGACCTGAGCTGGATTTAATTACAGAACCCAGGGAGTCTGTGTTGTCCCCTCTGTTCTGTGTCCTTATTTTATTGACGGTTTCAAGCAGCCTGAAAGAAATCCGTAGGGCTCCTCATCAAAGTTGAATCTAGAAACAGAAATGTAAGACACTCAGCTCAAAGCAAGTCATCTGGAGAAGACAGTCCCAGAGTCTCTAGTTTTTATAATTTTTCTCACTTTGTTCTTCTGTGATCATTGTCTTCAACATTTTTCAGAATAGTCTGTCCAGGAGTGATGATTAGCACAAAGAGACCTGGAGACCAAACTTTGCCAGAAGCAGCACAGAACACCTGGGGGAGCTTTGCCATGATCTTAGTGAAGAAGCGCATGTGATCTTTGGGTGTCACATAGTCTTTCCCAAACACATGGCATCCTTGGACTTCCTCCAGCACCTCTGGGTTGTGGGACCTGGAATCTGAAGAGACTCAGGGAATCTCAGACACGGCCTCAGGGCTGCCGGATCAGACCCGCAGCCTTGCACGCCCATCAAGATGTCTGTACTGCAGCCAGCCTTAAGGGAGCCAGGAAAGCCTGCTGTTTGGCAGCTAGATACTGCTCAGATAAAGCCCCTCCTCCACTGTACCCTGGCTCCCACACTCAAGCTTGTTATCAGTCCCACAGCCTATTTCATGGTGTTCCCAGAGCGGCTCAGACTGCTTGAAGGGAGCATCGTATCGCATCTCATCTCATCTCCACTGAACTAACTAGCCAGCCCCAGGAGCCAACCAGTGTCTTCACAATGCAGAGACAGGGAGGTGGTCTTTAGAGTTCTCTTGACCTTCCACGCAGGTTGACAAAGTGTGCAGCAGGAAGTGGAAAGGCTCATCATCTGTTGTTCTTCTTTATTGATTCTACCAGTGATTAACAGTTTTCAGGAGGTACTGCCCTAAGTTCTCTCTCTATACATTAGTTCATTCAATTCCATACCAAAGAAGGAAAACCAAAATGCCAAGTGCACAGACAACTTTCTTGTGGTTCTCAGAAAAGACATGGTGTAAAAGGGAGGCTAGTGCTCTTGGCAGTTTGACTCCAGCGACGTTATGGGGTCAAACCACCTCTCAAGGGAAGAAGAGGTTTTCCAGAAGCTCTTGGGAAGATTTTTTACCTTATACCTCATTGTTTAGATCAGGTCACATGACCACTCTGGCTGTTTCAGCTGTGTCTGTCTGTTTCAGCTTTATGGAATTGACTAAGGCTGTGAGGGTCAGCTGAGTAGCCAACCAATGGCCTTTGTTACAGGGGAAAGTTCCTTGGCACACTAAGGGCTTAGGTGAAAGTCAGAGGTCATGGGGCTGTTTGGCTTTCTGCCATTAGGGGAAGAGATCCAGCCTCTGCTCAAACCCAGCCAGAAACAGTGAAAATGCCAGCTGTCTGACAGTCTTCTCTTCCAACCAGTGCTGGAGTGTCTGTGCATAAGCAATTCTTATTAAATTATTCATCCCGATTTAATGGGGGAGGAAATCAGATGCAACAGGTGTGGCTCTTATCGCTTGTTGAATGGCCTAGAGCAAGCTTTCAGATACTTGTCGCCTCAGGGAGAGCAGCAGAAGGACAAATCAACAGTATTTTAAGCTAATTACTGAAACGCTACAATACCTGTCAAATGAGGACATTTTGTTCCGTTGCAGGTGGTCACAGAATAAAACTTGGAAGGAAGGAGCAACGCTAAATAGGCAATTTGCTGTACACACACTCAGAAAAAAGCCTCTCAGATGCAAGACATGGTCACATTCTAAGTGTTATTCTACCTGCTTATAAACGTGGGTAGAATCTGAGTTTTACAAGCTCGAAGAGACCTTTTGATTGCTACATTAGAATCAAAGGTCATTAAACATGAAGCCTATTGCTATAATACACTAAAATAGACTGTGTTGCTGCCTGCTTTAAAATGGACTTGCACGAAGGGAATGTTAGATGTACAGTTCACTTGCAGATGACGTGGGCTGGGGAGGCAGAGGTAAGCAGGAAGGACAAGGCTGGCCTGCTGCTTGAAGGAGAGGGAGAGGAGGTAAGGCATGCTCTGTCCTTCTGCCATGATGTATTTGAATGCAACACAGTAGCTTAATGAATATGCTTTTCAAATGGTATATTTTGCTATTTTAAAATTTGCTTTAGATTTTGACCTGTTTTGTTTTGCTGTCTCTTCTCCTTTTCAGTCAAGAGCTTGGCATACCAGCACTACCAGATTAAAAAATGTCGTTAATTATTAATAAGCAGAGTTTTGAATTGCTAGTCTCTGTTTGGAAAATAACTAAAGGCACACCAAAGACAGTCTGTAACTAAGAGTTCATAGAGTAAATGTACCCAGCTTTGTTTGATGTCCCCCAATTTCTCAGAGTCTCAGTTTTCTTATCTGTGAAATAGAGAACTAGACGCCATGGTCTCTGAAGCCTGTGATTCTTAGAGCCTCTGAAGCTCTGAAGGTCTACCGTTCTCTGATTGCCCGTACCCCGAATCAAAACCTAGCCAAATCTCCAAATGTCTTGCATATCACTGGCACAAACTGACACGCTTTGCTGTATCCTGCTAGGAATATTTAAGAAAGCAGAGAGAGCACTCTCTGAAAAGGAAACCGCCTGCATTCAAAAGCTGGAGCTCTGGCTGGCCTGCTAGGAGGAGAAATGCTTTATGCGACTGGACTTTTTTCCCTTCTCAGTGTTTCCTATATCCGTGCTGACAAATAATGTTAATAAGTGAAACTCTCTCAAGGCATAGATGTGGACATGCCATTCTCCCTGCATTATGCTTTATGAATGGAAGGTTAATGAAATTGTGCATGTCTCAGTTTTCACTCCGCAGGTTATTTTGTAATGGGGATGAGACAGTCCTACCTTTAATTTGGTATTTTATTAAATTAAATGCATTGTAAAGGAAGGGCCATTTTATTCTGCTGTCTGTCATATTCGGTAGCTGAAAGGCGTACTAAAAGCCTTTGCCTATTGATTCTTTCAAGAGAGTCTCCTATTTCCTCATAATTTGCTATAAGGTCATCATGTATTTCTTTGAAGTGAAGCAAGATCTTCCTTTTAGGGTCCTGGGGCCTTGGATTCATCTCATATAGAGGAAAAAGGAGAAAAACTAAGAAACTTGTCCCTTAATTAATTACAATCAGTTGGGGAGCTACTAGTGTTGAATAGTGTAGTGTTGGGTTTGCATGACACTCTCGGGCATTGCAAGGTCTTTAGCAACACTGCTCCTTCTCACTACAGGCCATGTGTACTGACCCCACACCTTTCCAAGAACCAAACTGAAAGGGTCCAAAGTGGGAGTGTCCCTCCCCAGAGAGGACGTGTAGAGGTTATTTCCCAAAAGCCTGGAGAGGGGGTAAGGGAATAGCTCAAAGACAGAGAGAGCACTCACCCAAGCATATCCACGACCCTGGCCTCTACCCCCAGCACCACCACAAACCCCCCCCCCAAGGGTCTGCACAGATACATAGGGATGTGAAGAAACACGGCCTCAATCATTCCAGCTACCTCCAATTAACACACCTGGGCAACATCATTCTTCTCTGGATGCTAACACTTGTGTTAAGAAGAAAAGGCATGAGAAGACGTGTGAAAGTCACATGGACTGTAAAATGTATACTTTCGCTGGGCCTTAGACAAGACGGCAGAACCTTTCATCATGTTACTTTACAGAAAAAATGTAGACTTGCTTCTCTTTCACATTTCTACAGAATAGATGAAAGTGGTTCGCTATGAAATATCCTTCAAAAGAAAATACACAACAAAGAAACACATAAGAGAATGAGTGGATTTTGTCCTCATTTTCCAGATTTCTCTGTGGTATCAGGGTTTGGAATTCCAGTAAATTCAACATACAGGTATTGGGTGCATGCTAAGTAAGATGAACACTATTTTGTGCTCTGGAAATATGAAGATGACTAAGATATGTTCTCTGTTTTGAGGCTCACAGCTCTGCCTGGGACACTGACACTAGATTGTCAAGGGTATAAAATAAACACTGCACCGCAAAGGAGGTTTATTTACCTACTATGAGAAGCTGGTAAGGGGATAAGTGACTTCATCCAGGCACAGAGGAAAAGTGGTGGCCAGAAGGCTGAGACTGAATATTCCAGGAGAGCTGAGAGAAGATTGCAATTGAGCTGGGCCCAAGGGTTCCATGGACATTTACCAGGTAGTAAAGGGAAAGAGAACAGCATTCCAACAAGAGACCAGAGAGAATGGGAACCATCCAGAGTGGCACGACAGTAGAAGAGGTCCTGGGCAGGGCCAGCCAGTTAAGAAGTTAGAGTTTTATCTTAGAAGTAGAAGGAATACAGTTTGGGTTTGGGAACAAGGTGTAGGACTCCCACAGCTGGATTGAAATGGCAAGAAGAACTCCAAAGGAAGTATAAAACACGACTAGAAGCCAACAAATTTTAGCCAAGGACAGCAGGTAAGAGATAATGAGATTCATAGTTGGCATTTTGTTTTGTTTTGACAGGGTCACCCCAGCCACAGTCCACCTGGAAGTCACTATGTGGACCAGGCTGGCCTTGATCTCACAGAGATCCACTTGCTCTGCCTCCTGAGGGCTGGGGTTAAAGGCAGGCGCCACCATACCTGACTTTCATACTTCATTTTTAAGTACTCATTTGTAAGATTTAGGAAGCCATGAGACTCCAAAGCAAAATGGAGACCAGTGGAATTATCTATGATTTTCCCTATATTCTGAATATAGTCTCCAACCGTTCTTCCTGTTTGAATATAGACTATGAAGCATTATCACATCAGGTCTCTGTATTTATATGGCATATCCTTATTCCAGGGTGCTAGCTGACTAAATCAGAGGTTCATACTGGGTTGACTAGCTCTGGGTTCTGGCTAGTGATACGGTGCTCTTTATTGGATAATATCTACCTGTCAATCAGCTCCTCTTAGGAGTCTCAGAAATCCAGGGCATAGAACAGAGCTCATAGAGGAAAGTACCTGGTGCTAGGAAGGGCAGAGATGCAGCAGAAAAGAAAGACGAGCCTGTGGAGCTGCTCAGAACTTTCCCCCTGTTTCTTATTTCTTTATATCTCTGAAATAATTAGTTAATTCAATTGAGATACTTGTGCACCAATTTTTGTAGATTGAGAGAAATTAACACATCTCCTAACATGAGATCATATGGAGATCTTTGCTCCATAGTTAATGAAAGAACCTCGATTTACTGAGTGCTCATTACATACCAAACACTGTGACAAGATTTTTTTCCATATGTAATCTTTCTTAAACTCTATGACAAGCCTATGATATGAATCGTTCTGTTTCCTTTAATACCAAGATAAAGAAAGGGACTCAGAAAGGTGAAATAATGCCCAAGTTCACATGGCTGGTGAATAGCAGTCTGGGTTGGAATCCGAGTCCATTGGGCTTTGCAATGGTGTTCTTGATATTCGTACTGTGGGAGAAACGGCTGTCTGTGCGCCTCCATTATGCTCCACTTCCAGAGACCACAGTTGTGAATGGGAAGTTCCTCTCTAGCTGCTCACTACATTTCTCAAACCTTGCTTCTATGAGGAGCCCCTAGCTAGCTTGGGGCAATTTGCACCTCAGTTTGGAGTGTCACCTGAGGACATGCTGTCTCCATGTTCTCCTCATCAGCCAGCAGAATGCAGATGACTGCAAGGCTCCCAGGAAAGACAGAACCACATGGTGAAAAAGCCCATGTCCTTGAAATTTCCATTTCCTCTGTCTTATGCTGAATTTTTGTCTGACTGAGTTGGAATGGGTCTTGTTCACATTGTCGCCATTGTTGCAAGTTCATGAGCAGGTTCCCAGAGGCCTGAAAGCCTCTGCTTCCATATGTTCATGCATCAACCTTGGCTCTTACAATCTCCCCCCGCCCCTTTTGCAATGGTCTCTGAGCTCTGGATGAGGTTTAGTATAGGAGTCCTATCCAGAGACACAGATTCTAGAGTCTCTTATTCTCTAAAACTTAGCCAGTTGTGGCCTTCTGTGTGTATTGTACTGTTGTATGAGGAAACTTCATTGGTGAGAGTTGAGGGATGTATTAGTATTCTCTCTACTCCTGTTCCACTATGTTCCATAGTCTTAGGCATAGACTTCTACTGTAGATGTGTCTCTTAGGGCCGGGCATCTCTCAGACAGATATTCTCTGTGTAACCCAGTTGTAGATCATCTTTGAGATGTCTTTGACATTATGTGAACAGAACTGAATTATCCAGTATCCAGGACCAGTTACATACCACATCACTGGTTCATGCAAAAGCTATCGCCTGTTACTAATATGATCCTTACCACTTTGCTTCATTTCTCTTCCACAACCTTGAAGGTTAGTACTCTTCAAATTACCAGTTTGAAAAGCAATGAACTTTATTCTAAAGAAAGGATTTTCTGGCTCTAATGAGACAAGCAGCAGCAAAAGATTTCACTCATACCTAGTGAAGAACTGCAATGGGAATGATTGAGAGGTCATAATATTCCAAAGTTCTGCATAATGTCTTGTAAATTATGCCTCCCAGCAAGCCTGAGTAGACTTGCACTGTTGTTCTTGTCTTACCATAGTAATTAAACTTATCCCCTGTAAATAGTAAATGATGTTTGTAGGAGTTCGTGCAATTTTAGTGATTTAAAGAGTGACTTGTCAGTAGTAAGCTGATTTTAAAAGCATATATTTTATCCTGAAGTTCTTCTTTGAAGAAAAATTTAAAATCTAAGGCCCAGTTTTGAGAATCTTGTGGTCTCTGATATCACTATCTAAAAATAATAAAGTGGGAAAGAAGGATTATGCTTTCTGCATGTGGGCTGCATGCTGAAATTCAGGATTGTTGAATGTTAGAATGAAATATCCTTTGAAGGTAGGAACTATTTATATGTAGATAATGATTTCTTAAATGCTTTGCTTTTTTAACTATCAAAAGACTTTTAAATTCAGTCTACATTCAATGTAGTCAACTGCAAGACTTCCTGACCAAAAGAAACTTGGAAGAGTTATACTTGATGTAAATTCTCCAGAGATGATGAAGACCCTCCCCATCCCACATTTCCTTTCTTTCCACTGATTGACACTAAGCTGACTTGCATGTATTAGGTAAAGGAATGGGATTTGAAAAAGGAAGGAGAGAGTTATCTTACTGACCATTCACCATATAACACATTTGGGGTTTTGTAAAATTTTGAGTAATTATCATTAGTCATTACTTACAGATCTTTTTATTTTTGCAGATTTTAAATTGCATTAAGGAGCTTGCTATTTAATTTCCTGCTTTATTAGGTATATTTTGCTGACATACTATTTGTACATATTTATGGGGTATGATGTGCTAGTACCTTAATCATATATGTGTATGATATTTTGTGTATCTATATAATGTTTAGATCATGGGTATGAGCATTATTTTCCTTAAACAATCATCATTTCTAACTATTAGAAAGTTTCTGATTCCTCTTTTCTTCTTATTTTGAAATATACCATGAATCGCTGTGGATTATAATTTTACTACTATGCTACGGAAGACCAGAGCTACCCTGTGCTACCAGAATGAACTACCCTGTGCCACCTGACCACATTCTGGCCCCGTTACAGCCTTCTGCAGTCTCCTCCCCCTTTACCCTTGCCGGTCTCTGTGGCCACTGTTGCACTGTATTCTGTGAGACCCACGTTTTCAGAGCTCACGGATGACAACGTGCAGTCTTTGTCTTTCTGTGCCTGGCTTAGTTCACTTGCCATCATCACTTCTAAACTTGTTGCTGAAAATAACAGAAGTTTATATTTTTATGGCTGAATAGGATCTAGGTAAATATATTTACCACAGTTTATTTATTCATTAATCCATCAATGAGCACCTTGTTTAATTTCTATTGTGAATAGTGCTGAATTAAGATAGGAATTATCTTTCGTAATGAGCAAAAGCTATAAATTAATAATTTAAGGGAACAGTACTCAAGTAGCATTTTGGTTAGGCTAATAGGTTAAAGCCTTGGAGTCAGTACCAGCCACTTTAATGATGCTTTACTTTTGACTTTTATTGGCTAAAAATAACCTGTTAAACTGGGGCTTTTGTACTAAAATGAAATATACATACCATCTAAATCCGCTTACCCTTTTTGATTTTCAAGGAAGTTGACATGTTATTGAAGACTTTCTAACACTTTTATAGTTCTATACTTTTATTTCATAGAAGGTGTTAATCTTTCTGGAAGTTGGAGAGTGTCAAAATGCATTGTATACTGGCTTTTCTAGAGAATTTTTGAGTTTTTTTATTAGAGGTCTGAGCTTTATGATGGTATCTGTATTAATAACAATTATTACTTTGTGGTATGGTGGAACGATTTGGTATACGTTAATAGAGTATCTTCCAGTCACATTTTACATGTTCTGCTGAGTTTCTTGGGCAATAACATTATCATTCTCATAAAAAATGTATTTTATTTTCACAGTGGCTCAGTAATTTAGAACATTATATTTTAATTGTTCAAATGAACTAATTGACTTTTCTTTCATTTCTGTGTATTTTTAGTATCAAAATTTTAAAATCTGAACAAATAAGCAAGTGGAAAAAATTAAAATGGTAGTGTAATCTGAAGCTTTATATTGTACATACTACTTTTATTGTGTATATTGTAAACACATGTATTAAAAAAACCCAGCACTGTACATAATTGAATTTAGTTTCAAAGAATTGTTACAGAAGTGATGTGAGAGAATAAAAAATAAAAATAGAAAGTATATGAAATCTAATTTAACACTATCCATATGTAATTACAAGATTCATAAGTGCTGTGGGTAGTTTATTTATTTTAGATTATGTACTTTTGCCCAAGAGTTGTTTATGAGAAAAAAAAACTTGCTTTTTCTATTATGTTCTGAGTTTCAATATTCATATGTGATAAAATGTTTAAAAAGGTAAGGACTTCAGTTTTCAGTGTTGACTCTTTTTCTGTGTATTTACTTCAACGTGAGAGTGATTGATCTATAGCTGTCATTTTACCCAAAAAGAGGACAAATGAAACTGGCCTTTTAGACAAAAGTATGTAAACAGGCTCAATCTTCCCCTTGATAGAATTCTGGAAGGATTGCATGATGTGCCCGATTCATTTTCCAACTAATTGTGAGGAGGAATCTGAAGTGAGTGCTGTTTCCAGTGGATAGGGAGGTGCTGCGATTAGTTACCTTTCTCTTACCAAAGGAAATGCAAAATGTGTGCAGAAGTATGTTCTCGATTTGACAGTTGTTTTGTTGTGTTTTTTTCCCCCATTGAAGTCCAGTCTATGTTAGGAAAAACATACTGTTTTTTTTCATTTTTTCTTTTCTTTATATTAAGCTAGTAGATTTCCATGCATTTGACCCTTTAGAGAAATTTTATTATACAGACTCTTTTCTAAGACTTCTATTGTAAAGCTTCGAAGCTGATGCAACAGTGCCCTCTGTAGTCTTTTAAAGAACAGTAGACAGATGTAGATGATTTCTAATACTCAGGTAAGAAGCAGGGTATTTAAATTTAATTTGCTCAGACAAGAAATCCCTTTTTCCTAAAGGAGACATTCTTGTTTTTCACTGGCGGCTTTACTTTATACAAACGGAACAAAAGACCATTTGAGTTTTCATTGAGAATTATTAGCTCTCCCTTGTTTTTAACCTAGTTTTATCAGACATTTATCAGAGTAATTTGAGATAGAAGGAATCTTACAAGCTATACTGTCTCTTCATGAAATACCTTTTTGATGTTGAACGCCAATAAGAGTGTTTAAAAAATAATTTTGTTCCTTTGTACTTGTTTCTTAATTAGAACCTGCGTGGGCTGCTTAGAACTTAACTTTTACTTGTTCCTGAATTGGATAACCAAGGCTTTTTTATACATGACATTATTTAAATTCAAACCAAGGCAATTACACAATGACTAAAGTATTTGTCATTCATTAACATTGATTTAAACTGTAGATTTCCCTTCCTCTTTGGTTACCTATTTGATTGTATATATGGATAGCCAAGTCTTTCATTATAAAATAGAGCTGGATGTGAATTTATTAATTGATAATAGAAGGATACATCATATTTACATAGTATTAGAAGACAAATATTTCATAGATTGAGTGTATTATGTTTCTAATGGTATTTTAAAATGTAATGGCCTACAGCCTAGATTCTGCAATATTCAATAAGTAAAATGTTAAACACATTTCAAACAACTGAACTTGTTTTCTTCTCTGTAAATTAGGAATAAAAATAGTTTGTCCTTTGAAGTTTTTGTGAACGATTAATTACCTTATTGTAGATTGTCCATGTAATTTTAAGTGCTCAGATGATACCTTTCAAATTTCACAACATAAAAGTAAATGGTTTTGTTCTATGTGAGGAAATACTACTAGGAAATCTACAACACATCTAGTGTACTTTATGTCTTTAAAATTCATCTCTGGAAACTTCTAATTTATATGAAACTAAAAGTTGGCATGGGATTCCTTGGTAACCTGGAGTGACAAAATTAGATGTTCATTTATTTTCTAACTCCCTACAGATGCACTTCTTGAACATCTTAAACAGGCAGCTCTATAAACTTCATCTTAGGAGACATTTGTGCACAATGAATAATTAGCAGTATATGAATGCCGATTATGATAAGTAAAACAGAAAAAAATAAAACAGAAACATTTCATGTTTCTCCTTAGAGAATCAGGAAATACTGAGGATCCTTTTTTCATTGATTAACTTTTTGTTTCTACCATTAACTGCTAAAACATCCTGTCAGGTTAATTAGATGAAAGTGGAGATTTGGGCCTAATACCCCCTCCATTGAAAGAACATTTAAAGGCCACTAGTGGCTATTCCTTTGTGTATTTTTTCCATATATATTTTTATTGAATTTTTGTTCATTTCACAGAATACATCTTAATCCTATTTAAACACCCTCATCTTAGTCCCCCTCATAGCCTGCCCACCATATTCATGCATTCTGTCATGTATGCTAAGGACTATCTGATCAAGTTTTCATCCCCAGGTGTCCCTCGATGGGTGTGAGTTAGTCCACTGAAGCCTGATCAGCTTGTCTAGTGTCACTCCCTTCAAGACCAGCTCTCCCTCACCCAGCAGTAATCAGCTACCAGTAGTTCCTCTGTGTGTTTTTTGATAGCTAATGCTCCTTTTGTTTTGTATAAGACTTGTCTTTCAGTTTCTACCTGGCATGTAAAAGATGCTCAGTTAAAGGAAACTGCAAACAGAATTGTTTGAGTGGTGAGGCTTTTTCTTTTATCCATATATGATTATTAATTCTTTATGTATAAAATGCATAAAATCCAATATACCCATGTAATATTTAAATAACTGTTCTGCAAACCATCTAAAACAAGCACACATGCATTATAATTTAAAAATTTTAATAAATTGTTTTAGTTATAATTGATAATAGAAAATGATAGTAAATATTCTCAGTTTACTTTCACAATGATGATTTATATTTCCTGGGTTCCTCAAAATTGGATTTATTTGAAGATGCAAATGTTGTGCCCAGGTTATAGAATCCTCTCAAAAGACCACCATGGAGGTCAAATCTGATACAAGAACAAAGGGTCTTTATTTACAAGCTCGAGCTCAGTCCACAGCCTGACACACCGCCGCAGTGGGTGATAAGACAGTGGCCCCGAGTGGAGGGTGAGGTGATGTTTTATAGGGTTAAAACAAAGAGAGGAGGGACAAGGGTTGGGATTGGTTAAGGAAGCCCACTTGGCACGAAAAAGCATCTTACTCATATTAAGGTAACAGGGCCCATGGAATGTGCTTACCAGAGTATGCTTCAAGGTCTTGGGCTTATTTGGGTTTCTGATTCATGTCTTGGTCATCCTGACCAGATTCTATGCTTTCCCTTTAAGCCATGACAAAACCACCTGATATCTGAAGGCCACGTCCTTGCAAATGTTTAACTAGGCGGGTGGGAAAGAGTTTCTGAAGCCAGGAAGCCAAGCTTATGTGACTGAGGCTTTTTCTAACAAGATGGAGTCAGATTTGCTGTAGCCTTCATTTTCCATTTCTGGGGGGTCCTTACACTCCCCCCTCTCATAGGTACCTGAGGCCCAATCATGGGCCTCTATGAGACTCATTAGTTTTAATGTTCATGGGCTGATATTGAGACCTTAAAACCATCCAGGTATTTAGGGGGTCTTTTTACCCTTAACTGCCTAGTTAATTTCTATCTCCTATCTTTATCCTCTGAAGAGGTCACCCCAACTGCCAATGGGGAATTGGGGCGCTGACCGCTCTGACTGCTTCATAGCTGGACAGGGTCGTAGGTTGTGGCAGTTTTGGGGTACCTCCTCAGTAAGTCTACCTAAAAGACCCCTGAATAGCATAACTGATGCCTGGAAAATGGAGCAAAAATAGTCAGGACAGGGAACATTTCAAATGTCCAATTCAAAGTCCATTAGAATTTTTGTTCAGTTGCATTCCCCCTTGTTTCTCTTTTTGGCTGTCAAGGCTGAACTTGAGAGTCTTGAAGTCAGGATTTGTTTTCAGGCACCTTGATAGTTTGCTGGAGTGTAAGATAAGTTCTCTCCCAAATGGTTTCTGGACAGGGAGAGAAAGAAATTAGTCATTTAATTTCAGGGTCAGAACAATGGTGAGCTTGCCTTTCTTGGCCACTATGCACTGCAGTGTTGGAGTAGGCCAGGATTTGAAGTCTTACATCTAAATAACATTTTTTGCTTAGAACAAAATCATTAGTGCTTGTTTCATTTAATCCCAATATTTGGGAAGTATAATTCTTTTCTTCAGAAGTACATTAATCATTTTAATTCTTGGTTATACTTTCCTTTTGGGTATTTAAGATCATACAATTGGCCCTTACAAACCAATTTAGCTTTACTCTTAAGGTCAGTTGAGCATCTGTTCCTCAAGGGGAGTTCACATGGGCTTCAGAGGAGCACCTGGCTCCTTAGGCCTTTCTTTTACCAGTTCCACCTGTGTGAAGATAAGTCAGAAAGTCTTGCTAGACCATGGCTTCACTTAGAAGCATCAAGGAAACGTTTTCCTGTGCTGACCCTCCTCTTTGCAGACTGGACACTGGTTCAAGTTCTTCTAGTGAGGCCTCCATGACCTCCCTGAACAGGAGGACAGGTGACTCATCATAGTTACAGGACATTTTGAGAGATGCCCCAGTCCCCTGGAACTTAGTTGACCTTGGAGGGCAAGAGACAAAAAAGTGTCCCTTTAAATCCCTCTGACCAGATTAGCCTTGGCCTCTAAATATGGTTGTTAAATACCCAAGAGTAGTTCCACCAATCAATACTTTTAATAACTATATGTTATGTAGCTAAAGCTTGGGCAAAAACCAAACATATATTTGTTCTTCAGATCATCCAAACCATCACCCCATAAATTCCAAGATTCACATACATAAGTCTCTCATCTTTTATACATTACAATACATTGTCTCAGACCTTCAATCACTTGCATAGACTTTCTCATTTTTCCCTTCCTAATCTGGAACTATCCAGTCATCATAATCTTCCTACATAGATCCTTAATAAAATATTTCCATTCTCATATCTTTCTAATACCTCTGTTCATCTTTTCATTTTCTTTCTTAGTACCATGAGATGTAATAACATTAAAAATTTTCTTCCTGGGTGTACTAAGCAATGTTTATTCCATTTCTAAGGCTCTAGTATCAAACCAATGTTTGATCATATTAAAGTTCACCCTGGGGAATGAATGACTTTACTCATACAGACGGGTGAGGTATACAGGTGACCTGAGAATAGATGCACTGTAAAGTCTTTACCTAGCATGGATGTTGACTTTTCTACAACCTTATGGATCAAATTCTTTCTTTTAGCATTCCCCAAATGCATGAAAAACATTTTAAGCACCTTTAGAAACTAACAAATGCATTATGGAAAACAATGTAAGATTTTAAATAGTTACTTTTAGAAATCAGCAAATTTACCTTATAGAGATGTTAAAATCCAAAATAATTTCCTTTAAAAACAGATAAAGATTTTATAAAAACAAATATCAGAATTTAAAAAGTTCCCTGTAAAAACCAGTAAATGCATAAGACAATGTCACTCTAAAAACCAATAAATACCAGGTTAAAAGTTAGAATTTAAAATAACTGTCATTAAAAACAGAGCAGAATGATACTAAAATGTTGATACTGTTTTCCTAATTTGACACAGAAACATATTAACCTTGTTACAAAAGACCATGGGAGAATTTCTTGCTTTTCTTTGATCCCATCAAGAACCCCAGTTCAAAGGAGAATGTAGAGCAGTGTCCTCTGGATCTCTTCATTCCTAGGTGTAATTTATTGCTGAGAGATATTACTCAAAAAGAAAGCAGAAGGAATGAGAAGCTAGGTTAAAGGAAAAACCTTTTCCTGCAGAGGAACGGACTTGCTCTGTTTTACTCCCCTAATCACTATCCAAAGCAAGTACTGTGGATGGGTTCCTCCTCCTTGCCATGTGAGACTTCTGCTCCCTCATTTGAAAAATGGATTTGAGCTCCAGTATCAACCATAAATTCTACTGGTTTCCCCTCCACTTTCAGGGTTACCCTAGGTTTGGGGAGGGGCACCGAAACCCGTCCCCTCTATTCACTATCCAATGCCAGTACCTTTGGCTTGGCCCTCTTTTGAGGGCACTCTCTAGCCCAATGTCCTTCTTCTTTGCAGTACGCACACTGATTCTTTCTTAAGCGAGGTCGCTCTCTCTTACCTTCAGTTCTGCGGGTGCCTTCCTTTCCATTTGCTAGGTGCTGCAACCTCCTACGTCTTTCCTCTGGTTCCGCAGTAGCAGCCAGTAGAACACTAGCAAGGTGCTGTGTCTTCCGCCACTCCGCTTTCTCCCGTCTCTCCTCTACACTTTCTCTTCCATTATACACTTTCTCTGCCACCTCAATTAAGTCCCTGATGCTCTTCTCACCTAATCTTTCCAATTTCTGTAACTTTCTTTTTATGTCTGGGGCTGACTGATTGATAAAGGCCAAAGTAACTGCTGCTGCACTACTAGGTGCTTCCGGATCGTAATGTGTATATCTCCTGAATGCATCTTGTAACCTTTCTAAAAAGGCTGCTGGGCTTTCCTCTTTTCCCTGTCTAACATCATAAACCTTAGCCAAATTTGTGGGCCGTCTTGCAGCCGCTCTGAGACCTGCCAGCAGAGGCTGGCGATAAACCAGGAGGCTCTTCCTACCTGCTTCCGTGTTGTAATCCCAATCAGGTCTAGTGAGGGGAAAGGATTCCTCTATTAGAGCAGGGTCAATAGTAGGGTCTCCAGTAGGTCCAGGAACCAGCTTCCTGGACTCCACGAGCACCCTTTCCCTCTCCTCAGTAGTAAACAGGATCCGCAGCAGCTGCTGGCAATCCTCTCACGTAGGCTGGTGGGTGAAAAGGACAGTTTCAAGAAGGTTAATCAACTCCTTAGGGTTATCAGTCTTCTCAGGCACAGCTGCTGCCAAAACCTCCACCTGTCTGGGAAGAAAAGCTTTAATCCATTGAGGGGGGTTTTCTACTAAATTCCTCCAGACTACTATATAGGGAATCTGATCAGGGTGGCCACTGCGAGGTTGAAACACGACTCTCTCAACTGCCCGGATGATGTCCAGATCAAAAGTTCCCTCTCTTGGCCATCCCACCTCAAAAGTGGGCCATTCATTCCTGCAGAACACAAAGAATTTACTTTTTTAAACTAAAACAGAAAGATCATGTGCCCTAGAATTCACATCTCCAAAATGAGAAAGAACCAAATCCAAGGGAGTAGAAGGAGTCTGTCCCATATCGTCAGTCTCAGTCGTAAATACAGACAGAAATATCAACAGAGCAGACACAAACACAAAAACTCCTATTAGGACGCCTCCCGGAAAGTTTCAAGAAGAAAATGAAAGTAAGCTGATAAGCTGACAGCAACCAGCTGTGCTGCAGGCACGACCTGCAATTTCTTTCACCAAAACTGCTGAGGCCCTTGCTTCTTCAAGGAGCTCTTTCAAATTCAAAGTCCAGTGTGAGGGATTCCACGTCCTCACCAGAATGAGGGATTCCACGTCCTCATCTCTGGGGGCCTGGAACGTCTTCCAGCCCCCTGTGGTTACAGTTGTCCAGCGCGTCCGCTCTAACTGTTCACAACCACAAACCCAAATACCTGAGCGCTCTCAGAGTGAAAGTGGAAAGGGACAGAACAAGTAACAGGAACAAGTAACACCAAAGACAGAACTTACCGGCTGGGTGTAGACTCTCCAGATTTGGTGTCCATGGGGTCCCTGGGAGGATCCCGCATGAGCCCCCAAAATGTTGTGCCCAGGTTATAGAATCCTCTCAAAAGACCACCATGGAGGTCAAATCTGATGCAAGAACAAAGGGTCTTTATTTACAAGCTCGAGCTCAGTCCACAGTCTGACACACCGCCGAAGTGGGTGATAAGACAGTGGCCCCGAGTGGAGGGTGAGGTGATGTTTTATAGGGTTAAAACAAAGAGAGGAGGGACAAGGGTTGGGATTGGTTAAGGAAGCCCACTTGGCACGAAAAAGCATCTTACTCATATTAAGGTAACAGGGCCCATGGAATGTGCTTACCAGAGTATGCTTCAAGGTCTTGGGCTTATTTGGGTTTCTGATTCATGTCTTGGTCATCCTGACCAGATTCTATGCTTTCCCTTTAAGCCATGACAAAACCACCTGATATCTGAAGGCCACGTCCTTGCAAATGTTTAACTAGGCGGGTGGGAAAGAGTTTCTGAAGCCAGGAAGCCAAGCTTATGTGACTGAGGCTTTTTCTAACAAGATGGAGTCAGATTTGCTGTAGTCTTCATTTTCCATTTCTGGGGGGTCCTTACACAAACATTATATATGATCCAGTGACACAAATAGTTTACACAGAGAACTTTTAAATTAAATCTTCTCAGCATTCAGTGTTATTTTTCTTGTAAAATTTTTACTTGTGTTTCATACTATTTTTGAGTAAGTTTAAATTTATCATTAGAATAAGTATGTTATTTTTAGTACATCATTAGGGTTAAAATTGAGAAAAGTGAAAGTACTTTTTTCATCATTATAAAGAAAAAAACCAGTGTTTCAAGCAGACAGAATGCAAATGAAGAAGTTAATTAACAAAATATGGTTCTTCTAAAAATATTGACCAGTTGCATTAAGAAATTTGTTTAAAATTAAAGAGTAGCTTATAAGACTAAGAAGATGAGAGAGAAAGAGAGAGAGAGAGAGAGAGAGAGAGAGAGAGAGAGAACCAGAGAGATTTTTTTCTTTGCAATGAAAGTGCCAAATTAAGAATCCGCTTAATTTAAATAGTGATAAATGTAGATTACATTACTGAAGACAGTGAGATGCAGCTGCTCTCCCTGGTGAGGCCCTGCATAATTTACTAAGAGTGTGCAAAGAAGCAGTGCAGCAGCCACTGCAGACTGTTGGAGGAAACGTCTTGTTTATTCCATATACATTTCTTTTTTTAATTAAAATGTCAATGATAATTTTATAGCAGCCCTCCAAAAAAATCCGTTTTAAATTCTTTTAAGGTGTCAGAAATGAAATGAGATCATTACTGCTGCTGAATATGACAGATTAAACCTGAGGGAAAAATAGCATGCTATTATTTTTTATTAATTCAGTTTTCTTTATTATAAGCTAGTATTGAATTATGTGATTTTTTTTCACATGAGTCTTGAATGAGAGAATGTGGAAAAGTCTTTGACTGTATTTTTTATTTAAAAGTCTTTGGGAGCACAGCTAAGATTTGGGTGGAGCCAGAAGTACTGCTTACAATTGTATTTGTGCTGTAGAGTTCTCAAGGTGCAGCACATATCTCCTAAGACCTACCAGAATCAGCCACTTAGTATTCTCCCTGTGCTTAAGGCCTGATGAGGGATACTATTGCATATGTGTATGAGACCAAAAACAATGATTGTTGTGATGAGAAAGTGATTGAGAACGTTTTTCTTTCTGGAATGATGACCGGCGATATCTTTATAAACACACATATTTAGGAAGATTTGTTTGTTTGATTTTTTTTCAATTTAAAAGATATGTAGCAACTCCTCCTTTAGATTTGCCCGTGTTCAGATGCCTGCACGTGATATGACCTTGGTTTGGTTAACTGTTCATTGGTGTGTGTGCTTTGATATTTGTGAAGGCTGATACAATTACCACATGAAAAGATTATTGTGTTTGATGGCATAACCCATGTAGAATACATCCTGTGGGAATTATCAACAGAGGTGAACTGCTACATTATTTGTCACTTCGTAAGATACTTTTTATAGCAGTGGAGTAGAGCGCAAGCTAGCCTAACTTTGTGAGATAATTGTTACTGGTATAGTTACTGATACCATTCTAGGAAATGAACACTGTCCTCTCTCCTAGATATTGTGTGTTTGAACTGCTCCTTATTTTGTACAGTGATTTTCTTTTGTGATACTTTATCATATGCCTACTTTGGCACAAGTGAATGAGTTCTCAAACCTTGTGCATTTCTTTGTCTACTTTTACTTTGACAAGCTTAATACAAGATGGAATTGATAGAATGTTTTTCACGGTTCAATTTTTTTTTCATGGTCTTTCATATGATCCTCTACTAAAAGTTTTTTTAAATAATAAAACTTTGAGGGAAGTTAAGGAACATATCACCCAGAATTTGAAAAACATATAAGGAAGAGCTTCTTAAGGTGGTTTTCTTCGATTTGTGTTTTTTTCCCCCTTTCAATAAAATGAAAAGCGAAATGTATGAAGATAAGTCACACGCTTATATAACCGTGTATGTGTGTAGACTACTATCCTTTCCATTGTTTGTGTCTTTGTTTTCGATTTGTCTTGGTACAGTGCCAAGGCTGACTTGAACTTGTGATCCTCACAGAATTTAAGAATAATCTAGTCTCTTAGAAATACCTATTTTTAGTCCTAGTGTTTGTTTGGGAGTGAGGTACTATACACACACACGCACACACACACAGTTTTGAAAGCTCATCATAATGAAAGAACTTACTGATCTAAACAGAGAGACACTAGAGGGAGGTCTCTTTCAGAATACTGGATGCATCTTAAGTTGGTTCTAGAGGAACACAAAGCTTCAGATGACAAGGCTAGTGGAGTACTTACTTCAGTGGGCATCATAGCATTCAACTCTGTAAGAATAGACCTTATAATCTTACCTAGGAAAACCTTTGCTGTGGAAACTTTTGCTCTAAAACTTAATCTACAAGAGTGCCAGAAGCCAAGTTAATGATGCACATCAATATTGACAGTATCTTTAGCTCAAATCATGGTAGGACATTACCTAATACTGACTTTTATACTTGTTCACTAATGGTTCACATATTCTTGATGAAACCTGGACAAAATTAGGCAGATAACAGAACAATTGTATTCTGTCCTAAAGGGAACATATTACATGACATCTAGAAGCCATAACTGTTAGAATCTATTCTGTGATATGATATAGTTATGCTCTCTGAAAAAATAGAATCTAGAATTAATTGAATTATAATCTTTTGCCCTGGCCGGCGGGGATTCAACGCGAGCAAGGACTCAGAAATACCTAGACTGAGTTGAGACAAAACAAACAAACAGACCGGGCAGTAAGACAGTTCTCTCATCAAACTGCAAACTTTATTTTTTCTACAGGGTTTTTATACACAAGCTCGGGGAGGTGGGGGTAAGCATGCACTTACACAGGAATGTGGTAATTAACAGACCCAGAACCATTGCTTAGGAAATGCTATCTTTAAGCTTCAGAGCCCACCACGAATAACTACGTGTTTGTCAGGGAGGATGGCACTAAGAAGAGAAGCAGGGGCAGGAGTGATAACGGTGGCGCCTCTCAGAGCTTCCTAGCTTGGCTCGGGTAAGATAAGGAGGTGGGTGAAGGACATTCCAGTGCAGCTCAGTCCCTGTTACCAAGGTTGAATATGCTTATCGTACATGCAGGTGGCTGCAGGGAGGATTTTTCCCAGGGCTGGTTTCTCTAAGATGGAGTCAGACTGTAAGCTGGCTGTCTCTGACGTATGGCTTCCAACAATCTTTGGTCACTACACAAGTAATGATGAATGTACTGTGCATAAGAAAGCTTGTTTCTGTGGACATGAATTACAGCAACTATGGTTATCTGCACAGGGCCAGGGACCTCATAGCATTTAGTCATGAATGGGGGAGCACTCTTAAGTTCTTTCCTCTCCCCAAGAAACTTTTGTAGTTGATGGCTGCTAGGGTAGGAGAATACTTCTCTTCAGTAGTATAGGCAAAGGTAGATGCTCATGACCCAATGGGAAACTCCACATCCATGGCCATGCAGATTACCCTGGTTAAGAGAACTCAGTGGGAGGGAGGAAGCTTGATTCTGTGAAGGGAGACAGGAGAGAATGGGGCAGCAGTGGTAGTGCGACCGGATGTGTTCTGAGCAGTCTGCCAAAGAATAAGTTGCTTTAAAACATAGTTTGGGTTGGGAGAAATGGAGAATGGTAGTGAAATTCCATTTACCTCACATGCCAGTTTGGGCCCAAACATATGTGTGCGGCAGGGACAGACATGGAGAGCTATCTCAGTCTGAAAATTTACCTAGCATGGTGTGCTACTTGATTATTTCTGGGTTGAGAGTCAGTATTAAAGGTTGACATGGGTTTGTTCTTTGAGTTGGCTTCCTAATTCAGTTTTTAGTACATTAATATGTAAAGTTTATAGGAAATATTTTAACATGTTTTTCAGTAAGTGCTTCTGAGCAAATTTTAGAGAAATGTGGGACCTAAGCTCTTAGACGATCTTTGGAACTTATTTTATGAATGAATGGGAAGTGCAAAGCATTTTATCTCTGGAGATATTTGATTATATTTCAGAGATGTGGGTGATATCTGGGCCATGGAGACATCTCCTGTGGTGTAAAGTTGGAGACACTTCACTAGTTTTTGCCCAATCCCACCAAAATTTATTTACATTCCCAAATATAACGGCACACGTCTTTTTCTAGGGAAACTGTCCCTAAGAGAGACGGGGCCAGCTGCTTCTTTCCTCCTAAACGAACATTCAGTTTACTAGGGGAGGGGATTAGGCCTACCCTATAGTACATGAGAGTATTTACAAGTTCCATCCTGTTGACATCACTTTCCTCCTGGGATAGGAGGGTAAAAGCTGGAAAGAGAAGAGTCAGAATAATATTGTTTACTCTTTGCTTGGATGACATGGTACTGAACTGTCAGCTAAACTGCTGCTAAGAAGCAGCCAGGCTCTGAACTGCTGAGCCATCTCTCCAGCCCTCTCAGAGTACATTTTAAAAATCATAGTGTAAGGTGTGGTCAGATGCAGATGAATGAGTCGCACAGAGGACGTTCATGCCCAGAATTTGCTCTCTCATCTCATCAGGAGGACAATCTTCTCCTCCTTCCTCAACCAATTTTGGAAATAGTGACTAACATTCTTACTTATGCGGGAACTGATAACTCCATTATTGCTTCAAATAATAGCCTGTTAAGCCCTTTATGATTTGCCAAGGAAAATTAGTTTGAAACAAGGATTTTCGTGAACAGACTTGTGAAGTGAAACCAGAGCTTAAGAGGTGGCACCAGATCTGCATTTGAAAATATGGTCAGAAAAGTGCAATCTGGGATATCCGTGCTTATTCCTAGCAGCTCAGGACACAGCAGACTCCAAAAAGTATAGCGAGGACGCTGTCATTCAGACATAAAATCAGATGATGCAGGTTCCGGCCTTGCTGCTGAGGTGGTAGATCCCTCCCCTGAAGTGCTCAGCTTCATATAAAGCTCAGGAAGTAAACAAAACTCTCAGTATCACAAAGTTCCTAAAACTTACAAGAGTCTTCAAACCCCTGCCAAAGATAGAGAAACAGGATCCCAGCCTGTCCAGCTGCCTGCAAGTTGTGCAGGTCCTGGGGGAAGGGACTTTCACGAGTTTTCACTCAATCTGGGTATTCTTTTAGGGAAGTGGCTGCCTCTGAATCATCCTTGTTCCTGTAAGTAACCCTAATAAACGAATTAGGGTTTTGCCTCTATGAGCCCTGACGGTGTCTCCGAGCACTATGAAAGCCAGTCATTACGGAGAGAGTTTCCCGTTGAGTCCTAAATGGATCTCTCAGTGTCCCGTAGCCAAAATATGTGGCGTTCCAGCCTGCAGCCAACATCAGTGGCAGGGTTCACCAATGTGGGCTTTGGTAAAACTGCTACTTGATCTGTCATGTTCTGTATCTGATGTGAGTAGATGTTTATGTCTCCCTGGGAGAAGTCAAGTCACACAACAACCATGTAGTTGCAAAGCCATCACCTTGTTCCAGGTCCTTGTTCCCTTGCAGCGAGCCAGACCCCTGTGGTGGTTTTCACTGCTCTTGTTACTGTTTGCTACTCCCTCGTTCCACCACCAGCATCTGATTTGCTATACATATAGTTTTCTTTCTGGAGTGTATTTTTCTTTCTAATCTTTCTAAAAATATGACTTTTTTAAGATACCTGAGAGTCTAGAATTGACAAGCGCCAACTTCTTGGTAACCTTACAAATTCTAACAAAGTGCTCTAACACACACACGAAACTGTGTATATGATTTAATTCAAACTGCGGACATTGCAGCATTCTCCATCCATCTTCCTCTTGATTCTTTTAATTTCTGCACATTTGCATTGCCTCGTGTGTGTGTGTGTGTGTGTGTGTGTGTGTGTGTGTGTGTGTGTGTAGGTATGTGTGTTTTCCCTTAAGGTTGTGTTTGTACATGTTTGTGTATGTGTGTTTTCCAGGTCAGCCTGGGTTTAGTCTTTTACAACAGCTACCAAAGCCAAATGCTGAACTGTTGAGACACCTTTTTGCAATGTTACACAGCATCGAGAGTCATTCTTCAAATAATAAATGACAGCATACAATCTATCAGTTTGCAATGCCTCGAGTATCCTGAATCTGCTTAGTTTCTGGAACTGGGGTGTAGAAAAGGAAATCTCCAGAAAGGTATGAGACCTCTGCTTTTTGCATCTATTCTGTCTTTGGGAGCAAAGTCCTCACTAAGAGATGGGGATTCAGAACAGACAGATCAGTTCCCTTAAAGTTCACCTTTGAATTACATTCCTTGAGACTGGAAGAGGCAAAGACCATTCTGAGGAAGTTTGGGAAGATAGTTTAAGGTGGATTTGGAGTCAGTGACTCACTCCTTACCTTTGTGGGTTTGAGAAGTTACACTGACCGAATAACAGAAATGAAGGATGGGGATGGTAGTGTGGGACCCCTGGAACCCCTTCTCAACACAATATCTGTAGATTAACTGCTCTCTTTGCTTCTGTAAAATGCTTGGCTTTAAAATATCAAACTGAACAGTGATGGCTTCATTTTGTCCTTCTAATAAGCCCCCGTCCACAAGCCTAGAAAAATGAAGAAACAAACCTAAGCCCGTATAGCCAGGGAGTGACCGGCACTTTGTGATAAGCTTAGAAAAACAGGTCAGGGCTAGACTTGGGCAATGGTCAGCACATTTCAATGAACTTGAGTAATGCATTCCATTCTCTTGCCCCAGAGATGGAACCCTCCAATGAGGAGCCTTATAGCTCTTTTTATCCAATTTTGGTGTATAACCCATAGTATCTAATTCACACCCAAATATTTTAAAATCTGCTTGGCGCGTGCAGGCTTTCTTAAACCAATCCAGAGGTAACACGGTAAATCTCCACCTCCCTTTGTCCCTAACCTATAATTAGCTCTTAGTCCCTCCTCTCGAGGCTCCAAGAATGGATCCACTGTATTGGTGAGGTCTGGGGGACCAAGCTTAAGCTTGAGTAAAGGCTCTTTGTTTTTTTGCATACACTCAGGACTCTGTGGTGGTTCTTGAGAAGCCGTCCTCTGGACATAACAGTAGCAAAGAGCATGTGGGTCAGGGGTCAACCATACAAACTTCCTCCCACACTGCAACCTTGGAGGGATATACAAATGAGGACAAATCTTCCAAGGCAGTTTCCTCATCTCACAGTGGCCCTGGCAGTTACAGCAGCTCCTCGGGTCATCACTCACACTTACTGAGTGGCTTGAGCCTTATGGGCACCAGAGCACCATTTACACTGGGATCTGTCTACCGTTTGTGGACTCTTCAGTAAACAAGTTGTCTACTGATTTCTAAGCTGACCAGCCTCCCATTACTATACCTAAACAATTGTGATCATGCACTTATGACAAGAAAATAATTTTGGCACATTGTCCTGATGTCCTTAACTTCAGTTTCATGGGATCCAACCCCTCTTCCGGCTTCCATGATCACTGAAGTGCATGATGGACTTCTACACATGCAAATAAAACACCCATATGCATAAAATAAAAATAAAATAATTTTAAAAAGACAAAAAGATCAACCATCACACAGGATGAAATTAGAACTTGAACCATATTTTAAGAATATACATGTGGGCATTCAGAGATGGTTCAACTGCTAAAGCACTGAGATATAAGTATAATGACCTGAGTTCAGATCCACCAAAACTTATATTTAAATTCTTAAAAAGCATGATCATAAGGAAACAGTCTTCCAGGCTTCTGGGAACGTCCTCATATGAACTTACAGCAATGGTGTCAGCATGTACAGGACCCATGCAGACTCAATCAGAAAAAAAAAACAGCATGGAACTGGGGAAATGGCAGCATCCCCCAGCCTTAGCCAAACACCCATTTGCAGCTGGGTGAGGAAGAGCTGATGTTCTTTAAGGGAGAGACTTTAGACAGGGTGTCTAGACTCCAGAGGATGAACTTGCACTAAGGGTCATGTGGGTACACTACCTTGACTTGACAGGCCTTACCGCATATGACAGAATGCATGAAATCAGGCAGAAGGGATACGATTTGGGGATGCGAGTGAAGGAGGAGTAATAAAGATGATCACAATGATTTGTATGAAGTTCACAAAAACTCAATAAAAATATACACTGAAAAAAGTCAAATAAAAACATCCCTGGACGACAGCACAAGCATCCATAAAGCGAGAGGGCCTGTGCCAGAGGATGGGAGGGGAGACAGGAGAATCACTAGAAGCTCATCGGCCACCCGGCCCTGCTTGTGCTACAGACCAGTGAACACAAGAGGCCTTATTGCAAGCAAGACGGGAGACAGGGACCAACGCCTGATGCTGACCCCTGACACCCACACAGTCTAACCTCCACATGCATTCCCATGTCTGCATTCAAACACATGGAGACACGGAAACACACACACACACACACACAATCACAAACGTCCTACACATACACAAGTACATACTAGTACACAACAGAGTTATGTTTCTCTTTGCAAAGACCTTCATCAGAACTTCAGGAATGCCCTATTCAGGCGTTGTCTTCCTAGAAAATGTTCGCAAGTAATTCTTGCAATTTCATATTTTCTTGCAATCAACCCCATGACTTCCTGTTGTGAATTCACAATTCATAGGGGAGACATGAGACTAGATGGCATGGATTCATCCCTTTCAATTCTGAAGGTCTTATTACATTGGCCTGAGCCACCTATCAGAACCTAATGACACCATTCCTCGTTTCTACCTTGGTTTATCGATATTCAGAGAGATATTCACTCTGAAACTTTTGATAATGAGAAAATCTCATTTCAACGCATGTAACTGGAGGTGGCTGAGACTCTGGGTGGAAGCCAGGAAACTAGGCCTGTAGAACTATGCACAATCTATTTAGACTCCTGATTTTATCACCTGGTCCTAGATGTCAGGACGGATGGATGGCGAGTGCTCTCTTGTCGCTCAGACAGTCCGGGCATGTCGCCCAGGAGTCGTTGGCCTTGCCTCCTAGGTGCAGGTTCATGGGGGAGGACCTCAGTGATCACAGTGAAGTGGAAATGTTCACGGCTCTACGCCCTCAGGCGATCCTTTGTTCACACACAGGGGTTGCCGTGGTGCCCTGGAAGAGTCTCCTTGGCACTGGAAGATGGCCGCCAGGGAATGGATCCAAGATTCTTTTCTTCAGTCCTGTTCCCAGGTGGACAGGTAGTGGCACGAGATCCTTGGTTTGTGGTCCTGGAAGGACCCTGTCCTAGCACCTATTCCAGTGGCTGGGGTTCCAGAAACCACAGGAAGAGGCTAGGCAGATGGATGTTCTCATGGATGCCCCCTTGTGATGGACAAAGGCTTCTGTGCTGAACGGAAGTTCTCAGTCATAGTCGTTTTGGCTAAATTTCAATCACCTTCGTGGCAAGGAGGCCAAAGGTCATGCTCCCGGACTGCTTGGCCAGGATCCAGGAGGGGAGGCTGGTGGGGGGGGGGGCAGGAGCTGATGGGCAATGGAGTGGTCAGAAGAACGTCGAAGGCTGCCGGAGGGTGCATACCACAACCCATTCCCAAAGGATCTTCCTGCTCCATGCAGACAAATTGACGACCTCCATCAATCCTCCTGAGGCCAGGTGGTGTTGTTGCTCAGAGAGGCCGGCTGTTGGAAATGTGGCCAGGCTCCCTCAAAGTTGGGGCGTGGCCCACCCACCCCAGAGCTCCGACAGGGCCCGGCTTCAGCTTCCTGTGGCCACCTAAAGGGAATCAAGGAGGGCTCAGCTCAGGAGGCCTCCCGTGATTCAAACTCAGCACCCTAGAGACAGAACCGCTGGCTTCAGGGGTGTCTCTGCGACCACCCTGAGGCCCAAGACCCTGTAAGGTCGGATGGTTTAGCTCACCTGGTCTTAGATGTCAGGACGGCCAGATGCCAAGTGCTCTCTTGTCGCTCACACAGTCCGGGCATCTGGGCCTAGAGTCGATGCCCTTGCCTCGTAGGTGCAGGGGCATGGGGGAGGACCTCAACAGTCATGGTGAAATGGAACTGGTCCCGACTCTGCACCCTCAGGGGATGCTTTCTTCACACACACAGGGTACCCTGGTGCCCAGAAGAGTCTCCTTGGTGCTGCAAGACGGTCGACAGGGGATGGACCCGGGAGGATGGCTTGAGTCCTGGTCTCAGGTGTGACATGGCTTGGTTTGTGGTCCTGGCAGGACCCTGCCCTGGCACCTAATCCAGTGGGCGGGGTTCCGGTACCCACAGGAAGAGGCTAGGCAGATGGCTGTTCTCATGGATGTCCCCTTGTGATGGACAAAGGCTTCTCTGCTCAACGGAAGTTCTCAGTCATAGTCGTTTTGGCTAAATTTCAATCACCTTCGGGGCGAGGAGGCCAAAGGTCATGCTCCAGGACTGCTTGGTCAGGATCCAGATGGGGCGGGTGGCGGAAGGCGGGAGCTTATGGGAGATGGAGTCTCCCTGAAGGACATCGAAGGCTGCAGGAGGCTGGATGGCACAGCCCACTTCCGGAGGATCTTAGTGCTCCATGCAGACCAATTGACGTTCAGCGTCCGTCCACCTGAGGCCAGGTGGTGTTGTTTCTCAGAGAAGCTGGCTGTTGGAGATGTGGCCAGGCTCTGGCGAAGTTAGGGCGTGGCCCACCCACCCCAGAGCTCCGTCTGTCCCGGGCTTCAGCTTCCTGTGGCCACCTAAAGGAAATCAAGGCGTGCTCAGGTGAGGAGGCCTCCGGGGAGTCAAACTCAGCACCCTAGAGACAGACCGCTGTCTTCACGGGTGTCTCCGCGACAGCCCCGAGGGCCAATATCCTTTAAGGTAGGGTGGTCTAGTTCACCTGGTCCTAGATGTCAGGACTGATGGATGGCGAGTGCTCTCTTGTCACTCAGACAGTCCGGGCATGTCGCCCAGGAGTCGTTGGCCTTGCCTCATAGGTGCAGGGGTATGGGAGAGGACCTCAATAGTCATGGTGAAGTGGAACTGGTCCCGACTCTGCGCCCGCAGGAGATGCTTTCTTCACACACACCGGGTACCGTGGTGCCCAGGAAGAGTCTCCTTGGAGCTGCAAGATGGTCGCCAGGGGATGGACCCGGGAGGATGGCTTGCGTCCTGGTCTCAGGTTCACAGGCATTGCCCTGAGATGGCTTGGTTTGTGGTCCTCTGATGAGGAGGCCAAAGGTCATGCTCCTGGACTGCTTGGTCAGGATCCAGATGGGGCGGGGGGCAGGAGGTGGGAGGTGATTGGAGATGGAGAGGCCCTGAATGACGTCGAAGTGCAGCAGCCACAGCAAAAGCCACTGTGTAGCCATGACAGGCCAGTGGTAAAGGCAGTGGAAGGAGGGATACGTGCTTCTCGGAGCTTTGCCCCCGGCTGTTCCCTGGTAGTCAGCTTGTGCTTCATGACCTGGAACATCAATACCCAGAACGACACGATGCTTTCTGACCTGGACTATTGTTTGCTTCTTGCTTTTTGTGCTTTTCATTATTTTGCTTTCCTGTAATCTCTTACCTCTGGCCAAAGCAGAAAATGTTCTTAATGAATCAATAATTTCAATGGAAGCCATACAAAGCGCTCCCCCAGTCATGCAAGCCCTGGTTCAAGTAATAAAAGAACAGAAAGAAAAACCTGAAAAGGAGGGTTGGGGCTTTTATGGATCAGCTTAAGCGGAAAGAGCTTATGATACAGAAAAAAAATGATGAACCAGAGAAAGTAAAACTAGAAATGTTCATTGGAAATAAACATAATAGAGTTTCTAGAGAAAAAGAATTACAGAAATTGGCAATCCCCACTAGGTATTTTTTAGGGTACTTACAGTATAAACTTAAGAGTGGTTGGTGGACTCCACCGAAATGGACCCCTAAAGCCGGTGTCTACTTAGACCCCCTGCCTTATACAGGAGCATATTATGAAGGAGGACATCAATGGGTAAATTACGATGGCCAAAAACGTATGTGGCACACACTCCCCTTCATGGAAAGTTTAGCCCGAAGTCAACCCCCGTGGTGCTTAGTTCCCAAGCGTGAAAAGAATAAAATCTTGAAAGATCTAGAGCCCACCATGGAAAGATTAGCAAAAACATTTAAACGGACAAAACAATGGGCTTATGAAAGAATAAAAGCTAGGGTCTCACAAGTGCCCGATTCTCTGTCATACTGGTAAAAACTTTCTCATGAGAGTTTCATTATTAACCAGTCACCACAAACTTGTGGGCAGGCAGTGCCAGACATAATTTGATGGAACAAGGCACTGTGACCTTTGGATTGAGCTCAGTTGGCTGTAACCACAAAACATATATCAAAAAACCTTAAGAATATAATGTGACAATCTACAAATTGTATAGTGACTAAAATACAATGTTTTGTATTGCTTAAAGTGTTATCCTGCCAATTTCCTTCTGTAACCCTATAAAACCTCAGATGAAGCTTCAGTAAAATTGCAGCAGATTCAATCCTCAACCTGAGTTGTGTCTGTATGTCATTCGCCGAATCCTAATTCTCCTAAGCCTTCACCCCTGCTCCCCCTCGGTGTCCGGTCTCCAAGAGGGACGGTCCGTGGCATCGAAGGCTGCAGGAGGCTGGATGGCACAGCCCACTCGCGGAGGATCTTACTGCTCCATGCAGACCAATTGACGTCCAGCGTCCGTCCTCCTGAGGTCAGGTGGTGTTGTTGCTCAGAGAAGCCTGCTGTTGGAGATGTGGCCATGCTCCGGCGAAGTTGGGGTGTGGCCAACCCACCTCAGAGCTCCGTTGGTGCCAGGCTTCAGCTTCCTGTGGCCACCTAAAGGGTATCAAGGAGGGCTCAGGTGAGGAGGCCTCTAGGGAGTCAAACTCAACACCCTAGAGACAGACCCGGTGGCTTCAGGGGTGTCTCCGCGACCGCCCCGAGGCCCTACATCCTGTAAGGTTAGGTGGTCTAGCTCACCTGGTCCTAGATGTCAGGAAGGCCGGAGGGCGAGTGCTCTCTTGTCATTCAGACAGTCCAGGCATGTCGCCCAGGAGTCCTTGGCCTTGCCTCGTAGGTGCAGGGGCATGGGGGAGGACCTCAGTAGTCATGGTGAAGTGGAACTGGTCCCAAAGGTCATGCTGCTGGAGTGCTTGGTCAGGATCCAGAATGGGCCGGGGGCGACATGGAGTGGCCCCAACATCCTGTAAGGTCAGGTGGTCTGGCTCACCTGGCACTAGATGTCAGGACCCACGGCTGGCGTGTGCTCTCTTGTCGATCAGATGGTCCGGGCATCTGGGCCTGGAATCGTTGGCCTTGCCTCCTATGTGCAGGGGCAGGGGGGAGTACCTCAATAGTCATGGTGAAGTGGAACTGGTCCTGACTCTGGGCCCTCAGGGGATGCTTTCTTCACACACACGGGTACCCTGGTGCCGGGAAGACTCTCCTTGTCACTGCAAGATGGTCGCCAGAGGATGGAACCGCGAGGATGGCTTGCGTCCTGGTCTCAGGTGCACAGGCATTGGCCCGACATGGCTTGGTTTGTGGTCCTGACAGGACCCTGCCCTGGCACCTAATCCCGTGGGCGGGGTTCCGGCACCCACACGAAGAGGCTAGGCAGATGGCTGTTCTCATGGATGCCGCCTTGTGATGGACAAAGGCTTCTCTGCTGAATGGAAGTTCTCAGTCATAGTCGTTTTGGCTAAATTTCAATCACCTTCACAGCGAGGAGGCCAAAGGTCCTGCTCCTGGACTGCCTGGTCAGGATCCAAGAGGGGAGGCTGGAGGGTGGAGGAGCTGATGGGCATGGAGGGGTCCTGAAGAAGGTCGAAGGCTGCGGGAGGCTGCATACCACAACCCATTCGCAAAGGATCTTCCTGCTCCATGCAGACAAATTGACGACCTCAGTCCGTCCTCCTTAGGCCAGGTGGTTTTGTTGCTCAGAGAAGCCGGCTGTTGGAGATGTGGCCAGGCTCCGATGAAGTTGGGGTGTGGCCCACCCACCCCAGAGCTCCCACGGGGCCGGCTTCAGCTTCCTGTGGCCACCTAAAGGGAATCAAGGAGGGCTCGGTTCAGGAGGCCTAAGGGGAGGCAAACTCAGCATCCTAGAGACAGACCCGCAGGCTTCAGGGCTGTCTGCGCTACCGCCCCAAGACCCAACACCCTGTAAGGTCGGATGGTCTAGCTCACCTGGTCCTAGATGTCAGGACCGCCAGCTGGTGCGTGCTCTCTTTTCGCTCAGACAGTCGGGGCATCTCGGCCTGGCGTAGTTGGCCTCCTCGTAGGTGCAGGATCATGGAGGAGGACTCAGTGATCATGGTGAAGTGGAAGTGGTCCCGGCTCTGTGCCCTCAGGGGATGCTTTCTTCACACACACCGCGTGCTCTCGTGCCCGGAAAGAGTCTTCTTGGCGCTGCAAGATGGCCGCCAGGGGATGGAAACGGGAGGATGGCTTGCGTCCTGGTCTCAGGTGCACAGGCATTGGCCGGAGATGGCTTGGTTTGTGGTCCTCTGACCAGGAGGCCAGAGGTCATGGTACTGGACTGCTTGGTCAGGACCCAGATGTGGGGGGGGGGGGCGGGGGGGGGCTGATGGGAGATGGAGCGGCCCTGAAGGACGTTGAAGGCTGCCGGAGGCTGGATGGGACAGCCCACTCGCGAAAGATCTTACTGCTCCATGCAGACCAATTGACGTCCTCAGTCTGTCCTCCTGCAGGCGGGCAGTGGCATTTTTCGGGAAGCCAGATGTTGGAGATGTGGGCTGGCTCCGGTGGATTAGTTGGGGCGTGGCCCACCCACCCCAGAGCTCCGACGGGGCCCGCCTTCAGGTTCCTATGGCCACCTGAAATGAATCAAGGAGGGCTCAGCTCAGAAAGCCTCCCGGGAGCCAACAGACCTGCTGGCGTCAGGGGTGTCTCCGTGCCCGCCAGGGGATCAGGCAGCCTCCCAGTGAAGATGGTCTAGCTCACCTTGTCCTAGATGTCAGGACTGTGCTCCTCTGGTTGGTCAGACAGTCCGGGCATCTGGGCCTGGAGTCGTTGGCCTTGCCTCGTAGGTGCAGGGGCATGGGGGAGGACCTCAATGATCAGGGTGAAGGGCAACTGTTCCACCTCTGCCCCCTCAGGCGACGCTTTCTTCACACACCAGGTTGCCTGGTGCCCGGGAAGAGGCTCCTTGGTGCTGCAAGATGGCCGCCGGGGTATTGAACCGGGAGGGTGCCGGGCGTCCTGGTCCCAGGTGGACAGGCAGTGGCACGAGATGGCTCGGTTTGTGGTCCTGGAAGGACCCTGGCCTGGGACTTCAACAAGTGGGCGGGGTTCCGGCGCCCACGGGAAGAGGCTAGGCAGATGGCTGCACTCATGGATGCTGCCTTGGGATGGACAAAGGCTTCTTCGCCGGCCGGAAGTTGTCAGCCATGGTGGTTTCTGGTCAATCTTATTCGCCTTCGGGGCGAGGTGGCCGGCGAGAGGAGGCCAGAGGACAGGCTCCTAGACCGCTTCCTGAGGATCAAGCGGGGGAGAGGAGGCCCAAAGATTTCCTGCCCCATGCAGTCCAATTGACATCCTCAGTCTGTCCTTCTGCAGTCGGGCAGTGGCATTTTTCAGGAAGCCAGATGTTGCAGATGTGGGCTGGCTCCCGCGGAGACGTTGGGGCGTGGCCCACCCCCCCAGAGCTGTGACAGGGCCCGCCTTCAGCTTCACGTGGCCACCTGAAAGGAATCAAGGTGGCCTCAGATCACGGAGCCCTCAGGGATCCAAGCTCAGCACCCCAGAGCCAGACCCACCGGCGTTAGGTGCGTCTCCGCGCCCTTGGACGGCACACACTCCTAGGGAAGGTGGTCTCGCTCACCTGGTCCTCTATGTCAGGACCCCGCCTGCCGGCTCTGCTGGACGGTCAGAGGGTCGGGGCTTCAGGGCCTGGGGTCGGTGGCTCTTGTGTAACAGCTGAAGAATTATTGGCAGAACCTCATTGATCACGGGGTGTCGTGCACGCGGCTCTGCGCTCTCAGGTGATGCTTTCTTCAAATGGGCCCCGTGCCTGTGTGCCCTGGAACAGTCTCCTTGGAGCTGCAAGATGGCCGCCAAGGAATCCGGTAGGGTGGTGTGCGTCCTTGTCCCAGGTGGACAGGCAGCAGCCCGAGATGGCTGCGTTTCTGGTCCTGGCAGGACGCTGGCCTGGGACCTGAAGAAGGGGGCGGGGCCCGGCACCCACAGGAAGAGGCTACGGGGATGGCTGTGCTCAGGGATGCCGCCTTAGGATGGACAGAGGCTTCTCGGGCGGACAGAAGGTTTCAGCCAGGGCGGTTCCGGCTAGATCTCAAGCACCTTCAGGGGGATGGGGCTGGCATCATCGGACAGGCTCCCGGACGCGGACTGGCCATGGAGCGGCCCTTGAGGACGTGGAAGGCTGCAGCGGCCCACACGCCGAGGATCTTCCTTCTCCTCCCAGACAGGGTTACACATGAAGAACTGACCATCCTGTCACCTCTGTGTACCGCCTATGGCCGTGACCAATGGGAGATTATGGGTGTGTTGGGGTAGATTCAGGAGCACCAAGGTGAACTCTGTCTTATTCTGTCTCAAAGAAATAAGCTGTGTGTGGTATGCAGATCTTTAATTCCAGCACTCTGGAGGCAGAGGCCGGTGAAGCTTGCTGAGATCTAGACCAGCCTTGTCTGCATAACCTATTTCAGGATGGTAGAGCTACTGGGCGATGTTGTCTCAAAAGAACAACACAAAACCAAAAAAAAAGAGAAAACCTTACTAAAGTCAACAAAAACCTGTAAAACAGCCAGAAGAACTATATACAAAGAACAAATTTTTGGAGAATACAGGGTGATAATTAACATTTCTCTCCGGGGTTGCAGTGTACACAAGAAACACACACACACATATACATACAGAGGGAGGTTTGCTCCCACATACATGTCTGTATCAACACAGAAACACACATGCCACATCTCAATTTAAAATATAGTCTCTATATAAGTGTAAAACAAGGAGAGGGAGAAAGTTGGAGTGGTGTTTCCTGTTATATTGACCTCTTTGTCCTAGCTGGATAGAGCCCATAAAGACAAAGAAAATGCATTCTGCTGCACAGAAGTTAGAGTCCCATGGAAGCCCATACCAGGACCGTAAACATTCCTACCTGCCGTGGACAGCCTCCATGACAGAAAGCCACTTCGGGTGAGGTTAAAGAAGTGAACTTCATGATGGACATGGTGGTGCCCTCCCTTAATCCTAGCAATCAGGAGGCAGAGGGAGGTAGGCTTATCTCTGTGACACTTAGGCCATTCTGGTCAAGTTACAGTCCAGCTGTGGCTACAGAGTGAAACCAAACGAAACAAAAAGAAACAAAGAAAAATGAAAGAACAGAGATCTCCATCCTACAAATGTCAGAAAGCTGGAGTCCTATACCAAGTGCATGATCTGTTCCTACTCCACCTGGTCATATAAGGCACCTGTCCCATGAAATCAGAGACACCTCAGGGCTTGATTGGGCCTCAGTCATGCTCCCAAGTCCCTACCTCCAAGCACAGAAAATGATGGTCAAACAGACCTTCACGCCAAGAATTTGGGGTACAGTCCACAACATAGCCCGCCTCTTCTTCTGAATCCCTCCCACCATAGTAGACATTGTTGGTCTCTGACCTAAACCATCTCCTTTATGTTGACACTGACCCTTTGTGAGATCACAGAGCCTGAACCTCACTTCAGAACACACTCCTCATTGGGTATCCAAACATTCAAGCTTGCTTGGCACAGCCTTGCTTCCAGCTGTCCCATGCACATGTGTGCTCAGATTCAGACTTTGCTGGGGTGGGGGGTAGCTGTAGGTGTGTCTCAGTGCTGCTTCCCTAGAACCACTCCATATCCAGCCCTCCGTCCCCTACAGACACCTTCAGTCCTAGCAGTGAGAGAGCATGTGGAGACGCTGCTTCTGGGATCTGGGTGCAAAAGCGATCGATATCTTTGTCTTCTAGACTATGTCGTCATCATCACTGAACTGCAAGCTTCATTAGGAATATAGCTCCAAGATAGTACAGCTGTCTAACATCAGAGTACTGTGATGTTTTCAAGGAGATTCCATCAAGTTAAGTTCATGTACATACACATGAGAGCATCTCGTCTTCTATATCATCTGCAGCCCCTCCTTGCAAATGACTAAATGACAGAGGAAAGCATGCCAGCTCTGACCCACAGTGTGCCGAGCTCACAGACCGCAAGCAGTGGACAGTCATGCCTGATGTTAGGTGCTTTCATCAGCATTAGCCTCAGACTAATGTGCCCAGACTCAGTGTGAGGGAAAACTAAGGTAGAGCATGATAGAGACACTGACATAAGTGTATGGCCTTTCCAAGCACTCCTTCACATGTGTATGCATCTGCACTTACCAGCGCGCGCGCACACACACACACACACACACACACACACACACACCACAAAGAGTAAAATAAAAAAATATAAATATAAAACAGGACAGATAGGGAGAGGGCCAGAGATGTGTTCTTGTTACACTGATCACTATGGCTGTTCTGAGGAGTGGCCATTAGCAGTAGTGAAGAATGATGCTTCCCAGAACTGACATCCCCATGGATATTCACACACAAGAACCCAAAGAGACTTTTAAAACCTCACCTGGAGATGACAGAATGTCATTGAAAAATAGGGTAAAATCTGGGCTTCATCCTCCGTTTTCAGGCTGGAGTCCTACAGCAGGTAGCAGCCCGGAAGCTTCCTCTAAGGTTATCCCCCTGGCATGTGGCGGTATCTTCTCCTTGGCGCCTTCTCTGGCCAGGTCCTGTATAGGCATCATTTTGGTCTCTGCCTTTTCTACTTCTTCTCACTGGTTCTGTAAGATCAGAGAAACCCCAGGGACAAATTTTGCCTCAGTCACCCTCTTCAAGGAACACTTCACACTTCAGGTCTATCAGGCCTTCAGTCCAACAGGTTTGGGAACAATCTAATCCACAACACAGCCCTACCTGCCAGCTCTTGCTTCTGAATGCCTGTGCACTGCAGCCGATGTTCTGTTGTAACTACCGAAACCATGACGACGACCCCTTTGAGAGGTCACAGAGGACTGACATCACTTAATCTGGGCACCTCAATGTGTGTATAGGCTCTCATTTAAGGACCTCCAGGCCTGGGACATTTTTACTCACAGCCAACCCATGCATGTGTGCCAGCAGGGGAACTGTGGGGACAAATTATGTGTTTGATTCAGAGGCATTTTCCTGGGCAGATGTTCCTTTGGTCCCTGCCATTCTCACCTCTTATTACACCTGCTCTGTAAGATCAGGGACACCAGAAGGACCACAGTCTACCTCAGTCCACCTTTTCAAGGCCCCTGTCTCTCTACCTGCACAACAATGGTCACGATATCAGAACAAAAGTCGGGGGTAAGATTCAACTCAGGACACAATCCAAACCTCCCTGCCCATCTGCTCCTGCTTGTGACTTGCAGCCCAGCACAGAATACACTTGATGCTATCAGACAATGGCCACACCCATAACCTTGGCAGTGACCTTTTATATGAGGTCACAGAGGCCTGGCTTCACTTCAATCCGGAACATGTCAAGGGCATTCATTACTTCCTGTCCCACATGACCCATTCACATGACCTCAGAGGCAGCTTTGGGAGTAGAAAGAGATTTGAGTCTGTTGCTTCCCTGGTAACTGCTTCATATCCAGCTCCTGTGAGCCTTCCTTCCTCTGTAGACACCTTCCCTCCTCAGAGCAGGAGGGCGGGAGGTGGTAAGCCATGCACCAGGACTTCAGCTGACCTTTACTCCCAGTATGGTTACCTTGTCATTAAAGCTTCAGGGTGTCCTCTACTATCCTTGGGGTTGGGAAGCAAATGGTTGAAAACCTACCTGCACTGAATTTCAAACTTGAGTTTGATAGTAGCTTCATGGCAAAGCAGTTGGGTAGCACACTACAGTCCTGGATTTGCGCTCCAACGGCCGTAACCTACTTTATAGATAGTAACCCACATATAGATAGATCATAACATAGATAAGAGAGAGAGAGACAGGTCAGAGACAGAGGAAGTGGATGGATGGATGAAAGGAGAGAACGCAGGCAGCCCACAGGGTGCTAACTACAGCAGGACACAAGACAGGCAGCATATACTGCATGCTCTAAACTGTGGGTGTAGGGGCTGGAGAGGTGGCTTAGTGGTTAAGAGCGAGGGCTACTCTTGCAGGGGACTGTGATTCGATTCTCAGCACCCACAGGGCAGATAATACCCATCCTAACTCCAGTTCCAGGGGGTCCGATGCCCTCTTCTGACTTCTGCAGGAAATCTAAAACGGGTGTTCTTATGTACCTGCAGGCAATGCATTCATAAACATAAGATAAAATAATAGATATTTCATTAGAGCTCTGGATTGTCAGTGGCAGGCCTCTGCGTGCTTTCAGAAGGGTCAGCGCTCAGTTTCTGTACTGCTCATTAGCGCTCCAATCAATGAATAAATAACAGAAAACTGTTATGTGCTCTCTACTGTTAAGAGTCATAGCATCATTGCTGAAAAGTGCACTATATGTCTAACTCACTGATATCTGTTGGCTGACCAGGCCACACTTATCTGTTGCTGACCCAGCTGTACTGCATTTTGAATCCACGACCCCCTTTCTTAGAGACCGAGCAGTTGGTCAGGAACCTCGGGCACAGACCTCTTGGGAAATCCTTGATGGGCACAGAACTGGTTACTGATGATCTCAGTGCTGTCTTCATTTCTCCCAGGATCTCAGGATCCAACCTGGGCCTGATGTCAGACTAAAGCCCAAGAATCTTTGTGCAGTTCTGACTGTACAGTGGGCTCAGAATGACCTGAGTTGCCATTGAGGCCACAGTGCACCCCAGGCTGGCCTTGTACTCAATATATAGCTGAGTCTGATCTTGCAGTCCTGATCCTGTTTCCTACATCTTCCCGGTACAGCGATTACAAGCACTCAGCCCTGTGCCTGGCATTCATTTTAATTCGTTCATTTATTATTTTATTTTTAAAGACAGGGTTTACTTGTAGCCCCAGCTGGCCGGGACGTGCTATGTAGACCTCAGTGGCCTGGAACTCACAGAGATCTGCTGGCCTAGGTCTCCCAAGCCTGGGATTAAAGATATGCTACACCATCCCGGCACATTTTAATTTTCAAAAAGGTCACCTAATTTCTTGAAATTATCTCTAGAATTCAAATTTAAAATATTTAAAATATTTCTGTTTCTTTTTTTTCAAGTCTTTCTTCCTTCTGAGCTTCATATATTATCATGTCCATTTAAGTGGTTACCTCCCTTCTCTTTGGAGACTTACACAACTATTGAAAAGTGTGCATTCTTTAAACCAGTGTGTCTTAATCCTCACTATACATATAGCAGAATAAACTAAATTGTTTGTAAAAACTTAATTAACTGTTCTTCTTCTAGTCTTCGGCAGGGGCGCACTCTTGCTCTTAGCGTGCCAAACCCTGAGACTATTCTCTTTTCTCAGACCTACCCACTGTATCCTGAGTCCCGGACTCTGACCAGGTCAAATTTTTAGTCTACTTTGTTAGAGCCTTCATAGGCTGTCCCCAATCCCAACTTGCCATTGAGTTCCTGTGACCTCCCATCTACCTTGGCTGTCCCCTCCCCCAACCTGCCTTGGAGTTCTGTGAGCAGCCTTCTTCACTGGTAAGTCTGAGCCTGACAGCTGCCTTTCCACTCCCCTCCTGCCTGAGCCAGTCCATGCTCCCCTGCCCCACATCCTATTCTTCTTCTAGCCTTAAGCCTTGGGCACAGGCCTGCTTGCGCTCTCAGCACCCCAGACCCCTGGACTACCCTCTTAGTCCAGAAACGCCCACTTCAACCCAATCCCCTGTACTCAGATCAGTCTGGTTTGTTAGAGCCTTCGGAGGCTCTCCCCACCCCTAACTTGCCATTGCATTCCTGGGACCAGCCTTCTACCCTGGCAGTCCCCAGTCCCAACTTGCCTTGGATTCCAGAGACCAGCCCATTTCCCTGGTAACTCTGATCCTGCCTACTGTGTCTCCACTCCCCTACCCCTGCTGCAGCAACTCCCAACTCCCCACCGCACATCCTGTTCTCCTTCTAGCCTTGGGCACCAGCACACTCTTACTCTTGGCCTCCAGAACTTTAGACTTCCCTCTTAACTCTGGGGGGCTGTGAGCCCTCCAAATCATCCTGTACCCATCCCCCTGCATTAGGACAGTCTGCAGCCCCTCCCACTACTGCAGAGCTAGGCTTCTGTGCCCTTTAGTAGGGGCTCAGACCTTTGCCCTCCGCCTGAGGAAGCCTTAATTCAATCTCTGCCTAGCAATTTTCCCAAAGTGTGCCAGCTGGCTAGAGGGACCCAGACTTTAAGAGAGAGCCTAAGAGCATCTAATTGCACCTGCTTCTGAAGGAATTCTGGAGCAGCTGGTCTACAGCCATCTGGTCCCTCCAATAACAAATCAAAAGAGAGAGCCTCAAGCCTTGACCACTCAGCTTTTCATACCCAATAAGAAAACTACCAAGTCACATCAAGTATAGAAACAGAATCAGACTTTAAATGACCAGCGGAAGGCTTGAGTCTCACATCAGAATCACAACAAAGGAAAGAAATGCAAATGCCAAAATCACAACTAAAAAACAATAATATGAAAAATCCAGAACACCACCAGTCCTACAGAAGAGGTCTTTGAACAGGACCCCATAGAGATAACCCAGCACACGCAGTTTAAAAGAACAATCATAAACATGATCAAAGAATTCAATGAATTCAAAGAACTCACAGACAAACAAATGAAAGAACTTCAAGAAAATAGGGATAAACTACTGACTGAACTCACAAAAGAGAAATATTAAAGAAATCTCAGGCTGAACGCAAAAAGGAAGCAAAGAACTCAGTCAGGCAGTTTGAAACCACAGGAGGAAGCCTCAGCAATAGAATGAATGAAATGGAAAACAGAACATCAAGACTGGAAGGACAATAATGTTGAAGTATGGACCACTCAAGCAAAGATTATGAAAAATACACAGAAATGAAAACGCAGGAAATGTGGGACACCATGAAAAGAACAAAGGGATGCAGCATAGGCAGAGGAAGGAGAAGAATCTCAGAACAATGGTACTGACCAGATCTTCAACCCGACAGTAGAAGAAAATTCTCCAAAGATAAGGAAAGATATTCCCATACAAGGAGCACTTAGGACACCAAATAGACAGGATGAGAAGAGAAACACCCTACAACATAGCAGAGTAAAAACCCTAAACGCACATAACAAAGAGAGAATTCGGTAAGCTGCAAAAGAAAAACCACAAGTCACATATAAAGGAAGACCCATCAGAATTACAGCTGAATTTTCAATGCAAACTATGAAAGTTGGAAGAACCTAGACAAAAGTATTTCCAGTTCTCAATGACCATAGTGGCCAATCTAGAATACTTTTCCCACCAAAAATGTCTATTATACTTGAAGGGGAAAGAAAAATCTTCCCCAACATGAATAGGCTGAAAGAATTCATTTCCAGAAAACCAGAAACTCTGAGAATACTTGGAGCAATGCAACAAGCTGAAGAAAGGAATGACTATAGCCAAGGGGCAACAGAGAGAAACTAAATGAAGGTATAAAATTCAGGAACCACAGAGTTAGGCCAAAGATACAAACAGAATTTTAAATGACGGGAATCAACACACATCTTTCAATACTAACTTTAAATATCAATGGGTTGAACTCCCCGGTCAAAAGACATGCAAGTAGAATGGATCATGAAACAAAGTCCATCTTTTTTGTTGTTTGCAAGAAACCCACCTCACCTTCATGGACAGTCACTACCTTAAGATGAAAGGATGGAAAAAAAAATATTCCAAGCAAATGACACTAAGAAACAAGCAGGCGCTGTCATTCCAATATCTGACAAAATAGATTTCAAACTAAAATTAATCAGAAGAGATAAAGACGGTCATGTCACTTCATTCTAAATCAAAGGCACAATTAACTAAGAGGATGTTATAATCATGATCACAGATACACCTAACTCTGGTTAACCCAACTTCATAAAAACAGTACCACAGGACTTTAAGATACAGAATAATCCAAACTCACTATAGTAGGGGACTTCAGTACCCCACTGTCTCCATTAGACAGGCCAACTGAGCAGAGAATAAACAGAGAGACATCTGAATTAAACAATACCATACATCAAATGGACCTAACACACACCTACCAAGTATTCCACCCAAGCACCAAAGAATATACATTCTATTCAGGACCCCAATGAACTTTCTCCAATATCAACCACATACTGGGCCATGAAACAAACCTCAACGAATACAAAACTATTGAAATAATTAAATGCATTCCATCTGACCACTATACAATAAAGCTTAAAATCAACACTGGAAGAAGCCCTAGTAACTTCACAAACTCCTGGAGACTAAACAACACCCTCCTGAATAATGAATGGGCCAAAGGAGACATTAAGCAAGAAATAAAAATATTCCTGGAATTAAAAGAAAAGGACAATACAACTCAATAAAACCTCTGGGGAACTTTAAAAGCAGGCTAAGAGATAAGCTTATAGCTCTAAGTTCCTACAATAAAAAATCAGAAAGAGCACAAATAAAAGATGTAACATTGCAACTCGAGAATCTTGAAAGGCAACAACGAATGAAACTCAAACCCAGCAGACAAGAAGAAATAACAAAAATCAGAGCAGAAATTAAAGAGATAGAAACAAAGAAAACAATACAAATAATCAATGAATCCAAGAGCTGATTCTTTGAAAAGATAAACAAGATAGACTCTTGGCCCAGTTAACCAAAAGAAAGAAAGAGTAACTCCAATCAACAACACCAGAAAAGGAATGGGAAACAACACAGCAGTCAACAAAAACCTTCAGAACAGGGAAATTTCATTTTCAAGATGTATTTTCTGTTAAGTTACAAAGAAGACGCTGTGGAAAATGTATCCAAAAATGCCTGCAAATTCTACCACTCCACGTAGCAAAGCAGACAAACATAAACTTCATTTATGTATAAGTGCATATGTGTGCTGAAGGGGATTGAACTCAGGGTCTCAGTCATCCTAGGCAAGCACACTACTACTGAGGCATATCTGCAGCCCTAAATGTCACAATTTGCTAGTCAACAGGAGAATATTGATACTATAATCCTTAATGTGCGTACTTCTGTTGTATTACTGTAAAACAGGATATAAAATGTATCTAGAGAGATTATACTCATTAGTAGGAAGTCTTCACTGATATAAACGGATTGAGTAAAATTTCAGTCTCTTGTATGTATTTTACATATAAAGTACAGTATCCTTCTGAAATGCTCACAGATCCTAAATAGAAAGGGTTAGGTAGATCAACCAGATGTGGTACCAGAGTATTAACCAGACTAAGATGTTAGTGAATGTGAAATTCTAGTTTTTGCTGAGAGAATATGTGATGTCCTTTATGATCATGAGGCTTGAATAATATAAGATTTGGTATCTTGACGGGGATCTGCTTTGTCATTATCTTTGGTGTGTCTTCCAAAGTATAACCATGAAAATTCTCTCCTGAATGCACAATGAAGTAAACTTTAATAAACTCTGGTAGAAGCCCTAACCTCTCAAACAGAACAGAAGAGTGGAAAAGGCTTGAATGAAAAAAAAAGACATGTTCAGTTCCTAAAAAGCATGGGAATACTGAGGGCCTGTGTGTGGCAAATATTAGCCGTACGTGATAAACACCTCTTCCGAATTCTGACTGTGTGGCATCTGTTTCAGGACAGGAACTTCTTTGAAGCATTAACCATGATCTATAAGACAATATTTCACTCTAAATCAAGGCTTTGATCTTTGTTCAAGGATTCAATTCAGTCTGAAAAACCATAAATTCAAATGTCAAATGAACTATCATTTATCTGGCTTCCAATATTGGCATTTAGAAACACATGATGTCACATTCTAAAGGCAGCCTTTAGTCATTTGAATACATAGTCTCAGATTTCTATCTAATGCAATGAACTATTTTAAAAGTTTCCTTAAAAGGATTGGGGTTTTCTGGAGGGTGGAGACAGGGCATCACTCTGTAGCTATGGTTGGCCTAGAATCTGCTTAGTAGACCAGGAAGATCTCAAGTGCACAGAGCTCCTGTGGTCTCTGTCTCTGAAGTGCTGGGTTGGAGCTGTGCATCACTATGCCCAACTCTTGCCTGGAAACTTGTAGATAAGGTCCACTTATGTGAACTGAAATACAGAAAAGTGTTTTTTTAATTTAAGAGGAATTACTCTATTTTTTACGTGACTTTCTATTAAATGTAGGTACGAAATAATTTCATGCTTAGAACCATGAACAAAGATGTTTGGAATCAAATCGCACTTAGATAAAATAGGTTCACTTAATAAGGATACCATGTAAAGAAGTCCTCTGGATGTGTATTTGTTTTAATTTTTAATTTTTTTTATCATAAGTGTCTGAATATATTGCCTGCATGTAGGTAAGTGTACACATGTCATGCAATGCTCACAGAGATCAGAAGAGGGCACTGGATATCCCAGAATAGAGTTACAGATGGTTGTTAGCCATCATGTCGGTGGCAGGAACAAAACCCAAGTCCTCTGCAAGAGCAGCCAGTGCTCTTATCCACTGAGCCATCTCTCCTGCCCCACAGTTTTGGTTTTGGTGAGCTTGCAGGAAGGATTATAGGTTCTATTTTGAGATGAAATCTTAAACTTAAAGAACTGGAAATATTTTCTGGGTTTTATTCAGAATATTCAATGGAGATAGGAAACTGTCTCTGACACCCCTACTCTTGTTGTTGGTTGAGGTGCGATCCTGGGTACCCCAGGCTGGCCACAACTCTCTGTGTAGCTCGGTGACTTGTGATCCTCCTACTTCCTGCTCCTGAGTGTGTGGTTTCCTCTTGTGCCTACTTTGATCACTGAAGAGCAGGAGCTCAGTAAACACTGAGCAATTGTGAAGCTTATCGACAAGGAACGAGGTGAATCCCTCACCTATTTGAGCAGCTGAACTTCATGAGAACGTATTGTTGAACAAGGCTTCCTTTACTTAGAGGAACAGTGTTAGCCCAGCAGGAACTAATATTTCCTTTCTCTGAAAACAAAATGTTACCATACATACAGGTTAAGGGTCTTTCTAAAGAATTCTTTCTTGTGATCAGTATTTTTTTTAACTTTTAGACAATTCCTTTAATTTTTTTTTATTTTATTGATGATTTTTATGTAGGAGGACTGTACTCCCTGCATGCTATGTAAGTGCACCTGTGTCATGCAGTACTTGCAGAAGTAAAAAAAGGCTGTCAGGTCCCCTGGAACTGGAGTTACAGATGGTTGTTAGCCACCATGTGGGTAGTGGGTCCTGGGTCTACTGCAAGAACAGCCAGTGTTTTTAACTACACCTGTCCAGCCCTAATCAGCTTTTTTTATAAAAAAAATTTCTGTCAAAGTGATGCAGTTTTATTCAACAAAAGTTCTACCTGGGTTGTAGCTAAGATTTAGGGTGTCTCTGGAGCATCCAAATGTCCACCTGGTATGGTACATTTATTCCCCAAGGTCTACAGTTTATAGCATGGACACGACACCTATCTGACCATCCCAATCACTGTCATTGCAAAGTAGGCCCTCATTCTTGACTCTGCGTTCTCCTGGGGAATCAGCCTCCTCTCCGCAGTGAAGGAGCAGCCTCATTGCACCAGCACCGATTTGCTTTCCTGCCATGGCCATTGCGCTCTTGAATTCCCAGCACCTGTGATAACCTGCACAAGACCGACACAGCATTTGGGCCCCTCAGCATCCTGTCATGGATGACGGAGGGCCCACCAGACCCCATCTCTCCCTCAGGATTTACACACAGTTATTGGTTGATGGGAGAGCAAGGGACATTTTCTTCAAGGTATACCCACTGGTTAGGTGCCCATCCATGCTCTGTAAATAACTCTAATAGAACTCATTGGGTCATTAGAAAAAGAAGACATGAGACTAGAAGGGGAGTTCAGTGGGAAGACTAAGAACATTGGTGGGAGTCGGGTGGGGGAGACGACAGACGGTAAAGAGGGTAAATATGACCAAAACACATATACATGTATGAAAATGCCATAATGAAAACTAGTGTAATTGTATATTTATTAAATATACATTAATAAAAACATAATAAGAAGAATTTGTTTTCATGACCTAGCGGCTTCCTCTGCTGTGCACATGACCATCACTGTCCTGAAGCAGAACAGCCTTGATGACCTCTACAAGACCCCTCCCCCACTCTATAGTCGTATAAAAGACTCTCTTAGAGGGCAGAAGAAGGGCTGTGGGACTCACAAGGCTCAAGAGGCTCCTCCCTTTCCTGAGATTCCAAAGGCCACTGTACGAAGTAAAGAACAGACTGGGGTGGGATTCTGGGTGATGCAGCTGCCTGTGAGTCACTCCTATAAGGAACTCTGGAAACTCATTGTTCACCAAGCTGGATTGGATGGAATTTCTTCTTTGGTCTGTCAGTGCTCCCTCTATGAGGGTTGAACAAACATTTCTTTATGTCTCCCCACGAAAGCCAACAACAGAGAGATGAAAGGACTACTGAAATTCTCACTTTTCTTCTCTCCTTAATCTTTACAATCTGAGAGCAATGGCTGTTCTTGCAAAAGACCCAGATTCAAATCCCAGCACTCACATAGAGGCTAACAACTGTCCATAACTCCAGTTCCAGAAGAATATGACCTCCACTTATGTCCTCCTCAGATAATGCACAACATGGGTGTACTTACTACTCACATGGAGGCATAACACTCATGCACATAAAAAAGTAAATTAAAAAAATTAAAAATAAAGATGCAGTATTGGGAACGAATAAGCAAGACTTATTAAGAGCTTATTAAATGATTGAATTTACTTTGCCAGTAATGTTCCATCCTTACAATAATTATCTGTAAAATTTTACATTTTTTGCATCTTTTACATTCCTGTGAAAGAAGACATGAAATTAAGAATCAGAGAAAAGTAGACTAATTGAATCTTTAATATGACACGTAACCTACAAATAAGAAGCAAATGAAATAAATCAAAATCCTCCCTAAAAGTCTTCTGAAGATTATTCCAGGTAAACCATTACCATACCTCAAGTACTCTTTGGACTGTTTCTGGCTTCAGAGTTAGCTTTGGAGCTATTTGTCTCAAACTGATTTCTTTCACTCTGTCTTCTGCCTTGTATATACGTATAGGTATCAATATCTATTATAATACACACACATCAGGGTAAATTCCAGTTTCTCCATTCCTCTAGCTCTGTTTCCATTCCATTCTCCTTATGGCCAGTGGAGTCCAGGGACTCAGATGATTTGCAAATGCTTTACCACTAGTCTAGCTCTTAAGTTCCTAGGGAAGAAAGCTTGCTTCTTTTGTCCTAATTTCTCATTAAGCTCATTTTTTTTTAATCTAGTAAAGCATTCTGACCTTCCTTTTGAAAACTGTCAGTAACACAAGCACAGGAGCAGTGACTAAGCTTAGAGTATCATTGTAGATCACACGGGAAAGGGGAGGTGTAAAATTCATAACTGTGGCAGTGTGACATGTACAGTACTATGTAGGAATAAAAACTGAATTCATTTTCAAGTTCTGTCGTTTCCAGTGTTTGTTAAGGGTCAGGTCTTTTTAAATGTTCTAAATGTCAGATGTGTTATTAATAAAAAGAGGAGGGATGGCGATGTAGTTCACTGGTAGGTGCCTGCCTAGCAATCAGAAGACCCTGGGTTCATCCCCAGCACAATACAGAACAAACAAAATCATCTTCCAAACATCGAGAAAGCCAAAAGGTCCTTTTAGAAAATCTCCTTGTGCGCTCTGGGACTTCTGAAGACTAAAGTGAGCCGTTGTGCTTTGGAAGGACCTCGGAAATACCTGGTAAAATGCAGCAAAGGTATTTCTAGTTGGGGACACCAGGGATCGAAACTAATTGGGGTCTGGGCTGAAGAAACCCCAATCAAGCGGATCTAAAGGGAGAGAACTCTCTGCGTTCCTATGTGACGTCATTACTCAGCGCCGGGTGCCAGGAACTCACACCCCCTGGACACAGGGTAGCGCCGCCGACCATGGGAATGGCGGTGCCAAGTCGATTGGGGTGCTGGCGAGCCGCCGTCCTGTTCGTGTGGACCGGAGCTTTGGGCTGTGGGCGTCAGGTTGTGTCGGGGACAGTGCGGCCGAGGTGCATCCGGCCGGGATAGATGCCACCAGCTTCGTGGACCGCACGCCCGCGCGCCTGCGCCAGCAAGCAGGTCCCCTGGAAAGCGGGCTGGACCGCGAGCTCGGGTGTGTGCCATGCTCTTTCCTCTCTTGGTTGGCTTAATTAGGGAATAGGTTATAAAGAAGAAATGCTCGTGGAGAATTTCACTTGATAAAGAGGCAGGCTCCGAGGGTGAGACCTTAAAACTAAGAACAGTTACCGAGCCTGGGTCCTCGGCAAGAGTCTCGGGTGCTCTTAAGCTCTGAGCTATATTCCAAGGCCGTTTACGCCTAGTGTTTTGTTACATTCAAATTTTACTATCTTGTTGCCTGTATGATATGATAGTAAAATTTGAATACAACATAACATTAGGCGTAATACACGCTTCCATGCAGTGAGTTTGATATCTGTGTCTACAGAAATCGCTAATCTACTTTTCGTTTAAATTACTTCTAGTTCTTGGTCACACAGTTCTTCATATATGTTCATTTGCTGGAAATTCTTAATACTTGTAGGAGGGAAAACCTCCCCAAATTATTTTTATAAGGGGAAAAGAAAAAGAAATTGATCTTAAAAGGTATCCATCAGGGAACTGGAGAACTGACTCAGTGGTTAAGAACATTTCCTATTCGCCCTGAGGAACTGGGTTCGATTTCCTGCACCCGCAGAGCAGCTGACTTATTTATTCTAACAATCATCTGTAACTCCAGTTCCAGGGGACCCAACACTCTGTTTTCTGGCCTCTTGCGGGCATTGCACAGATGTGGTACACTTCCATACAGGCAAGCAAAACATGCTCATAAAATAAAAAAGTATTATTTTTAAAAAGACGTCCATTAAATGGCAAGAAATGCATGCTATTGTTTTGAGTTATTTAGGAAGATCTTTTCTTCATTGAGTAATTCATACTTTCCTTTTTCTCACAAAGGCAGAAACAAATTGGGTTGGTCTTATTATCTAAAGTTTACTGGTTTTGTTTTTTTCTCCTTATTGCTCTTGAGTTTATTATATCAATAATGCTCCTTGCACTCCTTAATTATAGTATATATTTTATTAAGTCCGAAATCAGTTGTTTCATCTATTTTTCATTTCCTTGTCTCTCATGAATACTGAAAATGTTCCGTGTGCCTGGCGTGGTGGTGCATCCCTTTCCAGCACTTGAGATTTTGTTCTTTCTAAACTTGAACATGTGCTCTAAATCAATGACAGAAATGTCACTGGAGGATGCATTCCTTTCTGTATTTCCTATATTTAGATCCAGCTACTAAGGTGTGTGTTAGGCTTGAAGTTTTAATTTGTTTCTTCGGTTAGTCCTATGCATAAATATTCTTATTGCATAAGGTGGTCGGTCATGGGCTTGCTTGTTTAAATTTCCATATTCTGAGGTAGCAGGTGTGGAGTTAGAGCTGTTGATCAACGAGCCAGGTGTGACATAAAAATACACAGGAAGCCGTAGAAATCACAGTATAAAATTATTAAGTCTGGGAACTGTAAAGTGTACTGTGCTATATGTAATTCTCATTGTAAAAGTTGCCAGAAAGCCTGAATTAGAAGCTTTGTTTCTGCACAAAGTTTCCTATACTTTTAATGTGTATGATGGACTGAATTTTTCTTGATGTCTGCCAATTGCTATGAAAAAAAAAAGTACATTTTATAAAATGAAATACAGAAAGGTTTTTTCTTAAGGTCTACTCTTTATGGCCCTCTGCAGGTCGAAAGAAAGAATACTCAAGAAAACCTATTATATTCTGAGTTTCTAGTCTAGGAGATTCTCACCCAATAAGAAGGTTCAAAGTAATTGGTCATTTTTGAGAAGTTAAACATTGGCAATCTAATCAGGGTAAGTGCTTCCCGATTTATTTTAACAACCACCTCACTGTGGAAAGGTCTCTGGGAACAATATACCTTGTTTTCAATAGATCTCCCTATCTCCTACACTCACACAAATAGACACCAAAATCTTCACTTATCCTGGGGCATGGCTTGGATCTCCATAGCGAGTTCCTTACAGATTCGTAATATTGGGTTCTGGGTACAGAGTACAGACCCAATAATTATGACATAAATCTGCAGCCATTAAACACTTCATTGTGTGTGCTGTGCAAATGTCTACAAATGTTGGAACCTCTGTAATGTAGCAATCAGAGATAATGAATTTCTTTTTCTTTTCATTAAAAGTGTAAGCGTGGCTGCAGGATATCCAGCCGTCAGGGGACTTTGGTCTGTGTACAAAGAACCACTGATTCTGTGTGGCCTATTTTTTCCAGGCACCTGCTTTGTGTGGACAGCAACACTGTCAGTGACATCATCTTCAAAAACAACACACCTGAATATAGAGACATATTATGTCAACTGAGCCCAAGCCAATGACCTGGGTAATGCAGTCAGTGTAACACTATGATTCCTCTAAGCCTGACAAAAAAAGAAATGCTAATCCTATGTGTGTTCAAGGAATGGACTGCCTGAGAAAGAAAATCAAGCCCTGTTTGCTTTTATTTACATTTTAATATGTGGTAAAGAAAATGAATCACAGAATGCAATGTCATTGTGCACATCAGAATATGTTGTTCTAGGTTGAAGTTAGTTAAACCTAAGCTTATAACTTAAGACTTAAGGAGGGGAACAGACCCATAATGCCCTTGTTTATTAGAATGCTGGGAGCAGGCTGTGATGCCCCTCCCCTGTCTTCGCATACATCATAGGTGGTGTATTACTGGACCAGTCTCCATGGTCTTGGGCATGCTGTGCATACCGTTATGACGGGAAAATTGCTAGTGTTTGGCACTGCTTGAACACTTATCATATATAAACCCTGTGTGACATTCAAATGCTGAGCTTCCCACAAAGGCCATCAGGAAGGCTGTGAAAGAGCTCTCAAGTGGCAAAACCATGGGGCTCTGGTTTAATCTCATTTTTTCAGCACTGGTCAATCAGAACAGCTATATCAATGCATTTTTCATGTGCATCTCTGGAATGACTAAGGGGTTTGAACATTTTTTAATATGTCTATTGGTTAACTGTATCTTTTGAGAACTGTATTGATTTTATCAGCCCATTTAGTTACAAAGTTGGATGACTTGTTTGTTCATATTATTATTTTCATATTCTGGATGTTAATCTAATGCCAGGTCCTATGTATCAGCTTTTCTCCCATGGTTTATAGTGTTTCTTCATGTTAGTAGCTCTTTTCTTAGCTCTTTTCTTAGCTCTGTAGAAGCCTATTATTTTCAAGAGGTTCCATTTTATACTTTGTGGCCTTATTTCCACAGAGACTCATGTCCTAGTCAGAGAAAAAACATTGCCTATGCCTAAATCTTGACCTGTGTTCCCCAGTTTTCCTCTGACAGATTCATCCTCATAAAATTACAATACCATTTTGCACAGAAATAGAAACAGCAATATTGAAATTTATGTAAAATCAAAAAAGACACTGAATAGTCAATCAATCCTGAGCTAAAGGAACAATGTTGAACTTGTCATCTAACCTAATTTCAAGTTATACTTTGGAGAATCAGTAACAAAAACATCTTTAAACTGGTAACAAAACAGAGGCATAGGTCAAAGAAATGGCAGAGAACAGACAGATACCAATGTAGCTATACACACCTTATTTTTAATAAAGAATGCCACAGCACACATTGGAATTTCTTTAACCAGTTGTATATTGACAGATAGATGAATGGAATTTAATACCTATCTCTTACCCTAAAGAAAAGTCAATCTAAATTGACCAGAAAATTTTAAATCGTGACCTTTCTTACAAAATATAAATAAAACATCCTTATATTCTTTTAAAAGTCCAGAAGATCCTACATTTCCTAAACTTTTGTGAGCAGGATGTTCAGTGTTGGAGATTTCACAATATTAGATTTCAAGGCATACTACAGTTACACTAATAAAAGCATTGTATTTGCATAAAAACACATATATGATCCACTGACATTGAACAAAGAACTAATCAATGACCCCATATTGTTACACATCATTTTAGACTCAGTTGAAAAAAGAACATACATGGAACAAAAGGCAGTTTCTTGCATGATTGGTTTTGAGAAAATTTATATTCAGTAGCTAAGAATAAAAGAAATTACTGTTTCTCATGCTTCATATAAAATAACTGAACATGAATCGCACACTATAAGATATGAAGACACTAGAGGTGAAAGGTAAAATGCCTAAAATACAAGTATATGTAAGAACTTTCTTTAAATTCTTGCAATACCTCAGGAAACACAATCAAAATTTGATAACTGGTATCTGATGAAATTTAAATGATGTACCTGGCAATGGAAATAACGAACATTTCTAAAGCTCAGGCTATACGATGAAAGAACATATTTGTGATGATCAATTTGACATAGTATTAATAATATAGGATATAAGAATAAGAAACATGACACACAAAAAATACAAATAATACAGTCAAGAAATGGGAAAATGGATTGAACAGTGGATCCTTGAAGAGGGTCAAGTGACCAGTAGGAGTGTTAAAACTGTCAGCATTCATAGCCAACTGGTAAATGCGAGAGAGAGAGGAAGAGAGAGAGAGAATATGAATGAATGAATTTCCCCCGGGTCAAAGAGCTATTCTGAAGAAAAGGAAAAGGACCCTAGGAATTATGGTAAATTGGAATGGAAGAAATTTCAAGCATTTATCTCTTCTGTTTGGAATGTAAGCTTCTGTAGATATCACATCAATGATAGCCCTATAAATCTAAAATCAAGACACCTGAATGATCCATATTCACTACTTCCTTTAATGTACCCACAGGAATAAAGTGACCATACCCCCTAGAGGCACTTGAATATCAATTTTCTTTCTGCCATATGAATCTAGTTATCTGGATTCAGGATAGACCATCTTCCACATATATTTGGTAGGATATATATTTTTTCAAACAATAATTTCCAGCATCAAATGACAAAATAATGCCATTGTCAGTAAAGATGATGGAATTTGCAATTGTCATATCATTTAAGATAAGTCATACAATGTTTGTCTATAAAGCCTCATACCTGAAAGTATTATTTCTAAAAGTGATAAAGAGTTCAAAAGGACACTTACTTAAAATCAAGGGAGTCCTGCAAACCTTCTTCTTTCATGGGTGTATTTTCAGCATAAAGGAAGAAAGAGCAATCATCTTTCAAACTGGCATTTGCATCATCATCTCCATTGGCTTTTAATTTCCAAATACACCTGTTTTCAGTCAAACTGTGTATTAAGAGAGAAAGGTTCACGATCAGGAAGATAAAAAGCAGTGTGAGCATCTTTTGAATATCTTTCACACTGATTCTGAGCAGAAGCGAAAACTTCAATGTCATCCAGATAAATATGGATCATCTGTACCTGTGGTCATGTGTGTATGTCTTATTCTTTCTGATAAAGCAATAGACCACTCACATCCTCAGTTCCTTTCTGTTCTGTGCATCCCATACACTCTAGAGGAATATGACCATACTTCCCTGAGGCTCTGCATCTGAGGTACACATTCAGGTGACAAACAGAAAGTAGAAAATATGTTGGGCAGATCATCTTCTCCCTTAGGTACTATGATTTAATACATGTCCATGAGTATTCTCTGAAGGATGAGATCCTCTTGAGTAGTTTTGGTCTCAGATGTGTGTCAATGATTGATTTGCCTGAGCATCATTTGAATCTTGTATGTGGACTTCATCAGAAGATCCAAGGGGAAAACTTAAAGGAGCCTAAAGGGACCGTGCCTTCTCAGCTTATGCAAACATGTGAGACACAACCGTCCATGGCAATGAGGGGTAGAATGACAATTTCAATACACAGTTAGAAAAGGACATTCTCAACATGGCCTTCTAATAAGGCAATACTCACATGTGCAGAATCTCCCAAAATTTAATGCCTTTCTTTTTGTCTGGAAAACAAGTCATTATGAAAAATGAAGAAAATCCTAGAATTATGCTGAAGTGAGTAAGGGTCAGTCTCTCCCTATCAATGTGGACAATGACTTCCTATCTGAGTCTTAACACATGACCTCCTCTATTGCCCCTCAGTAACTCGGTGCCAATATCTTGTGGTGAAATATTGTTACCACTAACATTATTGTTCGCCATAGCTTATGCTTATTTTATTATCTGACAAGTTGTATTTTTATTAAAATTGTTATTCTACTTGCCCACTAATATATTCATTGTGTTGCATTAGATACTACATATAACATTGGGTGTACAAATGAATGTGGGTTGATTATATCTCTAATTATGTCATGAATTACTATGTATGCCATACAAACTGGGAAACTTCACTTGGCCAGAATGTGGACATATCTCAGAATCTGAGATGTGTCATAATCATCTTCAGTTACTCCAGATTTGATTTAGCATTTTAATCTTAGCATTCACATGGGCACTAGTTCTGTAATGAAATCTCTTGAAGGGATGTTAGAGTCATATACAGTGGTAGGACTAAAAGGATATTATTCATTGGATGAGGAAGAAAGTCCTCCACTCAAAACATAGAATACAAAGCTACTATATACTGTGTTGAGTATGTACTTTAGTGATGATGTAGTATAATTACAACTGTATTTTAAATTAGTATTCAGCATGTCTCATTGTGAAATTTTTATAAACATATAGTGTACTTTGCAGGTATTTGCTCTTTTATGGTCCTCGTTTCAGCTCCCCGCACTCTCCTTCATTTACTTCTCTCACCCAAATGTTCTCATTGTTCTTTCACTTCATATATATTGCACAGTATATGATCTCTGTCTTTTTCTCTTCTTTCATGTTACGTGCACACACTCTGGCTCTCAACTCCCATTGTGAAAATGGCATTTCTGTGAAAATAATACATGCTATTAAATATATGTTGTGCAATTGAAACAGGATATGGTATTCATCCGAATCTGAGTTACATATTTTAACACAATAGTATACTGTCATTAATTTTTTTGAAAGTGACAATTTCATTTCTACTCAATGATAATAAAAATCCATATTTTCATTACCATTGACTGAAATGGGTGTCTATGCTAACTCTGTACCTTGGCTATTCCAAATAAGTTTGCCAAACTTATGGATTGATCTCTAACCCAGCGGAATGATCTCTAGCTGTCCTGTCAGTAGGGAGGGAAATCAGAATCCCTGGGCTGCCAATTTCTAAGGAGAGAAACAGGTGAAATGTCTGTGTGGAACTTTGGCTTGGCTACTTGTGGAGTGATGCCAGGCTTCCTGAAGTTGTATAGTTAACATAACGCAAAGAGGAGAATAAAGCATTAGCTTCAGGGAAATCATCAAATCAGAGAACAATGGGCTAGAATGCAGAACATGGGTAGAAGAGAACTTTATTTATGGAGCAAGGCATGAGTCCCAGAACTGCAGTACCAAACACACAGAGGAGAGGTGAGGACTCTACCTGTAATGCAAGTCAATCCATGGATGGTAGAGTAGAACGCAGAGTAGGATGAGGGCTCTACCCATGAAGAAATGATGTAAGTCCTGAGATGGTGTGTTGGAGTGCAGAAAGAGGGAAGAGAAGGGTAACGTAAAAAAAAAAAAGGTAGAGACTCTTTTTCCTGGCTTTTGCGAATAGAGCAGTACTGAACATGAATGATGGTGTAGCTCTGTAATAAGATAGTTCTTTGGGCATATGGCCAAGAGTGGTATGGCTGGATCTTGTAGATCTACTTCTAGCTCTTCTGCGGTACTTCCGCACTGATCTCCATAGTGGTTTGTACTTCCATCAGCAGTGAATAAGTGATCACCTTTGCCCACATCCTCATCAGGATTTGTCATTGTTTGAAACTGCATCTTAGACATTCTGACTGAGGGAAGATAAACTCTCAGAGTACTTTTCACTTAAATTTACCTGATCACTAAAGATTTTGATAATAAAGACTAGCTTGACAAGATATGTGCACCAGCGCAGTACTGGCACTAATGTAATGGGAACAACCAACCACCTTCTGATTGAATTTATGAATAATTCACAAGATGGATCCCATATCTTTCATTGTTATTAGGGTCAAGAACCTGTGGCTAGACAAGTCACAGGCCATAGGAGAGAACCTATTTTTATTCTGCTACACAGACATAGTATAAAATTCACTTCTAATAACACTGCTATACCCGCCGATTAGTGCATCTCTGAACTCTCACTAGAGAGACTTCTTCTTGTAGTAAATGGCAGTCAACACAGAGTCCACAGCTGCTCAACATGCAGAGAATGAGATTGCACAGTGGTCAGCACTAAATTTGATACCTATACCATACCCTCTCCTCCCAAGTCTCAGGGATTATGGTGGAAATGCCTACAATGGAACCTCTACAACTAAGGCTCGTATTTAGCATAGTGGAACAGGGGGAGAGAGAGAAAACTAATTCATCTCTCACCTCTCAGCGGTGAAGCTTTCTTATGCAATGGAGGGAAATTAACACAAAACAGCCCCAGCTTGCCAAAATGTAAATAATAAGAGACCACAGAGTATGCGTCCCTGGATAATACTCCCATATTAGCCCTCACCCACCAATGACTCGGGGACCATTGCAGAAGATGGGGCAGAAAGATTTTAAGAGTCAGGGGTAGTAGGTTATGACAAGGAAACAGAGTGTTCGGGTTTCTAGGAGCTTGCTCATATGAACTTACAGCATGAACATGACCCATGAAACAAACCATTCAAAAATGCAGCAATGAACTGGGAAAATGGTTGGAATATAAATTTTTCATGCCTTTATGATTTTTCTGAATTTTCTCAGGTTCTGTTGTAATGTTTCCAGTCTCTGATTTTAATTTGCATCCTCTTCCTCAAACTTTTGAATAATTTGGCTAAAGACTTGTCAATCCTTTAATCTTTCCAAAGAGCCAACTCATTTAATTTAGACTTTGCATTTTCCATTTCTATCTCCTGTTTTATTTCATTCATTTCAGATTTGATTGCATTTGTTTCTTCCTAGCTGTTCTTTCAAGGTGTTTTTCTTCTTGGTTTCCCAATGACTTCACATTCATTATTAAGTTTTTGATATGTGATAACCCGCTTTTCTTGTGTAGTTGCATAATGCTATAAACTTTCCTGTTAAAATTCTTTTCAATGGGTCTGACAGATTTTGGTAAGCTGTGTTTTCAATTTCATTCAAATCTAGAACTTTTTAGTTTCCTTTTTGATTTCTCACTTGACGTAATTTTTCTGTGCTGCTGTGTTTCTTACTTTCCTGAGTCTCTGTCTCTTCTATAGTTTCTGTCACTCAGAGTATCCTGCCTTTTTTCTTTGTGGCCAGATAAAATGGGCAGTGGTATTTCAATTTTTCTATATTGGCTGAAATGCTTTCTTTGCTATGATCTATTTTAGAAAAGTTCAATGGGCTGCTGAGAATGTGTGTTCTTTAGTAATTAGGTAGAATGTTCTATAATCGTCTTTTAGTTCCATTTGATTCATGATGTCATGAGTTATATGGTTTGATTTTTTATAAAAGTTCTACTGGGGACAATGGAGTATTTAAGTCACTCACTTAATTATTGTGATTAATTTGAATTTTAGGTCCATTAGCAATTTTTTAAAAATTGGATGACCCTGTGTTCCTGAATTTTGTTTTCAGTACTTCATTCGAAATTCATGTCTATGCTCTTCAAAGAAATATGTGCATATTTTGGTTTTCCATTATCAAATTGCTTTGTATCAGGGTAATATTGATATAGTAGTATGATTTTACATTCCTTTCTATTTTGTGGAATTATTGGATGTTATTGCTATTATCTTGTCCTGAATCATTTGGGAGCTTTCAGCAGTGAAAGCCAGTGGGCTTCCTTTGTTGGGAGGTATTTAATTACTAATTTAACCTCATTGCTTGTCATGATGTCTTTGAAGACTTTATGTAGTTAGTCCTTAATTTTGTCTGTTGTAGTTCTCTATAAATTTGTCCATTTCTTCCTGGTTTCCAAGCATTTTGGAATATAATTTTGAACCTATTTCCCAACAATCCTCTGAATTGTATTGAAATCTATATTAACAACATCTTACTTTTTAAATGCTTCAAAAATTAATGAGTATGAGTGTTTTCCCTCCATGCATATCAGAGCACCAATGTGTGCAATGCCTGCAGAAGCCAAAATATGCATTGGAGTTCCTAGAACTGGAGTGATGAGTTAGTCTCTATGTGGGTGCTAGAGACTGAACACAGGTTCTCTGCAAGAGCAGCCAGTGCTCTTACCTGGTGAGATATCTCACCAGCCCCAATTCTCCTTCCTTTTGATTCCTATCCCAAGATGGGGCCTATGCAATAAACTCAACCCCATTATTTTATTAGAACATATCTGACCTTTCATGACATGGATTTTGATAATCTGTATAATAAAATTATGAGTCTCACCATATCATTCACAAGTATTTGAAATTGTTGTATTTTCTTATTAATTATTCACTTTATTAAGATTTATTGTCTTGTGGTGTCCTCCATATGTATTTCTTTTATTATATTGTATACAATTAATTGAAGTTTTATGAATTTCATACAGTACATCTTAATCATATGTAGATCGGCTCCCCCGTCACCACCCCAACCATATCTCCCCTACCAATTTCATCCATTTTGTCATATATATTAAGGACTATCAATTCAAGTTTGTGTACTCAAACTTCCCTCAGTGCAAATTTGCCTACTGAGGTCTATTTACTCTATCTAGAGTCTCTGCCTTAAACAAAATCAACTCTCTCTAACCCAGGAGTAATCAGATGCCAATAGTTCTTTGGCTAAGATTTCTACCTGCTGCACATTTGTCCAGTTTTATGCTGGGATTTTTGTCTGACCGAGTTTCCATTGGTCTTCTGCTTGCTGACACGATTGCTGTAAGTTTACATGAACACGTTACCAGAGGCTTAGCAGACTCTGTCTCCTTATGGTCATGCACTACCCCGGCATTTACAATTTTCTACCCCCGTCTACACAATGCTATTTGAGGCATGGATGGGTGAGGTTTAACGCAGGAGTACTAACAAGGGGCACACTCTCTACAGTCTCTAATTTTCTACATTTTGGACATTTGTGACCAGTGTGCATCACATTCTGTTACATCAGGAAGCCTCAATGGTGACAGCTTAGTATTCTCTCTATCTCCTGTTCTGCAGTTTGCCATGAGCCTTATGTATAGAGGTCAATTGTGTGTGTCATTTAGGGATGGGCATTTCTCAAATGCTTATTTTCTGTGTGTGACCAGTTGTGGAACTCTGTAATAGTCTTCACTTGTGGTAAAAAGAAGTTTTGTATATGAATGATGAATAGTATACTTGCCGATAAATATAAGGGTTAATATTTAGCATACAGAAAGAAATTGCATTTGTCTAGAGTTTGTCCTTTGACCTGTGATCTCTCCTACTCTGTGTACTTGGCTGTTTACAGTACCACACTCGAGTTCACTCCCATTGAGAGGGCTGTAAGCTCTATTACATAACTGTTGATTATCCCCAAGATAATTACTGCACCACTATAACTTATTGTGCCACTTGTTGTAATGGTTAATCAGCTTTAAGCTGGGGTTGGACCATTAATTGACCTTCTTCCTTGGCATCTTGTATGGTATCCTCTTGAACTATGAGAGCTAGCAAGTTTATATGAACAAATTTAGAAAAGAGGATGCTTCCAGGTCAGCCCCACTGCTCCAAGTCCTGTGTCCCAAGTCTATCCTCTCTTTGGAATGCCTTTGGTCTTACCTTCTGTTTGGAGGTAATAAGTGGCCGTGGAAATAGCCTGTGTTGTTTTGGAACTCTGCCTGGCTATGTGCTCTTGTTATATAGCTTTCTTGTTATATAGAGTTCAGGTGTACACATGTACTCATGTTCCAACGTTGTGTGTGTAATATTCAGTAGATTCTGAGCTAATACATTTCCATCTTGTTTTTCATGCCACAAAACTTTATCATTGCTCACTTGCTGAGTTGGGGTTAATCTGTGTTTTTTAGTCCTGGAGTACTGTTTCTATGGAATTGGGTTCTCCAGAGTTTGGTGCAAATATATTTATGACAGATATTAATCTCTGTGACCAATTGGTTCTTTGATTAGCCTGAAGTCACTCTCTTTATCTCTTCTGATTAGTTTTAATTTGAAGAATTATAAAACTTTCTTGCTTCTTAGATTCATTTGCTTGAAATACTTTTCTCTATTCTTTCACCCTAAGGTAGTGCCTATCCTTGAAGATGAGATGAGTTTCTTGAAGACAAAAAAAGATGCGTTCTCTTTCTTAGTCATGCTGCTATAGTATGTCTTTTGACAAGAGAGTTAGGGTCATTGATGTTAGTGTAATTGTTGAAATATGTGTATTGGATTCTGTCATTTTAATTTCTTTGTTTGTGACCCTGTTTTGTATTTCCATTATTATTCCTTTCTTGGTTTTCTTTCTGTAGCCTCTTGGATATGCTCATTCCTTTTTCAGTCCTTTGTATTGCTTTGAGGATTCTCTGAAGGGGCTGTTTGGTGTACATGAATTCTTTAAAATTATGGAGCAGTTCACAAATTTGCATGTCAGCCTTGCTCAGGGGCTGTATTAATCTACTCTGTATCATTTCAATTTTATTATACACACTGCCAAACCGAGCAATTCACATATTTGTAACACCATGAATATGTCTGAATTCACCACCACTCTCTGCAAAGCTAAGATCCTCTGAATAAATTTGAGAGCAGTATTTTTCCATAGCTGTAAATAATTAGAAGGTAGTTTGATGCTTTCTTAATTTAGATAAACAAAATTAGTGTGTTCTTCCCAAACACCTCTTATTTCTTGATGCATGAATAATTGACAAGAATTGCAGCACAAGTAATGGATTCTTTTCTGTGTAATGAAGCTGTCCATTCAGATGGCATTTACTTTCCCCCCATAACAGCCAGGCCACTATTACACATTACATAATTTCCCTTATTTTTTTCTCCAGCAGGCTGGTTTTGTAGTTGAGTTAAGGGATAGAGAAGCCCATTGGTGACTTGTCTCTACCAGCATCCTACATAGCACCTTCCAACACTATGAAAATTAGTCAAGAGAAAGTAAACATTCTTATCATTTCCAGTTTGGTTTATCTATCTTGCAAACAAGAAGTGTGGTGGCTTCAGCGAATTCCTCTTAATATATATCTCTTGCAGGTAACTGCAAGTAATGCAAGAGCTTGTACTGTTATTATGAGTAGTGTGGGTACTCTCTGCCCAACAACTGAAAAGAAGGCATCTTATATACCTTGTATATTTGTTATTTTACTAAGCCACAACTTCTAGGAGATGCTTTGTGCAGCCTTACTCTTTACTCTTTCATTTGTATATGTAAAACCAAACTCAGAATTTGGTACATTGACTTTTGGAAAGATGACTCCAAATGTCTATCAAAGATCACAGAGAGTGTAGACCACAAGGAACCACTACAAATCTCTCGCTAGTCCCGATTTTATGTTGTAATTTCTCTATGTCTTCTTCTCTCCTTCCTACTGAATCTCAGTGCATAAAGTTCTGGAAATAGTACACAGTATACCTCAGATTCACTGTAGTTAATATAAATATATAGACCTCAGTTATTGACTTTTTGTTGATTGAAAAGCAAAGCATGTAATAATATTTCTTTCAGGAAACATTAACCTGAAAAATTACAAGTCCTTTACAGTTACCTCATTTCCATGATTGATATTATTAGAAAGAAATTAAATAGATTTATTTATGTCTTATATTAGTGGGCACAGTATCAGCAAGATGATAATATTTTTATTACGAATGAAGATTGTGTACATACATAATTTTTTCCTTATTGTGTACTTCATTAATATCACAACTGATAAAGTCCAAATTATTGTGTTTTACACAATTTAAAATTCTACATAAGATTTATTATTTATATTTTATATATTTATTAAATATATTCTGATATACTCATTCACAGATATAATTCACAGTGTCAAAATTTTATAATTAACACTTCTGTCTTCATAAATATTTTTAAAATTCAGTTAATTTTTTAAGATTCCTAAAAGAAATTAAGAAGTAATCTGCTGCATGTCAAAGATCCTGATCAAATAAGATTAGTTAAAATTCTTGTAATTTTACATTGTTTCAGAGACTCTGGGTTCCTTCTATACATTGCTAAACTGTAGAGTATTTAGCACGAACTGTGCTACAGACTCCTCTGTATTTGTGAATAATTTCGATGCAAATATTTCTTAATGGGTGAACATTATAAAATTCAAATATCATTGTCCATTCTAAAGCTTTACTGGGAAAGTGCCACATCCCTTTGATGCCCACCATTTCTGGCTGTTTTGATTGAGATCAGTGGAGAGCAAAAGTCAGAGACAGAGACCAGGTGAGTCACAAAACTGACAACATATACTACTGAGTTCCACACAAATAAATTTACTAGATATTTTGCACTATGATATGCATTTTTTCAGACAAATTAAATGTGGAGGCTGGAGAACTAGTGGTTAAGAGCACTAACTGCTCTTGCACAAGTCCTAGGTTCAATTCCCAGCACCCACATGATGGCTAGCAACTGTCCATAACTCGAGTTCCATGGGGATCTGATGCCCTCTTCTAAACCTCCACATGCATCTTCTGACCTCTACAGGCACCGCAAGACACAAATGCACCCACCTACATGCAGGCAATACATTCATATACATAAAGTAATGAATAAAATATAAAAATATTCATTAAATTTTGCTTTGAAATGAAACACCAATATTTGAAAATTTGATTGGTTGAGTAATAGCCATAGAAAGACCACACTATAATTATGCATATTGAAGTCCAAAATGAAGGTGACTATTCATGAGCCTAGTATTCTAGAAGCCAGGTGACTACAAAAGGATTTGGGAAATTTGTTGTTTTGCATAAGCATTTGGGTATTTCAGTTGGGGAGGACGGACTATTTCTGGATGCACAGGGTGATGATCACTACATAAAGAGGGATATGCAGTTAACATGACTAAAATACACACCAAATAACAGAGATGATCAGTATTGAATGAATATTGAATGGGGGTTTGTTTAGCATTAGTTGAAGAGATGAAAGTTCAAATTCTTTGATGGTAATAATATAATCCATGCTTTGCTTTTTTCTCACATTGCATTCATTTATTTCTTTCCTTCCCTGTGTTTGCGTGGTTGCTTTTCATATTTGAGGGGTTATTGTCAATAACCTCACTTATGTAAACAGGCACTCTGAATATAACTGTTGCATAAACTAAAACTGTTGAAGATGCAGCAAAGAATGCTTTTATTTTTATTTTATGTGGTATTAATTGAATCCAGGGCCCCAATTTCTCAATCCCTGAAATAGTTTTCACATAAAGTTTAAGACAGTTCTTCAACCCACAGAAAATGAATGTTCATTAGCTGATCCTTCTCTCTGTTTCCTCAGTAGTATGTTGCTTAAACACCAACATCCTCAGTTGGTGTATCAAAACTGATCCTACCTCCACTTCCTTTGTGAGGTCATCCTATAATGTAAAATATTACTTTTATTGCCTTAACAAATACTCAGCTCAGAGGTACCTCTTTTCTAAGAAACTTCAATTAATCCATCAATATTCTATTGTTGTTCATCCTTCTTGAGGAAACATTTTTGCTTAACTACAAAAATCACTTTAAAATAATGGAAAGTGGACATACCATACTGCTTCCTACTTATAATTGTACTTAATCACAATTTACCTAGCTTTTAAAGAAATGTTATGTATCTTAAATGAACCTTTTTGTGATTCAAAGAGGAAAACTACATTTCTCCTAAAGGTTTTACTTTTTTAAAAGCCAACAATATGGCTCAGTATGTAAAGGCTTTTGCCTCCATAGCTGATGACCTAACTTTCATTCTGGGGACCCACATTGTAGAAAGAGAGTACCTACAGCTATAGGAGACTTCATGTGCACACATATACACATACACAAACACAAAAATAAACTTAATGAAAAATTTTAAAGGCTTAGGTTAAATAGTTTGATAAACAACAGATTATACAGTCATACTGACAATAAAATGTCTGAACAATAGTCTACAATAATCCTTCAATAAAGAAAAGAAGTGTTTGTGCATAGTAACAGATATCATATTGTAACCTACTATTTGATTTTGATTTTTTGATGATTACAGATTTGCGATGCTGCCTTAAGTGTACGAACAAATATTTTGTATACACATGTATTTATAAGATGAAGAAAACACAAATATTTTATGTACATATATCCGTTAAAAAATTTGATGGCTTCAAGAAAGTGTTCTATCTCTCAGTTTTGGAAGATGATTTCTGTCTGGCCTGAACAAAATGATGTAGCTTTTGGAACAAAGATGAAACCCAGAACTCCTACACTGGATGCCAAGATGGAAAAGACTTCCACAGCCACCATGATTTTCCCCTTGATACTGTGGTAGACAAGGAGGAATGTGACCCAGACACTGCAGAACACAAGCATGCTGAATGTCAGGAACTTAGCTTCATTGAATGTATCAGGCAGATTCCTGGCCAAAAAAAGCACAGTGAAGCTCCCCACGGCCAGAGATCCCAGATATCCCAAGACATAGTAGAAAAGAGTCACAGAGCCTTTGTTGCACATGATGATAATGCAGTCATATTCAGAATGTGCATCTGTATCAATAAAAGGAGGAGATGTCCCTAACCAAATCCACAGAGGATAAGTGAGATCAAGGTACAGATGGGAATGATGAAGTTGAGCACCCTTGATACCACTAACCTTCTAATTTCCCTTCCTTGAGCTCTGAGCTTGAAAGCCAGAACCACAGTAATTGTCTTAGCCAACACAGTATACAAAGCCATGGTGAACACAGCTCCCAATGTCTGTTGCAGGGTGCAGGCAAGCATGTTGGGATAACCAATGAAGAGAAAGGAGCAAATAAAAGACAAGATCAGAGAAATGAGCACGATGCAGCTGAGAGTGATGTTATTGGCCTTCACAATGGGAGTATTGTGGTGCTTCATGAAGACCCCAAAAATAAAAGCTGTGAGCAAAGTCAAACATAGGGCAGTGTAAGCCAAAGCCATCCCTAAAAGGTTTTCATAATCCAGAAGTGTCACAGCTCTATGCAAGCAGTTGGTATGCTGCAAGTTGGCATACTGGTCTTCTGGACATTTCACACACTGAACCATATAGGATGCAGGAAACAAAGTATCACCACTTTAGCTTTAATATCTCTTTCTTATTCAAGATAATCTGAAGGAAATATGTAGGACATGGCTGTAAAAATTTGCATTCTTTTGATGTAGATAGAAAATAAAATTTACTATTGTATATGAGAGTTTCAATGTATAATGCCTTTCTCTTTTATGGTGATGGAAACAGTAATGTGTAATATAATCCATATATTTGTTTATTAAATTTTTGACATTTTTAGCATGTCAAATGATAAAAAATATATAAAAATTATATGAAAGCAATAATCTTCACATCTTAGTAAGGGTTCTACAATAAAACAGTTTAAGCTGTATCTTTCATAGAAGTCCTAATTAGTATTCATGTTTGTGCACTGGACAGTTCCAGATTACATTACTTGCCCACTGTTTGGTAAAATGAATCTGTCTCTTCAAATGGTGACTTGTGCCAGTGCCTGCACATGGCAGTCTCCATATGTAAATCTCTACTTGCTTACACAGTAAAGTTTTCTTATTATTGAAATTATAGAGCTCAAGGGATAACTAACACTAAAATTCTGTCTCTGCATATTACCCACATGGGTTTGTGTAGGTATAGATAAAATTTTGAGTGAAGTAGCACCCACATATTCCACAAAATTCTAAGAATTCAAGCAATAGTCCTTGTTAATGTACTAATGGATCATTGAGAAATCGAATCTGAGAGATAATTTGTGTATTTCCAAAGGAAGAGAAGTCTCAAAAACTGTTAGCATTAGGATGATCATGCATCCACCCATTAGGTGAAATTTCCATCAGGGTATATATTGATACTGTCATTAGAATTGCAGCAAATCATTAGATAAATGAGGATAAAGAAGATATTTTCTATTGTTGAGTCGTTCCACCAAGGAATATACATTCTAACTCATTAGTTATTTTCTCTTTTTTGTAATCTGTGTAAGTTAAATGTATAGGGAGGTCAAATCACTTGTATGTTGAGAATTTTTTCAGGAATATTTTTACTTATATGTGGTAAAATAATATTCACATTAATTCTTCATATGACAATGTGAGTAACATGTTAAAAATTGCATTTTGGAATCTTGTACGAGCTAGGAATAAAATCTCTGAATAATAATTCCACATATTCTGTTTCTGTCACCTGATCTTAGCAAGTCTGAGAGGGGTGAGAAGAAATCTAAAAATGATTTAAATTTGCATTTCCCTAAATAGTAATGATGTTGCATGTTTTTGAAGACGTTTCTCAGCCATCTTTTCTTTTACAAACTCTCTGCATAGATCCTTAGCCCATCTTTTAATTGGGTCACTTGTTTTGTTGATTGTTTTTTGAGTTCTTTATTTAATCTGGGTGTTAAACCTCTGTCAGATGTGACACTGGTGAAGATCTTCTCCCTTTCTGTGGGTTTTCTTTTTGCTTCCAAAGTTGTTTCTTTTGCTATACATAAGTTTTCACTTTAACGAGGTCCCACTTGATGACTGACCTCAATTCCTGAGCAAAGGCTCTCAGATTTCGATAGTACTTTCCTTCACCTATCTTGTAGGTTACTATCAAATTTTTTCTTCTAACAGTTTCAGAGTTTCAGGTTTCACACCAAGTTCCTTAATCCACTTGAGGTTTACTTTTGTACAAGGTGAAAGATATGAGCCCAGTTTCATTCTTCTACAGGTGGAGATCCAATTTTGCTAGGACGATTTGCTGAAGGTAATATCATTCCTTCAGTGAGTGTTCTTGATCACTTTGTAAAATATCAGGTGACTAAAATTTTATGTACTCATGTTTGAGGCTTTGGTTATATTCCCTTGGTCAATGAGTCTATTTTTTTTTGCCAGTACCATGCAGTTTTTATGACTCTAGCACTGCAATATAGTTTGAAATCTGGTATATTAATTCCCTCTGCATTGCACATTGTGTTCAGGGATGTTTTGGATATCCAGAGTCTTTTGTGCTTCCATATCAATTTTCAGATTTTTTTCTTCTCTTTAAAGATTATCATGGGGATTTCGAATGGGATTGCATTGAATGTATATATTGCTTTTGGTAGGATGGTCATTTTCACAATATTAATTCTTACAATCCCTGACCATGGAAGTCCTTCCATCTTCTGGAATCCTCATCAATCTCTTCAAAGATCTAAATTTTTCAGTGTAGAGATATTAATGTCTTTGATCAAGTTTATTCCTAGACATTTTCCATTTTTGAGGCTACTTTTGATGGCAGAGGTTCCTTGTACACTTTCTCCAATTGCTTGTTATTGGTATGTAGAAGGCTACTATTTTTGTACATTAATCTTGTAACCTACCACTTTCCTGAAAGTTTTAATAATTTCTATGAGTTTTCTGGTGGAATTTTTGGCATCTTTTTGGTATAATAACATGCCTTCCTCCAAAAGGAATAACTTGACCTCTTCTTTTCTGATGAATACTCCTTTATCTTCTGTCTCTTATCTTATTGCACTAGCAAGAGTTTCAAACACTACATTAAAAAGAGTGGAGATAGTGGACAGCATTTTCTGGTTCCTGATTTTATTAGGACTTCTTCCTGTTTTTCTCCATCCAGAATAACATTAGCTGTGAGGTTTTTTCAATATCTTTAATTATGTTCAGATATGTTCCCTCAAGTCCAATTCTCTCTGAGACTTTTAACATAATTGAATGTTGAATTTTGTCAAAGGCCTTTCCTGCATCTATTGAGATGACCAGGTGATTTTTGCCTTTGAGCTCCTTTATGTGCTTTATGACATTCATTGACATACGTATACTGAACCACCCCTTCATCTCTGGAGTAAAGACAACTTGATCATTGTGGATAATCTTTTTGATGTGTGCCCATACGTGGCTTGCAAGTATTTTGTTCAGAATTTTTTCATCTATGTTCATTAAGGATATGGGTCTCTAGTTTTATTTTTTGGTTGTATTGTTACCAGGTTTTTGGTATTAGAGTGATGCTGGCTTCATAGAAGGAATTTGGAAGTTCCCCATCTGTTTCTATCATTTTTGGAATAATTTAACTAGTATTGGATATCAGTCTTTGAATGTCTGGTAGATTTCTTCTGTAAACACATCTAGGCCTGGGCTTTTTTCATAGGGAGGTTTTCTATTACTGTTTCAGTTTCCTTACATATGCTTGTTTAATCTGTTGATATCTCCTTGATTTACCTTGGTGATTCCCATAATTTTAGTAATGCATCCATTTCTTTAAGATTTTCAAATTTAATAGCATATAGCTTTTTAAAGTATTCCCTTATAATGTTCTGAACCTTTCTGTTGTCCGTTGTCATGTCTTCCCTTTCATGTCTGATTTTGATTTGGAGGTGCTCTTTATTTCTTTTGGTTAACTGGGCCAAAAAATCTGTCTAAGTTGTTTAACTTTGCAAAAACCTGCTCTTGGATTCATTGATTCTTTGCATTGTTTTCTTTGTTTCAATTTCACTACTTTCTATTCTGATTTTTGTTATTTTTTTCTTGCTGCTGGATTTCAGTGTCATTTGTTTTTATGTTTCAAGATTCTGGAGTTGCAATGTTAAATCTTTCATTGGTGCTGTTTCTCATTTTGACTGTAGGCATCTAATGTAGGCACTTCCCCAGTAGGACTGCTTTTAAAGTGTCTCTCACGTTTTGTTGCATTGTATTGTCCTTTTTGTTTAATTCAAGGAATACTTTTATTTCTTAATTTCTCCTTTGACCTATTCATCATTCTTAAGTGTGTTCTTTAGTCTCCACGAGTTCATGAAATTACTAAGACTTCTTCCAGTGTTGATTTTAAGCTTTATTGTATTGTGATTTGATAGGATGCATAGAATTATTTCAATTTTTGGTATTTGTTAAAGTTTGCTTTGTGATGCATTATATGGTCAATTTTGGAGAAAGTTCCATGGAATTCTGAATAGAATGTGTATTCTTTGGAGCTTATGTAGAATATTCAGTAGATGTCTGTTAGGTTCATTTGATGTATGGTATTATTTAACTCAGGTGTCTCTGTGTTTATTCTTTTTCTGATTGATCTGTCTAATGGAGACTGTGGGGTATTGAAGTCCCTTACTATTAGTGAGTTAGGATTAATCTGTGTCTTAAAGTCCTAGAGTATTGATTTTATAAAGTTGTGTGCACCAGAGTTTGGTGAATATATGTTCATGATTGTGATATCTTCTTGACTGTTTCTTTGGTCAGAATGAAGTGACCCTTTTTATCTTTTCTGATTAGTTTTAGTTTGAAGTCTATTTTGTCAGATATTAAAATGGCAACTCCTGCTTGTTTCTTAGGGCCATTTTCTTGGTGGATTCTTTCCCATTCTTTCATCTTAAGATATTGCCTGTTCAAGGAACTGAGATCAATTTATTGCAGACAACAAATAGATTTTGTTTCTTGATCCATTCAAGTAGCTGGTGTCTTTTGAAGAGCAATGAAGTCCACTTCTACAGTCTGGTTGAAGATCTGGTCAATACCATTATCCTGAGATTCTTATCCTTCCTCTCTGCCTATGACGTGCAGATCTGGTCTTTGTGCCCCACATTGCCCTCATGCTCCATTCCTGGGTTTTCTTTTTCCTTAAGTTTTTATCATCTTTGCTTGAGTGCTCCAATTCCTCACCTTTATTGTTGAGTCCTGATATTCTGTTTTCCATTTCATTTCATTCATTGTATTGGTGAGGCATTCTCCTGTCATTTCAAATTGGCTTACTGAGTTTTTCACTTCCTTCTTCATTTCAGTTTGAGTTTTCTTTAAAATTTCTCTTCTGTGAATTCAGTCAGCAGTTTATCCCTATTTTCTTTTAGTTCTTTGATTTGTTTATTTGTGTGTTCTTTAAATTCAGTGAATTCTTTGATCATGTTTATGATCATCCTTTTAAGCTCTGTGTCCTGGGTTATCCCTATGATATTCTCATTGTAGAATTCTTCTATAGGACTGATGATGTTTGTTGGGCCTTCATATTATTATTTTTTCATTGTGACCTTGCCATTTGGGTTTCTTTTTTGTTTGTGATTCTGATTCTGATGTGAGACTCAAGCATTCATTTGTTAGTTGAATTCTGATTCTGTTTATATACTTGATGTGATGTGATTGCTAAATCATTTCTTGTGAAAACTGATTGGTCAGGGCTTCAGGCTCTCTCTTTTGGTTTTTTATTGGAGGAACTAGATGACTCTAGGTCAGCTGCTCCAAAATTCCCTCAGAGGTACAGGTTAAGTGAAATCAAATGCTCTCAGTCTCTTTCTCAAGGTACCTCTAAGCTAGCAGGCTCAGCACAATTTGGGAAAATTGCTAAAAAGAGGCTGAATTCATTCTTCTTGGACAGTCTTCAAATGTCTGGGCTCCTAAAAAAGGGCAAAGAATATGAGCAGCAGTCACCTGGGTTTCAGAGAGTACCAATGTAGTGTGATTTGGAGAGCTCAGTGTCAGCAGTAAGAGGTAGTCCAGAGGTCTGGGGGCCTGAATAAGAGTGTGTCTAGGATCACAGCTAGATGGAGAACAGGATGTGGGATGGAGGAATTTGGAGTTGGTGTGGTGGTAGGAGAGTGGAGACTCAGTGGAGAGGATCAGATTTACCAGGAAAGAAGGTGGGTCTCTATAATCCAAGTCAAGTTGGAATTGAAGACTGTAAGGGTACAAGGGTGATCTCAGGAATGCAATGGCAAGTTGGGGATGGAGACAGCCTGTGATCACTCTAACAAACTAGACTGAAAATTACTCTGATCTGATTACAGGAGATCAAGTTGCAGTGGACAGGCCTGGACTAAGAGTGTAATCCAGGAATCAAGAGTGTTAAAAGAAAGAGCTGGCCTGTGATCAAATCTAGAAGAAAAATAATATGCTGGGGCTGAGGGCTAGAGTTGCTTAGGTGGAAAAGTAGTGGAAAGACAGTGGGTGGGATCATACTTACCAGTGAAGAAGGCTGCTCACAGAAAGCCAAGCCAGTTTCGGGGAGGTGAAAGCCTGGGTAGATGACTGGTCTAGGGAGAGCCAAGGGAAGTTGGAGGTGGGGACAGCCTGTGAAACTCTAACAAACTAGACTGAAAATTTGAGCTTGTCTGAATATGGAGATCAGGATGAAATGGGTGGGTCTGGACTAATAGATTAATCTAGATATCTAGGATGCTAAGAGCAAGAGGTAGCCTGTGCTCAAGGCAAGAAGGAGAACAAGACATGGGGTAGTGAAAGAATATGGTTCTGAGACTTTTTATATCATTTATTTTTATAAGGAATTAAAGGATTATTTATTGATTCATTGTATCATTCCCTCAGTCTCCATTTCATTAATTCCCACTTTGATTTTACTGATTCTTGCAGTCTCCCATAATATAAATATGCTGATAGAGTTATAACTAAACAGAATAACAAACGTTTTTCAATGCCTTCTTCTGCAGTATTTGAGGAACCTGGAAATGTGATATATATATATCCCATTCAGGGTTGAATATTCAATAGTTTTTTTTTTCTTTCAACAGTGTATGCTGACTAGAGGAAACTGCCTGTATGTTTTTAGTTATATATTGAAGTTTCAGTTTTGCATTTCAAAGATGAATTTATGGTGTAAGCTGAAAAAAAGATATCTGAGCTTACTTTAGTAAACAAAATTTTTAAGCAGTCTGCAAATGATGGTACTTGAATGAACTCTATTGGCCTTGCTCATACTAACAACACTGATTTTAAAAATAAACATTAGTATAAAATCAACAAGGTAGGATTGCTGTAACACCAAAGACTATCTAAAATGTGACAGCAATTTTCTTCCCAAGTATTTTACTGAGATTTTGACTGAGGTATATTCTTAGAGTTTTCTGAGGTATTTCACATCGTAAGTGTTTTAAATCTGTTACAGATGCATCATATACCAATAGCATGTGCCTTCACTGACTACTCACAGTTAAATAAATCTTATCAAAATCTGATCTCCATGAAAGTCACTGTTAATATATATAAATGTCATATAAATTAAAACAACAAACAAAGGCCTTTGACTTGAAATTTAAATACCTAAGGAAAGAAGTTAGGAACTATTAACAAATAACTCTGAAAATGTATTCATAGCTCTTGTAAAGAATTTGAATACTCTCAAGAAAAATAACTTGCTCTTTTTCCTCAGGATGATAAAGAATTGTGTTTTTCACTGTATCTTAGCTTCCTTTTGATAGAACACTTCTGAAAGGGATAAAATTCTACTATTTTCTCTGTATTTTTCCTTTAAGTTTTGTCTTCATTTAACATTCATCATGAGTTTTTCATATTTTAACATCTTGTGTTCTAACATTATTCAGATTAGTGATGTTTGGCCATATTCTTTTGGTTGGCAAAAACTGTTCAATCAATACAGAACAAAATCTACATTATGATTATTACTAGACTGGAGCTGCATCTTACCCTTTTTGGCCTGGTTCTATCCATGTATCTAGTCATTGGCATCTCCAATCATCAATAACTCAGTTCTAGGGGAATCTGACACTCTCTTCTGACCAGCATGAGCATTGCATCACAAAGATGCACTTACATACATGCAAGCAATAAATTCATACACATAAAATCAATAAAAATAATACATAAATATTTTTAAAGTGGATCACTGTGGTACAACAATAGGAGTATTGTGATGGGACAGCACACAGACCATTGTGATAAGACAGTGGAACATTTTGCTAGGTAACTCAACCTTTGTGATACAACAATGGAGCACTGAGATGGAGTAATTTATCATTCAGATGGAAAATTGGCCCATTCTCTGGCAATGATGGAATTTTGTGATAAAAGAGGATAGAAGCTTAGGGGACAGTCAGTCATTGTGATAAGAGAGTGGAACAGGTTGTTGGGACAGTAGATCATTGTGATGATATGTGGACCATTGTGAAATGATAGTGGATTACTGAGATACAAAAATGAACCATTGTGCTGAGATAGAGGAACATTATGATGGTAAAGATGGCAACTGTGATGTAACAATAGAGCACAGAGAAAAGAGGATCATTTTGATGGGACAGAAGACAATTTTGATACAACAATGGAGCAATGTGATAGTACAGAGGAACTCTTTTAGATAACAATGGAGTATTATGATAGTACTGAGGACCACTTTGATGCAACAATAGAGTATTGAGAGAGTGGGGCATTATGACAGGACAATGGAGCATAGTGATTCAGCAAAGGGACATTAAACATCTGCCCTCTCCTCCTTTGGTCTCAATGACAAACTGAGGTGCAGTTTCTCAAAACTGGAGTCTGGGAAACCAGTGTGTTTATTGGGCTTACTTATTTACAGAGCAATGGAAGAGGGTTTACTTACAAGGGTGTGGGTGCTCCCCTCCCAAAGACTCACTGGAAAATCTCCATCCAAGTGTGGATAGTGAATTCCCCACAGTCACGCAAAATGGCAAGTGAGCCTGTCCTTGGCACCTTTCCTTTCTATAAACTAGCCCCTCTCCTTCATGAAATTAGGACTGACTGGTTGGTCGGGAGGTATTGTGATAAATGAGGAGACTACTGGTATGGAGCAATGAAACATTGTGATGAAATCGTAGAGCAGAAATGGAACACTATAATGAGACAGTAGTGCATATTCAAGGACAGTAGACCATTGTAATGAGTTGAGTTGAACACTGTGATGGACAATGGACCATTGGGGAACAACAATGGATCATAGTGATGGGGCTGTGGGCAATTTTGATGAAATACTGGTGCATTTTGATGGGACACTGGAGCACTGAGTTAGGAGAGTTATGATAAGGCAACAATGGAGCATTCTGAGATATGATAGTTTTCTGATGGGAAAATAGAGCATGGGGATACAACAATGAATCATTGCAACAGGAAGTAGAGAAATCTAATTGGACAGCACCTTTTGGGTGCAAAAATGGAGCATTGTGATGGGACATTGGATCACTGGAATTGGAGAATGAACCATTCTGAGGCAGCAATGCTGCATTATGATGAGACAAGAAAGCATTTTCAAGCAACTGTAGATCATTGTGATGGGACACTGGACCATTTGGGTGAAGCAGTGGGCAATGTTGATACAAAAATCAAGCACATTGAACCATACTGATGGGACAATGCACCATTGTAACAGAACAATGGAGCATTGCCATGACAAATGTGATGGAAGAATGGATCACTGTGATGAGCCACTTAACTACTGTTGTAGGATAATGGACTATTGAACTACAACAAGAGAGCAATGTGTTCAGACAAGGGAGTGTTGTGATGGAACAAAAGACCATTGAGATGCAATGAGACAGAGAACCTATGTGTATGACCACTCAAACATAGAGGACAGTCACATAACAATGAGAAAGTGGAATGTTTTAATGGGAGCTTTAACAATTGTAATGAATTGGTGGAACCCTGGAATAGGACAGTGGATCACTGTGATCACAGACTGTACCACTGAGATGCAACATCAGAGAATTATGATCAGAAAATGGAGTACTGTGATGGTAGAGTGGACCATTGTGATAAGACATTAGATCATTGTGAAACAACAGAGAATTGTAATGACACAGTAGAATCATGTGATGGAATATTGAACCATTGTGATACAAAAATGGTGCAGTGTGATGAGACAGAAGAGCACTGGGATATGAGAGTTGATGAATGTGAGGCAGCAATTGTGCATAACGATGGAGAGAATTATGATGGGACAGTGAACCATTGTAATGTAATTTGAGCATTATGATAAAACTGGAGACCATTGTTAGGCAACAATGGAAAATTGTGATGAGATAGTGGAATAATATAATGCAAAATGGAACATTATGAAAAGATAGGCTTGCATTGTTTGGATAATTAAGGACAGTGATGAAACAGTGCAGGATATGTTCAAACAGCGGATCCTTGAGATGTAAAAATGAAGCATTATGATGAGATAATGTAACATTTTGATTGGACAATTGACCATTTTTGCTATAACAATGATGCCTTGTGATGAGGTGAAGTGCATGGTGCAGTGTGGGCCCTGGCAAGGTCACCTGCTATGAGGATTAAGGGAGTGGCTCTTGTGGTTATCTGCTATGAGAATTAAGGGAGTGGCGCTTGTGGTTTTCTGCAATGAGAATTAAGGAAGTGGATCTTGTGGTTACCTGCCATGAGGATTAAGGGAGTGGCCACTGCATCTGGAGAGAACCTGAATCCGACCAACCTGAGACAGAATACTTTTCCCCCAGTTTGGAACCGCCCCCCCCAGGGGGTTGGCTAACCAAAGTCATAAAAGTCCCCTGCACTTCCTGGAATAAACGAGTTTTGCTGTCGCTCCCCATCCACAATGCATCCCGGAGTTTGTGTCTTAACTCCGCACCTCTCACCCCCTTTTCACGGTGAGGAACTTACGTCCCTCTCTTGGACAGGCGCCGAGGGCAGGGACCCCAACAATGAGGCAGGAGGGCATTGTGATAAGACAGTGGACAACTGCCGTGCAGCAATGGACGATCATGACAAGAAAATGTAGCCTTGTGCTGGTACAAAGGACCATTGCAATGTAACAATTTCTTTTTATGGTGAGACTGTGTGTTGTTTTGATGAGACAGAGGAGCATTGTGACAAGAGAGTGGATGACGGAGATAGGACACTGGGGAGACTGTGAAGCACTAAGGTATGGTAGTGGACCATTGTGTTACAAAATGGAGCATTGTGTTAGAAGATTGGAAGACTGGGCAGCAACAGCGCTGCACTGTGATGAGACAGTGGACCATTACGATGGCACAGTGGAGAGTTGTGATGATAGTGGCTATTGTAAGAAAGCAGACCACTGTGGTGTATCAATGGAGCACTATGGTGAAACAGCTGAGGGTTATGATGGGAAAGTGGATCACTGTCGTGCAAAATTGATCATTGTGATGGTAGAGTGAATCATTCTAATGTAAAAATTGAACAGTGTGATAAGACAGTGAAGCGCTAGTTTGTGAGGACTGACCATTGTGATGTGAGAGTAAGCACTGTGATGTCACAGTGGGTGACTGTGATGCAACAAAAGAGCAGTTTGATAATAATGGGACCATTGCTAGATAACAATGGATAGTTATACTGTGGCGTGACAGTGGAATATTGTGATGCAACCATGAAGCATTTTTATGAGACAATGGAGCTTTGTGATGGGACATTTCACAGTTGTGATATGATAGAAGAGAGTTTGGATGCTGGATTTTTGAGATATAACAATGGAGCATTATCATGAAACAATCAGTCATTGTAAATGGATAATGAACCCTTCTGATATAACCATGATGTACTGTGATGAGACAGGGAGCATTGTCATGGGAGAGTGGACCATTGTTATGGGACAGTGGATAATTTTTATAGGACACTGGCACAATGTAGTACAACAAGGAAACATTGTGATGATGCACAGTGCATTATGATGGGCCAGTGAACCACTTAGATTCAACATTGGAGTATTTTGGTGAAACAGGGGAGCACTGAGATGGGACATTGGACCATTATGATGTAGTAATTCTACATATTCATAGTGCAATGGATTATTGTGCTACAATAATGGAGCATTGTGATGAGACAAGGCAGTACTGAGATGGAAGAGTCAACCACTGTATGAGACAGTGGAACATTGTGTTGGGACGTTAGATCTCTGTGATGCAAAATGGAAGATTGAACTTACACATAGGAGCATGTGATTGGATATTGTACTAATGGGGCCCAAAAATGGCACATTGTGAGACAATGTATCATTATAATGTTAAAATGGACAATTTTGGTGTAACAATTGCTCATTGTGATGATACAGTGTATTATTTTGATGGATCTCTGGACCATTTTGATGAGATGGTGGAGCATTAATGATAGGATAGCAGCCAGTTTTGATGTAACCATGGAGTATTGTGATAGGACAGAGGACCATTGTTAGGTAACATGTAATATTGAGATAAAGTGGACCATTGTATACTGCAATAATGTAGTGTGATGAGAGAGTAGATCACATTGATGACACAGTAGAGCATAATTATTCAATAATGGAACACAGTGATGAGAAAGGATAGCACTGTTATTGTAGAGTAGACCACTGTGATGCAAAATGGAGCATAGTAATTAGACAGAAATAATTGTGATTCAAAATGGAGCATTAGTGGACCTTAGTGATGGGAGAGTGGACCATTGTGATACCACCATCAGCACTATGGTGATAGAACAGAGCAAGGTGATGGAAGAGTGGACAATTGGGAGGCTACAATGTGGCATTGTCATATGACAATGGCCTATTGTGATGCAAAATTGGAACTTTGTTATTAGACAAGGAAGCACTGTCATTGGAATTTAGACCACTGTAATGCAACAATGGAAATTGTATGAGGAAAGAGAGCACTGTGATGGGACAGGGAAGTGCACTGATGTAACAATGGAACATTGTGACAGGACACTGAACCACTGGACAGCCAGAGAGGAGCCTTGTTATGAGACAATGGAGAATTGTTATGGGAAAGTGGATCACTGTGATGAGACAGTGGTACATTGTTATAGAAAAATGTATAACTGTAAAGAAAAATTAGAGCACTGTGCTGTGACAGGGGAACACTGTGAAAGGACAGTGGAACACAGTGATGCATCAATGGAGCACTATGATGGCACAATGGAACATTGTAATAGAAAACTGAATGATTGTGAGACAGCAATGGAGCATTGTACTAAGACTGGAGAGCATTTTTAATGGAAGGTGGACTATTGTGATGAGAAAGTGGAACGCTGTGAATGAACAGTGGATCGTGTAATTAGACAGTGGAGCACTGTGACAGAAACGTGCACCACAGCTATGAAACAGTGGAGTATCGAGATAAGACAGTGAGCACTGTGATGGAAAATAGAGCAGTGTGATGAGACAGATGAGGACCAGAATGGTAGAGCTGAATACAGGATACAGGAATGGGGGACAGTTATGACACAGAGGATCATTTTGATGGGACAGTAGATGACTGTAATGTAGCATTATGATAGAACAATGGACTATTAGAATCCATTAAAGGAGCATAGTGATGAGACAGTAGAGCACTGGCATGGAAGAAAGGTCCATTGTGAGGCAACAATGAAGTATTGTGATGAGATAAGAGAGCATTTTTCAGGAGTAGTAAATCATCATGACTAGAGAGTGGAAAATTTTTATGAGACAATATACCATTGGGATACAATAACTGAGCATTTGGGTGAAACAGTAGAGCATTTTGGATGGAAGAGTTGATAGACAATAATGAAGCACTGTGACATTGAGAATTTCTAATGAGAAAATGGGTGATGATGATAGAACAATAGAGCAATGTCACCTACCCCTACCCTGTCCCTCGACTGACCTTGGGCCAAGGCCCACTCCTGCTTTTCTACCTCAGATCTCTGTACTAGCTTCCTTACCCAGACTAACTTAATCTTCTAGTATAGTTTGTTAGACCCTCCACAGCCTGACCCCACCCCAGCCTTCCCTGGACACCAGATATGCCTGACAAAAACCAGCCCCCCTTCAGTATTCAGGTCCCATCCACAGTGTCTTGATTTCCTCACCATATAAACATCTCCAATTTCCCCACCCCCACTTCCACTCTGTCCCTCGACCCAGGCCCACTCCTGTTCTGCCTCAGATCTCTGGAACTCTTACTTCAGACACACCGACTGTGTCCTGACTACTTGCACCCACACTTAGTCAATTCCATTGATAAACATTCCACAGGCTGTCAACACCCGTCTTGCCCTCAGTCTCCCTCCTGATCTGCCTAACACAGACCCACTAACTACTCAGACCAGATTACTACCCTGCAAAAACCTGAAGAACTTTTCATACGTGAGCAAAAAGCAAGAAAGCTAAATCAACAATATAAGCATAACCAAATTCAATTGAACAAAGGCAGGATAGAATTACTTATGAGTAGCACAACCAACTAAAGTATCCATATGCTAAAATGGCAAAAACACAAATTAAATGAAAATCCAAAAGAGTAGGACCCCAGACCCCACCAGTCCTACAGAAGTGTACTACAGTGAAAAACACCCTGAGGAACCCTCCAATGCAGAATTGAAAAGAACAATCAGAAATATAATCAGAGACCTTAAAAAATACAAATAACTTAAGGACTCAGAGAGAATAGGCATAAACTTGTGATAGAAGCTCAAGAAACTACAGTTATGCAGCTGAATGAAATTGGAAAACAATTAAGAACTTGAAAAGTGAATTCACAAAAGAGATATAAATATTGAAGAAAACCTAAGCCAAAATGAACATGGAATTGAAAAACTCAGTAAGTCCATTGTAAACAAGAGGAGAAAGCCTCACAAGTAGAACAAATGAAATAGAAAGCAGAATATCAAGACTGAATGAAAAACTTGAATAACTGCACTCCTTAAGCAAAGACAATGAAAAAATTTTAAACCACTGGAATAGAAGATATAGGAAATTTGGAACATCATGAAAAGACCAAATCTAAGCATCGTGGGCATACAAGATGAAGAAGAATCTCAAGCATATAGGAAGGACCAAAGTCTCAGGCCAGTGGCATTGATCAGATCTTCAACAGGATTATAGAAGGAAACTTCCCTAATTGAGAGGGAACATGCATAAAGAGATTCAAGAAGCACACAGACATGAAGCAGACAGGACCAGAAAAGAAATTACCCACAACATATTATGTTAAAAACATTAAATATACAGAATGAAGAGAACGTACTGAAAGCTGCTAGAGAAAAACAAGTTATATATAAAGGAAAACTCATCAGAATTACAGAAAACTGTGAAAGTCAGAAGAGTCTGGATCAAAGCATTCCTAGTTCTAAACTACCATGGATGCCAAACCATAATACTTTTTCCAGTAAAATAGCTATCATAGTTAAAGGGGAATAGAAAATTGTCCAGGACATGAATAGAGTGAAAGTCTTCATGTTCACCAAAGCAACCCTACAGAGAATGCTCAAAGCAATACAAAAGAGGAAGATAGAAATGTCTATACCCAAGAGGTTACAGAAAAAACACAAAGGAAGGTATAGTAACAGAAGCACAAAATAGGACCAAAAAACAAACAAATTACACTGACGGTAACCAATACACACCTTTCAATAATAACTAAATTTTCAATATCAACTCTGCAATCAGTGACACAGGCTAGTTTAATGTATTAAGAACCAAAATCCATTGTTTTGTTGTTTTCAAGAAACTCAACTCATCTTTAAGTGTAGGCACTACCCGAGGGTGAGGCCTGAATCCTGATCAGTTTATTTCCTGTCTATACGTATGTGATATGATCCCTCCCTTCCTTCTGAAAAACTGTAAATCACTGTATAGGAAATGGAGAACATTGTGATAGGACAGTGAAATGGAGAACACAGGAGACTGCTTTCATTTGTAGTAGAACAGCCTTCATTTGAGACAGACCTTAATTGTTTTAAATGACTTAACTGAGCTGTGCCTACTTTACTTCTAGTGCTAAATCTCTTTCAGTCAATGTTCTGTTTGGGATTTATTCAAGCTTTTTCTATATATACCACAGTAATTAGAGATATTAGAGTGATACAACTGACCTTCTTGTGTGGTTAATAGCCATACTTAAAAAGCCCATAATAGCGTGGTCCAAAGGGACTTAAGGGACGGTTTTGTTTCTTTCCTTCCAATGTCAAGTAAGTTCCAGGGGACTATGGGGAATCTTTCAAAATTTCCTGTGGCTGTGATGACTCACCTGCCCTCTTCTTCAGGGAGGTCATGTAGACCCCACCAGAGGGACTCAAACTGGTATTGAGTCTACAAAGACAAAGGTCAACACAAAGCAAAAGTAATCTCAGTGCTTCCAAGAGAAGCCAAAGGTCAGCACGACATCCTAACTTATCCTCACATAAATGGAACTGGTAAAAGGAAGCAAAGGAGCCAGAGGTTCCCTCCAAAACCCAAGTGGCCCCTGAGGATCAGATCCTCAACTCACCTTGAGAAAAAGGTTATTTGGGCCAAAGGTGTAGTCTTAAACACCCAAAAAGGAAAGTATAATCAAAGATTAAACAATATATTTGTTTAAAGCCTGAAAATTTATGCTGTGTTTACATTAGGCTTAATAGTTGATATGAGAAGCTATTTAGAAAAGTCTCACTAATATTTTCTCCATTAAAAATACTACTCAGGTATAAAACTTCCTCTTGGCTTAGTTCAATGCTGGAGTGCCACCTACATGCCAAAGGACAAGCCCACTATTATTCTTATGAAATTAAATGATGACAAATTTTCTTCTCTCTCCTTCTCTAGGAGCTATTTAAGAGGGAACTCACTCTGTGATGCTAGCCACTCCAACAACTATCCAAATGACTGAAAAGCAGATCCTGAGTACAGCTATCACAGTCAAATGAAAATGAGGAGAAACCCGATACATTTACGTATTCGGAAGTTCTCATCAAGAAATTCTAATGGACTTTAAATTGAACAGTAACTACCCTTGCCTTTACTTCCCCTTTAGAGGCACCAGGACGTTCTTTTTTCTCTGTAGCTATACTTTTGGTGTCTTTTAGATAAGCCCACTGAAGGGATAATCCAGTTGCCACACCCAGCACCCCTATTCAGCAAGAAGCCAGAGAAGTGACATTAGTGTTACCTCCTCAGTGGGAGGAGTAATGAGAATAGGAGGTAGAAATTAATCTGTCATTTTAGAGTCAAGCGCCCTCCCCCTAATATGACCAGTTTCTCAGCTGGGAGCTGGAAACTTCCTTGGATTTGCCAGTAAACTTCCTGAGACTATCGGAAAACAGAGGTGTTGGTGCTGTTTTTATGGGAATCAAACCAGCATTTTTAGAGAAAGTGCAAGGCAGTTACTAGAAATAAAGACCAAAAACATGTCTTACTGAAAAGTACCTAGAATACTTGGGCCTGTGGCTAGCCCCATCAACAGGACCAATAGGAATAGTCATGGTTCTATTAACTCTCCTGTTAAGGTCTTGGATAATAAAGTTACTAATTTATTGAAAACTGGGTAGAAGATTCAGGGTGATTGGTCAAGAATATCACATATTCCTCTTGAAGAAACATAAGGGATTATATTAATGAAGAGGAAGGAAATAATGGAATTAAGAAAACACTTCAAAGGGTTGTATAAAAGTTCTTTCAATATAATGGTAATAAAACCTTAGGATGATTGCAAAAACTTTGGAGCACAGAAGGTCCTAGAGAAAAGAAATAAGAATTGGGTCCTGGAAATAAGAAATAGGAAATGGAGAAATAAACAGGAATCTTCCCCTGCCCCCTGCGATTACCCTGGATTGAAGTCTTTGTTTTCCAAAAGCTGCCACATTCCTGCCTTATGATACCTATAAATTACCACATATGTGCAATTTACCTTTTGCTTGCATTCCTCACATGTAAGTATATAAACCCAAAAAAACTTGAAAAAGGGATGACTCCTATATGGAAAGATATGTCAGTTCCACCACTGGATTAAACTCTTCCTCTCCTCACCTGACTTTGGTTGTTGGTCTCTGATTTTTCTGTAATATATTGAAATGGAACAGCAAAATATTGTGATGCAACAATGAAGTATTGTGACAATACAGGAGAGCATTGCTAGGTAATAATAGCACACTGTGATAGCACAGTGGACCATTGTGGTACATCAATTAAGTACTCTGATGAGACTGGAGAGCTTTGTGGTAGGTAGGGTACCAGTGTATTACAAGAATAGAGTATTGAGATACAATAGTGGACTTTTGCTCACGAACAATGTAGCATTAAAGGAGATAGTGAAGCATGGTGATGGGACAGGGAACGACTGTGAAATAGCAATGGAGCATTGTCCTAGGACACTGGACAATTGGACAACAAAAATGCAGCATTGTGAAGAGACAGTGGAGCACTGTGAATGGAAATAGAGACTTGTGAGGCGACAGTGGTGAACCATTATAGGAATATGGCACTGTGAGGAATAGATGGAATATTTTAGTGAGACATGTAGTATTATGATGGGGCAGTGGACCATTGTTTATGTATCAATAGAGCACGTATATAGGACATTGGACCACTTTGAAGCAGCAATGGAGCAATCTGATGATTCAGTGAATCACTGTGATGGGACCATGAACCATCATCATGACATAATTAACTTGTGATATGAAAATGGAGGATGAAAAAAATGGAACTTTCTCATGAGATAGGAGAATTTTGGTGAGACAATGGACTACTGTGATGCAACAGTGGAGCACTGTGAGAAGATAGGGAAGCATTATGAAAGGGACAGTTCACAATAGTCATGTAAAACAGCATTTTTATAAGGCAGTGAGGTAAATGTATGCATCAAATTTTAATTGTGATGAGACAGTAAAGCATTGTGATGGGACAGTGGACCATTGTTAAGAGCAAGTACAGAACTGAAATGATAGAGTGGACCACTGTGAGGTGTCAAGGGAGCACTGTGATGAGACTGGAGAGCATTTTGAAGGAAGAGTGGACCACCGTGAGACAGGACTGGAACATTGTTATGGAATAGGAGATATTTTTGAATGAACACAGGACCATAATGATGAAAGAATAGAGAAATGTGATGAGACAGAATAGCATTATGATAAGCAACAATGGAGCACTATTAAAGGACAAGACAACATTGTTAAGTAACAATAGAGTAATGTGATAGAGCAATGAACCATTTTAATACAATGGAGCACTGTAATGAGACAGTGGAGCAATGTGATGGAACAGTGAGCCATTGCAATGTGACAATGAATCAGTAAGATGAGAGAGCAGAGTCTAGTGATTCTACAGAGGATCACAGTGATGCAAACTTGGAAGACTGCAATGAGACATGGAAATATTGTGATGGGACAGAGAACCACTGAGATGCAATGATGAAGCATGAACATGACACAGTGGAACACTATGACAAGACAAAATCACTGTGATGCAACAACTGAGCATTCTGATAGAACACTGGAACACAGTGAAGCATTCTGATGTAGCATTCTGATGAGCCACTGTGTACTGAAAGTTGATATGACCATGGAGTATTGTGATGCCAAAACTGAGCGTTGTTATGAGACAGGGGAACATTGTGATGATGTAGTGCACCGTTGTGATGACACAGTGTAGTATTTCTATAAGACAGTGTACCCTTTTGATACAACAATGCCACATAGTGACAACACACAGGAGCATTGTGATGGAATTATGAACAACTGAGATGCAACAACAATGCTTTATAAATAGACAAGAACATTAAAATGGGACAGGGTTCTATGGGACATAGCAATATAGCACTGTAATAGGACAAGGAACCACTGTGATGCTACAATGAAAATAGTGATGAGACAGTGTAATTTTATAATGGTAGAATAGACAATTCTTGGGCAGCAACTGAACAGTGTGAGAAGACAGGAGAACATTGTAAAGGGACAGTAGACCTTTGTGATGAGAAGGTGTAGCATTTTGATGTGGCAGTGGAATACTGTAGGATGATTCAGGCATGCTCCTGGCCTGCTGGCCTAAAACAGCTAGAAACAGTATTGAGCATGCATGCGCAGTGAACACTTCCTGGGACCTAACCTGGGGCAGCTCTCAGGCCCTAGCAGCCATCCAGGAGTGATGAACTTCAGATCATCAGAGGCATTCAGGATCTACCAGAATGAAGCACGTCAGATGATCAGATAAAGACCTCCCCTAAGCCTGGCAAAAGTATAAATCTTGTTTCCTTCTAAATGAGATTGTTGGTTCCACTTTCTCCTGGGGTCTGTGTCATTGATTACACATCTCCTTGTCCCCTCCAGAGAGGGACCCGCCAATGCCAGCCAACATCTGGCACCCATGGCCCCAAATATCTGGTGACAATGGCCACCAATATCTGGCTCCCAACATGGCCGATCACCTGCACCTGGCCACTGGCAATTTTGCTGTCACCGTTGCTTGCATCGCGCCTAGTTCTGCTAACAGGTGGGACCCTCTTATCGGCTCTCAGTGCTGTTCTGCGTTCCCCCTTTTCAGTGACTTCGGCTTGGAGGCCCCTTCTTCAGTGAGTTTTGGCCCACTTCCGGTGCCCCCACTTTCTCTTTCATTTTCTGCTGTTTGTCTACATGTTTCTTTGCTCGTCCATGTGGAATAGGGAGGTACATCTCATTCTTTATGAAGAGCATGGTGCAGTGTGGGCCCCGGCAAGGTTACCTACTATGGGAACTAGGGGAGTGGCTCTTATGGTTATATTGGGGAGCCTTCCTGCAAGATGGACCCCTGCCCTCTTGCTGCCATTGAGCCTGTTCCCACCCGACCCCAGAATCCTACGCCCCCACCTATTTACCCCTAGAGTGAACTCCCACGTGGTTCAGCTCCTATTGATACCATCGGCCCTGCCATGCGGCCTCCTCAAGGATTGCCCCCAACAACTCCTTGGCCTCTTTGGGTTTTCCCCATTAATATAGGCCTTAATGCGAAGGCTCAGCCCTGGATTCCCACTCCACTCGCAGACTCTCACTCATTGGCAAGGCAGCCAATGAGTCTCGTCCTGATTCTCCTTATTTCGAGCATGTATTGAGGCAATGGTCTATGCAGCTCCAGACCCATTATGATTGGTATAACCTTCTGAAGGCCGTTTTAGAACCATCTGCTTTTCTTAACTGGCGCTCTGCTTATGATGACCAGGCTGAAACCCAATCAAGACTTAATTTACAATATGGGATTAATATCACCCTTGATATGCTCACAGGCAGAGGACAATTTATTGAACCTGTCTCCTAGGCCACTATTGGGCGATATGCTTATTTTCAGCAAGTTTCTGATCTGGCCTTTAAAGCTCTTAAAGCCTGCACCCATGGCTTTCTTTTGGAATCTCATATAGCAGTCTGGGAAATCCTTCACAGACTTTGTAGCATGGGTTACTGAAACAGTGAAGAGGTGGGTGGACCCTGGCCCTACAAAAGAGCTCCTCATTAAGCAATTAACTTGGGAGGACCTCAATGCCCCTACACGTAATGTTGTGGCTGCAGTCCAGAATAATGATATTCATAAATGAGTTCTCTCTACATGCGATCTCGACCCAAACTATGGACCCATCGTCACGCTTACTGCATCGCTTAATGCCCTTTTCACAGACAGGCAGTCACATGCTTCTCAACAGCCTCCCATAGACAGAACTTGTTGGTCTTGTGGGAGACCTTGGCATCTACTGCGTGACTGTCCCAGAGCCAAGCCAAAGACCAAATGTCCAAATTGCAACAAGGGATTTCATTGGGCCAAGGACTGCCGTTCCCCATCAGACACTGCTCCTTTAAGTGCGAGGTGGGGCACTCCTCAGCCCCGCAAGTAAGAGGAGATCCCAAACCACCACAGGTGTTTTCGACCCTGCCTATATTCACTCATTCCCCTATAATGACCATATTCTTGGATGGGCAGCAGGTCCAGGGGCTTGTTGATACTGGGGCAGACGGTACCATATTCACTGAAACCGAGGCACTCTGTTTTCCTCACTGGAAATTTAAGCCCGGCCCCCCTATTAGCGGTGTGAGGAGCCAGCTGGACTCACGAGTTCCCCTCCGGCCAGTTCAATGGAAAGACCTAGATGGGAATAATGGCGTGATTAATCTTATCGTGGCCAATGCACCCCGAAATCTCTGGGGCAGAAATATTTTAAAGGAAATGGGGACTGTTATTACTACTGATGATAGGGCCTTTTATGATGAAGTATTGGTGCATAATAATATTGGACTGTCCGGTCATAAGGAAAAGGGCGCCATTCACCCCCAATTTTAAGGACACTGTTCACCTTCCTAGGGTCATCGTTAAGGCTCCTGACCCAACCCCATTAATTGGCTATCTAATAATGATATCTGGGTGTAACAGTAGTCTATTCTAGAGCCCAAGTTAACCATGTTGAAACAATTAGTAAATGAGCAACTTTCCCTGGGCCATTTGGAGCTCTCTACTAGTAGACATAATCCTCTTATCTTTGTTATCAAGAAAAAATCCGGAAAGTACTGGCTCCTCCAGGATTTAAGAGCTGTTAATGAACAAATGGCAAAAATGGGGTCTGCTCAACCAGGTCTACCACACCCTACTGCTGTACCCTGACACTATCATGTACCAGACCCTACTGCTGTACCCTAAGAAGCACTATCATATAATTATATTAGATATCAAGGATTGCGTTTTTCGAATTCCTTTGGCCCCTCAAGACCAAGGACGTTTTGCCTTTACGATCTGGGAGCCTAATGTCGCCAAACCTGCTAAACAATACCAGTGGACAGTTCTTCCTCAAGGCGTGAATAGCTCCTCTATTTGTCAGCTATATGTGGCACAGGCCCTTATCAATGTCCCATCGGATGTCCTGTTAATTCATTATATGGACGATCTGTTACTGGCTCATACTGACCCACATTTCCTAAAACTAATTGCCAAAGCCACTCTACAAGATATGGCCTCATTAAAACTAATGGTTGCCCCTGAAAAAATTCAACACCTGCCTCCATTCTCATTTTTAGGATACAAATTGGATTGTCCAATTAAAGTTGTTGGCCCTTTATAAAATATTAATAGAATGTCAGAATGAGCTTGTTAATGTATTTTCAGATAGTCAGTATGCAGTCCAGGTAGTAAAAATGCTAGTCCAATTACAATCCTGAGTCCAATTACTACAACCATGCTCCTAATCCAAGATATTCTACTTCAAAGAACGGAGCCATGGTATATATCTCACATCAGGGCACATACCTGGCTGCCAGGAATTTTAGCTAAAGGCAATGAAATTGCCCTGATCATGTCAGTTTCAATGGATATTCTAGAGCAAGCTAGAATGTTGCACCAACAATTTCATTTAACACCACAAAGTCTGCATAAACTATTGACTGAACTGCAAATTGTTCAGTGCAAACATTTATCTAGAATTTGTGCAACTTGTGCACCACTTGCCCCATTGGGTCCCCTACAAAGGACGGGAGTTAATCCTCGAGGGTTGATGCCCAACGTGCTTTGGCAGATGGATGTTACCCACTATGCAGCCTTTGTCAACCTAAGATATGTACATGTGATAGTGGATACTTACTCTGGCTTTATCTAGGCCTTAGCGATGTCAGGTGAAAAAGCCTCTAATGCTACAAAAATGTTAAAATCAGCAATGCTGATTACGGGGGTTCCATGGGCTCTTAAGACAGACAATGGCCCTGCTTACAAATCACATGTATTTGAAGAATTTATTAATTCTTGGAAAATATCCCACACTACTGGCATCCCATATAATCCACAGGGACAAGCCATTGTGGAGAGAACTAACAGAACACTCAAGGACGCCCTGTACAAAAATATTTCACAGGAAGCAAAAAGGGATCCTAACCTAGCACTGGTTGAGGTTCTGTTTCATTTAAATTTTCTAGCCTTTGATGACAAGGGGCTGAGCCAGCATATGAACACTGGGCCTTCCTGCTCGGGAGACACCGTTACCCTGGGTCAGATGGAGGGACCCTTAACACAGGATTAGCAGTTGCCTTCCCCCGCCTTGACCCAGGGACGAGGATATGCTTGTGTCTTTCTGAAGGGTGCAACTACACCAATATAGATGCCCTTGAAAGATGTACGCCCGGCCACAGATCAAGGAGCTGCCAAGGTGCCAAGGATACATTTAGGTGATGTATTCCCTTCTCCTAATGTCCATTCTTCTCAACACCCAGGCTGCCAACCTTTGGGCTTTAACGCCCTGCCCCCCATATTAATGCCTATGGACATAGACTCCCCCACATTTCCTGTCTTATTTATGACTAATGCTACACTTGGGTTACCACATGTGGACCCAGTTACTATGCTTGCTAACATAAATGGGACTTGGAATATTAGTCAAGCTTTGTGTGGCTCTGACTCAAACAATTATCATGGCTGAGCCATTAAATGAGGTTGTGTACCGCTCAAGACTTTGCATACACAGGAACTCCTTAATCAGCATCTTTATCAGGGAATCCATGTTCTTCAATCCATGTCCTTCAACAACTCGACCTCCTTGCCAAGGAAACCCAAATACTTAGACAGATGACACTCCTGGCATGCGACCCTCGATTTAAATTCTGCCTCACACCATACCCAGTAAATGATGCATCCCAACAGAGGGCTACACTGGCTCAATATATTACAGGCCACTGGTCAGACCAGTTTCTAAATTATTCTGTCCTCCTCAGTCAACAAATATCCCACCTAAATATGACTAGGGTTGACCCAATCCAATTTGATAACTCCTTTCTGTCCAAAATCTGGAATAATATTAAAACCCTCTTTGACTCCTCTTGCATTGCCACTTATGCCATCTTGGGAGGTATATGTATCACCTTACTAATTCTCTTTACGAGTTTGTTGCAGTATCGATCCCAGCAATGCGCCATCAACAAAACAACTCTTCAGGTCATGATGGCTCTCCAATGCCCCAAGCATGGTGCCCGTAAGGAAGTGATGCACACATGGCTTATGGAAATATCTAACATCCTACCTCGCACATGAATGTACCAGGGTGAGACCCTTCTAAGGGCTGGTGGGAAGAGATGGGTAAGGCTTCCTCAAGCCTGGGCAACCTAAGACAGGATGCAAATGCCAAGATACTAATACCAATATTTGTATGCCAATGATGGGTAAGACTCAGTGCTTGAGGAACCCAACTAAGACAGGCACAGTCTTCCCCGAGGTGGACCAACCCACTAAAACTCATCCAAAAAAATAAAAAAGGGTGCATATGTAGGATGATTCAGGCCAGGCCAGGCAAGCTCCCAGCCTGCTGACCTAAAATAGCTAGAAACAGTATTGAGCATGCATATGCAGTGAACACTTCCTGGGACCTAACCTGGGGAAGCACTCAGGCCCTAGCAGCCATCCAGGACCAATGGGAGTGATGAACTTCAGATCATCAGAGGCGTTCAGAACCTACCAGAATGAAGCACATAGATGATCAGATAAAGACCTCCCCCACTAAGCCTGGCAAAAGTATAAAGCCTGTTTCCTTCTAAAATTAAACAGGATTGTTGGTTCCACGTTCTCCCAGGGTCTGTGTTATTGACTCTGCGCCTCCTTGCCCCCTCCCCCGAGAGACCCGCCAATGCCAGCCAACAGAACGCCTTGCTAGGCGGCACTGTGATAGGACAGTGGACTATGGTGAAGCAACAATGGAGCACTATGAGCAAATTGAGCAATTTGACGGGACATTGGACCATTGACATGTAACAATGGAGCAGAATAATAGGACAGGGGACCATTGTTAGGCAGTGATAGAATATTGTGAGAGGAAAATGGACCATCCTGATACCAAAATGGAGCCCTTTGATAAATCAGTGAAGTATTGTAATGGGGTATTTCCTGATTGTGATGCTTCAGTGGAGCATTACAATGAGGAATGGGACAGATGACCATTGTAAGGCAGCAATGGAGCATTGTGATGTTACAGAAGAGCATTGTGAAGGGGCAATGACACATCGTTGTGAGAGAATGGCGCATTGTCACGGGACAATGCACCATTATGGTGAGACAGTTGAACACTGTTATAGGACAGTGGACATTGTGATGTAGAAATGACCACCATTATAGAACAGTAGAAAAATGGGGTATGTAAATGGGTATTGTGATAAAAATCTTGAACATTGTACTGTGACAGTGGATCACTGTGACAGTGGAACATTGTTATAGGACAGTGGGGAACTGTGATACAAAACTGAGACTTGTGGGGCTGGAGAGATGACTCAGTGATTAAGAATTCTGGCTGCCCTTACTGAGAAGCACTTGAGTTTGATTTCCAATCCCAACATGGCAGCTAACAATCATCCATAACTCAAGTTCTAGGGAAATTTGATGCATTCTTCTGACCTCTATGGACATTGCACTGCTTGGGTGCATTTAAATACATGCAGGCAATAATCTCATAAATATAAAATAAAAACAATAATAAAATATTTTTAAACAGAATTTTGATGAAAGAGGAGAGCATGGTGATGGGACAGTATACCACTGAAATTCAAAGTATGGAGCACTGTGATGAGATGGGACAGCAGACCACTGTGCTTTAATAATGGAGTATTTTGCTTAAAGAGGCTGGGAAAGTGTAGCATTTGAAGCAGCAATAAAGCATTGTGATGAGACAAGAAAGCATTTTCAATGAGGACCATTCTGAAACAACAATGCACCATAATGAGGGACAGAAGAGGATTGTCAATGGGCAGTGGACCATTTTGATGAAAGTGCGAAGCAATAAGATGGGATCTCGGCCAATTTTATGCAAGAATGGAGCTTTGTGACTGGACAAGGGGCCACTGTTAGGTAACAATGGAGTATTGTTATAGAACAGCAGCCTATTTTGATGCAAAAATAGAGCACTATGATGAAACTGTAGAGCATTATGATTGGAAAATGAACTATTTTAATGGACAGTGGAGCTTTTTGATAGGACAGTAGATCATCGTGATGCAACAATGTATAATTGTGATGACACAGCAGAGCATTGTTGAGAGAAGAATCCATTGTGATGTGACAGTGGACCATTGTGAAGGGACAAAGTAGCACTGTGATGGTAAAATGGATCATTATTACATAAAATTACCCATTGTGATGGGACAGTATATCATTATGATGGGACAGATGAGCATTGTGATAGGACAGTGGAACACAGGGATGCAACAATGGAGCATTTAATGAGATGGGAACATTCAGGTGGAACAATGGACCACTGTGATGTAACGGTGGAACACTGTTATGAGCCACAAAAGCACTGGAATGAGACAGTGGACAACAATGATGTAACAATGAATCATTATTCTAGGACAGTGGTACATTGAGATGCATCAGTGCAGAACGTTGACGTAACAGTGGAGTAGTATGACAGGACAGTGGACCACTGTGATGAGACAGTGGAACATTTTTACAGGAAAGTGGGCCATTGTGATGCAGCAATTAAGCATTTTAAAGAGGTAGATGATCATTGTTAAGGGATAGTGGACCATTTGTTACAGAAATGGAGCAATGTGATGAGGACATGTTGATTTGAGAGTGGACTATTTTGATAAGAGAATTGAGAATTGGGATGGGAGAGCAGAGCATTGTAATAACACAGTGGGCCATTGTAATGAGACCAGAGAATACTGTGAAGAGACAGAGGACCATTGTGATAAAAGCACAGAGTAATGTGCTAAGAAAGGAGAGCATTGCTGCAGGACAACAGAGCATTGTGATGAGCCAGTGCAGTATTGTGATAGGACCAGGCACCACTATTGGGTTATATTGGCAAATTGCGATAGGACAGTGAAGCAATGTAAAACAAAAAGGAGACTGACAGACAGGAGAAACCTCCCTTATGCTGTTGGTCAGGGTAGTCCAAAAGACTCTCAAAATAACACCGGCTATTGTCACAATCCTGATTTCCTCAAAGAACTTGAAGGTAAGACCATATTGCTGAAGTCAAGTCATAATTCAGACACAGGACTTAGAGCAATAGAGCTGGAACTCACCTGGAAGCCTCCTCCCTGAAGACAAGTTCTTATTTCTTTCTATATGGATCCTTATATTTACAGACATATCTACCAATCACCACTCATCAAAGAAGCATTTTTTGCAACAGACAAACACTAGCACAGACTTCCACAACTAGTCACACACAGAGAATAATGGTATGTGACACACCAACAATGTAACCTCTAAACCTAAGGCCCATGGAACATAATGGAACAAACAGTAGAAAGAATACAAATACATCTCTCAAGCTGCATCAGCGAAGCTTCCTAGTGCAGCAGAGGGAAATGATTACAGCAGGTCACAACTGACCAAAGTGTGGAGAATAAGAGACTGCAGAGTTCCTGCATAGGACTCCTATATTAAACCTCACCCACGCAGGGATCAGGGATCATTGCAGGAGAAGGTGCTAAAGATTGTTAGAGCCAGGATTGGTGCATGACCATTAGGAAACAGTCTTGCAGACTCCTGCGAACTTACTCCTACTAACTTACAGCGATGGTGAAAGTATGCTCAAGACCCCTCCAAACTCAGTCAGATAAAATCCATTTGAGAAATGAGCAAGAAACTGTGGAACTATTGGTAGCTGATCATTTCTGGGTGAGTGGAAGTTGATCTTTAAGGGAGTGACCCTGGATGGGCTGAACAGGCCATCGTTGTTAATTCAACACTGGATCATTTTGATAGGACAGTGGAACTTTGTAAGTTAACAATGCAGCTTTGTTTGGACTTTTGTGATATACAATAGAGTAATTTGATGAGACATTGGAACATTATGATGGGACAGTGGGCCACTATGATGCAAAAATAGGACATTGTGATGATACATGGGATCACTGTGATGGTACAGTGGCTGCAAAATGGAACATTGTCATGTGAGCATTGTTTTGAGAGAACTGACCATTGTGATGTTATAATGGAACTCTGTGTTGGGATTTTGAACAATTAAATACAACAGTGTAACATTATGATAAGAGAGAGGAGCAATGTGATATGACAGTGGACTACATTGATGCAACAATGTGACATTGTATAGAGACAGAAGAACATTGTGATAGGACAGTGAACCATGGTGATAATATTGTGGAGCATTGTGAAAGACACGGTGCCATTTTGATGCAACAGTGAAGGATTGTGATGGGATAATAGACTTTTTTTGGTCTTTTTGAGACAGGGATTCCCTATAGCCCCAGCTGGCCTGGAATTTGCTATGTCGCCCAGGCTGGCCTTGAACTCACAGAGATCCACCTGCCTTTGCCTCCCAAGTGTTGGGATTAACGCCTTGTGTCATGGTGCCTAGCAGGATAATAGACCATTTTGATAGGAGAGTGGACAATTGTGATGTGACAGGGAAGCACTGTGATAGTACAGTAGACCATTATTATGCAAAAACTGGACCAGTGTGATAAGACAGAGAAAACCTGAGTAGACAGTTAAGCACTGTGATGTAACAGTGGGGCACCGTGATAAGACAGTGGGGCACCGTGATAAGACAGTGGAGCACTGTGATAAGACAGTGGGGCACAGTGATAAGACAGTGGGGCACCGTGATAAGACAGTGGGGCACCGTGATAAGACAGTGGAGCACTGTGATAAGACAGTGGAGCACTGTGTCTGGACAATGCTTGGCTTTGTTGAGACAAGGCGTGCTGATAGATCAGTGGAAAATGTGAAACAATCAAGCACAGTGATGAGATAGTGGAGCACTGTGAGAGCAAACTGGATTATTGTGGTGTACATATGGAATATTATAATAAGATATCGGACAATGGAAATGCAGCGGTGGAGCACTGTGCTGAAGCAGACGTGAGCATTGTGATGTGACAGTGGTGATGGCCTGAATTTGGCATTTTGACCCAAAAGGTCTATCAGGTCCTGATAATTTCATACAAAGAAATGGCAAATGATCTGAGGTCCAGTCTGTTCAAGCTTTCCTTCTCCTCCATTTTCATCCCTCACTTAGTAAAGACTACTTGCCCATTCAGATTCTTTTGACAGATTTTTTTGACAGACCCCCAAATCCAGAAAACTCCCCCAGTCCTCCTCGGCCCTTCAATCACTTCAAACACTTCTTTCTCCCTTCCTCCCTCAACCTCCCAGCCACCTTCTATCTATCCCCAGACTCCAGCACCCCTCACAATTGGGTCCCACCTCCCCTACCCCTCTTCTTTCCCATGCTCCCCGCCCCCAGCACTCTACTACTCCTCCGTTACCCAACATTCAGATCCCAGTCTCCCATTCCCAGCCTCTCTGGCTCCAGCCTCTCCCAGCCCTTCTATTTCCCCACTATCCTCTCCCTCCACACCCCACCCACCCTCTATCAGCAGACTTCACCCCCTCCAGTCATGCTCTTCGTATCCCCATCTTTGGCTCAATTCCTTCTCTGCCTTCTTCCCCTCAACATCCCCATTCTGGAGGCATCTTGCCCTCCCAAGCCCCAAACCCTATGTTTCACTCTCGGAGGTAGTGGGGGTGGAAGGTCCCATTCTCTCCGAGCAACATGTCCAAGACAGAAGATGAACTCTGTCAGATATAGAAAGAGTCTTCTCCCACTCACCCAGGCTTGTGACCTTACCTAGGGCAACCTTTAGCAGGTCCTCATATCCACCCTCATCTCAGAAGAAAAGTCCTGAATTTGGCACTTGGCGGCACAGCGTGCTCACATGGGCAAAACAGGGAAAACTTCCTGAAAGCAGAGGAAGCCCTCTCCACAATGGAGCCCAACTGACAATATCAAATTGTTAATGCAGGTATCCAGAGATGGGATCACATGATACCTGCCCCATTCAGGTTCTTTCCACCCCTGGCCAGGATGGAAAGGAACCACGACTCAGTTAATTATGATAAAATAAGGGAATTAACCCAAAGGGAAAATGAACATCTGTCTCTCTTTATGGTCCACCTTACGGAGGCTGTTACTAAGTTTACTAAATTAGATCCTAATAACCCCCAGAAGGAAAATTGTTCCTTCAAGTCCAGTCCATTAGCCAGTCAGCCCAGACACCTGGAAAAAAACTCCAAAAGCATGAAGTTGGTTCAAACTCCCCAGCAGTAGCTCCTGAACCTGGCCTTCAAGGTCTTTAATAACTGAGAAGAAGAAACAAAAAGGGAAAGAGAGGCACTCCTCAGAGCCAAATTTTGGCCACTAGCCTCCTCTACACAATCTCAGGCCAGGTGGGACTAAACCGATCTGAAGAGATCCTGAACCTGCCCTGGTTCCTGTTTCAGTTGCAACAGTGATGGGCTCTTGCAAAAAAAGCATTGGGAGGCCCTAACCCTCGACCTCCCCTTAGATCTTCCCCTCTTCTGGTCAATGGGGACATTGGAAGATGGACTGCCCTCCGCATTTGGCTCAATCCTCCTCACCCCAACAGGGGGCTCTTCCCTTATGAGGAAATGAGGAGGCCTGAGATCCCCACCCCACCTAGGACCCTAGGATTATCAGGACAGTGTCGACCATCCTTTTTGTTTCGTGGTTGACACTGGGGGTAATCTATCCGTCTGAACCAAATTTTCTGGCCATCCCCAGACTTTCACTTCTACGATGAGAGTTAGGGGCATCATAGCTATCCCCAAACAAACTCCCCCAGTTCTTTGCACTTTTGACTACAAAACTATAGCCCACTCATTTTTTTTCCTCTTGCCCAACTCTCCACTTTGCTTATGGGACATGACTTTCTACATAGATTAGGGGCAACTCTCTTCACTCCCTTTGTCCAATATCAAACTGTGTTTTACCCCCAGGACCTTCCAACTCCTAAATCTCCCACCCTGGACTCCCCAACCTGCTCGGTAACCCTGACATAAAATCTGCTGAAGACCCCTTTGATGTCATTGTAGTCCCCCAATTCTCTCCTAGCCCTACAGTACTTTATGGTCTCAAGCCTATCATTCAGCAACTAAGTCAATCTCATCTACTTGTCTCTACCCACTCTCCTCATAATGCCCCATTCTTCCTGTGAAGAATTCAAATGGCCACTTTCAACTGGTTCAAGTATTATGAAAGACCAGTGCAGCTATTAAATAACCTATCCTGTTGTCCCTAACCCTTATACATGCTTATCTTCCATTCCCACCAACCCTACACATTTCATGGGAATTTATCATTTGGATGCCTTATTCACCATTCCCATCCACCCAAAGTCATAATCTCTCTTTGTTTTTATCGGACCTGACCCAAACTCCCATCTTTCCCAACAGAAAATATGAACTTGTTGTCCACTAGAGGTTTTGGGATAGCCCCTGTGGGTGAGTCGCCATCTCCAGCATGGCTGTTGTGCTCCAGCTGTCCCAGAGAATGGTCAAACAGGTCCTCAGGTGGCCCCAAGCATGGTGGGAGGGATTCCCAGGAGACTGTGTCGATGGGCAGTTCATCTACTGAAACCAAGGCAGGGGGTTATTTAGGGAGGCCTTTCTGGCCATTTCAGAAGGCAGGAAAGTTAAAGGTGCGGTCTTTAGGCGGGAAGGTTGTAGGGCTGACATGAAAATTAGGAATGAGGAAATGAATCCCAAAAACCTGGTTCTGGTCTGGGGTGATCTTTGTGTGGGGAGAAGATTAAGTAGCTGCTGAGGCCTGCAGTGGCTTCCTGTGACCTAGGTTATCACTTCAGGCAGAGCAGACCAGACTCCTACCATGCCTTCAGGGTATCTGGGGTTGCTTGGCTTGCTCAATACCTTTTGCAATAGACTCAGACCCCACAAGCCCCCACTCTTTCGGCCAGGCCCTCCAAAAGGACATGGCCACCCTTTCCCTACAACTCAGCACCCTCCTCCAATACGTGGGCAACCTCTTGCTCTGCAACCCCTCCACCTCCACCTGCATACATGGCACTATCACGCTTCTAAATACTTTCATGTCCAAAAATAAACCACAATTAGTCTCCTCTGATGTCACCTACTTAAGGCTTTCCCCTCATCAGGGAAATGGGGCATACCCCACCAATGGGTTACTTAGATCTAAAAGATCCCCATTCCTACCACCAATCAAGATTTATTTTTGCTTCTGTAATTTATGAATTATTTTTACATCTGGATTCCCAGCTTTTCCCTTAATGCCCAGTCCCTTTATGAGGTGGCCGAAGCTCCCTGGAAGAGCCCCTAGCCTCTGTAAAGGATCTCCATTCCTTGCTCTCTGCCTTAAAAATGGTTTGAACCCAAGCCACTGTTCTCATCTTACTAAGTCTTCTAAACCTTTCTGCCTCTATCTACACTCAGTTAAGAGCTCAGCCCTGGGGCTCCTGTGCCAGGTAGTGGGAGATCCTCTATAGTGTACCTATCCAAACAGCTGGACTCTATTTCAGGAGACTCCTTTACCTCTGTATCTTGACCACTACAACCCTCCTCATCCCTGAGACCAACTAAGTTAGTCTGATGCACTTCCCTCAGGTTTGGACGACACACAACCTAACTGACCTCCTGAGCCACAGAGTTTTTCTCTTTCCTCCTCGATCCCCATGTTTCCTTCCACCACTGACGGGACCTAAACGCAGTCATATCTAACAAACAAGCCTTCATGGTCACCTCCACACTCATTACGAAATTAACCCCACATTCAGCCTGCTCTCTTCCTCACAGTCCAACAGTGCGCCTGAATTCATCTCACAAGGAACCCAATCTGTTGCTGCCTCTCTAACCATAAAGTGGAATTTACATATTCCTTACCACCCAAGTCTTTGGAAAGCTGGAAGGAATGAACCACTTTCTAATAGTCCCTGACCAAGTTATCGTTAGGAGTCCAAGAGGACTGCCCTTAAACATGAGCCCCTTCAAGCTTCTATATGGACAGCTCTCAGGGGCCAGGTCTCTCTATAACAGACCCAACCAACCTTCCATCACCTCTGATCTGTCATCACAGCTGATGACAGAACGCACACGGTTTTGCTGTGTTTTTTCACAGTAGACACAAAGATGTGATGCACCAGAATATTTGTTTGAAAAGAGAAGTGTTTGCAATCCTAGCTGCACTGTCTAATACATACTCAAAGTGCAGTTCACTGCCTTACAATCCTTGCAAGCAGCAAACTCAGCCTGCCCGCTTGGCATTGAAAATTCTGTAGCCGGACAGAATGAAACACATCTCGCCAGTGAGAAGAGAAGGACATTGAAGTCATTCACAACACACATGTATGGTATGTATGAAAGCAAAAGTCTGCAAAGGTCTGTAACTTATTCACAGGCCTATGATACCTGCTTACTGTGAAAAGCGTTAACCGTTTACATAATAAAGAGCGAATTACATTTTAGCAATTTTGAACACCAAGCGTTTAAGAAACTGCATTGCACTTTTAAAGAGAAAAGTGACAAGAAGAGAAAGTGGTTAGAATTTGCCAGATAGATCTTCAAAATCTACATGGATTCTATGATTGACAGTGAAAGAGTTGAAAGATCTCTAAGCGATTTACATTGTGTCATGCGTGCATACTGCTAAAATCCCCAACAGTTTATCTAATGCAGTCTGATTTACAGGTTAGAAACACTTTAGTACCAAGCACTGAAAAACGTGCATTGCTGGTTGATAATCGAATTCTCTCAGAAAGTGAAGTAAATGAGACTTTGCAATGAGTTCATCAATGCAGAACCTCAAGTACTAGAAATACGTAAGTCCTTTGCCTTTAACCTGTAGTCTAAGACTAAGAATCAAAGTAACCTGGAAATAGCTGATGACAGAATGCAAACGACTTTGCTGTGTTTATTCACAATATACACAAAGATGTGATACACCAGAATATTTGTTTGAAAAGAGAAGTGTTTGCAATCCTAGCTGCTCTGTACAATACACAATGAAATCACATTTCACTGCTTTACAATTCTTCCAAGCAGCAAACTCAGCCTGCCTGCATGGCAGTGAAATTTCTGTTGCAGGACAGAATGAAACACATCTCGCCATTGAGAATAGAAGAACATTGAAGTCATTCACAATACACATGTATGGTATGTATGCAAGCAAAAGTCTGCAAAGCTCTGTAACTTATTCACAGGCCTATGATACCTGCTTACTGTTAAAAGTGTTAACCATTTACCTAATAAAAGCGAATTACATTTTAGCAATTCTGAACACCAAGAGTTTAAGAAACTGCATTGCACTTTTAAAGAGAAACGTGACAAGAAGAGAAATTGGTTAAAATTTGCCAGATAGATCTTGAAAATCTACATGGATTCTATGATTGACAGTAAAAGAGTTGAAAGATCTCTAAGCGATTTACATTGTGTCCTGCGTGCATACCGCTAAAATCCACAACAGTTTATCTAATGCAGTCTGATTTACAGTTTAGAAGCACTTTAGTACCAAGCACTGAAAAATGTGCATTTCTGGTTAAAACCCGAATTCCCTCAGAGAGTCAAAAAATGAGACTATGTAATGAGTTCCTCAATACAGAACATCAAGTACTAGAAATAGGTAAGGCCTTTGCCTTTAACCTGTACTCTAAGACTAAGAATCAAAGCAACCTGAAAATAGCTGATGACAGAACGCACACGATTTTGCTGTGTTTTTTCACAATACACACAAAGATGTGATGCACCAGAATATTTGTTTGAAAAGAGAAGTGTTTGCAATCCTAGCTGCTCTGTCTAATACATACTCAAAGCACAGTTCACTGCTTTACAATTCTTGCAAACAGCAAACTCAGCCTGCCTGCTGGGCAGTGAAAATTCTGTAGCCGGACAGAATGAAACACATCTCACCAGTGAGAAGAGAAGAACATTGAAGTCATTCACAACACACATGTATTCTAGTTATGAAAGCAAAAGTCTGCAAAGCTGTGTAACTTATTCACAGACCTATGATACCTGCTTACTGTTACAAGCATTAACTGTTTACACAATAAAGAGCGAGTTACATTTTAGCAGTTATGAACACCAAGCGTTAAGAAACTGCATTGCAGTTTTAAAGAGAAAAGTGACATGAAGAGAAAGTGGTTAGAATTTGCCAGATAGATCTTCAAAATCTACATGGATTCTATGATTGACAGTGAAAGAGTTGAAAGATCTCTAAGCGATTTACATTGTGTCATGCGTGCATACTGCTAAAATCCCCAACAGTTTATCTAATGCAGTCTGATTTACAGGTTAGAAACACTTTAGTACCAAGCACTGAAAAACGTGCATTGCTGGTTAAAACCCGAATTCTCTCAGAAAGTGAAGGAAATGAGACTTTGCAATGAGTTCATCAACGCAGAACCTCAAGTACTAGAAATACCTAAGTCCTTTGCCTTTAACCTGTAGTCTAACACTAATAATCAAATTAACCTGGAAATAGCTGATGAAAGAATGCACACAACTTTGCTGTGTTTATTCACAATACACACAAAGATGAGATGCACCAGAATATTTGTTTGAAAAGAGAAGTGTTTGCAATCCTAGCTGCCCTGTCTAATACACACTCAAAGGGCAGTTCACTGCTTTACAATTCTTAAAAGCAGCAAACTCACCCTGCCTGCGTGGCAGTGAAATTTCTGTAGCTGGACAGAATGAAACACATCTCGCCAGTGAGAATAGGAGAATATTGAAGTCATTCACAACACACATGTATTCTATGTATGAAAGCAAAAGTCTGCAAAGCTGTGTAACTTATTCACAGGCCTATGATACCTGCTTACTGTTAAAAGCATTAACCGTTTACATAATAAAGATCAAATTACATTTTAGAAATTTTGAACACCAACCGTTAAGAAACTGCGTTGCAGTTTTAAAAAGAAAAGTGACATGTAGAGATAGTGGTTAGAATTTGCCCGATAGTTCTTCAAAATCTACATGTACTCGATGATTGACAGTGAAAGAGTTGAAAGATCTCTAAGCGATTTACATTGTGTCATACGTGCATACGGCTAAAATCTGCAACAGTTTATCTAATGCTGTCTGATTTACAGGTTAGGAGCACTTTAGTACCAAGCACTGAAAAACGTGCATTTGTGGTTAAAACCCGAATTCTCTCAGAAACTGAAGGAAATGAGACTTTGTAATGAGTCCATGAATATAGAACCTCAAGTACTAGAAATAGGTAAGGCCTTTGCCTGTAACCTATAATCTAAGACGAAGAATGAAAGTAACCTGGAATTAGCTGATGACAGAACGCACACGATTTTGCTGTGTTTATTCACAATACACACAAAGATGTGATGCACCAGAATATTTGTTTGAAAAGAGAAGTGTTTGCAATCTTAGGTGCTCTGTACAATACACACTCAAATCGCAGTTCACTGCCTTACAATTCTTCCAAGCAGCAAACTCAGCCTGCCTGCTTGGCAGTGAAATTTCTTTTGCCGGACAGAATGAAACACATCCCGCCAGTAAGAACAGAAGAACATTGAAGTCATTCACAACACACATGTATTCTATGTATGAAAACAATAGTCTGCAAATCTGTGTAACTTATTCACAGGCCTATGATACATGCTTAGAGTTAAAAGCATTAACCGTTTACATAATAAAGAGTGAAATAAATAAATATATATATAAATCGCCCAGAAATAAATAAATAAATCGCCCAGAAATAAATAAAGAATTCGCCCATAAATAAATAAATAATTCCAAAACCAAAAACCCAAACTCGGAAAAAAAAAAAAAATGTCTAAAGTCAATCTCGGCCAAATCCGGCAGAAACAAACTCGAATGTCCTTACTCTTTCCCTATTCCTAGCCCTGGCCTCAGTCCTGAGTCTGGCCTCAAACCTACAAACTGCTGCTTCCTAAGCCTGAGCCTAACGCTAGCACCACCTTACCTGCAGACTCTGATGGGTGTTATAATACTGATGACCACTTGGCGGCCGATTGCGCAAAGATTAAAAAAAAATAGGAAAAAATCGAAAAATAATTAATAAAAAATAGGAAAATAAAACAAGAAAAAAAATAAAATAAAATAAAATAAATTTTAAAAAATATAGAAAAAATTTTAAAAAACCCTGATGTCTGGGGAATTCCCTAACCCTAACCCTAACATGAACCCTAACCCTAACCCTAACACGAACCCTAACCCTAACCCTAACACGAACCCTAACCCTAACCCCTAACCCTAACCCCTAACCCCTAACTCCTAACCCCTAACCCTAACCCTAACCCCTAAACCCTAACCCTAACACTAACCCTAACCCTCTAACCCTAACCCTAACCCGGAAGTGAGCCCGGACCCGGAAGTGGACCCTAACCCTAACCCCGAGGGGTGCCTGGGAACCCTAACCCTAACCCTCACCCTGACCCTCAGCTTCACATTCATCCTCACCCTCGCCCTCACCCTGACCCTCAACCCTGACCAGGGAGTCACCCCTAACCCCAAACCGGAAGTGAGCCCTGAACCGGAAGTGAGCCCTAACCCTCACCCCGAGGGGTGCCTTGTAACCCTAAGCCTAAAGTTCACCCTGATCCTCAGCCTCATATTCACCCTCACCCTCACCCTCACCCTCACCCTCACCCCTGACCCGGGAGTGACCCCTAACCCTAAACCGGAAGTGAGCCCTGACCTGGTAGTGAACCCTAACCCCAACCCCGAGGGGTGCCATGCAACCCTAACCCTAACCCTCACACTTACCCTGAGCCTAACATTCACCCTAACCCTCGCCCTCACCCCTGACCCGGGAGTGACCCCTAACCCCAAACTGGAAGTGAGACCTGACCCGGAACTGAGCCCTAACTCTAACCCCAAGGTGTGCCTTGTAACCCTAACCCTAAAGCTCACCCTGACCCTCAACCTCACATTCACCGGCATCCTCGCCCTCACCCTCACCCTCACCCGGGAGTGACCCCTAACCCCAAACCGGAAGTGAGCCCTGACCCATTTGTATTTTTCAGGAGCTATAATTAGCCCTTCTTCTTTCAGAGCCTGCTGTAAATGAGCATAGGCTGCAAGAAAAATTCCCTCCTGCTTATAAGCCAAAAGTATATCATCCATATAGTGAGCCATATACATTTAAAAATAAGTTTGTCTAGTTTTTGCTATTGCTTGAGCCACAAATTTTTGACACAGGATGGGGCTATTTGCCATACTCTGTGGTAGTACTTTTTATTGACATTAAATGTAAATTTTTTATAATCTCAAGGCCCAAGAGGAATAGTATAAAAACAATCTTTTAAATCTAAAATAATGAGGGCCATTGGTTAGCAATGTCACCAGACCATGAGAGCCCATTGCTCCCATTTAAAGTCGCCCCTTACTTTAATTTGAAGTGCTGGCCAGCCTTCTGAGCCTTCCTTCAGCATCTTCCTTCTTTCCGGATATCTCGGTGGGAACCTCCACTTGTAGCAGCCTGCGCTACAACTGTGCCCAAGTCTATCAGGGGAGGCTTGAGGAATTGAAGACATACAAAACACACAAGACACATACAACACAGACACCAAAAATGGTGGGGAAGCTTCTGATTTATTCCAGCAAGGTGCTCAATATATATACACCCAGTAGATGCCAGTGATTTACTGCAGGAAACTCCATGGAGGGCTTGGGAGGGGGACAAAGGTTCAGGCCCCCAGGGAGCATCCGAGTTTGTGACCACACCTGGTTCAAACCACACCTAGTTAACAATTGCGGTTAGGCCTCTAAAGGTCAAGTTGTCCTTTGAGCAGCTGCAGCTGACAAACTGAAGCTAGTTCCTGGCCAGGAACCTAACAGGGAAATAGGCATGTCGGGAGGCCAGGCCCTACAAATTTTAATGATGGCTAATTGTTTGGGAAAATGGATAGCATCCAGAACTTCTGAGATTTGTTGACTGATAGAATGCATAAATTGCAGACGATCTATAAGTTCCATTGGAGAAGGTCATAAAAAGTCATATATTCCTTAAAATGGTCAACAGGCTAGTCTTATCAATTGGTCACTCCCTGGACTAAGGGAGACTGTTGTGGAGGTCAACCTGTGTCCTTTAGGGCCATAGATAATGGGAAAGAAATTGTGGATTCAACCTGTCTCCTTTAAGGCCACAAGAAAATATCAAACACAGAGTTCACCCTATGTTTAGGTTGCTCAAAGACAGGATGTTACTACTGTAAAATGGAGTGTCTGTGGTTTGGTTAGAGACCCTTGCCACTTCACAGCCACAGATGTGGTCATTAACAATGGTTATTTGCTTAAGATGTTCTGCATAAGATTAGATACTCTTCTTTCACCCAAGATGTTCACATAAGAACCTTCTTTCACACAAGATGCTTGCATAACATTAGATATCAACAACGGGGGGGGGGGTGGGACCTTAAATTCTCACATGGTCTGGTGGGAAGCAGGGAAAAATGAGGTCACTCTGTTACAGAGGCCTGAGTTCTATGCCCCAAACTGAGTAACATGCTAGCTCCTCTGAACTCAGGGTGACGGGGACACTGTCCCATAAAAACGTAACTTTTGTACTGGACAGTGAGGTATCTTTCTCTTTACTGAGAAAATGACATGGAGATACAATTCCAATTCCATCCTCCTCTACAATTACTAGGATGTCAGGAATCCCCATACAACCCAGGAACACCTCCCTTCCTTATGCTTTTGACAACCTCCTCTAACACACTCATTTATAGTTTTACCCCAGTGTCTCCTTCCCCTACTGGGGAGGGACCTCTTTACCAAATTAAAAATCTCTATTCATATTCCGCTCTTGGAGACAACTTTTATTTTTTTCCTAACTTTGGACTCAGGTGATGGGCCATCTCCTTCCAAAACCTCAGACATCCTTGTCCCCCACCCCCTATTACCCAACATCTATTACAGGTATGGGACATTACAAACGCTTTTGTTGCACATCATCATGCTCCCATTCTTATCTCTCTAAACAAAATTCTTTTGTCCTACATTGTTCAAGAACAATAACTTTCTACCCCAACCACCTGGAGAGGTCTTAAGCCCCTCATAGCCATCTTCTTCTGATGGAACTGTTGCTCTCCAACCCACTCACTCCACAACACCCCAATCTGGGGAGTTAAAAAACCTAATGGATCTTTTTGCTTAGTTCAAGATCTCCAAAAAAGTAGTGAGGTTACAGTTCCTACCTTTTCAGTGGTCCCTAACTCTTATATTATCCTATCCTCTATTCCTCCAAACATTCTTATTTTCAGTATTTGACTTAAAAGATGCCTTCTTTATCATACACTTACATTTCCTTTCTAGCCCTCTCTTTGTTTTCACATGGGAAGATCCTGACATGTTAATAGCCCAGCGACTAAGATGGACAGTCTTGCCCCAGGTTTTCTGAGACAGTTCCCACTTTTTTAGCCAGGCCTTACAAAAGGATATGGCCTTCTAAGATCTTCCTTTTCCAATATGTAGATGACATTCTTCTCCACAAGCCCACACACCCAGATAATCTGCATCAGTCTATGACCCTCCTTAATGCACTGGGATCTTGGGGTCACAAGCAGTCCAAGGAAAAGGCTTGGGTCTGTACTCAAACTGTTTCCTATCTAGGCCTTTATATAGCTCCTAGAGGGCACTCTAACCCCACTTATAGAGTTCAAGAACTGTTAAATTACCCCAACCCCAAAACAAAAGGGATCTTCTGGCACTTTGGGGATTTTTAATTTTTTTTTCTGCATCTGGATTGCTAACTGTAAGATGTGACTGAAGAGAAACCCCCCAGCAGTTCCAGGACTCAGGGGGACCTTGGCGACTCCAGCTTAACTTCCAGAATTCACAAGCATCTGTAAAAAGGGACTGACTTTGCAGCTCCTTAACACCAATAAGACAAGCTTCCTGAGGCAATAAGCTTCCAGACACCAATTATAGGCTGGTTTTTGTTAATTACCTTCATCTGCATTTAAAAAGCCCACCAAGCAGCCAAGGAGCAGCTAGCTTCCTCACTCCCTAGCTGGGTGGCTAGCCCTGTGCCCTTAATAAATGTCTTGTTAATCCCCCTGCTGAAGTCTCTCTTCCATTATTTCTGCTGGGTCTAGCACTGAACCAAACTTTACACTAACTTCTCCCTCCCTCATAGCACACCCACTATGAAGCCACAAAGGGAAGTCTAGATGAGTCCCTCATTTCCCCCTATTCTCACCAAGGCTCCATAAACCAACTAAAACTTGCTCTCTAGAGCAACGACTCTGAACCCACCAGACCCTCTCAAACCTTTTTCCTTTTCCTCCATGAAAACCAAGGCCAGGCTCTGGCAATTCTCTGCCAAATGGCAGAAAACACCTATTCTCCATGACCTATTTATCAAAACAACTGGACATGGTCTCTAAGGGCTGACACCCCCACACCACCACCTGTTTACAAACACTAGCTGTGGCTGCTTTACTAATTCCTGAAGCTGAGAAAATTTCACTTCACATCCACTCTGTGTTCTCCTCACACTCACTCAAAAATCTTCTAAGTCACAGAGCTTTCTCTCCCAAGTGCAAAGTCTCCAAGCTTTTCTCCTGGACCTGCTCAAAACCCTACCTTATTCTCTCTAATAGAAGCTAAGCAACCCCTCCCCCCAGTTACAACCTCACAAGCTGAGCTGATGGCACTCATCAGAGTTCTTAACTTTAGCAGAGGGAAAACAAATTAACATTTTTATGAATTCTAAATATGCATACAATATCATACATTCCAACATTTTACTATGGATACAGAGGGGATTTCTAACCCACATACATTAAAAAACTGTTGGAGGCAGCCTCACTCCCAGCCACAGCAGCAATACTACTTTGCTGGGGATATCAGAAGGATAAACAATACCACTCTATAACTAATAATATAGCTGATAAATTAGCCAAAGAGGTCATCCTAACACATCCAGACCTCAAAATACCTGAGGAAAAACTCCCATAATTCACTCTACAACCTATCCCTCTCCACCACACTTTCCTAACCTGAGATTCTCTCTCAAGTACTTACATTTTTTATTTTAACCAAACCTTTTTTTTTTTTTGGTCTTTTTGAGACAGGTTTCTCTGTAGCCCCAGCTGGCCTAGAACTCGCTATGTAGACCAGGCTAGCCTTGAACTCCCAAGAGAGGCCTGCCTCTGCCTCCTGAGTGCTGGGACTAAAGGCATGTTTCTCCACACCCAGCTACATTCTTAAAATAGTATTTCCCCATCTAACTTGAGGATAAAGTTTTTCTCCAACATCTCTCCCAAAACTGTAATGTATGCTTACGTACTAATTCTCATTCTTACCTCCAACCTCCACCCTCTGGTACACACCAAATGAGAGGACTCCTGCCTGCTGCAGACTGGTAAGTTGACTTCACCCATATGCCTCTTACAAAAAAAACAAAAATATCTTTTGGTTAGGTGATACATTTTTCAGTATGGGTAGAAGCACTCCCCACCTCTACAAAAAAGCCTCTATGTCTCCCATCTCTTAATTTCAGAAATCATTCCTCTATTTGGCCTCCCCACCTCTCTTCAGTCTGAAAACAGCCCAGAGCTCACCTCAGCCATAACACAACACCTAATGTCCTTCCTTAATATTCCCTGGAAATTTCATATTCCATATCATCTACAGTCCTCAGGAAAAGCAGAGTGAACTAATTACACTCTTAAAATGTTAAAATGGCAAATAACCCAAGAAAATTAACTGAGATAGACTAAACTATCTCCAGTGTATCTGTTGAGAAAATTCATTTTTTCAGCTTTACTAGTCAATTATTTGCTCCTAATACCACCCCTAGAGAGGCAGGTTTACCTTAAGTTATCCTAAATAGATGAGCAGAATACTTAGTATGTTAATGAGGCAGTGAGATTTGGTTCCCTGCAATCTCATCCACTGGTGCTATACTCTCAGAGAGTGCAATCACTGGTCCAGTTAAATAAATTTGGTTGATTCAGAACATCTGAAGTCTGAGTGGTCCTTCCCAAAGGCCTAAACATCATAACAAAAGAAACCCTAACCCAACTTACTTTAGAACTAAAACTAGACTGAATAAAACTCCTTCCTCTAACTTTTACTGAAAATACGTGCTCTCCTAAAAAGCCCTCCAATCTCAGCCCTTTCGAAACTATGCACAATAGACCAATTCTCCCCCTGGATAGTCAACCCCTTTGCCTCCTCAGTTGGCCTCCCAACTCCTCTCCTTCCTCAAGAAACAGTTATGGGAAAGGGTACACCTCCCCTCTCCAGCTCCTTTTCCCCATACTGAGGAAAACACCCCCTTAGAAATAGGAGACCTAGTCTATCTAGCTGAAATTCAGCACCCTTTCCTAACTCCCAAGTGGACAGGGCCCTACAAAGTCATCCTTCTAACCCCCACAGCAGCAAAACTAGAAAATTCCCCAGAGCAGATCCACCTCTCAAAAGGTCAATATGGTCTGAAAAAGTAACTTCTACCAGCCCCACAACTATCAAACTAACTTAACTTCTCTATTCCTGAGTATCCAGAGGGATATGAAACCAACTCTCAATCTCTTGTACTCCTTCCTGGAAGACCTTCTAGATGACTTCTGGTTGATGCCTGGACTTATCACTGATTGGGACACTCCTGCTGACAAAATTAAAGAACTGTGGCTCCAAGGAATCTTTATGCCCTACACCCCAGATGTAGTCCAGTTTTTCACACTGTGCCTGTACTTTCTCCTCTTCCCCCAAGGCAATGCCCAGTAGTCTTTGGTTTTTGGTTGTCAGCTACCTTTTTGCTCTCCTCCTCATAAGAGGACTACTATCTGCACCCGCACCAGGACTGGAACTGGAAAGAAAAACTGCTCCTGGTCCTTTTTTTATCTGACCACCATTATACTACTACCAAGTATCACGAGTCACCCCTTTTTCCGGCCTCAGGTAAAAAAAAAAAAAAATGCCTCCTTTTTTCTTTTCATCTTTCTTATCCTCACTCTAATAATGGGACGGTTTGAACCCCGAAAGAAAACACAAATGTCTTAAAATTCCACTGGCACCTCATCCTACTCAGAAATAATGATCATCACTCTGACTTTGACTAGGGTGGGAATGGAGGATTGGAGACCTCAATAGGAGGTCTTAGTCCTTAATAGGACACTATGTAATCTAAGGGAAGAATGTTCAGTATTTTTCAGATGGTGCTAAATAAGAACTAACTTACAAATCCGAAGTACAAGACTTCCCTGTGACCAGGGAGTGAAAAACACCCCCACTTGGCATATGTACAGTAGCATACCCCAAAAGAAAGAACACTCTGACTACTGGGGAGCATACTGGTCATTCTTAAAAAGATGGGCATGTGTAAACATTGCCACCCCTGTGGTATGAACTGGATCTCCTACTACACATAACATAATAAACATAGCCAGGGGTCCAGAGGACAGACCTAATGGCATAGTATGGAAAATTAGCATCAAAAATCGCACCTTACGGGAACATGAAATTTTGGTGTAGGATGGTGGTGGAAGGGAAGTGCATCAGCAGTCAGCAGCCTTGCAACACTAATAGTAGCAGAGATTGTCAAGACTTCTCCTCACCCCCTAACCCCCATCCCCCAAAATTCAGAGGTTGTTCCTTTAAGTCCATTGGCAGGTCCCCCACACTGCCCTGTAGCTCCTCTTCCCGGTTCCTTCCTGGGAACAAATCTCCCAAAGTAGTTCCTATTCCTAACTGAGGACAAATGAAAAACACCAATTCAAAGGAGTCTTAGAATCCCTACAGCCTTTCTCACTAAGTTAGGGGTCAACCCAAGCACCACTCCCCAATTCACCTTCCTTCTTCCTGACCTCAATGGACCTGAACCAATCCAACAGATGCCTGCTCTCATAAATGACAGCCATACCATGCTGTCCAAATTCAGATCAGATCTGGGGAAAGATTGCTGGATTTGTTCATGAGTGCCAGGTGTCCTATTGGGGAGTGGGCTTATCTAACATCTCTCGGACAAATACCTCATCTATGAGACCTTGCCTCTAGGGCCCCCCAGTACAGACTTTAGGGGAGGCAGATTGTGTCAAGCCCACTATCCCTCATGCACAATGCTAGCCAGTAATACCAGGATTCCTAACAGTACGTATTTTTCTTGTTCCAAAGACATCTTCTCCTGTTACCCACCCCCAAACTCCCCATATGACTTGGTATATCAAATACCAGATTTCAAAGTAATTCCCAGGGAAGAAATGGAAATTCAGTCAACTTCCACCAAAGTTAAAAGGGATTTCAGAGTTCTCCCCTCCTGCTGGGAATGACAATGATGAGATCTGTTGTTGTGGGAGGGAAAGCTATTGGACTCCAGAAGGTACAACACAGCCAGCTAGCCTGTACAGGTTGCAGAGGACCTAGCCAAAGTACAGAATGACATCAATACACTTGAAATTCCAACTCAACTCCTTACAAAACTGACAAGGATTAGACTTCATAACTGCAGAAAAAGATGGCATCTGTGCCATGTTGGTAAAAGAATGTTGTTTCTACACCAATTTGTCAGGAATAGTAAGGGAAAATAGCAAACAGCTACAGGAGAGACTAGACTCTCAAACCAGAGTTCAATCTTATGGGTGGAGAAGCTTTGGGGCTTCCCCTTAGGGCTCATGGACAATGCCCCTTGCAGGACACATCTTCATGACTATCCTGACTCTCATTTCTGGGCCCTACATATCAAAACTTTTGTCCAATCTCTTACAGCAAAGAATACAGGCCTTCACCTCCTCCACCCACACCTAATTATTCCTGACCAAGGAGTGCCAGCCTCTTAGAGTCTCTAAAACAGAGGAATTCAAGGAAGAGATGCCCTTCCCTAAAGGGACACCTCTAGAGACCTCCTACCCCCATCTTATAGACCAGTCTCAGAGGAAGTAGTTAAGAAAAGAATACAGAGACTCCAGTGACCCTTGTCCCATCCTCCCCCCTTACCCTCTTTATCTTTTTGCCCCCAAGACTGGAATAACAAAATATATAAGTTGCAGAAGAGCTATAAACTCCATTAGAGGAGGCCATAAAAAATCATAAATTCCTTAAAGTGGTCAAAAGGCTAGTATTATAAACTGGTCACTGTAAGATGTGACTGAAGGAGGAACCTCCCCCGTCCCCCTGCAGCAGTTCAGAACTCAGAAAGACTGACAGAACCTGGGACCAGAATTTTCAAACATTCATGAGAGTAGGCTGATTTTTACAACTTTTCCTGGGCAGGATCTGCAGATTGCAGCAGAAGGAACTGACTTTTAGATAAGGTCTCTAAATATGGGATCTGCAAATTCCTACAAAAAGGAACTGACTTTTATAGGTTCTTGATTAGATAAGGCCTCTAAATCCAGGGTCTGCAAAATTCCTGCAAAGAGAGTGACTTTTACAGCTTCTTGGTCAGATAAGATTCCTGAAAGAGGGTTGCTTCCTGGCCAAGGGTTTGCAGTCTCCACTTAGGCATCAATCAGATGTCATGGGGAACACCCTCCCCATGAAAGGGCCTGCTGGCCAGCTGGGTGGGGCTTATCTCTCACTCTCCTGGGGCTGATATCTGTCTCCTGGGGAATTAGGCTCTCTCTCTCTCTCTCTCTCTCTCTCTCTCTCTCTCTCTCTCTCTCTTCCTGAGCCAGTTTCTCAATCCCAAGCTGGAGAAGTTAAGCCAGGCACACCAGCCTGGTCCCACAGCCCAAGTCTCCAAGATGAGGGGGCTAGTATTTTCTCCATTCCTAAATGTGGAGAAAGCTAGTCCCAGCTGGTCTTCTCTTTTTCCCGACTTGGGAAATGCCTTTAATAAACTGGTCCTGTTAACTCTCCCAACCCCTTGGTTGGGAGACTCTCCCAGAGTCTGGTCCATTTTCTGCTGCATCTCTAGAACCTAAACCTGACAGTCACTCTCTGTGTTGGGCCTCATGGGCCCAGACATGTGGCCTGGTGCAGCTTTCTGAGCCTCACTCAAGTTTTGTGGCCTGTCTCTGTCTCTGTGACTCCACTTCTGCATAGGAGTGACTCAGCAAGGCATAACAAAATGGCCTCTACCTGGCTACAGCCTACATGGTGAAAAATGATTGGTCCTTCACTTCCCATGTTTTTAGCCCAACGCCTACCCTATATAAGACTCTGCCTGATGCAATAAAGCGAGATCCTGCTTCGACAGTTCTTCCAGCTCGGTGTGGTGTTTCTCTGGAGTGGAGAGGGGTCCAGGCCGTCGACACTCACCATCCCGCTCAGCCCCTGGAGGAGGCTGGCTGGACTGGCTTTTCCTGTGGGACCCCTGGAACCCCTCTTCAACCCAATAACTGCTTTCTTCGCTTCTGTAAAAAAAGGCTTGGCTATAAGACGTCAGAAAATGAATAAATATAACTCCATCTTGTTCTTTGTTCCTTCTAAGCAGTCATAAGGCCACAAGATTAAATAAAGCTAAAACAAAAACTAGCAAAAGGTTTGAATAATAATCAACACATTCCTTTGCCCTGAAGGCAGCACCCACCAATAAGAAACCTCCAAACCTCTATTAACCAATTTTGGCATATAGTTCTTTACAACCAATTAATTTAAAATATGCTTGGCACGCAGGCTCCTATAACCAAACAGAATATAACACTGTTATTCCCCACCTTCCTTTATCTCAAACTTATAAAAGACTCCTAATCTCTCTGCTCGGGGGCTCCCAGAACAGATCCACTGTGTTGGTAAGGTCTGGGGGACCAAGCTTAAGCTTGAATAAAGGCTCTTTGTTTTTTTGCATACACTCCAGACTCCATGGTGGTTCTTGAGGAGCCGTTCTCTGGGCATAATACTCCACCACCCTACCTGCTGGCGAACCTGGCACTCTGGACTAAGGGAGACTGTTGTTGAGCTCAACCTGTCTCTTTCAGGGCCATAAATAACTGGAAAGACACTGTTTGTGGAGCCAACTTGCCTCCTTTAGGGCCTTGACATGATTGCAACTTAACTTAAGATAACTTGATAACTTAAGAAAATATTCTTAGTCAGCTGTGCTTAACAATTTTCATATAAAAACCCAACATCCCCTCTTAGAGCTACAGAGGCTTTTTTAATGAAGTGTCTGCCCTTGCTGTATACAATAAAGTATGCATTCCTTGCCTGTTACAGGTCTGGCTCTGGTTCTTATTTCTAAACTCTAAACTCCATTCCTTTTTCCTTTCCTAAATCTAATTCTGACTATTTTGAATGGGCTTGCCAAAGGAAGTGAAAAATCATCTTTGTTGCCACAGCATGCTATAGTCATGTACCTTTCCAAATGCATAGCAACTGTCTGTATAAGTGTTAGCTATTTTGTTTTCTGCTAAATTGCATGCTCTAGTTAAAGTTATGAGTTCAGTCATTTGAGCAGATTTAATTCCAGGTATATGAGCACTTTCAGTTATATCAAAAGTAAAGGTAACTGCATAGCCTACCTGAAAATGTCCTTGCTCATGTCACAAATAACAGAATAAACTCTGCATTTTCACTAGGTGTATCCAATAGATCTTTCCTAGGAGAAAGAAGTATATCCATTATTTGATGGATGTTTGTCCTCATCTAATTCATCTGGTAATATATCAGGATTAAGAGAGTTGCAGAGTACCAGGGGAACATTTGGAAATGAAAACAGAAGTAGTTCATAAGAAGTTAGTTAATTTTCGGAGTAATGCTGGGTGTGATGGGAATTTAGCAAGAGTTCTACAGAAGGAGGCACATAAAAGGTGAGAGCAAATCCTAAAGTGACTGCTTCAACTGTTTTATTAATAGATACAGTAGCAGAGATGGCTCTCATACAGGGAGGAAGTCCTCTGGCTAGTGGGTCTAACAGCTGACTAAAGTATCCCTGGGGACCTGTGTCTCTCCCCTTTGTTTCTGAGTCAGAATGCCTAGTGTATCCCCTTCTTTTTCATGAAGGAAACGGAAGAAGGGAAGTTGGTAATTTGGATTCCCTAGGACAAGGGTTTGGTTTAAATTTATCTTTAGGGTCTTAATTGCTGTCTCTTTCTCGAGGCCTAGTTGAACAGTATCTGGTTTGTCGGTCTCTTCCCACTCCTATCCTGCATGGCTCTTGGGAAGCCGTTGCACACCAGCTCCAATCTCAGAGACCCAGGAAGCAGGAAGGCCGACAGGGAATGGGTTCTCGGGTGGTGCTGCGTACAATGGGAAAGAAGACCCAGGAGAGTGTGTTGGTAGACAGTTCATTTATTATAGAGAGGAGGAACACTTATATAGGGGTTTTTGATGGCCAAGGGTTTTGGCAGGCAAAATCAGGGCAGGGTTATCTTAAGCGATGTGACATTTCAGGCAAAGGTTTTTTCTTGCTATGCAGTTGTAAGATCATGTGATTTACAAGAAGCCTCTAGCAGACATGGGGAAACAGAAATTTATTATCTATGGGGAATCAAAACCTGGGGTAAATGTTATGGGGCAGAGGTCAGGGAGGATGACGGCATAGCCTGGAGTGGAGCAGGCCAGATTCCTGCCATCCTCATGGGGAGGTTTCTGGGGCTTCATGGCCATTCTCGACACTCCAGGCTGCTAATCATCTCTCCACACTGGTTGGTCCTGTTTAAGTTTTTTATATAGTGGTTGGGCAATTAACGAATAGTTTGGAATCCAATTTCAACAATAACCAGTTATTCCTAGGAATTCTCTTAATTGTTTTTTGTTTGTTTGTTTGTTTGTTTGGGGGATAGGAAGATTCCTAATGATAGAAATGTGATCAGGATTTATGATCCAGGTTTTTAACATCCTGCTGATAAAGTTGCATTTTGTCTGTTGATACCTTATGGCCCTTCTTAGTTGCTGTAATAGGAAGATGCTGTCTTTCAGATAGGCATAATATGAGGGAGAGCACAAGAACAGGTCATCTACATATTGAGTTAGAGTAGATTCCCACAAAAATTTTACATTTATAAATCAGATTTATGAATTTGAGAAAAATATGTGGGACTTTCAGTGTATCCCTGAGACATCACAGTCCACATTCCTTCCATGTGAAAGCAAACAAAAATTGGCTATTTGCTGAAATAGGGGGAGTGCTTAAAAAAACACTACAAAGATCTACCACTGAAAAACAAGCTGTATTTAGAGGAATGTTAGATAACAAGGTGTGGCAAGGAATGACTATCATATTTATGCCCCAGAGGTCTTGCACAAATCTCCATCCTCTCTCTCCCATTTGGCTTCTTTATAGGTAATATTGGAGTATTTCAAGGGCTGGTGCAGGAGATTATAAGCCTGTTTTCTCAATATTCATCTGTGATGGGTTTAATTCCCATTAGTGCTTCCTATCTCAAAGGATACTGTTTTACATTTGGCCGGGTTTGTTTTTATCTGTTGTCATCAGGGAAGCAGATCTTATTCATCCTTTGTCTGTTGAGGACTTTGCCCCACAATTCCTTAGGTACCTGAGGAAGGAGTTATCATTTAACTCCTGTGGGGTCTTTTCTGGCATGGAGAAAATATGGGTGCATCATGAATTTCTCACGGTGAGGCTCAGCCTTCAGCCCCACCCCACCCCCAGGTTTGAAATGACAGAGTGGACAGAGAACACTCTTTGGAAAAGTGGATTTATTCCAGGGTACTTACAAAGGATTCATCCCCAGGGAGAGAGGGAGACAGAGGTGTTGTATGGTGGGGGGATTGCATTCTCATAAGGACCTCCCCAGATCCCTGGAACACACATCCAAGAATGGTGCCCTTGTTCTGTGGCCCCTCCCCTTCCCAACCTTCCCTGTGTTTCCGCTAAACCTCCCCCTTTAAGTCATTGGTTAGTTGGCTGTCAATCACATTTGGAAGCCCATCCATCATAGCAGACAGAGAGAAAACCACTTTTCTATGCAACATCCCACCCCCTTTTATCTCTGGCTCTCACATACTTTCCACCACCTCTTCTTCAATAGTCCCTGAGCCATAAGAGCAAGGAGTTTGGGGAGGGAGAATAACAGGTATAGGATGATATTCTTTCCACTGTGGCATGGATTATCATCTTGCTCCAGTGATGCTCCCTTTACTGTAAAAACACAATAATTGTAAAACAGCAACAACAACAGCAAAAGTAACATCCACACAAATGCTGAATGACCTAACCTATGGGTGTAAACACAAGTGCTTAGGCAATGCCTAAGTAGGCACATCATATTTATCTTGCAAACAATTACCATAGCTTCCTTATCGGGGCTTACAACTTTCCCCCTCACCACTGAGGGTCTACATTCTTTTCCTAATCTCAGATGTGTGTGTGCCCTCCCTGAAGAGCAGGCCCTGAATCCAATTTTAAATATGCTGGGTGTGAACATACCAGACAAGCCTCTATCACACCTGTGGAGACATTTGACAGTGAAGCACACAAGATCTGTCCTTAAGCAGAGCGTTTTAGGCCCATTCTCCCATAGCGGCCTACATAGCGCCCTCTAGCACTCTGAAAGCCAGCCATCCATTTGTAGGGAGTTTTCAGCTCAGTCCCAGCTAGATCTCTCTTTCCATGCTTGAACCATGTCACATCTTCAGTAATAGAGACTTACCATCCACTTCCAGTGTGCAACCGGAATTATAATGTGGCGATTGCCTTTTGTTTGGTAGAAGGGGGCTTCCAAGGATCCCTTGGCCAACAGCTCACAGGGGGAGCAACCCACACCTAGTACTGGAATTGCTACTTAACAGTCATATAAAGTATATTTTTAATCTTTGGCATCTAAAGGCCTAGGCCCACAGAAATCCCAGAATTTCCCAGCTATACTTCACCCTTGTACCCTGTATGAGTTACATTCCATTCTTGCTCCTTCAGGTGTACTTGACACCTCTCAACTGGGTTTCATATCTGTAAGACACTCAGAAGTTAACATTATATACACATACAAGGTCTAACATAGCAAGGAAAATTCTTTTTCATTTGCATCAGCTGTTTTTTTCAACAGATCCATGTTGGGTACAATGGCATGTAATCCATTTAGTGTCCTGGATTTCTCACATGGAGCCTCCATGCATTCCTTTATCCTTACCAATCTAGTTGGTGCTGGCCCACACTGCTTGGTTCTACATAGGCCCAAGGAGGAATAAGGTGTCTCTTGCCCCTGTCGCACCTGTTGATTCCTAGGGCCAGGGAGACCCTGGATCTGATTCCTGACCCTAGCCACACCTGTGGTCTCTCCAGTGACCACACCTGGCTGTTGGGAGAGGCCCTGGCCAGGCAAACTGTCTCTACCCCTCGCACAGGAGCCACTCCTTTAATCCTCATAGTAGGCGATCTGGCTAAGGACCATCCTGCATTGTGCCCTACAGGATTGGTGTGTGTAGTGGCAGTTGCATGGATTGTGAAGTGTATAGTGAAATGCATAAGATGAAGCCACCTAGACAAATGAGGTTGGTGGGGGACTGGCTTGTAAGCCATTACAGATACCTGGCTATCACCAATAGAGGTTCCCATGGATATCAGGGACTGGAAGACAATGGAACAGGGACAGGCACTACAGGAAGAACTAGGTATGAGGTAAGCAATTTTTGGTGCCCCATTCAACCTCATAGGACTGTGTTCACCAGAGATTTAAAGAAGAATAAGTTACTCCTAACTTGATTAAGCAAGGACCTCAAGATTGGTATGGAGTTTTAGTGGCTGTGCTGAGGCTCTTAGTGGGGGAAGAACTTTGCATGGTAGGAGAGGTTTTGACAGATTTAAGTGACTTAGACCAACATGTAACTGAAGAAGATGAAAGGAGAGTAATATAGGGGAGAGGGAAACTGAGAGATAAACAATCAAGGATGTCTGAAAAACTATAGGAAACTTCATTATTTCATAAGTTTACTTAAAATACACATATATTTGAGTGTATGTGTATAGCTGATGGCTATACAACAAAAATCACAGTGCCAGGCAAGGGAACTCTCCCTTCTAGTTATTGATCAAGGTAGTCCAAGAGACTCCCAAATAATAAAGGCTATTTCTATAGCCCTTCCTTGGTTTTTGTGGTGGTTTGAATGAGAACGTCCCCAGAGGCTCTACGTATTCGGATATTCTGTCCCCAGGTGGTGGCACTGTGTTGGGAGGTCTTAGAAGGTGTGGCCATGCTGGAGGAACACTTCACTGTATGTATGTGGACATTCTGTCCCCAGTTGGTGGCACTGTGTTGGGAGGTCTTAGAAGGTGTGGCCACGCTGGAGGAAGCACATCCCTGAAGGAGGGCTTAGAGAGTTCTGAAGCCTTACCAGACCTCCAGTCACTCTCTGCTTCTTGTGCCTTCCTGAAGATGTGAGCACTTAGCTTCAGCATCTACTCCAGCCACCTCTGCCACCATGCCACCCCACCATGATGGACTCTTGCCCCCTTGAAACCATAAGCTAAATAAACTCTTCCTTTAATAAGTTCCCTTGGTCAGTGTTTCTATCACAGCAACAGAAAAGGAACTGATACAGACCCTACTGTTGAAGATATCACACACTTTGGACACAGAAGTTAGCGAAACCAATCAATGGTCCTACCCTGCTATAGAGCCTATGGACCACAACAATGACAAGTCCAGAAAACTATTTCTACTTTTGCAATAATGGCACTTTTACCTTGGGGGTTATCAACAGCTGAATATCAGATATAAGGCCCACTCAATAGGAGGGAATCCATGCCTGATATTGTAAACATAGCCAAGTACCCACTGTTGGAGAAATCTTGGACCCTAAAAGAGAACCTATCACTGCCACTTTCCTAAATGTAATTTCTAACTATATTATAAATACTTATTCTGACATTCACAGATAAGAGTAACTCTCAGCACTCATCAACGTTTTACAACTAACTAAAATACTGAGAATAAGTGACTATGTGGTGCCCAGCCCTACCTGATACAGCTATAGTGCAACCCTTACACCCGAGGCTCAGGGAACAGGGAGGAAAAAGTGGAAAGATTGTAAGAGCCAGAGGACCATGATACCTGCCTCTAGATATGTATTCTAGACATGATAGGGAAACTGTACCTACGAACTCTCCAGAGTATGGTTGCCTAAACAAGACATGCATAATGACAACATCAGTTGACATGCCAATGTGGATGAGGGAAATTTTACATAGTCCCACTTCTAGATGAAGAACCACAGGCAATCAATGGATGCTAAGAAAGGAATAATCAGTTTTCTCCAGAGATAAGCTCCTTCATATGTTATCCATTCCCAAGTAATCAGCCCTAAACACAAACACACAAGCACCAATAAATGTACTCAGTGCATTATATATGTAAGTGTGTGTGTGTATGTGTCTGTGTGTCTGTGTGTTAGTAGGACAAGAACCAAGAAATTAAGAGGTAGAGAGGGGGGGCATGGGAGAAACTGGGGGAAGAGAGGGGTGGAAATGATATAAATGAGGTACTCATTTGACATTCTCAAAAAAATGTAAGAAAAATAAAATCATGATTTTCAGGGAAAAAAAGAAATGTCATGTACTTTGTTGACTTGTAAGGCAAATGAGTTATCAAAAAGAATAGGACCTACCCATAGTAAATCTACAATCCAAGCTACCTATTTTTTCATAAGTATTGGTCAAAGTTTTTGAATGAGGAAGTGGAAAAGGCAAATAAACATGACCATAGTTTAAAGGTGACTGCAGATAAATCCATTAGAGAATCTATCTACTGTGTGGATAAGAGTTCTGTAATCCACTAGTCACAAGAATTTGATTCTAATTCTGACACACTTTGGTTAACTGTAATAACCAACTGTTTAGGTACCCTATAAATATATCTCAATGTAGGCTCTCTTTCTAGATAATTAATATGAATATGTACTACAATACCAACCTGCCAGATGAGATGTGACCCCTCATGCAATAGTGGGGTGATTGCTATGGACGTAACCAATTGCTTTCTGATTAGACTTGAGGTCTACTTCACAAGAGGGAATCACACTGGTACTGTAAACCTGGTCAAAAGTTCACAGTTTGGGAGGCCGTGGGACCTAGGGGGGAACCTATTACTATTAATTTGCTAAATGGATATATTGTCAAACTGCCTTCTAAATACTTATGTTTATGGCCATAGATTAGTGCTGCCCTCAATCTTGGCTAGAGAAGCTTCTCTGTACAGTGAGAGCAGTTAATGCACAGACTCAACTCATCAAAGTACTGGGAATAATCGTCTATTGGGCACTCAGCCCTAAATAGGACATCTATATCAACCTCCCTTCCCACAAAGCTCAGGGAACATCTTGGAAAAGGGTATGGAAATAAATGTTAAGAAACAGACCATGGGCGCTAGAGACAGCTCAGTGGTTAAGAGCATTCGCTGTTCTTGCAATAGAACTGGGTTTGAATCCCAGCACCCACAATGGCTAACAACCCTCTGTAACTCCAGTTCCAGGAGATCTGACACCCTCCTCTGTCCTCCACAGGCACTGCACAACATAGGTGCACTTAAACACATGCAGGCAATACATTCATACACATAAAAACAAATACATATTTTTTTAAAAAAAGAAGCAGACCATGAGGAGGAATGCTGTGAAATATTGTCTTCTGGACATGACATAGCTAGTACAGTCATGAACTTACTGCAGTTATGTTTACCTGCACAAGATCAAGACAACAAGATCAGTCAACATTCCAACTGTATTCAATGGGTTATAAAAAAGAAAGGAAGGAGGTAGGGGATGTGTTGTGGTCCTGAGGGAAGCAGGAGTGAGACTTTGGAAGTGGATATGATCAGGATACATTGTTTACATGTATAAAATTGTCAAAGAATAAATAAAAGATAGTCTGTTTTAAAAGACTGTCATAATCAACCACGGAATTCCATTTATTCCTTCCAGGTTTATGAAAAGGCAAATTGGAACTGTCAAACAAAGAGTTGTGATGATATTCATCTGTTTCTATTCAGGTCTCATCTTCTGAGTTTCAATCCTAAAAGACTTCATTTTAATTTACAAAGGCCATATTAACTATCATCCGAGAGTCTGGATTCTTATTTGTGGTGGTTTGAAACTGGAACACTCCCCATAAGCCCAAGTATTTGAACACTTGATTACCAGTTGGTGGGTCTGTTTGGGAGGTTATGAACCCTTTAAGAGGTAAAGGTTCCTGGGAGCTTTAAGAGTTTATAGCCTGACCTTACTTTCTCAGCTTCCTGTGAGATGAAATGTGATCTCTCATCCTTCCTCTCCACCTCAACAACCACCTGCTGCCATACCTTCCCCCAAATTATTGACTCACCTGTGGAACTATAAGCCAAAATAAAGTCTTCCATACATTTTTTGGTTTTTCTTTTTGGGGTTTTTTGGTTTTTTGTTTTTGTTTTTTTTGGTTATTTTTGGTCATAGTATTTTATCACAGCAGCGAAAAGTAATCAATAGGCCATACTGCCTAGCCAACTCTAGTTGCCAAAAGGCTGACTTAATTCTAATTTCTTACTCTACCAAACTATCTGTGCCTAATGTGGGCTGTTTCAGAACAATAGCTAAAATGGCTATGTAAATTAAGGCAAGATTATAACCAAAGTCCATGTAGTAAATATAATCTTAGCCATTTTTCTTCTAGCCCACATTTAGTAACATTTCTTTTTTTTAAGATTTTTATGTTTTTTATTCGTTTATTTATTACTATTATTATTTACTTTTAAAATTTTTATTCTTTGAGAATTTTATACATGTATAAAATTTATTTTGATCACATCCATCCCACCTACCTCCCTCAACTCCCCCCAGACCCATTCCAACATGTTCCTCGCAACTTCATGTCCTCTTCATTAAAACAAAATAAATAACCCACTAAGTCCAGTTAGTGCTACCCATATAGGTACGTGTTGTGGGGTTACTCACTGAAGTATGGGAAGCCTACTAACATCTACACCCCAAAGAATGACTCACCCTCACCCAGCATCCATCAACTGCCAACAACTTCTCAACTCTAGGAGTGGGGCCTCATGGAGTCCCTTCCCAACCCATGGTAGAATTTTGACTGTGTTGAACTTACACAGAATACTGTCACATAGGAGCTGGAGGAAGTTGATTAGGGCAAATAAAATCTAAACAGGGAGAGCAAAAACTATTTTCCAGGGGCAGAGAGTAATTATGGACCAAGAGTCAGCATGAACACCTCATGCCAACTCAAAACCACATCAGTCATGATCATACTGACCATATCTATTCCCATTGGAAGAAAAACAGAGGAAGTAAGCATGAACTGAGTGATCACCATGTGGTGAGTACTTTACTTAGTTTGTGAAAACCAGGGAGGGAATGGTGAAACTCAGGTATAGCTCTCACAAAAATAAATAAAGTTCTTAAATTGATGAATGAATGAAAGAATATATGAATTGAGGTTCTTATATACAGATGGAATGATCCTCATATACATTTGGGAATTTATTTATAAGTAATTACTAGAGGGTAGGACTTTTAAATTTGTACAATGATTTCGAAACATCTCCTTGCCTTGCTACCTAGTCTATTCCACTCTGCGCACTAAAACTGTTTTTCTAACTGTATACCATTTATGGGCCATACAATATTTTTCATTTTATTTTATTTTATTTGTAGAAATCAAGGCTCCTGCATTCTTGGCAGGTGTCCTATCACTAAACTACCTCCCCATTCCTTTTTATATTTTTTAAAAATATTTTTATTATTTTTTTGTTTTATATGTATGAATATATATGTATATATATATGTATTGCCTGCATACCCATGACGTGCAAAGCCTGCAGAGGTCAGGTGACAGCGTGTATCCCTTGGCACTGGAGTTAGGGATGGTTGTTAGCTGCTATGTGAGTAATGGGAAACCCATTCTCTGTTTAGGTACCCTATAAACACTAACCAGTGTTCTTAATTGCAGAGCCATCTCTCCAGCCCCAACCTTTTTGTACTATTTGAGTCAAGGTAAATTTCCAGGCCAGGCTTGAATTCATTCTAGACCAGCAGGCCTCAGACACGCAATCCTACTGTAGGCTCCTGAGTAGGTGGGATTATAGGCCAGCACCACCAAGCCTCAAAACTCTTTTTAAAGGGTTAGAAGTTAGTTTCTATTTTAGTTTTTTAAGTATTTTCAAGTATATTTGAGTCAATGTGAATTTTCCCTACTATAGTAAGCTTCTACAATAAGTGGGCATGAGGTTTTAAACCACAATATAATGACTAGAAGTAATAGTAAAACTATTAAAAATTACCAGTGGCTTTACTCACACTTAAAGACACCTCAACTCATTCCGTCTGGGAATTAAAAAGACAAACTACTTGCAAAGGCATGTTGTGCCAAGATAAGTTGCTTTTGTCACATCCTTATTTTCAGGCCGCAGGGCGGAAAACCCAGGAAATACTCAAATCTTCCAAGGTTTCTGAACCGCCCTTAGCAGACACTTCTGGGAAATGTAGTATCGTCCGTTGTGACGTCACTAGCAAGTGACCTGGAAACGGCACTTCCGTGTTCTTTCTGCGCATGTGCGTCACCGGCTCCCCTGGCATTCTTCCTCAAAGTTCCGTCCCGTGGATGAGACTGGTCGCAGTGTTGCGACCTGGGGTTTGAATTCTTTGACCTTGCAGGTAGCCGCCGGGGCGGAAACGGAGCCCTGCGCAGCCCGAGGGACTCCTCAGGGTGGGACCGGTGATCCAGCGCTCGGAGGGAGCGGAAGCGTGGGTGGCTGTGAGCAGGTAGGACGGACTTGAAGGTAGCCCTGCTTTGACCTAGGCTGAGCTAGGACGTCAGGATGCGCAGGGCGGGACTGGGGAGAGGGTCTCTGGGGTTGTGCTTTCAGCGACCGCTCTGTTAGAGTGTGGTGTGCTGCGGAGGCCACCTTGTGCTTTTTAAGGATAGTAGGCTTGCTCTCTAGCCCCAGGAGGGAATGTGCTGAACGAGTCCAACCCTAGGCAGGGTTGAGCTTGCTAGAGCATCTGAGCCTGAGAGGTGTGTGATGTGAGTTCACGTTACAACCCTGACTTGGAAGGGTGCAGTTAACTTAGTTTACAGAGATTTATACAGCTCTTGTGCTTGTGAGTTCTTGGCAATTTTAACCGAGTTTCTGGTGATCGTCTTCTACTTCACCATGGATCTGGATTGACAACGTTTATAAAATACCTAGTTTCCTGGGACAGTTCTGTGAGGGAGTTGATGTATTGGAAAATAGACCCATTTTCTTTGGAATACATTGTTACAAAGTTTTTTAAAGAGCCCCTTTAAATAGACATGCTCCATGCACACCCCTCTGATCTGAACCCTCAAAACAGTACTTTCATATAGAAGTGTAAGCCACCCAAAGAGAACTAACTTAACCTTGCGTAGTACAAACAATTATCGACCCTATATTCCAGAGTGAAAAATTAAAGTGATAGTGAGTCATCTAACACCTATCAAAGACTGTGATGTTGGAAGGTTTGGACCAGCTTTCAGGAAGGAGATACTAGTTGGACAGAGACAGATAGGCATGGTCTTAGGGGTTGATACTTATTGGAGGGGGCTTAAAGGTGTGATGGGGAATAACCTGGCATACCTGATGGGCTGTGTCTGTGCTGATCTCTCCTCACACTACTTTTCTTCCCATTTATCCATATTATCTACAGTATCTAAGCTCTCTTAAACTGGTGCTATCACCAATGTGGCATATAGGTACCCTGCTGCTCCATGTACCTGACAGTTCTTCCTTGGAAGATGTGCCAAGATAGTAATACTTTGTCAGAAAGATGAAAAAGTCAATTTGAAGAGTTCTGGCTTGCTTGGAGTCCTGTGATTTGTAGTTGCTTGGCATCTTTGCCCTATCTTTTGTGCTGGTGTTACATATTTTGCCACAATTAAGTCATTCCAACTGTTTATCTAAGTCTGTTTGATGGCATTAAGGTCTATTTAAAACAAACATACTTTAAACCACTTTATCTTAAATACCAGTATTTTCTGTGGATTATAGAATTTTATAAGGAAAATAACCCAGATACTTTATGTCACTAATCTGCAGGAAAATAATAGTATTTTATTTTATGTTATTTAAAATAGGAAAAGTACATTGCCTAATGCATCAGAACAAAAGTAGTTTCTTAAAATGTAAATACAATATAGGAATATATTCACAAGTTTCAGACTCTTTTTATGTTTTGTTTTTGATATAAATAAAACTTACGGTATACAGTATTTGGTAGGTAGAGGTAGGAGGATCAAGAATTCAAGATCATCCTTGGCTACATATCAAATTCCAGCCAGCCTGAGGTAATTGAGACTGTCTCAAAAGTGGGGGGTGACTCTCACTAGAGAGTTAGCTCAAATGATAAAGTGCTTGCAAGCATAAGGACCTGAGTTTGATCCCACGAACCCTCATAAAAATAATGCTGTGTGTGGTGGCACATGCTTGTAAATTCCAACTCTGGAGAGATGCAGACAGGCAAATCCCTGGGGCTTAGTGGCCAACTGATATAGTCTCCTTTTGGAGTTCTAGGCCAATGGAACCCCTTTGTGTCTAAAGGTAGATGGCACTTGAGGAAGGACACCTCAGGTTGTCCTCTCCTTCTCTATGCATAAACATACATACACATAAACAGGAAATTTTAAGTGTAGTTTATGGATGTACTACTTTTATAGTTTATATCATCTATCTTAGCACCAGTAACCTAACAGAAGTTCTTCCAGTTGACATTGTGATTTTCAAAACTTCTACCTGTGCTTAAATATTCTATGACTGTATTTGATATGTGATTTAAGACTTTCTCTCTCATGTACCTTTGTTAAAGTCATTGAATTTTGACAATTAGATAATTGATTGCATTCCATGTAAGGAACAACCAAAATTTGATGGCTTAAAAATAAATCATTTTATATTCAACATTCTGTGCACATTTTGTTGTGCATTCATTTTGACAACTCCTGTGCTAGTGCTACCTGGATCAGAAATGATGTTCTAGTCATCTGGTGCCTTGATTGGGATTCATTGGCTTAAGAAAGCTTCCCTCCTATATGGTGGCTTGTGCCTACTCTAGGCTAGGGCACATGTTTCCCCAAGAAACTGGCCCAAGACTTCTGCACAATATGTTTGTGTCTAAAGGTGTAGCCATTAATGGGAAAATATATTTAAATCATATATTGTAATGTTTAAACCAGGTCAAAAGACAAAGCCTAGCTCATTGTTGGAGCATATTAATGTACAAGCATTCTAATATAGGTAGAACCAACATTGGGTAATATTACTGGAAACTATTCCATAAAAAATCTGTGTACATTTCCCCCATATAATCATGTGTTCAAAATCTTGTAAAGTACATTCTTTCTGAGATGTTTGGGTAGATTTACTGCAGTGAGTTATGTTATAGTAAGAATATTCTTATAGAGTCCTATGGAGAATCCCTGTACTAGAACAAAAGTATAATGTATTTTTTAACATTCAGTAAGGACAATGTTTATTTGATTTAAATGATTAAACTATATCTTTAAGTAGCATTATTATTCAATTAGTAAGAAATATATGTTCATATTAACTCTAGTTAGTTTCATGCCTAATCTCTTATATTTGTAGATGCATCTGCAATGAGTCCTTTCTGTACCTTCTTCAGCTATAAAGAACTGTTCTCCATACAATGGTGTTTGGGTGCTTTCCTTGCCTTGCTAGTCTACATGTCTTAGAGAGGGCTATGGGCTTGCAAAATACCATAACTTTTCCTGTTTCCTCATGCATTCCTTCCCGTGTTCAAGGACTTGGACCTGAGGTCCAGGTGTGCCAGACAAGCGCTCTGGCTGAGCTGCAGTCCTAGACTTTTTCCTACACTGTTTTTCCACAGTTTTCATTAATTTGTCTTTTTTTTTTTAATGCAGCAGCTTTTTAACTATTTGTACATTTATTTATTCATTTATTTTGGTAGATATCTTGCTGTTAACATCTTGCCTTTGAGGAATAAAGAATTTTGAAATTGCCCAGCTCTGTGTGGCATTTTTGCCTGATTTGTTAATACCATTGTTATTTAGAATCTCTATTCTTTGTCCTATTTTTAATTTTTTTTCATTTCATTTTTATTTATTTTTACAGTGATAGGGATAAAACCTAGGACCTTAGGTTTGCTAGGCACGTGCCTTTGTACTATTCTGTTATGCAGAGAATTGGTCTATAGGGACCATTTTTCCCGTATGAGCTTCTTCTTAGAAGTACAATCATGAATCCCTTGAAGATGAAGATATATTCAGAAAAATGTGCTGTGTGGTAATTTGGTAAGTTTTAAATACATCAGAAGGTGTATTTACCCACATCTAAATGACAGGCTACTACATACCTAAGCTACATTATATAGCCTATTGTTCCTATACTGTAACACTGTATGGTAAATACGCGGTTCTCTCTGAGGTTTTTTTTTTCCTATTGGTTCATTCTGTGGCAAATCCTGCCCTCTGACCAATAAGGGGGCAGGGAGATGGGGAGAAAGGAGAGAAAAAAATATGGCAGAGCCAGAGAGGGATGTGGGGATTACTAAAAGCCACTCAGGAGGAAAAATGCCTGGGTCCTGGGCCCACGCAGAAAGCCAAGACCCAGAAGGCAGCATTCCAAGTCCCTGCAGTCCTAAGGATCATGTGAATGGAAGTGAAACTCAGTCTGGGAATGGACAAAGAGCCCTGCACCACAGACTAAGAGCCCTGTGCCCAGGCCGCCAGTAACCAGTAACTTTTTTCTGGGCCAGGGACAAGGAAGGATCATGATGGAGAAACAGGGAACAAACATAACCTAAGATTAAAGCTATGTGTTTAGCTTAGCATGTAAAACTTGATTACAAAAGAACCCAAGGCCATGTAAGATTGAGGGGCCTATGTAAGAGATGGCTCAGTAGTTAAGAGCACTGGCTGTTCTTCTCGAGGACCTGGGTTTAATTCCCAGCACCCACATGGCAGCTAATACCCATCCTTAACTCACGTTCTGGGATCTGATACCCTTTCCTTGCATCCTTAGGCACTGCACACATGTGATGCAGATACTACTTGCAGGCAAATCACTTATAAAGTTTTAAGAAAATATTTCTAAAAAGTTAGTTACAGTGTTTCCCTAGAGGCTTCCTGGATTAAATAATCTGCACAGTAGGAAGGCAGATTGACTAGATGGTGTCGAATGCAATATTCATTTTTGTTATAAGGTTAGGTAAAATTCCCATTTTAAGACGGCAAACCAGAAGTCATTCCCACACAATAGTACTTCTGCCTGTTAACCTATCTAAACATAGAAAAGGCACAATAGAAATAAAAAGTTGAGAATAGTCCTTGTGAGGCACTTGCATGAACATTGCAGGGAGTGAAGGGTTGGTGAAGACATGTGCACAGTTGTTGACTTTAGGCACTGCACTTGGCTACCCTAAATTTATTTTTTTTAACTTCTCAAAAATAATATGTAAATTACTGTTGCTTTTTGTGATACCTACTTTTCTTGTTGCTTTGACCAAGGCAGCTCAGGGAGAGAAGAGTTTGTTTTGACTCAGTGTGAGGTACAGTCCAGCAGGGAGGTCAAGGTCTCAGGAGCCTCAGGCAGCTGGTCACATTGCACCCTTAGCAGAAAGAGATGACTCCTGGTACTCCACTCACTTTCTCCTTTTTAGAATCAGTCTCAGACCCCAGCCCAGGGACTGGTTCCACTCATATTCAGGGTGAGTCTTCTAACTTCAGTTAATGCAGTGTAGGAACTCCCTCATAGATATTCCCCGAGGTTTATCTCCCAAGGTGACTCTAGATCCTATCAGGTTGTCACCTTTTTTTACTTTATTGTTTTTATTGTGTGTGTGTGTGCGTGCACACACATCTAAGAATGTGTGTGTTTGCTGTGTGTGTGAGTGGGCAAGAAAGCAGTGAAAGGGTGTGGTAGTTAGAATGAGAAGTGTTTCTTGTCGGCTCACGTGTTTGGTTGGTGGTGCTGTTTGGGAGTGGGGGGGTGTTCAGATTGTTTAGGAGGTGTGGCCATACTGGAGGAAGCACATCACTGGGGGCTGGTTTTGAGAGTGCATAGTCTTGCTCTACTTCTAGCTTTCTCTCTCTGCTCCCTGTGTATGCTTTAAAATGTGGTCTCTCAGTTTTGGGCTCTGGCTGCCTTTATTGCCATGCCTCCCAACCATGATAGAGTCTTATCCCTCTGGAACTGTAAGCCCAGATAAACTCTTCTTTCTATAGGTTGCCTTGGTAATAGTGTTTTATCACAGCAACAAAAAGATAACTAATACCGTGAGTTTTATTTGGGAATTTGTAGTTGAATCTAGTCTTACCTATCTGGCAGTTTGTTGTTTTTGTTTCTTTGTTTTTTCACTTGACCCCATTACCAAATCAGGCTTTTATAATTCCTCATGATAGTTCCAACATGCCTGCCATCTTTGGGTTCAGATTCCTCTTTGAAATTATTATAAGGTGATATTTCTCAAGTCATTAACTTATCTTCTCCTAATAATCCTGGATTTTACAACTGCCTGGGGTTGTTACCAGATGCCTACAGGGGACATTTCTCTTGCAGTATCTATAGTGTCTATCAGCTTTTGGTCACCTCCTCTTACAGAAAAACCTCAGGAGTTTCCATTTTTCTATGAGAGCAGCTGTTGCCCTGAGAATGGAAGTAATCTCCTGTCTAACCCGTTACGTAACAAGTAACCCTTAAGAGTAAGATTTTCCTCCTAACCCAAATTTACATTTCTTAGAGATATAGTGAAGTGAACTAATGGAATGTTGAAGTCCATGGAAAAAAAGCAGAAATTAATCCCCCCCTCTGGACTTTTGAGAGTTGTGAGGGTATGAATACTATAACAGACATGGAAATCCATCTCCCTAATGGTGTGCAAGAACTCTCCATTCATTTCAGTGGGGAGTAATGTTCATCAAAAAATGTCTCTCAAATGGACCTTGTTCTGACATTTCTGCATTCTAGTCAGCACTTCCCTTTCCATACATTTGTCATTTTGAAAATATATTTTTACTAATTTCCTCTTCCAGGTTTCACTAACTGTTCATAAGTATTTTATCAATAGGTGTTGAAAGATGAGAAAATATTTCCAAAGTTACAAGTAAAAGTGTACTTTTAAATTTAAATTGGCTTCATATTCCATTAATAAACATTTTTAATCTCTCTTTTCCCCACAGTAAGAATGGGTCTCATAGGTTATTTTTTACTTGGCAGGCAACTTTGATTGGAATTTTGTGGCCTTGCCTTAATAATGCTACCAGAGAAAATTAGTAGGAAAAATCTCTCTTCCCATAGTGACTGCAGAACATGGACAGAACTTTCCTCAAGAAAATACAGTAGATAGTTTATAAAGATTAAAATTCATTTACTATGATCCACAAAATAGTTCTTCCTTTGAAGGTTTCTGACGGGTGGTCCTCTATCTTGTTACCTGATCATTGAAGTCTAATGGTATCATGTTGTAAGGAATTTGCAATCCTGGAGGTGAACATATGATTTATTGTTCACTTAATAGTGTGTTATCGTGGAAAGATGTAGCAAATAAGTTCTTTATTTTCTGAAAGTTATAAATACTCTTGCTTTTCCTTTTTGGGTATAAAATGTAAGTGTCTCATAAATATTTTTCCCTCCTTTATATAAACAGAGACACTGACCTTGAGTGGTTTTTCTGGACTTAAGCACAGAATACTTTCTCATTTAAAACTATATTAATGAAAATGGGAAGCAGAAAGACCTTGACTACTGCGAGCAAGCTAACATCTATCTCAAGTTTACAAAAGGAAGACCATGTTCTGATGCCTTCTGAGTCAGATACAGAAAGAAGCCAAGAGAAAGAGGAAGAAGAAATGGCTGGATCACAGGTAAATGTGGCCCAAGATAGGGGCCTTGTCCAGTTTTATTCCCAGCGTATTTAGAAAATGAAAAATCTGTACTTTAGTCCTTCTGGTGAACATTTTGAATACTTTATTCCCCTTTCCTTTGATGGCCATGTTTGTTTTTGTAAATTATAGCTCTCCTATATTCGGAATCTTCCTCCATTCTTTCACTCTAGTCTTCCATGCCATCAGTAATTCTCAGCTTGAATTAATGCAGTATTATATTGAAACTGTTTTCATTTTGACAGCTGTGTGTGGGAAGACTTTGATGTTCTCCATTTCCATTGGGAATCTATGAATTTTAGGTACTGCTTATTTATAATCAATTGTTGCCCCATCAGCTTGATGTATCTAAGTCAGTAGAAGTACACAGAAAGAGAAATATGTTCATTTCCCAAACTAATTCAGAAAGTTTTGGAATAGAGTCTCCTCACCAACTGCAAGGAAAGATGAAATGTAGTATTACAGGTTTCAGAAACAGCTTCAGACCTGCAGAAAACCCATGAAGGAACCTAACTACCAAAATTAATGGTGCTAAAAACTGCAAAGAAAAAAAAAATACAGCTCCAAGGATGAGATGCTGTCAGTGACACAAGACCCAAATTCAGACCTTCAGGAAACCAGCAAAGGGACCTACCCACTGTGATGAATGTTGCATATCAAGAGAAATGACAAGAATTAAATGTTCATGTTCTTGTCATTGATAGAACGTGGTTCATGTGTACATTACATTCTTCACAGTTCTGCTGGGAAAGACATTTTAACTTTTCCTAAGGATAGTGATTAAATTTCATGTTATTTGTTTCCATTCTTCCATTCTTTTTGTTTCTTTATTTATTTTTATGTGTACAAGCATTTTGCCTGCATGTATGAAAGTGCACTCATATCATGCAATGCCCACAGAGGCCAGAAAAGGGTATCAGATCCCCCGAAACTGGAGTTATAGACAGTTGCCATGTGGGTGCTGGGAACCAAACCCAGGTACTCTTCAAGAGCAACCAGTGGTCTTAACTGCTGAGCAGTCTCTTCAGCCCCTTATTTACATTCTTAACTACTCTTGAGAATTGCTAAGATTTTTTGCATAGACTTCAACATGATTGAATCCTTTTATCCAGGCAATTATGTTTGTTATTGTCCTAGTTAGCTTCAGCTGTCACCTTGACCCTGCCCAGAATTATTTAATGTAGTCTCAATTGAGGGATTACCCAAATCAGTTGTGGTGCTGTCTGTGAGGAATTGTCTTATTGAGGATTGATGTGAGAGGGCCCAGCCCACTGTGGGCAACACCATTCCTAGGTAGGTAGGCCTGGCAGCCGGGGAGCAAGCCATAGAATAAGCCAATGAGCAGTGTTCCTCCATGATTTCTGCACTAGGGTTCCTGCCATGAATTAGAAGTGTAAGATTAAATAAACCCTTTCCTCCCCAAGTTGCTTTTGCTCAGAATGTTTTATTACAGCAACAGAAAATGAAACTAGAGCAGTCATTTCCTGCCTTTAACCCTCCGTCACCTAATTCCTAGGAATATAACATTGGTATATTGAAGAAGAAATTAAAATCACCTTTTGAAGCACTGGGTACTCTCTAACCATATTGTTCAGTATCTATTCTATGTTAGAAATAGCTGGTTGACAGCTTACACTTCTGAAGAGTACCAAAACTGAGTTTCTATATGTGAAAGTAGTCTTTTTGTGTTACACCATGGTAAAGGCAATGATTTTTTTAACCAATGTCAATTTAAGCTTGAGATAATCTTTTTTATGCTAGTTTATATTGTAATAACACATGTAGTTAGTTGGATTTTATCAGTCCTGTTATATTTGTCCTTGAAACATCTTTCATGTATTTGAAGTTTGCATGAAAAGTTTACTCTAACAAGTGAAAATAAAAAACCAGATGTGCTGGTTTACATAAGTTTATTGGAATATGTACTGGATGTAAGCATTGAGTTTATGAAGACTAAGTGTAATTAGTCTTAGGTTTCATACATAATATGAAGTATTGATATTATTCAGAATATTAAAGCAGAAATTATCACCAGGTTGACAATAGAAAAATTATAAAATGTAGTTCAAAGCAATAAAAAGAAAGGATTAGAGAAAGTAAGACTCAGCTGGGTGAGGTGGCACACTCCCTTAACCAGCACCCTGGAGGCAGAGGTAAGCAGATCTCTGTGAGTTCAAAACCAGCCTTGTCTATACATAACAAGGTCCAGGCCAGCTGGGGCTACAAGAGACCCTGTCTAAAAAAAAAAAAAGGGAAGACTCAGAAACTGTAACATTTTTGATGTCTAAATAATATCATTTATATTTTTCACATATACAAATTCTTTTTTATTCAATTAACATACAAAATATTTGGTTTCATTATTGCATTTTCAAATGCATGATGTTTTTGTTGATTCTCCTCTCCCATTTCTCTCACTCCATCCTTGTACCCTACACATATCCACTCCCTACCCTCCTATCCCCTCTTATGCAATTACTTAGTCTTTTTGTCATACTTCATTTCTAATTGCATCTATTTGTTTCTGTATGGTGTGGATGTGTGTACCACAGCCCTTGTGGAGGTCCATGAACAACTTGTAGGGTCAGTTCTCTCCTTCTGCCTTGTGGGTCTCAGGGAACACTTCAAGCTTGGTGGCATGTACCTCTATATACTGGGCCATCTCATTGGCCCTTATTCTCATATTATTGTCAGTGATATCAGAGGAGAAGGATTGGTACTATGATACAGTTAGAGTAAGACTTGTAGGGTACTAGTACCTGGAACGGTGAATACAGGTAACTGGTTTTTGTTTTTTTGTTTTTTTGGTTTTTTTTTCCTTTGGCTTTTTGAGACAGTCTCCCTGTATCCCCAGATTGCCTGGAACTTACTATGTAGATCAGGCTGGCCTTGAACTCAGAGATCCACCTGCCTATGTCTTCCAAGTGCTGGGATTAAAGGCATGTGCCACCACACCAGGAAGGATTTTAAGACTTTTAAACCATAAACTATAAGTATTTGAGGAGTGTTGCATAAATTTATTCTCCACGCCTTAGCGGGTGGGATCTGGTTAATCAGCTGAATAAAACAGAAACTGCTCTTCCATTTAGAATGATTTATTTATGTAAAAAATCACAAAGTCTCTGGGGACGCACACCTCGCTTGCCCGTGAAAGTTTGTTACTGCCAGCGGCCGGCCCAGTTTGCAACGCTGCGAGCCGGGCACAGGTCTCTCAGTTCCTTTCACTCACGAGATCTATGGGATGGTGGGGGTGTGGCATGCTGCCTCCTGGATTCGTGGGCCTGGGCGTTTCTCTTCCCGTGTGGATCTTAGCAACCTCCGCTTCTCTCCCCAGCTGGCAGCCATGTTCCTTCTTCTTACTCTCCTGCCTCCCTCCTCCCTTATTGGTCAGAGGGCGGGACTTGCCACAGAATGAGCCAATAAGAAACAAAAACTGCAGAGAGACAGTTCCCTATCACTCTACAATCCACCCCTTCTCTCTGGAAAACAAACAAGACATAACAATATGGCAACAACCATAAAGGAAAACAGTAACATTCACATAGACCAATATAAACACAACTGTTTAGACAGTTATATCCATTTCACAAACAATCACAGTAGTTTCTCCGCTGGGGCCTATAACTTCCTTTAGCACTATTGGGAGTCAACCTCCTTTCCTTTCCATATCAGACATGTGTTCCGTCCCTAAAGAGCAGGCTTTAGAGCCAATCATGAATAGGCTGGGGTTGCACTTCTCAGACGAGCCTCCACCACCCCTGCATGGCATCTGACAGTGAAGCACGCAAGATCTGTAGCTTTCTCAGGACCATTTTCCCATGGTGGTCTGCGTAGCACCCTCTAGCACTATGAAGGCCAGCCATCCATTTGTAGGGAGTCTTCAGCTCAGTCCCAGCTAGATATCTTTCTCCATGCTCAACCCATGTCACATTTTCAGTAATGGGGCCTTACCGTCCCTTTCCAGTGAGCAACCAGCATTATAAAGTGGCAACTGCCTCTTGTTTGGTAGAGGGGGCCTTCAAGCCCCCATTGGCCAACAGCTCATAGGGAGGGTCAATCCATGCCTGGTATTGGAATTGCTAGTCAACAATCACATAAAGTATACCTTTACTCTTTGACATCTGTAGTCTTACACCCATAGAACTCACAGGATTCCACAGCTATATTTTACCCTGGTACTTTGTATGAGTTACATTTTATTCTTGTCCTTCACTTGACATCTCTCAACCCAGTTTCATATCTGTAAAATACTCAAAAGTTAACATTACATACACATACAAGGTCTATCATACCATGGAAAATTAGCCAGTTCTTTACGGTCTTTAGTTATCGTCAGAAACCCATTTAGTATCCCAGAGTCATCACATGGAGCCTCTATGTATCTTCGTGTCCTTGCCAGCCTCGTTGAGGTTGGCCCAAACTGCCTGATCCTACATAGGGCCCAGGAAGAATAAGGATTTCCTTGCCCCTGTCGTACCTGTTGATTCCTAGGGCCAGGGAGACCTTGGATCTGATTCCTGACCCTAGCCACACCTGTGGTCTCTCCATTGCCCACCCCTGGCTGGTGGGAGAGGCCCTGGTCAGGCAAACTGTCTCCACTGCTCGAACAGCCAGTCACAGGGGAGAAATGTCTTCCTTCTACACTAGGGAGGTTAGTATCCACCCATGGGACAAGCCTCATCCTCTGGGTACCTTTTGTGAACCATTTATCTGGGCTCAAATCTTCCCAGAGCTTCTTTAGCACAGAATTTGGCTTTTTATCAATCTTTTCTTTAGGAACTTGGGCTAAACACAAGTCTCTCCATATTTGTCTGCGAGTAACTCAAGCAGACCTCCCTTTTTGTTTTGTTTCCCTTACATATCTTTTGGGTCTCTCTATTTTTCTACAGACATACTTCACATGCTGGTCTACATTGTTTAAACCTGTCAAAGCCTCTCTGGCCTTGTAAAGCCCCTGCCCCACTAGGGGTTCTAGTGAGGACAATAAACTTTTATACCAATGTCGAGGTCCATGTTCAGTAAAATCCATCACAAGATCTCTAGTGAGCTCGGCTCTGTCCGGTCCAGTGAAAGATCTACTGTAGACTGCTTTCCTCATGCCCAGTTCTCTTAAGAGCACCTGTCCTTTTTGGGTTGTACTCCAGCTCTTGGAATTCATGGGGATCTCCACTGGTGATGACCAAGTGTCTCCCTGTAGCCTGCATAAGCCAGTTCATCAGAGACTGCTTTCCCTTGTATTGTGCCAGGTCATGCAGCTTAAATCTCAATGAGGGATGAGTGGTTATGTGGCTCAGCTATCTTGCTTCTGCGGCACTGCAAACAGTGTCATCCTCCCCTCTGCCCCATATCCTCAGGAGCCAGGTGATGACAGGCTCTTTTGCAGCTTGTTTGAATGTCCTCCCTATTTCCTGCCCCCTGCCTGCTTTCTCGGGTGGGTGGTCATCTGGTATACTCTGGGCTTTTTCTTCCTTTTTATTCAATTTATTAGCGAGGTCAGTGGCTGATGCAGAAAAGGTCTTTTGCTTTAATTTTTCTCTTAACTCTTTAGTCTCTTTAGATAAATCTTTTATCACACATAGCAGAGGCCATGCTGCCTCAGTCATCGCCTGCTGGAGCCTTGGCTCCGCCATCCAGCAGTGTTTTCAAGATCTGCTTCAGTCCCTCTGCTGTTTTTAGATTAGCTCCGTAGTCCTGAGGTTCAGCCCACAAACTCAGTAGGTGTGCCACCGCATGCCAGCCACTAGAGGGCTCCCATCCTGGGATTCCTTCTCCAGACATTGCTGGCGATATTAAATTAATTAGCCACTTGAGGATTCACCGTAACAGCCATGCCAGAGCTCCGTTTGTCTGCCTTCCCTCCTGCCAGTCTGCTGTAAGTGTAGTTTGCTTTCTCAACCACTGAGCTACTTTTCCATTTGTGCCAGCTGGATATCCTGCTGCCTACGCCAATTGTTGCATAAATTTATTCTCCATGCCTTAGTGGCTGGATAGAACAGATACTGATCTTCCATTTAGAATGATTTATTTATCTACAAAGTCACAAAGTCTCTGGGGACGCACGCCCCACTTGCCCGCGGAAGTTTGTTACTGCCGGCAGCTGGCCCAATAAAGTTTGCAACTGCTGCGCGCCAGGCGCAGGTCTCTCAGTTCATTTCACTCACAAGATCTATGGGATGGTGGGGGCATGGAACGCTGCCTCCTGGGTTCGTGGGCCCGGGCCCGGGCATTTCTCTTCCCACATGGATCTTAGCAACCTCTGCTTCTCTCCCCAGCTGGTGGCCATGTTCCTTCTTCTTACTCTCCCGCCTCCCTCCTCCCTTATTGGTCAGAGGGCGGGACTTGCCACAGAATGAGCCAATAAGAAACAAAACTGCAGAGAGACAGTTCCCTATCACTCTACAAGGAGATAAGCATTTTTAAATTAATATAAACATTATGCAAAATATACATGTAATGAACATTACATGGTACCATACCCATTAATATGTCAATAATGTATATTTTGTCAATTAAAAATAAAGAACAAAAGTAATATTGTTGCTCCATTATCTTTGAACTTTATTCACTAAATTATGAAAAACAACTAAAATGCAGACAGAACTGTTACAGTGTTTGGGTGACATTATTTTAAATAGTTTAAACTATTCTTGCTATACTTGCTACTTTTAAAATGTGTTTAAATTCTTGCAGTTCAGTTTATGTATGAATTCTTCCTTTATTGTTCCTCTTGGCCATGTAAACCAGTATCCCTTCATAAACTGTCATTGGCATCACTAACTACTTAGGTTGGGAACCCTACCCCACAGCTTCTAAGTAGAATGTGCATTTAGTTGTATTTTCTAATCATAATTTTATATATTTTTTTAAATTGGGAAGTATCCTAACTCACTATAATTTTCTCCTGTGAGAAATATATATGTATATTCAACATACAAAATATATATTGTGTGGATACCTTCAGATTACATTTTATATTTCATAAGAATATTTGCATGAGTTTAGTGGATCTTAGTCAGTTTTTTTCCTTAAACATGGGTAATGCTTTAGATAACATTACTATATATCAAAGCATCTTATCAATTAATACATATCAGAGCCATTTCTACCCCTCCTTTCCTCTTGGGTAAATTTGGGTACTGTGTTAGAAAACACATTATTACCTTTTTTTTTTTTTCACATATATGAATGTATTGCCTTCATGTAGTTAGGTGCACCATGTCATGCAATGCCCACAGTGGTCATAAGAGGGCATAAGATCCCCAGGAACTGGAGTTCATTGATGTTGTTAGCCATCATGTGGGTGCTGCGAGTCAAAACTGGGTCTTCTGCAGGAACAACCAGTGCTCTTAACCACTAAGCATCTCTCCAGCAACTTGATCATTACTTATTGATTGGTAATTATGCTACTTACTTTATACTGTTCATTTATTTTTCCTTCAGGAACTGTCATTTCTGGATGTGGCAATTGATTTCTCTCCAGAGGAATATGAACGCCTGGACCCTGCTCAGTGGAAGTTGTATAGAGACGTTATGTTAGAGAATTACGGAAATCTTGTCTCCCTGGGTGAGAATCACTTCCCACCTGAATTCTTAATTCGCTGCTGCAGAGTGGCTGGTGTAGCATAAATAAGTCTTGTTGTATTTCTTCTGGTTTTAACCTCTTTGTTTTGGAAGTATGCATCCTTTACACTGTTAGATTCTTTTAGAAATTCAGGGTCATGAGACATGGAGCATATATTGTAAAGTAAAATATTTTACCTTTCAACATTAAATTTTTTGTATTTTTAAGTAAAGCTCAAGGTCTGAAAATTATAAATTTTTCTTAAGTATACTAATATGATTATCAGGAAACATTTTTAAAAAAATTTTTTTTTTACATTCTCTTATTATATGTCCTCTTTCTTTAAACACAGTGCCAGGTTAGAAATGTTAATTTCCACGAGAACAACACAAAGCACCATGTTCAATTTTCCTCTAAACAGGTCTCACTTTGACAAAGCCATACCTGATCACATTTCTGGAGCAAAAAAAAGAGCCTTGGGATGTGAAAAGACAGCCAACAGTGGCCGCATACCCAGGTATGTAAGAATGAATGAATCAGGATACAAGTGACAAGTCCAAAAATCTAATAGAAAGTGAAGCTTTAAAATATGTATTGAGAAGCTGTGTTTCATGGAAATAATTTTTTAGGAGTCTCCATTTAGCTCTCTTGCTATCAAGCATCTCTTATGGATGTACCTCATGCTTCTCAATCCTCTGACCATGGGTCTTCCCTTCCTGTCACTCTGCATGCCTTTACAGTGACTACCAAAGTGGTTCCTTTTGGCTGTGAGGATCTACTTCATGACAAATATCTCATTGCTGTGTAGATCAGATTGACCTGTGTGTCAAATCATTTTAATACAGTAACACATCAAAAATAAGTTTCTCTAATTGCATTTATGTGTTCAGTTGAAATTGTTGCATCAGAACTCTATGAATGATTATAATGAATCAGGGAAAAAGAGCATCCCCTAGAGTGTTCTTAATCTCATTCATAAAAGAATTTAAGAATGGACCCGAACAGAAACTTCAGGACAATTTTTATTAGAATTTAAAGAAAAATCCTTAGGGCAGGCAAGTTGTAAATCTCTTGAGGAGGAGAATGGAGGGGAGAAGAAAAAAGCCATAAACCATGCAGGTTTAGATCCTGCATGGAGGTCAGACACATGGCTGGCTGGCAGCCACATGGCTAGAAGAAGGAAGCTTTAGAGAAAAAGTAAAGAAATACAAGATGCTATGGAAACTCAGAGTTAAAGAAAACATGCTTAGAAAGGAGACATGAAGAAGAAAGTAATGATTATGCTTTTCTGAAGAATTCAGAAAAGTGCATAGACTTACAGAGACCTACATGTCTAGGGCCATGTCCAGAAGCACTGCCCTGGAAGGTGGGATTTCAGGCAAGAAAAGTACACTATCTCATTAACACGCTAGGTATTCGGCCCATCTATTTAGCATGATTTAAGGTGAACCTGTGTTGAGGGTCCCAGCACTCAGGGCCAGCCCAAGGGTGACCGAAGTGTCTCTGCTGTGGGGAGGGGGCGAGTAGGTGCAGAGTCAAGACACCGACTCTGGGAGTTGAGTGGAAAGCCAGCAGTAGTGGTCTGCTGCAAACTCATTTATTCTAGACAGAGCAGAGAGTCTTATAGGTCTTGTTAGCCAGTAACCTTATGGGGTGGGGTCCTGACTACAGCCAATTGCAGTTTGTTCCCAGGTGGATTAGGTTCTCTCCAGGTGCTGGCAGAAACTGTCTTCACAACCAACTGGTGTGGAGCGCCACACCCACAAGACCCATTCCTTCATTCCTCCTGGCAGGTAGCCTAGCTAAGCCCACCCTGATTATGCCCAACAAACCTGCCTTCTTAGGGGTAGTTCTGTGAGCAGGTGATTGTTCAGTGAAACTGGAAATGTGGATCTTTCAACAAATAAACTGGAAATTTATAGTTATCCCAGTAATCTTCTGGGGCTATTTGATACTCAAATATTAATGTATTCCTATCATTTTTTCCCAAACTTTGAATGTGTCTGATTTTAAATGCATGTGCTTTGTGAGTATATAGTCCCAGCTGAGAACTGTACACATCTATAAGTTTTTTTTAATAATTTATCAATATTCTTTCAGGATTTTGTGAGTTCAAGATGTTCTTTATCTTATTTTGCAATTCCATTTTCTGTGTTTTCTTTTTTCAGTCAGTCTTGTTTCCCACAAATAAGTTGATATTTAAATGTATTATTATTGAATGATAGTTCTCAATATTAAATTCCTTAGAAGAGTGCAAGATAATAAAATATTTTGAGTCATATGTATATTTCCAATAGAATTTTGTCTTTAGCCATATAATTATTACTCCCATGTTTCATGTCATACTTAACAGGAACAAAGCCCTATAAATGTAAAGAATGTGACAAGGCCTTTGTTCGGAACTCACTCCTCATTCAACACCAGAGAATTCATACTGGAGAGAAACCTTATAAATGTGAAGAATGTGGCAAAGCTTTTAGCTGTTCTTCAAGCCTTACCCCACACCAGAGAATTCATACTGGAGAGAAACCCTACAAATGTGAAGAGTGTGGCCAGGCTTTTAACTGTTCTTCACACCTGTATAAGCATCAGAGAATTCATACTGGGGAGAAACCCTACAAATGCAAAGAATGTGGCAAAGCTTTTAACTGGTCTTCGAGCCTTACCCAACACCAAAGAATTCATACTGGAGAGAAACCCTACAAATGTGAAGAGTGTGGCCTGGCCTTTAACTGCTCTTCACACCTGTACAGGCATCAGAGAATTCACACTGGTGAAAAGCTGTACAAATGCAAAGAATGTGGAAAGGCCTTTAACTGTTCTTCATACCTCAATTATCATCAGATACTCCATACTGGAGATAAACCACACAAATGTGAAGAATGTGGCAAAGCCTTTACCATGTTCTCCTATCTTACACGACACCAAAGAATTCATACTGGAGAAAAACCCTATAAATGCAAAGAATGTGATAAAGCCTTTAATAATTGTTCAGCCCTTACTCAACACCAAAGAATTCATACTGGAGAAAAACCCTATAAATGCAAAGAATGTGACAAAGCTTTTAATAATAGTTCCAGTCTTACTCATCACCAAAGAATTCACACTGGAGAGAAACCCTACAAATGCAAAGATTGTGGCAAGGCCTTTAACTCTTCTTCACACCTTAATTATCATCAGAGAATTCATACAGGAGAGAAACCCTACAGATGTGAAGAATGTGGAAAAGCCTTTAGTAATTTTTCAGCCCTTATTCAACACCAAAGAATTCATACTGGAGAGAAACCCTACAAATGTGAAAAATGTGGCAAAGCTTTTAATAATTGTTCAGCCCTTACTCAACACCGAAGAATTCATACTGGGGAGAAACCCTACAAATGCACAGAATGTGGCCAGGGCTTTAATTGTTCTTCAAACCTTAAACAGCACCGAAGAATTCATACTGGGGAGAAACTCTACAAATGTCAAGCTTATGGAAAAGCCTTTAGTAATTGTAAACCCCTTATACAACAGCAAGGAATTCATACATACTGGAGAGAAACCCTATAAATGCAGGAGGGTGCAAAGTGTTTAGCAATTATTCAATAGTTATGAAACATCAAAAATTTATACATAAGAGAAACTTGACAAATTTAAATAATGTATCACAGCCTTTATTTTCCACATCATCATTGGCATCAGAGATTTGTGTTGGTGTGAGAGACTCTACAAATATAAATAATGTAGTAAAGACTTTACTTGAGGCTTGTTCTTCATTAACCATTATTCATTTTGTATAAAAATGTTATTTATATAATGACTCTAGAATGAATTTTGATGCTATCCATGCCTCAGAGGAGCAAAGTAGTTATACAGGAAAATGTTGGATAAATTAAAGAATATAGCAAAGCCTCTGCTCATACCTCAGATCTTACTAGATGTAAAGAAATTATTGTAGATGAAGCCTATGAATGTATGGAATGTGGCATAGATGAGATATTGCTTACAGTTTACAGGGCATCATTTTTTGGTGTGATAGAAATACATAAAAGTCTCTCAGATAATATCTCTGTGAAGATAACAATTTGTTATGAAACTAAATTTACTATATAGGCTCACTTTTAAAAACTGAATTAAGTAAAGCTCTAAGATGATTATATCAAAAGAATAAGACTGGTCCCAGAGAGTTTATTTTTGTTTTTGTTTTTTTCCCCAGAAACCATACAGTAGATTTTGAAATACATGTTGTGAAATATAGAGTTCTTTTAATAAAAGTGAATTGATCTTGATGCATTGTCAGTAGTCTGTATTGAATGACATGTTATTATATCACACATTAAAATATTCTACCTTTCTCCAGGACACTATAGCAGATTTTAATTCTGTACTGCTGAGGAGTAATGGATGACATTTCATTCTTTTCCAGTTTCAATGCCCTTCATGTAGAATTATTATTGTTCCATATGTAATGTTTATTCTTTGTGTTACATTTCTATATAATTACATAGAAAATATGAGTATTATATTCTTTCAGAATCTTGAATTACTGTTTGTCACATTTAACTGCATAATTTTTTTTTGCTATAACCCCTCCTTTTAGACTACAAAAGTACAAACAAATTTTAGTATATTTCCATTGGCTTAGAATATATAATTATTGCAATCTAATGATAAACATGAGGACTAAAGTATCATGTATGGATACATGTTTTTGTATAACTTTTGAGAAGAAAGGGAAGTTATAAAATGAAAGGTAATTTAAAAATAATTGGCCTCTTACAAGCAAACTATTCTTTGTGTATATGTATATAATGTGTATGTATGTATAAATATATGTATATATAGAAATGTATATATGTGTATACATATATAATCTTCACTGAACTCATTTCTCTGAAATGGCATGGTTCTTAATCTCTTGATGCTAATTCTAATATTACTGTTAGTCGTACATCATATAATGTATCACTTCTTTAAAGTTTATCACACATGGTTTATGTGACCAGATAAGTGCTTTTAAGACTCTTTTAGTAGTTTTCAGAAATTACTCCAAGAATATAATACCAGGCTGATCATGTTAAGACATACTCTCATATTTTTCTCAACAAAACAATTTAATTTTTTCAACTTCTCCTTTTGGATTGATGAGGTACACCTTAATAAGTTCATTGAAGCAGTTTGTTTGGCTGAACTGAGAAGGTTTCATCATGAGATTCTTCTAAAAATTGTATGAAGCAAGACACAGACAATATTGGTATATAATAGATGTTCCCTATCAAGTAAAATGTAATTCATATCAGAATGAGTTTCATGTTTCTTTTTCTTCCTTCCTTCTTTTTTTTTTTTCCTTTGAAAATAAAGGTTCATGGTGAAAGAATTGTATGAGTGCTGCGTGACACAGGTGAAACATCTAGACTGTGGCTGCAAAGATAAATCTTGAGTTAAGGAAAAAAAATTGTCATTTACTAGTAATCTCTAGTTATTCTTGATTTAAATTTTTTGCTTCAGCTGCATATGCAGACCTGCAGCTCTCCACCGCCTGTCTTGTGGCTCTCATTTTCTCAATTGTCACCTCATTCTTCTTCATCAAAAATGGGAATTTTTCATTTCTGATATATAATTTGGGTTTCTCTAATACAAGAATAACATATTTAGGAAGTCATGGAAGTTCATTTTATGTTCTTATTTATAATCAACCCTTAGTTGTAATGGCACATGCTGTAAGGTATATTTCCAATATATGTATACATTGTGCAATCAAATTAAGAATTAGCAGATCTGTTACCTCAGACGTCTATGACTTTTCATGGTAAGAATTTTAAGATTCTACTAGTTATTTTGCAATAAGTTCCAAATTATTTCTAGCTATTACCCTATTGTGTAAGAAACCAGTACCTGTCAGCCCTTCTCCATCACCCACAGGTAACTGCTGATTCACTCTGCATGGACATGATTTTTTAAATATTTTATGTTTTTTAATACATAGTACTTACATGTCTAATTCCATTCAACATGTTACAAATGAAAGTATTGTTTTGTGTATTCAACATGCTAATGCCTTTTGCTTGTATAGCTAGTATGATTGCTGAATCATATGGTAGTCCTTTCTAATTTGAGAAAGAAATAACATAGTATTTTCTATAACTTCTCCGAAAACTTATTTCCTCATTAATTCTGAGTAAAAGATCATTTTTCTCCATATCATTACAAAACTTTTCTTTTGCCTTTTTCATCCTAGTCATTCTGTTTCTAATGAGATAATATCTGATTCTAATTTTAATGAACATTTTTTTGACTTTTTTTGATATTAAGCAGTTCCTATGTCTTGGCAGTTAGTATGTCTTATTTTAAGAAATCATCTCCCCTCATATCTTTTGCCCAATTTTGGACTGGATTATTTCTGGTTTTCTTTTTGCTATTAAGTAATTTGATAATACTAATATCAGAAATAGTTAATAAATTATGTAGTATCTAGTGTCAGCATTTAATTCCAAACATTAAATTTACATATTCATGCTACATATTACATAGGTATTACCTACTTCCATCAGGTAATTTTTTTTTTAAACTCACAAGTAAAGCTTTCTTAGAAGAGCCTAAAATTACAGTATTCATCACAATCTTCTTTACCCTGTTCTGTGACACTTCTTCAGTCAAATTAGGTATTGTACTTAACATCACATAGTCAGTGTGCTGTCCATTTTTATTTCAGGATCTGTTATTCAAGGATGTGTCCATTGATTTCTCTCCACAGGACTGGGAGTGCCTAGGTCCTGGTCAGTGGAATTTGTACAGAAATGAGATGTTGGAGAATTATAGAAACCTTATCTCTGTAGGTGAGGATCTCTTCTTTGAAGAGTACTTAATTCCCTGTCAATACTGAATTCTCTTCTCTTGTAGACTATCTCTCATAGTTTTCCATTTTGCATTAGACATTTTAGAGTCCTGCTTCTAAGGAAAGTATTTGGGAGTTTGGTGGTATGGACAAGATCATTTTAATTGTATTTCTTGTTTGTAATCTCCTTTTGTTTTGTGCATGATTCCTGGGGAGTGGTGAACAAACATCTGTTCACCCCAGATAGGAAGCTGATGGTAGATCAAAGTAAAGATGCCACCAAGGTCCAACTTGGTGAATCAGTGAGTTTACTAGGGATAGTCACAGGAATATAGATAGAGGGTGACTTATAGGAACAGAATGACTCAAATAGGTTGCACCATCAAAAGGTCACTCCAGCATGAGTTCAGCTCACAAAAGCAGGACACCTGTATCGATTTGCATAAGCTGCTGAAGCTCAACAGGTTGGACTGAGTATATCTCTCAGCAACCTTTACTACTTATATATGCCGTGCAAGCAAGGGGCCTAGTGAATCCAACAGGTTGGACTGAGTGTGTCTCTCAGCAACCTTTACTACTTATATATGCCTTGCAAGCAAGGGGCCTAGTGAATCCAATCATTTTCAAGAACTTACTCAAGTTACTGAGTAGCTTTCTTCCAGAATTTAACAAGCTTCCCTTAAGGATAAAATGTTTCACCTCCATGGGCTAGAGAGACAGCTCCAGGGTTAAAAACACTTGCTGTTCTTCCAGAGGACCTGGTTTTGACTCCTAACACCCACATGGTGGCTCTGACTGAGTCTCCCTTTTCTGGTCTTCGAGGGCACTACACACATAGCAGTAAACATACCAGCAACCAAAGCACTTGGAGTAATAAAAATATCACTACAAAAAAAGAATGTTTCACCTCTACTTAGTACACCCAGTATCTTAAGGAGCTTTCCTCCAAAGATGGGCAATCTTCTCTCGGAGGAAATTACTACACAACAAGCCTTTCCTATTTTCCTTAATTTATCTTGGGGCAAACTACATTTGTACACTGATGGCATTTCTCTTTGAGGTAGTATACACAAAGACTAATGCATCCATGGCAGTTCTCAAGTTTAACTATGGGATTTTGCTCAAAACATAAATTCTGTTTTCTCATTTGTTGTTGTTATTTGCTTTTAAGACAGGGTTTCAAGTATACCAGGCTGGCATCAAACTCACTGTGTATCTGAGGATGACCTTGAACCCCGATAATCACATCCACCTGAGTGATAGGATTGCAGGCATGAGTTACTAGTTTTATGCAGTGCTAGGGATCAAACCCAGGGCTTTGTGTGTCACTCTATCAACCAAAACACACTCTCAGCTTGTGTTTTCTAATTTGACATCTTTACCAAATAATAGGCATGGATTTTACTAACATTTCCTTTTTCCCATTTTTTTTTTTTTTTGAGGGGAGGATTGAGATCTCACTAAGTATATTACCCTCTTACCTTAGCATCCCAAGTGTTGAGATTATATGTGTTCAATGCCCAAATAGTTTTCATTAAATTATTTTTATTTTTGTGCGTGTGTTAACTATGGAATTGTCATACTTATTCATAATATTTCATTCTCAATCATTGCCTGTCCCCCATGACCCTTCCCTGTACTCCTCTCCCACGTCCAGCTAGTTCCCTTCCCCCTCTTAGTTTCTTTTACGTGGAAATCATTACTCTCAATTTTCCACCTCCCTTAACATATCTTCCTCTCAACTTTCATGACACACTGTATAGTTTTCTGTCCTACAAATGCACAAACGTGTGTTTGCGCACACCTGTAATTTAAACTTAGGTTTCACATAGAAGAGAAAATACTCTGTCTTTTTGAGACTGTCTTGTTTTACTTCGTGCTTTCTCAATGTATCCATTTTCATTCAAAAGTCATGGTTTCCTTTTCTTTTTTGAAGAATAAAAGTCATATATATGTGTATATATATATGTATATATGATGTATAATATATATATATATATATATATATATATATTATACATCATGTTTTACCCTTTCATTTGTTGATGGATATCCAGGTTGGTTCCATTCCCTAGCTATTTTGAATAGTTCAGCATTAAACATGGATGTGAGACTGTCTCTCTGATATACTTGCTTACTTTGGCCAACTGGGTCATACGGTAGTTTTATTTTCAGGTTTTTGAGGAACCTCTTCACTGATTTTCTTAGTGGCTTTCAATATTATATTCCTACCATCAGTCAATAAGATGAGGCCTAGGCAAATGAATCTCTGAGATCTAGGACAACCTGGTCTACATAGTGCATTCCAACCAGCTGGGGCTAAAAGGAGACCCTTTTTTCAAAAAGATGAGAAAAGAAAAAGAAAGAAATTAATCCATTACTTTTTTACTTTTCATCTGAACCTCAGGCAACCTCTTTGATTGTAGGCACACAGCAGCCAGAGGCTTTGACAAAATATCCTAGTTGCTGCTTAAATCCACATTTCTCTCTGAACTACCTTGCTTTCAGCACTACTTTCTTCCAGGCTTCTACTAGAATGGCACATTAAACTCTGCTTACAGCATTCAACTGCTTCTTTATCCTAAACTTCCAAACTCTTCCACATTCCTTTCCATAGGTCCTTCACAACAACAGCCCACTCTTTGGAACCAACTTCTGTATTAGTTGGTATTTCTGTTGCTATGATAAAATGTGACTAAGGCAACACATAGAAGGAAGAGTCTATTTGGTTTACAGTTCCAGAGAGAAGAGTCCATAATTGTTGGTGAGGCATGGTAGTAGAAGGTGGCCAAAGAAAGCTGAGAGCTTACATCTTCAAGCAGGCACAGGAAGCAGAGAGAGCCAGAGGTACTCTCAAAACTTGCACCCAGTGGTGAGCTTCCTCAGGATGCCCACACCTCCTAAAGTTTCCATGACCCTCTCCAAACAGCACAGCAAACTGAGGACCACGGTCCAAATATTTGGAGCCTATGGGAGATATGCTCATTCAAAATACCTGTGGCATTTATCTACTTCATTTTTTAGTCTCTTGTTCAATAGATGTAGATTTAGTCCACCAGTTTTGTTACCAAAAGGGGTTAATGATTTGTGAGGAATTTTAGTTTCCACCCTCATGTATATCATCTAAACAGGGGTATTGATTAAGAGAAGATAAGAGTCTAGAACTCCCCTTTGGCATTTTTAGTTAGAGAACCAACTTTGGAACTGTTGTTTTGGGCATCCTCTCCCTGAACTGGCTATCCAGTTTCTATTTCTTGTTCTTGTCACTCCTCCCTCTGAAGAGGTTTTCCTTACTTGCAGTATAGGATTGGGTGAACAATCTAACTTCTTGCAGCTAAATAAGGCATCAAGTATAACAGGGAACCCCTTCAGTATATCTGTTTAGGGGACCACAAAAGTGTGTAACTGTTAGACATAGGGAGCAAAAGGAAGTTCTTGACTGGCATTTGGAAAAATGCACAAGGGAGAAGTAAAGGCAAGTTATTAACATTATAAACATTATAAGGATCCTGGAGAAGCTAGAACAAAGAATATTACTAAATGTCCAAATTAAAGCCCATTAGAATCTCTTAATGAGCTGTCAAAAGCATCTATCTATTGGGCTCCTCCTTATTTTTATTTTGCCCTCCAAGGCTAGACTCTAAAGAATTGAACACAAGGGTGTTTTCAGGCACATTGTAGCTCTTGAAGTAGCTAGAATCACAATGTTTGGTCCTTACAAGGTGCCTTTTAGAGGAGAGGGAGAGAGAATTTAGCCATCATTTAACTTTTAGGTTAAAACAATACTCAACCTGTGCCTCTTGGCTGTAGGCAGTCATTCACTTCAGGTAGATGGTATGGTACTGAATAGAGCCAATGTCTGAAGTCTTGTATCTGGGCAGCATTTTCCTTATTAAGAAGTAAATCATTTGAATAATTGTCTAACATTTCATCTGAACTTAAATGTAATATCTTGGGAGTATGATCATTTGGGCTGTCAAGAAAACACATTGATCATTTTACCCTTTGGTTACACTTTCCTGTTGCATGTTTAAGACCATTCATATGTCTAAAATTAACCACTTTCTTTTTAAATTAACCGTCAAGGCTGGGTTATGTGGGCGTGAGAGAAATCTTTGGTTCCTTTAGCCTCCTTTAGTTGTTTTGTCACCATGAGGCTAGGCCAAAGGTTTTCCTTGAACAAGGCTTCATGTGGAAGCATTAAGAAATTTTCTTCCTCTGTGTTGATCCTCCTCTTTGTATAATGGACATTGGTTAGAGTTCACCTGGTGGGATCGCCTTAGCCTCACTGATCAAGAGAGCATGTGACTCACCATACTTATAGGCTATTTTGAGAGATGTCCCATAGTCCCCTTGTTGACCTTGACTGACAAGAGGAAAAATATTGTCCTTTTTAATTCCTCTGATCATATTAGTATAGACATCCAAGTATGGTTATCAAACATCCAGAAGGTCAGTTATACCAGTCTGGTACTTCTAACCACTGTGTAATATTTAGTTAAAGCTTGAGCAAAAAAGCAAACACTTTTAAATAAACCTTGATTACACATACGTTTTTGTCGGGGGCCATGTGCCTGCCTTGAACTATGCCCTAGTTTTGGGTTAGGCAGAAGACAATCTCGTGCACAGAAGTGCTGTTGGAAGCAGGAGTTTTCACTAGGCAAAATGATTTACATCTGAGGAGAAGTTTATTTTTCACCTAAGACTGAGGTCACATGAAGATCTTTGAGGGAAGCCAGTTATATCTTGAGTTATTTTGCCTGTGTTAGTATTGTTTTGCTCACCTCACAGTATAAATAGGGGGGACTTAATAAAGGCAAGCTGCTTCAGTATGACTGACAGCCCTCCTGAGTCTGTCCTGTTTCTCTCTCTCTCTCTCTCTCTCTCTCTCTCTCTCTCTCTCTCTCTCTCTCTCCATTTTCTCATCCTCACTCCCTGCTTTGGTTATGGTCTGATTTCTGCTGGCGGGCTCCGGCAAGTGGCGCCCGAACAGGGACCTGAAGACTGGGGGTAAAGTGAAGGACACCACGGTATGAGTGAGCTCACTTAAGGAATGTAAAGTAAAAGGAAGAGTAAAGGAAAATAAAGTAAAAGTAAAGGAAAAGTGTGAGTGAGAAATCTCAGGAGTAAAATGGGTTAGGGTGATAGTCGTTTGCTCTTTGTAAATACGTTGGAAAATATTCTTTATGCTCGAGGGGTTGGTGTAAAACATCAGCAGCTTTGTAAATTTTTGAATTTTGTAGAAAAAGTCTGTCCTTGGTTCCCTGGAGATGGGTCTGTAGATTTAAAAACATGGAAGAAAATAGGAAGAAAGCTTCAGGATTATTATGATGTTTATGGACTGAATCAGGTTCCGGTAGATAATTTTAGTTTGTGGGTTTTGATTAGAGATAGTTTGGATCCTAGACATGAGATGGAAAGGGTTCGAGCAGAAAAAGTAGCAAGTGGCATGGAGTCACAAGCAGCTCAGGAGCAGGAGGAAAGTGAAGTTAAACCTTCCGCCCCCTCCATTTGAGGAGTTAGTGGAATTTGAAAATGAGCAGTTTTCCAATAGTGAGTTATTAGATTCTGAAGCAGAGTGGGAGGAGAAAACTGCTAGGTATCAGAAAGAGGATGAAGTTTCCCAGATTGTCGCATTGGCAGAAAAGGAAATTGATCAGGAAGAAACCAATCTAGGGGAAATTCAACGTTTGCAGGAGAAGATGGAATTGTTATCTTTACAAATGCAGCAAATTAGAAAACAACAGGCTGGGGAGAAATTACAGAGCCAGGCAAGATTAGATCCTCTACCTCTGATGGAAGAGCCACCTGTAATCACAGTTAAGCAAAAGTCGGCAGGAAAGCCTCATCCTTTGTCCTTAGTGCAATCTCCTCTATCTCCATTGCAAGCCGCTGTAAGTAAAGCGGCCGAAAGTGGAGAAAACATTCAAGGGTTTCAATTATTCCCTGTTATAGAGCGGGAAAATGCACAGGGAAATTGGGTGAGAGAACATATTCCTGTAAGCAGATAAAAGAGTTGAAACTTGCTTGTGTGCAGTATGGTCCAACTGCTCCTTTCACACAGGCAATGTTGGAATCAATGTCTCTGGAGGTGCTCCCCCCAGATGATTGGAAACAAATGGCCAAAGCATGTTTGTCAGGAGGAGATTATTTGCTTTGGAAATCTGAATATGCAGAGCAATGTCAGGCTACAGCAGAAATAAATCGAGCACAGGGAATACCAATTACTTTTGATATGTTAGAAGGAGAAGGACAATATCAAGGAACAGGGAATCAGTTGATGTTTGATATTGCCGTGTATGCACAGGTTAATGCTGCAGCTAAGAAAGCATGGTATAAACTTCCTTCTTCAGGAAGAAAGACCGAAGATTTGTCAAAAATCATACAAGGACCTGATGAATTATATCAAGACTTTGTAGACAGGCTGATGCAGGCAGCAAGTAGGTTATTGGGAGATTCAGAGTCAGGGCTTTTGTTGATAAAACAACTAGCTTATGAAAATGCTAATTCTGCTTGTCAAGCAGCCTTGAGACCTTTTAGAAAAAAGGGGACAGTAGGGCTATTGCTAGGAAGAAGTAGCGTTACTATGAGAGGAATTATGATAGCGCCAGGAATAATTGACGCAGATTTTGAAGAAGAGATAAAAATCATGACTTGTTCTTCTAGTGGGATATCTGTAATTAAGAAAGGTCAAAGACTTGCTCAGTTAATATTGTCCCCTCAGATTGCTACAGACAATATAGTGAAAAACCCTAGAAGAGGTGATGCAGGGTTCAAATGCTTATTGGATACAGTCTATAGGTGCCAAAAGGCCTGAGCTAACATTATTCATTAGTGGGAAAAGGTTTCAAGGTTTACTAGATACTGGAGCTGATGTTTCAGTGCTCACTGCTGATCAGTGGCATTCACACTGGCCAAAACAGACATCTATGATGCAGTTAGAAGGAATTGGTCAGAGTAAGAGTCCAGAACAGAGTAGTAATATGTTGGCTTGGAAAGATGAGGAAGGACATGAGGGAACTTTTCAACCATACATCATTCCAGCACTGCCAGTTAATCTATGGGGAAGAGATGTGATGAGTCACATGGGCGTATACCTCTATAGTCCTAGTAATGAAGTTACAAATCAAATGTTCAATCAGACAATGGGAAAGAACAGTGAGAAATGGCAAAAGCCACCGTTACCTGTTTCCAGACCTTCCAGGAAAGGATTAGAGTATTTTTAGAGGGGGTCACTGGACAACCTGTACTCCATGCAGATCCAATAATTTGGAAAAATGAGGAACCTGTGTGGGTGGATCAGTGGCCTCTTACTGCAGAAAAAATTCAGGCCGCAGAGCAGTTAGTGCAGGAACAGCTGAAAAGCGGTCATCTAGAGCCTTTTAATTCACCTTGGAATTCACCAATTTTTCTTATAAAAAAGAAGTCAGGAAAATGGAGGTTACTACAGGATCTTAGAAAGGTTAATGAGACAATGGAGCTGTTGGAAGCTCTGCAACCCAGAATACCCATTCCTTCTGCTATTCCTAAAGATACTTATAAGATTATTTTGGATTTAAAAGATTGTTTTTATACTATCTCTCTTGCACCTCAGGATTGTAAAAGATTTGCATTTAGTGTACCTTCAGTAAATTTTAAGGAGCCTCTGCAAAGATTTTAATGGAAAGTATTGTCTCAGGGTATGGCAAACAGCCCTACCCTGTGTCAAAAATTTGTGGCTCAAGCAGTTGCAAAGACTAGACAGGTTTATTTTCAAATATATATAATCCACTATATGGATGACATACTTTTGGCTCATAAACAGGAAGAAACTTTGCTTGCAGCTTATGCTCATTTGCAGCAGGCTCTGAAAGAGCAAGGGCTAATTGTAGCACCTGAGAAGGTACAAACCGAATTTCCGTATTCATATTTGGGTTATAAATTATATCCTAAAACAATTTTGCCTCAAAAAATTCAGATTAGGAAAGATGGGTTGAAAACGTTGAATGATTTTCAAAAATTATTGGGAGATATTAATTGGCTTAGACCTCATTTTAAAATTGCTACAGGAGAACTGAAGCCTCTTTTCGACATTTTAAAAGGTGATTCAGATCCTAAATCGGCTAGAAACTTGACGGAGGAGGTCAGAAAGGCACTATCTCAGGTAGAACGGGCTACTGAAAATCAACAAATACAATATATAGATTATACCCAGGGATGGGCAGCATATATTTTGGCTACTATTCATACTCCAACTGCAGTTTTATGGCAGGAGGGACCTTTGCTGTGGTTGCATTTACCTGTCTCACCTGCTGGAGTGTTAACTCCTTATTATGAGGCAGTGGTGTGTTTGGTTCAGATGGCTAGAGCTGAGTCTCATAAGTTTTTTGGAAAGGAACCTACTGTAATAGGACTTCCATTTACAAAACAACAGATAGATTGGTTATTTCAAAATGTGGATTCATGGGCCATAGCTTTTACCTGTTATTCTGGCATCATAGATAATCATTATCTGAAAAACAAGCTATTACAATTTGCAAATAGTCATGCTTTTATTTTTCCAAAAATTGTGAAACAGGATCCTATTAAGGATGCTTTAGTGATACTTACAGATGGGTTCTCTAATGGTAGGGCTACTTATGTGTTACAAGGACAATCCCATGTTTTTCAAACTTCTCCAGCTTCAGCTCAAGTAGTAGAACTTCGGGCTGTGGCTGCTGTATTTCAGTTTATGACCTCTACTTCTTTTAATTTGTATACTGATAGTCATTATATTGTTAGAGCCTTGGAGATACTTGAAACTGTATCTTACATTGAGGCAACTAACACTCAGGTTCAAGAATTATTTGGTCAAATACAAAGGTGTTTACATGCTCGTTCTCAACCCTGTTTCGTAGGGCATATTAGAGCTCATACTGGGCTCCGAGGGTCTTTGGCTTTGGGGAATAATTTAGCAGATAAAGCCACACATTTCCTGGGCTTATCTCAATTGGAATTAGCACAAAAATCTCACGCTCTTCATCATCAAAATAGCCAAAGTTTACGAAAGCAGTTTCAACTTACCAGGGAGGCTGCTAGGCAAATTGTTAAACAGTGTTGCTTATGTCCTGAATTTCATTCTGTCCCTCAATGTGGAGTTAATCCACGCGGACTAATGCCCAATCAATTGTGGCAGATGGATGTAACTCACATCCCAGAGTTTGGAAAATTAAAATATGTTCATGTGTCCATAGACACTTACTCAGGTTTTCTTATGGCTACTGCTCAAACTGGAGAAGCTACTAAGCACGTTATAGCACACTGCATTAAATGTTTTGCTGTAATAGGTTTACCATCTATAATAAAAACAGACAATGGCAAAGGCTACACTAGTCAAACTTTCCAACGTTTCTGTGCTCAATTATCCATTAAACATAAAACAGGCATACCTTACAATCCTCAAGGACAAGGGATTGTTGAACGTGCCCATGGATCTTTAAAAAATCAGTTACAAAAAATAAGAAAGGGGGAGTTATATCCCAGATCTCCACAGAACTCTTTGAATCATGTTCTTTTTGTTTTGAATTTTTTAAATATGGATGCTTTTGGTCTTTCTGCTGCAGATAGGTTGTGGCATCCTAAGACTTTGGATACCTATGCACAAGTCAAATGGAAGGATCCGATTGATGGGAAATGGAATCGCCCAGACCTGGTACTAATATGGGGAAGAGGGTATGTTTATGTTTTTCCGCAGGACGCTGAGAATTCCAGGTGGCTGCCAGAGAGGCTGGTCCGGTTCGCAGGGATGGAACGAGGAAAGAGTGACGTTGCTGTTGCTGTGGAATCAGTTCCTGATGGACTTATTGGACTTATGTAATAAATCCATCTATGCTGCATCCAGCCATATGGGAAGAAAGAGAGATTGCAGTGATGGAGAATGATACTCACCTGTCAAGATGTCATTAGATGAGAAGAACACCAGTGAATCAGAATTCTGCTGCAGGGAATGCTGATGAACAAGAAAAAGAACTAAGTATAGGACTTTGGTGATCAGATGACAGTTTCCCACAGACTTATATGGGGAAACAGGCAACAACTATGGACAAAGTTAAGAACATGTGATAGCTTGCCTAGGTCAACCCTATATATACTTTTGATTGGACAGTTTAAATATTGCTTATAATGGTACTAGTTTTGATGTTTTCTGTGTTCAATGTATTTCTTGTGTTTTAATGTAACTTGATTAATTGCATTTCAGTTGTTTCCATGGGTGAATGCAAGTTATGGTATCTTAGCAATTTTCATTTATTATTATTTCTGCAAATGTTATGTGTGGTCTGAGGGTTATAAATGTTGCATAATGAACGTATATCCTTAGATTTATGTTAACTGTAAAAAACAGTTATTTGACTTTGACGCAGCAGAAACTGCTGCTGATTTGTTAGATAAGCTAAAAGTCTTTTTGCCTTCAGGATCTTCTTTGACCTCAGATCAGGAAATAGTATAATCTTGGGTCTATGTTATTCTCCTTAAAAATTTGCATACTCCTTCCATAGGACGTATGTCTTCAACACATTCTGGGGTGTTACAGCTGACGTGCACAGTGTTCGGCTCCGAACTCTATAGAGTTGCCCCTTGCAGAAGAGGCTGACAGCCAAAGATGGGCAACTTCCTCTCGAACTAAGCTGACCTAAGACAGGGCGTGGATGGTGGGCATTCATGTACCAATGACGGCTAAAACTTGTGTTTCGGAGAGAATGACCTAAGACAGGCACAGTCTTTCTGGCCATAATCAGAAAGGTTATGGTATCTTTAGAAAATAGAAAAGGGGGAGATGTCTGGGGCCATGTGCCTGCCTTGAACTATGCCCTAGTTTTGGGTTAGGCAGAAGACAATCTCGTGCACAGAAGTGCTGTTGGAAGCAGGAGTTTTCACTAGGCAAAATGATTTACATCTGAGGAGAAGTTTATTTTTCACCTAAGACTGAGGTCACATGAAGATCTTTGAGGGAAGCCAATTATATCTTGAGTTATTTTGCCTGTGTTAGTATTGTTTTGCTCACCTCACAGTATAAATAGGGGGGGACTTAATAAAGGCAAGCTGCTTCAGTATGACTGACAGCCCTCCTGAGTCTGTCCTGTTTCTCTCTCTCTCTCTCTCTCTCTCTCTCTCTCTCTCTCTCTCTCCATTTTCTCATCCTCACTCCCTGCTTTGGGTATGGTCTGATTTCTGCCGGCGGGAAATTATAATTTGTAATTATTGTTACACACACACACACACACCCTACTGAGCCCTTTTAGTGTTGCTTTTATGTGTTTCTGTTTAGGTTTGGCCACTTGGGGATCAGAAAACCTATCAGAGGACTTGCTTCTGGAGAAGGTGAATTCTCCCTCTTTCAGTTAATTGCCTGTAACTCTTTACCTAGGGCAGAGTTTGGGACATTTCCCCTGTCTGTGTTGACCTGTCACTGGTGTTGGCATTATGCGTGTCTTGTTTAGTCAGCCATATTGTTGAGATATCATGAATATAATATCCTCTTATGTCTAAAAGACAGTATGTAGCAGTAGGTGTTCTGGTTCTCTGGCTCTTATCATTTTTCTGCCCCCTCTTCTGTGATGTTTAAATAACTTTTATATTTTCATCATACTCTTGGGTCAGGCTATCTCTACTGCAGCTTTGTTGATGAGCACAATGATTACTTGCCACTCTGAAGCAAAAATTTATTACAGGAATTCTCTGATCCAATCCTCTGCCACAGAGGATGGGTACTTTGGCAAAGAAGACAGTCCAGGCTGTTTGTCTTGTGGAATTAAAACACTAATTTAGAAAAGAAAAGTATAACAATGACAAAGATGCTTTGGGCACATATTTCTGAAGGATTTTGTTGATGCCAAGTACTCTGTAGCAAGAACAGATAATGTAGCTTGTGCTTTCTCAGAGAAAGTGGGACTTGAGGACAGGTGTCAGGGTTTTAAGAGAGAAAAGAGGGACACAGGGGATCCAAAGACTGGTGCATCTGAGGATGTTTATTGTAACTTAGAGCATCTTTTTATCCAGTCCAGTAAGTCCCTCACCCTAGATCCTCCAAGGCGATACCTCAGCAACAGTTAGACATTAACAATTCTCAGTTTAACTATTCTAAAGCAGCAACAATAAATGTGCATGCTAGTATGAATACAGACTGCTTCAGCTTGAGAGTAAACCAGATATCTTGTTCTCATAACACAGGAGTGGGCAGGTAGCTGTATGGAGTGTCTCAAGAGATGATCAGCAGCTGCCTTCACATGCTTCAGGTTTGGTCTGAGAATAGCTTTCCATTCCCCTCTCTCTTGTTTTTAAGAGCTTGAAGGTTGAAATCATTCAACTGCTCAGCAAACTGCAGTGTTCCAAGATGACCTCCAACAGTAGCTGAGACTCTCAAGATAGAGCATGAACTTTGGAAAGGTTTAGAACTGGTAATTTGAATTAAGGGACTATTTATAAAAAATTCAAGATAAACAAGAGCCTTCTGGATTCTAGAAAGTTAGAGCAAAATGGACAGTAGACAAGTGAGCAGATTGGAATGCAGAATTTGGCAGGTGAAAACAGTCTTCATTTGATGGTCATATTCAGTCCTTTAATTAAGGGTAGAGGCAAACTATGCACAGCGTTGAAACAGATTGTGGCATAATGATATTTATGGCCGTGAAACAGTCTTTTAGGTTTAGAATGAATGGAAATAAATACAAGAGAACATATGTGGAAAAACTTGTGAATTGTATGTAGTCAATGATGGCTGCTCCCATGACTCACTGAAAGCAATAGCACCTCTAAGGGTGATTTGGGGAAGAGGGTCAAGAATAGTTGATACTTCCTGGGAAAAGTGCAGAAGCTTACTGGGCCAATAATCCTGGAAAGATTCCTAGGAAAGTTGTTCAAGTCTGAAACAACTGAAGCAACAGAATATACAAGAAGAGATTACATGCTGAAAAAATTGAGAATCTACAAATCTACTTTGGTATGTTAAATGGAAGAGCATTGCAATCTCTGGCTTATGATATGAAGTCAAATGTAAGCATAGGAACACTGAGGGAATTGGAAATAACTATTTATCAAATATAACAAAGAGGTGGTAAATACTAATACTAAGGCTTATGAGTCAAAGTAAAGTGGGGAGTAGGAAGGATATTGGCATTAACTTAGACTATCTCCTGGTAAATCTATATATTTTAAAGGGGGAAAGTTTGTGGAGAAAACTAGCAGAAATTACAGTCAGATCTGCTGTAGTAGTTGTACTTAAAGGGTAGAGAGAGACAACGAGTTGAGAGGGAAAGCAAGGGGTAGAAATGATATATATTCAGTACACATATAAGAAATTCTTATGTAAATTTTTTTTAATGGAGCATGTAACTAAACAGAGTTCTCAAAAGAAGAAATACAGATGATTGATCAATATTTTTTAAATGTTCAACATCCTTAGCCATCAGGAAAATACAAAGTAAACTATTTTGAGGTTTCATCTTACCTCAAGCAGAATGGCTAAGATAAAACAAAAACAAATGACAGTAAATGCTGTCCTGGAAGTGGGGAAAGGGAAAATCTTAATCACTGTTAGTAGGAGCACAAACTGGCACAACCACTATGAAAATCGAAGTGAAAATCCCTCCAAAAGCTGGAAATAGATGTACCATATGATCCAGATATATGACTTTTGTGCATAATCAAAGAACTCTATGTCCTACTACAGAGATACTTGCCCATCCATATTCACAATAGCCAAGAAATGGAAACAACCTAGATGTCCACCAACTGATGACTAGATAGTGAAAATGTTATATATTTACACAATAAAATAATATTCAGCTGTTAAGAAAAATGAAATTTGGAAGCAAATTTTTATTATTTTCAGATGGAGCTGGAAATAATAATTTTCAGTGAGGAATCCCAGATCCAGAAAGACAAACGGTACACAGTCTCTCTTACATGTGGATGCTAGCTTTGAATATTTGGATATGTGTATTCAAATTAAAGTACCTATGAAGGTCAAGAAACTGGTAGAGGATCATGGGGGTATTTCAAGGGATGGGAGATGGAGCACAAGAGCTATGAGGAGTGTCTTACTTTCTTTCTATTGCTGCGATAAAAACACTGACCAAAATCACCTTGGAAAGACTTTATTTGGTATACAGCACAGTCCACTATCAAGGGAAGCCAAGACACGAATTCAGGGCAGGAATTTGTCTGCTTTCTTATTCAACTCAGGACCACCTTCCCAGGGGTGGCACTGCCCACAGTGGGCTGAAACACTCCCACATTAATCAACAATCAAGAAAATGTTCCACAGACATGGCCACAGGCCAATGGAATGGAAGTAATTCCTCAACTGAAGTTCCATCTACCCAGGTATGTCAAGTTGACGAATGAAGGTATCGAGCACAAGAGGAGAATGAGGACCGATGGAGCAGAAAAGACAGATAGGGTGAGGGGTAGGAGGGCAAAACAGAAGAGGGAGTGTGGAGAGAGATAACAAACCAACACTAAAGACCTTTGAAAAAGTCATGTGGAAACCTAATACTGTAGAAGCTTCTTTATACAGATATAAAGATATACAGATATAAAAAGTTTAAATAGGGTAATCCTACAATGAGGAGACAATGCCCCCCCTAAACTCCACAGGCTAGCAAATAAAAGCCCAGTACATTTAGAAATGGTTGCTTTTTTTGGAGTTGTTGTTCAGTGGGGTTTCATAGGCCCCCTAAACATTGCAAGATATTGCCATTGATCTTAGTTCCCTTCTAGAATTTGATAATGAGACCTTATTACTGAAGACACAATATACTTGAGTCATAGAACATGTAGAAATCAATCTAGTACTGACCTGGAAGCTTCATCCTTACTGTTTTATTGTGCTGGGCAGTGCTATGCATGCTACCAGAAGAGAAAATCAATCATCAGTCTTACCTAAATGTGAAATTTGAAAGCTACAACAACAACCAGCCTGGGATGTGCCCACTGGTATAACAGTGACATGAACTACTTTCTGACTGAATTTAGAGGTCATGCCACAAGATGGAACCCATGCTTGGTACCATTATCAGGTCAAAAACCTAAAGCTAAATATGTCATAGGCTACAGGGGACAACCTACTTCTAGTTATTCTGCTGGAATTAAAATAACTCCTAATGACTTATAATTATACTTATAGATTAGTGCATCTCTCAATCATTGTCAAAGAAGCTTCTTTTTGCAGTAGATGGTGATTAACGCAGAAATCTACAACTGATCAACATGTAGAGAATAAGAGACTGTAGAGTGCTCAGTCCTAAATGGGACGTCTGTGTCACACTCCCTCTTCCCAAAGCTCAAGGATCATTGCAGAAGAGGGGAAAGATGGTAAAAGCCAGAAGCAGACTGGTGACTAAAATGAAATGGTGTTTTCAGGGTACAACAAGAGGACATTTGCACATTTGAACTCATAGAAATTGCATACATAAGATAAAACCCAACCGTGGAGTGGGGAGGTAGTCATGAAGACCCACAAATAGCTGATAAGCTATTGGCAACTGATGGTTGCTGGGAGAGGGAGAATAAGTTTTCCTCAAGGATGTGGCCCTTAAGAGGCCATCCACACTCCAGGAGATGACCCTACACCCATGCACTGACGGGCAGTGCTTAATGGACTCAGTGGGTTAAAGAAAAGAGTACATAAAGTGTAGGGGAGGGGTAGCAGTAGGAGGAATTGGAGCGGAGAGAATGGACGGTGGACTTGATCAAAACACACTGTATGCATGTACACAATTCTCAAACAATAAAAAGGAGGGTCATAAAATAAATAATCCCTAAATGATCACAAATCACAGTCATGCTCAACTTTCTTTCATGCCAACTAAGATAAAAATAGAACTATTCAGTGGTTTTACATATGAAGAAATAAATGGTTTTATTAATATTTTAACATGAAGTCATTAGTTGTATTAATGAAGAAATAGCCAATAATCTGTGTGAGGCAAAACTTGATTGGATTGTGAGGATGTGGTAAATGTTTTAAGATTTTGTAAAGGGACAGGATGAGATGGTTCTGGAGCTTCTTAAATTAAGCTCAAAAGAGATTTCCTAACCTGGGTGTGGTAGCACATGCCTATAATCCCAGCACTTAGGAGATAGAGGAAGGATTCTTATGAGATAAAGGAAGGAGGATCAGGAGTTCAAGTTCATCTTTGGATACATGGCAAATTTGAGGCTAATATAGGCCAGATGAGACCCTGTCTCAAAATAAAATGAGAGCGGTATTTCTTTTCAAGTTGAAATATTACATAATATTAGAGATATGAAGGTTTCATTTGTGATCAAAATTACTAAGTTATGAGAAGTTGCAGAAAAAAAGATAAGTTTTAAAACAATATGTAAAGAATAGATTTGACCATTGAGATGTCAGAAGTAGTCATAGTGAGAATCAATACAAAAACCAGGTAAATTTTATGGCATAAACAGAGGTTTGTCAAATTACCCATTTTGGGGCCGATGAGATGGTTTAGTGGGTAGAGGTGCTTGATGCCTGGCAACCTGAGTTCAATTCCCAGAACCTATATGGTAGAAGGAAAGAACTCTTGTAAGTTGTCCTCTAATCTCTACATGCATGCTGTGGCACATGCATTTATATAAAATTCTACACACACACACACACACACACACAAATATAAGAAAATTTATCCATTTATCTGTGAAATTCTGTAAGCATGACAGGATGTTCTAAGTACTCATGGAGGATATAAAAATTATATAATTCACTAGGTGTACTAATATTTTCAAATGCACTTCAAAGTGATTCAGATAGCAGGAAATTTAGACCTGGGCCAATAATCTAGTCCATGTACCAGAAGCATTCATTAAAAGACAGATGTTTGGCAACACTAGACTTAGGTTCTAGTTAGCAAATATGGTAACAGTTCAGAGGGAGGGGGGTCATCAGGGTGACATAGGGGCAAACTCCTGTCATGGATTGCCTTCCACACAAATCCTGCCTGCCTCAGGCACCACCATGGTAGCATATTCCCATTCCTGTCCATGGCTGTCCCTAGAAGAGATATGGCTTTGGCTTAAGATGAAGAAGCCAAGGAAGTCAGACAGTGGAACTGTCTCTCTGTGCAAAGAACCTTGGGGGTCAAAGATACAGATGGAAAAGCCTCATGGGCCAGCATTCTTAAAATCTAAAAACAGTTTTCTAAGACTCCTATCCCCAATCCTGGTCCTGCATCTCTGACTTCCAGATGTAAAGTAAGGAAAAAAAGGGCTATGCCAAAGATCACTGTCCCATCAGCCCAAGTATAGCTCAGGCTCTGGTTTCACTACGATCCTTTGATTCAGATGGACCAGGGCTGGGCAGCAGATTCATTTGGAGAGTAAGGCTCAGGCTATTTGTGGGAACACCTAGAGCTCTGCTTCTGACTGGCTCCACATTGAGCACTAAAGCCAAACAGTTCTGCTTTTACAGGCACAGTGCCATGAGAGAGACAGATGCCTCCACAGTCACAGCTAAACAGATGACCAAGGACCAAAATAGCAATCAGATGACCACAAGGGCCAGTTCACCACCTTTTGTCCAAAGCCCAACATCTCCCGGCACCACCAGCAGCTAAAAATAGGCATGAAAAGCACATGCTTTGTGGAGATCATCAGGGATAGTACCATCCCGACCTGGGTCTAGGGCGCAATGAGGTCACTTCGCTTCATTTCTGCTGAAGCCTTGGTATCCCACCCCCAGATGGCCAAGGAGAGCCTGGACTGTGTAGCCTACAACCTCTACCCACTCCTGTTCAAGGCTAGTTACCAGTTAGAGCAGGCAGAAGTGACTCGTGCTGTGCTGGGTCACTGGCCACTAGAGGAGTTCCGACTGGCTGTGCTGCTGGGACCAAGCACTGACCACCCTGAGGATTTGCGTGACCGTGCCTGCAAGGTCTGCCTGGAGGCCTGTGTGCAGGGCTTGGCTGACCATGTGCTACAAGGTGGGAGCTGCCGGCTGCGAGTAGCTGATCTCACAGGCATCCAGGATGTGCAGGTGCAGCGGTGCCCCTGTGGGAGGGCACTGGGAAGGTGGGGCCGCACTAAGCTGCTGGCCAGGACCTGCTGCCAGCTCCAAGCACAGTCCTGTACAGCTGGGCACCCCATTGAGGTCTTCGCAGACCTCTTTGTCACAGAAGGTAATTTTGACGTAGTGGTTCAGGCCCTGAATCTGCCAAGCCCATCCCCTCTACAGGTGCACTGCCCTTCACTTCGGGCAGACAGCCTGAGCCCTGGGCAGCTCCTACAGGTGCTGGGCCTGGCTGAGCCAGGCAAGCTACGAAAGCTGGAGGTGGTACACAATGTCCGGTTGCATGCTGGCCACGTGCAGCAGCTGCTGGCCCAGGTGGGCTTCCCTCAGCTGGCCTCACTCACTTTGCCCACCAAGGCTTTCGATGCACCCCCTACCTGTGCCCCAACTCCAGAAGGTGAGGATTCGCTCTTCACTTCTATTGCCTGGGAGCTCAGCCAGATGACCCAGCTCACAGAGCTGAGTGTGGCTTTTTCTACACTAACCGGAAAGATTCAGACACTTCTCAGGTAAGTCTGAGACAACTGCACACAAGTCAATTGGGACAGAACAGGGACAGGGACAGGACCTGCTTACACAAGGTCATCAGCTCATTGTTCTCTGGGGGTGTACTAGCCAGAACAGCAGGAGTTAGAGTCATCAAGAAAGAACTAGAACACTGGGTCAACTTGGGTCAGATACCAAAAGAGACTACTTTAGCCAGGTATAGGACACCACTATAATTCTAGCATTCAGAAGGCTCAAGCAGTAGTACATAAATCTGAGGCAAGCCTGGGCTACATGGACCACACAGAGGGCCTATCACAACAAACAAAAAGAAGAGCTGGGACTGTAGTACAGCTCAGTGATAAAATACTTGCAAGGACCTAGGTTTTTTGGTTTCGTTTTTTTATCTAATTTTTGTTTTATTTGAGGCAGAGTCTCTCTGTAGCTTCAGCAGGCCTGGAACTCACCAGGCAGACCAGGCTGGCCAGGATCTGAAAGAGATCTACCAGCCTCTGTGAATGCTGAGATTAAAGGCATGCACCACCATGCCCAGTCAAGTACCAAGATTTTAATCCCTAGCATCAGAGAAGGGGGAGAGAGAGGAACGGAGGAAGAGAAATGGAGAGAGAGAGGAGGGCACTAACTAGAAAGTAAACAAGGGGGAAATAACAGTGGGACTTCCCATCAGGTACGTTTGTTGTATAACAAATGAATGGGAATGTGGTTTAGCAGGGTAAGAAGGTAGCTGTTGCGGGAGGGGAACTGTAATCTCAACAGAAGTCCTAGAGGTAGTAGGCAGTGGTGTCTCAGCAGCTCTGCTGTGAAGAGGGGCAGGAGGACATTTTCCAGGGATTGACAAGGTCAAGGTGGCTTCATCTGGAGAGTACTATTCTAGTACGAGGCTGTCATAAAGGTGGGACCACAGCAGGACAGGAGGAGACTAAGAGTAGGACCCCAGTACAACCTGCCTTGCTCAGCAAGCAAGCATGGTACAGGATGTTCCCAGGACAGTCCAGAGTGCCCAGAGGGTGGGGTGGCCTGAAAATGTATCTCATGAATTGTGAGAGGGAATGCCATTCCAGAACCGTCCCCTAGCTTATACAGACTTCCTATACCAACTCAACCATAATTAGTGACTTCAGGATACAGAACCCAAATTTAGGCCTCGGGGCTCCCCTTTCCAGCTTTTAAATTGCACTGGCTCCATTGTCAGAGTGACAGTGCTTTCTTTCAAGTTAGTTCTCTCTGTTGCTGTCCCCACAGTGAGCTTTCTGGGTGTTCTGTATGAGATCGTCTACATTACCTCCCAACAGTATGAAAGGGGGTGTTGGTAAAACCTTCTACTTTAGGTTCTTTATGTGTTATGTCTGCATGTATGCAAGTGTGTCCACGTTATGTAATGCCCATGGAGGCCAGAAGAGGGTGTCAGATCCCCTGGAACTGAAATACATTTGTGAGCCACTATGTGGGTGCTGGGAACTGAATCGGGGTCCTCTACAATAGCAGCCACTTCTCTTAACCAATGAGCCGTCTCTCCAGCCTGTAGGTTCTATTCTTGACTACTTGGCAGGCCCAGGAGTCACCAACTGCCAGAGTGAGAGAACATGACTGTCCCAACTAATCATATTTATGGACACAGATAGATTGCATTTCATGTGACTTTCACATCACAAATTTTTCTTTCAACTGATTAAAAATATCAAAGTCGTTCTCAGCTCACTGGCCAAAGGAAATGAAATGTCGGCTGGGGTTGCTGTCAGGCCATAGTTTGTGACCCCTGAGATAGCAAAGCGGATAGATTGCTCACCTCCACCAGACCCAACTCACCTGGGACCCTCCTAACATTTGTGATGTTTCTGCCCACTCCACAGCCCCTTGAAGACCCCACTGAGAGTGCTGGACCTAGCCAATTGTGCCCTGAACCATGAAGACATGTCCTTCTTAGCAGACTGTACCCACACTGCCCACTTGGAGGTGCTAGACCTCAGTGGTCACAACCTAGTCCACCTGTATCCCTCTACCTTCTTCAGGCTGCTGAACCAGGCTTCCCAGACACTGAGGGTGCTTACCTTAGAGGAGTGTAACATCACAGACAGTCATGTTGGCATGATGATCCTGGGTCTCAGCCCCTGCAGCCAGCTCCAGGAGTTGAAGTTCCTTGGAAACCCATTGTCAGCCAGGGCCCTCCAGCGCCTCTTTGCTGCACTCTGCGAGCTCCCTAGGCTGCAGCGGATTGAATTCCCAATACCAAAAGACTGCTACCCTGAGGATGCCTCCTATCCCCAGGACGAGCTGTCAGTGTCCAAATTTGACCAGCAGAAATATGATGTGATTGCAGAGGAACTGCGTGCAGTGCTGCTGCGGGCTGATCGGGGGGACATCCAGGCCTCCACCCCCCTTTTCGGAAGTTTTGACCCAGAAATTCATGAAACCAGTAATGAGCTTGGTACTTTCCTGCTGCAAGCTTTCAAGACTGCTTTAGAAAACTTTTCCAGAGCGCTAAAACAAATGGAGTAGGCCCTGAAATTATGCCGTGAGAGGTCAAGTGTGACCTGGGTTCAGTTCTGGATCAGAAACTCAGGCAGGCACAGCATTGTCAGCAGCAGTATCACTGCCAGAAGCATTTCTTAGTGAAAGTTTCAAGCATAACTGTTGGGCGCTGCAACAGAAAACCCAGCTTTCTAGACGGGACAGGAAGTGTCCCTGGACTTCAGCACAGCAGGATCCTGCAAGGGGGGAAGCCACCATGGATGAAGGACCTACCACAGTGGCAGGGGATGGTATGTGGTAGTGCAACCAGGGTCCACTTGGCTCTGGCGCAGTGAGGGCGAAGGAGAGAACTCATCACAGAAAATGTATATAGGCAGCAGCAGTCCACAAGAAAATAAGTCAGCAGAGAGAGAGAGACTAAATGAAAACGAAGAGTGAACCAGAGCCCTGAGTGCAGCAGCTCCACTAGTCTGGCCAGACAGACATGCCGACTGTTGTAAGAATGCTTACAAGAGGACAGTCACCAACAGAGAAGTAGGGGGTGGGAAGGTAGACTTTCAATTTGCTATCTCTGGTTGTGGTGGCTTTGTTTCGCATCCAAGCACGTCTGCACCAACTAAAGCCTGGACTGAGGGCATCTAGTTGCTGAAAGATGACCAGTGTTTCCCGGCACCTTTTGATCACATTTTCTGCTCAGGATCCTGATCTTAAACCAGGCGTGTCCAAGCGAATGCACACGTGGCCACATGAGGCAGAGGACAGCTAGGAACACAGCTCATTAAAAATCAAAGAACTGAAAACATTTTTTTCTGTGAAAATTTCCAATCCTGTCACACAGTTCTTAAGTATGAACTTAGTAGAACATGTTGCCATGTCTAAGGCTGAACATGCCTGCAGTGTTGTGCCCCCAAATCCCTGCTCCTCAGGGTAGTTGAGGTTTGGCCCTTTGCAGTTCTTTTGAGGGACAAATCAGCACTTGAGGAAGACCTGTTTGCACTGGTGTTTCCAATATCTGCTTTGCCAAATAAAACAGAAGTGTGGTTTATTCAGGTTGTTTACTTTATTATGATTCCGAATTTTTAAAAATTTAAAGTATGGAAATAAAACACATTTCTCATGAAATGTAAAAGCTTCGATCCCTAACTACCTGGGTGCTGGCCAGGGGTCTGAAACTTGATTCTACTGTGTAGTTGTTCTCCATGTGATCCCTCCTCCACATGCCTCTCCATCCCCAGGCCCTTCCACGGCACTTCCTCCCTCAGGTATATCTCAGATACATGTTACCTCTTTCCCTAGGTACCTTCTACCCCAGATCTTCCACACCACTTCCTGGACTAGGTAAGTCTCCATCCCAGATACTTCCATATGAGCCCTGGCCTTAGGCATACCTACAGCAGAATGGGATAACTTGGGGGTAGGTCTCCAACACAAAGTTGTCACAGGGTCATCTGCGTTCAGGGCTCTGGTTCACTCTTTGTTTTCATTTAGTCTCTCTCTCTCTGACTTATTTTCTCATGGACTGCTACTGCTTTTATACATTTTCTGTGATGAGTTCTCAGCTCCAATTCAAGATGACACAACCAATGACAAGTAGTTAGAAAGCAAAATTACAACCTGCCCCAAAGTTCTTAATCCAGTGCAGCCTCCAGTCTCACACACACCCCCAATTTGACACTTCCAGTCAAAAACAGACAACAAAGTGACAGTTCAGTAGCCTAAGACCCAAGACACACCCATTCAGCATCTCTAGAGCTCAGACTTATAGACCTGAAGATCTGACAGTTGCTAAAAACTCCAGACAGCACAACTACAACCAATAATGGCCTCCAAAGTCACTACAAATTCCAAACACATACCAAGCAGCACTTGGGTTTTTTCTATGATTAAAACATTTTATTCATTTATATTTTTTGTGTGAGTTTTTGTGACCAAGTATTCAAATATTATGGAGACACTTATTATGTACCTGCATGAATGTAACTACACCTATGGGTGCAATGCCCACAGAAGCCAGAAGAGGGCACTGGATCCCCTTGAACTGAAGTTACAAACAGTTAGCTGCCATGTGGGTGCTGGGAACCACAACCTGGTCCTCTGCAAGAGCAGACAGTGCTGAGTCATCTACAGTTCCTTTTTTCTACACTTTTAAACTACTTTGCTTGAACAATGTTCTATAATCTCATTCATTTTATTAACATGAATAATCACAAAACTATTCAAATATTTAAACCTAATAACCCAATTTTAAAAGATGAGTAGCAGATTTGAGAAACTGGTCATGTTATATATACAAACAGCTGATGTGATTTCCCATGGAAAACTTGTCCTTATTTTATAGAGCTGGGTATGTATAAATTGATGTGTGCATGCCAGTCTTCATGCTGAAAGAAACTAGTATATATACACGTTGGACTTTAGAAAATGTATTCCTTTTCTGTTGCTGTGATAAAACACCTCGATCAAGACAAGTTATTGAAAGAAGAGATGATCTGGTCTATGGTTCTAAAGAGCTGAGTCCATCATGTCAGGGAGGCATGAAAGGATGTGGCCAGCTGGTCCCCATGGTGTGCTTTCTCCAGCATGGCCACACCTCCTAAGTTTCCATGACTCTCCCCAAACAATACCACCAACTGACCAAGTGTTCAAGTATTATGGAGACACTTATCATTCAAGAAAAGTACAGGAAAGGAAATCACAGGAACGTACAATAAACAATTTACCATGAAAACCACTCACCTTGAAATTCATGCACAAAACACTTGTTTTCATTTAAAGACAAACCCTAGAAAAAAGCTGAAGTGGTCTGTCCAGATGACTGGAGTAACAGAAACCAGAGCCTATGTGGTTCCTACCAGGGATCTAATGCACTAGGAAACACAATCAGAAAAAACTTTATCGGGTGTACCAGAAAAAAAAAAATCTTAAGAGTGCTGACAACACAGCAGAAAGAAATGACAAGTACCCCCTGAGAAGTGCTTAAACTGCTCGAGCAGCTCACCTGGAGCTGGAACCAACTGACTCCAGTCAAGAGCCTGCTGCCCACTGCAAAAAATGAATTGAACACAGAACATAAAATATGAGACTCAGTGCTACTCAATCACCATTCTACAACTGAACTTGTTTTCTTTAAGTTTAGGATTTCTGTTTGTTTCACTCCTATATAGAAAGATGGGCACAGGGTAGAAAATGTAGGATCTGAGCACAAACTGACCACGTTGCTCCTTCCTGCTTAGCCACTGTCAAATAACTTCATGCTGGCTTCTAACTCTGAAAACCAAGCACCAAGCTCTGACCCACTCCAAGAACACTACTGGAGACCTGGGAAGTCTACTTTCCCCTATCACGGTTCCAGGACCCCTCCTGTGGAAAATGAGGACATGTGGAAGAGCTTACTTAACAGACCTCAGACAGCAATCTCTCACAAGGCCCATTTACAAGGCTAGTCCCTAACAGTTGCCAACAGTGATCGCTGTTAAGAGTGGCTCACCATATCTAAACTGCATGCAGAATATGAGTACCCCTGCCTTCTTGTGGGGAAACAGAACTGGTATACATCAGCGGGGTCACATGAGCATCCCTCACTAAGTCAAAATCCTGACAGCCTCCAGGGAGCTTCCCTGGTTACCTGTTATGTCACAGCTTGCCCTGTGATTCCAGGCAGGGAACCCTTGAGAGCTCTTCCTGGTTCTCCCTAGTCTTGCTTCACAAGCCTTCTCTTGCTACAACAGATTTTATCCCTGAGGGCTGCCACAGGTCAAATCCTGGAAACCCACAGCAGGTGACCAAACCAGGGCTATCTTGGAAGTCCCACTTCGAAGCTAGTAACAGAACTTAGCTCACAGGATCAGAATAAGGATTACATGAGTTATGTACAAAGGCTCAACTCATACAAGCTATGTATGAAGTGGGCTGAGGCTCTCTACCTTTAAATCATAGTAAAAATGGAGATATTAAGAACTTACTGTTTAAAAAATAAAAAGCCATGGGGTTGAAGAGATGGCTCTACAGTTAAGACCAGGAATTGTTCTTGCAGAAATTGGTTCTCAGTATCCATGTTGGCAGCTCACAACCACCTGTAACTACAACTGCAGGGGATCTGATGTCCTCTTCTGAACTCCATGGGTGCCTGCACTCATGTGCACAAACTCACATGTACACACATATACACATAATTAAAAAAATAAAAATCTATTATATAAAAAAAGCAGGTATGGTACATAGCTGTAATGCCAGCACTTGAAAGCTGAAGCAGGAGGATCCTAAGTGTGAGGCCTGTTGGGTTATACAGCTATGTCTCAGAAAAGAGCGAAGACCCACACAAATCAAAAGTGGCACTATTACTTTTAAATGGTAAGCATCTTACTGTATGTCATTGCTAACAAATAACATGTTTACTGAATATAGGAACAGCTCAATTCCAAGCATATACAGCATACCAACCAGGAAGAAATGTTTCAAACAGGATAAAACCTTGGTAACACTATATCATATGTGAGGCAGTGGTACACATTACCAAATGACCTTTAGGTGGTATCAGAGAAGAAAAAAGAATAATTAGAAGAAAGGGGAATTACTTAGGGAGAGGTAAAAACTGACAGAAAATTTCTTAAGGGGATCAACATTACATTTGATCTTTTAAAATATATTTACTCTGTAACTAAAATATGAGATTGTATAGTTCTGCTAAATATTAGCAGCTCAAAAATGTTTCAGAAAAACTGAATCTCTCATAGCTGCAAAGTATCACAGAAGAAACCTTATCTGCTAAGGGCCTGCTATACTATACTGTTCAGAGTGGAAACACTGCAGTCCTCACAAAGGGTGGCTATACTGGGCAACACATGCTGGCAGGGGAACAGAATAAACATTAGGGGTTCCAGAATGTACACTGCCTGGGTAAGTGACTATCTGATCCTGAAATTCATTTCCTTCTATTTTTCAAGTATGACCTTCTCTGCTTTCTTAAACTTTTTCAGTTCAACAAGTAGTTCCCAATATTTGAGATATAACCACATGAGCTTTCCATTTTGGCGTTTGTTAGTGTTCCAAACATCTCCACAATGCTTATCATTCTTAAATATGTCGGTTAAGCCAGCTGTCATGTTTAGGTCAGCAGCCACTGGATCGACAGATGTGCGCACCAGTAAGCTCTTCTCCAGCTCTAACCTTGAACTACGGGGAAGGATCAGGCTGCAGTAGATGTTCTGGCGTTCCACGAGAGCTTCTCCCACATCCTTCAGCACAAGCTGGGCTTTCCTCTGCCAATCGGTCTCTTCTTCCAGGCAGCTCAGATACACACTTCTCAGAGGTTGCAGCTGGCTTTTTTCTTGCCTTATCTGAGCCCGTTCTTGTTCTAGAAGCTTCTTTTCTTCTGCCAGCTTGCGCCCCTGAGAGATAAGGGCTTCTCGAAAACTAGTTGTTCTGTTTTGCTCTTTTTCTAGTTCCAAAGACAGCTGAGCTACTGCACGCCTATGTTCTGAGATCACAGCATGGTACTTGGCTTCAAGATCTCTTTGGAAAGCAGCTGTTCTCTGACGATATGCTTCTCTCTCTTTTTCTATTTCTTTTTGGGATTCCCTAGACCAAATCCAACCTGTCACAAATAAAAAAAACAAGACAGACACATCATGAATAGTTATAAAGTCTTATGACTTTTATTAAAAAAATAACACTTAGCAACATTCATAACCCTAAATTTGATAACTTCCAATGCAATGCAAAGACTAGTAAAGTTGTGCCCATCTGAAGTGTCCAGCATTTCACCCTTTGTTAGGCTTCTCTCTCCTTGCCTCTGCTGTCTTCTTTGTCCTTCCCCATTCCTCAGTTCTCTCTTTCCCCTGGATGTCTTAAGCCTCTTCTTTCTCCTTTCCTAAAAGAGGGAGTGTCTTAGAGCTGAAAATGTCTGATCGAATTCATCATTTAGTGAAAGTCAGCTTAATCAAAAGAGACTGTTTGAGACCATCATAGATTGCATACAGGTGTGGTGAGTAATACAGAGTGCTCAGGACCCTTTATCCTCCTGTCACTTCATAGCCACTCCCTCTGGGATCCACTTGGTCCAGAATGTTTTATAAATGGAGGTATGCAGTATGTGACTACTTTAAAGTCTTTGTCAGATTAATACAGGGGTGAAAAGGGCTCCCCTTCTTAAATTCATTGTATAATTTAAGAATAGGCTCAAACAGAAGCTATAGGACAGTTTTATTAGAACTTAAGGAAAAATCATCAAGGCAGACAAGGCATAAATCTCAGCAGGGGCCTTGAGGAGAATGTAGGGAAAAGAAAAAATAAGCCATGAAGCTATGCCCATTTAGAGACGCCAGAGGTCAGACAGACAGCATATTAGCAACCACATGGCTGGGAAGAGAAGGGAGCTTCAGAGAAAAAGTAAAGCAATACAAGATGTTGGGGCAACCCAAAGCATTAAGGAAAGTCTGATTAGAAGAGATAAGAAGTCTGGGTGTGGTTGCAGATGCCTTTAAGCCCAGCACTTGGGAGGCAGAGGCAAGCGAATCTCCGTGAGTTCAAGGCCTGGCTGGTCTACATAGCGAGTTCCAGGCAAGTTGGGGTTATATAGGGAGACCCTGTCTCAAAAATAAAAAGAGATTAAAAAAAGGAGAGGTTAGAATTTTCTGAAGAATTCAGAAAACCTGGCAAGACTTATAAGGGAACCACATTTAGGCCAGAGAATCTTATACTGTTGCCCAATTTTAAGGGTTTCTGCTGCTGTCACAAGGTAACACTAAATCTCTTTAATTTTCCTGAGCTTTGGTATGATTTATTTTCCTTTGAAACCTGCACATTTTGGATATTAGGTTTGTTCTTAAACTTGGAATCCTCCTACCTCAGAATTGCAGACACTTCTAAATGCTTTTGTCTTATTCAATCCTCAGAATCTACTGAGGCATAAGCTATTTTCTAGGGGACAGATAAACCAAGGCTCAGAAAAGCTAAGTATTCTGCCATACAGTCACTGTTTAAGTTAAAGAGCACCATACAGGTCCTAAAGCCAGTCGTCAAACCTTTGGTACCCCACTCCCAGCACTCTTTTAGCCCAGGAAACAGAAATGTCAAGAAAATCATGACTTACGAAATGCTGCCAATCCCAGCATTGGCACCAATAGGGCATAATTCCACTTGCTTCCATCACCTCCATCAGCCCTGGGGTTGGGCCGGATGTTCCAATTTGGGGGATCATCTAAGTTATTCATGGAGAAATACCTCAAAGGAAATGAAAATAAATACTCTTATCTATGTGCTGTAGAACATTGCGCCCTTTAAGAGCTCAGGAAGGATATAACAGGGACTAGAGAGATAGCTTGGTGGTTAAGAACACAAGCTGCTCCTGCAGAGGACCTGGGTTCAATTCCCAGCACCCACAAAGCAGCTAACAGCTAATAACTCCAGTTCCGGAGGAATCCAACGCCTTCTTCTTAATCCGAGGGCACTGCACAACACCGATGCACTTACACATATGCAGGTCATACGCTCATACACATAAAATAGTATTTTTTTAATAAGAAGGAAATAACAAATTACAACCTAGTGGGGCAGGAAGACATGTCCCAAATAATGAAGCACAAGTAGAATGTGGTGAGTACTCTGCATGTTTAGCTGTATGGTTGTTACAATGATTAATCTTATGTATCAACATGACTGAGTGATGGCATCAGATTGGCTAAACATCATTCTGGTGGGCATGAGAGGTGTTTTTGCATTAGGTAAGCATTTAAATGCTTATACCAATGCCTTATAACAAATCAAATGTTCTCTTACTCTACAGAACACACAATCATGAGCCCTATAAAATTATGGTTGGAAATGAAGCATATATTATGAAAGCAGTTCCTAGTATTACACTGCTAATAATGCCACAGCAGGCTCAGTCTGTGTAAGTATACTCTGGGATTCCTACAAAACTGAAATCCCCTATCATCACACTTCTCAGAGCCTCTCTCTACTGTTAAGTGATGCATGGCTGTCACTATGCATCTATGTCACTTATGGGCCATCTCTGTAGGTAGGACTCTAATGTTGTACAAACTTACAATCAATCTAATAAAAGTGAATCAACACCAAATTGCTTTACATGAGCTAGGGTTTGAAGAATGAGCAGCATTCTGCAGGCAGAAATCAAAGGAAAATATGTTGGTTAGCACCAGGATTAGAGAATTTCTTGCTTCAGCCTCACAACACACCTCCCAAACAAGGCTGGAAAGCAATATTAATATGAATCTACTAGTTTACAAAGCACCATACTATATGAGTATTTTCACCAAGTCAAGTCATAATATCTCTCAGCTTGCTAATATCTACCCTTGTAGATACAAAAATCCAAAGTTAACCATGATACATGTAAGAAATTAGGGATTCAACCCAAGTTTGAATTTTTTTTGTAAATAAACAGGGTTTTCAACAAACCTTTATGTAAGGACCCCCCAGAAATGGAAAATGAAGGCTACAGCAAATCTGACTCCATCTTGTTAGAAAAAGCCTCAGCCACATAAGCTTGGCTTCTGGCTTCAGAAACTCTTTCCCACCCCCCTAGTTAAACATTTGCAAGGACATAGCCTTCAAATATCAGACGGTTTTGTAAAAACACCCTACTTAGGACTACATGAGATCTGGTCAGGTTGACCAAGGCTAAAATCAGAGACATAAACAAGACCTTGAAGTATACTCTGGTAAGCACATTCCATGGGCCCTGTTACCTTAATATGAGTAAGATGCTTTTTCGCACCAAGTGGGCTTCCTTAACCAATCCCAACCCTTGTCCCTCCTCTCTTTGTTTTAACCCTATAAAACATCACCTCACCCTCCACTCGGGGCCACTGTCTTATCACCCGCTGCGGCGGTGTGTCAGACTGTGGACCGAGCTCGAGCTTGTAAATAAAGACCCTTTGTTCTTGCATCAGATTTGACCTCCATGGTGGTCTTTTGAGAGGATTCTATAACCTGGGCACAACATTTTGGGGGCTCGTGCGGGATCCTCCCAGGGACCCCATGGACACCAAATCTGGAGGGTCTCCACCCGGCCGGTAAGTTCTGTCTTTGGTGTTACTTGTTCCTGTTACTTGTTCTGTCCCTTTCCACTTTCACTCTGAGAGCGCTCAGGTATTTGGGTTTGTGGTTGTGAACGGTTAGAGCGGACGCGCTGGACAACCGTAACCACAGGGGGCTGGAAGACGTTCCAGGCCCCCAGAGGTGAGGACGTGGAATCCCTCACACTGGACTTTGAAATTGAAAGAGCTCCTTGAAGAAGCAAGGGGCCTCAGCAGTTTTGGTGAAAGAAATTGCAGGTGGCGCCTGCAGCACAGCTGGTTGCCGTCAGCTTATCAGCTTACTTTCATTTTCTTCTTGAAACTTTCCGGGACGCGTCCTAATAGGAGTTTTTGTGTTTGTGTCTGCTCTGTTGATATTTCTGTCTGTATTTACGACTGAGACTGACAATATGGGACAGACTCCTTCCACTCCCTTAGACTTGGTTCTTTCTCATTTTGGAGATGTGAATTCTAGGGCACATGATCTTTCTGTTTTAGTTTAAAAAAGTAAATTCTTTGTGTTCTGCAGGAATGAATGGCCCACTTTTGAGGTGGGATGGCCAAGAGAGGGAACTTTTGATCTGGACATCATCCGGGCAGTTGAGAGAGTCGTGTTTCAACCTCGCAGTGGCCACCCTGATCAGATTCCCTATATAGTAGTCTGGAGGAATTTAGTAGAAAACCCCCCTCAATGGATTAAAGCTTTTCTTCCCAGACAGGTGGAGGTTTTGGCAGCAGCTGTGCCTGAGAAGACTGATAACCCTAAGGAGCTGATTAACCTTCTTGAAACTGTCCTTTTCACCCACCAGCCTACGTGGGAGGATTGCCAGCAGCTGCTGCGGATCCTGTTCACTACTGAGGAGAGGGAAAGGGTGCTCGTGGAGTCCAGGAAGCTGGTTCCTGGACCTACTGGGGACCCTACTATTGACCCTGTTCTAATAGAGACATCCTTTCCCCTCACTAGACCAGAATGGGATTACAACACAGAAGCAGGTAGGAAGAGCCTCCTGGTTTATCGCCAGACTCTGCTGGCAGGTCTCAGAGCGGCTGCAAGACAGCCCACAAATTTGGCTAAAGTTTATGATGTTAGACAGGGAAAAGAGGAAAGCCCGGCAGCCTTTTTAGAGAGGTTACAAGATGCATTCAGGAGATATACACATTATGATCCAGAAGCACCTAATAGTGCAGCAGCAGTTACTTTGGCCTTTATCAATCAGTCAGCCCCAGACATAAAAAGGAAGTTACAAAAGTTGGAAAGATTAGGTGAGAAGAGCATCAGGGACTTAACTGAGGTGGCAGAGAAAGTGTATAATGGAAGAAAAAGTGTAGAGGAGAGATGGGAGAAAGTGGAGTGGCGGAAGACACAGCACCTTGCTAGTGTTCTGCTGGCTGCCACTGTGGAACCAGAGGAAAGACGTAGGAGGTTGCAGCACCTAGCAAATGGAAAGGAAAACACCCACAGAACTGAAGGTAAGAGAGAGCGACCTCGCTTAAGAAAGAATCAGTGTGCGTACTGCAAAGAAGAAGGACATTGGGCTAGAGAGTGCCCTCAAAAGAGGGCCAAGCCAAAGGTACTGGCTTTGGATAGTGAATAGAGGGGACGGGTTTCGGTGCCCCTCCCCAAACCTAGGGTAACCCTGAAAGTGGGGGGGAAACCAGTAGAATTTATGGTTGATACTGGAGCTCAAATCCATTTTTCAAATGAGGGAGCAGAAGTCTCATATGGCAAGGAGGAGGAAGCCATCCACAGTACTTGCTTTGGATAGTGATTAGGGGAGTAACACAAAGCAAGTCCGTTCCTCTGCAGGAAAAGGTTTTTCCTTTAACCTAGCTTCTCATTCCTTCTGCCTTCTTTTTGAGTAATTTCTCCCAGCCATAAATTACATCTAGGAATGAAGAGATCCAGAGGACATTGCTTCACATTCTCCTTTGAACTGGGGTTCTTGATGGGATCAAAGAAAAGCAAGAAATTCTCCCATGGTCTTTTGTAACAAGGTTAATATGTTTCTGTGTCGAATTAGGAAAACAGTATCAGCATTTTAGTATCATTCTGCTCTGTTTTTAATGACAGTTATTTTAAATTCTAACTTTTAACATGGTATTTACTGGTTTTTAGAGTGACATTGTCTTATGCATTGACTGGTTTTTACAGGGAACTATTTTAAATTCTGATATTTGTTTTTATAAAATCTTTATCTGTTTTTAAAGGAAATTATTTCAGATTTTAACATCTCTATAAGGTAAATTTGCTGATTTCTAAAAGTAACTATTTAAAATCTTACATTGTTTTCCATAATGCATTTGTTAGTTTCTAAAGGTGCTTAAAATGTTTTTCATGCATTTGGGGACTGCTAAAAGAAAGAATTTGACCCATAAGGTTGTAAAAAAGTCAACATCCATGCTAGGTAAAGACTTTACAGTGCATCTATTCTCAGGTCACCTGTATACCTCACCCGTCTGTATGAGTAAAGTCATTCATTCCCCAGGGTGAACTTTAATATGATCAAACATTGGTTTGATACTAGAGCCTTAGAAATGGAATAAACATTGCTTAGTACACCCAGGAAGAAAAATTTTAATGTTATTACATCTCATGGTACTAAGAAAGAAAATGAAAAGATGAACGGAGATATTAGAAAGATATGAGAATGGAAATATTTTATTAAGGATCTATGTAGGAAGATTATGATGACTGGATAGTTCCAGATTAGGAAGGGAAAAATGAGAAAGTCTATGCAAGTGATTGAAGGTCTGAGACAATGTGTTGTAATGTATAAAAGATGAGAGACTTATGTATGTGAATCTTGGAATTTATGGGGTGATGGTTCGGATGGTCTGAAGAACAAATATATGTTTGGTTTTTGCCCAAGCTTTAGCTACATAACATATAGTTATTAAAAGTATTGATTGATGGAACTACTCTTGGGTATTTAACAACCATATTTAGAGGCCAAGGCTAATCTGGTCAGAGGGATTTAAAGGGACACTTTTTTTGTCTCTTGCCCTCCAAGGTCAACTAAGTTCCAGGGGACTGGGCATCTCTCAAAATGTCCTGTAACTATGATGAGTCACCTGTCCTCCTGTTCAGGGAGGTCATGGAGGCCTCACTAGAAGGACTTGAACCAGTATCCAGTCTGCAAAGAGGAGGGTCAGCACAGGAAAACATTTCCTTGATGCTTCTAAGTGAAGCCATGGTCTAGCAAGACTTTCTGACTTATCTTCACACAGGTGGAACTGGTAAAAGAAAGGCCTAAGGAGCCAGGTGCTCCTCTGAAGCCCATGTGAACTCCCCTTGAGGAACAGATGCTCAACTGACCTTAAGAGTAAAGCTAAATTGGTTTGTAAGGGCCAATTGTATGATCTTAAATACCCAAAAGGAAAGTATAACCAAGAATTAAAATAATTAATGTACTTGTGAAGAAAAGAATTATACTTCCCAAATATTGGGTTTAAACGAAACAAGCACTAATGATTTTGTTCTAAGCAAAAAATGTTATTTAGATGTAAGACTTCAAATCCTGGCCTACTCCAACACTGCAGTGCATAGTGGCCAAGAAAGGCAAGCTCACCATTGTTCTGACCCTGAAATTAAATGACTAATTTCTTTTCTCTCCCTGTCCAGAAACCATTTGGGAGAGAACTTATCTTACACTCCAGCAAACTATCAAGGTGCCTGAAAACAAATCCTGACTTCAAGACTCTCAAGTTCAACCTTGACAGCCAAAAAGAGAAACAAGGGGGAATGCAACTGAACAAAAATTCTAATGGACTTTGAATTGGACATTTGAAATGTTCCCTGTCCTGACTATTTTTGCTCCATTTTCCAGGCATCAGTTATGCTATTCAGGGGTCTTTTAGATAGACTTACTGAGGAGGTACCCCAAAACTGCCACAACCTACGACCCTGTCCAGCTATGAAGCAGTCAGAGCGGTCAGCGCCCCAATTCCCCATTGGCAGTTGGGGTGAGCTCTTCAGAGGATAAAGATAGGAGATAGAAATTAACTAGGCAGTTGAGGGTAAAAAGACCCCCTAAATACCTGGATGGTTTTAAGGTCTCAATATCAGCCCATGAACATTAAAACTAATGAGTCTCATAGAGGCCCATGATTGGGCCTCAGGTACCTATGAGAGGGGGGAGTGTAAGGACCCCCCAGAAATGGAAAATGAAGGCTACAGCAAATCTGACTCCATCTTGTTAGAAAAAGCCTCAGCCACATAAGCTTGGCTTCTGGCTTCAGAAACTCTTTCCCACCCCCCTAGTTAAACATTTGCAAGGACATAGCCTTCAAATATCAGACGGTTTTGTAAAAACACCCTACTTAGGACTACATGAGATCTGGTCAGGTTGACCAAGGCTAAAATCAGAGACATAAACAAGACCTTGAAGTATACTCTGGTAAGCACATTCCATGGGCCCTGTTACCTTAATATGAGTAAGATGCTTTTTCGCACCAAGTGGGCTTCCTTAACCAATCCCAACCCTTGTCCCTCCTCTCTTTGTTTTAACCCTATAAAACATCACCTCACCCTCCACTCGGGGCCACTGTCTTATCACCCGCTGCGGCGGTGTGTCAGACTGTGGACCGAGCTCGAGCTTGTAAATAAAGACCCTTTGTTCTTGCATCAGATTTGACCTCCATGGTGGTCTTTTGAGAGGATTCTATAACCTGGGCACAACACTTTACACTTAAAAATATGAAGTATGATGGGTAATAAAGATGTAACCATAATATATGGTTCAGAACTCAATGGTTTCTAGAAACAATAGAATTAAGTTAGACACCTAATTAAGATATCTACTAACTTAAAGCTGCTTGACTTTCAAAATATTCCATATAGCCATCACTCATCTGTGAGGGATCCCCAATATATGCAAAAACCTTGAAGACAATTAAGGCCCCATATAAAATGGTGTAATGTTTGCATATTACATGTTTATATACTTTAAATCATCTCTACATCACCCAATACCTAATATACAGCGTAAAGGCTATTAAGTAGTTGATACGCTTTATCTACCTCCCCCCCCCGTTGGGAAAAATGTTTGTACATGGCCAGAATAGACACAATTTCCCCCAAATGTATTTGATTTGCAGTTTGTTGTAGCCATGAATGCAGAACCCTTGGAGGGTCAACTGTATTATATTTATTCTCTCTACACCAATAACAGCCATTTCTGGGCTATAAGCCTAAGGAAATAATGCAAAATACAAGGTCTTGTACACAAATATATTCTGTATTCCTTATTAATAAAATAGAAACACAGATAAATAAGAATGGCTCATTGAAAACTTACAATAATTCAAACTAATGCCCATTAAGACTTGTATCAAGAGGAAGACCTTAATCTAGAATTAAGTGAAACACGGGAAACATTTATTTAGGAGTATTGGTTTAGTTTTTACGGCATTTAATTCCAGCAAGATTTCAGCTGTCTCACTAGAAATTAGAAATACTATCTGAACTCGGTAAAATCAAAGCAAATTGGCAAAAGGTGATGTAAATCCGGACGTCGACACCAGGAACGGCCCGGTGCTTCTTAACAGCTGGAACTACACGTAAAGTTTTGGATTCTGCTTCAGATTCGGTATTGTCCTCGTGCAAGGCCGGTCCCCGCGACCGCGGCGCGGTCCCCCGAATCCCAGGCCTGTCCCCACCAAGGCCCAGGGCGCCACCCACCCCCGGGTTCCAGGCCTGGTACCCTTCCCCACGGGTCGCTGCCCCTCGGCGCCCCTCCAGAACGGGGTGGAGGGCGTTCTCAGAGCCAAGCTAAATAAGGTGGGCCTTTATAAGACGGCGCCCGCCGCCCTCCGACTCCGTTTCCACCCGTCGCAATCCGAAGACCCTCTCGATCCTGGGGAGCACTTTAAAGACTGGTGCTCCACCTTCCGGAGCCCATCACTGGGCTGCAACCCACCTCGGCAGGAACACAGGTCCCGCGTTCCCAGCGCTGACCGATAGAGGACCACTCCGCGCAGACGCAGCAGCCCCAACATGGCCGGGTGGCGGCGAGGTGCGCAGGCACCGCGGGCTCGGAGGTGGGGGTGGGGGGCACGGAGGACGGGAAGGGGACGACAGGACACGACTGGTGGTGCGCAGCTGCGGCTGCCGGGGAGGGGCTAGTGCGTAGGCGCGGACTCCTTCTACCGCGCAGGCGCAGTCCGGCGCCAGGCCTAGAGGGACAACGGAGACATGGCCGCGGTGTTTGCGGTGTCGCGCTTCCTGCGCGCGCGGTGCTTGGCGCTCCACCGGGCGGTGAGTCTGTGCCACCGGGTAGCCAGCTCCAGGAGCGCCTCTGTGGCTCGCTGGAGCCCCCGCCCCGCCAGGCTTGGGCAGGACTGCAGAGGCCGCCGCCGAGTCGCCGCCTTCCCGGGCCTCGCCTCAAGGTCACCGCCGGGTCGCCGGTGGTTGATGGTCTGGGGTCGACTCCCGGGCTTCGCAGCGAGGAGCGCAGGTTTGGGTTTGTGTAGCGGCCGCAGCGACCGCGTAGAACGCGTCCCGGGGGCGCGGGTCGAGCTCGGCCTCCTGTCAGTCGGGGTTTTAAACAGACCAGACTAGTTTGGGTCTTCCAAGTGAACTGGCTCTCCTGCCTCCTTAATTATAAAGTAAAGCCCCAGTAGGAACCAAGACATTCAACAGCATTGACTTGCTTTATGCCTGTAATTATAGCTTCAGTGTTCTTTCTGAAATGCATATTAAAAATTATGTTCAATTAAATGTACTAGAGGTCAGTCTGCAGCTAACTCTGCAACACTGGAAGGCAATTTATATACTAATAATTTCAGTGCTTGGTCTTTACTAAACAGACTCTCCTACCCCCACCCCTCCCTCGGGTTCTTAAAACACTTCAGGGAGTGTTTTAGTCCTGGTCATTGAAGTTTGGGTTTTTGTTTTTGTTTTGGCGACACCTAGAACTCTCAGCAGTCCACAAGCCTCGGTCTCTTGATTGCAGGAATTAAAGGCATGTTGAAGCTTTTTGTAAGAGCTGACAGACAGATTGGAACAGAGTGGTGTATCTTCACTCCAGACTATTGCCCAGTGGTCCTTCTACAGACATCTCTTATGTTGTCTTTTATCCGTACCCGAGTAGAATTCCAGTTAAAAGTAAGACTAAAGTTCTAAGCATATGCAGCCAGGATGCATAACTCTCCTTCAAAGGGGTTTCATTGGAAGCCTTTTTTTCGTAACTAATTGATTTATGTTTGCTGCCAGCATTTACCTTCTTTGCCTTGCATCTTCACAGCTGTCCTACGGCTAGGTACCAGTAAACGGGGTAGCAAGATAAAACAGTTCACCCACAAGTGAGTCCTCTCAAGATAATGTTTTTTTTGTTTGTTTGTTTTTAAGAAGTTTTTATGAGAATACCCCTTCCTCTACAGAAGTTCTGTCCTCAAGCTCAGTATTGACTGGCATTTTAAATTTGTTTGGTTTTCTTTACTTTCCATGAAGAATTGGAGTTTACAAAGGAATAATAGAATCCAGTTAGCTGAAAAAGAGAAATTCATGATAACCGACTGAGAAACATTCTTTAGAAAGTAAATGTTGAAGTTATTTCAGTAAGGTCCACAGAGGAGTTTTCTTCTTTTTATTTTGGTTAGTCTTATCAAGGTGCTTTCAGTTTATCAGTTCATTAGATTTATGGTGCCTTTGTCTTCCTTTTATGGCCCCAGGGCACTCATACAACTCACAAACTTTTGAAATCATTCAAACTACAGGGAAAGTAAAGCCAGTGACAGCTTGTTTTCATAAAGTTTTTGAAAATCTTTTAAAAATACACAAAATATTGATGTAGAATAGTCTTGTCTTTGAGTTGTTATGGATAGTTTTAATGGTTTATCTAGAATTACATGAGTTAGGCCTCTAGTCATAATATTTTGTTTTACTTCTTCAGGTCATTATAACACCAGTGACATTCAGTCCTGCATACTGTGATGTTTTTCCTGGTTCATTTGAAGAATTGTGACTTGGTATTTATGTATAACCAGAATCTTGAGTTTGGCAATTCTCAAAGATTTTTGTTCTCAAAGATCTTTAGATAGTAGTGAAGGTACAGGATCTGGGGCCATAATTCCCACTGACCTTCAGTTTTTCTTTGTGATTTTTTATGAAAATTTGGTTAGGCAATCTCTGAAAGTTTTGACTGTATTCATCTGAGCCATGGCTTTAACTCACAGCCTGAGATTGGCTTAAGGAATAATGAAAGCTAAAAAAAAATTATTAGCTGGGCATAGTGGTGGTGGTGCACACCTTTAATCCCAGCACTCGGGAGGCAGAGGCAGATGGATCTCTGAGATAGAGGCCAGCCGTGTCTATGTAGCTAGTTCCAGACCAGCTATGGCTACAAAGACCCTGTCACAAAATAAATTTTAAAAAATTGTATTCCATTTATTTCTTTGTGTACACACACACACGCACATAAAAATCAGAGGTAAGCTTTCAGCAGTAGGTTCTCTCTTACTGTGTGGGTCTCAGGGATCACACTTAGGTCCATCAGGCTCAGCAACCAGCCACCTTTATGCATGGAGCCATCTTCCTGATCCAAAAAGTAAAACTTTTTAATGAAAATAACTGCAAATGATTGTTTTTGTTTTTTAATCATCAAATGCACAAAGAAATATAAATGAAAAGAAACAGACTAGTCTGTCTAGTAATGGAAACACTTCTAGGTTTTATTACCTCCCGCTCTAAAGCTAATAGGTTTTTCAGTTTTAGACATGAGCCTCCTGCCTGTCCATTTAAACCAACCTATTTCCCCTCACAGTGCAGCCATGTGTAGGTCTTCATTGACTGCTTTTTTTAATTAGAGGGTTTGTACAGAAGACGGTTGGTTCAGAAGATCAGCTGATAAGATGCTTTTTGAGGCATTTTGCCTAGTGAGGATAATTAATGGTTTCTGCTCTTCTCACCGCCCCCTTCCTTGGTCATTTGAACTTTTGTGCTATTAGACAAGGTATAAGTGATCTTTTTGTTATATTGTAGGTTCCAAATTGGAAAACGTTTGAGGGACAGGGGAGATGGTTCAGTGAGTAGGAACAGTTGATGTAAAAGCATGAGGACCTGAGTTCTAATCCCTAGTTACCCTCCTGAAAGCCAAACATGTTCATGTATGCGTATAACTCCAGTACTAGAGGACAGACAAGTGGATGCTAGGAGTTCACTGGCCAGCAAGCCTAGCTGAAATGGTGAACTTCAGATTCAGTGAGATGCCTGTCCCAAAAAATAATGTAGAGGGTCAGCAAGATGGCCCAGGAGGTAGAGGTGTCATGACTTAAGTTTGATCTCCAGAACCCATGGTGAAAGGACAGAACCAGCTCCCACAAGTTGTCCTCTGACCTCCATATACACACTGTGGCATGTGTGTATCCACAGTCATATATGCATACCTTGCACATATGCAATAATAAAGTAAAAAAAATGTTTAATGAGGTAGAGAGTGATTGAGGGAGACACCAACATCTTCCTCTGACCTTTGCATGAGCATGCACGCACATGTGCATGTACACCACTCCCCACATGTACAAATTTTTAAAAAATGAAAAATGTTTGATAGTTCCTCAAAAACAGACTGAGAAATGACAAAATAAATTTGATCTGAAGATAGAAATTGGGTTAAAACTGAATTCCACAAGTTGTAAAATCTCTCCTGGAGCTAAAAAGGCCAGTAGCAGAGTATATGCCCTGCATTGAATCCTTGGCACTACAAATTAAATAATCTAAATTTAGATGGTAAGATTAGTGTGATTTTTCCCAAGGATCCAGTGTGAAAATCTGTTAATATTATTCTATAGTAGCTGCTACTTTTTAAACCAGTTCTGTATGTGTCTGCACTCATTCATTCAGTATGAACAGATGGAAGAAATAAGAATATTTCACATTCTTCTGAATGTGGTGGTGCACTCCTGTAATCTCAGCACTCAGGAGGTATAGGCAGAGTCAGCATGGACTACAAATTGAAGGTTGGTGATTGTAATTCAGAGCATGTGCAGAGTCCTATGTTCAATCACCAGTACTGTGAAATGTTGCTCCCTCTCATGGGGGTGTGGCAGACACCGGTCGGTGTACCCCCTCCCCAAGTTCCCTGTCTCCTGTCCAGCGGGAGGGGGTGGCGAGGGAGAGCAGGTGCACAGCTCAAGTCCTACTTCTCTTGGATTGCCCTGGCCCTCACCCCCACCCTCCCGTGGTTGGTGAAAGCTCTTGACGGGATCAAAGGGAGATCAGGTGCAGCAGCTCGCCTGTTCCCAGCTTCCTGGCCCGTCCCAGGAGACACTCAGATGCAGCTGGGGTCCCTGTCAGACCAAAGAAGCATGCGAGTCAGCTCTTTCGGTGGTACAACTTTAATGTTATAACTCTTTCAGTGGTACAGCAGGAAGCCGTTTATTGAACTTAACAGGCACATTATAAAGTGTCAGAGCCACAGATATTAGCATATGGCACAAAATTTCTACCAATCACTTTATAGGTCACTTTGATCATGTCTTCACTTTACATAGAGGCTATAACTGTCCACGCTCTGTTCACGAAGGAGGAAGTAATTCTCCTCCAATGGCATTTATGCCCCTAGTTCTCCTAATTATCATGGTATGTGCTTATCTCCTCTGGCCAGCCTTTGTTTCAGCTCCTCTCAGCGCCATCTTGCCCAGGCCACGAGGTGCCGGCTGGTCAATTAGGATTTCTTAAGGCCCTACAGTGAAAAATAAAAAGTTGGAGGTGAGATAGCTCAGGACTTTTTCCAAGCCTGATGATCTGAGTTCAGTCTCCTAAAGCCACATGAAAAAAAAGCTGCCTATGGGGACTGGAGAGATGGCTCAGTGGTTAACAGTATCATTTACCCTTCAGAGGACCTGGGTTCTGTTCCCAGTACTTACAGGGTATCTAACAATCGACAGTAACTCCAGTTCCAGGAGATCCAACCCCCTCTTCTGCTTTCCAAGAGCATTGCATGCACATAGTGCCCTTACATACATGCAGGCAATATACTCATGCACACAAAAAATAAGCTGTATGTGGTGGTATGCATCTGTAATCCCATCATTCCTAAATTGTCCTCTGATCTCCACATCGGAGGCTGTGGCATTACTTAAGTTGCTTTGTCAATGAAAAGAAATAAATGGACATGGATTATAAAGTTGAGGTCTGTCACTTATCAATTGACAGTTACTTAAAAGTACCAGACACTGCTTTGTACTTACAGGTGTTAAAGTAAATGCAAGTGGAGCAAGAGAAATTGATCAGTGGGTAAAGATGCCTGCCACCACACCTGACAACTTGAGTTTGATCCCTGGGCTCCACATGGTGGAAGGAGAAAACCAACTGCTGCAAATTGTCCTCTGACCTACATTTGTGTGCTGTGGAACATGTGTGCATGTGTACATGTGTACATGCACACACACAATTCATAAAACATTAACAAAAAGTATGCCCGGTGTGGTGATGCACATCTTTACCTCAACACTTGGGTGACAGAAACAGGCAGATCTCCGAGTTTGAGTCTGGCCAAGCCTGTACGTTGAAACCCTCTCATTCATTAAAAAATAATAAATAAATAACTGCAAATGTTTGGGCCTGCCATTAGCCTCAGAGGTAGAAGAACCTTGGTCGAGGAGCTTACCTCTGCCTTTGCTTGAAGTGATCATACCATCCAGTCCTGACTTGAAGTCCTTAAGCTTACAAAAAAAAGTCATTTTACATCACCAGATTTCTTCCTCTATGATTTCCCCCCTTCTTTGTCATACAGATTTTTCTTTCCTGTAACATAAAATGTCTCTTCAAAAACAGGATCCTTGAGGTCATCTATAATGCCCCCTGTTCGATTGCTGGTATGCTTGCTTCATAGAACTGTTCCTTAGGATATGTTCAAGCTTCTTCATTTTAACTTAGTCTTCTAAAGTCAAGCAAGTAGAATGGAGAATGTATTCTCTCAGTAACTGACTGGACTGCAATTTCACTGATACTAAGTGATTATAGGATGGGACAATTAGTCTTGGAGGTGTCAAGTTACAGAAGTTTGCTAGAGGAAAGCTAGGGAAAGCCACGCAGAGGTACTCAGACTGACCACTAGAGAAGGTGTGACTAAAGCCAAAGTTTTGGTGTATAGCATAAAGGGGTAGCTGATTCATAAATAAGCTTAAAGTTTACCAAGTTTCAAGAAGTAGTAGCCTGTTTAAGAATATAAGTGTTTCAATATACTATCTGGTTCCTTTTCTTATAACCACAAGACCTCAAGGAAGGACATTTGGAGCCCCAGTATGCTAAAGGCTTAGATGAAGCCAGTAAAAATACTTCATTTGCAAAACTACAGGTTGCTGTGTAACATGGCGTTCTTTCCCATTCTTCATCTAGTAACATAACTTAATATGCTGCAGAGCAAGTATCACTGGTATCCTCTGGGGAAACAAGCTTTATCCAAAAAAACTTTTTCAAGAGTATCAAGTTAGAGTTAGAAGAACATTGGGCCTGAGTCCTCGCCCCTCAAATCTGTCCTTCTGGGTCCCAGGTGAACTTTAGTAAACAAGGGCAGCCACCCTCCCCTTCCATTCCCTCAAGATCCTGACAGCATTCGTATCTTTGCAGTGGCCAGCAACATTCCAGACACAGACCTGTGGCTTTCACTTCACTGTTGGTGGGAGCAAGAAGGCATCTGCTAAAGTTTCAGATGCAGTAAGTTCATTGCTTTCTGCTCCATTGTAAACAGCTTTTTACTTGGAAGGGTAATAATAATCATTTTAATATACTTGAGTAGTGCAAAGATTTAAAGAAAGCTTTGGGATATCATTTGCATGCACAAATATTTATAGTGTGATAATACCTACAAAAACACTTATAAAATAGATATTGGTGTTTTTCATTTGTAACTGTTTATCTGAAACTAAGTAAATTCAAGTAAAGTAATAAAGTAGTGAGATACAGGTGAACTGTATTTTCTGTGATAGACAGTGGGATCCCTGCAGAAAATACTGGAATTTAGGTTCTTTTATATTTAGTACACCTATTCTGCTTCATTAAAAAATGTAAAATTTGCTCAAAAGTTCTTATAAGCTAGCAGTAGTTCTGAATATTGCTTGATACTTTCTCATGTATAACTCTTACCCCAGGCCTGGGCCTGAGTACACTTGTGGTCTGCACTCAGGCAAACTGGAATGTCCTGATCTAGACAGAAGCAAAATTATGTTATTTTCAGGAGAGACTTACAGATCAGAGGTGGAGATACATTACATGTTCTACATTGCATGATTTGGCTCCTGTAGACAAAGGGATAGAGTTCTAGACATAGAAGAGGAGTAAATGCACTTGAGAAAAACACAGATTTAGAGTTGATTGTATTGATGCTTTCCATTGCTTTTATACTTTCCTGCTTTGGTAGCAGAATAGATAGGTTGAGATCTTAATGGTTTTAAGCATTCTCAGAAATACTTTTTTTTTAAGCTAGGTATGATGCCACATGCCTGTAATCCTAGCACTTGGGAAGCAGAGGCAGGAAGGATGGTGAATTTGGAGTCTCAAAACTATATATATTTATTGAGGGAAAGGGAGCAGACCTACTGTCCATAAAATCTTAATTGTTGGTTGTCCCTACCACGCTGTGACATCAAGAATGTCTGCTCAGCCCAGGACAGGATGGAGGCCTGTTACACAGGACCTGTTCCTTCCTTTGCTTCATGCCAGTCTTTTGTAATTATATTCTTAATGTTTCTCAAAGTTGAATGTGTAATGAAAACCTAAATTTTCTTTCAGATTTCTACTCAGTACCCAGTAGTGGATCATGAATTTGATGCTGTGGTGGTAGGCGCTGGAGGGGCAGGCCTGAGAGCTGCATTTGGTCTTTCTGAGGCAGGGTTTAATACTGCATGCCTTACAAAGCTCTTTCCTACCCGGTCACACACTGTTGCAGCACAGGTAAGAGAAAGGCCTTCCATTTGATGTTTTTGATGCCCACAGGTCTTGCACAGCACCATAAGCAAACTCCTGCCTTCTTGTCAAGCTCCAGCCACAGTTGTTGGCACTTAGTCAATCATTCCCTCTCATTTTGGGGGTCACTGTCTGGAGTTTCTTCTTCCTTAGGAGCTTTGTGGGGCTGGCACTTCATTGGCACTCTCCCACTTAGATCTTCTCCAGCTGTCTTGCCTCTAGGCATTGTGGTTGTTTTCTTCACACTACTTACCTGATTTGAAATGTTTGCATAGGCCAGATCTTATGTTTATTCAGCTTTTTATCACTGAGACAAATGCCTGAGATAATAAACTTAAAAAGAGGAAAGACTTATTTGACTCATGGTTTCAGGGATTTCAGTCCATGGTCCCTTGGCTATGCGGCTTTGGGCGTATGGGAGCACATTACATGATGGCAAGAGCATGTGGCAGTTTTTTCTCAACCAATAGTGAAGTAGAGTGACTTCCAGGAACTGGGAAAAGCCACTGTATTCCCTGCTGTTTCTCTCTGAAATAGCCTCCAGTGCATGCTTGGGGCACGTAGCTGCACAGGTAGCTTGTTTTATAGCTATGTTTATAAGTTAAGAATAAATGTACCTTGGAAGAAATCATGATCTACAAGGGAAAGGAGACCTGAGCAGATCATTCTCACTACTACTGTGCAGCAGTGTGATGTTAAGGTTGTGCAGGGTAACAGTGTTGTAGTTTAGGTGCTGATTCTCAAGGAGATTTAGCTGGAGATAGAGTGAGTCCTCGAGGTTTCACAGAAAATTGGGAGCTCTCAGAAGACTAGTATATGTGACCCTGGTTTTCATGTAACAGGTGATGGCTGCTGTCAATTATTCATATTCTGTGCTACATTTTTCTGTTATTTCAGGCTAGCTGTCCTGCTATAAGTGTGGAACTTAACATTTGTTATCAGGATTTACAATTGGTTGGGTTGGAAAATGAAGAAAAGACTAATTGGAAATTAGATACGTGGATTTATTTCCCATTGCTAGGGAGCGTGTCCAGTATTTGGTACCATAAAGAAAAGAAATTTAAAGTCCAAATTTTGGTAGCTCCATGCATTTGGCCTCTGGTGAGGACTTGCTTGTCTGCACCACAGCGTGGCAGATGGCATCATGGTGAAATTGTATGAGGGAGACGTCACATGGCCAGACAGAAAGAGAATAGGAGGGATAGGTCTTGGTATTGTACAGTAACACTTTAAAGAATTAACCAAGGTACAGCAAGAACCACCTTAATTTTTTTCAAGGGCATACACCTCAGGCTTAATGTCTTGTCAAAGATCCTACCGTCTTTTCATTGAGGACCATGTCTCCACATAAGCCACTGAGAGACATAGTCAGATAATAATTAGAGTGTCTTTCCTTGTGACATCTAAAGAGGTGTATTGAAACACAGGTTGGGAGAAGAGGGAAAGATGTTTCATAGCTGATGAGTAAGAGTGGCTCCTGTGTAACAGCCAAAGGAACCAGAGTGCAGGACTGCCTAGCTGAATGTGGGGCTTACTACTTGGCAGGGAGGGCTGCTTCAATTCATACCCACAAGCGCCAGTGAGAACATTTTGTCATAAAATTTCCAGATAAATTTGTTGAGTGCCTATGTCTGTCACTTAAGTAAACAATCTGTATGGTCTCCCAGCCCTCCTTACAGGCCCAAAGAAAAAGCGACATTTCCATCACAGAGAGGGATTAAATAATCACCCAGTTAGTTGGGGGAAGGAAACCTCATCATTTATGGGTCTGTCTTCCCTTACTCCCCTTCAACCCTCATGGAGAGTCTTCCTACATAAGAGCTGACTTTCTCTGAATCAGACTCCAGGGAAGAGATGGACAAAAGAGGTAGTTGGGGCTCACAAGCATGTAAGCAATGCATGATGTTTCTAGGGAGGCATCAATGCTGCTCTGGGGAACATGGAAGAAGACAACTGGAGGTGGCATTTCTACGACACCGTGAAGGGCTCTGACTGGCTAGGAGATCAAGATGCCATCCATTACATGACAGAGCAGGCTCCTGCCTCTGTGATTGAGGTAACTGAAGAGGTGTTCTGGGGTTACTGGGAATGTGCTGTGCTTCTAATGCACAAGAACTTCTGTAAACACAGGAAGCTAGGAATGTGGCTCTGGAGAGTGCGTACCAAATACTAATGAGCCCCAGGGTTCCATCCCTGGTAATGAGCTGAACCAGTGAGGAAAATCTTTCCTATAACTATTTAGTTCATTTAACAAAATTCTGCTTTTCTGAATTGTCAGTGTTTTTGTGGAAGATGCTAGTATGGAAGTTACAGATTTAAGACTTGATGGAAATTAACCACGAATATCTTTACTCCTTTAAGGTAACAGATTTTTTGTTTATTTGTTTTATGTTTCCCAGCTAGAAAATTACGGCATGCCATTTAGCAGAACCGAAGAAGGGAAGATTTATCAGCGTGCATTTGGTGGACAAAGCCTCAAGTTTGGGAAAGGCGGACAGGCTCATCGTTGCTGCTGTGTGGCTGATCGGACGGGCCACTCACTTTTGCACACCTTGTATGGAAGGGTGAGGCTGCACTGGTGATACAAGAGATGGGGCACATGGATAGTCAGATGATATTTATGGAGACAGTGGGAATATTGGAGGACAGATGGCAAGAGGCCCATGGGTTGCTAAAAAAAAAAAAAAAAATGGGGGAGGCAGTGGTAAAATGTTGTTTAGTAATTGTTGATATGAAAGTATTGAACAAGTGCTGGGAAAAGCTTTCTTAAGATAGTATTCATTCCTTATGTCTGTTTTGGAAAGTTGAGTTGGTAATATTGTTTACCATCTTGAATTTGTGGTCCATCACATGCCAAGAACAGAGCAAATATTTTGAATCTCTTTAACCACTTCTCAATTCTTGAACTGATTTGTTTTAATATCTCACTATAAAATTGAATGAAGTCTTAAAGGACAGTTATTGCATAATCAGGGCCCTCTTTGGCATGACCAGATAATACATATTCTGAACTCTTAATGTTTTCAGAATGTAGTGACAGGTGGTTAACATGCAAGTATGAGAACAGCAGTGGCTTCCTTTTGGCTGAGTACACTGGCAAAATGTGACAGGACCTGCCTGCCTTCAGGAGCTTGTCCAAACTGCTTACAGTCTCTTGCTTTCATCATGAGGACTATCAAATCCAGCACTGGTGGCATCGTACAGTGCTAACCTTTGTGTGTATGGAAATGTACTTATCTGCACTGCCTACTACCCACCCCATGTGGCCACTTGATGATACAAATGTGGCTGATAATAGTGAGGAGCTGAATTTGTTCTGTTTTGATTAATATATGAACCTAGAAGCTCTTCTGGGTCATGACCCTGTGCTCATGGGTCTCATTCTGGCCTAAGCTTTGAGAAGCATTCAGTACTGCATGGAGCCAGCAGAGTACCTCCTAAGCTTGTGCAGGAGGAGGAGAGATGTTACCAAAATATGAGCAAGTCAGAGCCTACTACATTCTCTCCTACATTGTCATGTGCTTCAATTATCTGTATGTTGTGCTGCATGTGACTTCATTTCAAACCCCAGTATTCCTTAAACTTTCCCTTATCCATTTGTTAACAGGGCTGGATCAAGTCCTTCAAACTGTTCACATAGTTTAATCATTCACATTTTGATTGTTATTGGTTCAGTCCTAATACTAAATATAGCTTGAAATGTGGACTCCTTTTCTTACAGTCTCTGAGATATGACACCAGTTATTTTGTGGAATATTTTGCCTTGGATCTCTTGATGGAAAATGGAGAGTGTCGTGGTGTCATTGCACTGTGCATAGAAGATGGGTCCATACACCGAATTAAAGCAAAGAACACTGTTATTGCTACTGGGTAGGAGCCAAGTTTTTATTGCATTTCTTTATAGAAAAACTGAGTTTCAGTTTTTTTGTTTTTTTTGTTTTTTTTTTTTAATAAAAATGTGGATTAGAATAATGGATCAGACATAGGCCCTGATGTCACTTTGTGTTGGAGGCACTTTTTCCCAGCCTTGGTGCACTGGTTATAACAGAGGCTGTTCTCAGAGCACAGCAGGGCAAATTTAGGGATTAAAGTCTACCCCACCTGCTCTTATGTGAAGAACAGGCCTAGAGAGTCTAATGGTGTTTGGAGGTAAACTCTTGATTCCATGGTCACTATGTATACTGATTCTTAGAAGTATACACAACTGTTTCCATGATGGAACCATTTTAAAAATTAGGATGCTTGTTTGTCTAAAATGCATAAGGCCCTGGATTCAGTTTCTATTACCACATCAAAAGAAAAAGAAAAAAAAGAAAAAGTAAGTTTCTATACAGCAAAGAAAATAGCAAAATGGGAAGGCAGCACATAAACTAGGAGAAAAAATTTTAAACTATATGTCTACTAAGCAATCATTACCCAAAATACATAATAAATTATTCATGTAAGTAATTAGCAAAAAATAACCCCACTTTTAAAAACAGGTATAGGACCTGAATAGATGTTTACACACACACACACGCACAAAGATATACATAGCCAGCAGGTTTACATAAAAGTGTTCGGCATCACTAGGCATTGGAGGATTTCAAATGAGATCCAGATTTATGAGGATAGTTAGTGCAAAGGTACAAGTGATAATAGTGTTGATGAGGATACAGAGAGAAAAAGGAGATGAAATGGCTTAGCAGGTGTGAGTGCCTGCCACACAAGCCTGATGACCCACCTGAGTTTGATCCCAGAACCCACAGTGGAAGAAGAGAACCAGGTCCTGAAAATTGTCCTCTGAGTTCCATACATGTGCTGTGGGATGCCTTTGCCCATACTTACATACCATATACACACAATAACGATTTTTTAAATTAAAAAAAAAATAACTTGGAGAGATGACTCAGTGGTTAAGAGTACTTTCTGCTCTTTCAGAGGACCTGAGTTTGGTTCCTAGCACCAGCTCAAAGCCTCCTATAACTTCAGCTCCAGGAGATCCGACACCCTCTTCTGGCCTCTGCAGGCATCCACACACGCATGGCATAACTCACACAGACACACATACTTACACATAAAAATACTTTAAATTTTTGTTACAATTTATATATGGGGGGTGGGGCATGCCTGCATGTGCCATAGCACACGTGTGGAATTCAGAGAACATCTGTGGGAATCCTCTCAATCCCCCACATAGGCCCCAGGGATTGAACTTGGATCATGGAACTCAGGTCTTCTGGCAACAAGTACCCTTACCCACTGAGCTGTCTTGTGAGCCATAAAATACATCTTTTAAAAAGTAAAAAACAAAAAGACACAGAGGGAAAGGGGTCCTGTAGAATATTGAGAATATAAATTGGTAGTCATTGTGGAGGTTCCAGAAAAAATAAGCAGTGGTGAGGAGATGACTCAGTGGACAAAATACCTCTCCCCCACACATCCCCCAAGCACGAGGACCAGAGTTTGGATTCCCAGAACCCATGTAAAAACTGGGTAGATGTGGTAGCTGCCCATAAGCCCAACATTTGGAAGGTTGAGACAGGATCTCCAGAACAAGCTGGCTATCTAGGCTAGCCAGTTGAGCTCTGGGTTCACTTGAGAGACTCTACCTTAATAAAGTGGAGCATGATCCAGGAAAATACTGAACATCCACTTCAGGCCTCTTACATGCACACATGTGCACACTCACACATGCAAGCAAGCATTAGACATATACACCACATTCTGGCAAAAAGCAGCAACAAAAAACTGTAAGCTGCCATATAATGGAGCAGTCCCACCAGTGGGCATGTGACTAAAGTGGGCACGTGACTAAAGGGAATGAAGTCAGCATATCAAATAGTGAAGATATTTTCACGCAAATATTCATTGCAGTACTCACAATGGTCAAGATGCAGAATTTATATTAGCCAAGGCTTATGGTTGCAGAGGGTTAAGTCCATGGTCTTGTGGCCTTATAGTAGTAATAGAATTGGATATTGGTCAGGACATTGTAGTAACAGATGTATGGTGGAGGAGAATTTTTTTAGCCCTGGACTAGATATAGCCCCTAAGGACATACCCCCTGGATCTACTTCCTCCAGTTAGGCTCTATGTCCTCAAGTTTCCGCAACCTCCCTAAAATGCTGAGGATCAAGACCTTTCAACATATGAGCCCATGGGGGACATCTGTGTTTAATTAGGAATAGAAATCAACCTATATGTCTATTGATTGATGGTAAAGAAAATGGGATATTCTACCATAAGAAGGATATTCGTCATTATAACATGAACGTACCTGTAGTAGACCGTTGTCATAAATCAAATAGCAAGCCACAAAACAAAAACAAAACCCTGCATGATCTCATGTGCAGTGGGATCTAAAACTCCAGTAGTAAAGTGATCACTGCAGAAGGTACCAGGAGTCAGAATTATAATTTGAGTCATGAGATAAGCAAGTTCTAAGATGTGATACACAGCATGCTGGCTATAGTGATGATACAGTTGACAAAAGAGTAGATCTAATTGTCCACACCATGAAGAAAGAGTAATTATGTGAAGTTATGTATGTGTTAATGAAATTAATTGTGAAAGTCGTTTCCCAGTATACATTCACTAGATCATGTCAACACCTTGCAGATGTACAGTTTTTGTCTATCATACCTTAATAAAGCTGGGAGAGAAATAAGAAAAAACATAAGAAATAAATATTTAATTTTTTCCATTATAAAAGATGCATATCCTTATCCAGGAAATCGTTCATATAGCACAGAGTACCAAAATATAAATGCTTCTTCTCTGTCCCCCAGGCCCCCATCACAGGGTAGCAGCATCACAGATGTGGCCCCCCAGTATTGTGTAATGTGCATGTGCACACATGGTTGGGGGATGCGTTCCATACAACGGGTTCCTAGAGGTGGTGCCCCAGAGGCTGAACTGTCCCTTTTTTGTTACCATTAAGAGGAGCTTGATGTGGACTGCTACATGTAGTAACTGCTTTCTGTTTTCAGAGGCTATGGGCGAACCTACTTCAGCTGCACATCTGCCCACACCAGCACTGGGGATGGCACAGCCATGATTACCAGGGCTGGCTTGCCTTGCCAGGATTTAGAGTTTGTTCAGTTCCACCCCACAGGTAGGTTGCTTGTCTTGTCTCTGGGTTCTTTTGTGACTTGTAAGAATGTGGTACCTAGTTGCACTTCTAATTATTGACTTCTCTCTTGAGACCTCAAGGAGAGTTTTCTCAGGGTTCCCTAAAGGCAGTTTATGATAAATTTTAGTTTCAAGGATTTCAGGCCCCCATAGTAAAGAGATGTGAAGTTAGAACAGTCTAGACTTCACCTCATAACAAGGTGAGGGTTAAGATTTAGAAGAGAGAAGGAACTAGTTGTGGGAGAAATGAGCTCTTCCTGGTTGTCAAGATACTTGAGTTGGAAGAGAGAGATGGACAGAGATAGAGAATCTCTGGACTCCCTATTATGTGCCTTGTTTAGCCCTCCATTTCTTACACATCTTCTCAATATATGAGAAATAAACCACCTCAAAGACTGTCACTGAAACTGTGAAAAATGACAAATGAAATGCAAGAACTTAATTCTTATGTTTTTGAGCATGTAACTTCTGGCATACATAAGAAAACTTAAGCTTTCAAGTCACATTTATTTAACCTCTTCTGTTATAATTCAGTACTTGAGATTTCGTTTTTCGTTTTTCGTTACATTGAGGGACATGGAGTAATGTTAAGATCCCAGACTATATCATGATCCTCAGGTTTGAATTTTGCTCTGCCTTTTCTTAGCTCTGTGACCAAGTTACTAAGTTTTAACATGCTCTATCTTTAAGGCTGTCATAAAAAGTAAATGAATAAATGTTTATACAGCAGCTAGAACTGGTACAAACATAAATATTAACTATAACAATAATTGCCTGATTTGCTATTTGGGTTCTGTAGATAGAAATTCTCCAAGCTAGTTATTCGTGCTTAAACTAGTCACCACAATTTCAAAATTAAGTCTGGGGGCTGGAGAGATGACTCAGCAGTTAAGATACTTACTGCTCTTGAAGAGAATCCAGATTCTGTTCCCAGCACCTACATGATGGTTCACAGATGTCTGTAACTCCAGTTCAAGAAATCCAACACCCTCTTGCCTCCGCAGGCATAAATATATTAAGGATTAATCACAATATAACTTCGAGCTATCTCCTAGGTGAGCCATTCTTCCTGGTCTGGTGCTCTTTCTGATTTGTCAATGCCGTTTACTGTACGTACCTCTTACCACTTGACTTCTTACCCATTTTGAGTTTAATGCCTTTGGTGTCTCCTTTCCGTTTCCTAAAAAGCAGCAGTCTTTAGAAAAAGAACTAGCCATCTGAAATAGATGCATAGTGGTCTTTCACTTATAAGCATTTAATCACCTGGGTTTTTGCAGGTATATATGGTGCTGGCTGTCTTATCACAGAAGGATGCCGTGGAGAGGGAGGCATTCTCATCAACAGTCAGGGTGAAAGGTTCATGGAGAGATATGCCCCTGTTGCCAAGGACCTGGCATCCAGAGATGTTGTTTCTCGGTCCATGACTCTGGAGATACGTGAAGGAAGGTCTGTGATTCACCTCCAAAGACGTATGAGTCCAGGCAGACACACATGCTTCCTTTTCTTTCCTTTTCTCTTTGGTGGCTGTTAGGTCACATGTATGTTTTAACATTCTTCTGAGTTTTAGCACCCTATCTTTGCAGTATGCAGCCCCGCACCCACCTGAAAGGATAAAACTGCCCGGCATGAGCTGGCTAACTTGTTAGTTTGTGATATTTACCTAAAGACCTACATTTGAGATTCTTTACATCAGTGTGTGTAAAATTAAGTGTATCATAAGCACTCAGTGTGATCCTGGCACTGTTAATGGTTCGGATTTTTGGAGTACTTGTCATGTGATATTTTCTAATGCATTCACCAGGAAAAACATAACAAATCATGATCCCCAAGACTGAAATGTGAGCTTGGTGAGTACAGCTTTTTCCTAGCACATAGTTGTTCCTGGCATAGTGTAGGTGATTTTTAAAAAGTACTTGTAAAAGCAAACTTGATGGGGCAGTGACTATGAATGAAGAAAAAATTTTCCTCAAGATCACATACTTCAATGATTTCAGTTAGCTCCTTCTGACTGTTCTTTATCTCATGTTGCAATGCTGTACTTGCAGAGGCTGTGGCCCTGAAAAAGATCACGTCTACCTGCAGTTACATCACCTACCTCCAGAGCAATTGGCCACTCGCTTACCTGGAATTTCAGAGACGGCCATGATCTTTGCTGGTGTGGATGTCACCAAAGAGCCCATCCCTGTCCTCCCCACTGTACATTACAACATGGGTGGGATTCCCACCAATTACAAGGGGCAGGTAATGATGCCAAGCCCTTTATATCTTACAGGCAAAGGTGGAATTTTTCCTCAAAAAAGTGCATGTATTTTGTGGTTTGTGTTGATTATAAGTTGTTATTCCTGCCAGACAGAGGCTAGATTACATTTCTGGGGCTTGCACCCTCTTGGTAATAACTAATAAGTGTATCACTTCCCCTATTTCTGTTTTACAATCACTTTCATATACACTCCATGTTGTTTTTATGACGACTTTGCAAGATGGTGAGCTAGGCAATTGGTACTTGGTTCACAAGGGCTCATCAGTTGGTCCCTCCACTTTGGCTTCCTGGATAGGAAATGTGGTAGGCATCACTGATTCCACAGATGAGCAGGGAATGGCTAGGTCTGAAGTTTTTCCCTATTGTTCCACTGCCACATTTCTTAGTCAAACCAGGTGACTAAGGCTGACTGAGGCTCTGAGGTGCCTTGGACCTGAAGGTGATGTTGACAAGTGCTAGCATAGGGAATCCTTGACCTACTTGTAGCAGTAAGCATTCAGGAGCAAAGGGAGAACTGGTGATAACTCAGAAACAGAGAACACAATCTACCTCAGGTATGGGGAGTATGCTGGGAAGCAGGTACATGGAGGCATGGGTACTTTGGTGTCTCATCTGAAATCTCCCTACAGGTGCTGAAACATGTGAATGGACAGGATCAGGTTGTGCCTGGCCTGTATGCCTGTGGGGAAGCTGCCTGTGCCTCAGTGCATGGTGCCAACCGGCTTGGAGCAAATTCCCTATTGGACCTTGTAGTCTTTGGTAGAGCCTGTGCCCTGAGCATTGCAGAATCTTGCAGGCCTGGTATGTGTTCTCTTCATCCTCGAGGCTATGTCTGAAGAGTACAGAGTCTTGATTTGTTACTAGAAATTTCCTCAATTATAGAGGAAGTCTAGTTTTTCTCATAGAAGTGAGGAAACAGTGTTGATGTCAAGACTAGACATGACCTGAGTGAGAGTCTTAATATTCAGGAAGGTCAAGGGGTTTAGTTTTTTGTTTAGTTTGGAGTCATCATGTTCTTAAAAGTTACACTAAGAAATTCTTAGTTTTGAGGGAGAGTTTATTGCATACTCCTAGACTGATAATGATCTTTGCAGTGAAATATTTGTAATTGTAAGCATAAATGAATGTATAACTATTTAGTATAGAAAAATGTTAGCTTGTCTTAAAACCAGAATATAACTGGAAGAATTCATTAATAATGAGATGATGTAAGTCCCTCAGGGACAGAATGAATTTCAGCTGATCTTTTCTTATTAGGTAACTTAAAACAGTATATAAAAGAAAATGTGCCTTGTGTTAGAGTATGGTTCTCCTTACACACCCCAGAAGCAGGAGTTAGCAGAGGTTAACCTCCCAGGAGTCTTCATTGTAGTTGTCTTATCTCATTTGCTTAGAATAGCAACATGAACATCCTATGAGGAGGAAGAAGAGCACTCCCTTTCCTGTTTCAACTGTCACTCTTTCCTATTGTTAATTGTAGGTGTCAGTTGTACAATTTTTACAGAGCAGATCCTTTCTAGATGCATTGTAGTGATGGCATGGAAACCAGGAGGGCCCTAACCACTGATAAAGGGAAAGATACTGGTCATTAGATGAAAGGATTCCATCTTCACACTCTTTGTCAGGATATAGTACAAGCCTGAATGTGTAGATAGTGCCTGGTCCTTAGCCACTGCTAGCCAGCTGCAGAGGCAGGGTGTAGACCCAACCACTAGTTCTCACCTCCCTTGGTAGCCTTGTACTTATCAATGAGGACCAAAATCACTTATCCTGGAGCAAAGTGGAGAGTCTGAGGTGTCCTCTAAGAGAAGGAGAAAAAGTTTGTAATAATACTTACACTTTTTTTTTTTTTTTTTACATGCAAGGACTCTGCAAATATACTTTAAGACTTTTTAAACTCTACAATGAAAGGGACAAATGCTAACACCCAGTAGCTTCACGGGGTGCTTAAAGCCATATTCAAAAGACTGCATTTGTAGTTGTGATTCTGGAAACACTAAGTCGGGAGGATGACAGTGGACCATGGTGGTTGGGCTCTATCCCAGGGCTTGTCATATATAATACAACTCTGCTTGCCAAAACCTGAAAAGCCCTACTTTTTAAAAAAATATTTTTTTTCATAGCAAAGTTCATGGTGTTAATTCTTTAATTTTAAAAATGAAAAAGTTTGTAGTACTTCCTCCCAATTTTAAAAGTTTTAAAATCGTAATGTATCACGGTTACGGGGGTTTCATGATTATAAGTAATGAGATTTGTAGAAATTTTACTGGTTACTTTTAAACACTAAAAATTGAGTACTATTGTTAGTTCAAAGCTGGTCTGGTCTACATAGTAAGTTCCAGACCCTGTCTCAAGAGAAAAAAAGAGAAGAAGGGAAAGTGAGCTAGTAGCATGACCAACAGGACATGAAAGAACCAGCTTTCCAGTTCCTTGGAGAGGAGGTGGCTGGAAGCAGCTGTCTCCTACATCTCTCATAAGAAACGCTGTTTAAAAAGAGACCAGCTAAAACAACTTTTCAAAAATCCTTAAAACTTTTTTTTTTTTTTTCAGAAAGTTGAGGGTTTTGCGGGGGAAGGGACAGTGCTAGGGATCACACCTGGGGCCTTACCTAGGCTCGCCAAGTACTCTACTAGGTTATACACCCCAGTCATGATTTTGAGATCTAGGTAAGAGGACATAGGCATCAAGACCAACAAACAGGACAACCACCTGCTTATCCCTGGATGAGACTGACCCCCCAGGTTCAGAATTATGATCTGAAGGGTATCCCATTTTCTTACTAGAATAACAGGTCTGTTTGTTTTGGTTTCTTACTTTCAAAGATAGTTTCTGTTTTCTTTATTCAAAGCTTATGTATTATATACCTACCTTGTGCCAAAACTTTTGTTTCTGTTTATATTCTTAAAAATTCACCCAAGGTCAGTAGCTGATATCTCACATTGGGGCTGGAACAATGTTAGCTCGGATTTCTTCTTTGCTTTCTAAAGTCTTGGGGTAATATGATACAATTTGAATGACATTCAGAATGGCTTTATTTTCTTAAATGAAAGTTAAATTCTGGTTTTCTTTTATTTATTTATTTATTTATTTATTTTCTGTTTTGTTTTTTAGGAGATAAAATTCCTCCAGTTAGGCCAAATGCTGGAGAAGAATCTGTTATGAATCTTGACAAATTGAGATTTGCCGATGGGAGCATAAGAACATCAGAACTGCGCCTCAGCATGCAGAAGGTAGGAACAAACAGCCCAGCTTCCCTGCAGGGATGCTTGAGGATTGACAGCAGAAAGACCTGGTCCTCGTTTTTCCAAGACAGAGTATGATAGTGATCAGGAGCTGCCCTTCTATAGAACTTTGTGCATAGAACACTGGAGTTCTGAATTTAGAGCAACATAGCACTGGGGATTCAGCCTGCTCTGGTACTTTGTGCTTGCACCTGACACCCATCCTCAGACAGGCATTGCCTATTCTGTGCTCTAGCCAACAGGAAGGGGCAAAACAGGAGAAACTGAGTTCCAGGCCCCCTGGAGGCCAGCATAGCACCCTTACGCTCCTTTCATTGCCCAGAAACCAGTTGTGTCACTTTGCTGACTTCCAGCAGCCCTGAGAAATATCTTCAGATTGAGTAACAGAAATCAGAAAGTGAGGCGAGTGCAGTGGATGGGAGCCAACCTCTAGTCCCTTAGACAGCAGGGCAGGGCCTGGCCACAGGGTTCCTTCTTTTTAACTTCATGGCCTTCCAATTCTGTACCCACTACTCTTTAGTCTACCTGGACTCAGATGGTGGCTGTGTTCCAGAAAAGACTGTCAGACTACTAAAATATTCCTCTTCACATAATATATAGACTTGTTGTGAGACACATAATGGAAACACAGAAACATCTTTTAAAGCATGTAACCAAAACTTCACTTTTAACAAGGTAGAGTTGTACTCTTGGGAGCCTTTGATGGGAGGGTCACATACATACATAGCAATACCCTGTCTCAAAAAATATATATAAATTCAATTTAAGTAGACATGGTCTGAATTTCCTAGTTTATTTGTTTAACTTAGGCAAATATTTTGAACAAAATGAAATGTAGGAAAAACTAAAGGCTTAGGTGTTTTTGCATGTCTTTTCTGTGTATTACGTTTATAATATCTTACTACAGTCAATGCAGAGTCATGCTGCAGTGTTCCGTTTGGGGAGCGTATTACAAGAAGGCTGTGAAAAAATTAGCCAGCTCTACAGAGAACTGAAACATCTGAAGACATTTGACAGGGGTGAGCCAGCAGCACTCTGCAGGGACACTTCTTTCCCTGCCAATTTCTACTGCATTTACTGTGACCTTGGATTCCATGTCTGTACTCCAGACCGCCCTTTCCTACCACCCTTTGCTACAGTTGTATGATTAGACCAGCAGCTCCATGTGCTCATAAACCCAGCATCCCAGAGTACCTGCATGACTAGATGCCATCTGTTTCTCATGGGTCTTTATGTATCCCCAGGAATGGTCTGGAACACGGACCTGGTGGAGACCCTGGAGCTGCAGAACCTGATGCTGTGTGCACTGCAGACCATCTATGGTGCAGAGGCACGAAAGGAGTCACGGGGTGCTCACGCCAGAGAAGATTACAAAGTATGTCTTCAAGATATACCACAAGTGCTAGCATTCTCTCACCCAGTGCTACTCACCTCTACCCTGTGCTTTTACATTTCACTCTTTTCCAAAAAGTAAACCAAGGAAAATGCCTCTTCTTGCAGTAGCTTTCGCTGTTCTTGTGCTCAGAACCTTGTACCTTGTTTTACTCTGGGTCAGTAGCTACTGCTTCCCATGCAGCATCTGTGAGCAAAACAGGCCTGGTTTTTAGTGGAGCCAAGGATAAAGTACAGCCAGTGACCATAGCCAGGAAATGTCACCTTACAGAATTAAAGTATCAGTGAGTTACCAGCTCAGACATGCCCTGAGGCTTGGGAAAGGGATTATAAATCTGCCCTTGTCATGGTTTTCTTGTAGACTGCTGTCTGTACAGAGCATACATGTTGGATTCTACACACAATAGCAGAATGTTCACACAAGGAGTCACTGAGGCACAGCTGCCAAGTTCAAGATGGCTTCATCAGCTTCCTATGAGAAATACAGGAATTTAGGGTGATGAGTAAACAGAAAATTGGGCTAAGCATAAGTTTTCATTTACTATAAACATGTGTTGATTTAACTTGCTCTAATCCATTGAACAAAGGTATTTTGGCCCATTGGCCCAGGTATGGAGCCTCGCCTTTGTCATTCCTACACTTATTTTCAGTCAAGACAGCAAAGTATTTGCTCTTGGTTTTTATTTAAAGAGCCTCTTGCTCATCTAACCCATGCTCATATGCAAGGTTTTCTTCATTAGCAATCAACTCTGAGAGTTTTAAGTTTCTTTAATGTAAATGCTGAAATTAAAAACACTTAAAAAGGCTGAAGAGGAAAATTGAGGAAGTTGGTTAGTATATAGAGCAAAAAATATTCAGTAAACTGTAGGTGCATAAGTGATAGCTAATTCCACCATCCGCTGTGTAGTAGTAGGAGAAAATGCAGAAAAAGACGCTCTGCACTTGCTCTCCTGACTCCAAAAGCCCATTGCCAATACCATCCACTTCTTGGACTAAATACCTGTTTTCTGTTATTATTCCATTAGTGATAAGAGATAGGGTGTATTTTTTGCCTCAGGTGCGGGTTGATGAATATGATTACTCCAAGCCCGTTGAGGGGCAGCAGAAGAGGCCATTTGGGGAACACTGGAGAAAGCATACCCTCTCATATGTGGACAGCAAGACCGGGAAGGTATGTGGACATGCTGATGTCCAGGGATATGCTGAACCTACTACTCTGCCATTTGCCTAGACTTAAACCAGCTGTGAATAGATCTGAGGTACTACCAAAAAGGGTACTGTGAGTCATGGTTCCTGCTGGAAACAGAACCACAGAGATAGGTGGTTCAGAGGGAGCAACTTTCATTTTTTGCACCAGGTAAAGAGCACTGGAGGGGTTCATGTGTCCAAGGTCTACTGCAGTGAAAAAATGTTGACTGTTAATTACTTTTGCATCACTGTGATGACGTACCAGACATGAAACTTAAAGAGGAAAGATTTGCCTGCCAGTTTCAGAAGGCTGAGTTGCTTAGATGCATTCAGTTAGGCAGAACATCATGAGGGGGGAATGTATGACAGAGGGCAGCTGTTTACCTCATGGCAGACAGGAAGCAAAGGGGAAAGGACTAGACCAGTAATCTTCAAAGGCATGCTGCCAATAACCTATTTCCCAAAGTTTCCACAGCTTTCCAGAATAGTACCACCAACTGAGAACAACCATTCAAAATATGAGCCTGTAGTGGGCCTTTCATACTCATACCGTGATAGTGTCTTACAGCTTTCACTCAAGTTGTTCATAGCTCATAAGAGAAAGTGTTAAAATCATTTATCTTTGTCTACCCAGACTAAGGTGAGCTTTGTCATCACTCTCATATACAAGTTTCATGCCTTTAACTCAAGCAGTCATTTTCAGAATTTGACAGGAAAGCCATTTACTGAGAAGTATAAGAACAAACCTATTTTTTATAACATTTGTGGGTTTTAATTATAAAAGAAATACTAACTATATTTATTTTATAAAGCATAGAAAGTACAAAAAGAATGAAACATTTGTAAGCCCATCTATCGGTCTTGCTATAGCTCATTGTTTGAAATATTTCTTCCAAGTTTTATGTGTGTATGTATTCATGTATGTACTTTCAAGCAGAAAAACATGAAAGTACATAGTCTAAATAAAGCATGATAATATGGCACATGATTTCATCTACTTCACATTACCAGAAAAGTTTTGTAAAGCAATAAGCATCTTGTTCACTTTGGGCATGAGAGTGTATGCCTGTAATCTCAGCACTCAGGAGACTGAGGCAGAAGAATCTTGAGTTGGAGACCAGCTGGGCTACATAGGAAGACTCTACCTGGGAGTGGGAGATGGGGGGAGAAGGCGACATAATTTACATAGCCAATTTGTGGTTCCTTGGTCATAAAGTTCTCATGCTTATAAATGTACCTTGATTAAATTTTCATAGAAAACAGAGATGACTTTTTATAAATTTTTGTTCTTTGATTCCCTTGTTTTCTCCAAGGTCACTCTGGAGTACAGACCAGTCATTGATAAGACCTTGAATGAGGCTGACTGTGCCACAGTACCGCCTGCCATCCGCTCCTACTGATGAGACCTGGCGGCTACAGAACCAGCTTCTGTGATTATGTATCTTAGCTTCCCTAGGTGTTCCTGTCATACATGCTTTTTAAAACTTATACTCTCATGAACAAGAAGTCACTTCATAGATTGTTGACCAACAGCTTGTAGGTACTTGAGTTGAGAGTTAATTGTACCTTTGTTGTTGTTCAGTGATAAAACTGATAGAATTCAATAAAATATAATGAGTAATCTTTGATTTTCAAATAAAACCATATAGTGTGTGACTTTAAGTATAATTGTCAATCTGAAATAGCAAATGTAGTATCTTCTTATGTCCACTCCCAGGAGTGTTCTTCAAGTGTTGAGATCCTGGTTTATTCTTTGTGCCATGTACTGAACTAGACTTTGAGAATGTTCGAATGTACTGGGAAATAAGAGTGAGAAGTAGGGTGGGCCCTTGGTAATTGAATAGGAAAGTTTGGGTATGATGGTGTCTTGTTTAGGTTCTTGGGCAGGATAGGAATTTGCTTATGTGTATATAAGGGCATGTCTACTGGTTAGTTTTGTCAACTTGACACAATCTAGAAAGAATCACCTGGGAAGAGAGTCTCAATGAGAGATTGCTAAGATCTGGTTGGCCTGTGGGCATGTCTTTGAGGGATTATTCTTGATGTAGGACAGTACAGCCTACTTGTAACAAAGCAAGGGATCCTGGACCATTTAAGAGCAAGCTGAGCACTAACAAGCATACATGCCTTCATTTTTCTCTGTACTGAATGTGGATGTAACTAACTGCTTCAAGTTCCTGCCTTGATGTCCTCACAGTAATGGACTTTAACCTGGTATTGAAGACATATTCTTTCTCCCTTAAAGTTGCTTTTGGCTTAAGGTGTTTTAACACAGTAACAGAAAGGAAACTAGGATAGTACACTCACATGTGGAAGCCAGAGGACATTGGGTGGTTCTTGGCCAAAAGCAAAAGGGAAAGGTAATAGAAATCTAGCCACTGGAAAAGATATAGGAGTTTTGAGTCTTACTGGAAAATACAGTTCACTGTATACAGGAAAAGTTGATTGTGTTGTGCCAACAGTGAGCTCATCAGCATTAGAAATGGATGAGTTAATGGTATACATAGCAGAATCTCAGAGGCATAGACAAGGAAGAGAAGCCAAGGTCAATACTAATTCCATGTGAAGTCTGGAAATGTAATGATGGAAACCAGATCAGTAATTCTCTGCAACCTTGGAGAAGAGGGATTCCCAAGGATGAAGAGCAAAGCTTTGGGTGATGATTATCATCTGCTAATTATATATATTCATATATTCATATATATATAGGGATTTTTTTAGATTGGCTTATAGGTTAGAGTCTGAGTAGTCTTGAGAGTGGCTGTGCCACACTGGAGAGGATTAGAATCCAATAGTTGCTCAATTCACAAGGCTGGATGATTCAGCAGTCCCAGTCTGGCACTGAAGGCCTGAAGGATTCCTGGAGATCTTAGTCTACATTGGAATTCGAGTAAGTTGGTTCTACTGTTGGTGAAGGAATGCCACAGGTAAACTCGCCAATCAGAAGGCAGGCAAATCTCTGAGACTGAGGACAACCTAGGCTGTATAGTTAAGACCTTGTCTCAAAAAAAAGAAAATGCTTCAGGTTCTTCCAGGGGATCTGAGTTCAGTTCCTAGCACTCAGGTCAACATCTCACAAACTGTAGCTCCAGCCCTAGGGGATTCAACATCCTCTTCAGGTTTTTGTGAGCACCCACATTCAAGTGTGCAAACCCACAGACATGTGCATAGACATAATAATCTTTTAAAATTTGAAATGGGAACAAATGCAAATTCATCTTTATTCTTTTCATCAATACTCATTTTCTGCTCCAGAAGCAGGGGGCACACCAAGCAGGCACCTAGATTATCTTCCCCCACTGAAGAACAAGGGCTCTTTGAGAAATCATGGGGCAAGAAATGTATAACATTAGCCTAAAACAGCTTTCTGAGCCAGAAGGCAAGGACATAGACATTGGAGTCAGCAGACGGGCTCCTCTGGGCTAGAGGTCGTGAAACTTAAGCAGCAGAATAGTGTAGCTAAGGCACTTGCTGCCAAGCCTGACAACCTGAGTTTGATCTCCAGGACCAATCGTAGAAGGTGAGAACCGGAACCAACTCTTGCAAGTTGTCCTCTGACTTTTACATGTATACCATGATATATAAACACAGTATTTTTCAAAAGCATCAATTCAAGAAAGGCCCAAACAAAACCACATTCATCACTCTTAGAGGTAATTAGGGAACCAACTCCTAACATTAAAAGTTAATTAAAGGAAAAAAGAATTATCTTGTCCTTTCTCTACAAATTGCAATTCTGGTAATCTAGCGATAAGATAAAGCTCTGCAGAATTTCTGCAAGTGAGTAAGGCAGAATTTTGTCTGTTTTGCAACCCTGATGCATGAGCTTGCTTTCCATCCTTATTGCCTGCAGGACTTGCAATTCCATAAGGTCTGATTGCACCTAAGCAATTACATTTCTGACATGACCAGGGAACTGGAAAACTGGAATGACATGGTCCAACTGAAAAGCAGGGTAACACATGGAAAATTCTGACTGTGGAGCAACTTGGTCCCATTCAGAAGGTTTAATGAGTATACCAGAGCATTTTGCAAACTCTGGGGAAGTACTATTGTATCAGAGCAATGTTCAAGGCTAGTACACTGACTTAAGATGTATAAAGTCCCCTGCAGCATAATAGAGTGATGGTTTCCTAGTAACCTGCAAATGTAAATTTCTGTACTTATTAATGAGTCATGAACCAGAATGTTTCCTATTGGAAGTTTCTGGCAAATGGAGGTTTCAGAATTTCAAAATAAAACACATTATAAGAAGTGACATACTTGGCAAGTAAAGAAAGTTAAGTGCTAGGTATGGTAGTACATACCTGTAATCCCAGCATTCTGAAGATGAGACAAGAGGATCTCAAGTTTAAGCCCAACCTGGGCTAAAGAGTTCCCAGAGCAGTCTGGGCTGTCTCAAGAAACAAAATAACAAAACCTACCCAGGGAAGATGTGAGTAATTTCTAATATGGATCAGGTGAGGGAAAAAAGGGTGGCATTCAGCCTTGCATCGTGCAGTGCCAGCCAAACCACTTTAATCTACATATTTAAACCTGTTTCCTGGTCACCTTAGTCTGTCTCAGTGTTCCACAGCCTCATGTGGTAAGTAGCTACCACATTAGATCAAGCATATCAGAATAAGTCCATCCTTGGCCAATGCTGGTATGGACATTTGTCTTCACACCACCCTGCACATATTTGATACACTGACCACTAAAAAGCCTGAATTTAAAAGTGGTTACTATGAACCAAAATAATGTTGAAGCCATGAAAGTTCTGTCCTTACGACAGGAAGATGGATACATTAGCTGTCCAGTGGCTGTTGATGGAAAAATTACTGAAAAGGGGCAGGCTCTTGAGCGTGCAAACATCCAGTGCTGCGCTCAACTTGGGAAGGTAAGAAAAAGAATCAATGTTGCCCTAGGGGTATATTGCTGTTAGATAAAAACATACATGTATCTATGCATACTCACATATCTTCATATAAATGATAGGACAAACATATGATTCAGTTACCCATCTCACAAATGTTCATTGAGGGCCTTTATGTGCCAAAGCCTAGCTGAACAAGTAGGTATGTGGTAGAAAGCATCAGTTACTCCAGTTCCTAGAGTCGGTGTTTGGAAAACTTCTAAAGGAATAATAAAACATTTTCAAATTGACCCAAAGAATTTAGGCCAGAGGAAGGACTGGCCCAATATGTGGATACATGATATGATTAACGTTAAAGTAGGAATGCCTGTGTTATCTCATTTATTTCTCAACTGGAAGGCTTAGAACAGACCTGGTTAGGAAGAAACTGAACCTGAGATATGGTAAGGAGATAGATGGTGGTGCCTGGGAGACAGTTGCCTCTAGCTACTGTAGAGGTGGTCTCCTTGGGACTGGACCTTTGTAGCATGGCAACAGGGCTCACTATTTCCTATGCACTGGAACTATTCCACTTTTTAATTATAGGACTGTGGAGAGGCTTATGAGAGGCAAGGGCTCTCCAAGCAGTACAGCCCAGAGGCTGATACGAATCAAAGTTCAGGCTGAGGTGACAAGCAGCAGCATCTGTGAATGTGATGCACCTTCCAAAATTATTTCTGCATTTATATGTAGAGATGTTGTAATTTTTTTCCTTTAACCCTTAGTTTCATGCTGATAATCTCTTTAGAATCAGCTCTGCTGCTTACTTAGATGTACAAGAAAAAAAAAAAAAAAACAAGAGGAGCTGGATATTTCCTTTTTTGCCTGTTTGGTTTTCAGCAATTATCAACCTCTGAGCCATGATTTTCTCTTAAGTAGACTGTGGTACACAGTGAAAACACTGGAACACCAAGATGAATTCTAGCTGCTGCTGCTGCTGCTGCTGCTGCTGCTGCTTCTCCTCTTCCTCCTTTCTGTTTTTCATTTGCTTATTTATTGAAACAAAGTTACATAGCCCAGGCTAGCCTAAACCTCCATAAGTACCTAGGTAGTAGGCCTTGAGCTTCTGATTTCTCCTGCCTCCGCTTCTCAAGTGCTGGGATTACAGGTATACGCTATTACTTTCATCCTGGATTCTATCTTCCTGTGAACACTGATAAATACTTCATTCCTCTTCTACAACTAAACAAAAAGTAGGGTTAGAACGCAGAGCCCTTCTGCATACTATGAATGATGGTGGATATGGCATTCTATGTTAGATATTCTGTCAGCAAGTGGCCAGAAGAGAGCCCTATGTGCTTCTGGGAGGGGTCTGAAGTCTGCTGCAGTAGCTGCTTCCAGCTGGGCTTTCTCTGTACTGGAAAACTTCCATGAGGTAACAAAATTATAGTTGTTAATATCTGCATATTTCTGGGGAAAAGGAGCCAGAGATGGGAAAGAATAAAAGATGGATTTCAGAATCCATAAATCAAAAAGCTGAGAGAGATTCTAGAACAGATTATTCAACAAGTGAGTTTAATAGTTTTTGAGAAGTTTTACAAATGATTTTATTAAATCTTAGAAGAAAATCCACCCTGTTAAAGAATTTTGTAGATTGGGGCTGGAGACATGGCTCAATGGTTAAGAGCATTGACTGCTCTTGCAGAGGACCCAGGTTCAATTCCCAGATCCCACATGGCAGCTAACAACTGTCCTAACTCCAGTTCCAGGGAACTGGATGCTCTCTTCTGACCTCCGCGGGCATTGCACAACATGGGTGCACTTATACACATGCTAACTATATACTCATACACATAAAAAAAGAAAATCTGTAGACTAATACTTGAGGCAAATGCCAAAGTCATGAGATAATTTCTCCCAATAATTGGGGGCGGGCGTTTCCTTTCTCCCTCATGAACAAGAAGGAGAACAATATAGTTGATCTGATCTATAGCTGTGCTGAATAATGGATGGTTGTCCACAGGGAAGTCTCAGGTAACGAATGCTAGAAGGGCATACTCCTTTGGTCTGTTCAGCCTTAGGTAAAAACCCACAAGTACAGGGGATGAGAAATCAGACTTCATTCAATCAGGAACAGGAAAGTTGGGATAATCCTGTGTATAATTGGAATAACTAGCATCCCGAAACTGCACACAGCACACGGTTCTAGGTTGGAAGGATGGCCTCACAGTATGTGAAAATGATTGGGATCGAGAGTTGCCCCCAGTGCTGTGCGTTTCCCAATTAGGGGGATTCTGAAGTATAAAAGCAATGCAGAGCTCATGAAATTGGTGTCCTGAACGAAGGAGATCTCGTCTGTAATGAGGGAAAGTGTGTCTAAGCATAGAGGTCCAGGAAAGGGGCGGTGTAAGGAGCACAAACTACAAATACAATTATAGATTCCATGCTCGTGACAGGAGGCGCCTCAAGACCAAGGACTAGGGGCCATGTACAAGTGAAGTCACTTGTGCAAATTCAGAGAAACAGTTCAGCCAGTACAAGGAAGTGGGGTTATGGACGAAGGGCAGAGTATAGTGTCACGCCGCCTCCCCGCGGGGACGCTTCGCTGCTGACGTCAGTCCCGTTTCACCAGTACTTTTCAGACGGAGTGGGAGGTCACCAAGCCATGGAAAGCTTTTCCCACTTTCCACTTCCAATCGGGGTCCGGCCTTCCCACGAGCTCAGATCGAGCCTCCGGGGAACCGCCGGGAGCCAGCGCTGCTTCCGGACCAGGGCAGAGCCCGCGGCCGTAGCGCCAGGCGTTGCGTGGCAACCTGCCGCGCCTACGGAGTGACTCAGCCGCACGCGCTTCCGGTGTTCCCAGGAAGTCCTGAGGCGGAAGTGGAGCTGTAGGCGCCGAGCCCCACTGCTGTGTCTCTGCTCATGGCTGCCTACTCCTATCGCCCTGGCCCCGGCGCCGGCCCGGGCCCTGCTGCGGGTGCCGCGCTGCCGGACCAGAGCTTCCTGTGGAACGTCTTCCAGCGGTGAGGCGCCCTTCGCGGCCTCCCTCCATGGCTGGTTTCCCCTTCCTCCCTCCAGGTCTTCCCGGGGTCCCCTCCGTCCCTGGCTTCCTCTTCCTCCCTCCAGGTCTTCCCGGGGTCCCCTCCGTCCCTGGCTTTCTATTTCTCCCTCCAGGTCTTCCCCCGGGTCCCATCCGTTCCCTGGCTTCCTCTCCTGCAGTGGCGCAAGGCAGGGTGGTGCTCCTTGTGATCAGGTCTGAGGGCTCCCGGCCGTCCAGCAGGGTTCGGGGTGCTTGCCTTAGGACCAGGACAGATCCTGTGCAAGGAAAGTAGCAGTAAGAAGTCCCTGCTTCTTCTGAATGCCTGACTGCCGCTCCAGTGACTCATGGACAAGGAACTCAGTTGTCCTAGAACATCTTTTCCTGTTTGTGGAAAATATAAACTGGTGCAGGTGAAAATCCAGACAGGAGGAACCAAGGGAAAGCCTGAGATGAGGAAACAGAGAAAAGATGGTTTCTCTGGCACACCTGGAGTCATGTGATATTCAGGCTGAGCGAGTGAAAGGTCTGTCAGAGTAACATTTCCAGACCTAGTGTAGGTTGGTGGAAATGGTGCATCTTTTGCCGTTTTGCGTTTCCTTTACTTTTCATCACCAACTTACCAGGACTTTTTTATTTCTGTAGTGTTGATAAAGACAGAAGTGGAGTAATTTCAGACACTGAGCTTCAGCAAGCACTATCCAATGGTGAGTTGAAGCCTGATCTACCACAGTAAGCAATTTCTTCTCACCTGGAATTTATTTCCAAGTAGACGTCCTTAAGAGCACACTGCTGTTACCAGTGCCTGTAGAAGTGTTTCTGAGTTCTATTTTCTGTAAGTGTTTTTTGTTTTTTTAAAGAGCCTTCTTTCCTCCAGGTTTGCTGTGTAAACTTGGAAAGGGACTAGTTTTAAGCTGGGATGAAAGTGTTGAAAAACTCGACCTGCTAGACAGTGTCTCACAGCTTTGAGTTACGGTCAGAGAAGCCCTTGTCATCTCTGTTGTTTATTTGTGTTAAGACTTGATATGCATTTCTAAGGATTTGTGTTTTCAGAGCCACCTCTGGAGAATAGTGAACAGGGCTGACATCATCACTACTTAATCTGTGGGGAGCACAGTGCTGGGAGCTCATCTTTTAAATGGTCTTCAGGAAGTTAGACTCCTTTACCTCTGCCCTGACAATTGTATTTTCTTGATTATTTGTCTCTGTGATTTGTATCTCTAGTCCTACTTGTCATACTCAGAGAAAGAACATGCCAGAATTCCAAGGACCTCAAGAGCTTGGCAAACCCTGAAGGTTCCAAAGCCAAATAATGCATTCTTCAGGTGACACTTTAAACGTGTAGTGAATGGCAGGGCCACACTGTTTCATCAGTTTCAAAGTTGTACATTTCTGGTAGTTTCCAGTAAAGGGTATCTTTTTGTCCATTTGTTTGGATGTTAGAGAATAGCAAATAGGCTACATTGGGGATCTAAAACTGTCTGAATTCAAATCTCTGTTCATTAATGTGGCTTCAGCAAGCATGAGACTTACTAGGTCTTAGTATCCTTACAGCTGAGAGGGAGAATCAAGGAAACGCAGGTAAAATGCTTGACATTGTTCAGAGGTTGTTGGCTTAGCCATTAATAGTAGTGTTACCACCACTATTGTTTAGGGAACCAGTTTAAATCTTGGTGGTTTTTTTTAATCACCTAATGGTATAATGATGGTGGGTTCCACTTCTGAGTACAGGAGGGGAACATCTCCTGTTTTGACCTGTGTGTTTAGGTGCCTGTATTTTCACCAGCAGATGTTAGTCACTCATACTTAACCCTCAACAAGTACCAATCAGAACACAGCTTTGATCTCAGCTACTACTAAATCTCTACCATGAGCGTCCTTGAGAAAGATAAGTTTAACAGTTCCTTCAAGGTCACTGAGTACCCCTAGTGCTGTCAGAATTTTAAATTAGTACCCAAACTAAATGGGAAACTGTTGGCTTATGTTGAGATGCGAGAACTGGCCTCATCTGTGTAGGACCTCTGCACAGTCCCAGAGGCACAACACTCTGTATGTCCTAAGAAGCTGTGGTGGCTATTCATTTTTGTTGTATCTTGGCAAACCCTGGGTCTGTTAACTGAGTATACTTTCCTCTTCACATTAGGTGCTAACTTACTCATAACAAAACTTATCTTTCTTCTGTATTCTCCTATTTTTCATCTGGTAACAATTAAATTTTATTTTCTATATTTTGAATATCTGGAATAAGGCAGATTATCAGTGAGCATAAACTACGGTCCTCTCACAGACTCACAGAGCAGGTGGTGGTGACACCAATGCTTTGCCCAATACCTGAGGTAGTGCTGTCACTTATTTTACTCTGAGGCCTTTGTGCTTTTTCTCTACCTCGTTTGTACCAGACATGAACCACTAAATGCCTAAGCCAGATACTCTGCAAGGTTCTTGCAAGGCACGTGCCCACATGCCATGGACCCTAGTTCCCCTGTCCCTCTTCACTGGAATGTACTTCATACATCAGGGTATAGCTGTGTCTGCCTTTGAGCCTGTGGTCTTTTTTTTTCCTGATGTCCCTTGTCACAGCTTCCCTACTACTATAATACAGGACATAAGTGGCTCATTTATACACAGTAGAAATTCATTTCAGATTGACCACCAAAGTGTTGGTCTTCACATTGTATCATTCAGTAGTGGAAGGGCAAGACAAAGAGGAAGGGGTTGAATTTATCCAGTTCCTTGATACTTTAACCTATTCCTGGAAGTAAGGGTCTTCCTTTTCCCAAAGCTGGAGTTCTTATGACCACTCCTTAAGGGCCTACCTCTTGATACTCTTTAACCGTGGCAAATCTCACCTTAACTTTCAGAGGCAATAACTTTCAAACCTCAGCTCTGGGCTACTAGATTATAAACTTGATGAAGGGACTTGGTACATTTGTCATTGGATGGATGCAGACTAGTTCTCTCTAACCTTCCTTGAAGTTCTCTGTTAACATGGTGAGAACTATTTTGGCTTTTAGGATTGATTCTCTTAGGATTGGTCTAATGCTTTGATTTTAGAACCAGGTTAAACTATTTCAGAAAATATATTATGTTACTGGTAGGAAATGTGATGATAAAAATAGCATGGCTTCTCACTTGGGTATATAGTCTGAGCCTCTGAGAGTCTCTGTTGCTGCGTGGTTGACATCATGCTGGAAGTGTTTATGAATACACTGGGTCTCTGTGAAACTTGTTTATGCAGGAGGGGTGCTGTCAGTCGACAGAAGGAGCACAGAACAGGATTTGTATTCTCATACCTGTGACTACAGTACCTGATAGAAACCACTACAGGCGGGAAGGTTTATTTTGGTCACCGTCCATCCTGGCAGGGAGGACTTGGTGGGACAGAATGGTTCGCTTCATGGCAGCCAGGAATCAGAGAATGCTGGTGTTATTCTGTTCCTCTAGCTTTCTCCTTTTCCCTTTTTATTCTGTCTGGGCCCCAGCCCATGAGATGGTGTCGGGGCACCTACATTCAGCGTGGTCTTCTGTTAGGGTAATCTACGGGAATGTTCTCAGAGACACAGAGGTTCTAGATTCAGTCAAGTTGACGATGAAAATAAACATGGCAGGATTTCTCTAACTCTTGTAAAAGAACTTGTCACAAACATTCTTTAGGATATTTGGGGTTTTTTTTTCCTCAAATGCTCTCTTTTGCTCTCTCTCTCTCTTGATTGGTTGCTTGGTCTTCTTTGAAATAGGAACTCATATAACCCAGGTTGGCTTTAAAGAAGAGCATTGTACTCCTGATCTTCCCACCTGTACCACCCAAGTGCTGGAATTATAGGCACATATCACCATACCCACCTCTCTTTAGTGCTTTTGATGTGGATTTGCCTTACCGATACCATTGTTGATTTGAGGTACATATATTTTAGTTTGATAAAAGTCATATTCTTTTTTAATTTTTATTTTCTTTTGAAGGTATTTTTTATCAACTAGAGTTCTAATTTACATTCAAAGAGCTGGGGAAAATCAGACTTAAGTATAAGCAAGACAAGTCTCTGTACAATTATTATCCAGTCACCAAGTGTCTTTTCCCTACCACTGGCCTAGTTATAGAGTGACAATGTTTGTTGGCCTATGTTGGAGCAGAGGGAGTTTGAGATCTACATGTGGCTTTGATACTTGGGTGAGAAGGATTAACTCAGGAGCCTGGATTGTCCCAGCCCTCACATTCCCCACAACAGCCTGTTGGATGACTAGCCCTCATCTAGCTCCTAAGAACTGAGCCCCTAAAATTTTTGTTTGTTTTTTGAGACAGAGTCTCACTGTACCCCAGGCTGACCCCAAACTCTCCATCATCCTGTCTCTGCCTCCTGAATGTTGACATCGTAGGCATGCAGCATCATGCGTGATTCCTACTTTGCCTGGATAGTTTATAGCAAAGATGTGTCCTCTGGACATTAGAGCTCAGAGGCTGACTACAGAAAAAGGTAGACTTTGACACTCAGGCTAGTTGTCCTGTTGGTGGTAGTATACACATTGCTGGATGAGCTCAGGCCTGGTTTTGCAGCCACTCATCCTCCATTGTTTTTACTCTGTGTCCCATTTGCATAAAGAGCTGTTAGCATGAGTCTTGTCCTAGAGAATTGTCAGGCTTGAAGGTGGTCTTTTGAGGCCCCTTGTCACAGCTTTTATGTCTGTTCTCCATGAAAATTTGTCCAGTTGAAGCTCCACAGAGAAACAGCATCCAGTTCAGTGATTATAAACAGTTGAAATAGTTGCAACAGGACATGGAGGGCTCCTGCATGTGGCAGTACAGACGAGATGCTAACCAGAAGTGCTCAGGACACTTACATGGTTGAGGCAATCAGATCTCTTGGTATTCTGGGGACCATACCTGCTTGGTACCTCTGCTCTTGAGCAGGCTACTGAGTCTCATAGATCAGGTTCTTAGAGTTTCTTGTGAAATAATTTTCTTTTGTCTAATTGCCATTATGTCATTTGTTTTCAGGCACGTGGACCCCGTTTAATCCAGTGACTGTTAGGTCAATCATTTGTGAGTATCCATGCAGACAGACTAGGTGACTGCTTCTGTGGGTATACTTCAGCCACAGTGAGATGATGTTGGGTGTGCCCTTGCATTCCATCCTCCCTCCTTCTGTAATTTCTCCAACACTTTCAGTTATTCTTTAGTTTTATCTTAATAGCTCCTTTCAGTTTCTAACTCTGAAGGTCCATAGATATATAACATTTCCAAAGCACAGTTTTCTTCAAGCCTTATTTAGTTCTTTTTAATAGTCTTTTTTTGTTTTCTATATTTTATGCTGTTTAGACTAGGCCAGCTTTCACTTATAACCTCTTGCCTCTGCCTCCTGAGTGCTGGGATGAAAGGCGTGAGTGAGCTGTCGTGCTGGCTGTGGCCACATGTTCTTAGGAGAGGTTCACTGTCCTTTTGATTTCTAAACACTTGCCTTTCCAGGAGGAAGATTTTTCTCTAGCCTGCCTTCCCAGATTACTTTTAGTCTGAAATCTTGGGTATGGTCCCCTCCTCCACAAGGGACAGGGCATATGTCCATCATTTTCTACTTTACCGTCCTCCTCCTATGCTCTTTTGAGCGTGCTCTATATCTTGTGAACCCAGCAGCATATTGCCAGGTATGTTGGGATAAGTTATCTGCATTCTAGCTACCGCATCAGATTGATGTATGTAAAGATCTGTCAAAGTAGCTTATGGGTTACTGACAACCTTTAGCACTAGGAAGATTCTGACATGGGGCAGCTGCTTCTCTGCCTGGCTGTACCCAAGCCTTTCCTGTACTTACTGTCTTAGGGTGGTGATACAAAACCAGCCTATGGTTGAAATGTGATTTTGCACTATGGAGGGGAACACTGGCACTACTGCAATCTTACACTAGCTTCTGTGCCCCAAAAGACCACAAGTCACTATTCTTCTACAGTAGCAATTCAGAGTTTTTATGTTTTTAGCCATTTATAGTTATGTATAAGTGTAGATACCAATTCTTAGGCATTTGGACCTAGGATTACACTGATTTAAAAAAATTTTTTTTAGTTTTTATTTTTTGTGAATGAATGTTTTGTCTGGATGTGTATGTAAGTGCACCACATGGGTGCAATGCCTGCGGAGGCCAGTAGAGGGTGTCAGGTCCCATGGAACTAAAGTTACAGATAGTTGTTAGCCACCATGTGTGTGCTGGGAACTAAACCTGGGTCCTCTGCGAGAGCAGCCAATTCTCTTAACCACTGAGCCATGTCTCCAGCCCCTAAACTACTAGACTGGGATATCTTCTAATTAAAATAGACTTCTCTTGGCCTGGAAGAACTTCTCTGAACTTCCCTCTAGAGATGTGGTCCCTGGAAAGTGGAAGGGTTTACTCTGTCCCAGAACTAGGAGCCAAGATAGTAGCGCCTTGAACTCTGCACGTCATTTTTCTCCAGTGAAGTAAAAGCACCCTTAGTGTTCCCGTTTTCCAGAACTTTCTGAAGTGTAGTTTTAAGTTTTATCATGGCTCTCCCCACCTTCTGTACCACTGTTATTGTGCATTCTGACTGTCATTACTTAGGGGACTGTGCCCTACACACCTCACCCTGGACAAAGGTGACTAGACTTTTAGGGATCTAACGCCTATTAAACAAGCCTTTACTAGCCAGCCTGTTCCTGTCAGCACCTGGAGGACTGTGAAACTCTGAGTACTGTGCTGTGGTTGTCTCTTGCTGCTGAACATGGAAACTTCATGTGATCATGGTATTCCTCTTTATCTCAGCTATGTTTGACCGAGAAAACAAGGCTGGTGTAAACTTCAGTGAGTTCACAGGTGTTTGGAAGTACATCACAGACTGGCAGAATGTCTTCCGCACCTATGACAGAGACAATTCCGGCATGATTGACAAGAACGAACTCAAGCAAGCACTCTCAGGTTTTGGTAATTCACTTGTCTTGACTGTATAGTGTATTTCATTTTGGAACATAAGAATCCTTGAAGCTTTGTTTTACTCTGTGTAACTCATTGATTTTTAACCCAATCCATGTGAAATTCTGTTTTTATTGTACAGGTTCATACTTTGATATTTTTGCCATGAAGGTTTATATTTGACATGGAGTATTTCATCCAAAATGAGATAAGGGCTATGCAGATTGTTTGCTCTTGTAAAATGAGATGGTGCCATGAACAAAATTGAGAATGTGGCTTTAAAAACAATTTATGAAATAGGTAAATAAAAATAGAATGGTGTGTAGTTGGAAGCATATGCTTCATCATATATCAAATTCGGTAGAAACAATGGTAAAGTAACCCCAAGAAGTCATTCTTTACATAACACAGTTTTTCAGTCCATCCACATTTTGCCCTGTGTGGATTTAGAAAGTGTGTGCCCATTCTCAAGTGTGTTCAGCACATGAGTGCTCAGTGGGAGTGCACCTGTGTCTTAGGCATGTGAAGTGTGCTATGCTTCTCATGAGTTTTCATAGTACCTGTCCAGAGCATATTCCAGGATTTCTAGAAGTGACCTTGAATTTGAGAGGAAATTGGGATTTTTATTTACAAAGGAATCACTGAAATGTTTTAGGCTTGTCAAGGTTTCTCTAAGATGTTTTATTGTTTAAAAAGTTAATATATGTCATCTAGAAAAAGTGGGAAGAAAAATAAATCTGATGTGAATATCTTGAGTTTTACTTTCCAAATATGTTACTTCCTGTGGCTGTTAACATGGCTTCTATAATTCTGCCATTTCTCCGTCCAGTATGACTAATGACTATCTCCTCCTTTTCCTTCTCTCCCTTCTCACTTTGTTCTTAGGGCCGGTTAGAAGCACTGGCCCAGGGATACTGTGACTCTGATAGGGTAGTTGATAGGTCTCATGATTCTTCTGTTCTCGTAAACCATTGTTACTAACATCTGTGGCCAGGTACAGAGATCTGGATGGGCATACACACTTCCCCTGCAGGTGTGGCTTGGGTTGCTTGTTGGGTTTATCTGTAGTAAATCTATCCCTCCTGGTTATAGCACAGCAGCTCCTGATCCTCTAAGTTCTCCTCTAAGTAACCCTTCTTCCATCTAGCCTTTGGCACCTTCTGTAGTTTAGTACTTCTTATAACGAGCCTCCAGCTATCCACCACTCACTTCTGCCTGTCCGTCTTTTATTGCGTCTGTTTGTCCCTTTTATGGTGGGGCTTCCTAGGTAAATCTGAAGCCTGTGCCATGTTCATAGGTTCTTCATTCTGCAAGTAGAATGAGTGGGCACTTGCTCATTTCACAAGGTTGATGGTATTTTAATGATGCTTTCCATGAATTGGGGTCAGGCAAGGCTCACATCAGCCATTCTGGTGCCATTTGCTGATTAGGGAACACAGATTGGTGCCATGCAGATCATTTCTTTGTCCATCGATTTTAGTCAGGCTGTAACTGCAGTGGGATCCCTGGGATAGGGTACACAGGACTGTGTTGCTTCTGGTGATAGAACTGCTTGTTGTCCATGGGCTCACTCTCTGGTGCTGACCAACCTGGTCTATTTTTCTGGTGGTGCCATTCCTCCTATTAATTCCTAGGTAGATAAGGACTTTGCCTGTCATTAAAAGCTGTTGGCTCTTGGCAGTAGACCCAGTAGCATTTCCATTCAGTGAGGCTCTTGCCTCTGGGGCTATATTAGAACATACCTGACAGAGCAGGGCTAGAAAGCAGATGTGTCTCTTGTGAGGGGGGTTCTACCTGTTTGACCCTTCCTGAGATAATCAAGACTGACAGTAGGGCTACTCCTCTGGGGTGTGAGAGCTGTGGTCTTGCTACTGCACAGGGGTAGAAGCTTCCAAGTGACCGTATCCTGTTGGGTGGGTATGCAGCATGGGTGGGGTATTGTAGAATTTCAAAAGTAAGCGATTTGTGGGGAGGGGAATTGAGAGAGGAGAAGGCTCAAGTAGAAGAATTCCCCAGGCATATTGGGGTGCAGCTTAGCAGTCAGCAGGTGGCCTAGGTAACTCCTGACCATGCCATAGGACTGAGCACAGAGAGCACTTTGGTGCTAAGTCAGTGCTATTCTTGTGTGGCCTTGTATTGAAGGAGCTTCTTAGAGGCCAATTTTTGCTGGGTTTTGGCCTCTCTAGGAAGCCAAACCTTTTGTGGTTTGCTTATTCATAATTCACTTTGTTAGTCTGTCTTTGTCCTTGCTTACCCCAGAACAGTGCCAGTGATCAGAGAAATTGACAGCACAGTGGGCAGAAATCTTAGAGAAACTGCAGGTTAATCACAGCACAGTGGACAGGGAATCCCAGGTCCTTGTTCTCATTTCATTTGTCCTTCCTCTATCTGGCAGAAAACGAGCAGTGATTGTCTCGCCCTGTCCACACCTGGACAAGCAGTGCCCTGTGGCCATTCATCCTAACCTCTGTCTTTAGAGAGTCAGGGCTCAACCGAGGTCACTGCCTCACCCAGACACATGCTGAGTATAAGAAAGGGAGGCATGGCAGCTGCTCCCCACCTGCTGACTCTTTCTGACTCAAATTGGGAGTCCCGATTTCTGTGTCATCTAGAAGATGGCTCCTAGATGAAGGGAGGGGGCTCCAGCAGCAGCTCTGATTTCGTTCATTTGTTTAGGGCTTCTGAAAGTCCCAGCCCTCCATGACAGCTCTGGAAGGTACTATGAACATGTTTTCATGTTTGAGCATTTATCAGTATACTGGTTAAGTTTCACAATTAACTGCAAGATTCACTCAGACAGTAGGTGTGCATGTCCTTGCAAAGCTTCCAACAAGACTGAAAACCAGTAAAAATATTTTGGCACCTGGATCTTGTCTCCTGAATCAGTAAGGATATCCTGATTGTACAGGTAGTAGGTGTCAAGGGAAGGAAGCAGATGAGTATGTCTTTCTTAAACATGGCCTCTGGAATGTTTGTGTACCTGCTGTGTCCACACATCTTCGGAGCTGTCATCCCCTGCTTAAGGCCTTTTCAAACATGCTCAGTAAATTGTAATGGGATCATAATGTCTGATCATCCGTTAACCTGAACTTTATGAGGCTGATTAGCTTTACTTTCAGAATCCTGACATCAGGTGAACTGTTTTGTATGACCCCATCAGCTAATCTCACTGCTTATGTTGACACATGTCACTGGACCCTTTTGTGATGTTTCCTAGCCACTGTTTGGTCTGCGGCCTTTAGGGTCTTAGGAGGGAAGTCTTAGGCAGTGATGCATACGGTATACCTCTCCAGGACTATTTTGACTCTGATCTTCCTTGTTCAAGGTTACCGGCTCTCTGATCAGTTCCATGACATCCTCATCCGTAAATTTGACAGGCAAGGACGAGGGCAGATCGCATTTGATGACTTCATCCAGGGCTGCATTGTCTTACAGGTAACTGAGCAGCTTCATGTGGATTTGCTCTGGCCTATAGAGGTGGAAGTAGAGGGGAGAAAGGGAGAAACCATCAGCCATCAGAGTGGGTACTTGGCCTTGCATTTAATTAATTTTGAGAGCTTATAAAACTTTTTCTTCTACCTTTGCAATGACAGTCATGTGCCTCATACTATTGTTTGAGTAGTTCATAAGATTATAGTGATCTGGAAAATGCTTATTGACTGTCAATGGCATAGTTGTTATGACATCATAGCATAGCATAAGACATTGCATTTTTATGATGAAGATGATATGGTGAATCTTGTTTCAGTTATGAAAATGCAGTAATATAAACATTTATGTACCACACATGGTCCTTGATAGTAATAATAACTGGCTTATATAATTGCAATATTATATTTTTTATTTTTGGAGACAAAGTTTCTATAGCCCATGCTGGTTTTGAACTCCCAAGCCTCCTGCCTCAGCCTCCTGAGTGGTGGAATTACAACTGTGCACCATATGCTATACTTTTTATCACTATATCTACATATTCTACTTATTAAAAAACACTGGAAAGGCATACAGAGTTACACCAGATCAGCCTCCTGTATCTTGTCTTTGCTATCGCCCTTGATTGTGCTGTGCAGCCAGGCCAAGTGTTTAATAACCGTGCTATCTAGGCATGGTAAGTAGACCATGGGGTGTTCAAAGAGCTTTTCATTACTTAGTACATATCCCTGTCAGACACGCAGGCCCTGCTGTTGCTTGCTCCTAGATGGAAATCCAGGTTCTATAAATTTAAGCTTTGGCAATATGGTAGGCTGATAAACCCTTAGGCATCTTAAGGTTTTTACAATAGAAGTTTCAAGCAAAAGCAGCGACAGAGCTGATAATATAGTGTTCAGATTCAAGAGCTCTTAGCTCAGGGTGGTAACATGTGACACTTCCATGCTCTGGTCCCTTTATCTGAAGCAGGTTCAGTTCATGCAAAGCAAATATCTTCTCCATAAATAACTTCAATAGAACCTGTCTCTAAAGAGTTTGAATTTGGCTGAGACAAAGTCTGCTGTTGCAAAACCATTGAGAGATGTGGACAGCATTAGATCTTGAGATGTAAAACAGAATTTTGGAAAATATTCTCAGTGTCCTAGTTAAATGATAGGTCAGTAAAAGTGTTTCTCCTCTGACTTGGCCTGGTAAATGCAGTCCTCCTTGGTTTCTTTACAAATGAACCTGGCCTGGTGCAGTAGTGTATATCTGTAATCCTGGCACTCAGGAGGCTGAAGCGGGAGCATCACAAGTTGTAGGAGAGCCTGGCTACAAAACAGTAGCCTATCTTTAAAGGAAAAAAAAAAGGATCTAGCACGTCAGTCCCTGTTCTTCACCAAGCTGTTAGAGAACTGATCTTTTAGTATTCAAGCATCAGTCTCTGAAATAGGACTACCTCTGTCATTACTCAGGGTTCCCGTGAGGTTAAAGTTGCTCATTGCTCTCTGAACACTTTAGGAAGAGATGCAGCATGAAATCTCATTATGGACAGTGTCTGAGTTATTGTAGAATCAGAATTTTCATTTTTAAGTAAATTCTGACCCTTAATTTCTGCATGTGTGAAGGTCTTTGGGGTTTTTCAGACTCTTGGGCAACTCATTCAAGTTAGAAGAGAAGCTCTCTGTCCTCCACAGTGCTGTTCTGTAGCCTGTGGGCATCATCATCTCCAAGAAACACTTTTACCTTGGAGAATGAAAATGCTATAAAGAGGTGGGGCATCTAAAAGGAAAGGAAAGCGGCAGGGCCACAAGTAAAACTCTGAATTGATTTCCCTTTTTAAAAAAAGAGAAAGCTTTCCTGAAAACTTTACAAAATTAGACATTTATAGAAATCTTGGGAAAATACAAATAAATATAAAAGAAGAGCAGTTTCCACCCCTTGGGTTTCATATTAGGAGTGTGGGGACAGAGAAGGACAGGATCTCGTATATCCCAGGCTCACTTTCAGTTCCTCTGTGTAAATGAAGATGGTCTTTGAACTCCTGATCCTTCTGAAGGATGTAGCCTTAAATTATTTCATTATGCAAACGTGGAATGTGCTTACACAAAGCGGCATGGCAGAGCCTGCTATACCTAGGCTGTATATATAGCCACTGTTAGCTCTCACTGTAAAAAAATGTGACATCAATCAACTTCATTAGAGAGAAGATTTCTTTAGGCTCATGATTTTAGTTGTGGTTTTAGTCCAGAGTTGACCTGTCATTTGGGGGACTTGCAGCAGGAGATGAGGAGGTGATTGGAGTTCCAATATCCCTTTCGTGGGCACACATCCAATGGCTAACTTCCTTTCACTAGGCCTCACTTCCCTAAAGTACTGTGTGATGGGACAAAGCCCTCAGTACATGAGCCTTTTTGGCAGATACTCAAGATCTAATCTATAGTATCCTGTAGTCTACCATTGACCAAAATAGTTTTGTGGCACATGGCTATAGTTTGTTACATACTAGTAGTATGTTATAGAAGATGGGAGGTGTTGAAATAGGCGCTCATTGTGTAGTTCAGGCTGGCCTTAAGCAGTCCTGCCTCAGCCTCTTAAAATGCTGAGATTACAAATGTGTACCACTGCACCCAGTTTCTGCACCAGCAGTGTTTATTAAAAAAAACAAAGAAAAACCCCAACTCGTATCTGAAGTCCAAGGTGGGACCATGCACATCTTGGTAGGTCTTAATAAGGGGAAGACTGAACCCTGCATGGTGCAACATAGTACATTCTGCTGGGCCTTCCCCCACTGGGCAGAGGTTCTGGGGCAGGAGTTCAAGTACACCCTAGTGTCTCCATCCTGAGTTGTCTAGACCAGGGTGATTATCTATGGATGATTCTGAAGTGGGAAGAAGGGCCCAGGGCCCAGTTAGTGTGTAGTTGGGCTAGGCTTAACTTACCCTTTGTTCCTTATTAAGTTTTATTGCCCATCAAGTAGCTCAGGGCTACCCCACGTGTGCTTCCTTGTGTGAGTGCCATTGCCAGTGTCCTTCCAGGGGTTAGGGAATGCGTGTGCTTCTGAGAGTGCCTTTATCTAAGCATACAGTTCTGTCCAGCAAATTCTCAATTTTTGTTCTTCTTCCAGAGGTTGACAGATATATTCAGACGCTATGACACGGATCAAGACGGCTGGATTCAAGTGTCTTATGAGCAGTATCTCTCCATGGTCTTCAGCATCGTATAACCAACCTTTGTGAATAGCAAGCACAGCATGCAAAAGACTGAAAATGCCAAATCCCTGGTCTGTGATGAAACAGGACACAGATGCAGTTAGGTACTGTTCTTCCTGTAGACTGTATAATTAGTACTTGGGGACCTGGCTGTACATATGTGAATAAGCTGGTTAGTACTTTTGTAGTGGTAACCATAGCTCATTGTTATAATACAAACCTTAGGTTCGCTAATTGTGCCATGAGGTAAAACCTGTTAATGGTTCAGGATTCTGCTTGCAAGCAATGTATCATGTCCTTTCTAAATATCTCTTAATTGTGTAGTTAAAATGCCTTTATTAGCTAATAGGATTTTAAAATAACACAAAATTTGCACAGAAGGCTTTTCGTGTGCCTTACTTTTTTAAAAAAGAGTTTATTGTATTCATTGGAATCTGCAGTACAAGCAATAAAGTAATGATGCAGACTACTGGCCTACTTTTGTTTTTTTCACATTAAATAGGTGGAAGAAATATACACATGTCCCTAAACTCACTGCATTGTATGTTCTTTCTCACCTGAAATTATATTCATCAGACAGTCATGACAAATGGGCTAGGAAGGTGAGATGTGACCACCCCTGTGGACACCAGAGATAAGAATTGTGTGCAGGACCCCATAGCAACTGGGGGAGCAGGGACCCTTTCATGCCCCCTGCATGTCAATTCTGCATGAAGGAAGTAAGTGGTATATTCAGTTTTAGGAGGGGGAAGGGCATGGAGACATTTGAGTGTCAGGGATCAGAAGGGGCCTCTCCTAGCCAAGGATGTAGCTGAAAGGGTGTGTTTCCTGTGGAGTAATAGGAAGAAGGAGGTATGTTCAGTGGTGGCAGCGTTATGTTGCCTCTTGGGCTTTTACCTTCTGACCCTGTGGCGGGATTTCTGCCTTTATCTGTGTTGGTTGTCCCCCGGAATTCACCTGTGACCCAAGCTAGCAGATGACCCCAGCTCAGTGACACCAGCCAGCACACAAGGAAGTCCATGACTCCAGTGCTAGGTGATACCTCTCATCAGTGCAAAGGCCATCCATCTATAGCCACCAGTTGCCTCTGTTCCCTCTTGGCTCCATCTTCAGTCCTCCAGCCTCAGCCTGCAGGTTCCCAGTGCTTGGCCTCGATCAACTAACCTTTTCCTGTGTACCTGTACCAAATACGAGTATCACATACCTGAGTGCATGCATTGTACACCTAAGTACTTGTACCACATGTCCGAGTACCTGTACAACACACCTTAGGTCCTGTTCCCTACTCCTTTGTATATCTATAACCACATACCTTAGAATCTGCTCTGCACACCTGAGTACCTGATTCTCCATAACTGAGTGTACCACACAGGCTGAGTACATACCCTGCACTCCTGAGCATATGCTTCACACCTCTGACCATCTGTACCAGTACCTAAGACCACACTGCACGACTGAGTACCTGTTTCACATTCCTGAGAACCTGTACTGTGTACCTGTCTGTGTTACACACCTGAGTTACCTGTTCCAAACATCTACACTACATGCCTGAGAACCTTCACTGCATACCTGGGTACCTGTTCCACATGCCTGATTACCTTACATGAGAATGGGATGCCTCTATCACCTGTGTGAGTTTGTACCACACATCTGATTATGTGTGCCACAACCCTGAGTGAGGCACTTACTAGGGTCCATTGCTAACATTAGGAAGGACTAGGTTTGGATTCTTGAGCTGAGCTAGGTTTAGTGTGGCTGGGCTTCTTCCAAGAATTCAAAATGACCTGGAGTTGGGGTTTCAACCCAGGCAGGCAGAAGAGTGGACTGGAGGGGTTTGTTTTTGAGATCTTTGCTGTTCTTTAAGGAGCCAGGGAAGGTAGGCTGCTGAAGAGATGTAGGAGGGTCAATGGCAAGGCAGGTGCCTACCTGAGGGAAGCAAGGTTCCATGTCTACGGTGCACCAAGCTGCCCAGCAACATACTCTAGTCCTTTAGTAGAGAAAGCAAGGAGGCCTGCTGTAGGAAAGCAGTCGAGTTAAACCGGTTAAACACTGCTTGCCTCCTGCACCCACCTCAGTTTGCTCAGCTTCACCACATGGGGGCAGTGCAGTCATGCCACAGATGGTTCCTGCCCATCTTCTAGGGCATTTGCAGAAGCCTTTCTGAAGGGAAGGGTGGCTGGAGCTGCGCGTTTGTGTCCTTTGCTGCTTCCTACCCGCTGTCTATTCAGAACTGGCTGTTGGGATGGAATGAATGGAGAGCTGGTTAAGAAAATAGAAGTTAGGAGCTGGATGTAGTGTGGACAAAGCCCCACGAGGGAGAGATGGCCACGGGAAGGTGAGGCCAGGACATCTACATCCTTTGTTGAGTCCTTGGATGACACCTCCCGACCTGACCCCTCACAGAAATAGTGTACTCATGACTATACTTCACAACTCTCTGTGGAAAGAGGCTGCTTGAGACCCTGGAGTCATCATCTAGAGATTCAAACCTCAGAGGGCCCTACATAAAAGAATGGTCATGTCTCTTTCCAGCTGTGACAGTGGCCACCATGGTGACAAGGAGCAGACTATGGGCCTTAACCTATAACCATTTTCACTGAAAGTAGGAAATGTGTCTTTCCCTCTCCCAACTTAGTTGTGGGGACCACATGTGTCATCATGTCTCTAAGGATAGACTGACTGATCAGTATCTTACAAGAAGGAATTTCTTTTAAAATATCATGCCTGTGACTTTTGGGAAGTTACTTGTCCCTTTCTCATCTCAGTAATTTACTAAAAGACCTTCCCCTTCTGTCACAGCCTGATCTCCCTCTGTCAAAATGTCCTCCATTTTCTTGAGAAGGGGTGGATGAAATATCGCCTCAGCGCTGGGGAAATGACCCAGTGGGTAAAGTGCTTGCCATGCAAGCACTGAGACCTGAATTTGGATCTCCAGAACACATAAAAACCTCGATGTGGTGGTGTATATCTCCCATCCTGGGAGCTGGAGACAGGAGGATCCCAGAGGTTTGTTGGCCAACCAGTTTAGCCAATTGATAGGCTCTAAATTCAGTGAGAGACTGTTTCTCAAGAAGAGTGGGGGCTGGGAAATGGCTCAGCGGTTAGAGCACTGACTGCTCTTGCAGAGGACCCAGGTTTGATTCCCATCACCCACATGGTGGCTAACAACTGTCCATAACCCCAGTTCCAGGGTATCTGATGCCCTCTTCTGACCTCCGCGGGCAGTGCATGATATGGGTACACTTAAATACATTCAGGCAATACACTCATACATGAGAAATATTGATTAAAAATAGAAGTGATAGAGGAAGATACCTGATGTCGAGTTCTGGTCTCCACATGCATGCACATGGGCATGCAAATCCATACACGTGCGCATAACCATGCACATCACACAAAGTATCCCTAGAATGTGTCAACCAGGTGGGCACTCATACACGTGTTAGGTGCAGTGGCACATGAGTGGGTTCCAGATAGGAGAAAACAAGGGTCTAGGAGACCATCACCTCATGGGGATGTGGGGATGCCCCCCAGGGAGGTTAGGGGTTCCTGGTAAGTAGGTATGGGATCTGCTCTGCGTACTATGGGCTCAGTCTCCACGGGTCTCTACCCTTGTTCTTTTTGTGCCTGTACATCCTCTGACAGCCCAAGAAATCCAGACCAAGGGACTCCCTGTCATCCTGAAAGATAGGAAGCCAGGAGCGGAGCTTCCTATGAAAGCCCCCTCATTCCCCACAGTCTGACAATATGCTGGTTGGGGGCCAGTGCTATATTCATGAGCTTCTCCTTTCTCACATGAGTGCAGCTTGTGCCTGTGAGTATCCTGGGGGATATGCAAGGGATAATTTGATAAATGTCTGATTTTCCACAAGAAGCTTCAGAGGCTGCTGCTTTGCCTCCAATACTTAAAACAACAAAATTCAGCAGGGCAAACACTAAGTCCTGCAAGCTCACATCGAGGAACCGGAGTTCTTGCTGTATTTTGTGGGCTCCAGCAGCCTTGGGTAGCCTTAAGCCTTCAGCTCTGTTGCCTGTAGCACAGATAACTTACTCTGCCTGCAGCTTCCTTAGTGAACACTCTGCATTTCCTCCATCCTCAGTATCCTACAACCGCATTGCAACCTAGACTTCACCTTCATATGGTGGCTTCTTAGGGTCTCCTTGCAGAGAATTTGATACTGCTCATATTGCCTTGCCTCAGGAGCTTTCTCCAACCTTGGTAGAAGCCTCCCTGATCCCCCTCAGTCAACAGAGTTTACCTTATACACGTAAAAGAAGTACTTTGGGAACTAGGAAGCTATCTTAAAGCCCAATTAATCTATACTTAGTATCTCAAATGAGCAAAGATAGTACACCCATTAAAGCAGAATCAGCTTCTATTTAAAAAAGTCACAGAATAGGAAGTAGCTCAGGAATTAGGCATATAGCAACATCTAGAAAAAAATTTTTAAAGAGGAACAATTTTTTTCAGAACTCAATAAGAGGCTGGTTTTAGAAGGGCTCACAGAATGCCCAGCACAGCCCACAGACAATGGTCAAACTAGGGCACCTTGATCCTGAGGTTGAGGAAACTCCCAAGACTTTTGAGGGCAGCAGAAGTCACAGAAGACCAAGATTTGGAACAGCTGTAACTTCCCAGCATTGACACTAGAACTAGCCTTAGGTGTATGCAAGGGAACACTTCCACCCTGGGCTCTGTCCTTGCCAGGCACATGTCAGATGAAATTTTCATGTGACTTCTGAAAAATATGCACCAGAAAAGTAAAGTGAGAGAACACAAAAAAGGCCTGTGCCTCAGATAACAGCTCAAGGCAGGAGAAGTTAGGCCACTGGGAACCAGGGTCAGCACCTGAGGGAAAAGTTCTTCATAGGTGCTGAGAGGGGCCCAAGAGAGAACCTGGTGCCTGGAAATTCATTAAGAGGCACTTTCAGACCTCTGAGAAGATGTGGGAAGATGAAGACTGACTCCAGAAAAATAAAGAAATGAGTCATTAGCTGTGATGCCTATGAAAGGAAATAAACCACAGAAAATCAGCACCCCCTGCTTCCAACACCCCAAGCATGGCTCCTCTCCATGCTGTGCCACAAAGTATTGTCCTAGCCTTTGGCTGAAGTGAAGTGCGTATACAAGGTTCTGCACTAGGGCAGAGCATAACTCCAGTAACTTCAATAAGGCCTCTGTTAAGGGGCCTTTATATTGACAGAAAAGGTTGGTGGGGAAGGAACATTCCAGGTATGGAAATTGCTCTGAGAAAACAAAAGGCAAGTGGAGGTTCCAAGAGCCATCAGGAACCACTGGTCAGTGGAGGCCATGCTGGTGTAGCGTGTCAGAGTGGGGCATCAGGGGTCATGCTGGAGTGAGGTGTCAGAGGCCATGCTGGACTAGGGAGATGTTTGACATCTTTGGCATCCCTCTGGCCAGAAAGCTATCCATGCCTATTCTCCCATCTGTTACTGCCTTGTGGGTGAGAGAGACATGTGATCTGTCAGGCTTGGGGTCCTTCTTCCCCATCTGGGCTATATTTGCCATGTCACCCAGGGGCAGGACTGCAGTTCCCAGCTTGGCTCCAGTTCACATGGATAAATCCTTAGACCAAGGCAATGTCAGGATCATGGGTAAGGTTGCCAAAGGCAGCTAGCTGCCTAGGGTCTCCCAAACCTGGTTGAAGTCTGTAGGGGTCTTGGGGAATCTCAAAGCAAGGTTTTTGGCACAGGATGGTTTCCTAACTCACCTGTCCCTTAGAAGATGGAGTAAGGGCCTCTGCTGACTCCCTAAGGATATCTCACCTCACACACCTCAGTAGTTTCTGTTCCTGAGGGGAAACAGGTTGAAGTAAACCTGTTTCCTGTGGTTTTCATGGAGTTAATGCTCAGCTGGAGGGCCGTGTATTTAGAGAAATGAAGAGGACATGGGTAAGTGAACCTGTGCATGGAGTTTAGGTCTATACCCATTGCCAGGCTGCCACAATCAAGGTTTTAGGAATTCGACTACATTTTATTGATTCAGTGTCCTATCCAGTGGAATCCCTTGTCTATGTCCTGTTTTGTCCCTATCTCAGACACCTTCTACAACCCTCTCCAGGTAGCCTCTAGTCCATAACTCCCCATCCCTCACCTGTTACAGCCCCAGAAGCAATCATAGCACAGAGGGAAGGAAGGGTGTCCAGAGAGTGGGAAGCCACCTGGGCTTCCACAGTGCACATCAAGTTGGAGGCAGTTTGTGATGCAAGTGGACTGACTGGGAGGGACAGGAGTCAATAGCCATTAAGTAGCAGGAGCTTCCCAGAGGCTTTCCCTGAAATGCCCATATTGCCATCCTTCAGGGGAGAGAGTCTGGAAAAGCCAGTCATGATGGAGAGGTTCCACCTGTTATCAGGGGAGGTCTTGACCTGACCCCAGAGGAGTCAGCACAGTCCTTTCCGCCCAGTTCAGAAGAGTGAGACTGGGAGAAGCCAGAAGCAATAGAAGTCCTTGCCACTGAAGCCCAGTTGGAGAGAAAGCAGCATTGCCCTTCTGCACCTCCAAATATGTCAGGGGAAGGAGCTGGATCTGGCCTTGTGTACCTTCTGGTGGCCATCCTCTGGGTGCTGTGGCAGTAAGTCTCTGGAACTGCAACATACAGGGCAGAGTGTCCAAGGCTAGCTGTGGTGCCTGGGGTTCTTTATAGTTCCCAAGCTCTCAGCATCATTCAGCCTCTGCTGTGCAAAGTCCAAGGACAAGTGCTCGTAGAACAAGTAAGTGGTCCAAGAAACAAGGCCATAGCCTAACAGGTGGAAATTTGAGTAGTGATAGCTCAGTGGCATGGCATCTCTGATTCAGTTGGGGGTCCTGACTAGAGAGAGGTCAAGTAAGATTGCTGGAACAGAAGACTACCCCCTCCAACAAAGTCCCTGCACAAAAGAGGTCCAGCTACATTATTGGACCTATGTGGTGAGGAGTCATGAAAGTAAGGATTCAGTGATTCTAGACACTTGCCTGAGTGGGAAATTGTTGAGTGCAGACTAGTCCCTGTGTCTAAGAAACACTGCTGAGGTGACCAGAGCCATCTTGATGTGGAATGCCCCCAGAGTTGCTGTTAACATGGGGGGGGGGGTTCTGCCTGCTGTTCCCTGGAGCTTTAAGGGTGGCAATTCTTTGGAAGGGTTGTCTCTACAAAGATGAGAACAACACAAGAGGCAGCTGAGGTGGATGTCCTACCTCTGAAGGTAGCATGACCAGGTTTCCTGCCAGTGCTTGGGTAGAGCAAGCCTCAGCTTCTCTGCCCATTCCAGGAAGTAGCAGCGAAATGTCTCCTTCCTGTTGATTTTAAGGGGACAGGGTTGGTGTGGCAGGACTTGTGCTTGTCCTGAGATATAAGAGCTATTTTCCTATGAGTACTAGCTCTTTCTAAAAAGTTCCAAAGGTTCTGGAAAGGCCTGTAGACCCCAAATTCTAAATCATGGGTACTTGTCCCCTGAAGACCAGTTTGGGCACAGCAGAACCTATCTTCTCTGTCTCTCAGATGCCCACATCACACCTGTAGTTCCATTTTCTGCACATCACAAGAGGTACTGTATGCTTTTTACAAAGCTGCACAAGAATCACAGACATCATATAAAGTTAAAAGAAGAAATTTAAAGTTACAGTAACCTCTGTACTATCAAACCAAGTTTTTCTGTATATAGTTAACATTACAAAAAATAAGATACAATTATTTTTAAAAACATAACTGCACATTGTTTGATGTCAAAATCAATATAAATGTGTTTACCCAGTCACTTTTCCTGACCCTGTGTTGTCTATCAGGCAGAGCTATTCCCAGAGTAGAGGGAACAGAGCAGAGCTATGCCCACCACACCCGACACACCCTGCTTCACCTGTGGAATTCAAGTCGGAAGAAGGCAGCTGCTGTACTTTCAGAGCTCTGCATGGGAGAGGATACCTTCCATCTCTGAGAACCCAGGGGAGTCCCTTGTGAGAGTGTGGGGAAGGGATAGCCCCTGAGCAAACAGCCAGTACAAAGGCCCACAGGAGTTTATTCAGAGATAGTCCTTGTTCTGGCGAGTTGGAAGCCTGGAAGTAGATTTAACTCAGAATCTGGTGGGGCCAGAGGTGACTTTTTTTGTCAGCAGGTTCCAAAACAATCTGTGGGGCTTGGATGAAGACCTGCAGATTCCTGTGGAGCCAGCCTGGGACCAGTGAGAAACTGAACCTGAGGTGAGAGCCACTCCACATTAGGCCCCAGTGAGAGCAGAAGTGAGACAGAGGAACAGGGTCCAAGCAAGAGTACCTGGGGGGGACCTTGGCCAAGGAACAGAGATACTAGGACATGTTCCAGAGCCTGGAGCCTGAAATGTATCAGGACCCAAAGTCTAGATGGAAGGCAGGAGTTACCTGCAATGTGTGAGTCATGGCAGGGAACATCATAGATGCAGAACAGAGAACCTACGAGCAGCACCTTGGTCCTGATGCAGAACTGGTATGTATGTCTAGGACCTCTTCCTGCCGTGTGGTATCCTGAAAAGCTTCAGATGACAATGTCCCTGGGAAGTTCTAGGTCAGAAAAGTATCAAGCTAATATTTATACCATACTTTGGGAAGTCTAAAAATACTATTATCGTTAATCCTTTTTGATTCTCCAAACAGCTCCATAGAGCAGGAGAGACGAGAAATGCTAAACCCAGGTTACTTATTCTGATCAAGGGGGGGATCAGGGGTCAAGGGGGGGGCCCAACCCAAGCTCCGCACGCTGGGAAGAGAGGAGTTGGATTCCCGGGGCGCAGGTGGGATTTGGTGCATGGTGCCAGAGCGACGACCTGAAGGTCTGGGACTGAGGCGGTGAGCACTGGGAACTTAAGAGGCCCAGGGTAGGACCACGCATAGGCATGAACACCTCGGAGGGTCGGGGGGACCCCAAGGAAGCGCGGCACCACTTACGGGGCTCGCAGACCCGGAGGACCGCAGATTCCGAGGGCGCCTGGCAGTCGGGGACTGGGATGCGCGCCCCCTGCCGCCTCTCCCGGGCTCGGCGGCCCGGGGCGGGGCTGCTCGCGTGCCGGGGTGGGGCCTTCTTTGCTAGTCCCGCCGCCAGGTCCCGACATGGGAAAGCTGACAGCTCCTGGCCCCCGCGGCTCCCTCAGCTGGCGAGCCGGAGCTCCGCGCCCCGCCTGCCCCGGGTAAGTGCCCCCAGGTCCCAGGGGTAGACCTCTCTGAGGTCCTCTATCGTCCGGGACCCTCCCTTCCACTCATTCTTGCATCTCGAGGGGCTGCTGGAAGTGGTAGGCACTCCGGGGGCTTCTCTCTTAAAACCCGGGCCTTTGAGGAAAGCCGGTCAGGTCAGCTTCCACAGCGCGAAGCCCTCAGTTTTCCCCAGTGAAGGTCCTGCTCCGCTTCATTCTTGAGAAGCAAATGATACAGCCAGCCCCATTTTGTGGAGCCCTTTGCCCTGGACCAAATGTCTTTCAGAAGTATTTGGGGTAGATGCAGACAGGGGGCTCCCATCAGGCTGGCTTAGCTCTCCCAGAGCTGGGGGCACAGCGGGTAGAACTGGTGAAGGTGGCGCAGCCAGTGTCTCCGTTGGCATTAGAGGGCACCAGGCCTGGACTCACTTTGGAGGGAATTCTACAGGTCCAGGAATTCGCCTAGTTAGCGACACCAGATATATTTCCCCGCTCCAATCTTGAGTGGCGGAAAATCCCGGAGAGTGGCTACTTTGAGAAAGGAACGTGAGTTCTAGTGTTGCTGGAAATCCGAGTGTCACAGACCCTGGTGTTTCTCTTCATCCCCCTCCGCCCTGCCCCGGGCTCCTTCTGCATGTGGCCCAGGCCTTGCACAGTTCTGCCCTATGGGTCCCTCTTCAAAGGCCTCTGTTTCTCATTTGATTCCAGGGTTTGTGTCCAGGGGATTTTTCAAGCTGTGGCTACCCCGAGTTCTGTCATGGGGGTGCATGGAACTTGGCTTCCCAGGATTGTGTCCAGCCAAAGGTTCTGCTGTAAGTGGGATACCTTGGAGAGTGTACTCTAGAGCCTGAGATACTGGACAGTATAATTAGACTTTTCCTGATCTGGCCCTTGGTAGGAGACACCCCAGGCATCAGAACTGGGTCCACTACTGCTGACCACAGGGAAGTGGCCTGTCTTGGTATGAGACCTTGCCATGGTGTGCAGTGGCTATCCTTGTCATGGGCAAGTACTTATTATTCCAGCCGGGATCTATGCTCAGTTGGTGCTGCAACTCCATGGGGTAAGTGTTGCCAGTCATCTAACGGAAGAGGATGTTGGGGTAGACAACTTGCCCATGCCTCAGCAGGACTGGCAGTGTGTGTATTTAGAGTGTGTATGTTCCTTCCACTCTGCCTTGACGATGACTCAGCGTTGTCATAAATGCAAGACTGGAAAAAAAAACGGGGGAGTATTCCGCCATTTTGGTCTTGGGGAGATGTACATCAGGGAAATGGTTGGGTTTTGTTTGTTTGTTTCTATTTTCTACTTTTCTCTGTCTTCTAAAATGAACAAGTGTTACTTTTGCCTGAGAAATGTGGTCAGTTCATGGCTCAGTGAGCAGGAGGCCCACAGGCCAGAAGGCAGGCTCTGATGTCAGTACAGGGCTTTCCTGTGAGGAGAACTCACATATTTGTCGTCTACAGCCCCATGATTCAGTCCATGGCCACAGGAGGGACCAACAGTTGATTTTGGAAGGTCCTCCCACCAGTTTTCATCCAAGAGATGTCCCCTAGCTGCCTCTGAAGTATGGAAAAGAGCTATAGTCTGGCATGAGGGGCATCTGTGGGGAATCTGTCTGACTCCACAGAGAACGTACACACAGCGTTTGATAAAATGGAATGACTAGTTACATTGACACTAACTGTGCTCAAGACATAGGCAGAGACGACGGTACAGGTTAAAACTGAAAGCAGATGTTAAAAGAGACTAGCTGTGAGAGCCCATCAAGTTGGCTCTTTGTTCCCCCTGATGTGGGGGCATAGCACAGCATTGATCAGTTCTTGGTGCTTTTTGCAGGAAACTGCATTTTAGGACCCTTCCTCAGCTCTGAACCAGAGGCATTCAGGAACATGTCCCAGGCTGCAGGGATCACCACCAAGTGGCTGTGTATAGGGCCTAGCAGGCTCATGCCACACCCAGATCTTGGCCCTTCCTGCCATTCTTGCAGTATGATGTAGCAGAGTGAGGGTAGTCAGCACTGACCTCCACAGTGGCCTCTACTCTCCTAAAACTTCTTGTTTGCCAGCCTTTTTGGTGCCATTTCTGCCTTGGGGCTCATTTGGTCATGAGGTTAATCAAGCTGATGCTGCTGGAGCTTGGTCTCTTCTAGGGATAACCCCATTTCTTTCACTTTCTTTGACCTGGAGGGTGTTTCAGTGGATATGGACCTCTGTGGGTTCTAGGAAGGGCCCATGGCTTATTCTCCCTAGGCTGGTCAGGCCTGGGTATGGCTTGGGAATTTTCTGTGTGAGTTGAAAGTCCTTGCAGCCCCAATAGGATGGCCTTGTGTGCTGACCTGCAGCTACTGCTTGCCCAACCTGGTTTCTTGGAGAACTGCAGTGACTGGACATGTGGCTGGACATAGACTTCAACAGGCCCCTTTGGGAAGGCAGGCCTTCTAAATGTCACTCCACATCCTCACCCCCTCCATCTCCTATGGGGTCCCATCCCTGCTCCAGCTCATAGCTACCTCTGTCTATCCATCTATCTAAGCCCTCCTGTGCCCCATCTCTACTTCTTTAGGTACTCTTCTCTTCAGCCTGAAGACGTGTCTCTAACCTCACAGTGCCTGTGGCTTCCTGCCCTCCCCTGCTCTTTATGTTGTTAAGTTGTAGTCGTTCTGTATATGCTAGGCCCATATCGTATGTGAGTTGCCAGTGTTTTCTCCCATTCTGTCTTATCCTTTTACTTTCTTGATACTATACTGTGAAATGATTTTAAATCTTGATGACATCTGATTTAGCCTTACTTTTTTTACTTGTGCCGTTAGTGCCAAACCTATGAGCATTGTCAGATTTAAGGTCACGAAGGCTTAAATTATTTTTGTTTGCCATAATCCTTACGCTTCTTAGCATGTTGAGATTTTAGCTCTCACGTTTATGTCTTTAATGGATATTGTCTTCAAACAGTGAGTGAGTGGCCAGACTCACTCTTTGGCATGTGGACATCTGTTTGCCTCAGCCCCATTAATGGAAAACTGTGTCTTCCCAAGCAGCCTTGGAACTGCAGTTGAACACATCAGCAGACCACAGTATGACCAGTCTTGTGCCACAAGCTCTCTCCTCTTAGAGCTTTAAAAATATCTACTTATTTATTTATTTATTTATTTATTTATTTATTTATTTATTTTTAACATGGGTTCTTGCTATATAGCTGAGGCTGGTCTTGAGTTCAGCATCTTACTGCCTTAGCATTCTAAGTGCTGGGATTATAGATGTGGACAGCTAGGCTCAGATCCCACATTGGATGTGAATACAGTGCCCATGGCGTGGGTGCGTCTCCATCTCCAGCACGGCTGTTGTGCTCCAGCCATGCCAGAGAATGGAGGATGATAGAATGGGACCTTAGGTGGCTCAGAGTGCGGCAGGAGGAGTTCCCTCCCTGGAGACTACGTCAGTGGGTAGTTCGGTTATTAGAGCCAATGCAGGGGTTTATATAAGAAGGCATTTTGGCCGTTATAGAAGGTGGGGAAGTTAGAGGTGGGGTTTGGGGGTAAAGGGTGGGAAGTCTGTGGAAGTTCAGGAACGAGGAAATGAAACCCAAAAACCTGGTTCTGGTCTGGGGTGGGGGAAAGGAAGATTCATATCTACAATAGCTTCCTGGGGCCAGGTTATCACACAGGCAGAGCAGGTCAGACACCTGCCACCCCTTTAGGGTATCTGGAGTTGCTTGCCTTGCTCAATACCCAGATCCCCACACCATGGAAGCCAGAAGAAGGCATTGGATCCCCTGGAGCTGAAGTTACAGGCAGTGGTGAGCCACTTGAAAGGTGTGCCGGAAAGTGAACCCAGATCCTCTTCAGGAGCAGAAAGTGTTCTTAACCACGGAGCCAACTCTCCAACCTCTCCTAGACCTTTTATTAAGTAGAAATTTCAAGTCTTGTACAAAGATGAAGAGAACTGTATGATCAGCCCACTTTGCCCATGAGCCAGCACAGATGGCTAATTATCCATATTGGCATATACATTTTCATTTGAGTCCTAGTATGCCAACCCAGGACATCAAGACTTCACTATCCTCCCAGTTACATAGAAGTGAACCCTTCCATGCTATTCATGTGTGTGTCTGTCTGTCTGTCTGTGTCTGTGTGTTTAAAACCTGTACTTATATCAGCATTTCTTCTTTTAACTAAGTTTTCCATTGAATACAATTAACTTTAATATTGTGTTAATCATAACATTGGAGAGTAACTATAAAGATGATAAGGTAAGTCAGAAGGTTACTCTGGGTTATAGGGATAATACCCAAGGAGATTCCCTCTCTAACAATGAGATTCAAAACTTTTGGAATATATGGTTCAGCTCTCCAGGTGGTAGATTCCTAGCTGCCACGGTGCTGAGTGGGAGTGAAGGGAAAAGTCAGACCTGGAACCAGAATAGAATGCTTCCTCTTCCAGGTGCCCTTCCTGGAAGTCTACTATCATGCTCATTTTGGAAGTGTTCCATAAGGGCCTTTCACACAGAGCAGGTGAGCAAGAATGAATGGGAGCCTAGAAATAGCAGATGAATGACCAGCACTATTTTCTGGCACTTCTATGCCACCTCATGGACAGTATCTTTCCTGTTGGCTTTTGGTCCACATGTCGTAAATGCCACAATATACTGTCATTGTTTAAACAGACAACTAACTCTTTTTATTATTTAATTATCTATTTATTTTTAAAGATTTATTTTGTTTGTTTGCATGGGAGGAAGGTGCCCATAGAGGCCCGAAGAGGGCATTGGATCCCTGGAGTTGTTGTAAGCCACCCAACATGGGTACTGGGAACTGAATTCTCGTCCTCTGAAACAATTGCAAGCTCTCTTAACTACTCAGTCATCTTTCCAGCCCACCCTTTCATTTTTGAAAGTATCTAGCATTTTAGATTCTAGGTTTTCCCTCCAGGGCTTTAACTGTGTTGTTTCTCTGTGTTTTTGCTGGTATTGTCTGTGGTAAAGAATCTGTTGGTGTCTTTAGCTGTTGTGCTTGCTAGAATACCCAGTACTGTATTCTTTGGATTTTAAAATTATTCTGTTTGTCAACTGATTATGAGCAATTTGGATATAAAAGTAATGGAGCCTTTTGGATCTATAGGTTTATAATTTCTATTAATTTTTCTAGTACCCTTCTTCCTCCTGTTTGTAAAGGCCCACTCATACACATGAGGATTTTAGAAATGTCTTTTATTTTCACTTGGTTGCTAGTTTAACTAGTACTCCTTTTGAAAACTGAATTCCATTGGCTCATTGCCAGGATATAGAATGCAACAGACTTTTATTTATTGTCCTTTTGCTCTGTGCCCTTGCTTAACTCAATGATTAGTTATAGGAAATTAATGAAAGTATTTTTGCAGGGAATTTTCTACATGCACCGTCATGTTGCTGTACACAGATGGAGTGTGAATCAGTTCTTTCCAAGTTTTATGACTTTTATTTATTTTTTTCTTATTTCATTGCTCTGACTAGTTTACAAATGTGATGTGTTATGGGAGTGCAGATATGTGGCATATTTGCTTTGTTCTTGATCTCAGGGGGGAAGCTTCAGCCTTTCACTGTTAGATAGGACTTTAACTGTAGGCTTTTTGTGAATGCTCTTCATCAAATTCATTAAAGTCTCTTCTATCCATAGTTTGATGTGAGTTTTTAAATGATGGTAAATGGATTTGGATTTTGGCAAAGAAATTTTGCAGGCATTTGGTGATCATAAATATTTTATTCTTTAGTTTATTATTATCAATATAATGGATTGCAGCAACTGATTCTTGGGTGTTGAAAAATCCTTAATTCTTTGGATAAATTTTATTGATTTCTGATGTATTTTGTATTTCTGGATTCTGTGTGCTAATATTTGAGAATTTCTGTGTCAATGTTCATGAAGGGTGTTGATTTACATATTTTTTATCTTTTAATGTCTTTGCTTTGATAACAAAGCAAACTGAACTCATGCATGAATTTTGTTTGGTTTTCCTCTTAGAGGCAATGGAGTTTGTCATAGTTCTTCTTTAAATTGATGGAATATATCAGGGAAGCCATTTGGACCTGCGATTTTTTTTGTTGAAACATTGGACTAGTTAGATTATTTGTATTTTCTTGAGTGAGTTTTGATAGTTTGTACCTTTGAAAGAATTTCTCAATTTGGAAATTAGTGTACTTGGGCTGCAACAGCGAAATATCAGAGCCTAGGAAGCTGAAACAGTAGATATTCATTTCTCACAGTTCTGGGAGTTAGAAGTTGAAAATCAAGGTTCTGTGCAGCTCAGTTTCTGGTGAGTGTGTCTTTCTGGTGGCTAGATGGCCTTGTTTTCCTTGGATCCAATCAAGTGGTAGGAAAAAGAACCCCAGTTAGTGCCTTTTACTCCTTTCCTAAGGGCACAGTTCTCCAGGGCTACAGGATTTACCCAATGACCTCACTTCCTTAGTCACCTTCCTTCAGGACCCATGTCAACTTGGAGAGTTGCAGTTTCAGAGTCTGGGTTGGAGGAGCACAGTTCAGTTCATAGCTGTATTCTCTATAGTCTTTGTAGTATTCAAAGGATCTGCAGTAATATTCTCTCTCATTTCTGATTTTAGTGATGTGTGCCTTTTCTACTTCTTGATTATTCCAGAGAGAGGCTTGCCAGTTTCATTGATCTTTTGAAGAACTAACTTTTGACTTTATTGATTTTTCTTCATTTTTAAGTTTCTTAAGTTCTCTCTGTTGCTTTTATTGTTCTGTTTGATTTAGGGTTATTTTATGTTCAAGGTACTTCAGCTGGAAGTTTAGATTATTTAATACTTTTTATCTTTTCTAACAAGTATTTACTGCTGTGTCTCATCAAAGCCCCATATGTTTGTATTTTCATTTTCATTTACATTCTCAATATTTTTAAAACTTCCTCTAAATTTAGAAGTTCCAAATCATTTGGAGTTTTCCAGATACATTTCTAGTTTAATTCCATTATGTCAGAGAATACACTTCGCATGGTTTCTTTTGTTTTAGATTTGTTAGGGATTGCATAAATCCTAGAATACTGTCTATCTTGGTGGATATTCCATGTACACAGAATGTGTGCTGTGCTGGTGTTAGAGGGTGTGTTGTTCCATAGCTAACCTGAGCTACAGCCTGCTGTGATTTGTACATTTTGTGTTTGTGGCCTGTTTATTTGTTCTATTGATTACTGAGCTAAGAATGTCAGTGCCTCTGATGAACCATGTCCTCAGTTGTGTTAATTGTTGGGTGTATGCACATCTCTTAGAAAACTGATCAGTTTGTTATTAGGTAACACCTTCTTTGTCTCTGGTAACATTGTTTTGTCTGAAACTACACACTACTCCCAGTTTTTGCAGATCTCTTCTGAGTTTTTCTGCCTGCCTGTCTTTATCCTCAAAGGCAGTCAATTCCATTGTTCTGACACTCTCATGGCCACTTCCAAGGGGAGAAACAAGCATGGACTTACCTCTTTCAGATGGTACTTACATGAGGTCATGTCAGGGCCTTATATTCACAGGCTGCTGTCCAGAATCTGAGTGTTTGGGCACTGAGACCAGAGTCTAAGGGAGTCCTCACGGCTGTGAATACCAAGATTCTGTGACAGGAATGAGGTGTTTTTCCCTGAGGAGAGCTTGGGCAGTTGCCAACCTTGAAGTGTCAGTCCTAGGCTGCTTCAGGGACCTCTGTGGTAGGCATGTGCCTGGGTCTAACACCACAAGGCACCATCAGCTTGGTGTCAGGTGGCTGAGCATGAGTGACCATAGTGCAAGTTCAGCACATGCTGAAAAGAGATAACACACAGAAGAGTGGGGGCTTGTTAGCCAAAGCACAAGGCTGCTGGGCCTGTGGGAACAGGAGGGCTTGCCCAGCCAGATAGGTGATGTCCTTCTGAAAGGGGCAGCTCCATGGGCCTCAGCTGCATGTACCCTACCCCCAGCACTGGTGTGACTGTTCTTCTCAGAGTGGAAATGTGAAAGGTTCCCACACACTGCCACCTTATTCCACATTGTGCTCTAATAATAAAACCTCTCACCTTTAGGACAGACCTGTGTGAGGACCAGTGGACTTTGTCTAACTTTCTTGCCTACTATATAGCAGGCACATGTGTGGGTGCCACATGGGGTCACTTCATGTGACTGACTTGATACCCTCTTTCTTTTTTAGGGCCCAAAATGATGATTCCGCCAGGAGAGTGCACGTATGCTGGCAGGAAGCGAAGGAAACCCATTCAGAAGCGGTAGAGTATCATGTATCCTCCATCCTGATATCCCTGGGGAAAAGGAGGAGGTGCTGTGCCCTCACTGGAGAAAAGGAATTTCCTGGGTACGGGAGAGGCTTTAGAGAGCCTTCCTGGTGACAAGCTTTGGGGGCTCATGTAAGTGTGGCCTGTCACTGGTTTTCCTTGCTTTAAAGCTTTCCTGACTAGGTCAGCAAGCACAGGCTGGGGTTCATGGGGTCTCATTTGAATAAAGGACAAGTCACCAGCATGTTGGAACCTTCTGTGCCTTCAGCAGTGAGACACCCTGTCAGGGGAGGGTCCAGGTTATTTTAGTCCGTACACTTTACATGATGGGGAGGCTCCTTGGGGCTTATCCTCCCCACCTAAGGGTCTCTCGAGTATAGAGAAGGGAGAACCCTCCCAGGGCTCAGATCCTGTACCTCAGGAGTGCAAGCTCCAGTATGCAGAGATTTAGATTGGTTTATGCAACATTTGTCAAATAAAGACAGTAAATAACATTGGCACTCAGCTCAAGTTCATTGGTCTCTAGTGGGTAGTATAGAAGAAACCAGAGGTGAATTTGTTTTTCTTTTTTGTTTGTCTGTTTTGTTTTGCCTTACTAATGGTTTCACTGTAGTGTAAAGGTGAGGCCATGTTTGAGACATTGAGCACTTACTTTTATTTCATTTATTATTTTGGACAGGGTCTCACTATGTAGCTCTGGCTGTCCTGGAACTCACTATGTTGACCAAGCTAGCCTCAAAGTCACAGAGATTCACCTGCTTCTGTCTCTCGAGTTCTGGGATTGAAGGTGTGCACCACCAAGCTGGCTAACATTGTATTTATGGATGCTCTGAAAAGATTGTTTGCCTGGCTCACACCGCAGGGACTATGTCCTCACTCTGGTCCCCCTCAAGGAAGCATCTGATTTTTACACTGTCTGTGAACCTTTCCTTCCTCTCTTTCCATATGTGCTCATGTTGGACACATACCTGCACATCTCAGAGTCTGTGATATCGGCTGCTCTTTCACTGCTGCGCAGTCTGGGGATGCAATATGTACTTGCTCTCCCGGGAGAATAAGCTCAGTCCTTGGCTGTCAGCTAAGCTCTGTGTTCCACAGCTGCAACACAGATCTGCAGCATCAGTCAAGACCTTTCACCCATCCCCAGGGAACTTGAGGATGTGGGTAAATGACACAGGCAGGCTGATGTTGGTGTCATTTGCCATGCCATGAATAGCAAGTACTTTGTAAGAGTGTTGGCATAGCTATCAAAACCCTCTTCTTCACAACCCATGGGGACTATATAGGTAGTTCTGAATCCATAATTTTCTCCTAGGAGTGAATGTCTGGTGTTACCAGCAGCATGTCTGGTGCTTCATATCTCATCCTCTTAGGGCTACCAAGTCTTTAACAGGGACAGTGTCTTCATCTCATGACAATGTAAAGTTGTGGCACATCCCTTTTTCTTTTCTCTCATTAAAATTTTTTATTACATTTATTTATTGTGCATGCAGGTGAACACATATATATGTGCCATGGTGTGCATGTGGAGGTCAGAGGATAACTTGTGGGAGTGAGAACTCTCCTCACACTAGGTGGGACCCCTCAGACACTCAAGCTTGACAGCAAGCATCTTTACCCACTGAACCATCTCACCTGCTCACATCTTCCCCTCTCTCAGACCCACTCCCAGCTTCCCATCAGAAGTTTCCTTTGTTTTGTGGGGGCTCCTCAGTATCTGTCACTCACATAGTGGGTCTCTGGCCCAGTAGTGCCAGGTCTTCTTTGCCAGGTTATTTTAGTTTTGACTGACAACTTTTTAAAAAAGCACTGGAAGTAGACACATAACCAAGAATAACACACAGAATGAAGACAATGTTTTCAAATCAAAAAAGTCCAATTAAAAAATGTCAAAGTGCAGGATAGCCATTTTTCAAAGAAGATATAAGATTGAAGAAGCACAGGAGAAGACACACAGCATCATAAGTCATCAGGAATCAAATCAGATTGAACAAGCACAGGAGAAGACACACAGCACCATAAGTCATCAGGAATCAAATCAGAGCCACAAGGAGACCCTAACTCAGACCGCTAACACGCCTGTAGTAAGAACGGAGCTGCACAGTGGAAAATCTGGAGCCCTGTCTATCGCGGCAGGCGCGTGAAATAATGCAGCTGTGTGCAGAGCAGCTTGGTGGTTCTTCAAAATATTAAGCATAGAATCACCACAGAACCAGTGATTGCACTCCTGGGGATGTCTACATTCAAGACATATGTTCAAGCCAAGTCTTTTGAGTGAATGCTCAAAGCAGCTATATACAATATCACAATGATCAGAAATGGAAAACCACCAGATTCATCAGCTGATGAAAGACCAACTAAATGTGTTCCATCTATACATTAGAATATCATCCAGCTATAAAAATGGTAAAGAAGCACACACACACACTCACTGCAATGTGGATGAACTGTGGGAACCTACTGTTCTGTGAAAGAACTGGGTGAAAGAGCTGGGTACGCAGTCACTCATGTTCTAATACATTTGTGTGAAATACCCATAACAAGTCAGTCCACATGGGGGAGAAACAGACAGGTGGTTGCCAGCACCAAAGGAAGGTGTACAGGAGAGAATGTGCATTAGTATGTGGTGACCTTTGGATTGTAAAAATCTCTAGATCAGAAAGAGCTGACACAGCCCACACTATTAAGACTACTAAATGAAGGAAGCTGCTCACATTCAAATGGATGATTTTGTGTTATATGAAATTCATTTCTCTTTTTAAAAGGAATGGCTCCTGGATTTGGTGCTGCCAGACACTATCAGAAAAGTGAGGAATTCTGGTCCCTCCTCAAAAACAGAGGGATCCCCTCACCATGGGCTTTCCTGAGCCCCCAGAAAGTGTTAACCTGATAAGCCAGCTGGCTGCTTTTGTAGTTCTTCCAAGAATGGGTCTTTTTTTCTCTCCTATCCATTGCAAATTGGGCACACTCTGGCTGCTGCTGTCTCTTTTAGAGGCTTAATGTGTGTGATGCTGAGAATGGGAATCAGGAAGGTTGATTCTGTTCAACAATTAATAGGGTCAGAAGAGGGACATCACTGTGATCTAAAGAGTTAAATAAAGAGATGTTGGGGGCTCCCTCTCTAGGCAGGTGGTTGTGGCCAGGAGAAATTGTCCATAGGTGAGTAGATCTCCTGAGCCATGTGGAGTGATGGGCAAGGGCCCTTCCTGATTTGGGATGGTGGGGCTTTGGAAACTGCAAGTTCTTATATCTAGTAGGCCCTGGAATCTTCTTCTAAACTTTTAGAGTCACAGGCCTGGCTGAAACTATAATATTTCATCCTGTAAATTATAAAGTCCAAGAACTGTTCAGAATGCCCAGGTTGGGATCTTGGGATCAGGAGGTTGTAACATACTGGCATGGGAACTTGTATTTTTCCCATAGTGTATTGGGTTTTGGTTAGGCATCATGAAAACTATGAAAGAATGAAAACACACTTTTCCATGAGTTCTCTTGTCCATACAGCCATGGGCAAGTATCATTCCATCTCAGGGAACTGGGCACAGAGGGTGTTGGAGTCCCTCTGCTCTGGGCCGGCCAAGCGGGATTCAGGGTCTCCACTGAAAGGGGGTGAGTGGCTCAGAGTCAACACACAGACCCTGGGAGCTGGGTGAGAGCATGCGGAGGGTGAGCTGCAGCAAACTCAGTTTATTCAAGGAAATGCAAAGGGTTTTGTGGGCTTGGTTAGCCAATCGCCCTATGGGGTGGTTCCCAACTGCAGCCATTCTGTCCCCAGGTAGATCATCTTGGTGTAGGTTCTCTCCAGATGCTGGGCGGAAACTAGTATCACGCCTGACCAGAGTGGAGTGCCACATCCACAGGAGCCACTCCCTTATTCCTCATAGTAGGTAGCCTGGCAAAGGCCCACACTTTATTATTATGCCATTCAAGAGGGGATGAGAAATTTATCAGAGTCACACAGCCAGAGGCATGCCCTGCGTCCTTGCCTGGGATTGTGCTTGTATAGGTCTTTCTTTTTCTGTATGTTTCCTTCAAATACCAAGTTATAGTTTATTGTTGTGCCTTTTCAGATCCTCATATCTTTAAACAATCTATTTTAAATACTTATTTACTTTTATGTGTATTTGTGTTTCATATGCATGTTTGTAAGTGCACCTGTGCCCACAGAGGTCAGAAGAGAGCATCAGATCCCCTGGAACTGGAGTTACAGACAGTTGTTAGTTCCATATGGGTACTGGGAACCAAACCCAGGTCCTCTGCAGGTGCAGTCAGTGCTCTTAACTGTTGAGCTATCTCTCTAGCCCCAGTACTTTATATCTTATTATTGTTATTATTATTACTTGTATATTTATGAGTGTATTGCCTGCATGTATGTAAGTGTACCCATATCACGCAGTGCCCACAGAAAACAGAAGAAGACATAGGATCCCATAGAACTGGAGTTACAGATGGTTGTTAGCCACCATATGGGTACTGGGAAATTGAACCTGGGCCCTCTGCAAGAGCAGCCAGTGCTCTCAACCACTGAGCCATCTCTCCAGCCTCAGTTCTTCATATCTTGAAGATGCACATCTTCAAGAGTGAGCTCTAGTTTTTACCAGCCCTTTTCTATCTGGGCACCAATGGCTATTTTCCTAGTAAGGTCAATGCAAAGAATGGTTTCTAGCCTGTGAGGTCGCTGGCTCTTGTTTGAGACCCTTCTGACTGAGGCTTTCTTCTCTCAGGAGGCCTACCATGGGGGCTGAGAAATCAAACCCTTCCAAAAGGCACAGGGACCGCCTGAATGCAGAGCTAGACCACCTGGCCAGCCTACTGCCATTCCCACCAGACATTATCTCCAAGCTGGACAAGCTTTCCATCCTGCGTCTCAGCGTTAGTTACCTCAGAGTGAAGAGCTTCTTTCAAGGTAGGACTCTTACCTGTGTCCACTGAATCTACCTGAGCCTGGCTGGGTTTCACTTGGACTTGCTGATTCCACCCGAGTTCAGTTAGGTGTTCCCTTTGCCTTACTAGGTCTGATCTGGGTTCTCTTGATCTAGTTGGATTTTACTGTGCCCTCTTAGGCCTAACCTAGGTCCACTGGAGTCTAGCTGGGTCTGAACTGGGCCGAGCTGTGATCATAAGTGTGTAGTCGCCCTTCCCACCCATGTTGCCTTTGAGAGCAGCCTCCATGTCTAGATCACACAAGCCAAACTAGGGATGCCCTGGATGGAAAACTTCTGTCCAGAGCTGAAAATGAACCTTGTTGTCCTACTTTGCATTGAATCAGTCACACACACCTGACCTTGGGACAGAAATGAGGAGTGTTCTAGTTTCATATCTGCACTGTGATAAAACAGCTTACAATTCTAGGTCATATTCTGTGCAACCATGGAGCAGGAAGCATGTTAGTTGGCTCTCCGCCTGGCTTATATGCAGCTGGCTTCCCCTCCTCCCCAGAGGAGCAAAGATTTATTTTGGCTCATGGTTTCAGAGGGTTTTGATCTATAAATGCAGAGAGAGTATGGCAGAAAGGCACAGTTCACATCACAGTGGACCAGGAAGCATACACTAAGACAGGAATCGGGGCCCTGACTGTAAGCTTCAAAGGTCTGCCCCATGACTTACTTCCACCAGCTAGGCTCCACTTCCTAAAGGTTTTACAACTTCCCCAAATAGCACCATGAACTGAGGAATGCTCAGCCAGCTTTCTTATATAGCAACCTCATGGTTCCTGAGCAGTGCTTGCTGGCTTCAGGTTCGTGTTCAACTTTATTATTCAGCCCAGGGCCACCTGCTTAGGGATGGTGCTCCCCACAGTGGGCTGGGTCCTCTCATACTAATCATCAGTTAAGACAGTGTCCTAAAGACTTGCCCACAGGACAACATAATCAAGGAAATTCCACAAGTCTCAGATGACTGGGCTCTGTGTCAAACTGACAGCTGAAGTTAACTAAGACACTTCACCCCCTCTCAACTTGTCACATAAACATATCATTTTAAAACTATAACCTTTTGTTCCTGACCCCAAGATTGCATGTTAATATCATAATATAAAACACAGCCCATATTTTAAAACGTCCCTCAGTCTTCAAAGCTTCCAGTACTTAAAAAGGTCTAATGCTGCTGGTTGTGGTGGTGCTTATCTTTAGTCCCAGCACTTGGAAGGCAGAAACAGGTGGACCTCTGTGAGGTCAAGGCCAGCCTGGTCCACATAGTGACTTCCAGGTGGGCTGGGACTAGGGAGAGCCTGTCAAAAAAAAGTATACTGTCTTGCCAGGTATGGTGGTACATACCTTTAATCTCTGCGAGAGCAAGGCCAGACTGGTCTACATAGTGAGTTCCAGGGGCTACAGGGAGACCCTGTCTCTCCCTACTCTCAGAGTCTAATGTCTCTTTAAAAGTCCAAAGTCTTGTTAAAAGTGAGCTTCTGTAAAATAAAAAACAAGTTATATGCTTCCAACACGCAATAGCACAGAATGAAAAGTCTCATTCCAAAAGGGAAGAACCAGAACATAGGAACAATGAGATCCAAGCATAATAAAAATCCAGTAATGTAACTCCAAATCCTGTAGCTCACAGTCCAGCATCTAGGGTGTGCTTGTATATTCTTCTGCTAAAAAGGCTTGGGCAATCCCACTTCTCCAACTCTGCCATCTGCAACATACACAGCTTCCCTCTTACATAGCTGGCTTCACTACACACCTGCAGCTATACTTGGCAAACATCTCATGGTCCTGGCATCTCCAGTATCCTGGAGTCCCTACTGAAACTGAGGTTTTGCCTTCACCAATTGCCTCTTTAGGGACTCCAACTCTGCCACACAATGCCAAGCCTCAGCTGCTCCACATGACCTCAGTCTTGCATCTTTCAAGCCTTCAAAATCAGGCCCACACAGTTAACACTTACAGATTGCCAAGTCTGGTTTCTAAGCTGAGAAAGACTCAGCTTCCATTTGCTGAATTTGAGGAAATATTTTTCTGTTGTTCCAATGAAGCATAGAGATTTCGCCTTCGTGCTGATTTCTTATTAATCACAGCGTGTCCAGAATCTCATTGTCCCAATGATGCACAAAAAGTTTCACTTCAGTAGTGCTTATGTCACTAATCATAGCTGATTCTTCAGCCCCAGCTGATCAGCACACACAGATTCTGAGCCAAATAACCACAAAATGCCCACTAGCCCAGTTCTCCATAAAGTCTTTGCACCCCTCTGAAACCTCACAAGCTAGGCCTCCACAGTCCATAGGACCTCAGCACTACTGTCTGCCTGTATCACTGTAGCCTGAGGATCCCACTGTGTTGAGATGAACTGAATTCTCACAGACCACAGACCTCTTGAGAGTGTTGTGGCTTTGATATAAACTAATACCCATTTTTATTTCAATAGTACATGTTTTCCACCAAGGATTCTGAATTTTTTTTCCCTTCAAGCTGTACATTAGAAAAGAAATTCTAAAAACTTTCCTGAACTCATTTATACTGTGTGCTTAGAAAAAAATGAAGCTACAAAAATTGCATGTTAGTCTATGCTTGTTGACTCAAATGGATGAGCTAATTTCATTAAGACTGCCATAAAATGTTACTTCTGAGAAGGGCATGAACTGGAAGCTGCAGACTCAGAGGGTGTCAGTGGCCTGAGAATCCGCTTGGGACGTCTAATGTTGCCTTTCATGCACAGTTAAAAAGCAGTGGGATATTTTAATTTTATTTATCTGGTCTCTGTGGGAATAAGGCCACACTTTTCAGCTACACAGCCCTCCATTTCCATCTTCTGTGAGTGATGGTCAGGGTGGGATTTTCCACTTTTGTGAGTTTTGCTGTCCACAGAAGGGGAAATTTCAGGTGAAGAGAAAGAGTTGGAGAGTGACTAGAAGAGATGGTCATATCTCATATTTCAGTGAGCTAGGGCTTCCATTATTGTAGTCCAGAAGCATCATGGTTTACTTGTCCCATGCCTCCTTGGGCATTCTTTGCTGTCACCAGGACAAGGCCCAGAAGGACCATCCAGGAGTGGACTGTCTTGGACAGTGATGCTGAAGATCTTGTCCAGGCTTGGCCTGTAGACAACATCTACCCGATGACTCATTGGGATGGGAACATTCATCAGGCAAGCAAATGTGCACTCTTATGGAGAGCCATGCCAGGGAGAAGAGACTGTCCCCAAAAACACAACAAATAAGGAAAAGAGGCAGAGGCCCAGATTCAGTTCTCATGAAAACCTAGAGATTTTTTTTGGTGGCAAAGCCGCTACTGTTGCTGCTGCTGCTTCCTCTCAATGGCCCTTACTCACTCTAGCTGGTGTCTGGGCCCCTTTGTCCTTTTGTTCTATGCTCAACCTGCCGCACCTACCCACATGTTTCTGGATATCCTGGAGCCTGTATTGAAGGTCCAGACACCTGCCCATACACTTCTGATTGTCCTTGAGCTCCTTTCCAAGTTGGTCTTGGTTCCCATGCTCATGGCACATTCTGCTTTATATTGGACCCAGTTGGACAAGTACAGAAGCACTATGACATCACCAGGGTGTGACCTGGGACCCAGAATTTGGGAATATCAAATTCATACTGCATGTAAAAATCAGGTGCTCTTTGAGACTATTAATAATTTGGGAAACCCAAAACTGACGTGTACAATTAGTAAACTAAACTATACCATTTTTCTGCTCTCACTGAAGGATTATTCCTTTCCTGATGGCCCTTGTTATAGGCTAAATATTTGTGTCCTCCCAAAATTTGTATCTTGAAACCCTAATCTAGGGTGTGCTGGGTTTTGGAGATGAAGTGTCTACAGAAATGATAAAAGGTAAAGAAGGTCCCAAAGGTGTATGGATCTGATCTTTTCAGGATTGTTGCCATTATAAGTGGAACATACAGGAAGCTTCTCTGAGCATATACCCAAGTTGGCCTTGTGAGAACATGGCCACAAGATGTATATTTACAAGCCAAAAAGGGGCCCTCACACAACCTGAATTGGCCAACATCTTGACCAGGACCTCCAGCATCCAGAAAAGATAAATTTCCTTGTGGTCCAAGCTGCCTAGCCAGTTGTATTTTGCTGTAAGCAAATCAAGTACTGAGAGGTGAGATGCTGCTAGGACAAACACTAAGATTTGTGAGAGGAGCTTTGGAATTGGGTGCTGGCGGCTGCAGGAGGTCTTATATGTGTGCTTGAAAAAGCCAACTGGCTGTGGAGTCTGTGCCTAGTACTGACTGTTAAATGTGAGCCTAGAAGGTTCAGAAAGAAAAGGGATGTAGAGTGAGCTCTTGCTGTCTCAGAGAAGAGTTCTGCTGTCATTTTGAGCAGAACTTGAGTAGAAATGTGTAAAGTTGTTGTTCTGAGGATTTAGTGGGAATGAGTTGTTATTGGAAACCAGAGGAAAGGGAACCCTTGTTCATAAAATGGTAACGAGCACAGTCCTAACGTTTTGGGGAGAATAGAACCTGCAAAGTGGTAAAGCCAGATGTTCAGTGGAAGAGATTTCTAAGCTGAAGGTGTTCCTTGGTGCTTCTCATTACTGCTTATAATAAAATATGTTCATGGGGAAACTGAAGAACTTAAGAGAAAAAGGAACCAGAATTTAAAGAGCTGGAAAATCCTCAGCCTATTCATATTGCATCAAATAAGAGAGAACGCAGCTGAACAACCACTTGCTGAAGAAACCGTGTGGTGCAAACCACGAATTTAATCAGCCACCACAGGAGGAAGGAGGTATGCCAGAAGAGACCTCCAGCTTGGGAAAGAGACACAGGATGAGAAGACAGATACATTGAGATGCCAACATGCATTATCTGTCACTAAAGGGTCAGAGTAGCTCTGGGGGTGTCCAATGGGACAGGCCACTGCTGCTGTGGGCTGAGGCTGCCTACCCAGAGCTTCAAATCCAAGCAGATGTTTCTCAAGTTCAAGATCTCATGTGATTTGCCTTGCAAGGTTTTAGCCTTGCCTGGGACCATCATCTTTCTTCTTTCAGTCTCTCCCTTTTGAAATGGGAATTCCTTTCCTAAGTTTTCTACCACTGTGTCTCAGAAGTACATAAGTCACAGGCTCATAGCTGGAGGGTAATATCCCTCAGGATGAATCATCTCTGGGTGTCTCCTCATCTAGGTAGGTAATGTTGGGATGAGACTGTAGTTTTAAACTTTAGAGTTGATGCTAGAAGGACTCAAGCCTATGGCTTCTCCAGTTATATAATAAGTATAAAGAAAAATGACTCATGATTTTATGTCCTACCTCTTTGAGTTGCTTTCAAAAGATCGGTCTGGACAACTGGAGAGAATTCTGACCAATTCTTCCCTTTTTCTTCTCCCTAAGTTTCTTGGTCTCTTTCCAGGATACAAGGAGCTAGTTGGGACTTGATTTCCTTTCCTGCCACCACAGCAGAACTCCCTTGTGTATGGGCCTCTTTCTACCTTTGAGAGGCTCTGGAACAGCCTCGGGGCCTTGCTGGTTTCTTTAAGGCAGGGTAGATCAGTGTCTCCATCATATTGTTCCAGCAGGCTGGCTTGGCTATTTGTGCAAGTCTAGTGACACAGTTAAAACTTGACATGTCTCTCAAGTGAGAGATCCTCAGGTGAAAGGCTGAGAGTGTTGGTTGTCCTATATATTGGTGCTCTGTTCCTGACCTGTGTAGGAGCAGAAGAGGGAGAAGGAGAGCCAAGAGTTGTCCCATGTGACTGGCATGGCTGTGAGATGGCCCAGGAAGCAGGCAAGGGACTCCAGAGGACTTATGGGGTGTCTCTAGGTGTCTTGAGAGGCACCATGCCCTGGCAGTTGCTCCTTCCCCTGGAGATGGTACCACATGTCTTTTTTTTGCCCCAGGTGGCAGATAGTCCCCTTCCTATGGTCTGCTTTCATGTCTTCTTTTGGATAAAATTTATACCCCATTGTCTCAGACTGGTATGCAAACAGCATGGTCTACTTGGTCCATAGGAAATGTGCTCCTTCAACTTACTGACTGGGCAGTTGTTTCCACCTAAAGCCTGTTACTTGCCAGGTGCCTCCAAAGCCTCTGTTCCTTCTCAGAGGAGGAAAAACAGTACCACACTAGCCCCAGAAGGCATAGCAGCCTCATAAAGTAAAGCACCTTTGCCTGGACATAAGGAGAGGAAAAAACTCTACCCTTTCACAGTACAGGTTGGGTTGGACTTGAAACACATGCCAACCTCCTGAACTTTTACCTTCTCTGCTGTCACTCTGACTCTTACTGTGGGACCAGGGAATTGTTGGCACCTGTTGTCTTGAGGCTCAGCTAAAATTCACATTGATAGAATTCTATCCTAGTCTTCTTTACAATGAGTAGAAAAAGTTGCCAAGCCAATGCCTTTCCACCATTTAGAGTCTAGAGTCTAGAGTCTACTGCTAAACAATCACTTCCATCTTCAGTAGTAAGCAATCTTCTCTTCAGGTGGTGACAGTCAGAAGTATAAGATAAAACATTTTTTTGAAATGAATTGATGAGCTGGCAGGAAATAAGTAACGCCCAGACACCAAAAACTAAGGGAAGCTGAGAACACAGAGAACAGTATTAAATGGAACTTTGGACAGATATACTTCATACAGAAGGGAGGGAATTCCAGATGGAAGATTTTGAGATGTAAGAAGGAATGAGAAACAAAAAGGTGATCAGTACTGGAAAATCAATCCTTGACTGTTTGAAGTGATGAAAATATTCAGTAGGAAAAGAAAAGAGAACTGAATGTGTAGTTACAATAGCATGTAGAACCAAAGAGGGTGATTTGAGTTAGTTCTGAGGTCCTTGTATTATCTTTGGAGGTTGGTTATCTTGTTTCAAGACAGAAATGGGGTTTAACTTTCAAAAGAAAAATCAGAATGAGAAAATATAATCAAAGAAAAAGATAAGAAAAAAGAACAACGGAAATGGGTGGAATAAATAGAAACCAGAAAAGTCCAAATATATCAATAATTACAATAAATACAGATTAAATAATTATGCCAATTCAAAGATTATAGATTTTGATATGCTATTAACAAAGAGTACATTTAAAGTATAACGGCAGAGGCTGGAGAAGATGGCTCGGTAGTTAAGAGTATGGCTGCTCTTGCAGAGGACCTGGGTCCAAATTCCAGCACCCACATGGCAGCTAACAACTGTCTGTAACTCCAGTTCCAGGGGATCCAGGCTCTCTTCTGTCCTCCACAGCCCTGCATGACATTGGTGCACTTACATACATGCAGACATAACATTCATACATGTAAAATAAAAACAAGTAAATAAAAGATAAAGTCTAAAAGTACAGAAAGGAAGACCAAAAATATGGGCGAACACACCAGGAAGACCTAACAGAGAGACCTGATGTGTCTTCATTCATGCCCAAAAATTTCTTTGAGGGTAAAAAGAATCAGGGAGGGGAAGTGGATGATTCCACACAATTATTTAATGATTCATTTCATCAAATGAATAAAATAATTAAAAAATTTTGTGCATCTAATAACATTGACAGAACTATAAGGACACATATATAGAATCATCACCAGAGAGAAATATATTAAATAATTCAGTATTTTATGGAACAACTAAATAAAAGAGTGAAAATTATAAAATATTTGAATAAGGCAAAAAATAGGGTCAGTCTAATGGGCAAACATAAAGCACTGAACCTCCAAACTACAGAGCCCAGTCTTCTCAGGCCTGTATGGAGATTGTAAAAATGTTGAAACACAGACCACTAAAGCAAATCTTAGCAAATGTCAAAAGATAAAATCATAAAGAACATATAATGGATCCTTGATTGCAAATTAGTTGGAAGCCAATGATAAAAAGATAACTTGAAACCGCTTTTATTTGGAAACAACACAAATAACTTTTAGGTCAATGAAGAAAGCATGTAATAGACTATAGAGATATTTACAAATCAGAATGTGCAAGATGGAGCCAAACTGATCTATAGAAATTCTACTGTCATTTACATATAAATAAAGAGAGGTCAAAATTAATGAGCTAAGCAGTGAATTAAATAGTTTTAATGAAGAACAATACAATAAACAGAATCAAAGAGGAAAAATTATAGAAGATACTGATGACATAGAAAAGCAGAGTTCTTTTCAATTTATGAATTCTGGTGAGTGATTGAGGAGAAAAGGCAAAGTATACTGGGAATATAAAGAGAACACAATTATAGATGCTATGGAGATTTGATTATTATGAGAAAATTAGTGCTAATTCTAATACAAGTGAAATTTGAAGGCAAATGAATAAATTCTTTGGAAATACATCTTATTAAAACTGATTCAGAAGAAATGGAAAGGTCACAGAGTCATATGATTGTTAAAAAAATTGAATAAGGGCTGGAGAGATGGTTCAGTGGTTAAGAGCATTGACTGCTCTTGCAGAGGACCTGGGTTAGGTTCCCAGCACCATCCATAACTCCAGTTCCAGGGATTCTTATACCCTTTTCTGGCTTCCATGGGCATTGCATGATTCAGGTACACTTATATACATGCAGGCAAAACACTCATACACATAAAATAAAAATAAATAAAAGAAAGAAATTGAATCAGAAGATAGAGAGATGGCTCAGCAGTTAAGAGCTCATATTGCTCTTCCAGAGGATCTGAATTCAATTCCCAGACAGCTTGTAACTGCCTGTAACTACAGTTTCCTGTGATCTGATACCTCTGACCTCCATGGGCACCTGCACATGAGCACATACCACCCCACAGACACATAATTAAAAATAAAATAGAAATTAAAAAATAAATTAAGTCAGCACTTTAAAATCTTTCCACAATGGAAGTCTAGGCCCAGATAGTTTAAAAGCAGTCTACAAAATGTACAAAGAAAAAATGATTCTATTCTGTTGCATTGGAAATGGAGATGTTGTTGTAAACTTGTGGTTTTCTATATGTAAAGACAGACCAAGGCATGATGATACATGTAGCAGGCACAATTCACACATACTCTGTGTCCACTGGGAGGCCTGGTCTGCCCTGTAGCAGCAGCACACCTCATGTTCAGTTCATGGCTTTAAATTATGTCCATTAACTGAAATGCACCAGGGCTGTGGGCCCCTTCCAGAGCTGGAGCAGGGGAGGTTCAAGATAAGCTAGAACTGCTTGTGCCAGAAAATAAGCAGTGGAGACATCCAACATAGGATGACCAAGAAGGGAATCAATCCTCTGGACAAACCAGGGAGAATTTCTGAATCAAAATGTCTCATGGTTACTGTGAACAAAACAGGTCTTATCAGTCTACACTGATTCAGATAAATGAATTGAATAAACAGTGAGAAAGATCTCCCCTCCATGGACTGCTAGCTAAAAAAAGGGAAGACAAATACGAAAGTGGTGATCTATAAGTCACCAGTCAATGGTCATTGAGCCATAATTGGTCCAGGCAAAAACATCAATGAATTTTAAGAATAATGGTGAAAGTGTGGTGAGAAATGGATTTTTTAGTCTCAAACAAAATATTAGTGGAAAAGGAGAAAAACTAGAAAGAAGTGATAATGTTCATGGCCTTCGATGGTTTTGTTTAACTCTGCTGAGTGCACCCAAGTTAACATCACGTACCACACCATCTCGGGTGGAGTTCACATATCCTTGTCTGATCATGAAGACTCAGCCAGAGACTCAGTCTGCCACTGATTGGCCTGTGCTCCTCAAAGAGAATGAGTGCCTGACAGTCAGAAGAAACTGGACACAGGAATACAGAAGGCCAGGGAAAGTGGCAAGAGCCACAGCCTTCCAGCCAGTGCCTCAGCAGAGATCCTACCATGACAGCTGGTAAAACTGCAGGGAGTCCCTGGGAGAGGGGTTTGGGTGGTACATTGTACGATTCTTAAAATAAAGTCTAAAAGTACAGAAAGGAAGACCAAAAATATGGGCGAACACACCAGGAAGACCTAACAGAGAGACCTGATGTGTCTTCATTCATGCCCAAAAATTTCTTTGAGGGTAAAAAGAATCAGGGAGGGAAAGTGGATGATTCTCCACACAATTATTTAATGATTCATTTCATCAAATGAATAAAATAATTTAAAAATTTTGTGCATCTAATAACATTGACAGAACTATAAGGACACATATATAGAATCATCACCAGAGAGAAATATATTAAATAATTCAGTATTTTATGGAACAACTAAATAAAAGAGTGAAAATTATAAAATATTTGAATAAGGCAAAAAATAGAGTCAGTCTAACGGGCAAACATAAAGCACTGAACCTCCAAACTACAGAGCCCAGTCTTCTCAGGCCTGTATGGAGATTGTAAAAATGTTGAAACACAGACCACTAAAGCAAATCTTAGCAAATGTCTCACCCAAACACAGCACTAGAAAATCAGAGCACAGTCCAAGTTGTATATTACAGCAAGTTGCTCCATTTGTTGTAGAATGTCAGTTTGACATCGCAAAATAAATCAACAAGAGGCACCAGGAAAATGATACTGAAAAGTTGTGAGGAAGTGGTCTGTGAGGCCTGAATCTGCAGTGGGCGCCCAGTAAGGTTCTGGGTGCTCCTGGGTGGTGGAGGAGCAAGTGCTAGGAAACAAGAGGGGAAGGGCCAAGTGTTGGCAGGGCCTGCTGAGAGGCTGCACCCCAAGAGCGGCAGTGCACATCTATCTGTGAGGAGCATTTGTGTGAGCGAGCAGGAGTTTCTGAAGAAAAACACAATAGCTGGAATTTGCCTCATCACTGTCATGCACAAACAAAGGCCTAGGCAACTGCTAGTGTTCAAGGGCAGAGGAAAAGACAGCGGTAGCTGTGGGATGAGGACAAGTCATCTCTGAGCAAGGCCTGAGTGAAATCTGGACAGGGAGCAAGTATGAGCCGGAGAATTCCGGTCTGTGGAGATGCTGTATCTGTAGTTTGCAGACCTAGAACCTACCCTGATTTTCTTCAGTTCTTTTTACCTAAAATTTTAAATTTTTAATTGGCATACAATATTTGTGCTTCTTGATGAAGCAGAATATGTATCATCTTATACTGAAACCAGACAGAATAGCTACCATTTCTACACCCTCAGACATCACCATTCAAGGCAGGTCAGTCACCAAGCATCCTATAGGACTTCGGAGCTAGTTCCATCTTCAACTTTAGTTTTGTAGCCATCATCCACCCTCTCTTTTCTCCCCTTTGCACTGTCTTTCATATTCTCAGCATGATCCCTGTTCTCTCTACTTCTACATGATCATTTTTACCTCTACAAATAAATGAGAACATGTGGCAAATTGACTTTTGGCACTTGACTTCCTCCACTTAACAATGTCCTTCAGTTCTACCAACTTCGCTGTAAATAAAAGCATTTCATCCTTTTTACGGACGGATTGCATTTCCTCACATTTATTCATCCACTTTCCTATGTATCCATCAGTGGACCTCTAAGCTGATTCCACATCTTATGAGTAGTGCTGTGGGCATGGGTGCACAGGGGTCTTCCATATGAGTTCATTTTCTCGGGCTGTGTACTCACGAGTGGGTTGCAGGATCATATCAAATCGTACTTCTTATTTTAGCTTTTAATTCATTTTAATTCACATTTTTAGATTATATTTCTCTCTTTCTCCTTGTGTGTGTGTGTGTGTGTGTGTGTGTGTGTGTATTACTGTGGGCACTTTTTTCCACCATGTGGGACCTATGAGTGAACTCAGGTTGTTAGGCTTGGAGGCAACCCACTGAGCTATCTCACCATCCCTACCCAACTTTCTTTCCTATGCTAATATCCTATAGTGTTTCCCTTATGTTTTATTTTTTGGTTTTATGGTTTAGGGACTTAACATTTGGATTTTAGTCCAGTCTGAGCTGATGTTTGTGGATGATGATGAAGGATAGGAGTCAAGTCTCAATCTTCTGAATATGGGTAACCAGTTTTGTACTTAGTTCTCAGTGGACTCAGATACTTCTGTGTAAATCGTTCAGCATATCAGTCAGTAGTGTCTAAAAGTATTTCCTGGCTTAGACCAGGAAGGAGTTGAACTTTGGCAGAAGACAAGGGATGCTGAAGGAATGTCACTCAGGACCCAAGGGTCAAGAACAAGTTACTTACTGATCATACCAGCTTCTGTTTCTGGAAGAGGGGCAGGATTGAGTGGTGTAGATTGTGGAAGCTATATCCCTAGGCCCCACAGGAGAAGCATTCTCAAGGGGAGTGGGGAAGGGCCTGTTCTTTATGAAGGGTACTGCCTGCACCCAGATGCTGCCTCTCTGTTAGTAGGAGAGACAGAGCCAGTCCCTGAAGCCAAGTTATGGCATATAACTATCTGATCTTTCAGATGTGACTTCTATGAGCTTTGTGAAGTCAGGATTGCTGGTGTCTAGGGTGCTGACAGGGACCCTTCATGGACTCTGCTGACCTGTCTTTAAGTAGACCATGCCTATGGGATCTGTTCCTTTCTCATTGCCACCCTACAAGTCCCTGTCTTTTACAGAATGCCATTTCTCAGCCACTCACCTGGAAAAGGAGCTGTCCATCTGTGGTAGGTGTCTATTTTCATTTTGGGATTGCTTCATCCAGGTCTTTGCTCAAAAGCCAACCCCTCAAGAGGTTTCTGTGGCCACATTTTGAGGATCACTCCTCCACACCAGGCTCAACGGACCGCTCTGGCTCCCTGCTCAGAGTTTCTCTTTATGCTTGAGTATTTCATTCTCAGCTGTATGGAGACAGGGATGGATAATGACAGAAGCTGAAAGGGGAAGCAACTGTTGGGACAGGTGAGTTTATCTTCACAAGGGCCTGTGCATTTGACATTAGGGTCAGGACATTTTTTATAATATTTAGTCTCTATCTACTGATCATAAATTACTGTTACACCCTCATAGGAGCTAGTGACCTGTAGTGATGTATGATTGATTTGTATGAAGAAGTTGAAGACTGGGATTGTTGTCAGGCAGGCCAACAACTCTATGTTCATGTTATCTGCAAAGTTCACAGATAAGTAACCACAGATTTATTTATTCGTGTTTGCTTGTCTGTGTGTGTGTGTGTGTGTGTGTGTGTGTGTGTGTGTGTGTTTTACTGAGGATTGAAGCCATGGCTGACTAAGTGCTCTACTTCCGAGCTTTCATTCTTAGCCATCAGCTCATTATTTACAAATGGATCAGAAGCTCTATCTGACCTCTGAGCTAGGTGGTCCTCTTGGCTCCAGCAGGGCACACAGTCTGAACTGTCAGGACATCTGTTTGGCTGTGGGCTATGTGATGGGTGGGTCCCAGAGCACCTTACTTATGGTGTTATTTATACCTGAGCACCATGCTCTGATTTTCAAATATTTTACTTAAAAAAAATCTTTTTGGTTTTTTTTTTTTTTAATTTTACAAAACACTTCTTGAACCTTCACTGATACTGTTGAATTTTTCTTGCTTGTTGAAACTTATATTTTTTGATGAAACCTGATAAGAATGCCCAGCTTTTGCTACATTAGATTCTTCATATTGTGAAGAGAAGGTGAATCTTCAATGTGCATAAATCATACTGTTTCCCCGCCCCCCCCCCCAAGAGCAAGTTTTGGTTTCATCTCCCACAATGATAGGTATTTGAATGCAAGGGTACTTTTCCGTTACAGGAAAGCTGTGTGACTGGAGTTATCACAGAGCCTGTGGGAAGGTAAACTCAGCAAGTGGTTATGATGAAATGTATAGGGATGTGGTTGTATGCTCCTCAGTCCTCAGTAGCTCAAAGGAAATGCATTTTTTGTGGGTTTTCTGGTGAGCTTATATGGAAGTGTGAAATCTTTAATGTTCACTGTGCATTTGAGAACTCTGGAAATTCTACAACAAATGGAGCAACTTGCTGTAATATACAACTTGGACTGTGCTCTGATTTTCTAATGCTGTGTTTGGGTGAGACAGATGTTTATTCACATTTTCAATGTCTTTTCTTGCCTGAGGGAACCAGGCCATGAATGACATTTTTGAATGATACCGACAGTGATAAATGGTCAATCTAGAGACCCCAAAGGCTCATAATGGGTAAGGCTGTACAAAGGGCACAGGTAGTAGCCAATCTGGGTGACAGGGTCACGTTGCCAACACACTTATCTTACCTTCTTAGACGGCTGAGGAGGAAACAGTGCTGTGGAGACTGGCTCATCGTGCAGCTTAGAGCCTAGACTCTTGACTGATGCTGAGATGCTAATGTTTTATCCCAAGCTAGGCCTTGGAGGGTTATCCAGAGAAACAGGCCATCAGAGGCAGGGTATAGGAGGGATGGGTTTGTTCACATGGCAACAGCAGGTGTTGGTTCCATAGTCTTGGAAATATATTCAAAGTCATGTTGTGGGTTCAGAATGCTTAGTCTCACTAAATGTGGGGTACATGGGACTCACCTGTGCATTAGGTAGCCTACTGAGTCCTTAATGCACCTATTAGAGATCAGGACACAGAATTCCTGCTACATACGTGGGATCTCACTGATTTTATGAAAACCTAGGGAGGTCACCCCAGGGGCCTGAGGCACACCAGCTCCCAAAAGACTGAGTGTGTGTGCTGGACCATGTGAGGAAACTTATCATGCAAGATGAATGTCTCTCTGATCATAGGTGTTTCTATATTGATATAAAAAATTGAACACAGGACTGGGAAAGTAAGAAAAACAAACAGAGAACCAAGATGGCAACAAGATGGCTCTGGGTATCAGAGAATTGGTAGGGGCAGTGGCTCTTGGCTCAGGGATTTAAAACTTGACTCCAGGGCTTCCTCATTTTATTAAGAAACTTGGTGCTTCCATGTGGCTTTTAAAATTCTGAATGCAGGACTTGGCAAGTAAGAGGAAAAATAACCAGAGAGCTAAGATGGCACCCAGAGCTCTGCTGCCTGGCCGCCCGCCCACACATGCCCCAGAGTTGGCCAGGTCCAGGCTGGCTTGTCCACCCACCCATGTGGTTTTTTTCATGCTAAGCTGCTCCTACCTTCTGGGCACTGCTGGGTGCTCTACAGGCAGGCCTGATGGCTGTGATGCCCCTGTATGTGTTGGTCCTTATGCCTTCTTCGTGCACAGGAAAGATGTGAGGCAGGTTTTGGCTGGTAGAGGCTTGAAGTACAGCATGACCTCAACACAGGACTGAGTGGTATATCATCCTGTGTGTCCACCCTGTTTCTTCTGCCTTGCTGTTCCCTTGGGCCTTCTGCTAACGGGACTGTGGTACTCTAGGCTGAGTCTTGATGGAGACCTGTTCCTCCCATCTGAGGTGCTGGGTCTCTTGACAGCATGTAGGCTTTTGTAATTCCAGGTAGGCCCGTTCTTTGTCCAGGGGATGCATCAGAGACAGCAACTACCCAGGAAGACAGTGCAGCTTGGTACAGAAGTGCTGACGCTCCTGCCCTCTTCCTCTTCTATGTTTGCTTCTCTTTCCTATCTTTCTGGCACCCCTCTCTCTCTGCTCTGCCTGGGGCCCACCTCTCTATCTATTAAAGATCTAAAATAAACTTTATTTAGCTTTGTAAACACCCAGGAAACTTTATCCAAAATTCTGGAACATCTCTGCTCCGGCTGGTTTGCTAAGCTTTGTCTCTGACCATAGCAAGTCCAGGGGAGGGGAACTACAGGCATGGCTGCCCTACTGATCAGAGACACCACTCTGGTATAGGCTGGGAGCAAAGAGTGCCACTTTCCAGACAGCACGGCATCACCCAGAAGCAGTTTTCCCCCTTCCCCTTCACCAAGAACAGTCGGATGAACTGAGGCACATGGCTCCCAGCAGTCACTAGGGCTGTGTACAGCCCCACGGAGCACATGGTTGCATCCCGGGCCAACAGTTTGCTGTGCCTGATTGGTGTGAAGAAAGGGAAATGTGTTAGCTAGGAGGTGGGTTATCGAGGGTAGTGTACACTCCCTGTATTGCCCTGTAGCAATTTCAATTATCGTCATGGTAACTCCAGATTTGCTGCAAGGGTGCAGGAAGTAAGAGAATAACTCGTTCGTTCTAGTTGACAGAGATCATTTGTGGACTCCTTGAGGTGTCCCCGAGAATTTCAAACGTGCCCGACTTTCCTGGGGGCTACAGGCCTACCAGCCTTTGCCGGTGGGCCGTGAGGGTGAGGGCTGGCAGGACACGGGGATACCCACGGTTAATTTAGGTCAAGCGGGGCACTGTGCACAGGAATCCAGCACATTTCCGAGTGAGCCAACCAGGCTGTGCCTCTTCCCGCCCCAGCAAAGCTGGTTGAAACCTGTCTTGGAGGGCACTCTGCTCCGGGCCTTGGAGCCCGGCTGGGCAGAGGAAGGCCTGTAGGCCTCACAGTGGGGCCTGCAGCCGCCGCCGTCAGGCAGCCCTGCCTGGGCCCTGAGGCGAGCAGAGGGCAGAGGCTTGGTGGCCCCGGGGATTTGGGGTCCCGGTGCACCGCGCCCCTTTGCTGGCCTCTAGGCACCTGCCTTCCAGCTGCGCCCGGTGGCCGCGGTGACCTCCCCGCCGCGCGCAGCTCACAGCACCGAGGCTCTGCAGCCACCGGGTACAGGCGGGAGTGGCCGGCCCCACGTCCCAGCTCCTAGACCCACTTTATCCCTCCCCTCCGGGCGGGCCTCGGAACCCGGCCCCACCCCGTGCCTCCCCTGCGGTCCAGCCCTCCACCTCCACCCCCGCGCCGGCCGGGCGGGCCGGTTCGCTCGCACGCGATGGCAGAGTTCGCGTGACGCCTGTGGCCGCAGGAGGAAGCCGGCGGCGCCAGGGCACGCGATGGGGACGGCGGAGTCCCAGGAGCTCAGATCTGGCTGGACTCCGGGGGCGGAGCGGCTCGAGGGGTGGGTTCAGGGGCTGCTGTGGACTTGGCCCACGTCTGGGCTGTGCTCCCGTAGGCGTAGTGCTGCTCAACGGCCGTCTTGGCCCCTCAGCCATCGGGAGCCAGGTCCCCGGGAACCCCGCTGAGCTGGAGTGCACTCTGGGAACGTGGCTCCTCGGCTGGCAGAGAGCCAGGAACTCTGGGGATGGGCTGCAAACCTACCTGGCTGGTGCAGGGGCCCCTGTGGGATCTACATTGAGCCTGCTTGTCCTGTTCTCTCCCCTCTCCCTGGCACTGGGGGACATGTGGTGGATACAGCATCTCAGTTCCCTGGCAGCACCCAGGACACACGGTGCAGGGGCATGGGGGTGCCCTTCAAGGGCACTGGCGCCTCCGCGTGGCTGTCAGTCGCCCCATCCTCATCACCACAGGGGAAGCAGAGTACATCATGAGGAGGGATGCACTAAAGTGGACCCTCTGAGGCCACTGGAAACTCAGTGTGTCCCTGCCTGCCAGGTGAGAGGCTCAGGCTGGGGTCACTTTTGACAGAAGGCCGCTGGGTGGGCTTCAAGTAGTCTGGTTCTGCCTCTTTGCCCTAAGGACATCCAGGGACTCGTTTCCCAGGAGGGATCTGCTTTCAGACAGAGGACATGATCTCTTCACTTAGTGCTGTGAATAGAAACTGTGTCTTGGTTGTGGGAGACCAGGGTGATGAGAAAAGGAGAGACAGACACTGGGGATCAAAGGACACACCACAGCCACAGTGGGCTCACAGTCTCCTGAGCTCCCTCTGGAAACGGTGGCCTGCTACACTGGACCTTTTTATCCCTGTCAATAACCTTGATTGTGGGCAGGAAGGTCTGAATATCCCATGACCTTTGAATGGCAATGGAGGATGCAGCCCCAAAGAGACAATAACTTTGAGTGAGGGTAAGGAGCTCATTCCATAGTGGGCTCAACTAACCCTGGAGGACCAGTTGCAGGTCTGTTGGGAGGTGTGTTAAGCAGCATCTGGATCCCAGAGCAGCAGAGTTGGCTGGGAGCCTGAATTTCTGACAAGTTTCAGGGATGTCTCAAGCCTCTGGGGATGCTGAGAGTTCCAGGAAAAGGGAAGTTCAGTTTCGGGGGACTAACTGACAAGAGACTGTAGGAACCACTTGCAGAGGGAGGCAGGAGTCACAGCAGGCTCAGACTGTGAACAGTCACCACTGTTAGACATCATGGGATACCCAGGCCATGCCAGCCGAGACATATGGATGACAGAACTTTGATTCAAGCATTGCTTTTATTTCTTAATATGGCTGGTCCATTCTTTCCAGCTGTGGTAGGCTGTAAAGAGGCAATGAGAGTACTTTTAAGGATGTTGTGGCCCTTAACAACAGGATTTTATGTTCTAGGCTAGGCTCTCCTGGACAGTGGAGGTGGATTCTATGTGCCGCAGACCTAGAACATAATACTGTCTATCTCTTTCAATCTTGAGCTGTTTATCCCAAAGTGATTAGACCAGACTTGGATAGGGGTGCCAGGAAGATGGACATCTTCATGGGCCCAGGAGCATTTTGGGGAAGGGTGACCATCTTCAAGGACCTTCCTTCCCTGCCAGGTGAGAGCATTTGGCCTGCTCCTTTCAGATGAGGCAAGGACAAGTGAGATGGATGAACTCACTAGGCCTTTGCCTGGCCTAGCTTGGGAAGGGAAGATAAGCAGGCTCTTTCTCCAAAGATGATCCTCAGTGCTGTTGGGATCCATTGGTACTTGGGTCTCTGGAGGTTGCTACAGGAACCCTGGTCCTGGAGGGGACCAGGCAGGAAGTTAGCCTTTGTCTCAAGGCTCAGTAGGGTGGGGAAACTAAGAGCATTTTCCAGAGAGCAGAATAGGGCAGAATGGTCCTTGAGATTGGGCCCACTTTCACATTCTGGTCACCCCTCCATGCTGACCTGAGGCCTGGACTGGATCCTCCTACTAACCCTGTGGACCACACAGCTTCCCAGGGCTTCATGGATATCCTGTATGTCTTGCACAGGGTAATGTCACAGCCCAGACTGGACATCTAGTAGGAGCCATACAGATGAAGGCTAGGGAAACACAAGAAAAATGTAACTTAAGGTACGGGTTCTACAAAGGGTTCACCTGTGTATTCTCCAATGAAAGCCTTGCAGGAAACACGGCCAGCCCCAGCCTTCTCACCTGAAGACCATCCATATGGAGGATTCCCTGTGCAGGAAGGACGACTGCTACTGGAGGTGAGTGCCCACCTTACTGTGATCCCACACAGCAAGTGTGTGTGTGTGTTTGTGTGTGTGTGAGAAAGAGAGAGAGAGAGCACTGAGAAACCTCTAGGTAAACAAGAAGCTATAAGGCACCAAAATGCCCTCATGAACTGTTCCCTAGACTGTCCCAAGACAGTTTAAGCTAGGGTCGGTGGGCAGAGATAAGATTCTAGGAATGAGGCCAAGAGTCTCACCATCCTAGTGCTAAATCTGAGAATCATTTGTCAGTCCATTGATGAAAGAACCTAAAATGAAGCCATTTATTTTCCAAATTAAAGACTCTGAAGAGTCAGCGTTCAGTTTCTGTGTGGTTCACCCAGGGTCCTGGACAGGCAGGCCTGGCAATTCTTGTGTTTTCTCCCATTTGCACCAACATTTGGATCTGATGGGAACCTCCATTAGGGGGAGCTTTTACCATTTGAGATGAACCCCAAGATTCTTGGATACTGGGCTTTCACGCAGCTGATAAAGATGGGTCTCTGACGTCTCAGAGAACAGCCAGGACAAACCAGTTTTGGGGGCTAATGTCTGGTACAAGGAGATCAGGAGCTGGCAGGAGCCGGTCTGGGGTCTGATGAAGGGCAGAGCTTTGCTCCTTCATCCCCCACCCTCACTGAGCCTCTCTGGCAGTACAGACGGCAGGAGCCTGTATGTAGTCCCTCACCTTTCTTTACTCAATGCCTAGGGCAAGAATAAGCTTTCTGTTTATCACGTTAGGTTTAAGGCTCCATTTCTGTTGGAACCTCTCTGAAAAGAAACTGATATCTCATAGACAGGCCAGTGTACCCACTCAAGGTAAGGCCATGTCTTTTCACCTCATTATTTTTATTAGAAAACTCCTCACATACACTCAGGAAAAGGGATAATAGCCAAGTGCCAGGCATCAGCCTAAAAGGAGGTTGGCTAGCCTACCTTCCCAAAAGGCTTCTGCATCCCATGTAGTGGCTCAGGTCCCACTGCACTGACTCTTCTTGCTTCTTCTGCTCCCCTCGCTCTGCACTTTCTATCCAGTCTATGTGTGCTGTAGGCAAAGGACAGTGGTCTGGATCCATGCTGGCTGTAAGCAACCTCGAAGTGCTGCCAGTTCTGCACTTCCACATCAGTGCCTGGGTGCTGAGGAGCTTGGATTCTGATGAATTTATAAACCACATTTTAAAAGAAATAGACAGGAACTGCATACTCAAAGCTTCCTAGTTTTATATTTAATTTCCTAAGTGTTTGGGATCCCACACACAGAAGCAGTCGTGCTTGCTCAGAATAGCCTGAGATCCAGTTCTGGCTCTCAGTGGAATTCACAGCTCCCTTTAGGGAGGAAATACATGCAATTTCATCATTTGTGGTGTGCTAGAAAGCAGATTCTTAAGTACTGTAACTTTTTTTTTCTATTACTCTTTCTGTCACTGCTAGCAAAATTAAAAATGCATCCTGGTTTGAATTTTATTCTTGGCAAAAGATAACTTGTTCTTCTCTCTTTTAAATATCTTTAAAAAATTAAGACTCATTAAAAATTTAAGACTCAGGCCTGGAGAGGTTGCTCGGTGGTTAAGAGCACTGGCTGCTCTTGCAGAGGACCTAGGTTTGATTCCCAGCACCCACATGGCAGCCAACAACTGACTGTAACTCCAGTTCCAGAGGAATTTGACGCCCCCTTCTGACCTCCGTGGGCATTGCATGACATAGGTGGCACCTATATACAGGCAATATACTCTTACACATAAACTAAGAATAAATAAATTTTTAGAAAATTAAGACACATAAAAATCCTTCTTAAACTTTTGTACTGAGCTGTAAAACACAGATTTACACACAGAACACCCAGAATACTTGAGGTGTCTGACCCAAGTCCTAACATGGACTCAAATCCCTCCTCCTTCCCTGCCTTCCGCCTTGCCTCCCTCCTCACCTTTGCACCTCCATCCACAGCTCTCCCCTCACCTCTGCATCTCTCTGTACCTCACCCCTCACCTGCACCTTCAGAGCTTCCTCCTCACCCCACATCTCCACCCCTTCCCATGCGTCCAGCCATGCTTCATCTGGAACCAGGTAGGTGATGTGTGGGGACCCTTCTTTTATTTACAGGGCAGACAACTCCAACTACACGTCTAAAGATGTTTTCTAAGGGTTTCTGCTGCTAGGTGTCCTTGGAGTTGCCTTGGTTTTATTTCCTCACTCAGTCATTTTGGAATCCTATGGTTTGGATTAATATTTTCTTATGACTAATGATGATAATCATTTTTCTTTATCTGTACCTATATATCATGTTTTTTAAACTGTTCAAATCCTTTGCACATAAGAAAAAAATTCAGTTTTTGCTGTCTTGCTATCTCTGTATATATTCTGGTCATATGTCCTTTGTCATATGGGAAATTTATAAAAGTTCTCTCCAGGTCTGTGGCTCAGTTTTTTCATTCTCTTGACAGGGTGTTGTACAGAATGGCAGTGTTTAACGTTTTTGAAGTCTAGTTTGTCAGTTTTTCTTTTTGTGGACCATCATTTTGATATCACAATTAGGAACTCTTTTCTTTTAATGGAGAACAAATTTTATTCTAAAATCAGATATCAGTAACAATGAAATATCATTATACTTCAGAAAAAAAGGTTTACCAGAGTTTGCTTTAATTTTTCCTTGATTATACCATAAAATGTTTCCAATTCTCATTTGTCTACATTTGAATTATTCTTTCCATGAATTATCCAAGTGAATTTTAAAAACACAGAGTACATGTAGGAGCTCTTTAACCTACTTTTTTTTTATGTTTTCTCCCAAGTTTTAAATTATTTTCACATTTCTTTCTTTATTCATTGTGCATGTGCATACCACAACATGTTTGTGGAGGTCCAAGGACAACTTGTGTCCATTCTCTCCTTCCACCATGTGAGTCCTGGGGATCAAACCTCAGGTTGTCAAGCTTAGTAGCAAGCACCTTCACCTCCTAGGCCATCTCACTGGCCGGTTCTTCAAATTACCTCCTAGGCCATCTCACTGGCCGGTTCTTCAAATTACTTCCTAGGCCATCTCACTGGCTGGTTCTTCAAAGTTTTATAAGTTTTGCCCTCTGCCTGGCCTGTCACTACTACCACACTTTCTAATTCCAATAGAAATGAGCGAAATCAGTAAAATATGTCTGGACACCAGATGATCTGAACCTTCCAATTTTATTTTCTCAACTGTCTTGCCTATTTTAGGTCCTTTGTCTTTCCATGCCCATTTTAGAATTAGCTTATTGATACTATAAAAATTCCTGCTGACATTTTAATTGGAATTGTTAAACCACAATTTGGGGACAACACTGAGTGCAGGCAGGCCCCCGAGCAGGCTGTACCTCTGTTTATTTAGGCCTTCAAGAACTTGGATCAGGGTTTTGTCATTTTCCAAGCACAGACCCTGCCTATTTATGTTGGACTTAGACTTAGGCATTCTATATTTTGTTATTTCTATATGTAAGCCTATCTTTTTTACTTTAATTCTGAATTGTTGGTTGCTAGTATATAGAAATACAAAGTGTTTTTCTAGGTTTACCTGAGTCTTATAACTACTAAACTCATTGGTAGTTCTAGGAGCTTTTTCACAGACTTTATGGGATTTTGTTTTACATCATGCTGTATGAGAACAGAAATAATCTATATTTTATTTTCTTTTAAAAAACTTCTTAGCCAGGCATGGTGGTACACTCCTTTAATCCCAGCACTTGGGAGGTAGAGGCAGGCAGATCTCAGAGGTCAGGGCCAGCCTGGTCTACACAGTGAGTTTCAGGTCAGCCAGGGCTACATAGTGAAACTCTATCTCAAAAGACAAACAAAAATAAATTTTAACTTACTTTTATTTTATGTGTTTGAATGTTTTGTCTATATGTTTGTAAGTGCACCACTTGAATGCCTGGTGTCTGTGGAGGCCAGAAGAGTGTGTCAGGTCCCCTGAAACTGGAGTTTTAGATGGTTGTTAGTCTCTATGTGGGTGCTGGGAACTGAACCCAGGTCCTCTGTAAGAGCAGCCAGTGCTCTTAACTACTGAGTCATCACTCTAGACCTTTTATTTTATTTTCTTTTTAATAAAAAGATTTATTTTTCCTGGGTGTGGTGGTGCACACCTTTAATCCCAGCACTTGGGAGGCAGAGGCAGGTGGATCTCTGTGAGTTCGAGGCTGGCCTGGTCTACATAGCAAGTTCCAGGCCAGCTAGGGCTACAGGGAGAACCTATCTCAAAAAGACACGCCCCAAAAATATTTATTGGTTTTTAAATTTTATTTTAAACAGGAGTGTCGGGGGGTGGGCATGAAGGCTTCTATCTCCTGGAGCTGGAATCATAGGAGGTTGTAAGCCACATGACATGGATGCTGGAAATTGAACTCAGGTCCTTTGGAAGACCATTACCTGCTCTTAACCTCTGAGCCATCTCTCCAACCCTATTTTTTTTAAAGACTTATTTTTAAAGTTAAGTAACGTGCGCATGAGTGCAGGTGCCTACAGAGATTAGAGGAGGGCCTCATAGACATCATGTTCTCTGAAGCCAGTGTTAAAGGCTATTGTGAGTTGCTAGATGTGCATACTGGCCCTGAGCTCTGCTCCTCTGGAAGGCAGCAAGCACTCTTAACTGTTGAGCCATCTTTCTAGACTGATAACTTGTATTTTCTTTTTCAAGCTACCTGCCTTCTTCCTGTCATGATGCATCTCTAGGCTCCCAGCACTGTGTAGATATAATGTGATCAAGTACTCCAGCTCCCGCCACTTGACTTCCCATGATGGGCTGTACTCTGAACTGTGAGTACAGTTACTTAGGTTACTTCTGTTAGAATATTTTATCACAACAACAGAAAAATAACTAAGATACCTAGCATATTGGTAGTGAAGTATGTATGCACGGTATGTAACTAAGGACTGTGAATGACAGTTCTCCAGCAGCAGCAGCATAATGCCTTCTACCACTAAAAAAAGCCAGGCAATGAGAAAGAAGATTCCAGCTTAGTCCAAGCCTGATTTCTCCATGTCCTCCAACCAAAGTGTATGGTTGGAGGTTCAGCAACAGACATTGACCATTTATTTTTGGCATACAAACAACAGCAGTGGCAATAGCCTTTAGAGTGTAGGATCTCATAGACCTCCCTGGACAACTCACAAGGAGGCAGTCTATCCTTGGCCCTGGTATTTTCATTCAACAACCTTATCTAAGAGTGCCTTTTCTCACCCAAGTAGGGTTCCTTCTTTGTTTAAATTCTTCAGCTACTTATTTTACTGTTCTTCCAGATGCTTTTCCATCTCTAACACACTCAAGGGTTAGTGTTATATAATTAAAACTTTCCGCAGAGGTTGGGCGGGAACTCAGAGGGTCTGTTGCACTCATTTTAAACATGTACAAACTGGTCTTGGAATTCAGCATCTAAAGAGATAAAAATTTCTCAAGTCTTACACAGCATGAAAAGATTCAACCACTTGTATTAATTATTCCATCAAAAGTGCACTGTAAACTGAGCATGGTGGTTCATGCTTTTAATCCCAGCATTTGGGTGACTGAGGATGGAGGATAAGTTCAGGGTAAGTCTCAATTGCACTGTGAGTTTGAGGCTGAGGTACTTCTGGTTTTGTCTCAACAAAACAGAGCATTTTTGGGTACAACAGCATTGAAGGCAGATACTATTTTAGCACTCTGTGATCCACAGTCATTCTTTATGAGCCGTCTCACCTTCTCATCTTGGAGTACTGCTGTGGGCTTTCCATGTATCTTTACCTACCCCATATGTTCTCAGTTGGGCTAGTTCCCACTGTTAAGCTCAGCAGAGAATGAGAGGGAACAGAACCACACACTCTTACCTGTTGTGTTGGCTCAGGCTTTCCAGCTCTGACCAGTTCTACGTCAGTGCTGCAGCTGGCCACTGCTTCTCCATTAGCCACAGCTGCCTCTTCATAGACTGATGAAGGGCCTTGGGCTGGGTGAAGTCTTCATCCTGGGATACTTTCTTGTAGGATAACACAAGTATACTGCATACTCTGGAGGGATAACTTCAACCCCTAAGGTAATTTAAGTATTTTTTTCAACCTGTTCTACCCTGGCTTTCATTCCTCTTTTTACTCATTTGGTGAGCTGTTATTCAGGATAGCTTTTTTAACCCACAGCATAAACCCTGGCTTGACACAAATCTTGCCTTACTTACTTTTGAATAACCTGGACAGCTCCCATGTCTGCTTCTTCCAACCTTCCCCAGACCCTGCACTCCCTCTTGAGTGCTTTAACATCTTTAAAATTTTTTTAAATTTTATTTTATTGTTTTATGTGTATGAGTGTATTACCTGCATGTAAATAAGTGCACCAGTGTCACGCAATGTCCATGGAGGACAGAAGAGGGCGTTGGATCCCCTGGAACGGAGTTATGGATGGTTGTTAGCTGCCATGTGGGTGCTGGGATTTGAACCCGGGTCTTCTGCAAGAACAGCCAGTGCTCTTAACTGTCTCTCCAGCCCAAGTGCTTTAACATCTTATAAACCCAATTTACATGCGGATCTAAAACATTCGGATCTACCTTGTAAAGATCACTTCTCACCATGGGGCTCAGAAAACCCACTAAAGCCCTGTACCAGCCAGTCTTGAGATCTTTGCTGAGTTAACTTATCTTAACTTTTCTGTGAACACAGTCCTATCTAGCCAAGTAAACTGGATATCAAACATTGCTTCTCACAGTAAGACCTGTCCTTCCTCTAATTTCTTCTAGTCTCCAATATTCATGGGGACCTCAGCCAGCCACAATCCAGTACCCATGGTTTGTACAGCCAATCCGTCAGGAACTGCTTTCCCTCGGAAGACCTCAGATTGAACATTCTTTGTCTCAAGGAGAAACAAGTATCCATATTGCTCGGTTTCTCCATTTCCACAGTATTCACCCTGATCCCATCCACCCTCCTGCCCCACAGCTTCACAAGCCAGGCTGTGAGAGGTTCTTTTATTTTTGTTTAAAAATTTTTCCCAATTTAAATAATTCAGAGGCAGAGGACCCCCTGATTATCATAGTTTTCTGTCCTGGGCTATCTGCATGCTGAATCATAGCTTCTCTTCCTCCGTGTTAAAGGTCAGATCTGAGGGGTTATTCCTGTCATCTCTACCTTTCTCTCTTCCTCCTCACTGACTGATTTTTATCATGGGCTTCCTCTTTTAGGATCCCAGGCGGGCTCTTTAGCACAGAACAAGTTTTCACTGTCCCCATTTCCATTTCCCACCAGCTACAAGAAATAGCAAACCAAGACCCCATGTCATCCTCTCTTTTTCCAGCCAAATCAGAGGCGAGTGCAGAGGGTAGCAGCTACATTTTCCCCATCGTAATTCTTCCCTTACAGAGGCATGTCCTCGATTTCCAATCTATTACCCATAACAGGAGCCTCATAACTGTTGCTGCCACTTACTTATAACTCTATCCTATAAATTCTGCTTTTAGAGAGTGCAATGTATTTTAGCCCATCAGGCACTTGGGGTACATTCCCTTACTTCTGGGGTCCCCAGTCATCAAAAAAGCATGCCACTCCATACTGTATAGAAGAAAATGGTCACCTGGGACTCATACCAAGGGTGCTCCATTCAGCACTCCTCTTACACGTCATCCATCATAGGAGCCATGCAGATGCCACTGTAGCGAGGGGGCACATCATCCCACTACATGAGCAAAGGCAGCCATGTTGAGACTGCCCCGATGAAAACTTCATCATTAGAGGGTACAGCCTCAGTTGCAGTCTCTCCTCCCAAATTTATCTTTGGTTCTGGCAGTCCCTGTTTAGATGCCAACTGTGTTGGGTGGCTTTCCTGGCAAAGCATGAACAAGTGTGCATTCCCCCTAGGTAGGGCACCAACAACAAACCAAAGAAACTAGCCCATGAGTTTATTGGAGTTACCTATGGGAGCATAAGTGGCTCCTGGGAAACTGTATCACCAGAAGCCTATCCTAGCATCGTCAATGAGTCATAAACTGCATCCCTGGAGCACCTTGCCAGCAATTGTCTGTTGTTTATATAACCTTGGGGAGGTGCCCCCCAGGCTAACTTTCTGAACCTTGTAAGTGCTGTGAGCTTCTTAATCCTTCAAAGTTTCATTGGTTTCCTGAGTGATATGCATCTCCCTTTTTCTCCAGGAACAAATGTTCAGTGAGAAACAAATACTCACACACTGAGTCAGAGTTTTGAACTAGTTTCTTTGAACCTTCCCAGAGATACCGGTTTCATTGAGTGTCTCCGGTGTTTTTCTATTTCCAGTTTTGTTGCCATCTGTTCTTTGCCAGTTCGTTCTTTTTTTTTTCGCAGTATGGATTTAATGTTCTCTTGCTTTTCTATTTAATTTAAATCATTGAATTTGTCTATTTTCTATTTAATTAATACTCATTAGTTGTCATTTCTTTTTACTTCCTCTGGATTTAATTATTTGATTTTTCAGTCTTCTAAGATTGAAGTCTAAATGATTTATTTCGTTAGTCTTACTAACACCAAATGCTATAAGTTTCTCTCTAAATATGCCTTTACTTGTTGTGTCACACAGATTTTTATGTGTTATATTTCATTTGGTTGAAAACATTTTCTAATTTTCTTTAAGACCTTCTCTTTAAATCAAGTTATTTAGGACTGTGTTGTTTAACTTAAAAATATTTGGGGACTTTCCAGCTCTCTTTATGTTTTGGGATTCTAGTTTAATTTCTCTAGGGCCAAAGAACATTTTTTTTAATGTGCATGAGTGGTTTTGTCTGCATGTATGTAAGTGTGCCTGTGTCACATAGTGCCCACGGAGGCCAGAAGAGGGCATCATATCCACTGGAACTGAAGTTTTGGATGATTGTTAGCTGCCATGTGGGTGCTAGAAACCAAATCCAGGTCCTCTGAAAGACAGCCAGTGCTCTTAACATAGTCATCTCTCCAGTCTCTTGAAGAACATACTTTTTATTATTTTAGTTCATTTATATTTTGTTGAGCTTTTTTGGCCCTGAATATGCACTGAGAAAGTGGTATTCTGCTTATTGGTAAGGTGTTCTTTAAATAGCAGTCACACCAAATCCATCAATAGTGTTCAGATCTTTTATACTCATTAATTTGTATAATCACAAGTTGAGACAGAAGAGTTGATGTCAAACATAAAAGTGAGTTTTGTAATTCTCCTTTTAATTCTTTCGATGTTTTGCTCTATGCATTTTGGAATTCTACTGGGGGAACATACTCATCAAGTTTATTATGTTTTCTCCATGATTTGACTATTATGTGAAGTGTTTCTTTATTCCAGCAGTTGCTTACTCTGTTGTCTACCTTGTCTGGTGCTGGGAGTCTTCTTTTTACTTTGAATCCACTTATATAATTATGAGATCTTTTTTTTTTTTTTTTTTAAAGACAGATTCTCCCTGCAGCTGCAGCTGGCCTAGAACTCATTATGTAGACCAGGCTGGTCTCAATCTCACAGAGATCTGTCTGCCTCTGTCTCCTGAGTGCTGGAATTAAAGGCCTGCACCACCACACCCAATTTATATCATTATGTTTAAAGGTTATTTTTCTATAATTGGGTTTTGAGATTTTTGTTTCTTTTCTTTAAATACATACTGACAATCTTTTAATTGGTTTATTTGGATCTTTTTTGTTAGGGTACCTGCTGATATTGTTATTGAATTCAAATCTACCTATTAAAAATATTTTTCCTTTTTCATCTGTCCTACCTTCTTTTTTATTATGGGGAATTTATTAGTTTTTTTCTACTGGTTTTGGGTGAGTATTTCATTTCATTGTTTTTAATAGTTGTTCTAATTATTGCAATATATACATCTTACTTTTTATATTTAGAGTTAGAATTTTACTACTTCAAATAGAAACCTTAAATGCATGAATCCTTTCATTTCTTCCTTTGTGTTGTATATCTCATGTGTATCACACCTAATGAAACCCTCTAGACAATGTAATTTTTATTTCTAATAGTCATACATGCTATAAGGACATACGTTATTTGGATGTATATATGATAGGCGAAAATAGCCTAACCTGTTCCCCCAGATACTTACCATGTCTGATACTCTTCCTGGTCCTGAGGTCTCGAATTTCCACCTGGTATTGTCTTCCTTTGTCCTGAAGATCTCCTTAGCACATCTGATAGCCCAGTTATGCTGATAGTAAGTTCTTTGCTATGTTTTTACTAGAATGTGTTTTATTTTTGCCTCCATTTTTTTCTGTTGATATTTTTGCTGGGTATACGATTCTGGGTAGACAGTTCTTTTCTTTCAGCAGTGTAAAGATGTCCATTTCCTCTTATGATTTCTCAGGAGAAACCCACAGTCACTCAAATTCTTGTTCTTCTACATGTTATGTACCATTTTCTTCTGGTTTTATTTAGGACTGTTTCCTTCTCTTTGGTTTTCATCTGGGTGTTTAGTAATGATGTCTCTGGACATAGATGGTAGAGGGTCTGTCCCTATTTCACTGATGTTGTTGTTTGAGACAGGGTCTCATGGTAGCCCTGGATGGCCTGGGATTCACTTTGTAGACCATCTTGAACTCACAGAAATCTGTGTGCCTCTGTCTCCCAAGTTTGGGATTAAAGGCAAGTGCCACCACGCTCAGCATCACTGATCTTTTTGAACCAATAAAATTTTTTTTTCTCGCCAATTTGAAAATTTCTGCCTTTTTTCTTCACAAAATTTGCATGATATTATTTCTTTGTCTTCAATTTCAGAGATTCAGTTGGAACAAATACTAATTCTTTTTGTCACCCACGTGGTTCCTGTTCATTTGTTTTTTTCTGATATTTTCTCTCTTAGATTAGATAATTTATATTGAATTGTCTTTGGCCTTATTAATTCATTTCTGTCACTTCCATATGCTTTTAAAGCTCACCCAGTGAAATGTTTATGTTCTGTATTCTCTCAGTTCTGAAATTATCATTTATTCATTTTACAAGATCTATTTCTCTGTTAATTCTTAACCTTTTTTAAAAAGAGTATTCACCTTTACCATGTATAGGGTGGTAATATTTCTTGTTTCAGTTTCCTTTTTGATAACTCTACCATTTACATCATTTCAGAATTTTTTTTTGCTTTTGAGTCACAAATTCTAGTTCTTAGTGTATTCAGTAATTAGTAAGTATGTAGAATATGTGGTAGGCAGAATAATGACTCTGAATGTGTACATATCAAAATTCACAGAGTGTGTGTGAACATGTGACTTTACATGGTCTGAGGAACTGTTAGTGATGACGAGGGGCCAGGAGGAGGCAGGACGGGGACCTGAGATAACCCAGCATTGTTTGAGTGGGCATAAGCTAATCGCAGACCCTTAAAAGTGGGTACTTTGTCCAGCTTGGAGCCTGTACAAATGGAAGAGTCAGAAAGATGTTGCTCTGATGACTTTTGATGCCAAAGTAGCCCCCAGGGAGCTGAGTAAGATAAGAAAGGAGTTGCTCCTCCAGACTTCAGAAGGGCTAAATACCTGCTGACACTTATTTTGGCACTGCTATGGGTTGAGTGTGGTTTGGCTTTCCAATTACATCTCCCAAGGGCTCTATATGCTTGAAGTCTTAGTACCTAAGGTGGCAATGTTGGGATGTAGGGCTTAGTGGGAAGTCTTTAGGCCCCTGAAGGCATGCCCTTTGAGGGGACTGTGGGAACTTATCACTCTCTGACTTCCTGTTTAGTAATGCGACTCTTTCTCCACATACTCACTACCCTCAGCAGAGGCCAAACTAGTGGGGCTATCCAGTGTTGGACTATGAGCCTCCTAAACTGTGTGATAAATAAAAATTTTCTCTTTATAGGCTAACTGCCTCAAGTATTTCATCATGGTCCTGAAACACTGACTGACATACTTTCTAAAATGCATTCTAACTGCTAGCCCATAGAGCTATAAGGAAGTTTGTGTTGTTTTAAGTCATTCTGTTTGTGGTGATTTTCTTATAGCTGTAGCAGGAAGCCTGATTAGGCTGTATCTTAGATGTTTTTGCATGTGCTCTGAGACTCTGGGCCTGTGACACTCTGAAGAGAATGCTGAAATTTTTATTTGGTTCGCACTAGAGGCAGTCAGCACAGTCAGATCTTGCTGTAAGCACCAATTTCAGGCTTGGCTTAGCTGTTGGGGCTCATACTGCATGGATTTGCCTCTCACAGTATCATGTGAGTTCTAGCGTGGTCCATGCCTTGTCCATTTCTCAGACCTACCTGTTTCTTCCATGTGATCTGGGTTAGTACAGTTTATACAGAGACACTGGAGGTTCCCATTACCTTCAGTTTCCTTTGCAGGACCTTTCTACTTGCTACCTCCTTATTTTCCTGGTCCTGACTAGACAGATGGTGTTTCTCATAGACTTGTGTCCTTTGTCATTGCTATGTGGTTCAGTGCAGTTGTCCTATGATCAGGATGAAACACAGAAAAGTGGGAAACAGTGATGAGGCTGTGATGTGCTTAGCAGGCATCCTGTCTGCAGCCCCTGCGCAGAGTGCTGCATGGTACTGCATCCCCTAGATCCCTTAATTTTTCCCTCACTCCTGTGGGTAGATGAGGTACCATGCTGAGGTCAGCCCTACCCTGTGTGAAGACAGGGCACTTAACTTTGATATTTCCAACCTAGTGACAAGGACAACAGAAGTGATGATGATGAAGTTAATGTTTTCTGTTATCATTTGTAAGGTTACTTATGCAGAAACACAGTGACTGCTGCACTTATTCCCAAAGGCCGTTGACATGTTGCAACATATTGGCAACTGCCAGCAGGAGTTTACTCTCCAGAGTTATGAAGCCAGAAGCCAAGGTCAGCACCCTAGCTTGAGACTTAGATGGAGGCTGTGGGTCCTCTTTGAGGGCTTCTTCTTCAATTGATTGCTGGAAACCATTGTTACATGTTACATTTGGGTTAACCATTTACATTAAGGTGTAAAATCTCAGTTTTCATGACATGCTCCTTTATTGACAGTGTCTGGTGGCCTGACTCCTCCACCCCAGTGTACTTGCTCTGTGGAAGCTTTTGTAACATTTTTGCTTAGTTTTAGCATTCTTTAAGAAATTATTATTATTTTATGTGTATAAGTGTATTGCCTGCAGATATATAAGTGCACCCGTGTTGTGCAATGCCTGTGGTATGAAGAGGTCAGAAGAGGGTGTTGGAGCCAATGGAACTGGAATTATGGACAGTTGTTAGCCACCATGTGTGTCCTGGGAATTGAACCTGGTGCTGTGCAAGAGCAGCCTTCTTAGCCACTGAGCCATCTCTCTAGCCCCTGGTTTTAACATTCTTACCCTCCACTCGGATGCATCTTTTGTCTTATTTCCCCTGGCTATGATCTTTTTCATCTTCAATTCTGAAAGTTTTTGCACCCTCACCCCAGTTCCTTGCTTCGCTTTCATGAGCTGGTGTTATCCAAGGACTGTCACTCGCAGCCACTTAGTATTTCTGTTGCCTTCTGCCCAGGTGTTCTTCCCTGAGCTGCTCATCTTTATACCATGTCCTTTGTCACTATGTCTGCATTGCCACATCTCACACCTCAAATTTCCATTCTGCTTAATTCTATCATTTCTGTTCTTGTTTTGCTTCACTAATTCCTTACCTCTTTAGTTAAGAGTTATGCTTATTGAGGCATACTTATATCAGATCCTTGGCTTGATTTATAGTGTCTCAGAGACCTTTTCTCATGTTCCTGTGGTACCAGATAAAGGACCTGGGTTTGGGGACACTGCCAGCAGGAAGGGTTTAGAGGAGTGCAGCCAGGGGAAGCCAGCCTCCTGAGTGAGAGAGGGTTACCTGTAGAGAGGGGCTTGGGAAAGGGTACCTATGCTGCAGGTGTTCCCCTCCATCCACAGGTTTTGTCCATAGTGTGTGCCTGGACTATGGTACACATCCTCATCTCTGAATCTTGCCCCTAGACCCAACCCCTATGTGGGCTAGTCCTACCAGTCAAGGAGAGTCCAACGGCCCCCAGGAACATGTTACCCATTCCCTGGCTATTCTCTACTAAATTCCACAGTCAAGGCTGTGATCACCCATCAGTTCCACACCCCAACTCCAGACAACTTCAGGTGCCTAGGGTACCTTGTTTTTTTGTGGGGAACTAGTGTGGCTGAACTGAGGGTATGCATTATTTTTGGTATTCAATGGAAGAAACGAAGTTGGTGATGGATTAAGGTAATAACAAACAGCAGTCTGGGAAGTTGGCTGGCTGATGGCTCTATTCTGAGCTCCAGGCTGCCATTGGTTCTCAAACTGAGGTAGCAAAAGCCCTCTGGCCGTTGGTGGCTTTTACTGAGTCACTCACCTAGTGAAGGGAATCTCACCAGTTCCATGAAAAGAGCTTCTTGGCTATGGAGGACAGGGTAGCTCCTGTAGAACCCAGGAGTTAATCTGTCTGCCAGATTTTAGCTGGTCTCTGTGTTATGGTCTCAGAGTCGGGGTCCAGTTAGGCTCAGAGATGGACATGTAGCAAGGCAAGAAATTTATTATGATTACAATAGGGCCAACTCATTCTCCATGGGAGTAGGAGAGAAGCGGTCCTGAACTGAAGCAACAGGGTCTTTTTATAGGTCTTTAATGACTTTCTGCAAGCAAGCAAAGCTGAATACAAAAGCAAGAATTTGCAATTAATCATTAGCATAAACTTATTATAAAATCTTATAAAGAGTCCCATGACATGGTGATCGATCAGCTCTGACCAGCCTCTATGGTCTACTGATTAGAATACCCTTTGTTAATTTAACATGAAGAGCACAGACGTCAGAAAAAAAAAAAAACTCTTTACCTTTAGTAAGAGCAGTAAGGACAACAAGAACAGTAAGACTAATGATTTAACTTATATCAAAATAAAGCTGCAGGGAAAAAAACAGAAATAGAGAATTAACAGACATCAGAATGAGGTCAGCAAAATGCCAGCCTCTAACATCTGTGCTATAGTGCTGTACAGAAAGAGCTGTGGGATAGCCTTGTGTGTCAGGGAGTTCCAGTGTTATAGCCATATGTCAGGCAGAAGTTCCTTGAGTTGCACTACTAATCTTTTGGGGCTACTACAGGTCCCTCAGACTCATGAGAGGTTCCCAAGAACCAAGTGCCTCCAGCATGGCAAGTGCAACAAATTGGAGACCTCACACTTGGGCATGATTTTTCCGAAGAAAGACCTAAAAAACTTACTTTCCCAGCTGGGATGTCACAGGACAGGATGTCCTCTGGAGTCCCATAGGTTGGACTGATACCTGACTATGTTCCATCTGTGGAACTATGTTCTAATCATTTGGAAAAGGACTGAGGACTGGAGAGGTGGTGTAGAGTAGGAGGGACAAGAATCCCCTAACCTCTACCCTCTCCATTTGTTTCTGGGTGCATAATTAGGAGGCCATGGAATTAAGCCAGGAAAAGAAGATAAAATTCCAGAGACTCACAACCAGTACTCAGGAACTCCAGGGTGGAGAAGAAGGGAACACAGTAAGACTTGACTTAGAGAGGAGGGAAGACCTGTCAGGATCTGGAGAAGCCATGCTTGAGGCTGAGGGCCAGGATTAGGGCCTGTCCCTCTGGCAGAGAAGATGCAGGAGATGGTTTGTACCACCTACTGTGGGAGGGAGCATTGGATGAAGAGGGCCTATCCCATGACCTCTGCTGTCCCTGGCTTTTGAAATGATGGTATGAATGAAGCCCACAGGTCAGGAATACAGGGCAGATGACTGAGTGTGGCTAAGGTCTACTTTTATGGAAGACCCTGGCTCCTTGATAGTCCAAAGCCTGTGTTCTACTTGGTTCTTGTGGCCCTCAACAAGTAGGTTGCAGGATATGCTATCTCCACCTTCTGGTCCAGAGCTTCCTGCTTCCTCTTGGGCTTTCTGTTAGAGAAGCCCACATTTTATTACCATGAGTTGTAAGTGCTGTGTCTGTTGTTCCCAAATATCTTTGAAGTGTTTCTCCTTTCAGGAATTCAACAGATATATAATGTTATAGATGTATAAGCAAGATTTTGCCAAGGATTAGCAACCTGGCCATATGGCCTGTCCTGTGCATGGATATGGCTGGGAGGGTCACCCATCCTGGGGAAGTCTACCTGAGGGCAGTGCCCCTCAGCTAAGACCATGTTTTACCCTATTCCACATGTCAGTGAGATAGTACATTCTGTCATCAAGCAGCGTCCCTGCTGGTCAGAATACATGGCTCTTGTCCCCACCCCAAAGGCTGGTTCAGGTATCTTGGGCTGGACCTGGCTTTTCTGTGGCTTTTTGTACTCCCAAGATTCTATACCATTCACTCTGACTGTCTATCATATACCTCTAACCATTCACAGCTGAACACACTGGTCACTCAGTTTCCATCCTGCTCTGGTGTCCAGGTTGAACTTCAGTTCAATGAGCCCAGTGGTGACATTAATGGGACCTCAAAGGAGGACTGTCAAGAAGCAGGTGTAGGCTGGACATGGTATCAGGTACTATGTTGTAAGAGTCTATGTGGTTCACTTCACTGCTGCACATTTTAAATCTGCTGAATACAGAGGAAATGCAGTATGGTGTCTTCCTGCCATGTTTCAGTTAGTTCAAGCAGAGCTTATGTCCTAGAGAAACTTTTGTCTAGGAGAGAAGTGGGAAGAGCAGATGTGCAGTAATCTGTACACTAATCTGGCCTGCAGAGAACACACCAGCTTGACCCAGCATGAACTCCCCTCTGGGGACACAACACACACTGTGGTTATGCACTCCCAAGGGGAAGCCCCCAGGTCTGCTGCCACTGTCCTACCAGTCAAGCTGACACTCTTGTCAGGAGAGCCTTGTCTCCAGCCTACCTCAACTTCCTCCTGATCTGAGTTGTCCCTGAGCCTTCCTGAAACAGACAACCACTTCCTCAAGGGAAAAACCTAGAACCTTGTCCAGGGCAGATTCTGACCAGAAGGCCTTCAAGGCTGAGGCATGTTGTCCAGAATGCACACAGTGGGTTCCTTGATTTCTGGGGCCATCAGATTTAGCACCCGCACCAGGCCTCTGGCAAGAAGAGTTCAGTTTTGTTCAACAGAGATTGGCTCTCTCACTATCTTAATTATCAGTAATATATGTTTGTTATCTTTAGCTGGGCCTCTTAGGCGCTGCGCCTAATTCATAGGCATCTAAACTCATAGCAGGACTTCACAGAGCCTGGCTCTGAAGCGTATATACTCATAAAGTAGATCCTGTCTTTGAAAGTAAGCTGTTTCTAGAAAACAGCTCACACGTCCAGCATAGAGTTTATGTCTGACATTGTTCCCAATGTCAGTCCTGTTTGGGGTCTACCTGACAGTGCTCAGGGAGGCTCAGGCTCATTCAGTCCTCCCGGGCAACCATTAATACAGTGAAGAAATTGAGGGTGAGGTCCAGAAAGACTGATTAAGTTGCCCAGAATCACATAGTTGTAGAGTGCAGTTTCTGGACAAACACAGAGGTACTGTGGGTATGAGGAGGTGGGGTGCTCTGGTGGTTTTGAAGCTACAGTGTCTGCTAGGGGTAGGAACTTGGATAACACAGCCAGTACTCATGATTATGAACAGTTCTGGCTGCCCAGTCAGGTCCTCACATGGAAAAAAGACTCAAGGCAGGTTAGCTGCAGGCCTTTCTACCAGAAGGACAGAGCATAGCACAGAATTAATGATAGGAGTCTTGGAGTGAATGAGATGGCCCAGGGGTGTCCGCACCTGCAGCCTCTGTGGCCATAGTCAGCATGTCTCCCCCAAGCTGCTTTCAAGTGCTGTACTTGCCTTGTGGAAGAAATTCAAGGCTAAATTTACTATTTGTGGGATCTATAAACAGCCATTTATTCCGCTCCCCCGGCAAGAACTCTGCTCGCACGCACACTAGACCCATGCCGCGGCCCCTGTGAGTGATCTGGCTCCAGGAGGCCCAGCCAGCTGCCCCAACGCCTGCCCGGTGCCGCTGCTCGCGTGACTAGTGGGCTTGTTGTTGTGTGGTCACCATGACAACAACTCCCAGGGGAGCAACTTGCTCCAACTTCCCCTAATGCCAAGAGGGAGAGATGAGAGGAACTGTTGAGAATTGTTCCTTTTTCCCTCTTTTTTTCCCTTTGCTGTGACCTTGACAAAAATAATCTTTGAAGTCCTTTCTGGCTATTTTCCTGCCTTGGGACTGGAAGAAATCATGATATTCAGAGTTCGCCAAAGGAAGTCCTCCTTCTCTAAGTGCTGGCCTCACTGTGTGCAGAAAGTGGGTGTATCAGGGAAGAGCTGAGGGGCCATCAGGCCACTGGCCCTCACCTGCACCCATCATCATCCTCAGTGACAGGTTGATGAGGTTGTGATTTTTAGTAAATGAACATAAATGTGACTTTCTTTTCTTAAAAAAAAAAAAAAAGCAGCCTTAACTCTAGGACCAAAGCGTTTTTTCCACTTGGAAAAGTGATCTCAATTTTCTATGTGCCACGTTTTTTTTTTTTTAACTTTGTAGGGGAGAGAGAGAGAGAGAGAGAGAATGAACATTCATGATGCATATTTGAAAGATGGTCCCACATGTGTAAAAAAATTTGGCATGAAAATTCTGGACCAGAAAGTCAATCTGATATTGAATCCATATGATCCCACAAACAGCATTTTATGGTCTTTTTAAAAATTCTGCTTTGTGAGTTAAAATTAAGATTGTTTTTGCTTGTGACTAATCTCATAAAATCTTTTTTAAGAAGACACTTTATATACTCAAGCCTTGAAAATGTCTTTGGTCTTTGAACTATTATTAGTAGGACATCATGAGTATGTGGCAAGCAGTGAGTGGGGAAGAACTGGTGGGGGCAGAAGCACAGCCAAGCCACATCTTTGCCTGGTGGGCTTATTGCTAAGGACACCACCTGGCTCAGCCTGCTGCATACCTGCTGCTCACCCAAGAGAGAAGAAAGGCCTACCCAGGACTACTGCCTGGAATGCCATTAAACTCCGAGGACATTCCCTTCTGTACCTCACCTCCTCACTGCCCCACTGACTCTTCTCTCTCATAACAACCTAAGTTCTCACACAGTGACAGAACCTTGTTTTCTAACTGCCCCTTGGTGTACCCCATCATCACTCCTAATTCTGCCCATGACCCAGGTCAGGGAGGCACAGTGGCCTGAGAGCTGGGTGATGGATGGCAGTCAACAGTATAAGTTGTAGTGGTTTGGGTCTCCCCATTCTGGGACAAAATTGACTGTCCATAAAGTGTGGGCTATCTGGATAGGATGGCCCAGTTGCTGAGCCCTAGGAACTGGGCACTAGGCTGGCCTTACCAGGTTACCTTAACCACATACCTGTCACATGATAAAGAATTGGCAACAGCTCTCTACCCTTCTATAGTCCAACCCTGGCCTCACCTGCCCCAGCTGTGCCCAGATCCTCTTGGCCAGCACAAGTGAAATTCGAGTCAAAAGTGCTGAGTGTCTCTTTCTGAAAAACCTGACAGCTCTAGGGGCAGCAAATGACATAAAAACCTTACTGTAAGTTTCCAAATCTTCTTTTCTACAATGGGATTACAAGAAGAGCAAAGTGCCAAATGGACCCCTCCCCCAATACCTTCCTTCTTATAGAATCCTGGCCATCTCATGTCCACATTTACAGCAGTCTTCTTCATTAAGCCAGAATGAGGAGCCACCCAAGTGTCCATCAACAGATGAATTGCATGAATTGAAAATCCTCTGCACAGTGAAGGAAGCAATCAGTAGAGTGAAGAGACATCACAGAATGTGATGCAGCTCAGTGGTGGTATGGTATGCTTGCTTGGCATATACAAGGCTCTGGGTTCAATTACCAGCACCAAACACACACACACGATGAGAGAGAGAGAGAGAGAGAGAGAGAGAGAGAGAGAGAGAGATATCCAGCTTTTTACTATGTGTTGCAATCTCACAGATCGTGTAACTGACGTGGAGGTCATGAGAAATTTACAAAAGTGAAAGCTTCCGAATGCCCAGTATCCAAAAATCAGTCCAAAACCACATGTGTAATGAATCTGAGCTGTTTCCACAAGCACTCTCCTGTGTTGCATTGGTAACTTCAATACACCTTGGTTCTGAATATGTAACATGCACACTTTTTACTGTAGGTGCTCTCACACCATACAAAACTATGAAGGCTGCCTCAAACACCTGGCCTCAGAGTCAAGATAGTTTGAATTATGAATTGCAGTGGTTTTGCTTGCATATGAAGTTTCCAGCTCTTATATAAATGTGATGGTTTATTTACAGAAAACAAACACTTATACTGGTTTCCTACTGTCACTTCTTAGCATGTACATGTCTTATTAGTTTATCTTTGGATTGTATTATTTTACAGTGTTTGATTTTCTAAATAGCTCTTTGAGTTGTTGACTTAAGTTTTACAAAATATCATTGTGAAGGGTTTAGGAGGTGGTTCAGCAGGTAAGAGTGCTTGCTCTGAAAGCAAGAGGACCCGAGTTCAAATCCCTAGCATTCTTGTAAAAAGCCAGCCATGGCCATGTGTGCCTTTAACCCCAGTACTTAGGGAAGATCCTGGGAGCTTGTTGATCAGCCAGCCTAGTCAAATGGAAAGCTTCGGGTTCAGTCTGTCTTAAAAACTAAAACTCTTCTTTGACTGTTCATGCTCGCCACGCTCTGGGGTGCACTGGGGTGGGGCCTGGATTTCTGCTCTTCTTTGACTGTTCATGCTGGCCATGCTGATCAAGGAAGACACTGGACATCCTCTGCTGGTCTCTACATGTGTGAATTGGCTTACACACCTGTACACACAAGGGCACATATACACCACCTCTCTCTCTCTTTCTTATACACACACACACGTGTGACAAAAAATTGTTAAATGAATTTTAACTGTGATTAGGACAGAATTTCCAACAATTTCCAAAATGACTTTAAAGATACTTCTGCTGATTTATGCTACATAGTTTCATAAAGCAGAACTCTTAACAGTACAACTATAAAATCAAAACATTGATTAAAACTTTGAAGATACTCAGTATCTTGCAGTGTCAATATTCATACAACTCAATTTTTATTTAAAAATAAAAAAGCACATTCATCTCATTAGTATGCAATTTTTTTAGTTTTTAATAAGTTGTAAAAATCATATGTATATCAAATACTTATTTTAACATGAAAGTTTTATGGTTTATTATGAATACATGTTTGATTTTTATACTTATTATATATGTCTACATAATAGGGGTTGCATAAAACTTTCTTAGGTGAAAGTGGGTAAAGAGTAGGAAAGGTTTAAGAATGCCTAATTCGGGGCTGGAGAGATGGCTCAGTGGTTAAGAGTACTGACTGCTCTTGCAGAGAAGCCTCGGGTTCAATTCCCAGCACCCATGTGGTGGCTAACACCCATCTATAACTCCATTTCCAGGGAAATCCAGTGCCCTCTTCTGATCTCCTTGGGTATTGCATGACATGGGTGCACTTACACACATACAGGCAATATATTCATACACATAAAATAAAAATAATAAATAAAATATTTTTAGAAAGAATTCCTAATTTAAAATATGCTGTGTCTTAGAGGGGTGAGAGACACTGTCAACAGACACCTGTACCCCAATAGGTCACAGTCTCTTCACAAGTGCTAAAACTAAAGGCACATTAGAAACCCTCCAGGAAAAAGTTCTCCAAGATGGAGGAGGGAGTATGGACAGGCCTCGGACTTCTAGGCAAACTGTCTCCAGTGTTGTGAAGAAAGTGCCGAACTCTCCATCTTCAGGTAATATCACAGCTGTGGGAGCCCTGAGTAGTGAAGAAGAGGGGAACTGAAGACTTTAACACCTCCCTGGGGGCCACTTCTGATCTAGGTGTTAATTTACCACTAGAGTTAAGTGTCCCAGCTGTAGAGTCATCCCAGGCTGGCAAATATATAGGAAATAAGGTCTGGAGAACCCTGGAAGCCAAAGCTGATATGAGCAGCTTGAAGGAGAAATTTAGCCCATCCTCCCTTGTGACACATAGCAAAACCAGTCTTAATAAACAAATGCATGTCTGCCCACCTGTTCATCAGACAGGTGGTGGATGGCCCCAGGAGACAGTGACAAGCCACCTTAAAAGATGACTATCTCCTAGGAAATTATTCAGTTCTGATAAATTAACAAATGAGCAGTAACAACAAATTGTCTTCCTACAGCACTGTTTATTGAACCTAAACTTGTCCTGTGGCTTCGGATGGCACATTCTCTAGGTGTTAGTTGCCCATTGTGCCCCTGTCTGTGTCAGGACGTCTGTCTGGTTCATTGGCTTACTGTCTGTTCAAGCCCCAGGACCTATCTGCTGCAGTGGCAGCCTGCATAGTATGTTGGGGATTTTCTGTTTTGTTTTTTGAGAATAGAGATTTATTTTGTGGTTTTAAACTTTTCTGAATAGGTAAATGGGAAACTGGAAAGCAGTAATAGCTGCTTGATATGTTCATATATTCAGGAATGTAAATTTATTTGAAAACCGTGATGAATGATTTTAATGCAGTTAAAACAATTGAAAAGTTTAAAAATCTATTTTAATCAATTTTTTTGTAATTTCACACAATATATTTTGATGATGTTTAAATCCTCTCCCCTATCTGCACCTCCTGTTACTGCCTGACACCCAATTTAATGTGCTCATATACATACACACACACACACACACACACACACACACACATATATATATACATATATATATATATATATATATATATATATAAATATAAAGAGAGAGAGGGTGTGTGTCTAATTTGTGTTCCCAAAGATCCTTCATTGTGGGTCCATCTACTGGTGCCTGGTTAAACTATCAAGAATTTCATCCTTTAAAGATACTGGCTGTCCCCCTCCTAGAAGCCATCAGTTGCCAATAGTTCCTCAGGTAGTATTGGGGGTTTCTTACTTTCCCACATCTATGCTGGGATTTTGTCTGGTTTGAGCCCACATGGGACTTGTGCATATTGTCACTATTGCTGTTAGTTCATATGAGCAACTGACCAACTACCTGGAAAACTTTGTTTCCTTGTGATCACCCGCCACCCCTGGCTCTTCCACTCTTTCTGCTCCCACTTCTGCAATGATTGCAGAGCCTTGGGAGGCATAAGTTTGATGTTGGTGTTCTATTCCTATTCAGGGATAAGCAGTCTGCAACTTTTTAGTCTCTGCATGTTGGCCAGTTGTAGGTTTCTGTATTAATCATCTACTTCATAAAGAAAGATGCATTTATCTATGGGTTTAACAGTAAGTCATTAGGAGTCAGTTTAATACTGTAACTATTTAGTAGGAAACTAGTATTAGGCTCTCCACTATGTCCTGTGAGCTGTCTAACCTCAAGTTCCTAGTATCCCTGTCAGTAGGAAATGAACTTTAAATCCAACAAGGAAGTGGCTGGTTACTCCCATAATATTCATGCCACTATTTGCACTGGTGGGCATATCTTGCCAGGCCAATTGTTGTAGTTCACAGGATTCATAGCTGGATAAGACTGATGATTTTTCGCCAAGTAGCATTCATAGAACCTTCCAGCACTATGAAAACTAGCCAATAGAGATGAAACTGAGTTTCATCTTGTTTGATCAACAGCTTCAAGACAGGGAGTCTATTCCTGGCATTGAGGTTTTATTTTGTTCACCTATGTAGCTAGTAGGAGCAATGTTCCCCTGTTATAATGTAACTACTTGTAATATCTTTTTATAATGTATATGTATATACTTTGAGAACTTTTTGTAGTGGTAGGCGTCCATATGGCTTTTTCTTTAGTATTTCTTGGTTATCCCTACCCATACTCCCTCCTCTGCCATGCCCCTCCATTCCCAATCCTATTTAGTGCTTCCTACTTTATTCCCTTTTCCCCTTTTATATCACTGCATCCTACCACCCCTCCAAGGAAGCCTCCATGGCCATTTATTAGTTTCCTGACTTCCCTGGATTTTCGAATTGAAGCATGCTTATCTAAGATTTCAAAGCTAGCATCCAACTATGAGAGAAAGTATGTGATATTTGTCTTTCTGGATCTGGGTTACCTCACTCAGGATGATTGTTTCTGGTTCCATCCATTCACCTGAAACTTTCATACTTATTCACATAAACTGAAAAAATAATCTCAATTTTCAGATATATACAGGAAAAATGTAATAGTAGTATACCTGACATAAAACAGACACAATCAGTAGAATAGAATTGAAGACCCAGATTCCAATATGCATGTTTACAGCCACCTGGGTTTTGACAAAGAAGCCACAAATACACACTGGAGAAAAGAGCATGGTCAACAAATGCTGCTGGTCAAGCTGAATGGCAGCATGTAGAAGAATGAAAGTAGGTTGCTATTTCTCACCACACACAAAACAACTTCACATGGATTAAGGATCTCAGCGTAAGACCCAATACCCAAAATCAGATAGAGAAGAAAGTGAAGAATACAGTGAAACTTATATACACAGGAAAGGACTTTCTGAATAGGACTTCTATAGCACAAGCATTTAGTCCAATAATTGACAAATGGGACCACATGAAACTAAAAGGCTTCTGTACGTTAAAGGATACTATCATTCAAGTGAAGAGACAATCTACAGAATGAGGGAAAAAATCTTTACCAGTTATACCTCTGAGAGTTAGTATCTAGAATATACAAATAACTAAAAAACCTAAACATCAAAAAAAACAGCCCAATTAAAAAACGGGACAAGGAACTGAACAGGGAGTTCTTTAAAGATGAAATACAAGTGGATGAGAAATGCTTTAAAAATGTTAAACATTTTTAGTCATCAGAGAAAGCAAATTAAAACCACTTTGAAATTTAATCTTACTCCACTCAGAATGGCTAAGGTCCAGAAAACAAATGCTGGTGAGAGTGTGTGGAAGGGGAACTCTTACACTGCTGTTGGGAGTGGAAACTGTGCAGCCACTATGGCCTTCAGCATGGAGAGTCCTCAAAAGCTCAGTTGATCTAACATATGGCTCAGCCATACCATTCTTAAGCTATACCCAAAGGACTTTATATCCTACTCCAGAAATACCTGTTCATCTGTGTGCATAATAGTCAGAAATTGGAAACAACCTAGATATCCATCGACTGATGAATGGGTAATGAATGATGGCACATATACACAATGGAATAGTATTCAGCTCTTAAAGAAAACGAAACTGTGTGTGTGTTTAGCTAATGATGCGATCCTTTGTTTTGGTTCTGTTTTCTTGGTGTTGTAATGCTTATTTTCTGCATTTAGTATGAACTTGCTAGCTCTATGGAAGTTATCAATGCTGTTACAGCATGCTGGAAAGTTCACTTGGGGAAGGGTACTCCTGGGAGCCTATGCCTTCTCTAGAGTCATGGATGCCTTTCCAGTCATTCAGTACAATTTGCGGATCCCTTGAAATGTTTTGAAGTTTTCTCATGTAGGGTTTGCACACTGTCTCTCTAAGTACTTTGGTGCTTCTGTGAGTAGGCTTTATCTGCTGGTGTGTTCTCTGATTTGGTAGTTTTCTGGTATATGGAGGTTATTGGTATCAGCATGCTCACTTCCTCTTGAATTCTTTTAGTTTTTAAAAATCATTAAGCCTCTCAGTTGCACTGTATTTATATTTTCAAGGAGTGGTGGTTCTACTTCCCAATACAGTGTGTCCTGACCATTTTACACTATGATGAGGGTTCTTATATGTCAACACAGCATTAAATGTTGTGGGAAAAAAGTCAGCAAACTCTCTGAGGGCCTGTTGGAAACATTGCAGGTTTTCTGTGCACACTGTCCCTGACTTGACTATCAAACTCCACTGTCAAAATACAAAGGAGGCTGTCAGCAGATAGGAAGTGCATGGTGCCATTGAAACTTTATGTATGAAATCATGAGGTAGATCACACATGAGTCATAGTCTTCCCTACCCTGGTATGGGTGATGTCAGGCATCCTTGATTTGTTTCCTGATCTTACAGAAGACATCGTGAAAGTAAGTTATAGCCTTAAGATTAACACACGTCACACCACCATCATGTTGAGAAATTATTCAACAATTATTTTCCTTAGTGTTTTTTTTTTAATTAGAAAGGAGTGTTGGATTTTATTGAAGGCTTCTTTACTATCAATGAGAACCGTCAAGGTATTTCTCCTTAGAGCTGTAATATAATAATAGATTTCCCAGTGTTGAATTCCTGAAGCAAATATACTTGGTTATTGGTGTATTTTTTAACGTGAAATTGAAGTCTAGTCACTTTTATTTAATACATTGAGATCAGAATTCAAATATGATCTCTGTAACTTTCTTTTTATGGTACTTTTATAGCAAGTTAAGTGTCAGTGTCATACTTCTTTAGCAGGATTGAAATTTTTCCTTTACTTTCTATCTCTGGGGAAATTAATGAACATTGTTATCTGACCTTTGAAAATTTTGGTAGAATTCCATCTTAAATCCACCTGTGCCTGCTACAATCGGGGGAAGAGTTCCTGATCATTTCCTCTATTCCATCTACAGAAGTTACCATTTTAATCTTCTTATCTATAATGGACTCAGTTTATAAATTTTATTTCTCTGGAAAAGTATTTACATTATTTAATTTCTCAAGTTTGTGTAGAGTCTCCTCCTTTCAGTCAGTTCTCCCCAGTGCCTAGGGAATTGCCTTCTCATGTTATCACTGCAGAAGTTTGTCCTGTTCATGGACTTCACAAAAATAAAGATTATTTTCTTTTGTGCTTGGTTGTCTTTACTTTAAATGCTTTTTGAGATTAATTCATGTTCTTGTATGATCAGTAGGGTTTTGTGGGTTGGTTTTTTATTATGTAGTAATATTCAGAACTGTGTTGAACCATTCTCTTACTCATACATATTGGGTTGTGTCCAGCTTTTGAACAATATGAATATGGCCACTAAGATTATCTTTGCTCAGGTATTTTTGTCAGTGTCTATATCCATTTCATTTGGGTAAATACTAAAAACTGTGTTGTGTCTACATACAATTACACATATTTATGGGATGCAGTGTGATAATTTTATACATATGAACAATATGTGGTGATGAAGTTGGAGTAATCAGCATTTCCTCTCCTTAGATGTTCATCATTTCTCTGTGTTGAGACTCTTCCAAGCCTCTCTGCTAGCTCTTTATAAATTATGTAGTTCTTGAGTGGTGCAGTCATCTCACTTGCTCTGGAACACAAGAACTCATTCCTCCTATCTGACTGTGTCCACCCTTCTACCCCCTTCCCTTCATGATATCTAGTGACCTCTATTTCACTCACTACTTCCATGAAGTTAATTTGAAAAAACTTCAACATGAGTGAGAACATAGTGTTCAACTTTCAGTGTCTGGCTTGCTTTACCTGGTATAATGCCCTCTAGTTCATTCTGGCTTGCTACAAGTGTCAGGGTGTTAGCCAGTGTTCTCTAGAAGGGAGAACTGATTTGTTAGATTGGCTTACACAATATGGTCTGGCTGTCTTCACACAGCAGAGGCTGAGAACCCTACAGCCTCTCAGTCTACAAGGCTGGGTGCCTCAGCAGTTTCAATCTGTCACTGAAGACCTGGAGGATGCCTGGAGAGCCTGTCTTTAGTTCTCCTTGGAAGCGTGAAGAAGCTGGGTTCTGATGCCAACCAAGGATGGCAGCAGTGGAAGCAGAAACAGGATAGATGAGCTCATGAAGTTAAGTAGGCAAGAAGCATAAGCCTTTTCCTTCCAACCTCCTTCTTTTAGGATATATCTTCCCATTTTAATTAATGCAATTAACAAAATTCCTCACAGACATTCTCAGAGGCTAACCTTGATCTAGATAATCCCTTACAGGGTGCTCCAGAAGCTTAGCTCTTAATAGATTCCAGATCTGATCAAGTTGACACACAACGGTAACCAATACAGACAGAGTCATTATTCTTTTTTATAGCTGAGTGGTATTCCGTTGTATTTATTCATGCATTCTGCCAGTGATGTCCCAGGCTGTCTCCATTTCTCATCTACTGTGAACAGTGCTGCAGTGCCCAGGGGAGTACAGATGTCTCTCAGCACAGACTTCATTCCTTTGGGTTAATGCTAGATGAAACCATCATCGTATTTTTAGCTTTTTGAGGAAACTCCATAATGTTTTCCACAATGGCAACACTATTTACATTCCTACTGAGTGAAAACTTCCTTTTCTCCACTTCTTTGACAGTGCTTGTTAGTTTCAGTCTTAAAAAAAAAACAAAAAACAAAACCTTCTCAGACCAGGCATGGTGGCCCACACCTTTAATCCCAGCACTCAGGAGACGGAGGTGGGTGGATCTTTGAGTTCAAGGTCAGTGTGGTCTACACAGTGAGTTCTAGGCCAGCTAGGGCTACAGGGAGACTCTGTCTCAAAAGATTCCCCCAACTCCTCTATTTTATTACATATTTATATTTACTGAGTGTATATATGTGCATGTGAGTGTACATGCCACAACACATATGTGTAAATTGAAGGACAACTTTGAGGAATCAATGCTTTCCTTCCACACTGTGGGTCTCTGGTTGGACTCGGGTTGTTGGGCTTAGTGACAGAGGCCTTTATCTACACAGACACCTCTCCAGCACCTTTACCTTTAGTCTTATTAACAGTAGCTGCTCAGGCTAGGATGATGACAGCACACTGGTTGGATTTGCGTTTCCCTGATGACCAGTGATGATGAACATTTTTCATATACATATCAGCCACTTGCTGTCTTCTTTTGAGAAGTGTTTGTTCACATCATTTGCACATGTCTAAATCAGACTTTTTTCTTTTCACTGTTGAGTTGTGAGTACTTTGGATATTTTGAGTATTACTCTTTGTCAGATGTAGTCTGCAGAGACTCTGATTTGTCTGCTGCCTCTGCTCTCTGTTGACTGTTTCTTTTGCTGTATAGACATTCTCAGTTTGATAGGACTCCACCTTTCTATTGTTTTTTGGTATTTACTTTTGAGGTATGAACAGAAAGTCATTGTCTTTAATGTTGTCTAGAAGTGTTCTTCCCTCATAAGGAAACTTCCTAAAGGAAGTAAACAGACATTTTAAAACAATGGTTATGCCATATTCCATGTTCCATGTAGTAAGTTGTGGTCACACTATTTTAAATGTTACTTTTAACAAAACAGAAAATGATTATACAGAGCAACAAGCATGGATTTCTGGGAACTAAGGGTTATGTCTGCTTACTTTCACAGGATCTGAGAATGTCCTCAGTGAGCAGGTGTTTCCATGCCCCCAGCTCTGCTCCCACTCACTTTTGTGCTCTTGTTCTCAGTCTCTTTGAAGTTGTCCTCACAGTGTCAAAAAGCATCTTCATGTGGTTTGGGCTTGCATTTCTTTGATGATTAGTGACCCTGAACACATTTTACTATATATTATGGCCTTTACTCTTTCTCCTTTTGCAAAGTATTGGCTTAAATGATTTATTTTCCCTTTAAAACATTTGAGTTTAAGAAACTCATTTTTAAAAATTGAGTTTTTTCATATTTATTGTTGGTTTGTAGAATTTTTTTGTGTAGTCTGGATATTCTTTGTCAGTATACTGTGGATATTTTTGTGCCAAGGTTTTGGTTAGAAATTCAATTTGTTTAACACATATTAGGCAGACTTGGAAATGAAGCTCAGGAGTGAGAACTTGCCTGGTGTGTGCAAGGCCCTGGGCTCCATCTCTAGCTTCCCAAATCAGACAAACAAAAATTGGTACTGTTGTACGAGTATCTTTTATCACCTTCGTTGAGTCATATATTGCACAGAATCTACCTGTTTTCTTTAAATTGTTTAATTTGCTAAATATCACTTAATGTTTCTTTATAATCACTTTAAGATTTGTAGGATCTGTAAATTCCTCATGTCAGAAATTCACATTTTTTTCTTGAAGAGTCTTGTTGGGAGTTTTCACTCTATAAAATTGTAAAGACAAAACTGTTGATGTTGCGGGTGACCTTTGTTATTTGACATTCCAAACCGCTTTCATTATTTTCACTCATTTTTCTTTGATCTTTCTTCTGTTTCCATGAAACACAGTTGGCTTTTCTTTTATTTCTTCAGGTGTGATGATCACTTCTTTCTTTTGGAGCACAGTTTCAGATTCCTAGATTCAGTGCTGACATTTCTGCTCATACACACTGGGAAGTTTACCGCATGTCTTAGGGCATATAACCTCTCATAGAGAAGCTGATACATGACGTGTATTGGCCATTTACAAAGGAGGAAATATGTTACCAATGAATGCTTGAAATGTTTTCAATCTCATTAGCAAGCAAAGAAATGAAAACTATAATGATAAAGTAATTTATCACCTAGCAAATTGACAATGACTTCAAAAAAGTCAGGAGTACCTAGAATATTCGAGAATTAAAGGGGAACTAGATCTTACAATGCCATGATATTTACATTCTTCAAGTATCTGTGTTTCAAAAGTACAGAAACATTTCTGAGTGCCACTATCTAGATGACTGAAGACCAGATTCAAGATTCTGCACTGCCTGGGTGGAGTCAACTGTTCTCATCTCTCAAGGTGGGATGAGAGTGAGATATTCCCCTTAGCATGCCTAGTACTCCTCATGACCTCATCCTTGCTACCTTTCTCTGATGACAGAGGCAAAGTAGCTAAATGGCCAGATGCAGATAATGGATGGATAAATGACAGATTACATATAATACACATATAGGTGGATGACAGATAAAAATGCTGTATTACATAGGTGATTGATAGATGATTGATAAGTGGATGGATGGATGGATGAATGGATGGTTGATAGACACACAGAATACTCACTGATTATGACCGTAAGTGGTTCTGGGTGTGTTACACATCTTTGTTGGTTATAATTCTGGGAAACTATTGTGAAAAGAAATAAAGAATTTGCTTTTCAACAAAAGGAGATGGTAAGTCAATTGCAGTATGGCCATATGCTTTGAAGACCCCACAATTGTAGCTATAACTGAGATTCAGTTATCATAAAAATACTATAAACAAGGTACTTAAGATGGAATATATGTCTCTATGAACACATAAGATAAAAACCTTGAATATACTAATTAAATTGGTGAACATTAAAATCTAGTCCTTTGTTCCCATCATCTCCCCAAATGTGCCCAAGTTGGATGATTTATGAGATACACTTGACTGTCAAGGTACACGTTGGTCTTGTCCTAAACAAGTAGGCCAGGAGGATAAGGGTAGGACACAGTTTTGGGTGATTTTTTTTACATGACACCAAAATTAGGAGAAAATATAAACACAAATTCTTAGAAACGCTGAAAAAAAAAAAAAAACCCAAATAGCATATAGAAGGCTGCACATGGGTGAAGAAAGTGAGACATTGAAACAGAAGGACCCCATTTCTCTTTCTGTTTTGATGCCTTATTATATCATTATATGTTATATGTTGCTTATAGTTCGTTAAACACACATGTATATTCCTCAGAGAGATTTGTGTCTTCAGCCTCACAAACTATGGCCAACTTCCTCTGTTACCTGTTTATGGTCACCTGTTACAAGAAGGCTGGCATGGGCATTTCTGGAAGTCCTGAATATGGACTAGAAGACAGGAGGAATGCCTGGAGGTCTAACAGAACCACCCTTCCCTGTCATTGTGGGTTAGCCTACTCAATTTTCTTTGTTGTTTTCCCCTAGTCGCTCAATGGCTTTGCTCTGGTGGTGAGTGCAGAAGGGATGATCTTTTATGCTTCAGCAACGATTGTGGACTATCTGGGCTTCCACCAGGTAAATGAAGCAAAAATAGTTTTAGTATGTTAAATATTGGGTTCTGTTACGTTTGCAAATATGTACTGTCTATAAGGTTTAAGAATATTTAGGATCCGACTTTTGACATCACACAGCCCATCTTTGTCTAGGGAAGCATGTCTTTCATCTTTGGGGAGTGCCATGGTTTCAGGTGACCCTGAGTGAGCTGTGACTTTACCCTCAGTTTCTTATACTCTGGGTACCATTGCCAGCACCATCTCATTTGGTAATTCCATGTCTTAACTGAAGATGTTTGGTACGTTTAAACATAATTATTCCAGAAATGCCCTTCAACTCAATATTAATACAAATTCTTCATTTGGATCTGACTAGCCCAGGTTGGATGATTACAAACCATAGGGCACAGGGAAAAGGACTGGAGCACAGATGCCTCAAATACTAGACCCTAGAGGACATTCATCCACAATCAAGAACAAGAAAATATTCTGATCAGGGTGCAGAAAGACACCTTTTGTTTGAACTCAGGAAAAAAGAAGCCTCAATGAGAAATTAGCTCAAGTGAGAACCCAGATCTGCACTACGGTGAAGGCAAGGCTCTGCTCTAAGTTATTTTATAAAAGCAGTGCCTGTCAAGCTGTGCCTTTTCCTGAATGACTCCATTTTACAAGCAGCATTCGGCACTATCTGGAGTACAAGTGCAGTGTTAGGGTGACTGTGCACCTCACTGCTCATGTATGAGCCACCATCTGCCCAGCCCACCCATGAGGCATGAACTGATAAATAACCTATTCCTAAAAGTAAAATGGTACCACACATAAACATATCAAAATAGACTAGAAGCATATTAGAACATGGGTGTATCAGAAAACTGAGGCCTGAGAACTTATTGAACACACCAGACTAAAGAAGAATGCAGCATCCTCAGCAGGATCGCATAAAGAGGACACCTAACATTGCAAAGGTGATGACCCCACTCACCTACAATGTGGCTACCTGATATATGCACCAAGGAACTGACAGCTGTCAAAGAACTCCCAGCTGTCCTCAGGGTTTTGTCTCAGCTTGGTCCCCATTGCTGACCTGGCTTAATCAAACTGAATTGTCTATTCGTCCATCCGTCTATCTGTTCATCTGGACCTGGTCTTGCACATCATCTCTATGTCCTTTAGTATCCTAAACCTGGCCTCTGTAGTTCAACTCAGCTCTCAGGCACAGCTCAATCCTACAACCCTGCCTAACTCTGCACATTCCTAATAGCTATCCAGCTGAGTCATCAATCTTATCTACACATTGCAGAGATTTTCTTTGTATCTGTGTCATCTCTCTGCCTCTACCTCCAGTAAAGCCTATTTGAACTCCTTGAACTTTGCCATAGACGCCTTAACACTTTTGGAGCCATTCTATAGCCTACACATAAATAGATGATATGTAAATGATAGATAATAGATAGTAGATAGATAGATAGATAGATAGATAGATAGATGATAGATTTACCATGTGATGCATAATGTGGATCTGAGAATTAGTATTAGTAATAGATGACAGATAACCTATGACAGATAGATGATAGATAAATAGATGATATATAAATGGATAGAAAAATAGATGGTAGGTAATAGATGATAAATTGGTTGAATTCACTGCATGATATATGGCCTGAGAGTTAGTATTAGTAATTAAGATTGGAATAAAAGAATCTGTGTTTTCCAGTTGCTAGGTATCAAGGGAAACTGGAACAACCTGGACAAATTTTAGCCAACAAAACTGATAGAGCTTGTGAATTTAATATTGAATAAATTTTGACATTTTAGAAAGAAACAAATGTGTCTATTTGTTTCTGGCATAACACACTCATGACAACTGATGCACAGTGGGACCCCCAATCTAGAAACCAACCCAAGGTAGACAAATGAACTCACTGAGGCACCAGTGAAGCAAAACTGGTGTCCTGTAGCTGTGTTCCATCCCACAGAAACAGCCCCTTTGAAGATGAGTTCACAGCAAAGTCATAAACACACAAGAAGTCAACCTTGGATGGCAAGCAGGAACCAACAGATAATAAATGGATGTGGTCCCTCCCAGAAGAACCTAAAACAAGAAGATACTCTGAAAGAAGCTAGGAAATAAATGTATTTAAAGTAGATGGGGCTGGAAAGATGGCTTAGCTGGTAAAGGTTTGTTGCCAAAGCTGATGTTTGATCTACACCACCTATGGGACCCACATGGTAGAAGGAGAGCACTGATTCCCACCAGCTGTCCTCTGACCTCCACATGTGCACACTAGCACACGCACACCCCACTCCCACATATACAATAAATAAATGTAACAAAAATTGAAGTAACGAGAGCTTTAAAAAGCAATGTGAAGAGAGTACATCCTGTAAAGAAAAAAGGACACTTCACTTTGAAAGTGAAGAAGATAGTGTGTTAGTCAGAACTGGTTCCTCCTGCTTGAGATGACACCGACTCCTAGAGCAGACTGAGGCTGGGCCATTTTCACTTCCTGCAGGCAGAGACTGTGCAGTCACCTCACTGTTTAATATAAAGAATTTGTGTCAGTGGGCATAAGGAAGTGTTGACAAGCAAAAAGGAAGTAGTGCCATAGAGGTAAAGAGAGCTCTGAAGGGCACTGACCACAGTAGAGGGGCAGCAGGCACCCAAGGGGCCCAACTTGGGAACTCCCACGAGGCTGAGAGTCAGAATCTCATTATGCAGTCAGGCATGGCTCCATCTGGTAGAATAGGTCATTGAAGGGTTAGGCCAGGTTGGCCAGCAGGAAAAGGTACTACATGGGGCACTGTGCTGACACTGAGCTGCTGCAGGCCCATGATGCCCGGAGAAGCAGGCACCATCGCAAACTTCTGCAGAGTAGATGCTGCAGGAGCTGGAGTTGGTACATGGAAGGGGCACATAGAGAAACAAGCCAAATCATAGAGTAATTACGCCAAAAGCTGCATAGTGCCTGAGGCAGTGGAAGCCAAGATCTGAGAGTGGGTTCCTGGCATGTTAAAATTCAAGTTTACCCACTTTTCAAGAAAAATCATAATTTTGAATAGTTTTTCAAAAATTGAAATAATATGGCCATTCCTTTTCTAAATTTATTTTTATTTTATGTGTATGAGTATACCCATGCTGTTCAGTGTCTATGGAGGACAGAAGAAGGTGTCAGATCTCCTGGAACTAGAGTTACAGACGGTTGTTAAGCTGTCGTGTGGGTGCTAGGATTTGAACCCAGGTCTTTTGTAAGAACAGTGTTTTTAACCACTGAGCCATCTCTCCGGCCCCCATGGCAATTTCTTATATCCACCTCAAAGTTTAACTTCCTGCCACCTGAGCTGAAATCCAGTGTCCCTGCAAACTGCAGGAACCCAGTGACTACCAGGCCTTATCCCGACACAATACTTACTTCTTCCTGGTCCTAGGAGATGGTGCATGGTGTCAGATATACATTGTCACTACTGCCCCAAGGCAGCCTCTCCCTGACAGTCCCCATCACTGAGGACCTAGGTTGGTCTGGTAGCCACGTGGAAGACCTCAGGAGATGACCACATGCAGTGAGTGAGGAAACAGTCTCTCTAAGTGGGACAGGATGGCTTGGCAAGATGGTGATGAGTGGGATATGTCACTCAGCAGTTACCTGAGCCTCCTGTCCTTCGTCCATACAGATGGCAGCAGTGCTGTTTGTCTCTGAGGCTGCTGCTGGGAACACGTGGAAAGAGCCCTTGGCACCAGGAAAAAGATGCCCCTGCCACAGGAGGCACCAACATTTCTCTAGCTGTTCTTAGTGGTCAGTGACACGTTGAGTTGACCAAATACCAAGCTCATGATTGATGCTGGGGAACTTCTCAGCTCCTGGAGATGAGCCTGATCTCGAGAGGTCCTCCCTGGGAGACCAGCCCTCAGGGTAGCCCAAGGTCTCCTGCAGTGGACTCCACTGACTATGACTTTGCTTACAGCATAGAGCTAAGGGGAATTAACCAGACGTCATGTCCCTTGGTGTGGGGTTCTAGTACCCTTGACAGCTTAGAGCTTGGGGATGTGGGCAAAGACATGGCACAGTGATGTGATTCTTGAACTCAAGATAATACCTGATGAGGTTTGCAAAGCTAGAAAAAGCCTTATGTTGTCCTCTACATGCTCAGAAATACTGTGGTTTAATCCTTGTCCCTTTATTAATGGCCTATAAACTCCTTAGACGTGCCTGAACCTTTTCCCTGTAGCCAAAACTGGTGGTCTTACCACAGGGCTGGGTGCTGAGACAAAGGCCTCTGCTATGCAATTTGACTTTGACCCCAGGTCAGAACTTGTTTGTTGGAATTTTGCTTATTGGAGCTCTGTTATGGCTCTTGAAATAGTAGAAGTATAATTGATTTTTCCTTTATTGTAAAGAAATTGTTTCCGTTGTCTCTACTTTATGCAAAATATTTCACAAAAATATCACAATAGCCTTGTACTCTCATCAGCATCTTAGGTCAAATGCTTTGCAAAAGTCATAGTTCCTTTCTGTGGCTGTCTGAGCAGACCATCCAGTGACTTCAAGGTGATGAAGAACTGTGGACTTTAGATAGAAGTTTTAGCTTATTCATTCAGGAAATTGCCCGTGCACTCACAGTCTCTTGAGCAGCTGTCCCTAAGTGAACCAGCATGTCACAGCCCAGTGGTCTAAGTAACTACAACTGGGTAGGTCCAGTTAGTGGGTGCACACACACTTTGCTCAAGAAAGTAAAATGACAGTTTTTGGACACACAGCTTGTAAAAGACAGGAATGCCTTTGTGCCACACTCTGTGAATGGTGGCTCAAGGCTGAAACCAAGGCTGCAACCCCTGATGGTGGCAGTGTCCAGTTTGTGTGTCACTTGAATCCTTCTCACATTTCTTCTCAATACTTCTTTGGATGCCCTTTTGTGAGTTTTGCTCTAGCTGACAGAGAAAGACAAGGGGCTATCACATTTGTGAGACTAGTCATTAAAACAGAAATTTTTTAAAGAAAAGTAGTTTATTATTTTATTTTATGTGTATGGGTGCATTGCTTGTATGTAGATAGGTGCACCCATGTTGCACAGTGCCTGTGGAGGTCAGAAGAGGGCATCAGATACCTTGGAACTGGAGTTACAGACAGTTTTTAGCCACCATGTGGGTGCAGAGACTCAAACACAGGTCCCCTGCAAGAGCAGACAATGCTTTTAACTGCTGAGCCATCTCTCTAGCCCCAGAGATTTGTTTCTTAAGCCTAAAAAAAAGCCTACGTTCTCTTTAAATTTGCCATAGAAATGTCCATTCCCACTTTGTTGTGCCCTTTACTGTCTCTTCTGCCTGCAGACCCACAACTCCTATTAACCTGCATATATCCCTTCCACTATCTAAGGCCTGTAAAGATGATAGAGAAGCCTGTTGGGAGGCCAGTGGACGCTGTAGAGCAACCCCTCTTGTGGTCCTACAAAGCTCAGGGTCGCCCACAAAACCAGGACATGAATGTGTGTGCTATAGCAACTGCTTTCTGCCTCACTCTGAGAATTACAGCTGCCCACTGCACCTGGGTGCATTTCCTCTAGTAAAAACCATATACGGAAACACATTACATGCATCAGGAGGAAAAACAAAATCCCAAGGATGAATCCACTCAACGACTTACAGAACCTCTACACAGAAAATGAAAAATATTGTATTTAATGAAATAAGGCTGGTCCCAGTACTTGCAGAGCTATACCATACCCATGGGACTCAGTATAGTCACAAAGGTGTCAGCGTTCACCACTTCAGGTTACATAGTTCATGAAATTGCCATGGAAGTAGAGCTACTCGGAGTGAACATTGACACTCTAATTCCAGAGTCATTGACACACACAGGTTGAGGATACAGAAACCTTCTTAGGAGAGGAGGGGATGAGAAGATAGCAAGGAAAAGAGAACCTGGAGATTAGATACAAAAGGCTGTGTGTGGAAGTGGGAGTCACAAATAACACTGATCAGAAACCGGTGGCCTGGACCTGTAAAGTCACCTACTCCTGCTAGGAAACAGGTCTCTTAGACAAATGACACTGGGTAAACTGAATCCAAGACCAGGAAAGCAGTCTCATCTCCTGCCTTGCACCACATCCAAAGTAAATATCAAGGAGATTACAGAAGTTTCTAGAAGATAGCAAGGCAGAATTATATGTATGAGGAAAGAGTGGCCACATAGTGAAACATCACTGCACGAAGGTGATGCCACCACATATGGGCTAGTCTCACAATTGTGATATTGTGCAGTGCAGGACAACAGACCCTAAAGAACTCAGTATCCTTTTGGTGTGTGGTTCAACCTGTGATAAGCAGTGTGCATCACAATTCAGAGATGTCCAGGAGGCTTCTTGAACTGGTAGTTTTCTCAACTCAAATCAACCTCTGCTGTGCTTCAACGTAAAAGCTTTGTTAGGGTGGCTATCATGATGGCCACACCTATAATCTCAACACTAGGGAGGCTGGGGCAGGAGGATCATAAGTTCCAGGCCACCCTGGGATGCATAATGACTCTCTCTCAAATTAAGAAAAGAAAAAGAAACTCACTGTTAAGCAAATGAACTAAAAGGAGGGTTGGTGTGTCCCTTTCTACTGAAAGATGGCTGCTATGCTTCAGCCCGCATTTGCCTCCATAGCCCTAATCCTGGACCAGACTGTAGCTATCTGACCTCCTCTCTGCCTTTTCTCTGGACTCTGAGTATTTCTTTGTGTGAAGTGTTCTTGTTAGACTGCCTGCCGCTGAATCTAATTTGTGTCTATAGTTACACACCTCTGCATCCTCCCTGAAGGTATATGTTGTTTGATATCTGGACTGCCACAGAGCTTAGACACAAAGTTTTAGGCAAAGCTGAGGCTTATGGGAAATGATGTGGGATTTCATGCACTCTGGGTGAGGCTGCTAGTTACATTCTTAACAGGAAATCTTTTCTAAAGTCTTGGTTCCTAAAGGACTTTTTCTTATTTAAGGAAAAAATTCTAATTATCATAGTCATTCAGTTCTGAAAGTCTAACCTCATAGAGATCGTGCTGGGACTGTAGGGCATTAATGGGCTGGTTCCCAAGACAGAGAACAAACCACATCCTTCGTTATGAGGAGGGGCTGGGGCAGAGGTGATGTGGCCTACACCTTCATGGTTTAGCTGCATGTGGCACAGTCAAGAACCTGAAGTCAATCTTTGCAGGCCATGGTTTTTGTTCTGCCCACCACACAGTAAACCATCAAGAACCAGGCTGCCTGAAAATGTTGGCTTATCCTTGGGTAAGATTTACTTTGAGGAAGTTAGAGGAAAGAGGACCAGAGAGGGGCCTAGAGGCATCATGGACCTGGGCAGGTTTGGGTACATGGCATGACTGATATGAAACATGAAGTACCAGAGTTATTTAGGAAAGAGGATGCCTCTGCCCAAGTGCCTATGGTCCTGAGGGCACAAGGGCACCACCAAACAGCCAGGGTTTAGGGGCCATAGAGTGGAGAAACCTGGAGGTAACACAGCCGTAGAGGCACATCCTAGTAGGGAGGGCTGATGCAAGGACCTGTCTTTTTCTCAAGGCTTTCTCTTCACAGGATGTGACTTAGTTTTGGCTGGAGAGTGTAAAGATCCTGTAATTCTTAATTATCAACACATGTAAATTCAGGATGAGGCTAAAGCAACTGTTTTTGTATTTCAGACAGATGTAATGCACCAAAACATTTATGACTACATCCATGTGGATGACCGTCAGGACTTCTGCAGGCAGCTTCACTGGGCCATGGACCCTCCACAGGCAGTGTTTGGGCAGTCCCCACATACTGAGACAGGTGAGCCAACCCTTTTGGCACCCTCACATTCCTCTAGGTACACATGGGATTTCTTGCAGAATTCTGTTTTCTCTAGAGCTCTCCTCCCAATGCTCCTCCAGCCTGCAGGCAACTCATTCCACACTGTGTGGCTGCTGAGGGCCTCTGTGTCTTGTTGGCTCTGCTTTTCACTGTGACAAATACTTAAGAAACTTAGTTCATAGAGAGAAAAGGTTAAGTTTCATTCGTGGTTTGGAGGCTTCAGTCCATGAACTGTGGGTCTCTGGCTTGTAGGCTTCTCTTGAGGAGCAGCAGATTATAGTTAGGAGTGCCTGGTGAAGCAAAACCCCTTGCCTAAGGCTCAGATCAGAGAGGAAAAGAAAGGGGTTTGGGATGGTATTAATTACTTTTCCTGTTCTGCAACAAAATACCTGACAAAAGCAACTTAAGGAAGGAAGGGTTCATTTGGCTCACCGTTCATGGATGTAGTCTCGGTGGGGAGGTCATGGCATGCAGGAACACGAGGGAGCTGGTCCACACTGTGTCCACAGTCAGGAAGCAGAGAGAGGTAGAAGCTGGTGCTCATTTCATTTTCTCCTCTTTAGTCAGTTTAGGACCGCAGCTCATGGAATAATATCACTCATGTTTCAGGTGGGTCTTCCCACTTCAGTTAACCCAATCTAAAATCTCCCTCACAGGTATGCTCAGAGGTTTGTATCCCAGGTGATTCTAGAGCCAATCAAGTTGACAATCGAGATATTCTCTTTATCAACTACTTGTCAACTTGACACCTAAACGCATTATTTTAAATCATAACAGGGTCCCACTATCCTCCCTCAAGGGCCTGCTCCCAATGCCCTAAGAACCATCCCCCCACAAGTTTTCCACCACCACACAACAGCACCATAAGTTGAGGACCAAGTCTTTGGGGCCTTTGGGTGATACTCAAGATCCAGGCAACAAGACCCTATCACTTTTGGTACTCCCAGTTCTCAATGTCCCCTAAGAGCTGAAGAACTTGTCACTTTGTTTTACAAATTCTCTCAAGTCTCATACCTGCCAGGCAACTTCTTTGACCGATTTTTGGGTAGACCCTTCAGAGTAGTACTGTCCTTTGCGCACTAGAACCCCATAAACCACTCCCCATCAAACCCATGTACCTGACTAATAAAGATGAGTTGGTCATAGAACTCCTCAATAGGTAACAGGTGACAGTGGTTTTGGAGGAGACAATGTATGTATGTTCTGAGGGGTGACATTCACTCAGGGTTCCCTGCAGAGGACGTTTTCTGGTTCTTTCTCACATGTCTACAGAAACTTTAAGTCATTCAAAGAAAAGTTTCTACCTAACCTCAACTTCCAGCAGCAACATTCACCTTAAATCCAAGGCACCCACATGCCATATCATTTATACAGCTCTAACAAATGACACTAAGAAAATGACTTGTGTTAGTTACTTTCTGCAGGACCAGGCAGTTTATACGAGAGTGTATGAGACTTAGAGTTCAAAAGGGATAGGAGGCCATAGTAGCAGGCAGGTGTGGTCAGAGGGGAGGGGAGCAGAAAGCCAAGCACTTATATCTTCAAGCAGGCACAGGAAGCAGAGAGTGGACTGGAAATGGGGCAAAGCTTAAGCCCCTAGACCCATGATATATTTAGCAGGTTACACCTGCTAAATCTCTGCAAACAGCACTGACACCTGGGGCCAAGTATTCAAATACTTGGTGCCCCTTGGGGGACATTCTCATTCAAACCACCAGGTTAACCCATAGTTACACATACAGCAGTGCTAAAAATGAAGTCTTTAAATACAGAGACAATGAAAGCAAAATTTACCAGAGCACTGAATCTTGACACTACAGAGGATAGTAAAGGCTTGGGGGTTTGTGGAGACATGTGTGCTCCAGTTACAAGTTACAAGTTTCATGGCTGGCCATTACATGTTCCCCCTGTGATTATCTACTATCTTCATGGCTCTAGGATGCTGTCTCCTGCCTCACACTATACCCTTACCCTATCTTGGCAGATGACAGTATCCTGGGGAAGCTGCTCAGGGCTCAGGAAGAGGGCGAGGGTTCACCCTCAGAGTACTCGGCTTTCCTGACACGCTGCTTCATCTGCCGTGTGCGTTGCTTGCTCGACAGCACCTCTGGCTTTCTGGTGAGTGTGTGGATATTGGTCAGGGACATCTGGGATATGTTCCAACCTAGTGAAGAGAAGGTAGGAGCAGAATGAGCCCTATGTGGAGTATCCAACCACATAATCTGGCAGAGACTGCTTGGGGAGAGAAAATGAGAGGAGACCTGTAGGATTATTAGAAAAGTAGATGCAATATTTAAAGGTCAACCATGCTTTCAACTCAAATTTAGTTGTATATTTATTTAAATTCATTAAAAGTATTTTCCTGGGCTATATATGTAGATAAGTTGGTAAAGTGCTTCTCTCACATACAAGAAGCCCTGGGTTAGATTTCCAGCACCACATAAGTTTTGTATGGTGGCTCACACTTAAAGTCCCAGCACTTGTGGAACTGGTGAGATAGCTCAGTGGTTAGCAACACTGACTACTCTTGCAGATGACCCAGGTTCAATTCCCAGCATCCACATGGCAGCTAGCAACTGTTTGTAATTCTAGTTCCAGGGGATCTGGCACCCCCTTCTGACCTCTATGGACACTGCATGACACAAGTGCATCTACCCACATGCACCAATATACTTGTACACACAAAATAAAAATAACAAAATATTTTTAGAAAATATCCCAGCACTTGGAGGTAGGAAGATCAGAAGTTTGATTATCCCCTCAGCTACACAGAAAGTTCAAGGCCAGCCTGGAATACAGGAGAACTTGTCTCTAAACAAACAAACAAACAAACAAACAAACAAAGGCCAGTAAGGGCTAGAGAGATGGCTCAGTGGTTAAGAGCACTGACTGCTCTTACAGTCTTACTAGAAACCAAATTTGGTTTCTAATACCCACATAATAACCAGCAACCATCCGTAACTCCAGCTCCAGGGCATCCAATGCCCTTTTCTGGCCTCTGTGGGCACTGCACAACACAGGTGCACCTCATACATTCAGTCAAAACACTCATACATGTGAAATAAATAACGAACACATAAATGACTAAATAAGTATTTTTTTTTAGAAACAGAGGCCAGTGAGATGGTGCAACAAGTAAAGGTACTTGCTGAGAAGTCTGAAACCAGAGTTTGATTCCCAGGATCCATGTGGTGGAAAGAGAAAATAGGCTCCTGCAAACTGTCCTCTCAACCTCCACATGTCACCAGGGTGCATGCACATACATAAATTTACACACACATCAATCAATCATCTGTAAATAAATATAATAAACACTTAAAATAAATGCACTAAAATATAAATATATATAAAAATTTAAATATAAATAAACAAGTAATAACCCTTTTTTCAAAATGTCTCCCACATTCTTCAGAGTACCACCTGCCAGGATGAGGGGTAGAGGATCCCCACCATGACTGAGCATGGATGAACCCATAGTCCCCAGCCAAGGTCTTGGTTATAGCCCTTTGCCTTACAGACAACACTTGGGTTTCCTCTGAAAGAGAAGGTGTCCCTCTGGGACTTAGCAGAGCAAGGGATCCCCCTGATCCCTTGCACAGACGCTGCCTACCTTCTCAGGTCACACCGCATTTGCCAACTCAGTGTCTTCAGAAGAGCAGAAGAGGAAAACCAGAATGCCCCTTCCCAGTACCACTCAGGTCCACTACAAATATAAACACTCCCTTCACATAACCTGGAGCTCAGTTGCCATGATGGGCCGTGGCAGCTCCCAGGACCTCACTGTACCCCTCCCTTCTCCAGCCATACCCGAGGCTGTCCTCATCTGGCCCTTTCTGCCTAATCCTTCCAAACTTGGTCCCCACCTTGCTCACCTCAGGTTGAGTTTGTTCAGCAATAGTAGGTGAACATATAATCAATACATAGCTTATGGCCATACTTAGACTTTTGCTCTTAGCAGCGAAGTGTTAACTGACTTAAGCCCTTGAATTTCAAACTATTGATCATTTCTTCAATTTCTAAATCTACATCTTTATTGTTGATTACAAAAATGAGAACTTGACCAGGGCCCTCACCTACTCTGCCTAGTTTGGTTGATTCTCCCCACACTGTTCCTACCCCTGCCTTGGTCCTAGGCCTCCTCCTGATTGTCCTGCTTGATACCTCCAGACTACCCTAATAAGTCAGAGCCATCCCACTGTGTCCTGATGCCCCTGTACCCAGACACCTACAGTCTCCTGCTCCAAGGTCCACACCTAACCTGCCTAGTCAAGTTAGACCCTCCCTATACTGTCCCTACCCTCAACTTAGCCCCCTCCCAATTTTCCTGCCTGAGAACGCCTGACTAGATGCTAGAACCCAGCCACTGGATCCCCATATTCTTGAATTGGCCCCTTTGCCATGATAGAGAGCTCTTGACTAATCAGCTTGGAATCATCCTGTCCTGCCAATAAAAAATCAAATAATCTGGCATTGACCAGATCTTCAACAGATTATAGAAGAAAACTTCCCTAAATTAAGGAAAGACATACCTATATAGATACAAGAACCACACAGAACACCAATTAGACAGGACCAGAACAAAAACTCCCCATGGAATAGCATAGTAAAAACACTAAATGTACAGAACAAAAAGATGGTAATGAAAGCTTCTATAGAAAACAAGTTACATATAAAAGAAAACCCATCCGAATTATAGCCAACTTTCAGTGCAAACTGTTAAACCAGAAGAGCCTGAACCAAAGTATGTTTGGTTCTAAATGACCACAGATGCCAAACCAGAATACCCAGAAAAACTGTTTATTATAGTTGAGGGGGAAAGAAAAATTTTCCATGATACAAATAGGCTGAAAGAATTCATGCCCATCAAATTACCCTACAGAGAATACAGAACATTATAAGGGAATATTTTAAAATCCTATACTCTATTAAATTTGAAAATTTAAAAGAAATTATGAATTTCTAAATTCAATGGATCCACCAAAATTAAACTAAGAAGAGATCAACAGTTCAAGCAGATCCATAACAAATAAGGAAATAAAAAGACTAAAACAAAGCCTCTCAACTAAAAAAAAACCCAGGCCCAGATGAATTCACAGCAGAATTCTACCAGACTTTCAAAGATCTACAACCAACACTACTTAAATTATTCAAAAAGATAAAAACAGAGGGAAAACTTCCAAAGTCCTTCTATGGAGTCAGTGTTACTCCAATACCCAAGCCAGGAAAAGACAACAACAACAAAACTTTAGGTACATACCATTAATGAACATAGATGCAAAATACTCACAAACTGCATACAGGGGGACATCAAAAAGATCATGATCAGGTCTGCTTTCTTCCAAAGATGCAGGGATGCTTAAAGATACATCAGTCAATAAATGTAGTAAACCTAAATGTACTTAGAGACAAAAATCTCATGGTGGAGATGAAAGAATGAAATTAGATTTTTCTCCATCACCCTGCACAAAAGTCAACTCCAAATGATCGAAAACCTCAATGTGAAACCTGAAATGCTGAAACAGAAAAAAAACATAGGCAGTGCCCTACAAGATAGAGGTACCAGAAAGGACTTTCTAAATTGGACATCAGTTGCTCAGGGATTAAAGTCAACAATAGATAAGTGGGATCTCATTAAACTAAAAAGCTTCTGTACATTAAAAGAAACAACCAAGGAAGTGAAGAAGAAACACACAGAGTGGGAGGATTAATATCTAGAATATGTGAAGAACTAAAAAACCCCAAAGAATCAAGAAAACAAATGGCTCAATTAAAAGATGGACTATGGATTTGAACAGAGAGTTCTCAAAAGAAGAGATAAAATGGATAAGAAAAACCTTAAAAAGTTTTCAACATCTTTAGTAATTAGGGAAATGAAAATCAAAATCACTTTTAAGGTTTCATCTTACCTCAGTCAGAATGGCTAAGATCAAGAGAACAAGTGATACCAAGTGCTGGAGAGGATGTGGGGAAAGAGGAACGCTCACTCATTGCTTGTGGCATTGAAAACTGGTGCAATCCCTATGGAAAGCAGTGTGGAGAACTCTTAGAAAACTAAATATAAATCCATATGATCCAGTTTTACCACTCCTTAGCATATACTCAAAGGACTCATCCTACTATAGGGACACTTTGTTGCTGCTCTTTTCACAATAGCTAAAAAATGGAAACACCCTAAATGTCCCTCAACTGATAGTGTCCCTCAATGCATAATGAAAATGTACATTTACACAATGGAGTTCTATTAAGTGATAAAGAAAGACAAAATCATGAAATTTTCAGGGGATGAAATTAGAAACTTTTACACTAAATGAAGAAACAGACTGAGAAAAACAAGCAATGTGTGTTCTCTCTCATTTGTGAATCTTAGCACCAAATCCTTACATACAAGAATACCTGTTACTGCTCATCAAAGAAGCTTCTTTTTACAACAGATAGAGACTATTACAGAGTTCCATAACTGATTGAACACAGAGAATAAGTACCTGTGAAATGTCCTGCCTTAAGTGATACATCTACAATGGAACTTCTGCACCTAAGGCTCATGGAACATAGTGAAACAGAGAGTAGAGAGAATACTAGTACATCTCTCAACTCTCATCAGTGAAGCTTCCTCATGCAACAGGGAGCAGTTAACACAGAAAGCCAAAACTGGTGAAAATATAGAGATTAAAAGACTGCAGAATGCATGTCCCTTGATAGAATTCCTATATTAAACCTCATCCACCCAGGATTCAGGGACCATTGAAGAAGAGGAGGCAGAAAAATTGTAAGAGCTAGGGGTGGTGGATGATCACAAGGAAACAATTTTCTAGGTTTCTAGAAGGGAACTTGTTCATAGGCACTCACAGCAATGGAGACAGCACGCATAAGACCCATGCAAACTCAAACCACACAAAAATCCAGTATAGAACTGAGGAAATGGGCAAGAAGCCCCAACCTTAGCTGAAGAACTATTGGCAACTGAACACTGTTGAATGAGGGAGAGTTGGTCTTCTTTAAGAAAGTGACACACCAGATAGGCTGACCAGGGTTCAGTGGATGAACTTACACTGAAGGACAACTGGGGATATAAACTTGACTTGATAGGCCTTAACGTACATGACAGAATGCATGAAGTCCAGTGGAGGGCTATAGAGGGTTGCAAATAGGGGAAGGGAGTCTATATATGATTAAGATGTATTGTATGAAATGCACAAAAATTCAATAAAATATTAAAAACAAAAATGATAACTTAATCCTTAAGTATAGTTTTGGATCATGAGGTTCAAGTGAACAAGAAAGAAGTTGCTGGAGGGGGAAAAGGGGAGATCCCTGCTGGGCCAGCCTTTCTGAACCTAGGGCCCAGGCCTATCCTTACATGTTGCCCCACTGCAGGTTGGCCTGCCCCTAGGGTCCCAGATAAGAGGCTACTTCTCAATTTGCCTATGATCCTAGATTGTTATCATCACAAACAGGATTACTGGTCTTTTATCTAGGTAGTCAGTAGTCAATAAAGACTTGTTAGGATAATATTTTATTCTAAAGTTTATGTGTGTTAAGAGACTTACTGTTAATTGACTGACAAGAAATTATATTCTTAATGGGGGATTTTACTGTACAATAAAGCAGAGGCAAACATATGGCTTAGAATAAAACTAAACAAGCACCCATTTAGTTTGAAGCTAAAGTTGCACTAAGTTACAGAAAGAAGTATCTGTAGCAGTGTACAAGGCCTGGTATAAAGCCAGTAAAAATTCCAACACGGATGGGAGAAGGGCTTATGAGACTCCCACCCCCTGCCGAGGAACTGCTGGCAGTTGATGGCTTCTGGGGGAAGGAGAATCATTTTTCCCTGGGGGTGTGACCACTGATAGGTTGCCCATGCTCCAGGGAATGAACCTGCATCCATGCGCATATGGACATATGGGAAGACCTGATTCAAGGAGTGTGTTTTTTAAAAATGAAGAGGCCATGAATGGAAGGGACATGTTGAGGGTGCGGAGGGAATTAGAAGGGAGCATCAGCTGGATAGGATCAAAATACATTGTATCCCCATGTGAAATTCTTAAACACGAAATAAAAAGATTATATTTTACAAAATACATGTGTCTGACTGTATTTCTCCATTCAGATCGATTCACAAAGAACCACTGACTCTAGATGAGTCAGGCACTTCACAGACCCTTCCCATTTCAGCCCAAAGTTTGGGCTGGGATCCTGCCTGCCCAGGGTCAACTGTTAGAATTTTGAAGTCTGATTTTTTTCTCAATAGCTTAAAATCAACCATAATTGGGAATATCTATAGCAAGGAAAGGGGCCAACACTGCAAATTTAGGGTTACTTTCCTTAGCACTTACAGTATTTCCCAGAATGCCACTGCCTCAAATTCTCAGCACCATATATATGACTGCCATAACCCATGGATGTACAAAAGGATGGGTGAGTGAACAGGTGGCTAGAAAGCTGGAGAGAGGGAGGGCACATACAAGAAAAGGTAGTGTGGGGCCCATGCCACTAGGTCATCTTTCCTTGAAAGCAGGAGTGCCCTGAAGACACTTGGGATTTAATTCTGTAATACATTAGCCTTCCTTATATAACAAGATTCTATTTTCTTTTATCACAAACAACTAAGCTATTTGCTGGCATTTAAGTTCATTATTCAAGTTGTTCTTAAGTCTTCTCATTATGAGTAATGATAATTTGGAAATGGAAACTTAAAGCTGGAAAAACCCTTAGGAATAAGTTTCAGGGAGCTCCTGCCAGACAGCTAGGGGCTGATGCCTAGGTGTAGGTCACAATGACAGCCCAGTATGCTCTTGTCTGCCTATGTGTACACACACACACACAGAGAGAGAGAGAGAGAGAGAGAGAGAGAGAGAGAGAGAGAGAGCGCAGAGAGAGGTTAACATTAACATGTGCATAGATAAGATTATGCTGTCCATAAATGATCTTGAGACTGCCAATGGAGAAACTGATCCTAGGGCAGAGCTGGTCCCCAGGAGACCAAGGTGGTCCCCAGGAGGCCAAGCTGGTCTCCAGGAGGCCAAGCTGGATCCCGGGGGTCAAGCTGGTCTCCAGGAGGCAGAGCTCCACTGACACAGTGGGGGCAAACTTTTCCTAAGGTTTTGAGATAAGACATCCTTGAGAGTATCTCTATGAAGTTACCATCACATACTTGAGGCTGTTCTGTGAACAGCCTGTCTTTCTGTCTTTAAAATACCAGACGATGCAGTTCCAAGGAAAATTAAAATTCCTGTTTGGACAGAAGAAGAAGGGGCCATCAGGAACAGCCCTGCCCCCTCGGCTTTCACTGTTCTGCACTGTGGTGCCAGTCCTGCCTTCCATGACTGAGATGAAAATGAAAAGTGCATTGTTGAGAGTGAAACACAGGGCAGACATTGTGGCCACGATGGACTCAAGGTGAGCATAAATCACCACATTATGGCCACGAACCATAGCAGCAAAATGTCCCACATGTAATTTCATTTTTTCCAGCAAATAATAGTTTCATACTTTTAAAGCTAGTATGCAATGTACATGGAAACTATTAGGAAAATGCATATTTCAAACTCGGGTGCAGATTGTGGTACCACACACTGGGATTGTAACTGCTCTAAAGCTGCCTATTCAGAGCCAGGCTCAGAGTAAGCTCCAGTGAGAGGGCAGGGTGGACCTGTCACCACTATGGGCCTTGCTTCCTTCTCACATAGTCTGTTGGTGTTGGGAACTACACAGATAAACATCTAATGGACACATCCAGGGTGTCTGTGCCTGCTTGCTAGGCCCTTGGCCTATCTCGTTAGTCCTGAAACATTTTTCTCAGTTTCAGAATTCTGTAGAAAACATTCCATATACAGTTTTCTGGGCAGTGTTTCTGATTCTTTTGATCCATTTCCAGGAGTGATTTTAAAATGCTGTACATATAAAGTGATTTTCTACCTGGTGAGGAGACAAGGGGTTATGAGACCAGAGGAGGAGGTTAGGTGGCAGAGATACCTAAGTTCTGACTTTGATTTTCCCCATGGATTGTGGGCAACACTTTCTCCTGATCTACTATAGCAGTAGTAGTCAAAAGAACCTCAAATCCCTGACTTCTCTTTGTCCTTCAGTAACTGACCCCAGACTGAACAAAGCTGCCCCTCCCCGCCCCTCCAGTCTCAGGCTGTGACTGCATTGGCCAAGACCAGTGAGTTTTAGAATAGCTAGGTTGGGCTCTGTATTGATTTAAAATTGAACTAGTAGTTTCTTTTATAACCTTGGCCCTAGCCCTAACTTTGGCCATGGTGCACCTCTCATAGAGGCAGTTGTGAGCACTGGTCTGGCGTTGGTTACTGGAAGAGTGCTGGGGCGGGGGGCGTCGAGTAGATTTGGGATAGCCATCTTCTCTGGCAGTTCTGTCCCCTCCCCAGAGCAGACTCTCCATGAGGGCAGTAATGATGCCTTTTTGGGCCATTTCAGGAGATAGTGCCCAGTCCACTGGCCTTCCCATCCTGACCTAAGGATGTCATACCCGAGTCCTCCTCTCTGGATGGTGACACTAATGGCCTCTCCAGACCCATAGGCTACTCTGGTCATGCCCATAGGTCATTTCCTGAAAGGGCTCTTGTTTTCACAGTAGCACCAAACCCCTCTTCCCCCATCCTTTGTGGCCTCTCTGCTGTGCCCAGGGCTGGGTGACCAGTTTGTGGCTTGGCCCTGGCCGTTATTCTTGTTCTCAGTCACTCTTGGAGAAGTGCCCTTGATCTGTGCATCTGTTGTTTTCCCACTTTGCAGGATGGTAAACACTGGGTGGGAAGGAACCCTCAGCAAGCTGCTAATAAATCACATGAATGGGATCTGTTAATGGACCCTAGGAGAGATTTGCAAAGGCTGCGCAAATCCCCAGAGGCATGACTCACCACCAAATGCAGTATGCACATTCAGCAGCTGCTTTAGTAAATCTGGCAATGGTGGAAAGCCTGCCCATCTTTTCTGCCCTTCTTTCTTAGCTGTTTTGATCTGTTCATCTTGCTCCGGGATCGTGCTTTCCAGAAGTTTCCCAACTCAGACAGCTTTCATCTGGACAGATGAAGTAACAAGGGATATTCACAACAGACCCAGAAATGTAGACAGAATGCAGATGGTCCCTTCTCTTTTTTTGAGCCCCTCACTGTCGCTTTTCTGTTACCTTAAGCAGCAGTCTGCTGTTGCTAATACAGATCTATGCTGCATTGTGCTTCCTAGTTTGGCTTTGGGACAAACTTGCATTCCCTTTCTCATCAGCACTAAACCTCTTTTTCAGATTTGAACTTGGACTACTTCAGAGTGCGCAGGGCTCAAGCCAGGATTCTACATTGCCCAGTGCCTTGTACTCCCTATCTGGGAGCCTATTTGGCCTACCTGTCTTCTCCTTATGGCAGGTGCACAGCCACCAGGCACTTGCAGTTAGCTCTGGTTGCCCACCAGATCCCAGATACTCAGGGGTCCTTGCCCTAGATACACCATGATGTCCAGATACCAAGGGTCCATCCATTCATTAGAGCCAGTCATAGAACTTGGCCTGCCTACCAAGCAGCCATCCAAGGTTAGCATTTGAAGCTTGCTGCCCTTCTTGTGTATGTGATTTCACCCTGCCACAGCATCCATGATGGGCCTCCAACTTCTGTAGATGATGTGTGCACAACAGTGGTCATTCAAAGATTTCCTTTCTGTTACTTTCCTGGGTTTGTTATTTTCAGTTCTGTTCCTGCCTCGTACTCCAGGCAGAGTCACACCCTTAGAGCCTCCTGTGTGTGAGTGGATGGAAATAACCTCCTGGGATGGAACTGGGGCCTACGGTGGTGCTCTAGGCCAGCAGGCTGAGAACAACAGACTTACAGAGCATTCTAAACTTGTAATGTACCTTTTATTTTTTAAGATACAACATATAAAATACAAAGGAGGGGACAGTAAATAAGGCCAAGTGGGGACAGTACCTAAATGTCATGGTCCAGCCAGAGCCCAGTGGTCTGCAGGGCTGAAGGTCTGCAGAAGGTCAGGGTGCATCACATTCAAGGGGCACTCTGCCTTCATCTATTCTGGCTAATTTGGCTTGTTTTCATCAGAGACTCACACAAATTTTCTCTTTCCTGTATGCCCTCAGTCCTGAAACAAAGCTCTAGAAATCCTAATGCTGGCCTCAGGGCTGTACCTGGAGAACAGCCTCCAGTGCAGCCTGACACCCAAAGAGGATAGCAGTTTCTTGTACCAACCCACTCTATCTTGGGAGCATGGTGGGCACTGGGATAGGGGAACATGCCACTCCCCTTTCAGGCATAGACTTACATGGATTTGTAGAATTTCTAAAGACAACAGCCCTATAAATAGATATGTACTACACAAATACTAAGACTCCTGTGGAGAACCTGGTGCTCCCCAGTGTTCAAGTCCCTCCCCCTCTGTGCTGAGCTGAATTCAGAGCTGCTGTCAGCCAGTACACCTCAGTCCATTCACTGAAGGTGCAGAGATGGTGGCACCAAGCTCTGATGGCTGGCTCTGGGAACAGCTGTGTGGTCACTGTCAGAGCAGCTTTTGTCTCTCACCGCTTTCCTGACAAGGATTGTGTGGTAGCCATTGCTCCTCTTCATCCTTTCAGCCGATTATGTTCTTTCATCTATCTGCTAAAATTATTTCACATCTCCAAATCAGAACTTGCCACACTTTTGTGATTGACCATAGATGCACAGTGGCAAAAAATATGATTCTCAAAAGTATGAATTCTCAGCGGTACCACAGTAGGCCAGGCCACCTCCCCCTCGGTCTCAGCTCCTTACAGACCCCAGGCACAAAGAAGTAAGCACAGCCCACTCTGGGAAGAGATCAGAGGAGAGGGTTTGAACTCCACATTGGGCACCTGATAGTGGGGCAGCATCAGGCAAGCCACTTAAATTTCTCCTTTGAAAAGAAAAATGAACCTACAGGATGAATCAAGATTATTGAAACTATACTTTTAGGGCAAAATCCCCAGCTCCAAGAGCTGCAGAAGGCCAGAGTTGGCCACTCACCCCAGTATGACAATTACAGAGAATAGTAATGGTAACAGCAGAGAAAGAAGACTCATCAGTGCGGCACTTTGGAAAGAGGAACATACAAAGGGGCCCCACCTTTAGGGCACTGACGTGAGTGTTTGGCTTAAATAAAGAACTGGGGTGGGTGGCAAGAGGAAAGAATAACTGGGCAATCCTGGTCTAGGTGTGCTGGTTTGGTTGGTCGTTGTCTCAGTGCTGGTTCTGCAAAGTGGGCTGAAGGAGTCCTTATTGCTTGAGGAGAAAACCTAGTTCTCAGATGTGATTATCACTCCTCCAGGCCGCAGCCCCACCACAACAGGTTATTGCTCTTATCTGGGGGTACAGTCTGACCTATGAGGCCCTCTGTTGCTGGAATCCAAGGTGTCTGCCAGTTTGAAACAATGACATTTTGGGAGTCTGAAGCACTGTACAGCACGGACAGCACAAAGCCTCCATTACTCTTAATCTTTGTACCTTATCCCTTGACAAGGGATAAGATAGGCTAAGCAGCTCCAGTTTCTAGACAGACACACTTTGAATGATTAACATGTAACATGCCTTGTGTGCATAGGTAACCAAGCAACCCAAAGTAAAGGACATACGTAAAATGAAGGCAGAGATGCCAGGTTCTCATCCTGCTTTTAGTCACCTTGTAGGCCCAAGTGAGAAATTTTGTTTTTAGCAAGAAACTTCTTAGTGTCTGTTATATTAAAATGCTCATCACCCCTGACACACATACACCTATATTTTCCCTAGGAGTAGTGACTTAGTGATCACTAACTCATTGATCATGGTAATTATACAGAACTTCCTTGAATCACAAGAGTCAACTGAATTCTTATTCTGACCTTCTTTGGGGGAGGGGGAATGCAAGCTATAAAAGCCACCTACCTATGTGCTATATGCCTTCTAAAGTAATTTATTAACATGGTGTTGGCTTTAAAAGTGACGTGCTTCAAAATTTTCAGGTATCTGTAACCACAATCTTATAGACTGAAAAGTTGGGTTAGTTTCGTCTTCTCCTTTTGGGCACATCAGCCATACATGTCTTGCTAATTCCTTCCATCAACAGGTGTTTAACCTACATTAACACTGCTATTATCTATTCTCCACAGGGTGAAAACTGTTACAAGTCTGCGTGAGGCAGAGTTTCATCCCAAACCCAATTACTTAGCAGGTAGTTCATTCTCTCCTCTTTCCCATATGGTAAGCAGGTTTTGTCACGGGGAAGAGGTCCACCTGCCTGCAAAACCCTGTATATTCCATGGAGATGTCACCTGGGAGGGGGCAGCATAGATCCCACTGGGAGAATTGCCTATTGCTGTCACTCTGGTCCTGGTCTCAAGAACTCAAGCAGTCATGTTGCTGAGAACAAAGCTGTTTCTCAGTCCACAGGGTGATATCTTTCCCCTCTCTAAACTCTGACAGGAAGAAGCAATGGAGAAAACAGCATTTCTGTGTTCAGGGCACAAATGGATAGGGGTCACTGGGCACGGGTGCTAGCCAGGCCCTCATGCTTGTGCCTCAGAAGTGGTCCTGATCTCTTCTTGGACCCCAAGGGGGCTGCAGGGTAAGTGGTGTCAGGCTTCCTAACCCCTGTCCCTGGTTAAAACATTGTGGCTGTCAGCAGAAGGGGGCATGGAGAGGAAAGAATTGCTATGGCCTGAACACGTGTGTGCTTCCAGTCATCCTTCCAGCTTGGGCAGCAAGCACAGTCAAGAAGAAGTATGTTTGGTGATGAAATCCTTTTAGGTTCAGGTCCTCCTGTGACCGCAATGCCCACCCTGCCATCCCATTCTCACCAGGAATTTCCTTACCAGATTAGGTGCTATGTGGAGCCCCCCAACCACTCTATGTAATCACATAGTTGACAGTCCTGAAGCCACACCATGTTATAGGTCAGCCACTCTGCTATGTTAGTCATGATCATGTGTCTGATGGAGGACTCCTGTCTCTGTGTCCAGAGATGCTTTCCCGTAGCAGGGAGAGCAGCATGCTGCCTGGGTACCTGGGGACTGCAAGAGGTGGAGAAGCTCTTCACTGGCCCCTCCGACTGACAGCAAGTAGTTGAAATGGACAGTGTGGTCTGGAAAGCCTTGAAGCTGCTCCTGGAGATGTAGCTGATTTCATACTAAGTTGTCATCCTCTTATAGAGAGGCTGGGGCTCCCAAGGGGATGAGTGCATCACTTGTGTTGTAAAGTTCAACAGCTGTCTGTATTTTCTCTGAAGGAACAGAGAAGAGGAGCAAGAGCCCATTCTAAGGGGCTCCCCTGGAGCCAGGGGACAAAGGGAAATGCACAGATACAACTGCTGTTCAGAGACACCTTCAAGGCACCTGAACTGGAGCACAGACCAGCACAGTCAGGAGGGTTCTACCAAACTGAGTCGGCAGCCCAGTAAGACTGAGCCATCTACATGCCCTGTGTCCCATGGTTCCTCTGTGCCATACCCCAGTACCCAGGGCATGTTCAGTGTCAGCAGCACGGCCTCTTTCAAAGATTCACCAGACCATTCTGCTGGTGTCTACTGCAGCCAGATGAACAGACCCTTGCAGGACATCCACCAGAACCAGTGTCATCCTCCCCCATGTCATATCCCTCAGGGCAGCCTGGGGACCAGGCTCTCTTCTCTGCCCAGAATGCAGCACTTCACAGCCAGGGGTTTCTCCACAGAGGATGCAAAGTTGTCCAGTCTACCAGTGGCTGTAGGCACCCCATGTAATCCAGCATTGTCACTGGAAGTACCAATCAAGATGGAAAATGAATCTGGGTCCCAGGACATAGTAGATGGCTACACCCCTAGCCCAGTGTGGCTGGGAGCCAGCGACATGGCCAGAAGACATCTGGTCAGTTTCCCTACCAGGATGCATCTAAAAACAGAGCCAGACGGTAGGCAGCAGGTCTTTACTTCCCACCATGGGCATGGTGTGCTGGGGCCTAGTCCACACAACAGGGCCACTGTTGGATCCTGCAGGGAACTGGGTCCTCTCTACCCTGCACATTGTGCCTGCTTGGAACCAGAGCCTTCCCATCACCTCTGCATGTGGGGCCACAGTGACAGCCAGCACGCCACTCTGGGCTGTGACTGCAGAGCTCCTGGGATGGCCCCTGTTGTTAAGCGTGAGCCCCTGGATTCACCTCCATGGGCTGCTCCTGGCCAGGTGTCTGTACCCAGGATATTCCCCAAGAGTGCCTCTGTGGCACTGATCCCACCCAGAGCCTCTGAAGGGACTTTTCTACCTTAAAGCTGCTCCTGTGCTGGATCCCTCAGTCTCTGGATGATAGTATGTGATTCAAGATTCTTCTAGTGACACCTTCTGCAGAGCTGCATGAGGCTGAGATTCCCTGTGTGTGGCTGAGTAGTAGAACATCCTGAATGATACAGAGTTTATAAGGATTCTCACATGTAAACCCAAGTCTGTTCAAGAAGATGGTATTTCTCTTTGAGAACTTAAATGTTTAAGGAAGTTATCCTATGCTGGAGAGCCCTCAGATGACAGTCAGGAGATCATCATAATGATGTGCCCCTAGCCTTCAAGCCAGCTATGGCTATCTGTCTGTAAAGTAGCAGGGCTTCTATGGCTCTGAGTCAGAATCTGAGGCCACACTTGGTATAGCCAGGGTCAGTGAAACATCTTGTCTCTTCTGGTGTTTTCTGTGGGCCACTGAGGATAGCTGCTGTGTCACTGGGTATATCACATAGTCGAGGTTACAGTGTCCAGGCCAGGTACACAGTAGAGCAGGACACACAGAAAAAAAGATGAAATTATACTGTTAGGGAAACACTATCCCTGACTTTTGTCTACAGAGCTTTCAGGCAGAGGCTCTAGTTGCCAGCTTAGGAAGACTTAAAGACAAATTGGCAGCAAGTATTTGTTTTAATTGTAAAGGCATCCACTGTAATTATTAGAAATTTGGATACAAAGCAGAAAGCAGAAAGGGTCACCACAAACCATCTGCAAAATTTATGGCTGGTGGTGCAGTTGAGTGTCCCAGGGAGGGGCTCATACCAGAGAGCCTGCTCCATTATTAGCACATTACTAGCACTGGGCTAACTGAACAACAGGAAGCCAGGTAGCAAAGAGCTAGGAGCCCACTGATGCTGCCTGTGTGGTACAGATAGTCTTCCTCAGGGTGGGCCACCTACCTCTGATGTCACTTCCCCTTATGTCTTGTGAATAGCAGGATCCTGCTAGAAATAAGCCATGACTGATCCTCCTGGGTGTTCTCTCCAGTACAGACTCTCTCCTTTACTTGTACTCCAGGATGTCACTGCTCAGCCACTGGCTTAGGGCAGAAGCTGTTTGGCAGAATCAGGTTGGGTGGGCAGGACTGGTCTTCTGCCCAACTTCTGAGTTGTCTGGCTCTTAGGAAGACTCACCATGGGACAGGGATAGGTTTGAAGATCTCCCAGAACCAAGAACCCTCATGGTATGAGACCAGGGACAAGTGTGGTTACTTACAAAGGTGAGACAAGAGCTGTTACAGATGAGTGTGCTTGTTCCTCCACTCCATGAGCTTTCCCTTACCTGAAGCCAGAGGTCAGGACAGTGGCCCAGCCCTACCACCTGTGTTCAGCCATCTGCTTCCTTCCTCTCTCCCAGCTGTCCCAGCCCAACTTTACCCACTTTTGCCAAGCACAGCTCACCCCGTTCTGTGGGTGTTTATGAATTTAGTCTTAGGGGGTGGAATTTGAGTCTCTTAAACATTTCTTGTTCTAATCACATGCCCATCTCCTGATAATAGAGCATGCTCAAACCACTCAAACATCTGCCATTCTTGTAGTCCCTCCTTCAGCTATGTCTGTACTCAGCTAGTCTCTGCATCACCTGAACTTTCTACAGAGTGATACTTTCCTACCTACACTGGGGGCAGAGAGCCCAGTAGACAGCATTCTATACAAATACGTGTCTCAGGTATCTGGGAGCCAGTGAGTGAAAATTGTAAAAAGTGACCAAGAAGATAGGATTCAAACACATAATTGGACATGGCGGTACACACCCCAGCATTTGAGAGGCTGAAGTAGGAGGATCAGGAGCTGAAGTCTAGCCCAAGCTATATGATATCCTGTCTCAAAAATATAAAACAAAAGATTAAAATAAAAGAGGCACCACTATATGTTTACCAGTTGTAGCCAGATCCTCAGTCCCTTTCTTTCAGTAAAGAAAGAAGAGCTGGGCTGAAGAGATGGCTCAGTGGTTAAGAGCACTGACTGCTCTTGCAGAGGACCCAGGTTCAATTCCCAACACCCATAGTGGCTAACTCTAGTTCCAGGGGATCAGATGCCCTCTTCTGACTTCTGTGGGCACTGCACAACAGGAGTGCACCTACTTACATGTAAGCAATACACTTGTACACATAAAAATAACAAAATATAAACAAAAACAAAAAACAAAACAAAGAAGAGCTATGGACCTCCTAAAGTCCAGACATCTCCCACTTACATCCTCCCAACCTTTAAGATGTATCTCATCTGGACCCCTGCCAGGATGAATTGCTAAATGTGGGGTATGGGGCAGCTTGACAAGGACATAGGCCTTCTGCAGGCTAGGCTTTGTGCATACTGCATCTGGATGTTAATTCTGAAGATTTTATATTTGGGGACACCACATCACTTGGTGGGCTCAGATACACAGAGGTCGCTTCTGTTTTAGGATGCTACCATCCATGCTAACTACAGGCTCATAATGTTCTGAGCTATCTAGCTTGTGCATGTATGTCTGAAAAAATCCAAATCAAATATGATGAGGGATGGATTCAAAAGGGATAAACATAAACTGTCTCTTTTATTTCTACTAGAAGAAAGCCCCCAGGATCTAGACTGGCTTGGAACCTTAAACAGATACACATAATGCAGCCTTTTGTGCTGTTTTCTCAGTGCCTTTAACAGAGTGTTCAGATTATTTCTCATACTGTGGTTTGTATTAAATTTGCAAAACTTATGTAAAATAAATCCCACATTCCTGTGTGCTTAGTATAAGAGGAATGTGTAGTTTTTCCTTCAGAGTGTGTTTTTGGACTTACATTTTAGGACAGTAGAAGGGCACAATGAATATAAAAGTAGAAAGGACGGTGCTAAGGGTTGGGGTTGATGTGCCTATGTTCCCTCAGGACAGCCCAGACTCACACTGCTTGTGAATAGTGAGGAAGGCATAGCAGAGGGCTCCTTTCATTCCAGGATAGTTTTCTTTTATCATGCCATAGCCACCACATTTTAAATCTTTTTCTTTATGGATTATGCATTTTGCCTCTTCACAACTGTCTCTGACATTAGCTTTTGACAGAATCTAGCCCATTTGAAGCTAATGTCGCCCTCACAAGCTTTCTCGGACATCAATAACCACTATGACAAACTTCTGCTCCTAACCCTTCTGTTTCCTTGTGAAATCCTTTTGGATTTCCTCTCCCTCCCTTTTTTTTTTTTTTTTTTTTTGTCTTTTTGAGACACGGTCTCTCTGTAACACCAGCTGTCCTGGAACTTGCTATGTAGACCAGGCTGGCTTTGAACTCTTAGAGATCTGCCTGCCCCTGCCTCCCAAGGGTGGGAATTAAAGGCATTTTCCACCACATTTTAGATTCTTTTAACAGTTTCCCTATGCTTAATCCACCCATCTGTGCTCTAATTATTGATAGTTTGAGCATATTTCTATTTCCTATTCTGTTTTCAATTCTGTATGGTTCATTCTTTTCCCTCCCACCTTCTCTGCTCTCTAGAATCCTCTGTCCCCTTTCTTCTCTCCTTTCCACTTGTTTGGAATCTACAACTCTGCTTTCTTGGTGGCCATCTTTGGTGCACATTTAACATCTAAGTTATAGCTAAGCATGATGTCTGTATTTTGAGAATGAAACCATGTCTTGGCTGCATCAGAGTCTGCTCTCCTGAGCTTGCTTCTTTTGAGACTGAGGGAGCCCAAAGAGGCCCTCTGAGTTTGCTCTTCCAAAGGCTGGGCCTCAGTACTACTCTTTGGGTGAAGAAGAAGAAATTTTCCCCTAGTGAAGTGGGGACCCTTTGGAAACCTTCCCTACGCCAGGGCCCAGCACAGCCTTACAGCCTTGTAGTCATCTGCAGGACAGACTTGTTTCAGTTGTTTGTGTTTCTGGACCCATCCTCTCACTGAGGATGCCCGAGGTGAGCATCTGGGTTTCCTGCAGGAATTTCCATTGCTCTTCACTTGTTTAGAACCTGAGCCCCCTCCCTTGCTTTGAGTGGGTGTAATCTAAGCCTTGAGTTATGGGTCACTTACCTTTCCACCCACCTGTCTGGTCCAGGGAAGCAGAGCCTTACTCTTGCTTTCATTGTCTCTTCCAACCTTGACTTGGCCCTGATCACTCCTATGCCTGCCCATGAATTCACGTGTACATTCAAAAGGATGTTTGGAATATTCATCCAATGCCCCTGAATGTTTCCTGAGCATTTTCGTTCTGTGGTCTACTAAAAAACAGAAGTCAAGAAAGATTCTTAATCAGCTCTAGTGGTGGGCTTTTCCTCCACACAGTAATTACAGAACCCGCTTCCAGCTCATAGCCTGCCTATCTTCCCTGCTCTACACAACTTTCTTTGCAGTGTTGTGGTGATGAGATATCCCGTCCTTGTCACCTTGCACTCCTTACCCAGGGATCTGTATCAATTCCAAGCTTCATTGCTGGGGCCTCCATGACAGTCCTGAAGCACTGTCTGACCACTAGTCCCCTTGCAGTTGTTTCCACGTGAATTTATGATCTGTTCGTGCTCCTGAGTTCATTTTTTATTCCAGGAGTAACAAAGGAAGTTTACTGAGCAAACTATCCAGGTATCTGTGGAAACAGTTTTGTTATGGTGGTCAATCTCTTGGTTCTTTAATCTCAAAGGACAGAATTCAGTATAGAGACAGTTTAAAATGTAGTTAGCAAAGCAAGCACTCCAAAGGAAAATTGGAGTGGGCTAGGATTAGGGTGTGAGTATGCAAACAAGGGGGGGGGGCAATCAGGGACGATTGGTCAAACCTGGTGGATTGGAAGAGCCCCAAGCCAACCAAAACTTACTAAAAGTTCATATTCTGGTTCAAAAGTCTGCAGGCAAAAAAAAAAAAAAAAAACCTGTCGGTGCCCTGTTGCCAGGCGATCAGCCGCTTCCTTAGTCCCTTCAGCTAGGGGCTTGCACTTAGCTGCCCACTACCCCGGGGGTTATGTCAACAGCCAGGAGCAGCTCACTTTCTGCGCTCCTCGGTCTTGGAGGACTGAGCCTGCCAGCTATCAGCGGTTGTCCAGAGGTGGGAGGTGGGGACACCTACCCCTAACAGTGGGACAGCAAAATACACACACGAGGCACATGCAATGGAACCCTGAGCACTAGACACAGTAAATTGCAGGAGAGGCCAGAGTAGTTAAGGAGAGCAAGTGAGCAAGGGCGCGCACGGAGCGTGAATCCTGAGAAAGCTGCGGGTACCCGAGGGGAGGGAAGGGCCACAGGGCGGGTACCCGGAAGGGGCAGCAGAAGCTCCGCGAGTGCCAGACGGTTGAGCTAGCCCGGAGCCGCGACCCCGAGCCTGCGTCCTCACGGACAGGAGAGGGTCCAGAGACACCACCCACCGCCCCGCCGAGCCACTCAGGTCCCGTCCTTCCGCCCTGCCTCCGGAAGCGGAAGTGACCGCGCGGCCCACTTCCGGTACGCTCCGAGAGGGGAGGTGGAAGCCGGGGCACCACGGTGAGGTACCTCTGGTCTGACCCCGCTGCGGCGCTGAGCGGAGGGCGGGGCGCCGGGCCCAGGGCCTCTCGGTGGGTTGTTCCCGGGTGAGCGTCCCCGGCAGCCGCCGGTGGGGCGCGTGCGCCCGGTACGGGGCTCCTCGGCGGGGTGGTCCGTTGGCGAGCGTCTCCCGGCCGCAGCCGTCTGCAGCCCAGGAGTTCCCTCTGCCCCGGGGTCCGAAGTCCGACCGACTGACGATAGCCGCCGTGGAAGCTGGGCTTGATGGGGACCCTCTGCCACTTGTACCTTCTGCTTTCCATGTGTGGGTTTATGAGGGGGTCCCAGGTGCTTTGCCAGCTTTCTTTTAGCATTGGACTGCTCTCCACCCAGAGCAGGAGGTCTCAGAGGTGACCCTGCGCTAGAGGGGCGACTTGTACCACGGGGAGTGGCTGGATGTCCAGTTTTTGAGTTTGGTACCCAGCCTTATAATTAGAATCGTACAGGTTTTAATGTCAGTGGCAATGCCGAGGATAATATGTCACATCAAAGTGAGAAAACAAAAGCCTGCAGTTGCAGTGGAATGCAAAAAGAAATACGGAAGGAAAAACGTGAAGCACACAACCTTGAGAGAATTGCCTCTGGACTCATAGTTTTATGTCCTGCTCAGATTTCCTAATTTGGTGTATATAATTTCTTGATTAGAGTGGGAAAAGGTGGTGGTTGCAGTGCTGTTCCACTTGATTGAGAGATGCAAAGACAGATGCACTGGTGGAGAAAGTGCTTGACTGAAGATCTATGGTGGATTTTAGTGATTTTCTGAGACTATGTGGGAATGAAGAGAAGAGTTCCAGAGGATGGGTCTTTATCACATCCATGAAGGTTGAGTAGCCGAAATCAAAGGGTACAATGGTGTTAAGTTGCCTCATTTGCTAGAGGTTGGACAAATAACCATTATAGGCCCATGACTAGGACAGTATGGGATCTGGGATTGAAGGCCTGGTGTCTAAGGATCTGTGCTCAGAGCAACAAGCTTCAGCAAGGAGGATGTGTACCTTTTGCCCTCTCACCTTTGTTTTTAGAGGTGTTAAGTAAGAAGTGGAATCTTGGATACCCAGGACAGTGTGATATTTGAAGGGAGACATAGGACTTGTGTGTTGCTCACTGGGCAAGTGAGGTGTATGTGTGGGTTCTTGTTCTTAGGTAACCACCCCATGGGCCTGGCCAAGACCAAGTGTGGGGTGATGACTCTAGAAATGAAAAGTCGGCTCTGTCTAGAGGGTGAGAATTATCATAGAGATAGCATTAACCTGGTTTCAGATCCCTGTATAAATATCCTTGATATATCCCTATTTCATATCTATGAGATGCCCTACTTAAGGTAAAACTTTATCTACAGTTTAGTTCCAATGATTTATGGTTTTATTAAAGACTTTATAATCCAAGTTCAGCTTCCTTTGCAGGCTTACTGGATTAACTATTGTAGGATTCTCTCATGGCTACACCATGATCAACTGACCATTGTGTGCTAAGTATCATCAACCTTAGTAACACATCCTCCCCTTTGTACAGTGTACCAGTGGTATGACACGTGCAGAGATTCTGCCATCTTATTGACCATGAAGGAGACAGACCGGGAGGCTGTTGCCACAGCAGTCCAAAGGGTTGCTGGAATGCTTCAACGCCCAGACCAGCTGGACAAAGTGGAGCAGTATCGCAGAAGGGAGGCCCGGAAGAAGGCCTCTGTGGAGGCCAGGCTGAAGGTAGGGGACCACAGAGGTCACATTACTCTCATGCAGGACAGAGCCATTTGTCTTGAGTTTCTGGTTCCCCCTTGACATCGTCATGGTGATTTTGCAGAAGGAGACTTTGTGGTCATGTGAGAAGAGGTGGATATTTACTTAGTAAAGTAGTAAATTTATAGAGAAGAGTGTTAGAACATTGGAAATAACCCCAAGAACATTTCTTTATAAGCAAATGTCAGAATCCATGTAACTTTTTAGGCAATACTAGAAGATTGATAACTGTTTATTTCCTTAAACCCCTTCTCAGAGCACCAACCAAAATGTATGTTGTCTAGTTTATTTTCACACATGTAATAGTGCTTGGAACACACACTGGTCATTCTGGTGAAGGAAAGCTAGGCATGCTTATTATATGAGTGTGTGCTAGTGAGCTGAGCACAGTGGGCCTTACTGTAGTTCCAGAATGTGGAAAACTGAGAGCGACATAGCAAGAACCCATTTTAAAAATGGGTGGGGATGTAGCTCAGTGTTACAGCACTTGCCTAGCATTTATGAGGCCTGGATATGATCTCAAGCACCACCAAAATAAAGAATGTAAGAGTGAGTGAGACAAGGAAGAACTTCATGTTCAAGATGCTGTATGATTTGGTGGGTTTTCAACTCAGTTGATTTGAAGAGGTGAAGTCTTATTAAAATACATTCCATATATTAAAAGTTGTTAAAACTTTGACCTGCTGTAGAAGCTGTGAGTACTTGTTAGGGTTATAGTTTAATATTTCTGAATATGACTTGGACTCCTGGGTGATAGTTGTTCTTGACAGGGATGGGACTGCCTGATTTTTCCTTGCTTTCACCCACCTGCTGTTGTCACTGTGCTGCTCACCATCTTGCCTACAGAACAGAGTGACTCAGATGCACTGTCAGAACAGGGGGGTCTGCCATTCTCTAGCCCAGTGTAGTTTACTAAGTGACAGGAGTCACCACCTCCCAGCCGGTGAAGTCTGGTGGGTTTTTTTGTATTTAGGTCTGTTAAGAGCCTAAGGGATTGCTAGAGATAAGAGGAGATAGATTCTTCTAAGGATACCATATTAGGTGACCATAGGTCCCTTGCATGCCTTTGCTCGCCTCCTGTGTCACCAGGTCATGGGACTATATGAAGGAAAGAGTTTTTTCATTGAACTCTCCCTCTAATTAGGTTAGGAGTTCAGTATTACTGATTATTTGTGTAATGCCTACTAGCTGGTCATATAGTACAACACAGTAGGGCTTAAGAGTGATCTTTTTCTTAGGGAAGAAATGTATAAAACTTTATTTTAGAAAAGACATTTAAGTGGTTGGAGAGATGGCTCAGTGGTTAAGAGCACTGACTGCTCTACAGATGCTGGATTTAGTTCCTAGCATCCACATGGAAGCTAACAACCATCCACAACTCCAGTTCCAGGGGATCTTACGAGCCCTTCTTGCTTCTGCAGGCATTGCACACACATGATACACTCACATACATGCAAGCAAAACGCTCATACACATAAAATAAATATAAATCAAGAATATTTTAAAGAAGAGGCATTTAAAATGTATACATTTTCTAGGTATGGTAGCATCTTTTTAATTTTTTAAGCTACTATACAGAATTATGACTTTAGTTATGGCATTTTCATATATACATGTGGCACTCACTGTACTAACCGCAGAATCTTTCCCATCTCTCTGATCTTACTGGTCCCCTTCCTCCCCCAAATAGTCCATCTTTTACTTTCATGTCTCATGTTTATATACATATGTAGTGTACATGTATACATGTATATATTGAACCCTAGATTGCACACCTGCAAATTTGATATTTTGTGTCTTTTCTTTTCTGTTTTCTCTTGGTTCCTCTTTCCTTTAGACCATTTCTTCATACATCATGGTCCTCCTTACTTTCTTTTTTACTTTATTTTATTTGTGCTTTTTATTTTTATTTTATGTGTGAACATGTATTATGTGCATGTATGCAAGTGTCATGCAGTGCTGGTGGAGGACAGAAGAGGGCATCAGATCCCCTGGAACTGGAGTTATGGAGAGTTAGCCGCCATGTAAACCCAGGTCCTCTATAAGAACAGCCAGCTCTTAACCACTGAGCCATCTCTCCAGCTCTGGTCCTCCTTATTTTCATATCCGTGTGTGTGCGCGCGCGCGCACACCCGCTTATATCTATTTTCTGCATTTGAGAGAAACCATGCATATTTGTCTGAGTCTGTTTTATTTGACTTAACATGATGATCTTCATTCTTTTTTAAAGTTGAATAAAATTCTGTTGTGTATTTTATCCATTCAGCTGTTGATGGGCATCTAGGCCAGTTTTCCATGTCTTAGCTGTTGTGACTAGTGCAGCAGTAAACATGGATGTGCAGGTATGTCTTTGGTATGTGGTTTAGATTCCTTTAGGTATATAGCTACAAGTGGTATCACTGAGTTATATGGTAGTTTTATTTTTTTAAAGATACCTCCATTCTGATTTACATAGCAGTTGTCTGTGTCAGTTTACAGCCTGATTAGCAGTGTGTAAGCGTTTCTCTTTCCATACACCCCTACTGTCATTTGTTGTCATTTGTCTTCGTAGTGATAGCCATTGTGACTGGAGTGAGATAGAATCTCAATGTAGTTTTGTTTGGCTGATTTGTGTGTGTGTGTTTGTTTGGTAATGTTGTGGTTGTTATTGTTGTATAGCTCTGGCTGCTTTGTATTCCCATTGTAGCCCAGGCAGCCTCATATTCACAGTAGTCTTCTGCCTTTGTTCCCAAGTGCTGGAATTACAGTTGTATATTACTGTCCCCACCTTCAGTGTAATTTAAATTAAATTGCAGTTCTCTGATAGCTAAGGTTGTTGAACATTTTTTCATGTATTTATTGAGCATTTGTATTTCTTCTTTTGAGAACTGTTCAGTTTGTTTGCCTATTAAATGGATGATTGGAGGGGTTGGTATTTAATTTTTGAGTTCTTTACAGATCCTAGGTATTAATCTCCTGTCAGGTGTATAGGTCCCAAAGAGCTCCTATTCTGTAGGGTGTCTCTTCACTGTTTTGATCGTTTCTTTAGCTATTTAGAAGCGTTTTAATTTCTTGCAATCCTATTTGTTAGTTCTTAAAGTTCTTAAAATTATTTCTTAAACTATTAGAGTTCTTTTCAGGAAATCTTAGGCTTTGTGTATATCTTAAAGTATTTTCTCTGTTTTCCTTTAGCATTTTCAAGTTTGTAGAACTTATATTAAAGTCTTCGATCCATTTTGAAAAGATTTTTGTATGAGGTGAGAGACCAGGGTCTAGTTTCGTTTTTCTACATGTGGATACCCGGTTTTCTAGTTTTGTAGCACCATGTTGCCTTTGTCCCTATGGCTCTGTCCTATAATTTGAGATCAGGAATTGTGATGCCTCCAACATTGTTCTTTCTGTTTAGGATCGATTTGGCTATTGGAGTCTTTTGTACTTCCATAACAATTTTAAGATGTGTTTTCCAGTTCTGTGAAGAATGTTTTTGGGATTTTAATATGGATTGCTTTTGGTAATCTCACAATATTAGTTCTGCCAATTGAAGAACATGAGAGACATCATTTAGTGTCTTCAGTGTTTTAAAGTTTTCATTGTAGACATCTTTTTCTTCCTTGATTAGATTTATTCCTAGGTATACATTATTTGTTTCAAAGTTGTGAATGGGTTTTCTTTTAAACTTCTTTCTCAGCAAGTTAACTGTAACTACACAGAAATGATACTGACTTTGATTTTGTACCCTGCTACTTTGCTGAAAATGTTTATCAGGTCTGTGTCATTAGGGTCTTTTAAATACAGGATCATGCCATGTGTAAATAAAGGTAATTTGACTTCTTCCTTGACAATTTGTATTCCTTTTATTCCTTTTTCTTGCCTTATTGCTCTAGATAAAGCTATATTAAGAGTAAAGAGAGTCAAGGATGAGAACACATGCCTTTAACCCTAGCATCTGGGGAGGGAGAGGCAGGCAGATTTCTGTAAGTTCCAGTATAGCCAAGGCTACATAGTAAGGTCTTGCTTTTAAAAAAAAAAAAAAGAGTGGGAAAAAAGTACCTGATTTTATAGGAAATGCCCAGTTTTTCCCCATTTAATATAAGGTTGGCTCTCAGTTTCTCATGAATATTCGTTATTATGCTGAAGTATATAATGAAGGGCTTTTTATTAAGAAAAGATGTTGGACTTTCCTGCATCTCTTAAGATGAATCATGTGATTTCTGTCCTTCAGTCTATTTATGTGCTTATTTATTTCATTTATTGATTTGTGCTTTGAACTATTCTTGCATCCCAGGAATGAAACCAGTTTGGTCATGGTGTGAACTTCTGTGTTCTTGAATTCAGTTTACAAGTATCTTTTAAGAATTTTCTGTGTTCATCTGGGAAATTGATCTACTTTAGTTTTTTGTTTGTTATTTGTGTATGTATCCTTAGTCCAGTGTTGGAATCCTGGTAATCCTGATGTCATAGAATGATTTTGGTCGTGTCCCTGTGGGTGCCACCATGCCCTGATCATGCCTTTTCTTCTTTATGGGACAATTTGAGGCATATTAGTGATAGCTCTTCTTTGAAAGTCTAGAAGTTTAGAAGTGAATCTCTCCAGTCTTTGGCTTTTCTTTCCTGGGGACACTTTATTACTGCTTCAGTCTTACTGCTTGTTACGGGTCTGCTAAAGTTGTTTATACCCTCTTGATTTATCTTAGGTAGATTGTATGTATTTGGGAATTTATTCTTTTCTTCTAAATTTTGTACTTTGGGGAAATAAAGTATTCCCTAACAATCCTCTGGATTTCACTGGTATCTGTTGTCCCCTTTGTCCCTGCTAATTTTGTTAGTTTAGTCTTCTTTCTCATCTTGGTTAGTTTGGCTAAGTGTTTTTCAGTCTTTAGTTTCTCAAAGAACCAGCTCTTGGTTCTTTGTATATATATTTACAAAGATTGTATATATTTCCTTTTTAATTTTAATTTCATTGATTACTGTCCTGATCCTGATCTTTATATTATTATTATTATTTTGCTGTCTACTGCTTTTAGATTTTACTTGTTCTTCTTTTTCTAATACTTTGATGTAAATCATTAACTTATTTGAGATCTCTGAATTATTTTCATGGAAGCACTCAGAGCTGTAAACTTTTTTTAAGACTGAGTTACCTGTGTCCTAAAAGTGATGATACATTTGCTTTCATTTTCATTTACTTCTAGGAATTTAAAAAATTTCCTCCCTGGTTTCTTCAGTGATCAATCATTCAGGGATGTTTTGTTCAGTCTTCAAATTATTTGTATGATTTCTGTACTTTTTCTTGCTGTTGATTTCTAAATTTATCCCACTGTGATAGGATAAACCATAATAAATTATTTCACTGTTTTGTGTTTGTTAAAACTGATGGTATGGCCTAACATATAATCTATTTTAGAGACAGTTCCATTGCTTACTAAGAATAAAAGGACTGTGTATTCTTAGAAGAATGGATATGTTGCATGGAATCGTTTATAGAAGCAGGTGTGCTCACCCTGTGCCTGAGGAGAGCAATGAATGCAACTCAACACAAAATTGTAAACTTACTTAAAATTTGAGATTTAAGAAAAATCCAATTGTGCAGGTCTTGAGTATGAACCTTGTGGATGATATGTTGCAGTGTCAAAAGGTTGCATGTGCTGATGTATAGACAATCTTTTAAGTCCATTTGATCCATGGTGTAGTTTAGTACTGAAGTTTCTTTATTGATTCTTTGATCCTGGATCACCTGTCTGTTGGTAAAAGTTGAGGACCTATCTGCCCCTTTATGTCCAATAGTGTTTTATGAAATTATGAGCCCTAGTGCTTGGTGCATATGTATTTTTAATTACTCTGTCTTTTTGATGGATTATATTCTTAATTAATATGCTTTGGCTTTCTTTATCTCTCATGACTAATTTTACCTGTTATCAGAATGCTGGCTGAATGTTGATTTAAGTCTGTCAGGTTCATAAAACTATGCCAGCGTGTTTTCAGGTTTCACTTTCTGTGAATCAGCTTTCGTCCTTTCACTCTCAGACTGGGCATGCCCTCACTTTTAAGATACAATTCTTGGAGATATAGATATTTGGATCATGGAAAGTTTTTTTGTTTTTGTTCTTTATAACTTAAAAAAAAATTACTTTTTATTTACTTAGTTAATGTGTATGAGTATTATGCTTGCATGTATGGAAGTGTACCCGTGTTGGGCAGTGCCAGTGGAAGTCAGATGAGAGTGTCAGGTCCCCTGGAACTGGAGTTATGGATGGTTGTTAGCAGCCATGAGATGCTGGAATTCAAAACTGTGTCTTCTGCAAGAGCAGCCAGTGATCCCAACTGCTGAACCATCTCTCCAGCCCCTGGATCTTATTTGTTTAATCCAGTCAGCTAGTTTACATCTTTTAATTGAGAATTAAGACCATTTATATTTGGGATTATTGGGAGCAGTTGGCTGATTTCTATAATTTTGTTGGTTTGTTTTTCTGTTCTGTTTGATTCTTATTTCTTCATAGTTAGAGGTTTGCTGATTTATTGAATTGAATATGATGGACTCTAGTTTGCCTTTGTTTGTCTATTTCTCATGAAATTTATTCTTTCCTGTACGCAAATGATTTAAACTGTCTTTCTTCCTCCTCTGTGTTTATGATTCTTTTAAGTATCATTGAAGCTTTTTAAAATTGTTCTGTTCCCAGGCAGCATTGAAAAAATAAAAAGTTACTATGCGAGTCAATTAAATTATTTATTTTATTTTTTTTTCTTCTGGATTGACTGGTGTTTGCTCTCCTCAAATGGTCCTTTCCGACTTTCATTTTCCCTGGAAAAGTTTATTCTTTAAGAAATCATATGTGGGTGTCAGTGGCTCTGCTCACCTGCATAGTGTCTCCCTTAGGCTGCAATCCAATCACAGCTGGATGGGGTGCGCACAGGCCTGAGCCAGCTCCACAATGCACTGAATGATGTCAAGGATATCCAGCAGTCACTGGCTGATGTCAGCAAGGACTGGAGGCAGAGCATCAACACCATTGAGAGTCTTAAAGATGTGAAGGATGCAGTAGTGCAGCACAGCCAGCTGGCCGCAGCTGTGGAAAACCTCAAGAACATATTCTCTGGTGAGTGGCAGAAAGCAGAGGAAGTGGGGGAGGATGGGAAACTGGGGGAAAGGCTTGGTGGCTACCACAACACTCACAGTGGTACCTCCTCCATGCATACTTGCTTTTCCTTCAAATACTAGGAACTCTGAGTAGTGTAGAGGCAGGCCAGCATTTCTTTGGAGTATACTTTTTAGGTCTGTCCTGGAATACATGGTAAGCTTGAATCTGCTTCTCCAGCCAGCTTCTCTGTTTGAACATGAATGGAAATGATCAGTTGAGCAACTGAGGGCCAATGGAGAACATGCAATACTGTGTCAGAGCATGCGCAAAGTGAACTGCAGAGCCAGTGCTGTTGGCTGTGAACTGTGTTTAGGAGTCTGCTATCCAAGAGTTAAGAGACGGCAGCACACGTACTTTGGAGGGGCAACACCTGGGAAAGCAGCTGAGTGGGATGAGGGGCAACCCCGAGGCACAGGGGCCAGAGCAGCAGTTCCCAAGCTGGGGCAAGCGTGGTGCAAGAGTCAGAAGGACAGGACAGAGCAGGGCAGGCTTCCCAAGTGTGACAAGCAGAACTGGGAGAGACCTGAGGAAGAGACAGAAGACTGACTCCCTCAGAGCCATCCCTGAGTGTAGAATCACAGCTCACCCCTGGACAGTGTCCTCTGTCTCCAGTCATGCACCCTCTTCAGTACCTAGAAAAGCTTGAGAAACATTGGTGTAGTGTATTCTCTAGATGTTTGGCCCATTCATTAGTGGCATGCCTGGTATGGGGCTTCTCTTTACAGGGAGCTTGTTTGTTTTTAACCAGTGATTGAGTTTCTTGCTCTGGGATCTGTTCAGGTTTCTGTTTGTGATTGAGTTTGGAGATGTTTGGTTTCTAGGAACTTGATCTATGGTGCCTACTTTCTTGGTATTCAGTTTTTTTGTTCCTTTTTCTTTTTTCTGAAGAATCAGTAGTATTGTTTCCACTTTCTGATTTTTATTAATTAGAATCTTATTTCCTTTTAGTCCATTTAAGCTAAAGGTTTGCCAGTTTCCTTGATTATTTTTCAAAGGACCAAATTTTCTCTATTGATTTTTATTTTCTGCTATTCTAATTTCTGTTTATTTCTCCCTGTCTAGCTTTGGGTTTAGTTTCTTCTTTTTTATGGCTCCTAAAGTTGGGAAGTTGGGCTGTTGATTTGGAATCTTTCTTCCTAATGGAAAGAGCTCTAGAAATATATTTTCCATTGGTTCATTGCTGTGCTGCGTCCTGTAAGTTTCGGAGGGTTTTCCAAGTACTTTTCAGTTTCCTTTATGTTTCTTATTTGCTCTATCAATTCAAAACACTGTTTGAGTTCCACAAAACTTGTGGATTGTTCAGTTTGCCTTCTGTTGCTGATTTCTAATGTCATCTATTAGAGAAGCTACTTTATACCTCTATCTTTTTTTAGAAAAAAAAATCTACTCATTGTGGTGGTGCATGCCTTTAGTTCCTGCAGTCAGGAGGCACAGGCAGGTGGATCTCTGTGAGATTGAGGCCAGCTTTGTCTATGTAGGGAGTTACAGGCCAGCTGGGGCTACTGAGAAACCCTGTCTCAAAACAAACAAAGATCTACTGAACTGGATGTGGTGGCACACACTTTTAATCTCAGCACTCAGGAGGCAGAGGCAGGGAGGTCTCTATGAGTTCAAGGCCACCCTAGTCTACATAGTGAGTTTCAGGTCAGCTGGGAGCTACAGGAAGACCCTTTCCCAAAAATAAATAAATAAAAATTTTTAAAAATCTACTGAGACTCAATTTATAACCTAAATACAGTCCATCTGGAGACTACCACTGTGCACTTAAGAAAAATGCATATGTCAGTTCAGTTGTTACATCTTTAGACACCTTTGTTTATTCTATTGCTTAGATCCTGTGTTTCTTCACATACCTTCTGCATATTTTGATTGTTCATGAGAGGAAATACTGATATCTCCAGTAATCATCACAGAAATGTCTGTCTTTCCCTTTGGTTCTGTCAGGGTTTGCTTCATAATTTCTGATAGTCTGCAGAGATGCAGAAATGTCAATAATTGTTATATAATCATGTTACTCTTCCATCTTGCTGACAGATATATAACATCCTTCTGTTTTATTTGAAGCTGTTTTGTCTCATATTTGTACGTCCCCTGCTCTATTTGGTGGTTATTTGCATGAAGTATCTTTCTAATCTTTAACTTTTAGCCTATTTGTGTCTTTGGCTCTAAGGTTAGTCTCTTGTGGATGTACATGGTTGAATCTTTTTTTAAAATCCATTCTGCCATCATTTTGATTGGAGAATTTAGTCTGCTTATACCTACAGTGATAACGAATAAGGAAGGGTTACTGTTGTTCTCCATGTGTTGTGTAACTTTTTTGTCCCTCATCTTCTACATATTCGATACCATAGCTTTTTTTTTTTTTTTTAGTTTTTTTCCCAGTGAAACACTTAAATTTCCCCTTTTTCCTTTTTCCTTTGTGTATTCTTTAGCTATTTTCTTGGTGATTATCCTGGAGATTACATTTAACATCTTAAGACTGTATCGCTCTATTTTTTTAATTTATTATTTTTATTTTAGGTGTATGGATGTTTTGCCTGCATATATGTAAGTGTACCATGTGTGTACAATGCCCACAGAGGCCAGAAGAGGGTGTCAGATCCCCTGGAACTGGTTATGGACAGTTGTTAGCTGCCATGTGGGTGCTGGGAATTGAACCTGGGTCCTCTGGAAGAAGTTCAAGTATTCTTACTGAGCCATGTTTCTAGCCTCTGATTATATCACTCTAGGTTGAATTCATATTAGCTTAAAATTCAGTAACATGTAAAAACTGTTTCTATACAACTCCATTTCCCCCTTTTCAGTTTCTTCTTTATGCATTATGTATGTATAAAACCAAATATTTATAATTATTTTAATTTTATGTATATGAGTATTGCCTGGATGTCTGTAAGTGTACCCATGTCATGCAATGCTCACAGAGGTCAGAAGAAGACATCAGATCCCCTGGAGCTGGAGTTTTGAACAGTTGGTTGTTATCTGTCATGTGGGTGCTGGGAAGCAAATCTGGGTCCTCTGCATGAATAGCCAGTGCTTTTAACTTCCAAGCTACCTCTCCAGTCCCCCTAATATTTTTTTTAATGTATCAGGGTCTTAAATCATAGAAAACAAAATGTTGGTTTAGAAACTGAAGTTAACACATCCGTAGTAGATGTTATACTTGCCTTTGTGTTTACTTTTGTTGAGATTTTTCCCACTTTGTTTTTGTTTGTTGTTTGGTTTATTTATTTTGGAGTGTTTTGTTTTGTTGATGGGTCTCATGTAGCTTAGGCTGGCCTAGAACTTGCTGTTTAGCTAAGATTGATCTTGAGCTCCTGATCTTCCTGCCCGTATCTCCCAAATGCTAGAATTACAGGTATGTGTCACCACTTCTGACAGAATTGTTTTTCATATGATTCCCAAATACTGTCATTTTATAAGTTACTGCCTAGTGTCTTTTCATTTCTTTCACTTCAGTAATCCTAAAGTCAGGTCTAATAGTAAAGATTAATCTGCTTCTGCCTGAGCATGCACAGTGATTTTCTGACATGCCATATATAGAAAGATACTTTTGAATGTCCTTGTGTTTAGCTTCCAAAAGGGTAGAAAGAAACATGGAGAAAGGAAGGTAGCTGCCCTCTTCATCCTCTGGAATTCATGTCAGCAATAGCTGTATCCATTGTGCATCTCTTTGATCAGAAGCATCCATCATTAATCAACATAGATTCTCAATCTGGAACATGGGCTTCTTTTCTAAAGCTCACCCTGGCTCTGGAGATCTGGCATGCACTGCCCTAGGAACAGCACATTGACTTGAACTTGACCACAGTTACCCAATTTCCATCCAGCCTTCCCCCAGAGAGTTGCCAGCGTTTCATAGACTCCAGGGTTTAAAATGGGTTTGCCAGGGCAGCTGTCCACACAGGGAGATGGATGCCAGACACTTCCTGTTTTATCTGCTGTCACTGCTGACCATACACACAGCCTTTATGTGTTTTTACTATGCCAACTTGTACCTTCCCCTAGTGCCTGAAATCGTGAGGGAGACCCAAGACCTGATTGAGCAGGGGGCCCTCCTGCAGGCGCACCGGAAGCTAATGGACCTGGAGTGCTCTCGGGATGGGCTGATGTGTGAGCAGTACCGCATGGACAGTGGGAATACACGGGACATGACCCTCATCCATGGCTACTTTGGTAGCACACAGGGACTCTCTGATGAGCTGGCCAAGCAGCTGTGGATGGTACTGCAGAGATCACTGGTCACCGTCCGCCGGGATCCAACCTTGCTGGTATCCGTGGTCAGGATCATTGAAAGGGAAGAAAAAATTGACAGACGGATACTTGATCGAAAAAAGCAAACAGGGTTTGTTCCTCCTGGGAGGCCCAAAAACTGGAAGGAAAAAATGTTTGCCATCTTGGACAGAACTGTGACAACTAGAATTGAGGGCACACAGGCAGACACCAGAGAATCTGACAAGATGTGGCTTGTGCGCCATCTGGAGATCATCAGGAAGTATGTTCTGGATGATCTCATCATTGCCAAGAACCTGATGGTCCAGTGCTTCCCTCCTCATTATGAGATCTTTAAGAACCTCCTGAGCATGTACCACCAGGCCTTGAGCACGCGGATGCAGGACCTCGCATCAGAGGATCTTGAGGCCAATGAGATCGTGAGCCTCTTAACATGGGTCCTAAATACCTACACCAGGTAGAACTGCTTTCATGCCTTATTTGTTCCTTTACCTAGAAACCCCTAAAATCATGTTAGCAGTTTGCAAACTGCCTCATATGTTTCATTCTGGGCAGGCAGTCATTACCCATGGTTTTTTCTGGCTTGTGAAGATCTTTCTGTTGTTCATGTCAGGGAGTTATTGAGGAAGACCCAGCCTCTCTGGGTGCAACTGTGTGTGCTCTGCTCTGTGCTCTCTGCCTTCTGCAGGGTGGTATTGTTTTCTGTGTTTACCGCATGCATTGTTGCTTCCTCACAGTGGTTTCCCGAGGCAACTGCAACATTTTATAGATGGGAGAATGTGACCAGAGGTTCAGGACTTGCTCAGAGTCACCAGGCTGGTAAAGAGATCACTAGATTTTGTTTTTTCCTCACTAGTACACTGCAGCAGTTAATCACATCTATCCACAATCTTAGTGATTCATACCTGTGATTCCTGCACCCAAGAAACTGAGGTGGAAGGGTGGCTTAAACCCAGTCTGAGTAAAATAGAAGACCCATCTTGTAAATAAATAGCAACAAGTAAGTGTAGTTCTAGAGAAATCAGTTCCTCTTGCATTTCAGCTTGAGATTGCTACTTCATGTGAAGGAGTATAAGCCACTTTGTGAACAGAGTAGTAGGAGACAGTCTTTGAAAACCAATCCACAGGAAGCTATTGTGAAATGCTTTAGATTAGGTGACTCAAGTGGCGATTCATTTTAACTTTGCATGTTTGTTTTGTTTTTTAATGTGTATGAGAATGTATTGCCTGCATGTATGTAGGTGTACCCATGTCATGCAATGCCCATGGAGGTCAGAAGAGGGTGTCAGATTCCCCTGGAACTAGAGTTAATAGACTGTTGTTAGCTGCCATGTACTGAGTTCTTGGAATCGAATCTGGGTGCTCTGCAAGAGCAGACAGTGCTCTTAACCACTGAACCATGTCTCCAGTCTCAATTTTGCATGGTTGTGAGGATAGAAAACGATATTAAGTAATATACTGAAATTTCTTTATAAACAGTGAGGTGTATTTTTGTTGTTTTTATTGATAACTGCATATAGTAGAGTGTTACTGTTTCTCAATACAGAAAAATGTGAAGAGAATGAAAATGTCAGGTGTGGTTGATGATCATTGTTTGGTATCTTTACCATGCGCAGGCCTAGACCTTGTGTGTTTACTAATGTCTTGAGGTCAGAATGATCTTCATTATCTCATTCTGTAGCCTTTTACTATGCATAGCCTAGACCTCAGTGTGTCATATGTGAACAGACCCATGAGGCCTCAGGTAGTACTATCATCATCTCCACTTGGTAGATAAGGAATCTGTGGTACAGAGGGGAGAATGTATTCCACTTCTCACAGCTAGTGACTGGGAGGAGTATTCAAAGCTGGAGCCTGGTCCCTCCCATCTATCCACTGGACTATGGGATGTGTGTTTATGGGATTTGCACAGTTCTTGGGCTTGGTTTTTCTCTTATGCTCTGCTGAGAGCATCTTTGGTTCTTGAGAGTTCTCTTCATGTTAATCACATGTATTTTATTTCACTTAACTCTGAACTCTGATGAAGTTGAGCCATTTTTTTCTCTGTAAACACATAGGGCATTGAAGTTTGGGTGTAAAAATAACTGAGATTAAATAAGTAGTCTTTTAGTATTTCTAGATTTTTTAAAAATTATTTTTATTTAGAAAAATTATTAAACTTTTATTTTCCCCTTTGGTTTTTTTGAGACAGGGTCTCTCTATAGCCCTAGCTGGCCTGAAACTCAGTATGTAGACTAGGCTGTCCTTGAACTCACAGAGATCTTCCTACCTCTGCCTCCCGAGTGCTTGGATTAAAGGTGTATGTCACCACACCTGACTAAAATTTTTAAATTTTCATGGGTATGAATATTTTGCCTATATGTATGTAAGTATGCCCATGCCAGCAATGCCTGCAAAGGCCGGAAGAGGTTGTTAGAGCCCCTGGAACTGAAGTTATGTACAACTGTTAGCTGCCATCTGGGTGCTGGGAACCAAACTTGAGTCCTCTCCAGGAGCAGTTTGTGCTCTTAACCTCTGAGCCAACTCTCCAGCCCTTATGTTTACAGATTTTTATGTAGTTCTTTTTCATGCAGAAAGATCTTGAATTTCTTCTCACTGTTAATAATATTGTTTAGTGTTATTCTAAATACATGTGTAAGAATGTAGTGTAAGACATGTTGGTTTTCTGAGTGACAGTCCTAGACATTTGTGAACCCAACTGTGTACACAAATACATTTTCTCTGAAACTTAGCATGCATTCCCTGCTTTCTGCACAGTAGAATGAATGTACCCTTGCTTTCCTTGTATATGTGTGTTTCTTTCAGTAATATGTACTCCTTGCCCTAGTCTGTCCCCTCCTGCGTTGATGCATATTAGTTACAGTGGCCATGTTCCAGATGACAGTGCTGACTCATAACAAACTGTGACCATTTGGTACTTTGTGTTTGCCAAGCCCGGGTCTCAGCTCTAGAGACATAGTAAGTTGGATAGACAGACCTCACTTTTGTAGACTCATTCCTGCATTTGAGTCCTAGCTCCCTGTGCAACTGACACAGCACGACAAGGCCAAAGAGTGATGACATAAGTGGCTGCACCGCCAGCGAGGTGACATGGAAGGTGTCTCAAGTCCCTTGACCTTTCATACTGTGCTCTCCTTGAAGCCTTCTGCCCTTCTTGACTTGTGGAGTTGCAGAATATGCCAAGATTGAGGTCTCTAGGATAGTGCATTTGCATGTCAGGTCAGAAATGTAGACTTAAGGGAGAATGCTCTGAGTGCCCCTTGTGGTTTGCCATTCACATCTGCTTTTCACTGCAGTGCAGAGATGATGGGGAATGTGGAACTGGCCCCAGAAGTGGAGGTCAGTGCTCTGGACCCGCTTCTCTCTCCAAACGTGATCTCTGAGCTGCTTGACACATACATGTCAACACTCACAGTGAGTAGAACTGGGCAGTAGTCCCAGAAACCACCGTGGTAGTTGTCTGTAATGTGATGAGACACTTGTGCCAACCCTCTTCAATGGCCCAGTTGTTTCCCTGAGTCTTAGCATATCTGTTTCCATTTAAAGGAGGGACCTGACTCTGCCTGGGTAGGGGCTCATTGAGGTTTGCATTTCATAGACATGTGAACCTCCTCTGCTGGGAGAGCCAGTCTAGGCTGCCCATTAGGCTGTCAAGATCTTGTCTCTAAGCCCTGTAATGGCAGTCCGGGCCACATTACCACTGTGTCCTAGTGCAAGGTAACAATTTGGGGACCAAGAGGGCAGTCTTGACAGCAGCTTTATAATCACTAGGTAGTTTCAGTAAGATGGAAGGTGCAGCAAGATGGCACCTAAACCAGTGCTGAGGGTTCCTGGGGGCTGGAGAGCTGTCCTCTGCTATGACCTGAGGTGACTGGGCTGTCAAGTCTGCTCTCTGATAGCCTGGAACTGGTTGGCCAAATAATGGACATCTAGTCTTGTCTTCTAGCATGGTGTTTATACATAGGCCTCTTGATCCACTTCCTTCTTCATCTGTAGGTTGGGTTTTGGTCGTCCACAGACACAGAAACTGGTGTGGCACTACATACCAGTGGATTGTATGAAGTGCCGGCTATGGCAGGCTTCATGCTTGGGAGCAGGGATTGTTGTGATAAGGTGTGTCTGGTCTGTGAAGCTGCAACTGCTGCAGGTGGAGTATTAGATGTAACTCAGAGCCTGTTCTTCCCTTTTCCATGATGCCAAACTCCTAGTCCAACATCATTGCCTGGCTACGGAAAGCACTGGAAACAGACAAGAAAGACTGGAGCAAAGAGACGGAGCCTGAGGCAGACCAAGATGGCTACTACCAGACTACACTCCCTGCCATTGTGTTCCAGGTACAAGCCCTGGATTTGAAAGTCCCATTTCCTATGTAGTTAATAGGATTGGTTTCGTAGACAGGAAATACCTGAGTCTTCACACTGTGGTAAAGATGTCAAGAGCAACCTCTCCCATTGCTGTCTGCTTTTTGGCACTAAACAAACTAAGGCTCGGAATCCTTCTCACCCACTTGTTGTTCAGGGTCACTTTAGTTTTTTTCTTTATAATTTTATTCTTTTTATTTTATGTCCATGAGTGTATTTCCTGCATGCACGTGACTGCATCCGTGTCATGTAGTGCCCATGGAGGTCAGAAGAGGGTGTCAGATCCCCTGGAATTGGAGTTATGGACAGTCATTAGCCTCCATGTGGGTGCTGGGATTCAAACCCCAGTCCTCTGCAAGAGCAGTCAGTGCTGTAACCGCTAACCCATCTCTCCAGCCCCCACCACTGTAGATTTTCCAGAAGAGCTTTTGGGGTCTGAACTGACAGCTCGCTAGCTAAATGTTGGTTGTGTGTGTTGCTTCTGTTTTGAGTTTGCTTCTTTGTGTCCCTTACTGTGGTAAGTGGCCAAGACTTGTCTTCAGAATGCCGCATAATTGAGTTTAATCTGTGGATTTGGGGGGAATCATTATAGTGTTTTAAAGGTACCTTCTTGTCACTAGTTGACACTAGTCACAGTGCTGGATGCTGGCCCATGTCCATTCTTACCATTAGTTCACTCTTTGGCCTGCCCCCTGCTCTACCCTCATGTCCCCCTCTGCTTTGTTTGTTCTACATGGTGTTACTGGGATAGGAGTGGCTACAGGTTTTTGCACCCCCAGCAAGGAGGAGTAAGGGTTGGTGGTATGTCTCAGTGATGGGGACCCTCATCTCCTGTTTGCTACTGTAGAGATAACACCCAGTACATCCTGGGAGCACTCTAGTGCCTTGTGCTTCTCTGTCTCTTGGAACACCTCCCCCTTTCTCATTGTTAGAAATTCACATTTCAAAGTATTTGAAAGTAGGTGAATTTGAGTTGCTTTGAACAGGCTTCTCTAATCCAGCTCAGTCCCTGGCATCCACATGACTAGCATCACCATCCTCCAAGGCCCTACGTCCTGTCAACCCTCTCGTCACACCTTAGTATCTCATGAATACAGTGAGAGGTTCAATACTTCTCTGGTAGAATCCATTCTACAGATAACTAGGAAATTATGTTGTGGGTTTTAATAACTTCTCTGTTTTTCAAGCAGTTTCATTGTTTTTTTTTTTCTGAATTTGGGACTGTCCCACTGCTAGTTGGAGTTTTATTAATGAAGAACATTATTCTACACTCTTGTAATATTATTTCAGAATTCTTAAGTTTTCCAATTTTTAGATGTTTGAACAAAATCTTCAAGTTGCTGCTCAGATAAGTGAAGATTTGAAAACAAAGGTACTGGTTTTGTGTCTCCAGCAAATGAATTCTTTTCTAAGTAGGTAAGTATTTTTGGCCAGTGCTGAAACTTATAAGTTATATGCTTTTTAAATTTTAAAGTAAAATTTGTTGATACTAGTGTGTTGTTATCAAAAGATTTGTCCCCTTTTGTTATTCAGAAGTACAAAAAGTGGAATAGATCTCATGAGGGTGCCCTAGACAGATGGGTTCATGAGATACCATGTCCCAGTGGGCCCCTCTCTGAATTGTTCATGGTAAAGATTTTTAGACCTTGACAGAAGAAAAAGAATACCTTGAAATCTGTTCTCTCATCTTCCTGGCTTCTTTTCCTTTCCTCTGGGTACCCCTCTGTGCCTCCCTTCTGTCTCTCTGCTGCTCAGATATTGTGGCTACTCATGTCCCATATTCTCTGCTATAACAACAGTGACTCCAGCCACACAATGGGCACATAACAGCTTGTGTCAGAGTTCACAGCCTCAGCTGTTAGGTTGGCAGACCCATCTGATTATAGTCTTTAGTGTTCTTAGGTCTCTGGGGCACAAGGGTTGCCCCTTCCTCTCTACAAGTAGCCATTCCAGAGGCTGCTGTAGATCTCTGTTTACCAGTGTATGTCTTCAACATTGTAGTTTAGTGGTCATATATCTGTCCTGCTCTGGCCCCTTCCTCAGAACCCTATCTGCTACCTGCCTATGGGGTTACAATCTGACTCCCCTCAGTACACCCACAGGATTACAGCTGACTCCCCTTAGTCCACCGAGAGGATCACAGCTAAGTCCTAGCAGTCTACCCACAGTACTATATCTGTTGCCCTCAGTCCACCTGCAGTTACAACTGAGTCCCTTCAGTTTACTCAAGGGATTACTTCCAAAGTCCCTAAGGCTGTCCATCCTCAAGGTCACTGCCAAGTCAATCATATCACTTTTGAGGTGGCGGTGGGGTCTTCTGTGAAGAGGATTTTTCCCTGGTTGATCTGGAACCACACTTGAACAAAGTGAGAATAAATGCATAGTTCTTCCCCTTAAATTGCCAATTTTAGATTAACATGTAAAAAACTGTATATAGAGCATTCACAGAGCTGCTGCTCTGCTCTAGTATGTGTGAAAAATCCTTTCAAAAATAAGGTGTGACACCCTAGGTATTTGTTTTCCTGCTATTCAAGAATCAAGTTATTTCCTTTTTAAATATTTTATTTATTCTTTTTATTTTATGTGTATGAGTGTATTCCCTGCAAGTCTGTAAGTGCAGCCATGTCCTGCAGTGCCCTCAGAGGTCAGAAGAGGGCATTGGATCCTCTGGAACTGGAGTTAGGGACAGTTGTTAGCTGCCGTGTGGGTGCTGGGAACCGAACCTGAGTCTTCTGCAAGAGCATCCAGTGCCCTTCCAGCCACAAGAAGTTATTTCTAGTTTCATTTCTTCGAAGAGTTTTGGAGAGACATCAGTGTTTTGTTGGTTTTGGTCTTTTTTGAGACAAAGTCTCCTTCCTGTAGTCCCAGCTCACCTGGAACTTGCTATGTAGACCAGGCTGGTCTAAATCTCTTAGAGATCCGCCTGCCTCTGCCTCCAGAGTGTTAGGATTAAAGGCTTGTGCCAATATGCCCACTTGACATCAGTGTTTGAAAATGTTCCTTACATTGTTGTGAGTTTTCTATAAAAGATTTTTATTTTTTATTATTATTCTGGGGGTGGGTTTGTGCTACAGTATATATGAGGAAGTCGGAGGACAACTTTCTCGAGTTGGTTCTCCTACTTTTATGTGGGTTCCAGGGATTAAACTCAGTCACCAGACTTGTATGGGGAGCACCTTTATGCACTGAGCCATCTCTTTGGCCCTGTTGTGAGTTTGTTTGGTGAACTGTTCATGAGATAAAATGAAGGGATGCTTTTCTAGTTATAGTTACATGTTTAGAATATCTTCATATCAGAATACCAAACTATATTTCAAAGCCTGGTATGAAATTAATATTTAATATTCATTTAAAATAACTGATTCTTTTACCATTAGTATGGACTATCTGAAAGTATGTTTATAATCTAAAGGTGGTGATGTGAGTTCCTGGTGGACAGTGGAGCTATCTGTGTGATTCCCTGTGCTAACACTGTTGATGTGGTTCTAGATATAAAGATGAAGCCCAGCTGTATAAGGAAGACCACCTGAGAAACCGGCAGCACCCACACTGCTACGTGCAGTACATGATTGCCATCATCAACAACTGCCAGACCTTCAAGTAAGTGGTATGCTGGAAGGAGAGGGACAGAGGTGTGCAGGCATGCACCTGAGCCCAGGATGTTCTCTTGCAGAGAATCCATTGTCAGTTTGAAAAGAAAGTACCTAAAAACAGAAGCAGAGGAGAGTCTGTGTCTGAGCCAGCCAACCATGGATGGGATTCTAGATGCTATTGCTAAGGAGGGCTGTGGCAGCCTGCTGGAGGAAGTCTTCCTGGATCTAGAGGTGAGATTGGCTCCTTCACTCCTGGGGCTAAAGCACAGAGGGTCTTATACTGCTCTTCAGGCTACACTGTCAGGTGCCCTGTGTAGACGCTGTACATAAGTTGCCTTTGCATCTGTATTAAGCCACAGTCAGAGAGCCTCTAACTGAATTGTATGATGCAGGAGCCTTCCTAGACATATTTCCTTAGAGTCTCCCAGGAAATATTAGGCATCTCAAACTGGGGGCACGTTACATGATAGGTCAAGGATGTGGAAACTCATTATAAAGAACATACACGTTACATAACTCAGCTTCACATTAGAATTGATTTTCAGCACACATGTACACAGAATCACCAGTAAAACAAATTTCACTTGTACTGAAGGCATAATGTGCCCTAAACAAGGAGGGTCTACTTATGACTACTCATACCATCATATTTAAATGCCTTAGCAGAAAGCAGCATTATTTAAAAACTAAGACAGTGATCATCTCAAGAGTTCTGCTGCAAAGGAAGGATAATTTTTATCATGCCTTTCTTATGAAGAGTAGAAATATACTGACAGGTGTCCAAGACCAAAGAGGAATAGTATCTGGAGCTTTCTCAGAAATGCTTTAGAGGGCTGGGGAGATAGCTCAGTGGGTAAAAGTGCCTCAGAAGCATGAAGACCTGAGTTCAAATCCCCAGTGCCCATGTAAAAAGTTGACTATGGCCAACTCAGTAACCTGAGTACTTTGGGGAGCAAAGACAGGATAATTGGGACTTGCTGCCAACCAGTGTAGCCAAAATGGTGAGCTGCAGGTCAGTGAGAGACCATGTCTTAAGGGAATAAAGTAGAGTATAATAGAGCAGGATACTTAACATCCTCCTCTGCGCAGGCACACTCACACACACCACACACACATACATCACACACACTCACACATACACCACATACACATACACACACATACACCACACATATACCACACACATATATACCACACTCACACATACACCATACATATACCACACACACACACACATACGTATACCACACACACCAGTTTAGATAAAAAGAGCATCTGTCTTTGGGATTATTTCAAACTAATATAGGGACATGATACAAAAATAGACAAAAGGGGGCTAGAGGGATGGCTCAGTGGTTAAGAGCACGGAATGCTCTTGCAGAGGACTCGGGTTCAATTCTCAGCACCCACATGGTAGCTAACAACTGTCTGTAATTCCCATTCCAGGGGAATCCAACAGCCTCTTCTGACGTCCAAGGACATTGCATGACACAAGTGCATTTACATACATGCATGCAATACACTCATACACATAAAATAAAATGATAAATTCTTAAAAATAGACAAATGGGACAAATGACTGTCACACACACACAAAAAAACACCCCCGCAACTACCAGTGTCTAAATATCACCAGAGAAACATAAAATGAGACTTCTATGAGCTATTGCTTAGCCTGGTGCCAGGGATTGAAAACACTGATCCCACCTGGTGGAGGAGTGAGGTGCTTGCTTTGGTTCTGTGTAGAGCTGGCTCTGCAGTTTTTGGAGTGCTATTTGGTAGTATTTATTAAAGTTTTAATTTATATAGTTTTAACTCAGGAATTCTGCCTTAAAGAATTTCACCTGCAAAATATACTTATTTACTGTAACATTTTTTGTAATAAAAAATGTGAAAAGTATAAATTAGTGTCAGAGAATTGGGTTAATTATGAAGTAACCATATAATAAACATATATAATCATTAAAGGTAAAATGTATACTGTACCAGTATTTACATATCTAACCTCTCATTTGTGATGCTGTTTACAAAAGTTGTATACAATATAAATCTCCTATATTTAAAGTACAAATTTGCAGAGTACATAAAAGTAGAACTTTTATGCTTAGTGTATCACTGCAACAATCAGAACATCTTTGTGCTCCTGGATGGATGTGATGGGGTGTTGTGCCATGCAAGTTTTTCTGTGATCACTTTGTGCTTTTCAGCAACATCTGAATGAACTGATGACCAAGAAGTGGTTATCAGGGTCAAATGCTGTGGACATCATCTGTGTCACTGTAGAAGACTATTTCAATGATTTTGCCAAAATTAAAAAGCCATATAAAAAGGTAAGCACATGGGTTGTAGCACACTAGAGCCTACCTCCCATCTGGTTTAGAATTCAGTGTCAAGTCAGCTCACTGCTTATAATCACTGTTGCCAAAGGAAGAAGGGAGTGCCGATGTTCATGTCTAGAGAAGGTGAGGTGGAGGGCTTGGGTAAAAATTGTAGTGTTCAGTTCTGACCCCTGCTGAATCTGCACTAGCCTCCACTGATGACGGGGGAGAAAACATGCTACAGACTCAAGATCCCTGCAAGTACAGAGATCAGTTCCGTAGTTCCCCCATGGGCCCTTAGCAGCACCAATAACCCCTTCAAGAGGGGAAGGTTGAAGGCTATGAGGATGGCAGCAAACCGAACACCTCAGACCTCTAGTATGTACCTTGGGTTGCCTTTCCCCACCTGCCTAACATCAGAGGAAGGTTTCTGTCTGGTCAGTGAGACCCTGGGAGTCAACTGCAAACAAGGGTAGCTGTGTCATTTCACCTGCTGCCTGGTCCCTGCAGAACCCGACACAGCTTTCTGCCCAGCCATGGAGGTCTTCTCCAAGGCTGTTGATTTCTTGTATACCTCCATTGCTGCTGTCACTGACAGTGCTGCTTTTAGAGCTGTGCTCCCTAGCTGTTGGTGTTTATGGATCGATTTTCTATCCAGCACTGTGTTCCCAGCCAGTTTCTGTTCCCTTTTGAGAGCTTGATCATTTTGAAAGTTTGTATGTAGATGGTGGCTGCATCTGTAAATTATCTGTGTGCCATTCCCATCTCTGGTTTATACTTGCTGTTATTTTACACAAGATAACAAAGAATGTCTGCAAATACAAACCTTTGTGTTGAACAAAACAAATGACCACCCTGTGTCCTCAGTGTTATTGGCTTCTCATGTTGCTTCCCAACATTTGACATAAGCAAAAGAGCAAAGAAGGAGGGAGAAAAAAAAAAAGTGCTTTAGTTGAGCATAATGGCGTATGCTTTCTAAATGGACTGTAAGCAACAAGGGATCACGAATTGTGTGCGGGCCCCTTCTTGACCCTGTGTGCATGCTGTGCTGTAGACAGGCCCATCATAACTCCTTCTACTATGCACTGCTAGGAGAATTAAAAGTTTATGGTTAAATTGAGGTGTGCTTAATTGGCTTAATCACTTTAAAATCCCACCAGTTATATGGCCCAGTATGGTAATACACTTATAATCTAGAGGCTGAGACAGGAAGATTGCTGTGGGATTTTTGAGGCCAGGATGGACTACATAGCAAAACCATGTATCAGCAGAGGCAGGGAAAACCTCCCATCATCTGTCTAGATGGAAATAGGATGTGCACAAGCATGTTTGCAGGTCATCCTAGGTTTGAAGAGGGTGTCATGTTTGCCAGCACTGGGCAGCCTACAGCTAACTACATGTTTCTCCACAGAGGATGACAGCTGAGGCACACAGGCGTGTGGTAGTAGAGTACCTTCGGGCTGTCATGCAGAAGCGTATCTCCTTTCGCAATGCTGAAGAGCGCAAGGAGGGTGCTGAGAAGATGGTCAGGGAGGCCGAGCAGCTCCGCTTCCTGTTCCGGAAGCTGGCATCTGTGAGTTGGGGAGCATGGGCTGAGCTCTGGGATGGTGGGTGTTGGAATGCAGAGTTGCATTGTCCTGTGGCTTGCCTTTGGTTTCTAGGCCTGGGACGTTTAGGCTAGTTGATGGATACTAGCAACATCAGGACTCAGCAACAGGTTAGTTTTCTCTGTCAGATGGAGGGGCTGAGTCCAAAGCCTGCCCAGCTTCATAATTAAGAAATAGATTTCCATGGAGACTGGTGCTTTTGAAGGCAGTTTCCAGTCTTTCTGGGAAAGCTCATGGGTGGCTTCATGGAGTGATGCATCCCTTCCTGTCCCTGTACCCTCGTCAGTTTGTTCTCTAAGATTCTTGTTACCACCCAGTAACCTAACTCTGTGACCTAAGTGGGTGTGACTAGGTGCTAGCATCCAGCAAAGCTACTTATGAGATTGGTACCTGTCTCTTGTTTAGAGTGAATCTTGGGGTGTTTACATGGAGGAGCAAGGTACACAGCCTGAAAGGGGTTTGAAGATGCCAGGGTCAAGCTGAGACTCCTGCAGGAGATAGAGTTTAGGGCTCACCTTCACCATGTTCCTGTTTTCCAGGGATTTGGTGAAGATGCAGATGGACACTGTGACACAATTGTTGCAGTGGCAGAGGTTATTAAGCTCACAGACCCTTCTCTGCTCTACCTAGAAGTCTCAACTCTGGTTAGCAAATATCCAGATATCAGGTAAGTGCTGAGCTCTCCATCAGAGCTAGTTGCTCAGCAGATCATTCCTGGTGCCCTTAGGAAGATAAGCTATGAGCAGCAGAAGTCAGGCAGAATATGGTTGCCAGCTGGATATGAAGAGGAAGGTAGCCAGGATCATGGTTGTAAGGGTTCAGCAGGGAGGCATCTGTGTAGCCTTCCATCTGCCCTATCTGATGCTAGAGGAATCTGGCTGAGGCTTGTATACTTTTCTTGAGGCCAAGCCTCTGTGTCTGAGTGAGTGGAGTTTGGAGAGCAAGTATAGCTACAAACTGCAGTTGGTGTTGAGGTATCACAGCTTGGCTGAGTAGAGTAGGGAAAGTTATAGTCGTGAAGTGGCCTGAAAGGTGATCTTAGGAAACTCTCTGGTGCTCTAACGAAGGGAGCTAAAGGGAGCTGATATGCCGTGCACTCAGTGTCCCTCTACTTGCTGTGCTGGCTCCATGCCCCAGTCCCTGCCTTTGTGGCCACCTCCTCTAAGGGTTGAGCATGTCCAAGCTGTCTCATTGCCACGGCTCCATTAAAGGTAGAAAAGTGGAGTCATAACCAGGGTCACCCCTCTCTGGTTAGGCATTCTTGAAACCAAGAACAGCATTTAAAAAGTCCTTTGTATCTGTGGACAGAGAAAAGGTGATAGTGAGGTGAAACTTTAGATTTCTCTCTTCTAAGAAAAGTGAGATGTGGCTGTCAGCACCCTACCCTGTGGGGTCACCTATGGAGATGGGGCTGGGAACCGGGCACAGATGCAGGTTCAGGTTGACTTCTCTTCCACAGAGATGACCACATTGGTGCACTACTGGCAGTGCGAGGTGATGCCAGCCGAGACATGAAGCAGACCATCATGGAGACACTAGAGCAGGGCCCCATGCAAGCAAGCCCCAACTATGTGCCCATCTTCAAGGAGATTGTTGTGCCCAGTCTGAATGTAGCTAAGCTTCTTAAGTAGCATAGCCCTCTATGTGTGTACATCACTCTGTGGCTTCCTATTAGAACCCTAAGAAGCAAGCTTATTAAAGCAAAAATCGCTCTCCAGGTACCCCTATTTGATGTCAGTTCCATATGCCTCTATTCTCTGGCACCACAGTACATGTGGAACCAGGTTCTGTGGTGTGAATACCGGAGTCATGATTCTGTGGATTTTCTTGCCTGTCATGAAAATGCCTTGTGATGGCTTTTCTGTTATGAAACCCTCTTGGTTGCTTTTCACTGTGGAAAGGTGTGTGGTAGGTTCCCCTCAGTCTTCCCAGGTCAGGCCTTGCTTTGCCTGGTAAACATACTTTGGACCTCTGCCACCTGATTAAAGAAAAGGAAAGCCAGGCAGCTTCTCTTTCCCAGTTTCAGGACATTCTTATTGATTGGACATGATATAGCCAAGCCTAGAAGTTGTGGGAGGTCATCGGCTCTCAGCTGACCTATGAATAGTTCTGAGCAGTCTCTGGGGCCAGGCTCTGCCCCGGTCTTTCTGGCTGTTCTAGACCAACTGCTCAGTCCTCTTCATCTGCTAAAACAGCCCCACCCAGGTGGGTAGGGTACCAGCCAGGTCAGTCATACCAGGAGGGTGAGAAGTGCCCTAAGTGTACATTTGGATAAAAATGTATATGAAAATGAGTGGTTGGACTACGAGTCAAGATCTGTGGACCATGCTTATTTGTGATCCAGAGTCCCTCAAATTCTCTTCCTAACTTGCCATCTAGCATCAACTTTCACCTTTAAGCTAATTAAGAGGATTATAACCAGAATCAACAGTGACTCCTGTGTCTTGGGACTCCACAAGGTCTATAGAGGGTACCTGTTCACTTATTACCTGAGGGAGGGGTATTGGCCGAGTTCCCTTGCCCCCAGCTATCCATGCACTAAGATGGTTTCTCCCTGACCCCCATTCTTGTTTCAGAGCCCCATGGATCTAAGTCAAGTAGGAAGTAGAGGACCTGGCATGACCTGTCCTATCCTGTGGCCTTTGTACCACATGACCACTTTTGTGTGTGTAAATCAATCCGTATTTTCTTTCTGGTTTGGAGATGGCAAGGTTGGCAGTATGCATGTATTTCATTATCATATTCTGAGCTGGCCCTTTTTCTAAGTGGAATGAAGTAAAAATTCCTCAGAGGCTTGGAAGAGACTTGGCTTTCTCAGAGGGCCAGCTGGTGTCATGTTGGTTCAGTGTCTACCTGCTCACAATCTGCTCAGTATGCATGACAACTGGCATTTCTTGTCTAATGTGCACTGAGAGTAACAACTACTAGCTGCAGCCCTGTAGTGGCAAAGATTTGTGTGTCCCACTGAGGTGTCTCACTGCAGGTTACTGGTGGTTATTGTCTAGGGTGGACATATACACAATCACAGAATGCTTGTAGAGCTAAGCATTTGGCTGTCTGGCCCTGGAGGTCAACAGAGAATAGATGTAAGCATATTACTGACCATTAGATAATGGGATTGTGGAGGCAGGATTGAGATGTTCTAGAAGTAAGGGGTAGAACTAGGCCCCGCCCTGGTAGGTGGATAGTGTCTATTGTGACACCGAGAGAAGGCCGTGGCCAAACATCTTTGTAGAGGACACTTATGAATAGGTTTGGGTAGGCTAATCCCAGTGAGGAGCTTGTAGCTGCCCATACCAGAAGTTGGTGTCCTTCTGGAACATGTCTGGCTGCCATGTCCTGGGTAGAGAAGTGTATTCAGAGGGAACACTCACAAAGTGTGGGCTTCGTCTTCCATGAAATGAGCTTTCACCCAGTAAAAGGATGTCTTCCAGTTAGCACAGTTCCTTGATTGATGACTGTTCAGTGGATTCCAGAATAAGGAGATTTCCCAGATCACTCTGGGTTATTGATGAGATGAAGAAGCAGCTACCAGATGCTGTTTTATCCTTCTTTCCTCATGTCTGTTGATGCACAGCTCAGGATGAGGCCCCTCTGAAGGAAGAAATAATGGACATCCTGAGCACTTCTGGGCAGAGTGCCCAAGTCAGGCCACCTCAGCTCACTCCCTCACTGTGATGGACTGAATTGTGGTCCCTAAAAACAAAAGGTTGATGTTCTAAGCTTAGGACCTGCATGTGACTGTGGTTGGAATCACTGCAGGTGTGATATGTGTCAAAGTATGAAGTCAGACAGGAATAGCACAAGTACTAAGTGGAGATGCTGGGGGAAGGCACTGTGTGGACAAGGTTGGAGTGGTATGTATACAAGCAAAAGAAGCCAGCAGTCCATCAAGCAGTCCCTGGGCCCCAGACTCCTGCTTCTACAGCATGGAACACAGCTTAGGACTCACCCAGTGTTTATTTTTTGCTAGTTCACTGATAACCTACTTTAAGAGGGCTTTGATCCTACCAGTTAATACTCCACTTATAAACAGCGAATATCTGGGGATTCTCCTGTGATGTGCAACTTTTAAAATAATATTTCAAATTTTATTAAAATAAAAATGTTGCTGGAACCACTCTGCCTACCTCATGTTTGAAGGTTCCTCTGCACAGGGGTGGGTATGTAGTTCTGCCCACATCTCTGTCTCCTACTGTCCTCAACCCACAGAGACCTTCTTTAGCCACCAGGTTCTGGACTCCGTTGGACCAGCCCCTCTCCTTCTTGCTAACCCACTTTGGTGTCTCTAGCACCTCATCTGACATCAGGCATAGTGGGTGCTATTTTCAGCCACCTACATCTGAGTCACTGCCAAGTCAGCTACAGGAGGTCTCTGACTTGTTCTCCATCTGAGAGATGCTAAGTTGAGTGTTCTGCACAGAAGGGACTAACTAGGCCCAGCATTCTGCTGTGTCCAGCAACTTCCCACCCCCATTAGGATGGCCTCAAAAACACACCATCTCTTGATGTTAACTTTAATGCATAACAAACTAATTCTTAAACTCTCCTAGATTTGACTTTTCACTCATAAACAAAATTTGTACTCAGAATGCCTTGAAATGTTTTTAATAGACTTGGTCAAGCAGTCACTGCTAATAGACTCCCTGCATAGATGCTGTACAGCACATTGGAGGGGCATTTTAAATAAGGCACATAGTTTTCTGATCAGAATTAAACCAAGTTTGACTATGATTGTATTCATGACATTAATATACAATTTTCACCACTCAAAATACAATTCTAGTTTTGTAAATTTCTTTTCACAAAAGATCAGTAATATACATCATATATTGAACACTGTAATAAAATTATTTTCAAGAAAATACAGAGCTGAGAAATACAAATTTCCTAAATTTGTGTACTTTGTAGTACCACAAAGTAGGTCAAAGTTCAGTATTAAATAAATAGATATTCTCTCCTAGTAAAAAAATTTTACAACAGTTTTCCTAAGGAAATACATTCATGGGACTTTACATTCTGCTTTACAACAGGAACAGCAGGGTCCTTGACTGTGAAATGCACCCATTGTGTCATCAAAGAACAGGAAATGGGTTTCTTCAAGCAAGGCTCCCTCCTCAGAACTCTGGTTCCATGCGGCTATGCCCAGAAGTGTGGTTCACAAGCCCAGAGGTCATTGCCTGAACACAGCTAAAACACGGGGACACAGTGTCCAAGGGTTTCACAGGTGCACCACCTGGCTGCTGGCTTTGGCATCTCTGAGTGTCCAGTGCAAAGTGATGGCTACTGAGGCACTGTCCATTCAGACTTGATTTCTGTTTCTGCAGTAGGAATTGAACCCTGTGTCCAGCAGACTAGACAAGGTGTTAAGGCACTGTCCTGGCACAGGCAGGCATAAGGAACTTGGCTGCAGAGCAGGGACAGGTGCCTCTCCTATCACCCCTTGTATAGCAGCCAGGCCCACCCTCCCTGGGAGGTGCTCCAGTGGAGCTGCAGGATTCTGGTGGGATTACTGGGAGCAGTAGTGCTGTGCAGTGGTCTCGGGGGGGTTAAATGCTGCTAGGAGAAAGGTTATGGGAGCCAGATGTCGGGCACCTGATGGAGGAAGCTGAGCCAGCCAGTCAACAGTGTAGACAGTTCAGTTGGAGGGCGCTGCTCTGAAGCAGTATATTGAACAAATTCTTGCTTTCCTTTCACTCGTTTCTCTCACCTTAAATTGTGAACAGGAAATTAGCCACTATTCCTATCCAATTGCAGCATGAATACAAATTGACAAATCCTCCTGTGATTCCTCTGAACATAACCTTCAACCTTGTTCCTGAGACACAGAAGGTTTGTTTAGTTTCCTGAGCAGAGAGTTGAGTGGTTTGTTTCAGACAAGTCTCTAGGAGGTCCCCAAATGCATGTTTAAACCCCATTTTGGTATCCCTCAAGTGAGACCCTGTGGTGCAGACCAAGTTTCCAGTGGTCTGGAAGCAAAACTTGGGTGACGCCAAGACAGGTCTGCAGAAAGGAGTTGAATGGTGGTGGCTGCTAGGTGCATACTCATGACCCATCCTCAGGCCTCTCTAGAGACAGCACTCTGTCCAAGGTGGAGCCCCTGAAGTCCTGGAGACAGGGGCAAGAACGGTCCAGACAGTAGATTCCTAGCCCTAGGTGGACTAGAGCCTTTCCATGTCCCCAGGACTCTTCTGCAGGTAGAGCAAGCATCTGGCTCTGACACTGCAGGGTTGCCTGTGAGGCCCCTTCCAGTTCCTTAGCCAGACTGAACCATGTGCAGTGTTCTCCACACCTCGGGCCAGACACTCTCTGTAGGGGCAAGGCAAGACCCAAGCCAGGAGGGGCAGAACAAGATCTGGGCTGGAGGAACTAAAGCAAGAACAAAAACATCTACACTTGAACTCACAAGCCACATGGTGGCAGGACAGAATGGATAATTAATAGGCCTAGGTGCAAATCCCTCTGAGGATGAACCAGAGCCTGCTGTCCACCTGGGTTGAGGCAGATCTGGATGGTATCACTTGACCAGTCGTGTTTTTTGAGACTCATTTTCCCCAGTAGTGATGAGAACTCCTCCTCCTCCCGGGAGTCAGGTGGCTGACAACACAGAAGTGCTGCCGAAACTCAGGACAGCATACCTACCAGACCTTGGGCCGTGGAACCCAGCACCGGGGCAATAGGGGGGTCACCGGGCCTAAGCCAGGACTGGAAGACGGCAGGGGACATCCGTAGAGGACTTGGTCGGGATGACCCCTCCAGGGGCCAAGCTAGGCTTAAGACTCCCGGGTCAAAGCCTCAGAGGCTAAGTAGGTGGTTGGGGAGGGGCCAGCAGCAGGGCGGCGGTCACAGGGGAGTCTCTTCTTGTTCCAGCGCGTGGGGCGGCAGCTCGGTGGAGCCGGGCAGGGACGCCAGCTTGAGCAGCGCGGGGCGGCGGCGCGCACGGGGCCGCTGGAAGGAACGCCGGCTGTGCACGCGGCGCGCCGCCGCCGACCTCGCATGCGCACTGGTTGGTCCCCGGCGTTCGAGCTCGGGCTCGCGGGAGGCGGGCGCGGCGGACGCTGCTCCGTCGGGCTGCGCAGGGCTCAGGGCGCCGGGGCGGGCGAGCCGGGCGGGGAGCGAGGGCAGCTGGGCCGTAGCGGGCGGTCGACGTGGGGACGAGTGTCCAATAAGCAGCGTGTCCGAGCCGGTGTCACCTGCAGGGAGACAGGGCGTGAGTGGCTGGGGGACGCCAGCCTGCCAAGACCCGCGTCCGCCCTGGTTGACTCCCTTCTGACTTTGCGGTGACGGTGCCTTCCGGCTGCCCAAGCCCAGGTACGTGATCGTGGGTCGGGGAACCTCCGGCAAAGGTGCGAGGAATTCCCAAACCTGCCACACCGACTGCCGGGCCTTTTCAGCTCATGCCACTCAGTCTGAAGGAATTCCAGCCCTTATCACTGGATCCTCCTGGACGGCTGGGCACTGGGCAGCCAGCCGACGCAGACCATCCTGTCCTCCTTGACCACAGCCCCTCTACTCTACACGGGGTGGCAGTGCCATGCCCACCCGGAGGTACCCCCCCTGTCCTGGTCTCAAAACCTGCCACAAGCTTCTAGGCACACAAGATTCTTCTTTAGAACAGTGGAATTTAGAGGCGACATTGAAGAAAAGCAGAAGTCTGGAGGCAAGGAGCAGGTGGAAGAGTGGTGGGGCCGTGCAGGTTTCCTGTCACAGGTACATCATTTTAGGACTAGACTCATTAAGACAGCTGCTGCTTGTATAAAATTCTACTAGGCATTGCCAACAGAGCTTGTCAGCATCACCAACAGTACATGAGTGGGCTTCCTTTCCTACTTGCTCAACCTAAAGGTCTCTACAAATGTCCACCAGACAGGAAAAAAAAACAAAACAAAAAAAACCTCAAACATTTCCATCCTCATTTGAAATGGACCTGAGACCTAACCACAAGATCACGCTGTGGCCGAGGAGGGTGGCCTTAAACTCAGTCTTCCTAACTCTCCCAAATGCTGAAGTTACCAGTGTACAACATCATGCTAGGGCTTTAAACGTATCTGGATCCTACATGTTAGCTCAAGAAGGAGAAACTCAAATGGGTGCCCTCCTTCAATCTCCTAATCAATATGCAGCTGGACAGATGTCCTGGACAGATCACAGGGAGGAAAGAAAGCTGCTGCAGAGTCTGGAAAGTGCAGGTCCAGGAGAGAGCTTTGAAGGCAACAGCTAGGGAGAGAGTAGGTGTTAGAGGAAGAAGCCAGTTACATGTGTGTGGACTCGGGGAAAGCGGGGTGGGGCTGCTCCTCCGGGCTGTCAGCCAGCAGGAAGGAGTCCACAGACTTGTTGCTGAGGCGGAATGGTGTCAGGCGGCGGAAGTTGCTAGGAGAGTTGGGAATCTGGAAACGGGCCCTCTGAGAAGGCACCACTGTCTCCCCAGGAGACAGCCAGGGCGGCACCCTGGATAGTATATTTGGGTCCAGGTCCTCGTCAGGGGAGAATACAGGATTGTCAATTCCTAGGAGAGAGGGCAGCAGCTGGTCAGCCTCCAAGAGGTACCCTAGGGGCAGTGAGGGGATAGGGTGGTGGGTAGGGACTGCACTGGGTGCTGTTGTCAGTTCCTCTTGTGACCACCACCTGCAGCGTAACCTGGAAGGTCAGACTAGTGCATTTGACCCTCACCTCACACCTTCCTTTCACATTTGAGATGCTGTTGAGCCTAGACAGGTTAGGCAGTACCTCCCTTTTCTTTGGCCTGCTCCTCAAGACATACCTGCCACCCACCCTGGGGAGACATCTGGGTGAAGAAAGGTGGCATGAAAGGCCCCAGGCACAACCTTTAGGACTCATGCTAGGCTTCTTCAGTGATCAAATTCACTTGAGGCAGCACGGGCATCCCTCCCTCTGGCCTCTCCTCTCTTACCTGCTCCAGAGTCAGAGGCTACATCTTTGGTGACATTGGCCAGGAACTCAATGCCCCCACTAGTCTCCTCTTCTTCATAGTTGGGGGCTTCCTCAGGCTCTGAAAGTTCCAAATCTGGGTAGCAGGTGGCAGAAGGAAAAGAGATTTCAGATGAGGATGATTCAAGTTCTTGATGGCTGGTGGCACACCCCAGAGGTTATCATTGAAGTACCTGGATAGCCCAGTGGCCAAGTGGCTAGGGTCACCTACGCAAAGACCTGAACCACCTCTGGTGCTCCCTTATAAAACTCCCAACCATACTTGGCCTTTTGGAAGAGTCCACTGGAGAGAAGGGGCTGGCACCCCAAGGCCTACAGAGAAAGATTGGGAAGGGGCACTTCTCTCTTTAAGATTTACTTATTTATTTTTATGTATATTACATATATGTGTATTTACATGCACATGCGTGCAAATGCCCATGGAGGTCAGAAGAGGGCATCAGATCCCTTGGAACTGGAGTTAACAGGTGGTTGGTTGTGAGCTGCCTTATGTAGGTGCTAGGAACTAAATTTGGATCCTCTGGAAGAGCAGCAACCACTCAACTGCTGAGCCTTTGCTTCAGCCCATGGGCAGCCCAGGAGGATGGAAAGGGAATAGGGACCCCAGCCTGGTGGTCTCCCAACCCAGGGGAGGCAGGGGCAGTGTCCCACCTGAATAAAGCACATACAGAGGAGAAGGCCGTACCTTTTTCTTTGATGATGAAGTTGTGTGCTGGATTCTCCAAGGGCAGCTTCCCATTAGGGATGCTGCTGTTCCTCTGTGGACAAGTGTAACTCTTAAAGACGTACCCATAGCAGACCCCAAACTTGAGGGGACCTGGTCTTCTTTCTTAGGCCTCAAAGGTCTCTGCTCCCATCAAGGCTCGGTGCCTGGCAGCCTGCCTGGCCAGCAAGGCCACAAAAGGGTACCCTTCCTGATAGCCCTGGGGCCCACCCAACAACTACTGACCCTGCCTGCCCTTACCCGCTTCTGTGCACGCTCCCTCTTATACAGCTTGGCTGCCTTCTTGTTCTGGTTGATGCCCAACTTGGCTGACTTAAAGGACTCCAGGCGCTTCCGCATAGTTCTGTGGAAGATTTCCTTGTCCTGCTTTTCATCCTCATTTGGTGATAGCTCGTGCCGACTGTAGAGATGCTTGTACTGTGGGATCAACTGGCAGTCAGGCCCTGCATGGCTTAGGTGGGTCATCCACTATTTTCTGTTTAACCCTTAACTCTCTTCCCTTCAAGTGAGGCTTTGATGGTGGCCTCTACATCAACCTAATCCCAGTACTTGGGGAGTGGGCAAATATTGCTCCAGGGGTGGGGTTGGGTTCTACCAACTATAGCACAAGAAGCAATGGAAAAGGCACACTCCTTGGGAGGAGAGAGCTCTGGGTGGCTCATCCCATGACACCTACCTCCTGCCGAGGCTTGTATAGGTACTGCTGCAGTGTGTGGTGGGTAACCATGTCCTCAGTGTCACGAATACTCTTCCGCCTCTGCTCCAAGGACTGCATATCCAGGCACACAGCACTGACATTCTCCCTCCTGCATGGACCAGCACTGAGCCCAGGAGAGCTTCTCCCCAGAGTAGCTACACAGTGGTCTCCTGCCCTGACTATAGAGACCTGGTGGCCCTTCCCTCCTCAGGATTTTGCTTGGATTGGTTCCCAGGAGCCCTTCTAGACTTCTGTTTAAGACTGACCCCCATCATCATCAGTCCCCCTCAACAGCCCAGTAATGAGCCCTGAGGTTGCACCTGCCCACTGCCTATCCCCAGTGTTGGAAAGCTTAGCACCAGCCAGCATCATAAGAACTGGCCATCAGTTACTCAGGGCCAGCAGGCACAATGCTGGACCAGGACAAGTGTCTGCTGCTGGCCCCTTTAGCTTTCTTCCCTCTCCTATATCAGCACAGCGTGCACATAGTATTGTTGGCTGCTGAGTCAGGTGTGCTTCCACGGGCGGGGATGCAAGCACCTTTCTCTACTCTTTCCCTACCCTAGGCCACTCGCCCTTTCCTGACTCAGTTGCCCAAGGGTCCAGAACAGGAACTGGCAGACTTAAGGGTCATGAGAGAGGTTCTTTTTGAGGGGTAGCCTTCCCTAGAGAAGCTTATGAGTCACATACAAGAGATAGGAGACAGATGCCTCCACAGTGGATGGGCGGGGTGTGCTGAAGTCCACATTGACCATGTTATCTGTGCTTGGGGAGCGGATGAAGGCCAGAGATCCACGGCGTTCTCCCTACAATGAAGACAGACTTATTAGTACACAGGGATGACCTACCAGCAGCTGCTGCCACTAGACTCCTGATCTCAGGGGCCGCTGGGCTTTGGGAAGCAAAGATGAAGCCCCAAGGAGTCCAGCCTTCCTGAGACCCTGAGTGTTGTCCAGTGATACCTCACAGTTATGCAGGGACCAAGACACAGAACAAAAGCTGGGATTAGGTCCATGTGGAGACCACTGCCAAAGATCACTTGAGAGGAAGACAGCTAAGAGTTAGACAACAGAGGACAGAGATAGAATCTCTTGGAGGACACTGGAAGGTCTAGGGTATACCACCCTTACTTGAAGATTGGGGAGCTGGATTTTGTCCCCACCACAGGCTCCATCCCACAGGCTTTAGAACTAGATTAGATTCAAATCAAGACCACACTGAACAGAGTTGGACAAGAAGTAGAATCACAAGATAAGGGAGTTGTCCTCTGGCTGGGTGATGAAAGTGAGAGATCTCTGAGAACAGGCCAGAGTAGACTAGGGCCCCAGGCAGGGTTCCCCGGGGACAGTTTCTGGTAGGGTTTAGGTGGGTGACAGACCATCAGGTGTGTTCCTTCCTTAACCATATCAGTATATACGCACATCGCACCTTAAAGTTTGTGAAATGGTCCTTTGGGAGCCTTTTGTGGAGGGCAGGTTTGTGTGCATATTCCAGTGACAGGTGAAACCTTAAGGCTTAGCTGCGACTGCCTGCTCCTGATGTCTGACTTGTCACTGGTATGGGCTGGGGCTTTTTAGTCTTTCGCTTCTAAACCCCATGTTATTTGTGTTCTTTCTGCCACTTCTCCTCTCATAGATCCGGTGTGGGCATCTGTCTGCCAGGTGGCATTAATGATGCCAGCACTCCCTGCCCTAGGGAGACATCAGGAACAAAAACAGGTGACCCTCAGGACAGAGACTTGGAGCTGCAAAGGGTATTTGGGGTCCTGAGCAAATAGTCAAGAGTTGGAAAAGGTGTCAGGAATAGGACTGATGTGGATAAACCACCCCTGTGGATCTTCGGTCAATTCTCTAACAGTGATGGGAAGGAAGGGACAAAGCCCAAAACTTTCTGGCGGCAGGAGTGGGTGTGGGAGGGGTGTGTGACTCTCAGGGTCCTGCTGAAGTGGGAACTGAAGAGCCTCCCAGAAAGAGGAAGTAGCAAGTAGAAGCTGCCAGGGACCCCAGGTCATCCTTCTTATCCTCCATCCAGGCCATGGTGACCAGGGCATCCAAGGTCACAAAAGGCTGGAATTTTTCTGCCTCAGAGAGGAGGCATCTCAGATTGAGCACCAACCACTCTGTTACTCTGGTGGCAATGACTATGGGGTCATGTGGTGCTTGGTTGGATCTAGGCCTCTCTCTACAGGTTACCCAGGCTGGCCTTGTTTCTCATTGAGGGTGGAGGTTAGACTGATACCAACCATGATCTACAAATCATCGCATCCAGTGCCCCCTGAATCCTGAATATGAGCAGAGGGGTAGCCATGGCAGGGTCACTATACATGATGGCTCATTAATGTCATTTCATGGCCCCAACAGCCCCAAACACTTAGGGGTGGATCTCTTTACCTAGAGAAGTCAGGGACAGAGAAGATATCCTTGTGCTTTCCCTCTAGATGTGCGCCTGTGCATGCTCTTGTGTATATGCGGGTATATGGAAATGTGTACCCAGATATATGTACCATGTGTGCTCATGAGTATATATATATATATACTTGCTGATGGGTATATTGTGTTCAGGGGCATATGTGTGCACACATGCACGTACATAACTGCATGTATGTATGTGTGCATGTGTCTTATTGGAAGGATGCACACACACATATATATAAGCATGAGTGCATATCTACATGGGTATGTGTGCATTTTCATGTATGCATTTGGATGTGCATATGTTGCCTTTATGTATGCTCGCATAAGGCTCCTCCTCAGGGCTTTCAGTCAGCAGGAAGGAGTCTACCAACTTGCTAAGTACAGTGTGTCTATATGTGAATAGGTGATGGACCTCAGCACATCATTCTCTTCCTAATTCCTATCCTCTTCTATCTCCTGAAGAAAAACACAGGCATTCAGCATCCTCTAGAGCTTGGTCGGCATGCTTAGTCCCAACAGACCCACAAGTCTAGACATTCAATGTGCCTGTGCCTCAGTTTCCTGCAAGTAGCAGGAAGCTCTGACATGCCCAATTCCCAGGGTATAATTCCAAGCCTCACATGATCTTTTATAGTGGTGCATTAAGGCATAGAGCACATGAGTCTCTACCCATCTCCCTCTGCCCTTGCCCCATACCACACCTGCTTTCTTGTCTTACTTTAGCCCTCAATTTTAGCAGAGGAACAAATGGAACATTCTAGTACCTCAGCCACGTAGCTAATTGCATCCTTCAAGTTCAGCTCGTGGAAAACATTCAGAATCTGATCTCGAGACTTTTGGGCCGACCTTCTCATGAGGACTTTGCTGAGGAACTTCCTATCAAAATTGGACCACCTGGGGGACAAACGATCATATCAGCATTTGGGGGGCTGGGACTTCCTGCTCCACCAGAGAGGAACAGGATTAGAACAGATAAATGTCTGCCAGAGCGGGGCCCAACATCAGAAAGTGTTTCTTCTGGGTTTTATTTACTGTCACAACCTTAAGGTGAGTTTTAAAGTGAAGGACTACCATGCCACCTCATGTCAACTGTGGCTTTCTTTTATTTGACAGTGGCTGTCAGTGGAATGCACCTGGAACTGCATACTGCATACAATTTTTGTGTGGCACGGTGAGCAGGTTTCCAAGCAGTCAGTCATCTGATCCTCAGGGTGATGTGAGGACAGGACTGGGGTCGAGATACCAGCAGCCATAGTTGTCTAGCATGCTTGTCTAGGTTCATGTGGGACCTAGGTAATTATTTCATAAAACATGGACCAATACATGTAAATTGAGTGCTTCATTTATAACAGTTGAAGTGCCAACTGAATGTTGTAAAATATAAGTAAGTGATTTCAGCTTCATAAACAAGATTAATTTTAAATGTTGGCTAACACACCTTTTCTCTGTTTATAAGGGGAGGTGATTTATTTTCCGTTTTTGTGTGTGTGTGTGTGTGTGTGTGTGTGTGTGTGAGTATATTGCCTGCATGAGTGTAAGTGCACTCATGTCTTGCAATGCCTTCAGAGGTCAGAAGAGGGTGACAGATCTCCTGGAACTGGAGTTACAGACAGTTGTTAGCTGCCATGTGTGTGCTGGGAATCAAACCCAGGCCCTCTGCAAGAGCAGTAGGTGCTCCAAACTGCCAAGCCATCTCTCCAGCCCTCTGGTTTTTAATTCCTATATAATTTAAGTTTAGAATTAATTGATCAGTAAAAGGATTCTTCTAAATGCCCATAAATGTACTATAAAATGCCTGGGAAGATCATCAAGAATCAGATTCAGGTCCCTGGCTTATTGGCCGCTCCGTCTTCTCTGCTAAAATTAACTTTCTTTTTCACCTGCTTGTGCCTGCAGGTCTGGTGCACACTTAGGTCCTCAGCCTGGGACGGTGCCTGGCCCCCAACCATAAGTTTTCTTCCCTTCGTCTCCCTCCCTCAATGCACATACACTTCAGGACCAGCCTGGGATGCAGATAGTTCATCTCTGGCTCTTTGGAATGGAGAGATCTTCTAGAAACGTGGCTTTATGATTCCTGAACTGTGGGACAACTGGTGTGGTTTCAGTGCTTTTAGTGGCCATGTCTGCACCAGCGCAATCCATGTTTGAGGGGACACTTGTAGAAGGAAGAATTATAGTCTGGGCCACTTACTTGTCTCTGAGATAGTTGTGTCCAATTTGTCCTGAGATGTCCTCAATGGCTGAGAGGATGTGGTCGAAAGCCTTTCAAAGGAAAGGAACTTCATTGGCTGTCCCTCTCCGCCCACTGCCTTCCCACAGCCCATCCCTCCCCACCCTGTCCGCTCCCACCCTCTCCTACCCGGCCATGTAGCTTCTCATTGAGCTTTGGCTCATGCTGCTCACTCCTCTTCACCTTCAGCCACTGCACCAGGGGCTTAATGGTCAGGCCCTGGAAAACAGCCATGCTGACTCTGGCACCAGTTAGGATTCCCAATGCCCCCAGGACCCTCTGAGCCCCAAAAGGACAGATACTAGATGTCTTCTTCCACCCGAGACAGTCCAGGAACCCAGGTATTGACATGCCTCGGTGAAAAAAAAAGCCCACCACCTCTGTGCTACACATGTCCACATGCACATCAAGCCTTCTGGTTGTCACCCTGACCAGCCAAATGCAAGTGAGAGCAGGTACCTGGTAGGACCTGGCCAGTCAGCCGACAGGAAGTAACTGGGACTGCTATCATCAGCCCTAGCAGCCCTTTTAGGACAAATTGTGTTATGTCCCCTGTGGGGGCACATGAAAACCTACAAAATGCTCCTAATTACTAAAATTACAAAATCCAATTAGAGTGTGGAGTCTGGAAATAGTCAAAACTACAGGGCTGAGGTGGAGCTAGCCACCCTTACCAGTGGGGTCAAAGCCTGTGGCCCTGGGACAGAGCCCTGGGCAGGCTGAGCCACACCTGGAAGATGACTGTGAAGAAGACCACAATGATGGTGGTGCTGACAAACAGGTTCTTCTCTTTAATCTTGTTTTCATCCAGAAGTACCACCAAGGCATAGGCCACTGCCCCACGCAGGCCACCGTAGGACATGACCACCTGATCAATGGTCTCTAGCTGCACCATGCGGTAGCGATTCAGGATCCAGGTCTGCAGGACAACACCTGCAGCAAGAGTTCATTCAGCTCTATGGCTGCTCTTTTCTAGGCCACTCCTTAAGGGTTCCCTAATCCTTTTGCCCCTCTGCCCCTTGGCTGACTGGAGGCTGGGCAGCGGGCCCTACCCCAGAAGTACCGCTGGTCAGGCCCTTCATAGAGTGAGGCCACAGTGGTGCTCTCACCTCAGCTTCTATCTCATTCCCTGATCCTCCCTCTCAATGTCACCATGGTCCCCAGGTTGCGCCTTGGGGAATTCCTGGCCTTTGTGGAGGATAGTGGATGAACTGGTCAGTGAGCTCCATGGAGCCCTTAAATCTATGGTCACTGGGCTGAGGGAGCCTAGACACTTATCTGAGTTACCCTAACCCTCACCGATGGCCCGGTACACAGAAATGAAGACAAGCGTCAGCAGCACGAAAGCTGTATTCCATGTCCAGATGAGGGGGTCCACAGCTGAGATGCCCAGGAACATGAAGATGATGGTCTCTGCCCCACTGGCCAGCATCTTCATGGTGTAGCGCACAGTGGTAGCCGACTGCTCTGAGATGTTGGCCTTCACATATTTCTGACAGCAGATGCCGCAAAAGGTGATGCTACAGAAGAAATGGTGTGAGGCTTTGCCATATCTGCTCAGATGGGGCAGACCCTCAAGTCAGATGTTTCCAGGCCCAGATTCTGTCATACCCAGGTTCTTCTGGTGGCATTGTAGGCTTCTGCATCCCAGCAGGTGTCCTCTATACTGGCCAGTCCTGTGCTGTGTGAACCCTACTTTTCCTGAGGATTCATGCCCTGAGCTGGGCCTGCCCACTACCCCGTTCTCTGAGCCTGGACATGTGGAATTGCAATGAGGGGACAGCCTCCATGTCTGTGCACAGCTTTGTGGGCCTATTGGTAGCTGGTGAGTAGCCAGGCCATGCCAGCCTTAGGGGAAGCTCAGAACCAACTCAGGGTGTCAGGGGGCTCCTGCCTGAGTGTGAGGCTGTGTGCCAGCAGATGAGGTTTCAGGACAGATCATTCTTGAATCCCAAGCCGCAGCACACATACCCTGCCCTCTTAGTAGGCACTTGTCCAGCCAAGGACAATCCTGAGGACACATGAACCCTTTATTTTAAAAAATAGATTGAATTCTTTGACCCCACTAATGAATTTCTACCCACCCATAGGAGGAGGCAGCTACACAAATTCATGCTCCAAGGAGGAGACAGTAGCCAGAGACTATGGGGCCACTCCCTCAGTCCCTTTACCAGAGTAAAGGCAGGGAGCCCCAGGTACCCTTTCCCCCCATTGGTGCCTTCTCAGGTTTGAATGCAAGGTATCTGGCCCATCATCAGCTAGACAGTCAGCCCAGCAAATAGCAGAGGGCTGTTCCTTGAGGGGGACTTACGCCAGGATGGCTGACAGGGACAGCATCTCGGAGGTCAGATAGGACAGGTAGGAAATGATGAAGACGAAGCCAGGCTCGATGATGCGCACGTGCTTGGTGAAGCGGGTCACTAAGGACAGCAGGAAGGCGAAGACAACCCCCACCAGAGTGCCCCCCAGGCTCACCACGAAGAAGGACACTGTGAGGGAAAGGGATGAATAATCTTTTGTGGCCAGGGATGTGGGTGAGACTGGACTTTTGAGTCATTCCTCATGGAGGGCCCCTGGTACCTGCTCATAGCAGTGCTGAGAGGTTAGGAAATGAGGTAACTCTATACTCTATGGAAAGAAGGCCTGGTCTGGGCTCCAGCTTTGGTGCAGGAGGCAGAGGACAAAGGCATGGCGCACAGAGGCCAGGACCGCATGGCAGAGACACTTCTGAAGGATTGGGTCAGCCCTAAAGACTAAGTGTCCATAGACACTGTTCATCTGTCTCTGCCTAGGGAGACTCAGGTAGGCTCTTCCTATCCCTGCCCAGGAGAACACATGGGATCCCTTGGGACCCTATCTGATAGTGTTGTGAGGTGCTCTGGGAAAGAAACCTGTCCTGGCAAGTGAGCAGAGCACGAGCTGGGGCCCCAGGGCAGCAGAGGCCCCTAAGGACTCTTGAGTTCTAGAGGTGAGTCACTGTGCTCCCTGACCACTGAATCTGAGGGTGATCAGGCTGTCCAATACATACCTATGCCTTTCACACAGTCCACTCCAGTCACCTTGTCATCACCCAGTGTCACAAAAGATTCAAAAACATTGTACAAGACCTGAGGGAACAGAAGATGGGGACACACACATATGGTCAGCCTTGTGTCAACACTCACCCCTCCTTGTCCAGTGCCCCCATTTTGCTGGACTTGGGCCCCAGAGTAAAACCTGAAGAAGTGAGCACCTCTTGTAGAGTTAGAACAAGGTGGCAGCAGTGAACAGGAAAGGGTCAGAGGAGCGATTGGGTGGGTTGTGCATGCGACAGAGTATTCTAGAAGAGGTGGTCTTTTCATACCTGCAGCAAGACAGCCACAAAGTTGACCCTATGTGTTTTAATTCTGTTTCATTTGCCAAGACAAATCCAGAATTTAGCTTCTCGTGGTTTTGTGTCACATGACCATGGGCTGTGGGATTGTACACTGTGGTCCCGGCATGTTACCAACCTTCATCCCATTTTGTCATTGTGGTAAAGCCCAGGACTTTGTCTGGTATCAGGGCTACAGGGACAGATGTTCCCCAAAACTGAGTTCTCCAAAATGAGGCACTGTGACCTGACACCCAGGGAAACAGGCCCACCTCTGACCCCCCTCTTTACTCTGCTGGTGTGTTCAGGGAGCCCAGGGATAGCTGTGTAGACTGTTTGGGCTGTATCTGTGGTGGGCACTGAGCCCTCAGCAGGACCTCTGGGGCTGTGCATCTTTATGAGGATAAAAATGGAAGAGACTTCAGTAATGAGAGCAGGGCTGGAGTCACTGGTCCATGGGAAGTTCACCTACATACATGGGGAAACTCTCAAGACTACAGTGGCTCCTGGGAGCTACCTTTTGAGTTTCTAATGAGGTCTCAAAGGGGCCCTCAGACTCCCCTGTACACTAAGAGAAATATAGCATAATGCACCCTAGGGTTCTCTCTCCCACATTCCAAAGGGGCACAAGATGGGGACTTTCTTAGGAATCACGGGCACTTTCAGAGAGCAGAAGAAGCGGGATATTCTTCAGGCATTGGCAAAGTCCTTGGGGCTTTCTTTACAAGTTACCCATTTTTACCAGTTAACCCTTCATTTCCTCCCATAGAGCCGCAGCCCATCTGGAAATGTTTTGGAAATTTATTCTCTCCCAGGTGTCTTTGAAGCTCCAAGTGTCATCAAGAGGACCTTGACTCCTGCTAGGGGCTGCATGTGTCCCTTTGTCCTACAGGCCTCTGAGTCCTGACTGCAAGATCTCAGAATGCAGCTGTTTGAGATGGAGTCTTTAGAGTGGTAGTTAAGGTTAGATGAGATCAATAGAGTTGGCTCTGATGTAGGACACATCAGGTCACAGATATACAGGATGACCGTGTGAGGACACAGGGAGAAAACACCTGCAAGCAAGGAGAGAAGTCTCCAGAGCCAGCTGCCCCACCGAGGTCTCAGCCTCTAGCCTTCAGACAGACAGCATTGAGACAACCATTTCCTGCTGTTCGAGCTCCAGGCTTCTGTGGTATTTTTATGGTGAGCCCAGCAGATCAGTACAATTCCTGAGATTCTATTTGTTTTTTCAGAAGTCAGGAATCGGTAGCACCAAATACAGGTCCAAAGCTAAAGATGAATGCACTGGGGGTGTGGATATGGGAAATTCACTGCACCCCTGAAATGGGCTCAAGACTGTGAAGGACAGAAATGAGAGGCAGTTGAGTTGGGGAGCCAGAACAAGGGCAGGGTCTGCTCCCTCGACCCCAGGCTGCTTCATCAGTGAGAAGGGTGAGACAGAGGCATACCCAATAAGGCTCGAGCTTCCTAGGCTGTAAGCATAGCTGTGAAGGGCAAAATAGCAGACCCTCTTCATGGCTTATCTAACCAAGGAGTCTTAAAAATGCCCACATGGCAAGGTGTCCCTGTACCTCCCGGTAACTGAAATGCCCTGTAGCCACCTCAGAGAGCCCCCACCATCACTCACCACAGTCACTGCATCGTTCAGCAGGGACTCTCCAAAAACAATGATGAACAGGACCTCGTTGACATGGACTTCCTCAAACACAGCCAGCACGGCCACTGGGTCCACGGCCGCAATCAGGCTACCAAACAGCAGGAAATCCAGGAGCCCAATCTTCAGCTCCCCTATAAGAGATGTGAACCATGGGACAAAGGCCAGCCACCCTGTCCCTGCAGACCACACCCCACATCTCCCAGGCCCCTGGAAGATCAGAGGCAGCAGAAATAAAGGTCTGGCCTAAATCTGCTCAGGGATGCCCAGAAACAAAAAGGAGTCCAGAGACTGACACCCGAGAATGTGGACAGCCACACAGGTTCCCCACATGGGGCTTCACTCTCCTTTCTGACTGAGGCAGAACTTGCTACCCACTAACAAGGCTTGGGTTTTGGGAGGCAAGTGTCTCAGGCAGCCCACTGCACCCCAGGAAGGAGTAGAGAGGTGGGGACAGGGTGGTCTCTGCAAAGACTCAAGTCCAAGATTTCTATGATTTCCTAAACCCTGCTGCCTCCAGCTAGGACCAGAGCCCACTGGAGTTTCCATTTAGAAATTTAACCATGCACTCTCTCACATGGCCCTGATTAGCTTTCCAGAGCAAACTGACTTTTGGGCCAACCTTGAAATGCCTCAGCCAGGCTGACCTCTTGGCCCAAAACCCCAACAGATCCAGAGCTCATTCTAAAAGCAAGCTAGCTGAATTGGAGATGGCTTCATTACTGGGTCAGTTTACCTACACTGACCCTGTCAGGAGTGCCTGGAATTGATAATCTGCAAGATGGCTGCCCACACTGACTCTCCCATGAAGTGTCAGTCCCAGCCTTGAGCTACTATCTGCAGAGGTTGGCCACTGCCTGGGCGGCTCAGTGAGTTCCCAGAGCAAGGTAGATTCAGCCCATGTGCACTTTTTCCTCTCTGACTTTGGCTAATGGTCAGCCTTAACCAGCTGGATCCCAAGAGTGAAGCACAGGTCAATATCCTATGTCTTCAGTGGGAGAATGACCCTAACTCTGGACAATGATATACAATGACCCTTGTTCTCAAAGCACACTGTGGTAGGGCAATCCTGCAGGGCTATGGCAAGGCAGGAAGATGGTTCTGGATGTCTCTAGAGATTGGTGACCATGTAGTTTCCAGGGTAAGCACATTTGTCAAGGCTCAGCTAGCTAGACCATACTTACACAGTAAGTTAGTCTGTTAGAGGTTTCTCCATGCACTCTCTAAACAGCCCCAGGGATGTCACATGCTGAGACCTTGTAGGTAACAGGGTCATGGAAATCAGTCCCAGGAGTCCCTGCTCCATAGCCCAAAACAACTCTGGATCTAGAGGCCAGAGGTGGATAGGCATCTGAGATGTGTCTCAGCCACCTTAGGGCATTGCCAATGTGACCAGTGGCATACACCCCAGAGCAGATGCTCATAGTCTCAGAGGCCAGCCAGGTCCTTGCCCTTGTGGTCTCTGTCTGGTGATGTTGAAAAGCAGGGACTCAAGAGAGGTCCTCACAGTAAGGACAAAGTCCTGAGAATATTTCCTATTCCCTGCTTCTCCTTGGTCTCCAGATTTCAAGGTCTTCATTTACTCAGTAAGTACCACCCACAGTCTCCCTTGAGCCAGAGGGAAAGTCCTGACTCTGGGTCCTCCTGTGAACATCTATTCATAACTGCTGAGGCTTCACGTGCTATCTCCTCACTTGCTATCTCCCAGCTGGACAGAGATCCAGCACAGAGGGTAGAATATACCAAGGAGATGACCAGGGCTGTGTGAAATAATCACAAACAGTACCAAACCACTCAAGACTTTGGGGTGCTCAGCCTTGAGATCCATCTGTAAAGCTGCGTGCTGGCCACTGCCATCTCCTTTTCCCATGGGGGCTCAGCAGTTGGCTCCCCACTCCCTACCTATCCCCACTCTGTTGACCTATATGGTCATGAATCTGTTATAAATAGGATACACAAGCCTCAGCTTGCAAATGTCCCAAGGAAACTAATTATGAATTGAACCTTCTTATACATGCTAGGCTACTTAAGAAGTCCACAGAGAGAGACACTGCTCACCACTTCTAACTCTGAACCCTCTAGGTCTGTGATTATCATCCTTACCTTGAAATAAGCAGAGTGACTTAAACCTACTCAGAGGCAGTACATGGACTCACCCATCAAGCCACTGAGGAAGACACCATAGAGGGACAAGCCTGTGGTTGCTGCATTCCATATGGTGCCAATGACAGCATATAGCAGAATGGTGCCCAGGTTGCCAAAGAAGAGCCGGTTGGGCATGAAGTAGCCAGCATCCAGCACAATAGGGGGCAGCAAGTAGAAGAAGAAGACCGTAGGTGTGAGTGTGAAGGAGGCGATGTGGTCAGCTGCCCAGACGATGCCGCCCAGCACCAGGCCCAGAACGATGAGCAGAGCGCTCTCAGGGACGATACTGGTGACCTTGTGGGACAGGTGGAAGACTGTAGGGAAGGAAAGAGGGTCAGAGGTGATCAGGGACCATGAGTAAGAGGGTCAGGTACCCATAAAGATGGAGAATCAGGAAATAAGGTCTACTAGGGGAATGGAGGAGTCAAGGGAGCCAGGACCCTCCTCCAGGAAGGAACCCATGGGAGCAGGGCTGGGTCCTCTTCCCAGGTCCCCAGAGACACTAGAAAGCTCTTCATCCCCTGTCCCGCCCCCATAACCCATAGTTGATGGTGGATAAGAGCCACACTAATGATAGTCAGATCCCTCTGGAGATGAGTTCCTTTGGTCTAAAGCTGACACGCATAGACAGAGCCAAGACCAAGCAATGCATGATTGGCCACATCATGCCAATTGTTAGATGTGACTGGAACCCCCAACCTCCCCCTAGCAGTTCCAGGACAGACACCTTGGCAATTCCAACCAGACTCTCAGAGCCCACTGAGATCTGAGAAAAGAACTGACTTTTATAACTTCTTGAATAGACAAGATTCCCAGCCCAGGATTTATAAACAGCTGGAAAAAGGAACAGCTTCCTGGCCAGAAGTTTACCTTAAACATCAATCAGATGTCATGGAGACCCCAACCCCCTCCCATAAAAGCTAGGAGGGGGCTAGGACTAGAAGCTTTTGGGATGATTTTGCTCTCCCAGGGAGTTAGCCTCTCGCACTCTCCCTGAGGGAGCTCCTCCATTCCGATCTGGAGCCAGGCAGGCCAGCCTGGTTTCCCCGGAGCCCATGTCCCTAGATGAGGGGGCTAGTCTCCCCCATCTCTTTGGGGAGGCTAGACCCCCAGGCAGGGCTAGCATTTCTCCACTCCCGGGGGGAGAAGCTAGTCCCAGCTGGTCTTCTCTTAATAAACTGGTCCTGTTAGCTCCCAGCCAGCGGAGTCTCTGGTCCCTTTGTCTGGTGTGTCTCTCAAACCCAGAACCTCACACCAATGTCTCTCCCTCATGGTACTGTCACGTTCACACAGAGTGACAAAGGTATGTACAGTGATGACAGAGCCCTTCAACCCACAACAGACTTCACAGAGGGGACTGCATAGCAACTGAGAGGAGAGGGCCTAGGCGGGGCAAGCAGTCCGTCCCTTGCATGCTAGGTAGAGGCCCCCCAACTTGACCCAGCTGTTCCTGAGGTCAGATATGTACCATTGTAGTCAACTATGGGAGACCCTCCTCTGGAGTCACAGCCATCTGGAAGTAAAAGCTCCTACAGCAAGGATCTCCAAATGCTCAAGAGGAACTAGCTGGCTTCCTGATAATCAAGCTTGCAGAGGACCAGCGAACACCCTCTTTGGGTGCTTCGGTCCCCTCAGCTATCATTGGCCTTGCTAGTGGCTTGAAAAGCTCTTAGCTCTGCCCTGAGGGAACATAGCCATTTACTTGTCTATGAGTCTGATTTGGACTCATAAGAAAGGTGACTGAAATTCCTATGCTAAGCCTGATTTCAACACAGGTGGAATGCCGACAGACAGGGCTGCTTCCTTTAGCTTACTTGATGTTTTGTACAATCAAATTCACTCATCAAGGCTGTTTTGTTGATTTCTCTGAAAGTATAAGGAAAGTGGCCTTCTAAATCATCCAAGCTCCCCATTAGCCCAGAGTGGTATCAGAATCCCTCTACCAGGATTCCCTCTCAGAAAAAGCATCTCCTGGTGAGGCCAATGAAGGTGGCGGGGACTGCAAGCTGGTTTTGGACCCACCCTTCTTAACTGGATAGCCCTGATGGGGCTCCTTAGCCTGTTTCTCCATAGGTAATTATGGGTATTGCAGGGATTAGGTGTCAGTCCCCAAGGACTTTTCCATCCAGGGGTTGGAAGCTGCTGCTGTCTTTACCCAGGACAACCCTGCACCACACACAAATGGTGCCTCTGCCCTCTCCAACCCTGGGGAGAAGGGCTTGGCACCTCACAGTGAGTCTCTTGGCACATCAAGAGAGCAGAAACTCTGCCTGCAACATCACTGGTCACCACTTGTGTCCCCAGTCTGGATTCTGAGATGCCAGCTCCAGACGGATCCAATTTTAGCTGGCAGAGGCAGACAGGTTGTGCTTTTGGTGTTGGGAAGACCTGCCTGCAAGTACCCCACAGATGCTCCCCCATCTTGGCTGGATATCTTATCTCAAATCAAGCTTCTGTCCTCTCCTTTGAGATGTTCCACTAGTATCAGATGTGGTCAGCTCTGAGGCCCACTCTCATGAAGTCTGTAGCACTCAAGGCCTGCAAGACCACAGACAAGATAAGGTGCTCAGGACAAGTGTAGAAGAGAAGGTGCTGGCTCGGAATAATGGAAGCTGCTTCAGGGGAATGCCAAGAGCACTTGTTCAATTCCTCGGGGCCCTGCCTAGGGTTGCCCAGGCTTTGGAGGTGCCAAGGCCATCAACAAGAAGATATCTGGCAGGTCTGGCATTGCTGGCGTTTATAGTCTCATATTCTTTCATACAGTGCTGTCTCCACTCCAGGGAGAGGCCACAATGTCAATTAGAAAATCCTCGTGCATCAGAGGGCCATGAACACAATAGGACACAAATGGTCAAAGTGTAGAGAATAAGAGTCTGCAGAGTGTGGGTTCTTGGACAGAACTCCTATATGAAGCTTCACCTACCCAGGGCTCAGGGACCATTTTGGAAAAGGGAGCAGAAAGACTATAAGAGCCAGGCAAAGAGGTATATGACCATATTGGAAAGGTCCTCGGACCTTGTTCATATGAACCTACAACAACTGTGTCAACATGCACAAGATCCATGAAAACTCAAGCAGACAAAAAACACATAGAACTAGGGAAATGGCAGCAGACCCCAATATTAGCTGAAGAACTATTGGCAGCTGATTACTACTGGTGAAAAAGAGCTTATCTTCTCTTCTTCACCAGTAGTAATGATCTGTAATTCTAGATAGGCTGACTAGACCTCATTGGATAAACTTGCACTGAGGGACATCTGGGGACACTAGACTTGACTCAATAGGCCTTAACACAAACGACAGAATGCATGAACTCCAGTGGGGGCTGTGGGAGGCCAGTGGGGAGAGGAGCACAAAGATAATTAAGATGCTCTGTATGAAGTACATGAAAATTCCATGTTAAAAATTTTCCAAAAAAAGAAAAGAAAATCCTGCCTGCGGGCTCCCCAGAGGAAGCAGAGGACAAATATGTGTGACATCACCAGTCCCACAGGGGAAGTTAGGTCCTAGTTCTGGACCCTGTGGCCATGGGCACAGGCAGCCCAAGATCTCAGGATCCAACTTGGAACTCTAGATTCAGCAGGTCCTGGGCAAGCCTAGGACTCTGGATTCTGAGGGCCTTGAGGCCCACAGGAGTATACTGAGGAATCAGTTGTGGTGGACTCAGGGCAGAGACTGTGCTGCCAGGAGAAGTCTAGAAGCCTAAGCACCCACACCCTACCTCCCTGAGTCAAAACAAATATTTCACCATCTACCCTTACTAATGACTGTAAAGGCAGGGCTCCAGGTTCAATGGCTGTGTTCAGAAAGGCCCAAAGTCACTGTGTCCTCAAAGACTTCGAGCAGCTGCTTCGTGACAGTGGCTCTCATGTGTTCTAATTGAGGTCCAGCATCTTTCTCCAGGGCAGAAGCCATGCTTTACCTTGGCTATGTCCTCCAGGCTGATGAGCTGCCTGTGCTAGGCTTCCAAGCAGCTGTATAAAAGCCACAGAGTCCATGTATCTGTCCTGCTTTCTTCATGTCCTGGGCTGGCTCCAGTTAGAGTCACATTTTTTGAAAGCTGTACTCTGCCCTGCTCAGGGTCTCATAGTCTGGGACCTGGAACCCTGTGCCCTTTGAGTCCTTGGAGTGTGGGCCTCTTTAAGAGGCAGTGCAGAAATACCAGGAGACCTCTGAGTTCTGACTACACCCAAGTTGCAAGGCTACCTTCTGCTCAGGACTTTGGTCTTTTCCTACAACCTTTCTCCTTAGCACAGATCACAGACATCCCACCTCTGTGGAGTCCCCTTTGATAACTGAGGTCAGGGAAGGCACCAGAGCTATTCTTATCTCCAGAACAACAATGGCAAGTCTGCCCTTTAGACACTATCAGCTAATCCCTCGCACACTCCTTTGTGCTTGCTGGTGACTATAACATCTCAACAAGAGTCTAGGTGCTTGGAGGACAAGCTGGCTTCAGACCAGCTGCTTTTGCTCAAAAGTAGGCTCTGAAAATCCCAGGAAAACTACTTGATTTCTTCACTCTCTCAGAACATTCACCTATGTGTGGTTGGATGAAGTACAGACTGCCTCTGACCTTTTTGATAGAACAACCATCCTCAAACATACTTTTCCACATGTACAAGAAGTCAGAGGAGTCCTTTAGATGTGTGAAAGATTGTGTGTTCTTCAGTACAAAATGTTCCTTGGAAGAGTGCTGTCGCTCCTGCCTATTTTACAGTCTAATATCTCATTGAGAACCAACTCTTGCTTTCTTCTCTGTATCAGCTCTATCGTTCTGTTTTAGGTACTTCTGTCCTTGTCTTGAGCTGTTGTTTGAGAATGAGATGGCTTCTTCACTGAGGTGCTAACCATTTTCAGAAATGGACCTATAAAATTCTGACCCCTTCCTTGACTACCCCCAGCCATCTTTTCAAGTTTGCCAATGTGGGCCTAATGTGTCCTGGTCCTACCAGGGTTTGGCTGGCTGTATTCTGAATCACCCACCCTTGAAACACAAGTGGACACTGCTCATGGCCTCAGGGCACTGGTGCTTTGGGAGGGGCCCAGGCCAGCCTACTATACTTATTTTACCTTGAATGCCACAAGTTTGTTGTAGAAGACACTTTCCATTCTTAATTCAACTTAATCCTGAGGACAAAGCTTTATGTAAATGCCCCACTTTCAGCCTGTGGCTTTTGTTCCTCCGCTGTTTCCAGGGAGCTTCCTGAACTTCATACCAGGAGGTTGGCGTCATGTACTTTGGTAGTTTCCCATGGGCTGGTGGAGTGGAGGCACAGGCAGTGTCTGCAAGAGCAGGTGTCCACACCTGAACTATCTCGGGTTTCTTCCTCCATGTCCTTTCCCTCTCTATCTTATTTTACGGGAAATCTCAAGCCTTTCACCTTACAGTGGTGTGAGCCACCTCTCACCAGTTCCTGTTGTTTCTGCTTATTTTTCAGGCCTCATGTTGGTAGGCTGGCTCACTTGCCATTTTCAAAGCTCTGAAAATCCTTTCTGTACTGTCCAGGTTCTTGTGTCTAGCCTGGGCCCCAGGTTCTGGAATCTGCCCTCTGAACCTGCGTCTCTGGTGCATCTGGTCCCAAAGACCATGAAAGTTTGGTCTCCAGGGTGATGCTGTGGTAGGGCCTTAGGAGGTGGAGCTGGGGAAGAGTCCTAGGTCACTGGGGATATGGCCTAGAAGAGGATTGTGGGGTCCAGAGACTGGGCCCTTTCCAGGTCCACAGTGTCACTAGTGACCCTAAGCTATCTCTGTGCATTGTGTTTCTACCTGACTTGCACAGCTATCCTACCAGCCTCGACCACCTTTTCTGGGGCCCGTGTGTCCTTCTAGACTGGATGGCACCTCTGCTCCTCTCTTCTTGGTCAGCTCTTCCAGTGCCACAGAGAGAGGCCTCAGAGGGACATGGCTTTGGGACTCAATGGCCATGGGCTGGCAGTTGACTGTTTCCTCTGGGCTGGGCTCATCGTTCTCCATGGTGGGGTGCCTGCTCATTGGGCCAACTTGGCAGCCTGGAACAGCCTAGTCTGTGCTGATTCCTGTATGTCCCCATGACCATCTCCTGAGTAGCAATCTGCATCATAAGGAGCTACTTAAGCCAGAGGTTCAGTTGACTTTAAGTAGCAATTTGCTAGTGGCTAAGCAATTACTGCAGGCATAATGGGCACTCCAGAACCTGGTGAGTCAGCTGCGGCAGAATAATCCTACAGTGGTACCTGCTTCCTGCTGCTGGGACAGGTGGGCACCTACAAGCTGGTCAGACAGGTCTGATGTGAGGCAGGAGACATGATGGTCCAGACATGGGCTGCAGTGGGGCAGGGCCTGCTACTTGCAAGGGGCTGGGTGCACTTCCTGCTGTGGTCTTATGCTTTAGGAATGACAACACAGATTGCATGTTGCTGTGGTGAAATGGACCCTACACACCAGGCCTTTCTTCCTGCACCCTCTGTCCACATCACAGATGCCACCTGTCATCGGATACACTCTTCCCATATGAGGACCAGGCTGTTGCCTCTACATGTGGCTTTCGAAGAAGGCAGGGTAGGAAGTGGAGCTGGTGGAACCTGAAGGGGAGATTGCAGTGACTCTTCACAATGGTCTCATCTGCATGTGACAACTCTTTAAGATACCTAGAAACCCAGCCTCGGGGCCATTGAGAGGCTGGTACAGCATGGAAGGAAGGTGTCTGTCCCACAGGGAAGAGCCAGACCCTCTCCACACACCTGCAGGGACCAGGAGCCAGGTGGCCGATATGTGAGATGTATTAAAGTTCTCAAGTCCCATCTGTTAGGGAAGTTATGGCCTGTAGGCAACCAGAGTTATGCTAGGTTTTACATCTTAAATATCTACCAGAGACCATGGAAGCTTGGTCTCCAGGGTGATGCTATGGTAGGGCCTTAGGAGGTGGAGCTGGGAAGAGTCCTAGGTCAATGGGGATATGGCCTCAAAGAGGATTGTGGGGTCCTGGTTCGTTTTGTTTCTTTATGCTCCTAGCCATGAGGTGAGAGGTTTTGCTCTACCACATGATTATGATGTGTTGCCATGACTCAAGGGCAACAGGCCAGCCATGGCCTGGAACTTCCAAAGCTGTGAGCCCATATAGTCTTTTTTGCTTAGAAGTCAATCATCTCAGGCACTTTTTGCAGTGATAGAACACTGACCAATACAGTAGAGGATGTCTGAGGCCTTAACACAGAGAGAACAGCCTGCTGTATCCACTGTCCCAAGGCATAGAACAGTCTAGAATCTACCAGAATGTACTGTACTGAGGTTGGGCTCAGTGTGCAACTGTCAAAGCCAAAACTAAAGCAAGCTTCCTGGAAACAGGAGCCAATGCAAGCAGGAGGCAGGGAGGAGGGGGGTCTCTTCAGAGGACAAATAAAACACACTGAGAACAGGGTACAAGGGAGCTGGTAAGGACAGAGATTTTCCACAGAGCAGGTGTGAAAGACATTCAAGCCTACAAGTAACTAATTGTTGAGGCCCAGAGAGTCACAGCTAATTAAGCACAAAATAGCACAGCCAACTGATGGTGACAACAGACAGCAAACGCTTTAGTTCTAATTACAAACTCTATGACTGAAGGGAAAGGTCCAAGTACCCCTAGCCAGTTGCTTCTGGACTAGGCACCAAAAAGAGCTTCATGATGGCCATCTGGACATTTGGGGAGACACTAGCTGACCCACTCACTCCCTGGGAATGCAGCTGGGGATAGGCTTTGGTCAGGCCCACAGTCACCCCACTGCCAAGGATCTTTCAAGGTGACAGGCAGATTTAGCTGAGTCCTAGCAAATGCAACAGCACAGTAAATCCCTTGGTTTTACTTTAACAGGTACAAGCCTTGGAGAATTAAACTCTGCCTAACAGAGCAACTGGACCGAGCAGTGAAAACCTGCCCGGAAGGAAAGAAGGGGAAGCGCCTGACACAGTGGCCCCTCCTTATGCTCCAGAGAAGGGCAGAGTCAGACCTGAACTCACACATGTATGCAGCTGCAGAGATATACCCAAACATATGTAGAAGCAACAAGATCCTCACGTGCCCTATCAAAAAAGGGCAGGACTCTGAGACACTGATGAGTCCAGCCCAGCTGCCTAGCCACACAGAGTAGACCCCATTGTTCTGACCTCGATATCACTTCTGTTCTCAGCTGTGCCCATGGGGCACCATGTAAGAATTTCAGTAAGTATGTCAGGTATAGATCCAGGGCAGGAGGTAAAGATATTTATAGTTCACTTGGAGCCTAACAAACTCCTGCTCCTTCCTACACTCACAAGATGAGTGTCTGGAAGCTCATACTGCTCAGGGCGAAACTGGCTTCTCCAATGGCAAGCAGGAGCCCCTCTCTGAGCCAGGCCTCCCTCAGGCCTGGGCAACTAGGTTCTAAGGATTAGTCTTGCTCCTTACAAATGACTAGCTATTTCCATAATTGTCCATTTATAAAACCTAAGCAAATCTTGTCAGTTTCTAAATTGAAAAATGAAATTGTTGATGGCTTCCCAAGGAAACAGTGGCCCCTTCTATTCCAAACCATGGTGAGCAGCTGAAGCAAGGGCCTTTGTCATTAGCAGGTGGGCAGCCCAGGTGTCATTCAGCTGCACCCAGATGGCTTGGAGCCTTTCATGTGTTTGTTGGTTCTTTTCATTGCTCTCAACCACAGAAGGTACTATTTTGACATTAAAAAAAATTTATTTTATGTGTATGTGTTATGTCTGCATGTTTATAAATGCACCTGTGTCATACAGTGCCCACAGAAGTCAGAGGAGGGCACTGGATGACCTGGAACTGCACTTACAGTGCTGGGATTTGAACATGAGTCTTCTGCAAGAATAGCCAGTGCTCTTAACCACTGAGCCATCTCTCCAATCTTTATTTTGACTTATTTTATATCTTCATTATGACAGAGCTCCATCTTCACATCTATCCGAACTAGTATTTTTGTGGGAAGTTGCTCAGATAGGCTTGCAGCTCCTTAAAGTCCCATTTTCCTGTGACCCAAGCCACCCAAAGTGCACTTCAGACTGAACTGAATGGCAGCTGAGAGTCACTATAGAAGCTTTGGGGGTGGGGGTGCTGAGGAAAAGCAGTTCACCAGACCCTAGCAATTAGAGCTAGCTAGCTACAAGCACTAGATGGAGACCAGAATGTGGCTATTTAAGATAAACTCTAATCACCTGTGCTCACATCACCCTAGGGAGCTGTCCGTTAGCAAAGAAGACATTCACCATGAGACAGGTATTCCTAACGACATTCCTTATGCCTGTATATCTGTAAGTGCACCTGTGTCGTACAGTGCCCATGGAGGACAAAGGAGGGCGTTGGATCCCCTGGAACTGTAGTTACAGGCAGTCGTTAGCCATCATGTGGGTGCTGGGATTTGTCTGCCTGAGCAGTAATAAATGGCAACTGTTTATTAAACGTACAGCGTGGGAACAGTGGTGGGCCTACGGTGTGGTCAGAAGCCAGCCAGGTATCAGCCTTGTCCCTCCTTACCACAGTCCTCACCACAGTCTGCCCAGACCCACTTACTCATTTCAGTGTCTTGCCTCAGTCTACTTCCAGGTCATGTCACTACTGAAGTTCACCACTTAGGAAGGATGGTAGGTTTACTTTATGATCTCACATCAGCCTTGAGAGAAGGATTTCAATAACCACACCACATGGTTAAATATCAGAGGAGCTCCTATGGTCCCAGTTCACCCACAAGTAATAGCTACCAACTGAAAAAAAAAAAATACGCAAACATCAGTTCAAAACTGGAGACACTTCCAAATCTTAGAAGGGAACAGCCTGGAGTCCTCCACATACCCTGGATCCTTTTGAGTACAGCTCCCAGCTACAGCTGAGCAACCAACTGAGCCTAGCAGAGAGCCAGGGCCAAAGATCCCAGCAGCCACTGGAAAGGGAGGGGGCAAATTACAGGAAAGAACAAGCCAAAGAGAACCCCATATTCTCTGTGTGAATTCCAAATCTCTAGCTGACCTCTGCAATTGCCTGTGTGAATCACACAGGAGTAAGGTGGGTCTCATGCTGCCTGTGGAACTAGAAAGAACAGAAGGAAGAGGATTCCCTTGGCAGGGAAACAGCACTTGGAGTTTTCCTTCCCAAAGGTCAGTTGCCTGGTAAGACCATCTCCTCAAAAAGTCGTCCTACCTAGAGGAACACAGTAGCACAGTCTCCACAGTGTCACAGAGTGCTGGACACTATTAAAAGTTACTAGACATTCTGGGCGGGGTGGCACACACCTTTTATCCCAGCACTCGGGAGGCAGAGGCAGTTAGATCTCTGTGAGTTCAAGGCCAGCCTGGTCTACATGGCAAGTTACAGGCCAGCTCGGCCTACAGGGAGGCCCTGTCTCAAAAAGACCAAAAAAATTTTACTAGACATGAAAAAGTAGGAACCTAGAACCAGTCATAAAACACCTTGTGGGAACTTAGGGACCTAGATTAGGGTTTAAAGCAGCTGTTAGAGCTCTGCAAATTGAAAGAGGAAATTATAATTGTTAATTGAAAACCTGGTCAGTCTAGGAACTGAAAGAGGATACAGGTTGGCAAAATTTTCTCTTAGAAGGAAAGGAGTAATATCATAAGATCCATGGAATATGCAGTCTATTAACAACTCTGCAGAACACTCCTGTATCACAGGTAAACAAAAGGACAGGGTTGTGAAGATGTGTTCTAATAAAACTTTATTTGAATAAACAGGTGGTTGGGCTATGGGCTATGCTTTCCTGACCCTTAAAATATGTTATCAGAACAGCTAAATGGGAATTCTAGAACTGAAGAGTAAAGCAGCTGAAATATAAAGATCCAGAAAAATTTCACAGCACAGAAATGGAAGAAGAGTTAGTGGATTCGAGGTAGGCTCAGATAAATGATCCAAACTGAGGGACAAAGATGAAAGCATCTTTAAATGAGGAAGGCTTCATGGTCTGCAGGACATTATCAAGGTTCTAATGTCTGTGCAGCTGGGGCTCCAGAAAGAGGGACGGCACAAAGGATGGGAAAACTTTGAAGAAATAGTGGGAAAATTCCCCCAATTTAGTGAGAAGCATGTTTATAGACATCAGAAATTCTGCCAACCTCAAACAGTAAATACAAAGTCATAACCTAGCGGCTCATTAGATTCAAACTACTAAAAACCCAAACTGAGAAAATCCTGAAATATGGGAAAATGTGTATAAATTACCAATATGTTTTATGCTGTATCTCATCAAAGAACAGGAAAGGAACATGGGTCTGTTTGAAGTCTCAATGCTGAGACATCTTTTGGGTCAGGAATCATCAGTCTTCAGTGGCTGGTGGTTTTGACAGAGGCCTGGAGCCTGAATCTGTCCTACACATCGTACATGCTCAGGACCCCTCCACATTTCATCTCCCATCGCCCCTGACATAAAACGATTTCTGAAGCAGGCGCCATGAGTGGTGCTCTAACTGATCGCAAGCTCTCAGCAGTGCTGTGTTCCCTTTGGTTTATCAACAACCACGTGGAGCTCTGCTGAAGCTGGGGATGAGCAGAACAAAGTCCCATGTGCTGCTTGTAGGGAAGGTCATTACCAGCACATCCTGCAGTGGCTGGCCCTCTGGCACCAGCCCCACTTCACCCAAGGGACATCCACATCACCATGACACACTTTTAACACGGCCCCAAAGCAGTGGGCACCTCAGGAAAACTTGTTGCTGGCTGGGCTATCTACAGCACACAGGTGCCACTTAAAGGCAGAGGGAGCGCCCAGAAAGCACCCTTCCACTATCTTGGTTTCTCCTCCAAAACCTGAGAGACAATGGCCATTTGAGAGGAGCCAAGGAGCTGGACATGTGGAGTCTAGGATGGACTAGGCTTCCAGTTCACTGAGCAGTCCTATGGCAGGGAAGTGGGGCTATGTCCTCCCACTGTAGCTCCAGTGTGGTATGTACCCACAGAGGATGCATCTGCAGGTAGAAGTTCTCTGTTGCCTCCATAGCTGTTGGCCTTGCCCTCTTTCCCATCATACCTGGCACTTCCTGAACTCAGCCCTCCAGGAGATCTCCTGGTACTTCTCATGTTAGGCCTCATTAAGGGCAGGGTCTGGAGACATTGGGTGGGTGGAGATATGTGAAAATGTTGGTGGGCCAGTGGTAGGCCTCATGCCAACAGCCCATCCTTCAGGCAGTTTCTCTTCTGAGTCAGGAGGCAGGCCCCACTGAAGCCTGCCTCCCTGTGGAGCTCCCTGGGGCAAGGTGGCCCTGCAGGGTACAGACAGCCCCTATCTGTGGAGCCAGAAGGGCACGGTCTCTGCACACCTGAGGGCTCTCTGTTCCAGGGACTTGTCTGTCTACTTCCTAGCAGATAGTTTTATCTTTGGTCTTGGCTTCCTGGTGTAAGATGACAACCTCAACTTTTCTGGATGTTGTAAAGATGAAAAAGGTGTACCCCTCAGAGCAGGCATGTTGGCTTTATTTTTGAACCCAAAGAAAGCAAAGAGGCAAAGAGGGCTTATTTGTGGTCTTTATTTTCAGGAGTTTGGCCTGGGCCAACAAGAGTAGGGAGTTGAAGACCCTGACATCCTTTTCTTGCTACAGATATCACCCTGACATGTACCCTGTGCCAAATTCCTATTGGACTTTGTGCCCCAGCACATGGCCTGGCCCAAGGTCTGGCTCTGGGAATCTCAGGGAGTGGCAAGAGGTACATGCTCAGCTAATGAGTAGCTGAGAGCTGCAGGGGAAAAGCTTTAGACGGTAACACCAGCACTGAGAAAAGACCGGCTTGCAGACTCGAACCTCTGGTGTGGGTGTGGTGATACATGCTTGTAATCCCAGAATTTGGTGGGGATGATCATTACAGAGGATCATCACAAAGGATGAAGGAGAAGGAGGAGGAGGAGGGGGATGATAAGGATGAGGGAGGGTAAGGGAGAGAAGGAAGGAGAGAGCAAAGGAGGGAGGAAGAGCAATCCCTTAGAATATATAACAATATAAGAACAGAAATTTTTAAAAAAATCAACAAAAGAGCTAAAAGATTAAAATAAATTCTTCCAGAAACTAGAAGCAAAAGAAAAGACATTATGTTGAAAAGCCATACTTCTAGACTAAATGATTTGGCACAAGGGACCTGACTCCACGGGGAAAGTAGATTTAACCCCCAAGATACTGTCAGAACAGTATGTTACAGGTAGGAAGCCTCGCAAAAGAAAGCTGAGGAAGGCCTCCAACGTCACCAACTTTGGAAGAAGCTGAGTAATGCCTCGGGTTCAAGAAGGGAAAACACCTGCAGCCTGCACCTCTATACCTGGCGGCTACATCATAACACCCCAATAGCCACCAAGCTCCTGGCCCTGGCCCTCAGAAGTATAGGGAAGAAGGTACACTAAAGAGAAGGACCCTGGGATAGAACCATGGGGTGCAAGGATGATCCTGTCAATAGGGACACGGTCTTAGGGACCAAGCAAAGCAGGGAGACTTTGAATATTTCAAAAAGAAAACATGAGAGCCTCAGAATGCAATTAGCACACAGCAGCCTGCAGCTTGGGCAGAAAGTTCCTGACAAGTACATAGAAAATGATGGCAGTGGGGCCGCTGAGATGGTTCAGTGGGTAAAGGTACTTGCCTCCTAGCCAGGTGAGCCGAGTTTGATCCCCAAGACCCACATGGTGGAAGGACAGAACCAACTCCTGAAAGTTGTATTCTGACCTACACACACACACACACACACACACACACACACTCACACTCACAAATAAATGTAATTTTTTAAAGAGAATTATGTTGAGCTGGAGAGATGGCTCGGTGGTTAACAGCACTGGCTGCTCTTGCAGAGGGCGCTGGTTCAATTCCCAGCACCCCTATGGTGGCTAACAAGCATCCATAACTCCAGTTTCAGGGGATCCGACATCCTCTTCTGACTTCCTCGGGCCTTGCACAACACGGGTACACCTACCTACATGCAAGCAATACACTCATACACATAAAATAAAAATAAAGAAAATTATGTCAGTAGCAACAAAAGGCAACTGCTAGCTTCAGACCAAAAGACAAAGCAGAAGGCTGTGGAGAAGCGACTGCTTGTCACATGCTGAAGACAGTGCTTGTAACCATAGTAACTACAGCCCCAGAGGGTGTAGAAGATGCCAGAAGCAAGAACACAGTATGGCCTGGGCAGCAGGAAAGTCTTCCCAGATCCACCTGGACAGAAGGACAGATGAGTACTACAGTCTGCCCCCAAGCTTTACATGGTCATCCTGGGCAATAGGGACAGGAGCTGCCTCTTTCTAAATAAATCCTAGAATTACTTGAGTGTCCCAGTGCTGACAGCCAAAAGAGGAAAAGGCAACACAGCTCATTACTAGAAGCTCTCTGCTGGCAGGTAAGAGTGCTCAGGCTGTGGTATGCTTAGGCACTGACTGCAGGTCCTCTCCTATGCTGGGGACACATGCAGCAGAATGATGACCTAAGCAAGTGGCCATGAGTTGAGGGGTTAACAGCCTGGTGGGGGCCAGCAAGGTACAAGACAAGAGAAACAAATGTGTAGAGGAAAGTGTAAGAAAGGCCCAGGGTAGAGGGGTAGTCAAGGGTTTCATCTGTGGCACCTGCCACTTTCGCTGGTAACTATAGTGCTCCAAGACTTCCCACAGCTCCTACTGTCCAATATCGATGTCCTGCATCTGTGACTCCCATCATCTGCCACCTATATCTCTGTAAACACCATCCTCTTATCTCATTGACACAAATCAAAATTCCTTTCAGGGAGGGTCATTCATTCACCTACTCATTTGCACAATAGTCTAAATTATCGAAATACAGCAAAGCCACAGGACACAGGAAAGTTCCCACAGGCCTTGCTTGCTAGAGTAAGAGTCTATCACAGATGACATAGTTGCCTTTGTAGAAAGTCCAAAAGAATCAAGAAGAGACTTCTGAGATTAATGTGAGACTGCAGCAAAGTTACAAATGCAACACTCACACACAAAGTCCACCACTGTTCCATATAGAGAGAACAATGAATTAGAGCATTTAAAATTTAAAGCATGCTGCCATATACCTTAGCACAGAATGGAGACATAAATCCCTAAAATGACAAGATATACATGAGAAAAGCTATAAGCCTTGATGAAATAAATCAAAGAGCTGAATGAATGGGGGTTATTTCATATTTGTGGATTAGAAGTCTCAATATTGTTGAAATGTCAGTCCTTCCCATTTCGATGAAGCAAGTTACTTTATGAATTCAGACATCTTGATTCCACAGTTCACATGAAGAGAGAGGCAGATGCTTCAGAACAGACTTCTCAGTGTGCAAGTAGGGCTGACACAACAGCCAGAGTGACAGCGGTTAGGTTTTCAGAACTGCTTGGGGTTGGGAGGGCAGAGCATGCTGCCAAAGACTGAGAGCAGAGACAGACCTACAAATGCCACTTGGAGAGAAGAACAAGGAGATCCAACAGAGACAGATTTAGCTTTTCAACAAATGGTGCTAGAATGATTGGACATCTAGGTGTGAAAAGATGAATCTAGACACAGACCCTGCAGCCTTCATTAAAAAACAAACAAAAAAAGCAACTCAAAACAGACTAAAAACCTGAAGTCAAGGAGAACACTATACAACTCGAAGCTAATGTGAAGAAGGCTTTTACCATCTCAGGCTTGCTGGTGAAATTTTAGATACCAAAAGCATGGCCCATAAAAGAAAAAAAAATGGGTACATTGGACTTTATTAAACTGTAAAACTTTAGAGGGCTGGGGATGGAGCTCGCTGGTAGAGCAATTACTTAATGTGCACAAGACCTTCAGTTGGATCTCTTAGCACCCTTCCCCCCAAAATAACTAAGTTAAATTAAAACTTTGGAAATCTTTGCTAGCTATTCATTTGACAAAAGATTAATATTTGGAATATATGTAAAATTTAAAACACCAAAATAACTTCTCAAAAGAAGTAAAAATGACCAATAAATATTAACACGTGAAAAAAATGTTCAACACCCTTAACCGTGCAATTCAAATTGCACTAGGATTCTATCTCTCTCAAGTCAATAGCACTCATCAAGAAAACAAGAAACAGACACTGAAAAGGATGTGGGGAAATGACCCTTTATACACTGCTAGTTGGAATGTTAACTTGGCAGCCACTATGAAAGCCAGTGTGGAAGTTCCTCAAAAAATTCAAATGACTACCATTCCCAGCTATACCACTCCTGGGAATACACTCAAAGGAATCCCAGTCAACATTTCACAGAGACACTTGCTGGTCCATGTTTACTAATTCAATAGCAGCCATGTGGAACCAGCTTAGGTGTCCATAAACACAGGAACAAAGAAAATGAGGTATTTTTGCAAACAATGCTTAATTCAGCCATAAGGAGCAAATTCTATCATCTGGAGGAAAATGGGTGAAAATGGAAACCATCATATTAAACAAAATACGTCAGACTCAGAAAAACGTTAAAATAATGCATGTTTAATCTGTGGTATGGTGGTTGATACTGTCGACTTGATGGGATTTAGAAACACCTAGGAGACAAACCTCTGGGTCTTTCCAGAGAAAGCAGAAAGACTCTAGAATTTGTTTAAGGACCTGGAAGCAGAAAGGGGACTATTTGGGAAGAGTAATGGGGTCAGTGGAGACGGAGATAAGGGGGTCACAGAGCGCACTCATGAGCAAGACGCATAATGTAGAAGATGTCCTAGTAAGAGTCGTCATTGCATGCAATGTGTGTTTCTACACTGACATAAAAGGCAAAACAGAAAGGTTATCTAGAAATCTTAAAATAAAACTTTTGTTTTGTTCTGCTGAGATAGGGTCTCACTATGTATCTAAGGCTGGTCCTAAACTCCTAAACTTTCTGCTTCTGGCTCCCAAGAACTAGGATTACAGGCTTATGCCACTGTCCCTAGCTAAAATGAAAGTTTTGTTTTTTGCAAAAGACACTATTAAGTGAATGAAAAGACAATTTAGACTGGGAGAAAATATCTGTAAAACAATTTGATAAAGCCTTCTCCAAATGTTCAAAGAACTCTTAAAATCAAAAAGAAAACAACTCAATGGAAACGTGAATCCAATGTGAAACCAGAGATCAGAGAGGCACAGATATCAAATAAACATATGAAGATATGTATCTTGTGGAAAAGGGGAAGGGAGAGTACAAGAGCAGGAGGACGGGAGAGCTCTGCAGTTGTCTTCTGGACGTGGCGTGGCAAGCATGAACTCCCAGCAGCTGTGGTTATCTACATAAGACTTGCACAAGATAAGCCTGTCAACATTCCAGCATGGATAGGGCGGGGCTCAGGAGGCTCCATCCCCTAGCTGAGTATCTATTGGCAATTGATGGCTACCGGGGAAGGAGGAGTCATTTTTTTTCAGAGATGTGGCCACTGGTAGACTGCCCATGCTCTGGGAGATGGTTCTACAACCATGCTCATGCAGGCAGCACTAACTGGATCAGTGGGTTATCACAAATTCTAAAAGTAAGAAGAGGGCACGAAGTGGGGAGAGGGGATGGGAGGGGAGTGGAGGGGATCTGGGGTGGACATGCCCAAGATATATTGCATAAATACATGAAATTGTCCAAAGAATACATTTCAAATATTCTTAAAATAAAGAAAGACAGTCCATATCACTTGGCACCAGGGAGAACTGCAGGTTACAACATGAGGGTCCACTGCACACCAAGAAGAGTGGCCATGGATCAGAGCACTGCTCATGTCCATGCTGGTGAGGAGTGAAGGTGACAGACTCCCACCACTGTGGAGACGAAAGAGTGAAGCCACTTTGAGGTAACTGGCTGTTTCTTCCAACATTAAACATATTCTTAGCATCTGATCCTACAAGAATGCTCGTTATTTCTTAAAAGAGTTGAAAACTCCACAGAAAACCAGCACACAGACCTTTATGATAGCTTCATTCATAACAGCCAGAACTTAGAAGTGACCAGTATGTGTTTTAATGGGCAAATGAATAACCTGCAGCCATCCATACAATGGAATATCAGTTAGCACTAAAAAAGAAATGAGCCATCAAGCCATGAAAAGGTATAGAGCAACCTTAAACACATACTAATAACTAAAAGCCAGTCTGAAAGGACAACACACTGTCAGATTCCATTCTGGAAAAGACAAAGCCACAGAAATAGTGAAGAACGAACAGTCAGCAGGGGTTAGGGTGAGAAAGCAAGGTCCAGAGGAGTTTTAGGGCAAGGAAGCAACAAGAACCTACAACAACAGACACATACTATGTATCTGTCGGTTCCATAAGTTTAATGACAACCATCAGTGTTGGTGCGACTGTGGCAAAGACGGCCTCTGAAGCCAGTCCTTAACTGAAAGAAAGGCAGCAGGCTGAAGAGGGTAGGTCAGGGATGGGCTGATCAGTTACTCTCCAAATCAGAAGCTTGACTTAAAAATTAAGTCTGTTGGCTTTTTGAGTCTGTGGTTAAAGATGGCCAAGGCACAGCAGCAGGCCTAGATCCAGGGGTCACAGGCCCTCCCCTCCTCCACTCAGAGCCCCTCTGAGGATACAGTGTGGGAGAGCAGAGAGATCAGGTGAGCAGTGAAGCCCAGGGTCAGTTATCAAGCACACACTGCAGGCATGGTATCTAATCCCACAGCTACCCAGTAAGGCCTGACCGTGGAGTCCTTTGGCCCCCTAGCCACCACTGATGCCACTACTGCTTCAGTGGCTGTGGTACACCCTCCACAACACACGCTTTCTCTTCCACCGTAAGCCATTTCCTTCCACGGCACACACCTCCCCATCCGCAGCACGTACTTTTCACCTCACCAGATACCACTCCCACTCCCACCACACATGCATCTCCACAGTGCTCCTGTGTGGACACTGTAGGAGGACTAGCACAAGGGAGACCCTAGTGATTCCAGTACGTGAAATGATGACCACAGGTCAGCTCCCCGAGGATAGCCCTTCACTTTCCCTATGATGACGGACATGGGTGTCAGCCTGCAGTGCGCCTTGAAGCTCAAAATCTTGTTCCTGTTGTGGGATGGCTCAGTGGGTAAAAGCACTTGCTGCAGAAGCCTGATGACTTGAGTTTGATCTCTGAAACCCACAGTGAAAGAGGAGAACCGGTTCCGGAAAGCTGTCCTTTGATCTCCACACACACCACTGCACGTGCACCCCCATGCCCCTTAAATAACATTTACTTTTTAAAACTTTCTCATAGTTGGCGGGGGAGGGGGGGTCCCATGCTGTAGGTTTGTATCATAAACAGCCAAACAGCTCTGTGTCTCTCACATGCCACCTGCCTGTTCATCCTATGACCCTTCCTTTTGAGGAGCACTGGGGTCCAATCTGTCCACAGCAGTGAGCACTCCAGACAGTGAATGAAGGGTTAGAGAGATGGTTCAGTGGTTAAGAGCCACTCTTAATGGATGCTCTTGCAGAGGACTCAGGTTCAGTTCCCAGCACCCACATGACAGCTAACAACTGTGTAGCTGGGGTCCCAGGAGACCTGACGCCCTCGTCTAGCCTCTGTAGGCATTGCACACACTTAGATACATGCAGGTAAAATACTCATACTTGTTTTTTTAAAGACAATGATGACCTCAGCACCCAGAACACTGTAAAAGGTGCTGTGCCCCAAGCAGCAGGCTGACCTTACAGCCCATCTGCTCTTGCAAATACCCACATTCACTTTCAGATCTCAAACACTAGGATTAAAAACAGAAAGTCAGACTGGCAAAATGGCTCAGCGAGTAAAGGCACCAGCGTCAAGACTAAGAACCTCAGTTATATATGTGTATGGCAGGCCAGGTCTTGACATCAGAGGTCAGAGGACAACCTGCAGGAATCAGTTTTCTTTTTCCACCCTGGAATTCTGGGGATTGAATGCCAGTCATCAGCCTTAACAAGTACCTTTACCTACTGAGCCATCTCCCCAGACCCAAGAAAGAAAAAAAAATTAAACAGGGTAGTTAAAGGTGCTTGCTGCCAAGCCTGATGACCTGAGTTGATCCCTAGGACCCACATGGAAGAAGAAAAGAACCAATTCCTGCAAGTTGTCCTCAGACTTCCACACACAGGCCGTGTGTGTGCCCTCTGCCCCCACCCCACCCCAAATAAAAAAATTAAATTAAAAAAAAACAGAAAGTCCCTGGAGGTAGCATGGATGGGTCAGGGTACTAGGGTAACATTCATCTCAGGGGTCCAGAGGCTGGAACTCTGGGCAGTTCAGACAGCATTAGAAGGGCCTTTTCTAGCTGGTGACTAAGTGGGTCAAGCTGGACCCACAATGATAATGTGCAAAGTCATCACCAGCCAAGCATGAGTCAAAGAAGAATGAGTAGGTGATCAGAAGGCCATGGGTGACAACCAGAGAAAGTATCGCCATGTCCCCCCAGAACATGCCCAGTGCTGCAGAACACTAGCCCCTGCCCTTTCTGGCCCTCAGGAAAGCCAAGTTTTACCAGTGCCCAGCTTAGGCCTGGTGCTTCTATCTACTATGTGACTGTCTCTGCATTTTTGTGTGTTGCCTGCCACCTCATGCTTTCACTGTTGCAGATAGCAGGCATAACTGCCTCATCTGCCAAGACCATTCTCACTACTTCTCTAGAGAGAGAGATGCAGATACTAGCTTCTGTCCTGTAAGGAGCCTGAGTTACTGGGGAGATAGGAGTTTGCTCCTGCATGCAGAGTTTAACCAGACTGAGTCCTTCTCAGATTCTGTGAGAACTCCAGGTAGGAGCCAGGAGTGGCAAGGTCTGGGCGTGAGAGGCACTGTGCTGAATGAAGTCTGTGTTTTCCTGGAGCCTTGGCTACACAGCACTTGCTTGGGAAAGATGCCACCCACCTTCATCTGCCCCTCCTTGAGGTCCTGAAGGTGTGCTCCCGGCTCCACACTTACGCTCAGAATTTACCTCTAGCCACCTGGGTAGGACTAGATGAAGAGATGGGCCACAGAGATGGTAGTTCCTGGGCTCTTGTTCCCATACCTAAACCACGCTGAAGGAGTGGGAGCAAGGTGTGTCCACCTCAGGACCCTGCAGGGGTAGCAGGCTCCAAATGCTGGGTTACAGAATGAACTCACCGTGTTACCAGCATGCTTCTGGAGAAACTGGCCTCTAGAATGCGGCTGGAAGTCGAGGCCCCAGGACTCTAATGCTGACCTGAACCTTCTCCTGGGCTGTCCCTGGGTTGTCTTCTGCTTTAAGAACTACACAAGTCTCTAAGATGCCACAGTACAGACCTGAGGGGCCAAATCCCTGACAGGGGCAGATGAGGGTACATTAACTTCTTACCCCCACGCTGCCTCCTTCCCCCGGAACCCAGCTTCTCTCACTGGGGTGGAGGCTGGTGCTCTCACCAGAGTGCTGTCAGTTCAGGTCCTGAGGACCCAGCACATGATATTCCCTCGAGTGTGTCTGTGTGATGGTAACAATAATGTGACCTTCAAGAGTTCCCCCATACCCATCCTGCCTTCATTCTCCCCCCACAGGCCTCTACAGGGCAGCTGCTTCTATGAAGTATGGTGGTTAGGACAAAAATGCCACAATGAGAGGCATCTCCAAGTACTCGGCTACACAGGGAAGAGTTCTCAGTCTCACAAGTTCAAACCTTCAAACTCCATGGGAATGTACCTTGAAGGGCAGGGTGAGTATGCACATGTAAAGACACCTGTACTCACACACACAGGTGACATGTGTGTACCCACATGCCTGGCACAATCATTAATGCATCTGTACAGTTTATATTCACAGGTGTATTTCCTGCCAGTCCTATGGGCTCCTGGACCCACATCTCACTGGCTTCTCTATATCTAGTGCCAGCCTGTACCCTCCTTCCCAACTTCTGAAGGTCGCCCTGGTGTGATTAAGATAAGCTACATTGCCTCCATTCTGAAAGCAGGGCTCCTCCTAAGCCCCAGTACCCTTATTATCACAGGAGTTGGCCATGCTCACAGTAGCGCTCTTTGGGTAACTGCCTCTTGGGTGGCTGTCCCAAGGTTGGACACCCAGGAGGCCCACAGAGAGGTAGATGAAAGGCCAAGCTGATGAAACTCCTGTGGGCCCAGGTTGAGAGGCCCAGCACAGCCCTAGGACAGCAGAAAGCTACTGTGGATCCACATCCCTTGAATAAAACTTGGGCCAAAGAACAAAGCCCTAGGAGCTAGTGATTTGCTGCTCTCCCTTTTGTTAAAAAGGTTCCTAAAAAAATAAAATAAAATAAGCTGGACCTGGTGGTGCACACCTTTCATTCCAGCACTGGGAAGACAGCAGTGGGCAGAGCTCTGAGATTGAGGCCAGCCTCTGGCTGCAGGGAGACCCTGTCTCAAAAAGACTGCCCCCTCCCCAAAATTAGGCATTTCAACTTTTTCATTTTGCCTTGCAAGAAACTCTCTCCAAGCTGAGAACTCAAAACTCACTGGACTTTGGCACAACCACTCAGCAGGTGGTAAATCCAGCAGGTTTCCTGACCTACCCAGGAGGGGAGAGAGAACCAGGTTATCCCACTTTGCTGGACACTTCCCTCTGCAGGAAAAGCCCTGAGCCTTATCATCTATCCTGAAAGGGACATTGGTTTTGTCCCCACTTAGGGATGGCGCCCAGAGCTAGGCTGCTGGCCCCACTTAAGACCTTCAGGATGTATTTCCAGGTAGGTGGAGCCTGACAGGTCCTCCTGACCAGCTCTTTCCCAGAAGCTTTGTGTTCTCCCGGAGGCCCCAGGCAAAGTCCACACCCTTTACTCAGCACTGAGCCTCCTCCATCTGGCCCTGACGATATCCCCATCTACCTAGCACTGCGGCCCTAATGGCCTTGGTCCTGGTATTCCCAGAATTTACCCCCGTGTAGCTCTGCTTCTTATTCTGGGGCTGGGGGCTGGTATGCCCTCTGGTCCTGTCTACCTCTTTATTCTGAGGCTCTCCTTACTTGTCCCAGATGCGCTACCCACCTCTGCATCCCTGGCAGCTCTCTGGCCCCTCAGCTTGTACTCTATCCCCTGCATCCAGCAGTGTGAGGGGCTCTCTCAGTCCTTCCTAGAGGAATAACAGTGATGGGTGTGGATTAGAGGACCTGCCAGCCTGAAGCAAAGGCCTGTGGATGAGGTCAACAGGCTTCACTTGCACAGATGCCAAGTTGACACCAAGATCTGACATTCACAGTACTCTAAGCTGATGGGAGTACCGCTTACCTGCCACATCTGATAGGGTGTTGTCACCAGAGATGCCATTTACAAGAAGCTGGGTGGCAGTTTGGGGAAGAAGGACTTAGGGCTCTCTTCCTGGGCCAAAGAGCAGGGGGTGCTAGAAGCTTACAGGTGAGAAGCCAGGCTCATAAACATATCACTTACTTATCCATATATGCACATACCTCTGCATCCAACCAGCTTTTCATGTAACTATGTGCTCCTCTAGGGCTATGTCCAGCCCCATGTGCATTCACCCCCAGACCTTCAGGAGCCTGCTGAGTGTAGACAGTTCAGCCAACAAAGACTCACCAGAAACAAAATTACACCCACCTTCTTGAATCAAAAAGAGCTTGTAATCGGGGAAGGTGTCTTTAAGAGCTTGGGTGGCCTGAGGGGTTCTAAACTTGGAAGAGATGGGGTGAAGAGAAGCTGGATGCAAAAGGATGAGGCTTGGGAGTATGGAGGAGTCTAGGCTCCGGCTAGAGCTAAGGAAGGTCTCAGCTGGGGTGGAGTCACAGGCATCTGGTGGCCATCCTCATACCATTCTTTCTTGCTCCTCACCGATGGTACACCATTGTGCTGGCCACTGATCCCAAGTTCATGACTCCTCCAGTCAGGGCCAGGTGAGGAGGGGCTAAGAGGACTCTGGGCTTGCCAGCACTTGCCTATCCCCATCCTCTGCCTGGGGAGAGAGGAGGAAAGCCTGAAGAAAAGGAGAACGAGGAAGGCATTGTGAGGGAGCTAAGGAGGGAGATCAGAGAGCATGGTGGCAGGACAGGGTGCAGCTCAGGCTGGTAGCTGGGTCTGTTCAGCTCCTCATGGTATGGGAGACACCCAGAGTAGTGGATAGAGACCTCTACCTGCTCACACTGGCCAGAGAAGTTGCCCAGCCTCAGCCTCTGGGCCAGAAAGGGGTACTGCTCAGTCTCAACACTGAGATGTGGCACCTTGAAATATGGTGCCTTGAACCCTGGAAGCCGTGGCACGATGACAGCAGAGAAGACTACACCCTACATGCCAGCAAATAAAAAGTCTTTCCTTAAGGAAAGCCCCAATCTCTGGGCCCAGGGGGAGGGTGGGAGCTGAGCCTGTCTTAATCTGGGCAGCCTTGTTCCAAGCACACTGAGACTCTTGTGGGAAACTCTTAGACACAGACATCCATGACTCTAACGTACCCCCAAGTTCAGACACTTGTTCCCACAGAAACCTAAAGGACGATCCCAGCATATACTAGCAGATCCCCACAGGCATGCCATGCCATGTAAGGTAAACTGTAAAGCCACCTAAGTACTAGACTAGCAGACCCCAGTAGGGCATTGCAGCACCCGGCCTGTCATGGTAAGCAGTTTGTAGAGGACTAGCAGGATGTGCAATATCCCACAGAGAGGCTTCCAAGAACAGGTTCTAGAAGGTCTTGTGTTCTCTCTAGGGAGCTAGCAGGTGTGGCAGGGCAGCACAGTCACCCGTGTACACAGGCAGGACTTGTTGGGTCTCGTCCCCGCGCAAAACTATCAGCACTTCCTAAGCTTTGCCCTCTTTCCTCAGGGTGCCTAAGCTGCAAATGCTGTGTAGCTTCACAACCCAGCAACTCTCCAGGGGCAGTTCCCAGAAATAAGGCTGTATGCCCTCAGTGCCTCCTGAAGATTCAAGAGAGTCCCTGATTCCAGGCTCCTGATGAGTGGTTTCGGCTTCACACCCATAGCAAAGCACTCTTTTTCAGAACTAAGTCCACTCAAGCCCTTAGATTCATCCTTTACTAGGAGGTCTGGGGTCTCCTGGAGACTCCAGCTGCACACCCTAGCCCTCCTGGGTCATCCTAGTCCCATGGACTCCCTTGTGTTCCTTCAGGGACGGCCCAAAGGGATTAAGCAAAAGAGGACGGAACACAGGGTAAGGGTGCCCAGAGAGATGGCCCTGGAACAGACGGCAGGTAGGACAGCACATGACAAGGGCCCTGCCTCTAGGGCTACAGCACGTGAAATAAAGACCTAGAGCCTCTGATTTCAACCCTAGGAGGTATATAGGACCCACACATTCCCACAGCCTGGGAACATGACTAAAGGAACACAGTGCCCAACAGAGGCTGCTCCCAGGAGAAATCCATACACTAAACAGGAGGTCTGGAGAGAGGTTACTCCCCATAGCACAGGCTTCCCAGCCCCCTGGCAAGACAACTGACCCTTCAAAGACCGCCACCCATGCTGGGCAGAGGGTGGGCAAAGATATCTCAAGGTCAAGTATCCCATGGCAAGACTGGTAAAGCAGCAGTAGTGCCACATGAAGAACGGACGCGGGACGTGGAGGCTCCACAAAGCCACATGACTACTGATCCTGAAACCACCCTGCAGATGTGAGGCTGTTCCCCCTCCAGAAGCCCATGTGCCCATGGCAGAGATGTAGGTGTGTGTGAGGGGTCTGGGATGAGGCATCTGAGGCTGGCTGTACAGAGATGGTTTGGAGGCTTTTGAAGGGCAGGTCAGGGTAAACAGGAATCTGAGTAAGTCCAGAGTTTACAAGAGAGGGAAGGGCTACAAAGTAGACGCTAGGTGTGGGGGTCCCAGCCTCCCAAGAACGCTCTCTCGAAGCCAGCCTGGACAGAGCTGGACCTTCAGATTGCTTGTCCTCGCCCTCCTTGCTTCAGTAGTGCAGGTTGGACAGTGAGTGCCTGTGGGCTGGAGCTCCAAGCAGAGTGAAGCTGCTCCAAGGGCTAGTACTGGTGAATATTTGGTGCGACCACCTATTGTGGGGGCCGAGAGGGGTAGGATTAATGGAGAATAGCTTTGGTTCTGAGAGGGAAGAGACTTGTGAACAGACAGGAGTCTGAAAGGTGGAGCGATGTCTGTGCAGTGAGACCTGGCATACATCCACATTTGGGGAACTTCCTGGGTGGGCGACCCCAGTGCCCAGCTCTTAGCTGACTATGTTGGTGACTTGCAGCACAGTACAGGGAGAAGGCCAGCAGGAGCTAAGCCCTGCAGGGTTAAGTGGGGAGAGACATTGGGACAAAGCAGGAGCCAATGAAGGTACTTAGGAGAATCAGTGAGTACCATCAGGAGGCCTTGGGGACCTGGGCAGGATCAAGCTCCATGAGTTCTAGAAGTGGAATGAGACAGTGACAGGGAGTGCCCGGGCCCACAGACTGCTTAAGATACAGGCCATGCCCTTCGGCAGAGCTGCTGGTTCATTGGTGATTCTCTGAGTAGAGCAGTGTTAAAACAACATTGATGGGTACAAGATACTGTTATGGGAGTTGCTGCCTGCTCTGGTGGCCAGCCCTACTCAAGGCAATTTTAAACCCCCTGGAAGCTATATATAAACTCACTACTCTCTACTCTTCTCTCTCTCTCTCTCTCCCTCTCTCTCTCTCTCTCTATATATATATATATACATATATATATATACATATATAGAGACAGATACATATATATATACATATATATAGACAGATAGATACAGATATGGATACAAATATAACTATAGGCTTAGGGCATAGGCAGATCCCTTAGTATGCTGGGCTAGCAGCTCCCTAAGCAAAGATTGGTAGACAAGCCCAATTACTACTGTACTGAGATAACAGGCTCCAAATCTGTATTCCAGGTATAGCAGGAGCAGCCCCCAGGTAACACAGAAGGCATAAATTCACTTCATACACTGAGGTGCTACAGTCCATGAAGAAGCAGGCAAGGTTTATGAGAGGGCCTCCCTGGAATCCCAGGATGAACCTGGCTTTTCCGGAACAAACACCCTGTATGAAGCAGTCAGCACGGTCTGCATTGCTGCAACACAGAACACAGGCCTGACTGGAAAGCCCAATGGGACAAACTAGGCAAGGAGAGCAAGAAGAGCCAGTGCCAGAGCCACAAGCTAAACACACACCAGGAGGAGGCAGGAGAGGTCTGAAGAGACACAGCAAAAATGACAGGGCGAAAGGGCCGGGGTCACAGACTCAAATAAGACAGACAGCAAGTACTTAAAGGAAAAAAGCCTTCACCAACCGGGCGCTCGGATTCTGAGCCTCCTAAATGCCCCCTCCCCAGCCCAGCCCTCGGGTCCTCCTAAAGACTCCTGCTCCCTTCCAGGAGAGCCTCTCCTGCCCATGCCATTTCAGAACCCCAGAGGCAGGAGTGGGGACTCCTGTATCTGCTCTTGCTTCTCTTGTGTAGGATTCTAGTGAATTCCACAGGGTATACATCCTCACAACCTCCAGCAGGGCACTGAAGCTTTGTTTCGCTTGGCAGACCCCCTCACCTTGCCCGGAAGCCCTCAATCCCACTCTCTACCTCACTGAGCCAGCGGAGACAGAACACCTACCCACCTCCAAATGAGGGGTCATGGGGGAACTGCTCTCATTTAGTTGGATTTCGCTGGACTTAATCATCAGTAACCTCCTCCCCACCCGGCTCTGGACACAAATATTACGCGTGTTGCAAGTTAGTTCCTTTGGAGCCCCAGGGTACCCAGACAGGCAGTGTCTAGAAAAGGATCTGGGCAGACCCCAGGCAGTGAGCGCGAGGCTGCGCTGCGGGAGCAATGCCTGCCTTGGGGCTCAAAAGCCTGACTCCTCCAGGCTGGCTGATGTGCTTTTCTGACCCCGCCAGGCCGACCCACCTGGCACAAACTCTTTCTAGAGAAGTGGGGGAAAGCAAAGGCAGAGGCGGGAGCTCCAGGCATGGGCTGAGGCTCATCGGAGCCAAGACCAGCAAAGCTCGGGCCGCTTACCGATTTTGGCCAAGCTGGCCACGAGAACCCAGAGCGCGATGATGTACGGGTCCTGGACGTGGTGCCATTTGAAGGTAACCACCTGGAAGCCCTGGTCGTGCGCCTCGCCGTCAGGGCCCTCCTCGAAGCCCCTCGCCCCTCGCAGTCCGCCCAGCGCCAGGGCCAGCGCCAGCAGCGGCCTCCAGCCGGGGCCCGGGACCCCGCGCAGCCACATCGCGCAGCTCAGCGCCGGGAGCGGACGCGCATGCTGCGGCAAGGCTCCACTGCGCCGGGTCGCAGCGCTCCACTCGGGGTTCCGGCGACCGTCCAGTCCGGGCCCGCCCGCGTGGCCTTTAATCCCGCGGCCCCAGGGCGGGGCCTTCCCGCCCCCGCCGCGCACACGTGAACGCAAACACTGCCGGACGCTCGCCGCACTCCCACTCGCCCTGCGCACGCCCACCTGGCGGGACCGGCAGGCCGCGGATGTAGGTGCAGAGCCGGCAGGCGGGTCGCGCGGGTTTGGAGGTTCTCGAGGTCGCGCACGGCCAGGGTCTAGCCCGACCCAGTCCGCCGGCAGGCGCCTCTCTTCCGACGGAACCCCGCGGGAGGCCGGGAGGGGCCCTGTGGACGCCACGCGATGGGTGGCACCCTCTTCTCCCACCGTGGCCCCCTCAGCAGCCCGCTGGTTTTGCGGTGCACTGTTGGGTGTTCCCTGTCTATACATACGGATCACGAAGACCCCACTCGAAGGCCAAAGCCCCTCTCTCCAACGGAACCCTGGAGTCCGGGGATGCCGCACCTTGTCTTCTAAGTGAACTTGAGTCAGGAGAGAAAGATAAGTAAAATTGAAGGGACATGGGGAAGGGAAGAGGGCTTCACATCTAAGTCTCCTTGTGTTTGGACAGGTGGGAGCCAAGAGTTCCATCACAACAGCAAGCGCTGTGAAGGTTGCATATGTAGAGACAATATTCCTTTCACATAGAGGTCTTTCAATAAAGAGTGTTAAAATGGCAGTGAACCATGCTTAATTTGGAGGCCTAATATGGCTGTACGTCCTTTCTCTGATAGAAGGTTGCAATTTTCAGGGAATCTCACAAATAAGACTACAGCCTTTGTTTACAGAAGGAAAAAAAAAAAAACTTTGCTAGTGTGGTGGCCTATGTCTGTGATCTCAGCATTTGGGAGGTCGAGAAAGGAGTTCAAGGTAAGCCTTGGCTACATAGCAAGTTTAAGGCCACCTTGGGTTACATGAGATCCTGACTCAAACAGAAACAATCCCTCCCCCCATGACTTAACTCCTTGCATAGCCTTTGTGATCCATGATTTAATCTTATCAGCTGTAACCCTCTTCAGTATACCCTAGGACCTACCCTATGATCTCATTTAGGGAAGAACAAAAGATTTCTTAGGCGCCCTTTAAGATGTAACTTCAGAAGCCACCATCAAATTGGGACACATGGCTGCTGTCAAGACTTAAGAGTGACTGTTGAGAAGCCCACACCCACACACTAGGGTATACACTGTCCTTTTCCCTGAATGCCTCTTTCTATTAACTCCAATGCCTAACTGTTAAAATCTCTGCTCAATAAATTCCAGCTCTGCATCACACTGCCTTGCTCTGACATCCTTTTCTGGGGTGGTCAAGAATCCCAGCTCCACCTGATGAGAGTTCTCAGGCTGCTGCAGGTGCTCTGTCTCCAGCCCTCACGGCCAGTTGACTCCCACTTCACATTCTTGGCACCTAGCCTTGTGCATTGTGGCCTGGGAGTGTGCCTCTCCATTGCAACAGCTCTTGTCCATGGCCTGCAATCACAGAGCATGGGCCCTCTGTCCTCCAGTGGAGAACTCAATGTCCTTTATGTCCATGGGTGTTAGAACTCCTACTTGGTCAGGACTACAATCTAGGTCAGGATTACAACCAACCCCCCAAGACAGCAGGCTAACTAAGCCCCTTCTGCCTTCTCTGAGCCTTCCTTTCAACCACAGCCCCTGGCATCTCCTCTTCCAACCAGACTCAAGCACTGAAAGACCTTGACTAAACACCCTTCACCTGCCCCTTCAGGTCCTCCAGTTGAGATATCCAGTGCAGAAGAAAGACCCAGTTCTTGGTAGATTCCACCCACCTTAAAACCCTAGCCATTTGCTGACACTTCCCTCCCCTTCCTGCCCAGGTGGCAGTGTCCTCTGGAGCCCCAGGCATCCCCACGCTTACCACTTTGGCTCCTGAGGTCTTGCTCTAGTGTGCCAGCCCTGACCCCTCAGCTCATGGTTTTGACACTGAGTTCATGACTCCCCGCTGGCTCTGCTCACCAGCCCAGTTCAGTCGATGGGTGGCCCTCTCTATGGAATGTCACTCTGTGAGGGGCTACAGTGGTGTAATGGCTGATTCCCAGGACCTGGAGCAGTGTTTGCTTTATAGTAGCATATAGAAACACTGAGTAGATGGGAGAATGACTGCACGAGTGATTGGTGGGTGGACTGAGGGGAAGCAGGGTTACCTGTTAGCATCTAAGCCCAGTTCAGGGATCCCCAGAAGGCAGTGCTGAGCTGAGTGACTTTATTTTTTGACTTCCTGTTTCATGCTGATGGGTGTTGGCTTGCATAGCAGGGTGGGTGTGGGGCAGAGGATGGATGGTAGGGTTGAGCCACCTATAGGGCCCAGCCCAACACTGGGGCACCATAGCTCTGTAACTGGCCACAAGAACTTGCAATCTAGATGCTCACTTGGGTATCTTGTAGGAACTGCCAGAATTGCTCCTAATTCATGTCTCCAAGCTGAATCTGTTGCTACTAGTCACATTCCTTTCCTTCTGTCCCAGAGGAAGGCTAGGGAAATGAGAACAGGCTTACTCCCAGCCCAGATGCTCTTGGGTGAAGTCTCAAGTGAGGCTTACCTTCTGGATGCATCCCTTGTATTCTACAAGAAGGCCGGAGCTCATGATAATGATGGCATTCCGAGATGCTCAATGACCCTCTAAGGGTTTCACCCACACACACAGCATGTTCTGATAGCTCAAGTTATGTTTGCTGGAAGTCCACGAAGTTCAAAAAGCTGCTGAGCAGCCTTACAATGCCTTAGGAGAACTCAGGCAGAACACTGGTGGCATCCCTGACCATCAGGTGTGTGCCGCTTACAGTACAGGCCACCCAAAAAAAGGGGAAGACTTGTCTAGTGGAGGATGAGGAATCAAGGAGCATGTGCAATGTCATGGAGAATTCTGGGCACATTCATAACACACCACTAACTATTCAGGTGAGAGCTTGGCTGTGTGGCAGTTGTCAGTACTTGAGAGTGAATGTACATGTGCCTCAGGCTTGCTGGAATGCTCCAGCAATGAGTGCTGCCCACGCTCTGGTGCCTGAGAAGAGTGAGGCAGGGATCATGGATAACAGTCTCACAGGCCAAAGTCGGTACAGTAGGTGTGATGTTGCATCTGATCAGTGGACTGGGGCCAGGGTACAGGCAGCCCTAACGGCCTATTTTTCCTCTGACCAGGCTGTGATTTTAGAAAGCCTTAGACATCACACCAGGCCAGGGCTGTAGTTCATAGCACCCACACCTAGAAAACTGTATGAACAGCAATCCCTGGAGCCGGGCAATACACCTGTGGTGATCTGATTGTTGGCTGTTGACGCCTTCCTCAGGCAAGCATGTACCTTCCTAAGCCTAACTCTTCTGCAGCTCTTGGAACTTTGCCTGCATATACTTGGAGGGACCATGACTATACCAGGAGCTCAAAGATGTTGAAACAGTCCTGAAAAGCACTCCAGAAAGGATGAATCTACCCACAAGCATCTGAGCCTCAAATTTAAGGAAATAATAGAACATTCAGTTCACATCAATTTTTATGACATTCATTTTCATAGTCGGTGAAAACTTGTGGATAAAGAGGCAAATAGCTTTGAATCTAGTTTGTTGACAATATTTGAAAAGCAAAATGTAAGTTTTCAATCTAATTTTCATAAGTTTGAGCACTCTTTTCACACTACCTACAGATTGACTGGCCAAGTCTGCTTAGGGAGGAAAGGTATGGGTTCATTCTAGAGCTGCCCTTGCCCCTTATGGGAGAGAGCTCCACAAATGATGCACAAGCTCTCTGAGGCAGTAGAGACTACAAGATTCAAGAGAAACTGTAGCCGGGGGTTCATTAGAAAGGGACCATTTGAACTTGGAACCTCTGGCTCCCAATTTGAACTCAAGTGGCAGGGGGGCGAATCATCCCTAGGCAAACCTCTGTGGCAAAGGACCAAGATTTGAAACATTCCATAGACAGAACTGGGACACAAGGGCACCAAACTGCATATAGCAGAAAGTGAAAAAGGCCACAGAACCAGACTGAACTGGTCAGGCTTAACAGCTAGCAAACTGGAACAAGTTCCTTTAACTTACAAGGGCCTAATAGCTGGGAGAACTGCTGGCCTTAAGTAGCCTGGGAAGAATGAGAGCAGGGGGCAAGGTAGGCACCTGAAGCCCACTGTGCATCCTTATGCCTGAGCACAACCTCCTGCCCTGAAACTTGCCCCTTGAGAACTAGAAAGGGAGTATACCAGACTCCAACAAACTTGAACAGATCACCATCATGCCCACACAACCTCTCCTATACGGGACCCAATACACTTCAGTGAGTCCACACATTATGTGGCCTAGTCACCTCACCACAGGCTTAGCTGGTATAGGCATGCTGTGACATTGGCACACAACAGAATGGCTATAGATCTGTTTCTTCCCTTCATTAAGCTGGAAGGACCCCATCATTAATTGGCATGCCATTGTTCTAGAATTACTAAGAATGTAGCAGAGTCACTCAACATTCCAAATCAGTTACATTAAACTTTTTAAAAAATTACACAGTTAATTAAAAATGATTACTTATGTAGCATCAAAAATATGAAATACTCAGGAAAAACTCTAGTTTTCTAGTGAATGATATGCAAGAAATTGATGGGAAAATCAATCAGTGAAGCCACTTGCCATGGAAATATTTTTTGTACAGATTTAATGACCTTTTTTTTTTTTTTGAGATAGAGGCTTACTTTGTAACCCATGGTGTCCTGAAACTTACTACATGGCCCAGATTGGCTTTGAACTCATGGGAATTCTTCCCCTTCAGTCTTCTGAGTGCTGGACTATAATCATGTGCCACTCTCAACTTTGGATTTAATGTCATTAGTAACTGTTACACCAGTCAGACTTCCTTTTGTGTCCGTTTTATTATAAATTGTTTTTCAAGGAATTTTTTTTTTATCTTTTTGAGAAAGGGTCTCCCTGTAGCTCCAGCTGGCCTGGAACTCCCTATGTAGATCATGCTGGCCTTAAACTCATATAGAGATCCACCTGCCTCTGCCTCCTGGGTGCTGGGATTAAAGGAGTGTGCCACCACGCCTAGCAGAACTTTTTTTATTATATACAAACTGTCAAGCTGATTGATATATATAACGTGTGCAATTTTGTTTTAACATCCTTTTTGCATCTATGAGACCTACAGTGATGGTTTCCTCTATATTCCACATCTGGGCAACTGTCTCCTCTCTTTTTTGAGATATTGCTGGGGACTTACCAGCTTGACTAATCTTTTCATTGAGTCAGATTTGGACCTTGTTGAGCTTTTTCCCTGTTGCCTAACATCAATTTTCACTCCTCCCTGTCTTCTGTTTCATAATTTCTTTGTGATTTCTCTCCTGCTTCCTTGCACTTCTTTTGCTTTCTGAGGCTTGTGTCATTTCAGCATTCCTCCTTTTTTGATCGATGGCTTTCCTAATAAGCTATAAATTTCTACATTAAGATATTTTCTGTTATATTGTTATTCTGCCTTAATATAGGGATTATTCAGAAGTGTGTTGCTTAATTTAAAATTGCTTAGTTTTCAGGTATTTGATGATTTTCCTACTATATCTGGAACTGAGGTGTCACATAATTCCTCATGGCCAGAGAACATGAACTAGGATTTCAGTCCTTTTTATTTTTACAAACTTGTTCTGTGGTTGGGATTCCAGTCCGTTTTGCTGCCTACCCCGTACCACCTGTGAGTGCTGACTTTGCAAGTGTGGGAGGAAGGTTCTACATAGCCCTACTCATTCACACTGGCTGTGTTCTTCTAATCTATACTCCTGTTAGTTTCAGAAGCTGAGGAGAAATGAGATCCTCATCTGCATGGTGGTGTTTGTGCCTCACTTGAGTACCCTCAGTTTTTGTTAAGTTAGACTTTTGCTAATGCAAGATTGCTATGTTTTACACTGTCTTGGACTCTGTCCTTATGGAATGTCCTTTTTCTTCTCTCTTAATGTCCTTTCTTTTTTTGTTTTTCTTTTAGTTTTTTGAGATGAGGTCTCCCTGTAACCCCAGCTGGCCTAGAACTTGTTATGTAGACCAGGCTGATCTTGATCTCAGAGATCCACTTGCCTCTGTTTCCTGAGTGCTGGTATTAAAGGAGTGTGTCACCACACTAGACCCTCTCTTAATTTCTTGCCTGTTACAATGGTTTATGTCAAGTTTTCTTTTGCATATACATAATTTTCCACTCCTCTTTTTAAAACATGTATTTAAATTATGATTAGTACATGTGTATTATATGTGTATATGGTGTGTGTGTGTGTTTAGAGAACAACTTTTGGGATTTGTACAGGGATCACACTCATATTGTGAGGCTTGTGAAGCAAACACTTTTACCCACTAAACCATCTCTCTGGCCCTCCATTCATCTTCTTTTACAATGAGGTTTGCTCAGTTGCCCAACCTGGTCTCAGACTCCTAACCTCCTGCCCTAGCCTCCTGAGTATCTGGAACTGCAAGTGCATACTGCTACACCTAGCTTTCTTTTTAAAAATTTTTAAGCTATCTAAATCTTTATATTTAAAGTATATTTTGTTTTCTATCAAATCAGATAGTATTTTATATATTTATTGTTAGCTAACTATGTACAAATGGCTAATGTAGCATTCAAGATCTGGGCAACTTACCGACATCTTCCCATTTTTACAGGAGCAATGGGAATTTATCTTCTTGCAATTCACAATGTCCCCATTATCCACCCTTGATTGCCCTAGGATGTAGCTCCTGAAGTTCCATCATTCACTCAGATAGTTCAGAGGAAAACAAGCTTGCTCTGCCCTATATCCTTGGACGTCTTCTTCTGCCTTCCAGACTTGATTAATTTCCCTAGAATTCATTTTATAATTCATGTCCTTTCAGTAAATATTTTCTTGTACTGTTAGGTTCTATGTGCAACACAGACATGCCCTCCAACTGTTTCCACCAGCATATGGGAATTCAGTCCTGGGTTTGAGGATGTCAGAAAGGGTCACAAAGGGAGAGAGATCCAATTAGCAGCAGCTGGGATCTGAAGTATCCCATGTTTAGCTATCTGAATTGGCTCCCCTCTCAGCACTGCTGTGTTCCAGTCATTGTTCACACAGAACTTGATGGCAGTGGGTGTCCCTAAGGGCAAACACCCAGATGATCATCAGCCCTCCTTCCCTGGCTTCCTTCTGGGTCACAAGATCCCCCAGGATCTCTGGAGTGCATCTAGCCAGAGGCAGCCTGTCTTGCAGGCTGGGCCTGTGTGTCTGCTTTATCCCAGAGGTCCTGGTTTTGATTCTTCTCTTGTGTTTTCCTCTAGAAGGGGTTCACTTATCACCCTAAAGACAAAGCAGCCCTTTCAACTAGACTCAGGGCTGTGGGCTTGATTGAGACCTTGGAACTACTTGGTTGTCTTCAGGGCCCCTAAAAACACCTAGAATCAAGTGGAGCTGCTAGGAGAAGACTGAGGAGTGGGTAACCTTGCCCTCTGGGGTATTGGGATGGGTATCACGTGAGTACCTAGCTTCTCTGTTCTCCCTATTCTGCTCTGTAAAATGACCACAGGACTAGGCCTGCCTAGGCGTCACTGTTGGATGCCAGCTTGTGTATGGCATTGCATGCTGAGCTTATCATCTCAGCTGCTAGCAGCCAGCCCACCATTTTGAGAGGACCAACGATTGTTCACCACTACCAGCCAAGTCTCTCCACTCTGGACAGCTTCCATCAGTGAGGTACCTATTCAACCAATCTTTGCTCATTTCTTATGAACAGCTCCCCCCCTCCTGGAGAGCTGAGACTCCCCCCTTGTCTCCTCTCTGACTTTTCATTTTAAATCAGAAAGCAGGGAAGTCCCCAGGTATTTCTGATCAGAAACCTGATTTGGGAGAAGGGTGCTCTGGAGCTGGCCAGGCCCAGATCCCATCTACCTTGGTCAAGACCTGATTCAACCCACCAGCTTCAGTTGCTTGGTGCGTCGCTGGTGCACATGTGTAAGCAGCAATAAAATTGCTCTTCATTTGTGCTGTATACCTTGAAGGTCCTTGACAACATGGCCATGACCCGTAGCGGGCAATGCCAGCCCACCCCCTGCACTTCAGACCTCCTGGAGCGGGAACGACATGCAGTTCCCCTGGCAGCCAGAGAGAAGGCTACAGAGCAGGGAACAGCCCAGGCTGCTGGATCAGGGCCAGGTCCCCTTGGGCCTCAAAAGTGCAGCCGTCCCAGCTGGCCAGGGCCCCTGGCTTGTCTAGAGATCGATGGTCTTAGGCTTTGATGACTGGATGACAATAGGTTCAACAGAAAGAGGTTGCTGGACTTTGTCTATGGCTGATATGGTGTGTGCTAGAGGATTTAGATTGACACAGCCCTGGGAGCAGAGTGCAAGTGAAGAGACTCCATCCTTTGGGCTAAGCAAGGAGCCTTGGCTGCTGAGATGAGTTCTGTTCATAAAGGGCAGACTCAGCTTTGTTTACAGAATCACTCCTGATAGCATTTCTTAAGAACTTAGGAAAATTTCCCTAAAGAATGTCAATTTTGTTCATAGGAACAAGTCCAGAGATCCCAGTAACGTGCTGTAAAAATGGTCACACAATTGTTACTAATGATGCAGGCATTCCTAAGAATGACCAGAGGCTAAAGTCTGTGGGAAGTTTTCCACATTATACTGTACTGAAAATCCAAAGGGAATTGGAAACTGAAGTGAGCCCAAGGTTAGACCACTGCCCCAGGTGCCAGGAAGACGTGTTGGAGTGATGAGGCTAACCTTTGATAGGCAAGAAGCAGCCACCTCCAGGGGCAGAACTGACCTACTTTCTCCATCATAAGCTCAGGCAGGGGCTGACTATGGGTGCTGGCCTACTGCACCCTGTTTCATGTCTCTTTTCCTTTTCTGTTTTGCTTTAAATATGGAGCTACTCTGGATGAGTGGAAACCACAACAGCAAAATCAGTAGCTGGTTGGTTACTTAGTAAGACCAGAGCAGTCCAGGTAGGGAAGGCTCTGACCACACACTTGGCATGAAGGTCCTCTCTAAGGACTCAGGGGCAGTGAGGGTGGTTAAATTGGGAACTCTCGCAGGCAGAATATCCAACCCAGGTCCTAACACAAAGGGCAACAGACAAAAGGCCCCAGGAAGAACCCCAGGCTTCGTGGCTAGCAGTACACTGTTCCCAGCCTCTGCTGCCAATGACTTTGTTTGCCTAAAAGTGAAATGGTATCACCCAAACCAAAGGCAGTGCTGGCACTGGAAGCAGGGTCAGTTGGATAGCAGTTGCTCACCCACTGGTGGAAATTTTTCACAAAGAGGAATGTCGACAGTTGGTGGAAGGATGGGGAATTCCTAGGCAGATGCCAGAATACAACTCATTTGCACACATTAGCCTTTCAGATAGGAATGTCTCTCGTGCCAGACCCTGGTGGCACAGAACAGCTTCTGGTGCAGGACTCCACTTCTCAGCACACAAGGGCCCCTTGGCTCCCTCTGGACCCACAGCGCTGTTATCACACTCAAGGACTATAGGTGTTGGGATTCCACAAGCTAGTCCAGTCCAAGCAGGGAAAGGAAAGGACTGTCTACTGAGCCAATTATTCTGGTGGGGCTGGAGGCACTGGGTAGACTGTCAACCAGTCTTTCCTGTGCAACTGGGCCTTGGACCTTGTGGTATACATGCAGCCGAGGCTGCAGCTGGCCCTCCTTGATGTCCTGCTACATCTCTGCTCCCTGGTCTCCACCAGGAGGGGACTTGTTCCATCATGAGTACAACTCTACAGCCCTACCCACACCCACCTGAGACTTGGCAGAAGGAACTTAGCTATTCACTCACCCAAGATGGGTACAGGCTGTCCCAGGCCAGCCCTGGTTGGGCTGAGGTCAATTGGGCTGTAAAGGAGACATGGTCGTACTAAGCATAAACCCTGACTTCTTCCCAGAACCAGGAGTTAAGGGTTTATGGAGTGTAATCCCGAGGGAGGATTAGGACGCCCAGCACCATCTGAGTCATCATTTAGTGGCCTTGGAGAGGGTGTGGGAGCTGAGCCGCTCCTCACCTGGGCAGCCCACCTGGGCAGCCCACCTGGGCAAGGTGATCCTGGGATGAGGGGAGGAACCCTCTTTGGGGATCTGCAGTGGAAGACCACACATTGTTCAGAAGTGCCTCCCTCAGCAGCTTCAGCCAAGGGAAAGGGGCACAGGTGACCAGATTGAAAGCTTGATGCCAGGAACTCCAGCTGTGAGCTTAGATTTCAGGAATAATATTTTCAAAGATCAATCTCATGCTTCTGCTACTTCAGCTTGTGAAAACAAGGGTGTTTTCCTTGGACATGGGTGTGTGGTGCACTCCCCTCCCTGGATGAAGCGGCCTTTTGGTAGCCTCAGATGCAGGCTGGCATTTCACTCCTACTCCAGTCATGCTGCCCTGGTGTCAGAGTGCCTGAGAGTTTGTTGCAGGGATCCTCAGGTTCGGATGCCCAAGTGGATTGAAGTGGCTGCACCCCACCCCAGCTGCTGTACCTCCCTGACAAGGGTGTCTCTCAGGGTCCCTCTTCAATAGCTCTCCTGCAGGTGCAGCCATGGTCCCCTGACTATGCGAGATAAGGAACTACTGGGAAGGAATGTGCCCTCAAACTGTACACCCACTAGTGCTCCGTCTCCCACAGCACTGGCTGCCATGGGCCCCCTAAAGTGGGCCACGTGGACAGCCCTTTGTGCCTGTCTGCACATGAATACACTCATTGTTCTGTGAGTTTCCCTGTTTAGAGACTTGGTATTATACACATAGAAAAATAACAACAGCCCCCAGTGGACACCCCTTGTGTGCCCTCACCTGGGTTTCATTTGATACCCCTGGGAACCCTGAAGGCAGGCTGGCCTGGCATTCACATTGTATTCCTAATCCCATTTTACAGGCAGGAAGCTGAAGGCTTTTGTCGCTGGCCCAAGGCCACAGGATCACAGAACTGGTGCCCTGCACTCATCCAGCCCTGCTGCCCACTCTCTGCTGCCTGTGTCTTGGACATTCTCACTGACAGGTGGGGAGTCTGCCCAGACCAAAAGCCTGAGGAATCTATACTTAATCACTGGTTGGCTATGCTGTTTTTGAGGAGCTACTTGACCTTTCTGTTCCCCATTTCCACATCTGTCACATGAAAGGGCAACAAGCTTGTAACCACCTGCTACAGGAGAAGGTCTAAGATTCAGGGTCTAAGATTAGGCAGGTGTGGGAAACTAGCAGCCTGAGTATGAGTCCTGTGAAGACGGTTGATGGGCATAGAAGGCCATTTGTGATGAATCCAGACAAGCCATCTTTTAGATGCAGGGCCAATGTGAAGCTTGGCCAGTACAACATACTTACCCCACTGAATTGCAGTCATTGGACGGGGATGGCAGGTTATTAAAGGAGTTGATGGTAGGGATAGTAAGTCGAGTTATTTGTCCTGATAGCTTTGGGGACAGCATTCTTTTAGTCATTGTTTGCCCACGGACCATGGTCATTGTCCCCAGCCTCAGGCCCCATGTCTATGGGCCTCAACTCAGAGCTCCCTGTACCCTGTCATCAGTGGTTCATGCTCCTGAAGCCAGCAGTGCACATGGGAAAGACACTGCCTGCGGTGACTGGGGGTGTAAGGATGGGGGTCCAGGAGCCCCGACTGTCCCTAAGCAACATATGGACATATAAGAAAAGCAGAGGAACCCAAGTCTACCCCACACCTTTGTGATGTTGCTGTCTGAATGCAACAGTGGGCTTGCCATGCCAGATGTGCCTGGGCAGAAGGCAGTTGTGCATGGGGCACACCCTCTTCTGACTTCATTCTAGCTCTGACTGGTGAAGTGACTAAATACTTGCTGAAGAGCAAAGTTGCTTTTCTGTTACTGCCATAAGTGTCCCAAGCTACAATCCACGTGTCAGTGTTGTGACAGCCGTGGTTTGGGTTCACTGGAGAATACACATACCTGCATGTTTTCTTCTAGTTTTATTCTCAGATGTTCCTGAATCTAGGTTCGTGAAGCCCATAAGTTGACTACAGTGAGCTAGGGCAGATGTCAGAACAGCCAGCACCAGTGATGGAAGCAGCCTCAAGGTGTAGCGGCATCTCCAGCAACTTTACCCACAAGCCTGAGTAGAGGAGATGGAGCAGGGTGAGCCAAGGCACAGAGCCAGCCCTCAACTGTATCTGTAGGGAGACTGTCTTTCCAAGGATCAGCTACCTTAGACAGAGCATGTTAGAGTATGTACATGATGGTACCTGGATGATCTAGAGAAATGGACATGAATTCTGCCTCAGCATATTCAGAACGAGGACCTCTAGTGGGAGTTGGCCCTGTGGCACCTGGGCTCATGAGCCTGTTGTCTTTCACATACTTGAGCATAAACCTCCCACCTTTTCCTCCTATATCAGATCTTGTAGAAGGCACTGGGCTCAAAGGGAATTATCCAGGAGCTCTGAGGAAGCAGGTCACAACTCTCTAGACTCCTGACCCAAGTAATCCTAGTTTGGCACAAAGTAATTTCATGGGGGGAGTGAGGGCAGGAAGGCGAGTTGGAAAGATTCCCCATCGACTCCTTTTCCTGAGACAGGTTCCTCTCTACCCTTGGTGGGGGGAGAGGGGAGAAGACACCTGTCCTCAGAGCCTCTACCTCAGCTGGCGACTGGGCCCGTTCATGGTCTACATACCAACCACAGTACCCTGACATCTCCCAGACTCTCAAGACAGGCTGGAAGGGGTCCAGTTTATGGCAGGCCATATTCTTGCCATAACCTGCATACAGAAAAGGGGCTGCTAAGCCAGGAACTGTGTGACTTCAAGGAAAAAGCTTCTCTGGGCAGGAAGACCCTGGTTCGACTTGACCTCTGTGGCTGCCTGTACAAATGAGTGCTTTACCACAGCCTGAGTCTCGAGTGGATAATGGTGTGAGACCACAGTAATACAACCTCCAAGAGAGCTTCCAACAGAGACAGGACAAAAGAATCCCAAAGCCCCCCTGAACTGGGTAGGTGCAGACAGGAGAGGGACAGTGCCTGGCCCATACCAGACCCTCCCCTGGTATGCAGCCAGGGGTCATTGGCTTGTTTCCCCCCATGACCTTGGCATCTCACAATAAGAGAAGCCTCTTATCAACTTTCCCTTCGCCTCATTAAATCCTTATCAAACAATAGCTCTAGCACCTGTGAGACACTGAGGGGTGTGGAATTATATATTAACTTGTGCTAATTAATGTTTATGGCTCAGGGTGCTACATGCCACTAGCCACAGCCGTGACAACAGCTTCCCTTCAATGGTGACTAGGACCTCTCTTACCCTCCATGGAACTTGCCAGCCTGGGAAGCTGCCTGTGTAGATCCTGACCTCCCAGCTGACTGGGGCTCCCACCAGAGCCCTTCCTTAGCTCGCACAGAGTTATCCTTAGATGCCTCCCCCACTTCCCTTCCAAGCAATGGGAAGCAGTGGAGATGCCCTCATCCTGAGCCCAGTCACTGTCTCTACCCCAAACCTGCAGAAGGGTCTGATTGCCTATTCTGGATTCCTCACCTGTACCATTTACCATGACACCGGGTGCAGATGATTCCCTCCTCTCTGCTCAGAAGGGCCCAGCCTCTACCTCCACCTTCCACTTTCCAGTTCTCTTTGACTAGCTCTCCTGAAGCAGTTCAGCCAAGGTTACTCGTGGCCTCCACACTGCCATCTCCCACAGATGGAACAACAGCATTTCATTCTTCCTCCTGCCCTGCCTTCCACCTCCCATTGAACTGCAGAAGCCTCAGTCTTCTTGACTTCAAGGCAATATCAAGCCTTGGTGTCCTTTTTTCTTGGCGGGGGATGTTCCTCGGCTTTCAGAGATATCTTATACCTTTGCACCCTCTCAAGCTCTCCTCCAAACAATCCATCTTCCCTCCTGGGCTCCTGTCCTACAGATAGCTTTGGATTTATCAAGACATGACATGATTTCATTCACAATGAAACAGCCATGTCTCTGGCAAGTGAGTCAGGACAACAGTGAGCTCCTTGCAAGAGTTAGCTTGGGAGACCAATATGAAAGGCTCAGAGGGAACTCTCTGAAGCAACCTCTCCCATGGGCTCCTCAGGATGCTGTGACTTGCTGTAACCATGCAGGAACATCGCAAGGAGCTCAGGCCCATTGCAGACCTTCCCTGGACAGCTTGAGTAGGGAAGGGTGCCTTTTGGGGAGCCTCAGGTTGACCCTGAGGAGGAACCAGTTGCCTGGAATGACCATGATAGCCAGGAATCCTCAGGGTAAACAAGGTAGGTGTCTACGTCAAAGTGTTACAGATGCGACAGGAACCCCACCAGTGCAGGGACACACACCGCCTGACGTGGAAGACGTTTAAGAACACTAGAACAGGGGCCCTGGCGCTTCCTCTTGAGCCTAGACGTGTTCTCATGGTGCAGTCCCTGTATCCTCCTCCTTTCTCTGCCAATGAAATTTCTTCCAGTATCCCTGGAAAGGGTTCCTCTAAGTGTCTCCTTAGCCTTTCCAAGAAAGGAGTGCACACTGCACATGGCACAGGGTCTACTAGCCCTTCCAGGGCCATATCACAGCAACTCTGGAGTGTATTCCCTCTTTCCTGGAAGGCTTTCCCACTGCGAGGACGAAGTATAGTCTGTGTCTCCAGGATGGGATGAGAGTGAGACCTGCTTGTGCTGACCTGAGGCTACTGTGACCTGTCCCTAAGGTTAGTCATATGTGGGCACCGTGATAGGGAAAGAGCCCAGGCTCCCCCATCATAGCCTCCTGGTGTGCTTCCAGCCCACAATGTATGCTGAGATGGACTTATCACACAAATGAGAGGAGGGAGGGAGGGAGACAGAAAACCAGATCATGTCTTCTAACTACCCAACCAAACAAACAAAAAATATGAAAGAAAGATAAGGCCTGTTAAATCCACCCTGTCCTGAGTGTAGACTCTTCTGGTGTCTTCTGGGACCTATCAGGCTTGTGTGACAGCTGGAACTTCCCTATGACCCAGCTAGACAGAACCCTGGGAAGGATTAGTCACCACAGACTTGATTGCATAGCAAGAAGCAGATGCCCTTGAGTAGCTGTTTGCTACCTGTGGCCCACCAAGGGCTCCCTACAGCACTTCCAAGGGCATATCTGCAAGAAGCAGGCTGATGCCTGGGAGGATTTCCCAGCACTTGTCTCTGTTTATTCTCCTCCCTCAGCTTCATGGGCCCAAAGCGCAGCATGTGACCTGAGCCCAGCGGCGGGGCACACGGCCCTCCTGCTCCACCTGTATAATTTAAGAGCATATAAACCCTAAACGAGGTTAGGAAGTGGAAGTGAGAGGCCCCCACCCTCTCTTAGCCTCCATGTAACACTGATCCACGTTTGGCAGACTCAGTGACTTCTACACCTTCCCCAGGTGGCAAGAGTGGCTAAAGGTGAAATGACGTCTAGTCTCCTGACACTCCCAATAGGAGTCCTGCTGGCTGGGAATCCAGGTTAGGCTTGCCCTGGCTTTTGAGAACCATCTAATCTAGTTCCTAGAAGAGACATGTTTGTTTCTCCACTGATTAGGACTGAAAGAGCCTGGAGAGGCTGACAAACGATAGACCAGAGGACTTCGGACATCCTCTGAGCCCTGGAAGAGGGTTTTGGGGTGATCATTGCAATTCCAATCACAGGCTTCCATCCCACATTCCTGTTCTATCCTAGTCTTTCATCCATTCACCTGAGGCGGCTTGGGAATGGGAGAGTGAGGAGCATGTACTGGTCAGCGGGGAGGAATGGGAGAGTGAGGAGCATGTACTGGTCAGCGGGGAGGAATGGGAGAGTGAGGAGCATGTACTGGTCAGCGGGGAGGAATGGGAGAGTGAGGAGCATGTACTGGCCAGCGGGGAGGAATGGGAGAGTGAGGAGGATGTACTGGTCAGCGGGGAGGAATGGGAGAGTGAGGAGCATGTACTGGTCAGCGGGGAGGAATGGGAGAGTGAGGAGCATGTACTGGTCAGCGGGGAGGAATGGGAGAGTGAGGAGCATGTACTGGTCAGCGGGGAGGAATGGGAGAGTGAGGAGCATGTACTGGTCAGCGGGGAGGAATGGGAGAGTGAGGAGGATGTACTGGTCAGCGGGGAGGAATGGGAGAGTGAGGAGCATGTACTGGTCAGCGGGGAGGAATGGGAGAGTGAGGAGGATGTACTGGTCAGCGGGGAGGAATGGGAGAGTGAGGAGCATGTACTGGCCAGCGGGGAGGAATGGGAGAGTGAGGAGGATGTACTGGTCAGCGGGGAGGAATGGGAGAGTGAGGAGCATGTACTGGTCAGCGGGGAGGAATGGGAGAGTGAGGAGCATGTACTGGCCAGCAGGGAGGAATGGGAGAGTGAGGAGCATGTACTGGCCAGCGGGGAGGAATGGGAGAGTGAGGAGCATGTACTGGTCAGCGGGGAGGAATGGGAGAGTGAGGAGCATGTACTGGCCAGCGGGGAGGAATGGGAGAGTGAGGAGGATGTACTGGTCAGCGGGGAGGAATGGGAGAGTGAGGAGCATGTACTGGTCAGCGGGGAGGAATGGGAGAGTGAGGAGGATGTACTGGTCAGCGGGGAGGAATGGGAGAGTGAGGAGCATGTACTGGCCAGTGGGGAGGAATGGGAGAGTGAGGAGGATGTACTGGTCAGCGGGGAGGAATGGGAGAGTGAGGAGCATGTACTGGCCAGCGGGGAGGAATGGGAGAGTGAGGAGCATGTACTGGCCAGCGGGGAGGAATGGGAGAGTGAGGAGGATGTACTGGTCAGCGGGGAGGAATGGGAGAGTGAGGAGCATGTACTGGTCAGCGGGGAGGAATGGGAGAGTGAGGAGGATGTACTGGTCAGCGGGGAGGAATGGGAGAGTGAGGAGCATGTACTGGCCAGCGGGGAGGAATGGGAGAGTGAGGAGGATGTACTGGTCAGCGGGGAGGAATGGGAGAGTGAGGAGCATGTACTGGTCAGCGGGGAGGAATGGGAGAGTGAGGAGCATGTACTGGCCAGCAGGGAGGAATGGGAGAGTGAGGAGCATGTACTGGCCAGCGGGGAGGAATGGGAGAGTGAGGAGCATGTACTGGTCAGCGGGGAGGAATGGGAGAGTGAGGAGCATGTACTGGTCAGCGGGGAGGAATGGGAGAGTGAGGAGGATGTACTGGTCAGCGGGGAGGAATGGGAGAGTGAGGAGCATGTACTGGCCAGCGGGGAGGAATGGGAGAGTGAGGAGGATGTACTGGTCAGCGGGGAGGAATGGGAGAGTGAGGAGCATGTACTGGCCAGCGGGGAGGAATGGGAGAGTGAGGAGGATGTACTGGTCAGCGGGGAGGAATGGGAGAGTGAGGAGCATGTACTGGTCAGCGGGGAGGAATGGGAGAGTGAGGAGCATGTACTGGCCAGCGGGGAGGAATGGGAGAGTGAGGAGCATGTACTGGCCAGCGGGGAGGAATGGGAGAGTGAGGAGCATGTACTGGTCAGCGGGGAGGAATGGGAGAGTGAGGAGCATGTACTGGCCAGCGGGGAGGAATGGGAGAGTGAGGAGCATGTACTGGTCAGCGGGGAGGAATGGGAGAGTGAGGAGCATGTACTGGCCTGCTCTCCCTAACTTGACTCCCTCAGCTTGACCATGTCGTATGAGCTTTGCATTTCTCAGTGGACTGCAACAGAAGATGATCTGGCCCACTTTTAAAAGAACCATTCAGCCTCCTTCAGGGCCAGAGCGAGAGCCATAGGACCAGCTCTGGGGGTCATACAGCAGCTTCCCAGAACTCCATCTTGGATGGTCCTCAGTTCTAACTGTAGTATATCATTAGTATCCTAATGATAACCAGTTAGAGCGATTAATTCCTGGAGCTCTGTGCTCAGGGACCTCAAAGAAAACAGCTTTCATGTCTCCAATATCCCGGAAGTCACTGTATGCCATATTCCTTGAAGCCTTCTTCTGATGGCCTGGCTCCTCTAGCCTCTTTCTGATGGTTCTACTTCCCATCCTGGTCATCTATGTTTGGCACCTTGAGCAGAGGTGTTTCTCATGTTTCCTCTTCTTGTGGAAGGCTCCCACTCCACTCACCATACTCTGCTGCTCCATCTAATTCTCTCTCCTGTTTTTCTCAAGAAGACAGTTTGAGTGCATGTTGTGGGGGGTCCATTGCACCTGGCAGGATCTTTTGGCAGCTGTGGTACCACCTCCAGACCCTTTATTTCTCCAGAAGACACCAGAGAGCCATATGCTCTTTGTCTCTGACTTTCCTCCACAAATGACCTTGGAAAATGAATATCCCTAACCTCCCTGCATCCTCCTAGATCACTGCATGCCTGGTCATGCTTGCCTGTCTTCTACTTCAAGGACTTGTACCTGTTCCTCCATAATGTAAGCATATTCAGTTTTTGCTTTTAAAAACACAGACACATAGCCACAGCCACACACACACACACACACACACACACACACACACACACACACACACACACACCAGACACTTCCTCTTGTAGTTTGGAGCCTCTGCCTTCCTTCAGGAGGCTCATCTGGTACCTTGAGCTCAACTTTCCTGGTACTTCCTTCTGCTCCTGCTGAGCCAGCTCTATGGAGTATCCCAGCTATAGCAGAACCTCTAGATTGCCTTCTGCACAGATGCTGTGATCTACGGTCTAGGAATTGGAAGATCATCTGAGAGGCCTGTAATACTAGCCCTAGGGGTGGAGTCCATCCAGACTTAGAGATGTCTTGGGTTTGTGATGGGAAAGCAGATCTCCAGGGAGGATAGCAGATCCTAGGTCACCAATTGAAGAGTTTGTGTCAGCTCCAATGTCAGGAGGACTGGGTGGAACCAACATGGGTTCCAGGTCACTGGTGCTATTCTCTGACTTACCCCCAGCCAACAATGATGCTCACCTAAGTCAAACTAGGGGGTGATGCCCAGTCTCTACCTAGGGCCCTGGACCTCTATGCCATACCCCCAGACCTCCTGTGGCCCAGAGATGTTGGCGAAGGAGCCTAATCAAAAAATGAAAGAAACTCATGGTCAAAAGGCAGTGAGGGTCCTGCTGGCCACAATAAATCTGGTCCAGGGCCCAGAATCTCCCAACATCTTCCTCCTTCATGCTGCAGCCACCCAGAAGACAAAATACTGACCTTTAACATTGTCTCAGACACTCAGCAAGGATAAGCAACAGACAAGACTCTGGTTAGGAGGTGAGAACTATGTGGCCCACAGACTTAGACACTTTGGATTCCCTATGGAATAAAGAGCAGCCTAGAAAAAAGCCCACTCAGTGAGTTCTATATGTATACAACGAGGAACATGTGTTGCTTTGTGGTGCAAAGATGATTTTGTCAACAAAAAACTATTATTCAAGTGGAAATCTGCCTGCATGGATGTATATGACACCCACAGACAGGGGTCCTGGCCTCAGACACAATCTTGTAGCTTCATCCTTCCAGGTGCTGGGACTCCACATTGTCTGTCTTCCTTCCCTTCCTCCCTCCCTCCCTTCCTTCCTTCTTTCTTTCCTTCCTTCCTGGTGTGTATGGATGTGGGTATGTGTATCTCTAGGTAAACAAGAATATGTGTGTGCACATGCATATGGAGGCCAGAGGTCAACCTCAGGTATCATTCCTCAGGACCTGTCCATCTAAAAGTGTGGTCATTTGAGGACCCTTGTTAGAGTTGGTCCCTGGTTTGGAGCCAGATCAATTCAGTGAGGAGTACTAATTAGCTAGTCAGCATGAAGCCCTGGACATTATGGAGCTCTGGTCATCATGGAGCCCCTAGCTAGCCACCCAGGTGCATCTTTTCCATGCATGGAGCCAGCTGCTGGCATAGTGGGTCTGGTTATGATGAAGGGTTCTGCTTGATGATGGGGGTGAGTAGACACCTGTTCGGTCATCTTGGACCAGTAGATCTGCTGCTATCTATTCCTAGACTTTTCTATCCCTCCAATTGGTCATCCACACTCTAGTTCATCACCACTGAGGGTGTCTGAAGCTCAAGACACCTACAATCAATGGACATCACTGGCTAGCTGCTCAGGTAAACAGAGCCCAGAGGTCAGATACCAGGGCCTGCACTTTGCAGGTGACTTTAGGCTAGTGTAGGCCTTGGACTACCTAATAACAAGACCAAGATAACCTCCAATTACTCCAGGGTAGGCCCAACAGGGGTGGAAGGCCAACTTTTCATTAGAAAAATTTGAGGAACCTCCTTCTTTCCTGGGCAAGGCCTCAGGTTCCATGTCCTCTGCCTTCTCCAACCTCATCCATGCACAGTCATCTATGGAGATTATAGAGCCAAAGCCATTGGCTTACACTGACTGGTGAGCTCCTTGTCATCTGGCAAGATTGGAGACATAAATCTATGCTCCTGTCTAGGCCAATGTAGTTCCTGGAAGCTTGGCCAGCTTTTGGAAGATACCGGGAAGGAGGAGGTGGAGGAAAGTCACTTTGTCTGTCCCTGCCAATGCCACAGCAACTGCCAGGGGCTTATCAGGAGGAAAGCTCTCTCCAAGGCCACACGTAGCTGGTGTGACCCCAATGCTGATTTTGGAGAAACCCTATGCTGGGGGTTTTATTCTGAAGCGTGGGTCCTTCAGTGAGGCCATGGGTCACACAGTAACAGCATAGTAACAGTGTCTTACAGGGACACCAGCACCAGCAGTTCCTGTCCCAGGGAACAGCCTCGGGGTCTTCCTGTTCACTTTTCCATGTCCTCTGCCCTTTTCCCCACTGAAGGCCAGGGCTCAGTGCCTCATGTGCTCAACAACCTTGTTCTGGGCTGGAATGTCTTATGCTCGTGCCTGAATGAGTTTAGGATAGGGTGAGTGGGCTGGGAGACGGCCGCTCCTATCAATAAAGTTCACAGAATTACGAGGCTTGGACTTTGTGACATTTGATTATTCCTGCCGCTCAGACAGCCATACCAACTTCCTGCTTCTGACCAAGTCAAGAAAGGTCCCTGCGTAGCACAGTATGACTCGGCTCCTCAAATCCAGGCCCCCAGGACATTAAGGTACTACTTATAGTTGCCTCCATCCACAGACACGCTGGGACCTCAGGTTGTATAGAGAGCAAAGGGACCCCCAAGAGCTCAGGTGGACCCTTAGTCCAAAGACAGAACCAAAGTCAGCAGAGGAGGTGTTAGAGACATTGCTGTGGGGCCTCCTCCCAAGCATCACAGAACCAGGGGAGGGAGGAAGCTTGGTATTTCACAGACTAAACATTAGAATCACCAACACAAGACTCTTTAGCAGTTGGGTGACTAAGGCTGATCCCACTTTCTCTGCACCTACATTCCCAGGCTCAGTACTCAAGACTAGTGGATGTCAGTCTGGTAGCCACAGCCCAGGGTCATAGGACACAAGGCTGAGTCTGTGGTCAGACCTGTGCTTTCAGAACAGTAGAGCTCAAGATGAAAAGATAGGCTGCTTGCTCTGAGGAAGTTTTGGGTCCCACAGGTCCCAAGGGTGGGTGCCCAGTCTCAGACAGTGGTTGATACAGGGGGCGAGTTGTTAGACAAACAGGAAAGGATGGTCTTCCTGACAATCTAGTGACTATAGTTACACATTTATTCTCACGTCATGTACCCTGGCCCAAGAAACTGAGTGTTGTCCCAGCCTTGTGTTTCCCACATGGCTGACCACACCACCTTGAGGAGAATAACCTGTTTCCCACAAATCTTCAACACCACCTCTGTGACATGCCAGTGCCCACATAAGCCGTCATCTATTTCTGGAATTTTAGCTCTTTCCTGACCTACTTTCACATTAGCCCAGTGCTAATCATGTACCTGAAGTTTTGCTAGCCAGTATCATCCCTAATGTGAATCCAACAAGTGAAATGTTATAAATCAGCAACACCAAAGCTGAATTTTAAAGACACAGATAACTATGCTGTTAAGACCCACACATGCATGTTGTGATCATCACTAAATGGGAAAAGAATGTCATATAGATGTGGTCAAAAAAAAGTCTGGGCAGACTTGCAGTCTGGCTTCACAGTGCACCAGAAGCTGAGGTTTAGGGTGCATTTTACTTATTTTCATTCTTTTACTTTTTATCTAAAGCTTCCTCCCTCCACCTTTTCCTCCCCTTTCCCATCTTCTTTTCTTTTTTATAGTGAACACAAAAGCATACAAACCAATGGGAGAAATAAAGGTTATTTTTTAAAGTGGGCTGTTTTGAAAGGATATTTTTCACAGTCATTTTAGCCGAGGCCCCTTCCAACTAAGATGGGGTAACTAGGGTCAGGGTTATATTACCAGTGGTCTGAACCAAATAAAAACTCAGAAATACAACATGAAAAAAGGCTCTCCCAGACACTGGATGTCAGGCAACAAGGGACATGATGCCTAAGAAATAGGCAAATTAGATCTGTGCAATGAGATTATAGTATGTGTAAGAGAAGTATGTGACAAAAACAGTTCCAAGGCCAGGAGGGAAGAGATGGAACACACAGTCATAAGATTCTTAGTTGAATGTTGTCACTTGAAGACAGATGATGACAAACCATAGATGTGTATCAAAAACTCTGAAGCAACTATTTAGCATATAAAACACAGTCAAAATAATAACCAAGCAGGGTATGGTGGCACACGCCTTTCCTCTCAGCATTCAGGAGGCAGAAGCAGGCAGGTCTCAATGAGTTCGAGGCCAACCTAGTCTATATAGTGAGTTACAGGCCAGCTGTGGTTACGAGGAGACTATGTCTCAAGACAACAACAACAATAACCTAAACTCAACAGAGATAAAATAGAATCATACAAAAAAAGGAAACAAGTAAAGGGGAATGAAGAACATGGAAAACAAAAATGTATGTTGAAACTTAGCCCTCCACAATCGCATTAAATGTAAATGGTTTAAATATCACAATTAACAAGGAAAAGTTGTCAGATTCAGGAAAAAAAAACCCAAGACCCAGCTGTATGCCTCTTACAAGAAACACTTTAAATATAAAGACACAAATAAGCTAAAATTAAAGCCTATAAGAAAACACATCATATTTATCCAAATCAAAAAAAGTGACAGGGGAAAAGTGATACCAAAGTTGGAGAGAACTCAAGTAGGCACACGGATAAAAAGGTTGTGGTACATCCATACAATAGAATACAACTGGGCTGTGAACAAGACCAGGGTTATACTTCAAAGCAGAGCTGGATTCCAGAGCCACTCTTCTGAGTAAAGACCAACAAAAAACATTACGAGGTGACAGTGTGTAGTCACATTTCTGTGAGAGTTCTAGAAGATCAAGACAAATCAATAGTGACAGGGTGAGCTATTTGGGCTGCACTGAGATGGGTCATGGACAAGGAGGAGATCTTCAAGAGGCACAAGGACCTGCACGGGATGGAGACATCCCTTATCTTTTTATGGTGATATTTTCTCCAGTGGAGACATATGTCCGAACACCGAATTGTTGCTTTATGGAGTTGATTGTATGGCAATTGTCCCTCAGTAAAGCTGTTAAATAAAAAGTGGATGAGTGAGAAACTTTATATTAGTTCATATAAAAAAATGGCCTCTGCAGCCCAGTGCTTTGTAGCTCTGAGTGGCCCTCACCAGAATAAGTGGTCACTCATTTATGTCCCTCGGCTGGATCTGAGCCTCTCCATTGTTTCACCCAAGTCATTTGTACAGAAAGAAGGAGATCTTTGGCTTTGGTGGGGGCCAACTCAGGAGAGCTTCTGGCAGAGTCTCAGTCAGGGAGGTGACATTGCCCTCTAAGGAACCTTCTGCCTGGGATACTTGGCCAACCTCTATAGAGCTGAGCAGCTAACCAAACATAATCATAGAACTTGGAGTGTGGCAACAGGGGATATCTAGCCTTGCTCTGCTCTTCCCAGATGTCAGTCACCTTTTGAGCTTCATATACAAATCACATCCATTGCCTTCAGCATCTCCCAGATTGTCTACTCCAGCTTAACTCAGATCATGGAGCATTTTTACAGCAGGGGAAATAAAAGAGTCACCATCTTTTGCCAAATCACAGGGCACTTTATTTATTCAGGGTGTATGCCCCTACCTACTTCTCAGAGGAATTTCAACCAGCTATAAAATTATCCTCAACATAGAACAAGATAACTATAAATAGAAAAGAAACTCAGCCACCAGTCTTTGCTGGGGTGGCTGGGAGATTATAGCAGACAAACACTGAAGTGGGCCCAGATGACGATGACGTGTGGCTACCTCACCGAGTGACCTTGCACTTTCTAGTCTCTGCTTCCGCATCCATAGGCCAGGAGCAATGCTGCCTCCACACATTGCTATCTCATGAATAATCAACAAAGCAATTCCAATTAGCATGGGTGGGTCTGGCCACTGGGTAATCTGCCTTCAGGGGCCATACCCTCACTTGTAGCAGCTGGAGAGGTTGGTGGCTCACCTCTAGAAAATGAGGCCCTTAGGGAACTGCTTCTTCCCTTAATGAGGGAAACCTGGTTGTGCCCCTGAGAGAACTGCACCCACTGCCTGGGGAATAGAGGGGAGACATCGTGCCTATATGCCCAACCATGCTAAAGGGAGCCCCGGCTCCATGGCTCCTGGCCCTGACTTGTAGATGTGAATCCCTCAAGCTCTCCACAAACCTCTACTCCCAGAGACTGGTGTGAGCTCTTAGCGCACACAGAAGCATGTAATCAGTAGCCATTCCCCCTGAACTACCAGTCCAGTGTAAGGTAGTTATATATGGAAGAGGCCCAGCTCCACTGATCGTGGCTCCCAGATGTGTTCATGTAAGACAGCAAGAAGGCACAAAAGCTGCCTTGTGGCTGCTGTTGCTCCTGTCTCAAACATATGGTGTAGATAGATGTGGTAGCACATGTCTGTAATCCCAGCACTCAGAAGGCAGAGGAAGGAGGACTGCCACAAATCTGAGATGACCCCAGTCTATATAGTGAGTGTGAAGTCAGTCAGTGATATATAGCAAGATCCTGTCTCAAGCCAAAGTCCAGGGGCTAGGAGATGGCAGAGTCAGCAAAGCCCTTTTCTGGGCAATCACAAGTACCTCAGTTCAGATCCCCAGCACCCACTGGAAAACTGGCTATGGTGGCATGCTTCTGTAATCTCAGTGCTCAGAGGTGGAGACAGACAGATCCTTGAAGCTCACTGGCCAGTCACTCTATCCAATCAGTTAGCTCTAGGTTCATTGAGAGACCCTATATCAAAAAATAAGATGGAAGGCTCTAAAGGGTTTCAGATCCTCTTGAATCTGGAGGGATATACCCAACATAAACCTCTGACTTCCATACATGTGGGCATGTACAAACACACAAACATATGCATGTACACACACATGCACACATGTGCACACACAAATAAGCCAAAACACAAGAACAAAAATTCCAAATAACAAAATCCCCACATGATGTGACGGTAAGAATAGCCTCAGGATCTGCAGTGAGAAACAGCCATAGGCCAGCCCAGGAGCCAGCTGCCTGAAGGACTGGGATGAGCTTGTGTTAGGCAGAACTCTCTCTTCAGGGAATCTGGGCCACCAGAGAAGGAGGATTCTGCTGTGGTTTCTAACCTATCCTTATTTCTGATAAAATTAAACAGAGGGAAATAAACTGAAACGAGCACATATGATCCCAAGACAAATAGCAGTGATTAGCACAATAGAGAACTGAGCTCCCTGCTGGTGGCCTTGAGGAGGTGACTGCCTGCCCCCTGCTGGCTATGGTGTAGTTCGGGCCTTTGGGAGAAGAGCCATTAAAAGGACAACACCCAGTGATCCCTTCTGACTAAGGCTGTCCATAAGATCACTCAGGAAGTTCGAAACATGATTGATAGCCGTGCAGAGAACATGACAGGCCTGATGTCTCTTTTGAGCTATAGCTCTGTGCCAGATCCAGCATTTCTAGACTCCATCATGCACAAACCCAGCCCTGTTCAGCCCGGTCGCTACACAAATCCCAGCCCTACATAGACCCAGCCTTGCCAGTACCCCACACCTGAACAGCCCTGAAAAAAACCCAGTGCCAGGCAGATCCTACTCATGTGATACTCTAGCCCTGCACAGACCCCAGCCCTATGCAGACTCCAATCGTGCACAGACCCCACCAAACACAAACTCCAGCTATGTAGAGATTCTGCTATACACAAACCCTAGCTCTATGGAGACCCCAACCTTATACAGACCCCATCTCGCAGGCATTAAGCCTGCCTGACATGGAGAATGTTTTGAGCCCTGTGTGAGGTCATTCCCACCAGACAGAATTTGCTGACAAGTGGCTAGACTAGGCAGACCCCTTCATCCAAAATCATTCAACCCCTCCTACACCTAGAAGCCCCTGGACTGTGCAAACTGCAATTTCTTCTTTTACAGGCTGAGGTGGACCAAGACTCTGTAGATTTGGCAGCTCCACGCCACAGCATAGGGGAGATGGGCTTCTAGATTGCCCATATCCTGTTCATGCCCGGGTCCTGGCTGAATGCCATGGCAGAACCGGCGTCCCAAGCCATGGGAATGCCGAGCATGTAGGAGGGCAAGTCACCTCAGCACTGCTTCTCCCGGGGTACACATCCTTCATGGCTGATCCTGGTATTTCTGCTCATGGACATTTCTGATGGACACAGAGACAGGTGTCACCATCTGAAGCCTAGAGAAGTATCAATAGCTTAGGGCGCTCACGCTCTCTCTCTCTCTCTCTCTCTCTCTCTCTCTCTCTCTCTCTCTGTTTCTCATACTCGTTCTATCTCTGTGTCACTTTCTGTCTGTCTCTCTCTCTGTGTGTACATCTGTTATTTTCCTGGATCTATTAAGTCCCCCTTTCAAGTATTGATTCTGGCCTTTATCCCTTTTCTCCCTTTCTTCACCCCAACGTATGGTCCATTTTCAAAGAAAAAACTCTTGGTGTTTTTTTCCTCTCCGTTGTCTTCTGTTTTCTCTCCCTCTCTGTCTCTCCTTCTTTCTTCTCCCTTTCTCTGTACCTTCACATATCTTCTACAGTCCAGGTGCCATCCTAGGCATTTTCAGCATTGACCTTGGTCTGGCTGTCTCGGCTCTGTCTGTGCTCCCTGAGCCCTTGGAGATGGAGCATCCTTGCACTGTCACTGGATTCCAGTGAGTGGCTTCTGTGACCTTGGGGTGGTTGGGAGAGTCTGACCAGAAGACCTTCCAGGAACAGGTGAGGCACCTGGCCTGTGCTATTCCTCAACCCACTCGGAGCTTCAAAGACTGAATATTTTTCAGGCATCAAGCCATAGAAGCAGAAAAATACATGCATTGATTTATTGTATTTTTTCCTTCTGGGCTTTAAAAAAAGCAGAGAGGGCTGGAAAAGATGGATTTGTGGTTAAGAGCGCTTAAGCTGCCAGAGGACCTGAGTTCAATTTCCAGCACCAAAATCATGTGGTCTACAACTGCCTGTAACTCCTGATTCAGGAGGACCTGAAACCTCTAGCCTCTGCAGGTACCTGAACTCACATGTATAAACTTCCCCATACATATAATTAAAAATAAGATAAAATCTTTAAAACAAAAATGAAAAAGAAGTAGAGAGGGCTGGGTTAAAGTTTAAGTGGTTAAAGTTCTTGTTGTACAAACACCATGACCTGAGTTCAGACCCTCAGCACCCAGGTACAGTCCAAGCCTGGCATCGTGTACCTGTAGCTCCAGCACTGGGCAGCAGGAGGGAGGCAGAGAACGACTAATCCCCAGGGTCCACTGGCCAGTCACTCTAGCTGAAATGGTGAGCTAGATGGTTCAGTGAGAGACTCTCAAAAAACAATGTGGAGCATGATACAGAAGATGACAGGCAACATCGACCCATCAACCACTTGTCTCTACACACATAGGCACCCCCCTCACACATACACACACGGAAGCAATGCCATGCATAAGAGATGCTCCCCGACACTTGCATCTTCATGCCCACTCCAGACAAGCACGCTGCACTGCTCTTGTCTGGGCACTTGATGAATGAACCTCGTATGCACGGGGAACATGTTTTCTGCAACATACACTCTCAAAAATGTCTTGGAGATTTCTGCATTTGAGAGGCTGTCACCTGTTACTGTCTGTGTCCATCTAACAACTGTCCATCATCTACTACCCACTATCTGTCACCTATTTAAATCTATCTGTCCCTGCCGTCTGTCATCTGTATGTCATCATCTATTTGTGTCATTTATGGGCCATCTTTATCTTTATATCTATGTATCCATGTACCAGTATCTGTCTATTCATATATGTCTATCATCTCTCCATCTATCATCTATCTATCTATCATCTGTCTATCATCTATTATATATCCATCTATTTTTATCCATTTATCTAATCATCTATCTCCTTGCCTATCACATCTATGTATATATCTGTGTGTTTTCACATCTCTCTGCTCATCATTGTTTCTAGAGATCATCTGTCAAAAGAGCTGTATGACCTTCCCCAGAATGAGTGTTTTGAAATATAGTGTAGCTTATTGAACTCTTCCTTGAGCAGTCATCATGGCAAATATAAATCTATTGGCCATGCTGTGCTCATGTGGGATGGACACTGTCCCTGTAACTTCCTTCAGCAGAAAAAAATGGGATTTCCCTGTGGGGTGCACAGTGCACAGCCCACAGGAATATGTGGGTCTGAGTCAGCAGCAATATTCACAAATTTTGAACTTGAAAAGCATGTTTTATCCTTGCCCAAACTTTTCTTCAAGGGGTACTAACATAGTCACTAGGCTCTTTCAAAGGATTACAACAGTAACTCTCTGAAGAAGTGTTTCCTCTCTTCAAACTTGAGAAAGGAAGCCTTTAGTTTCCTTCATCTCACTGGTTTGAGATGGTATGTCCTTGTGGTTTTGATTTGCATTTCCGGATGACTAATGATTTTAAGCATTTGTTCATTATGTGTTGGCCATTAGTTTCTTCCTTTGAGAAATGTCTATTCAGCTCATCTGTTTGCTTTCTGTTGAACTGCTTGCTTTGTTCCGAGCTCTTTATATATTCTTTATACAGTCCCCTGTCAGATGAATACTTGACAAAAAGTTTTTTCCAGTCCATCTCTTTGCTGATTGCTTCTCTTGCTGTGTAGAGGTGTTTTCGTTAGATGCAATCCCATTTCCAATTCTTGCTGTTGTCTCCCAAGCTTTTGGAGTTCTATTCAGAAAACCATTGTCCTGTATAAATATCCTGAAATCTTTCCCTTATATTTCCCTCTAGAAGTGTGAGAACTTTAGGGATTTTTTTTCCTTTCTATTCTGCTAGGAATAGAATTCAGGGTCTACCACATGCTAGGCAAATACCCTCCACTGAGCTGCATTCTCTGCCCTGGGTTTTGGGCCTTACATTTATGTCTTTGATTCATTTTGAATTCTTTTCTGTCCTGGGTGACTGATAGGAGTCAAACTTCAATCTTCTGCATGCAAATATCCTGCTTCTCCAATGTATTTGTTCTTTGTCTATTTCTGGTGCCTTTGTTGAGATTCTGCTAGCTATAGCTAGGTGGGTTCGTTCCTGAGTTCTTCTCTATTCTGATCCATTGGTCAGTATCTATTTCAACACCCTGGTTTTGCTCCTCTTTCTCTATTGTGCAGTTTGAGATCAGGGGTTGAGATGCCTCCAGAATGGCTCTTCCTGCTCAAGTTGCTTTGGCTAATCTGGATCAGAGTTTCTGTATAGATTTTAGGATCATTTTTTCTAGTTTTATGAAGAATACCATTGGTGTTTGGTTGGGGATTGTGTTGAACATGTAGATTGTTTTATAGTGTGGATGTTTTAACAATTCCTCCAATCCCTGAACACAGCAGGCCTTCTTTTTCTTCCCATTTTCTTTCATCAGGTTCAATAATTGCCTTTGTAGAGGTCTTTCATATCCTTGGTTAAATTTATTCCTTGTGTTTTATCTTATTGTGTGTGTTTATTATAAACGAGATTGTTGTTGTGATTTCTTTCTCAACAATTTTGTTTTGGGCATATAAAACCCTACTGATAAGGATGTAGAGAATGAACTCACACACTGTTGGCAGGAAGGGGAATTCATGCAGTCACAGGAGCACAGTATGGAGTCCTTAAAACGCTAAAACTAGAGCTACCACGTGATTCTGCTATCTGGGTACATATCCAAAGAAAATGAAATCAACATACCAGAGGCACTTGCATGACTATGTCTATTGCTGTACTAGTCACAAGATCCAAGATATGGAATCAGTGTAGGTGTCCATCAATAGAAAAATGGATAAATAAAATGTGATATACATATTATTAAGCCATAAGAAAGGAGAAAATCCTGTCATTGCTGCAAAACAGATGAAGCTGTAGGACATGTTACATGATATGGAGCCAAACACAGTCTGTTTTCTCTTATATGGATTCTAAAATGTCAGTCTGGATATAGAAAAGTGGTTATCAGAGATTGGGAGGAAGGGAAGGTGAATGAGGGGAGGCAGGATTTGATCAGTGCATACTTTGTGCATGTGTAGAAATATCACACAGAATGGCATTAATATGTATGCTTAATATATGTTAATAAAAAACAAAATTACGAGATGGCTCAGCAGATAAGAGCACTGGCTGCTCTTGCAGAAAACCCGGGTTTGATTCCCAGCACCCACATGGTGGTTAACAATTATCTGTAAACTCCAGTTCCAGGGGATCTGATGCCCTGTTCTGACCTCCATGGGCATTGCATGACATGGGTACACTCACCTACATGCAGGCAATACACTCATATACATAAAAATGAAAATAATAAATACAAACTTAAAAATTATAAGCAAAGCAACTTAAAAGGGATGTATAGACAAGAGGAGCAGCCTCATTTCCTGGTGAAAGCCATTCCAGTCACGTGTTCAAAGCCCTCTGAGGACCTCAAGGCAGGTGAGCAAGAGCCCTCAGAGGGGTCCCTAAACCTCAGTTATGCCTCCATATGCCTCCCTAGGGGGCTTGGAGAGCAGACTTGGGACCATCAGTAAAGATGGTGGTCTTTGGAGTCCCTCTGATATTCCAGGCTGGCACCAGATGTTGGTGCTCAGTTGGCTTAACGTAAATGATGGGAGGAGAAAGTGAACACAACTCCACACAGGCTCCAGGGCATGGTTCTCTTCCTGAGGACCCAGAGCCAGGGGGGCCAGACAGCAGAAGGTGGACAAGGTGGAGGACCCAGGGCACACATGCTGCTGGCAGGTATACATATCCTCACTTCACTTCCCCTGGGAAGACAACAGCCCAGGCTGTACAAGACACCCGATAGTGCACCTGTGGCTGTGCCTGGCAGCTCAGAGGCTGGTAATAAGTGAGCACTGCTTGTATTCCACCCCCACAACCACTTCCTATGCTTAGTGGTCCTGTGCTGGATGGTCCTGTGCCAGGCACAGCTCCTTGCACATATGAGCTCCTTGAGACTACCGTTGGCAATGTTACAGGCCAGGAAACTCAGCTCTGTGATCCCCTGTGACCTGGCACTTCCCAACAATGGCAGCGTGCTAGGAGGTCCTGAGTCCCTGACAGGGTTGGAGGAAAACGAGGCCCTCCAAGGGCATTATTCCACATACTTTAAAATGACCCACTAGCTTATCATTAATGGAGCAAACATATGCATGCTTGTTAAAACAACAGTTAAGTGAGAACCTCAGGGGAGTCGGGCTAATGGAAAAATACCACAGAAACACAGAGACACAAAGGACCAGCCTCACAGCAAAATTAATTTCATGCTTTTAATACATCTCTTTAAAAAATGTATGAAAATGAAAAAAAGCTACTGACTAGGAGAAGGCAAATGTAGCTCAGAAAATTGACCAATGATTCAAATCAGGAAGCAAAACTCTGTAAGGGCACACTGTGGTCCCCTGCCACTCCTGAGCCACTATGCCCAGCACTTCTTGAACTTCACTCGTCTGGGTAAATTTCAAAACCAACTGGTCAGTCCATATTCAGTAATCCCATTGAGATTCTGTCAGAAATGTACTAAATTTATAAATAATTTTTGAGATTTATCTCTAAATAAGCCATGAGTAATTCACAGGTGACTTTCAAGAAAACTATGTTAAGACGAAACTTGAATAACTTCTCTGTATGTGTGCACACACTCATGAAGGGCATGTGTGTAAAGGTATGTATAGGTATATCTGTGTGGAGGCCCAAGTTCAACTTTGGGTGGCATTCCTCAGGTATCATACATATTTTCTGAGACAAAGTATCACACTGGGGTCTAGTGCTTGCTAACTAGGCTAGGCCCTGGGATCTGCCTGTCTCGTCTCCCCAGCACTTGAGATTATAATCTCAAGTCAACTTTGTTACACTGGTTCTATGGATCAAACCCAGGTCTTCATGTTTGTCCAGTACTTTACTGGTTGAACTATCTCTTCAGCCCCAAACTTTGAATGACTTCTGTAAAGAAACACTGATAGCTTGATAATACCTACTGGTAATACCTTGCCACCACAAAGGGTTTCTGAGAGTCCAGAGCAGACTCACAGCAGATATAGCAGGTCCTTCACAGGCAGAAGACAGTTTAGATGGAAGTTCAGAGCAGGAGGATGTGGAAGAAACAAGATTGGGTAGTGGTAGGGGCACAGAGCAAGTCCCAGGGTATAAGGAACTACATCAATGTGCACAGGACTGGAAGGGACAGAGGAAGGAGGGGACATTTGGGAGATGGGTGATACAGGGCTGGCTGGCATCAACAAATCTTCATTGAAAGTTAGGTAAAATCAGTCCGTTTCTATAAATAAGACTTGCAGAGTAGTGTTTGCTAGTTAAATGGTACCTTAGATTTACGTCAAAGTTGTACAATACACACAGTTGGATAAACAGAAATCAAATGATCCGTTTTAGCCCTGTGACTTCCCAGAGGGAGAGGGACTTGACTAAGAGCTAGACAATGTCCTAGGGTATGGCCTGCTCCTTTCTCCTCCCCACACACCCTTGGGGGTCCAGGAGCCTCCCTTGTCACAAGGTGCAGTAGGAAGGAACGCTGGCTAGCCTAGAGGGCTCCAGTCTTAGTAGGGCCCATTGGTGGCCAACCCAGAGAAAGACAGCAGATTTGGGAGAGGCAAGACTTCATAATGCAATAGGCTCACCTGTGGATTCTGCTATCCCAGTGGGTTTATGCATCCTTAGGGGAATGCATGCCAAACCTTACACAGACCTGCACAAGTCCCCCAGTAGTCCAGAACACTTTGAAAGACAAAAGGGTCAAGAACACGCAGCTAGCTCTGTGAGGACCTGTGACACTACAGACAGCAGGACAGGACAGTTCTGCATGAGGCTGAAAGTAGAGGAGAGCACAAGCCACAAGAAGCCATGTGGGGTGGGCACAGCGATGGGCTCACTTAGAGGATGTGGGGGCCCAGCACAGAGGTGCTAGGACAACTGGGTATTTGACTGGGAGAAGAAATAGACAGTAATTGGAATGGATTTAAATGGAACAGCAACATATTAGCCACAAAGAAAAAACTGGAAAGCTTGCATTAAAGGGAAGATTCCTTTGAAAGCCATGGTTTTAAGAGTGTGAAAAATGCCCAGACTTGGAAAATGATGAGACTCTACCTGAGTGACAAGATCCGGGTCACATCAAGAGCTCCCTAAAGGAAGAAAATGATCCAAAGGTTCAAGGAGGTATGCCACGGCAAAGGAATCATCAATTGTTAATAAAGACAACAGTTTATCAGCAACAAGTAATGCCAACCAAATTCAGGAGAGATGCCACTGGAAGGCTCGCAGCTCAAAGGTGAAGACACCAGGAGTGACTGGGGATGGAGACTTGATGAGTTTTTTCAGTTGGAGGATTCCTACCCAAGTCCAGAGTCCACATACCCAATGAGAGCAGCTACAGCCTCACTGTCTCAGCACATGCCTTCAGTAGGGCTTGGTGGAAGGTTCTATAGGACACAGCGAATGTTTGGTCACACACCTGTTATAAGTTGCCTCTGCCTGAGTGGGATGCTGTCCGTGAGGGAAAAAGAAAGCAAGACCCCTGGCCCTTTGCACAGCATCACAGAGCTCTGCATACTTCTCATGCTAGCAAGGCAGAATTCTGGGGAGAACTCTATGCTTCCATCCCTGAGAGCACAGAGACACATCTTCCACTATTACAGTCTGAACATCTCAGCTGAGCTTCCCAAGGGGAACTTCGAGCCTTAAAGTCAGAAGGCCTGGCAAGCAGGCTCATCCAAAATCTTATTTCACTATCTCATATTATCAAAACAGGCTGCTCAAAGCTGAGGATACACCCCATTCATGAAGAGGGTACCCCTTTCCCTTGCTCTCTTCTGCCTGAATTCTATAGGGCCATGTCCCTCTGTCTTTTGACCCCAAGCTGGAGGTGCTTCTCAATGTGCTTCACCAGTTATCCATTGCCATGACCTCCATCACAGCCGTTTTCCCTCCAGAAGGAGCCTCTGTGGTCAGAGGCTTCATCTGTTTGCCTAGAGTATACGGGGACCCTGGGACAAGAGTGAGACCCCGAAATCATACTGTGGGACAGCTGTGAGCTCTTGGTGCAAGGAGATCCTGGGGGCGGGGATGAGACCTTGGCATGTGTGAACCCTGGAAGATGAGTAAGACTTTGGTACGTGGAGACCATGGGAGGGGTGTAAGGTGGTGCCTATGGCCCTGTGCAGGCTATCAGCAAGACCGCAGGTCCATCGTGGTCTTGGTTGTTCTGTCCACACTGGAAGGTCTGCTTCCCTGTGAAGTGTCCCACTTCCTAAGGACCAGTGAGCCTCGGCTCTGGCTTCTTATGTCTTCCTGGTTTCCCACCTTAGAAGGGTAAAGTTTCAGGACTCCCTCATGATCCTCATCTCCCAGCTCTACCTGTAACTGAGGAATCAACTCAGCAGATGCTAACTCCAGTTCCCGGGAGCCCCAATACCCAGTTCCTGAGCCCCACCACATGCCACTCACACCCTCCGGGCTCTGAGACACCAGGAGCCTACCTGGTCATTGGGAAGGCTCGTGCCACTGAACTTGCCCACTGTAATTTCATTACCTTCAGTCATGAAAAGTTAGTTCCAACACGTGAAGGAGCTGAACAGGACCCACTGTGAGTTTCATCAGTAGCAGCCTCTGGAAAGCATGACCCCTGATGCTGAGCCCATAATCAAACTCCTTTCTAAAAAGTTTAGACTTCAAAATTAAATTTCATGTTGATTCATTATTGGTTGGCTAATTGAGACAGGGTCTCACTCTATAGCTCAGGCAGCTTGGATTCAGGCTCTTCCTGACTTAGCCTCCTGGGTACTAGGATCACAGATATGTGGCTGTAGGTTCCACTTCCGTGGTATTTAAATAGCTGAACTCCCAGGGTGTGATACCAGAACTTCCCTTTGCTCCTCCTAGGTTGTAGTCCTCTGAGAAGCCCCACCACCACAGGTTCCTGTGCTTTTTTTTAGCTTGGCCCCATTCTTTCTCTCTCATGGGGCACCTGGAGCAGAGACTTGGGATATTGGTTCTCTAGGTATCTGGTGGACACCTGCCACATATCACTCATACCCAGGGGGGTCTGGGATACCAGAAGCACACACACTTACTGAGAGTGTTCACAATAAGTGAAAAGTGAAGACAGCAGAACTCAAAGGGCAGATGAGGGATGAGAGGATCTGGGTTTGTCCAAGTTAGATGAACCCTATATGCTCCCATGGAGCTCTAAGAGGATGGAAAACCATGGCCCTACCAGCTGGTCACCAATGGGACACTTTTTCTTCCACAGAGCAGTATGAACTCCTGCTCTCTATGGTGGGAACCCATTTCCCCTAGATATGTAACATGCAAGGTTGCTCAGGGTATTTGGGGGTGGGCTGTAGGCAGAGGGGGACTGCCCCAGTCATGGAGATGACTTATCTGCTGAGGAGCCATGGTCTGGGTCAGGCTTCAGGGTCAGGCTTCCACTTGCCATGCCACTTCCTCACATACTCCCTGACCTATGTCAGTGGCCCCCAGCAGGCAGCAGGACCAGCCCAGGCCCAGCATCTGCTGCAGTGAGGCGCTGTTGTGCCAAGAAATGTCCCAGCCCGGTGGGGCCCTTACAAAGGGCAGACTCTTGTCCCCAGTCCTCTGTTTTCTTCATCTTCATCTGATCATTTAGCTGAATACAACCTCCCAGATCTGACTCTGTCTTAAAGATGAGTTATTGAATTCTTTGCAGTTTTACTCAGTGGCTAAAAAGTTGACAGGGTTGTGTATGGATAATGGTATTTAACATCAGTCTTTGCACAGGTAATATTCAAATCTAAGGAATATACCAAACACTTTGAAGGGATATCTGACCCTCTAGGTATGACTCGTATACAGGAATACAGAGGCTAGGTACAGGGACCCTCCCCAAGAATATACTCAGAGTCCATTTCACCTCAATGTCTCCTCAAAACCCAACAAGCTCTGAGGTACAGCCTCCTGCTCTCAACCAAGTGGGAGACTATACAGACTGAGAGCCTAGAGGGCATCTGGGTCTCTGAGCAGCCTAGGGTAAACCACTGAGTAACTGGGGCCATTAGATGCACACCAAGGATTTGGGGTCCCATTCCTATGTTAGAAGAACAAGGGTGCTGAAAGATTACTTATGATGCCCAGATAGTAGATGAAACAGAAAAAAGTCATGTTAACATAGAACAAAAACCTCAAGCTGATGCAGGTTGCTTACCTAGGACAGATAAAAGAGCCACCAAGGTCCATACAGCCATGAGGAACGGGGTCTGCACAGAGAGCCACTGCAGACTGACCACTGGGAACCCACTGCTGTTTCGGGAAAGGAGAGATTCTGGCCCCAAGCCTGGGCCAGCAAGTGCCTGGAAATGAGCAGCATTCATCAGCCAGGCCAGCAACATAAGGGTGCACACATCTGACCCCCGTTTCCACATACTGAGGAGTGTGCTCTCACGAAGCTGTTTCTACCTGGGCTTCTCAACAGGCAGGCCTGATCTGGGAAGGGACCTACCCAGCTGTTCTCTAGCCATCAGAGGGACCATTGGCTCCCCCTCCTCTTCCCAGACCCTCCCCTTTGCTGATCACAGGCCTAGCCTTGTTCTGGGCAACCCGTGTCCCCTGCCATCTCTAGATACTGTCCCACAAGGCAACAGACCTCGTTGGAGCCACTTCCTCAAGGCAAGAGTTCAAAGCCTTTACCCACTTCCCTGTCCTGGGAGATAAGAGGCCACGTTCACAGAGATTAGTTTCTGCTGTCACATAAAATAACAGTGGATAAAGAAGTGTGGTTTAATTAGTTCTTTATCAGGGGTTTTGGTCTCTGATAGGAACACCACATGACAAGAGAAACTTCAGATCGTACCTAGTTCAAGCCAATACTACAGTGCAGCCTGTTGTGGGGCTGTAGTAAGGGGGTGTCCTCAGAACCATAAATTCTCCTCCAGCTTCTGTGGGGCCCATGGCCCTTGTTCTTGCCTAGCTCTCCTTCACTCCCCATCCTCTCTGGGGAGCCTCATTTCAATTGGCCCTGTGCCACTGACTCTCCTACCTACCTGTGCCCAGTTGCTCACTGCAGGGGAAGACTTATCTCAGGACCAGGCTCCTAGGGGGATGCTTTACATATTCAAGTCAGAGCAAACCAGAAGAGACAGGGACAGCTCTGGCCTGTTGTGTGGTGCATAGGAGTGGGAGTCTAGGCATCTACAAGGCTTGATCAGTGGTGTTGTACTATCAGAGGAGTTCTAGTCTGAAGAGAGAGAGTGATGTTAAATGGACTCAGATTGGAAGTGGGGCACAAATTTAAAATCCAAAATGAATCCATATATGTAGAATAAATTCTACATGGAAATAATCATGTGTGTCTGAATGTGCAATGTGTATGAGTGTATACATGCATGTGTTCCCCACTTCTGACCTGGAGAGATAGGAAGTGAAGAACTGGTGTAGCAAATACACCCAGTACCCAAACTGTGCTCTATAAGCCCCTTGCCTATGGAGAGGGAAGTGGAGTCCTTAGGGACAGGAAGATTCTGGCTGAACACAGGAAGTTTGAGCTGAACCGGAATACCATCCACCAAAAAGTCAACGATCAAAAAACAGAGGCCTGTGAGAGGTATGGCACCACCCCAGACCTCTATTGCCAAATCGAATTTCATTTATTGAGTGGGCTATGAGAGTTCTGAGTTATCACCTGAGCAATAAGCTGTGAGCCTATCATGGTCAAGTCAAGGAGACTTTCATAGGGAAATTTGCATAGTCTCAGAGAACCTCCCCCAAACATTTATGAACTGTGGTTGTAACCCCAAAATACTACCTTCCTCCACAGGATCCATGAAAACACACACAGGCAATGGAATATGTGCCAGGGACAGGGAGCAAGCCATGGGTCCTGCTCCTGACCAGCTGTGGAGACTTAATCTGAGTCCAGCCTCCAGAAAACAGCTAGCACATCCTAATGGAAGGTTCTCTTGCCCAGACACCTTGTAGCCCTCAAGGGGGCAAGGGACAACCACAGGCAGTGCTAGGTTCCAGCAGGGTCTCTGCCAGGGGACACAGGGACAATGGGAGGGACATTCTAAGCTCAGGGATCATGACCTGATCTAGAGGGATATGAGCAGTGAGGCCTGAGTGTAACTTTCTGAGGTATTTAATAATGATATTAAATAATAAACAGTTTCACTTTACCTGTCTAGCCTTCCTGGCAAAGCAAAGTTTATAAAACACATTATTTTAAAAACTCTATAGTGCTGAGGCCTAGTGTGTATAAAGCCCTAGATTCCATTTTTAATACTGAAAAAAATCTTACAGATAAAGAAATGTTTACATAGAGAAATGTATACTTTTCTTTTGCTTCTGGGATGTAGAAAGTAACAGTAGATTGTTTTAACAAATGGAATGAGCCACTTAAATCACACGCCTACATTAACTAAGCCATAGTAAGTGAGGGCCACCCCACAAAAGGGAGGGACCACAAGGGTCTGGGAAGGTGAACTTTTGATGTACATTAGTGAGGTTATTCTTAAGTCTTTGAGAGCAGAAAACAGAACCCAGAGAGAGGAGAGGAAATGAGACTCAAGCAATAATTAAAGGACAAAAGTCAACAACATCCCCAATGGGTAACTGACATCAGCACACATTCAGCAATCTCTGGGAAGTACTGTGACAACTTACAACAAATTATTTTAGAAATACAATTTACAGAAGTTGATACAGGATAGAGCAGAAAATGTGAACAGCCCTGAATCTATCAAGACCTCGAATTTGTGGTCACTATTTCCAAAAGAAAATTCCAGGAATGGATGATGGTAATGACAAAGTCTATCAAGCAGGTGAAGATAAAATAGGAGTACTTAAGAATATATTCCAAAAAGGCTAGGAGGGAGCCATTCCTGCACGCTTTGAGGTCCAGTCCCGGCAAAGGAGTTATGAAAGCTTCAGATCAGCATCCCCCAGGAGAGAAACGCAAGATATTTGCAACAAAATACCAGCAAACAGAACCCAGCTATTTTTTTAAAGCAAGGTAGAGGGTTCTTTTTTTCTAAAAAAAGGAAATTCAAGATTATTTTGCCACTTGAAAATCAAATCAGTATAATTTACTATATCACAAAAGGAAAAAAATATAATCTCAATAAGAGAAAAAAGATCATTTAATGAAATTCATTTTATATCAAATGAGGATTAATGAGACAATGCAACCTCTAAAAAAGCTTGCTGAAGGTTGATGACCTGAGTTTGGTCACTAAAACCCATAGCGGAAGGGGGAATCATTCCCAGAAATTCTTTTCTAACCTCCACACACATGCACACACACCACAGACACAATAATGATGATATTAAATAATAAAATGTTAAATGATAATTAATTTATAATTAATAAGTAACTAAAATAATAATACAAATCTTTTAAAATTTTTTTAAAGAGCTGAAGAGATGGATTAACAGATAAAGGTACTTGCCACCAAGCTGAGTCACTATGGGTCCCACTTGGTGGAAGGACAGAACCAACTTCGATTTGTCCTCTGATGACATGCGCATGCGCACACACACACATGTGCACAGACATGCACAGCATGCATATGCACACACAAGTGCACACACACATGCTCACAGACGCACACACACACACGCACACATGCACTTACGCACATGCACACACAAATAAATAAGAGCTCCAGCCAGTATCACGCTATACACAAACAATCGAGTGCTTTGTCTGCAGTGGGAGCCCCTTAAGTCTCTTTGCTCCACCTGTAGAAGGTCTTAGTGCAGCAAAGGGAGAAAGAAGTAGAAGAAACAAATATTAGCAAGAAAAAGTGAAACTGTTGCTCTTCTCTGGTGCCATTATCTGTGTGAGAAATTTCAAGAATTCTTCAGAACAAGTTCTGGAATTAGCATGGGTTTAGCAGTGTCTCTGAACACCTATCAGCCATGTGTCTTCATACCAGTGGCAACTTTCAAATTCTTTAGTCTCCAGGAGCATCACAATTATGAAACACTCAGGACTAATTTAACAAAAGACATTTGTGTACCTAAGTAAATGGAGAACATCTTTCAAGAATTATAGATGTCAGCAGCCTTAATAAGATATCTCAACCCAGATTCAGCTGTGAATTCAGCGCTGTCCTAAAAGTATCCCAGAAGGTCTGAGACTGATCCAGGATGAGAGTGGGCTGGAACAGCAACAGGTAGAGTTGTGGTGGGAAGTGGGAGGGACCTTGATGTTTTTTAAAAATTCAGTCCTTTGATCACAATAAGTGATGGAACTGAGCAATGTTCTACCTCCTCATGGCTCAGCCAGGAGCCCCACCAGCTATTGTCATCATCCTTGTGAAAGGAACCTGAGGCACAGAGAAGGCATATGTCCAGGCCAGAGTCACACAGACTAAAATAGGCTGGTCTGTGGTCTCACTGATAGTTTGTGCTCTTGCTTCATATCCTTGGTGTCATACACAGAGGCATGGTTTTCTCTATCACTATTTTGTTTCTCTTAGGATTTGACAAGGTTTGAATATTTGCCAATAGGCACCAGTTCAGGGGATTGTTTTCTGAATTGTGAGTTGAGAAAGACTAGCTGATCCCAGCTCCAAAGCACAGCTTCTTTTATGTGAGTCATAATCTCATATGGAGATACGTAACATTCAGTTTTTTAACCCATGATGCCTTAAAACTGATTTAAAAGTCCATATCCAAGGCAGTTTATAAAAGAAGAGTTCATTTGGGCTTATGGTACCAGGAGGATAGGTGTTCCAGAGGTGTGCCAGCAGGGCGACTGGTGCAGAAGACTAGGAGCTCACTTCCTCAAGCACTCCCAGAAAGCAGAGAGAACAACTGGAAGGGGGTGAGAGTCAATAATCTCTCAAAGGCCACCCCCAGTGACATACTTCCTCCAACAAGGAAGCACCTCCTGAAGGTTCCATGACCTTCCCCAAAGAGTGCCACTGTCTTAGTTTGCCTCTCTGTTGCTATGACAAAACACTCTGACCAATACCAACTTGGGGTGGAAAGGATTTATTTTATCTTTTATCTCCTAGGTCACAGTCTATCATTCAGGGAACTCACGGTACAAACTCAGGAGGCAGCACTGACCATAGAGAAGCGCTGCTTACTGGCTTACTCCCCACCTCACCCTCTCAGCCTGCTTTCCTATATAATACAGGACCCCAGGGATAACTCTACCCACAGTTGACTGGACCGCTCCCACATCACTCAACAATAAGAAAATGCTTCACAGACAGGCCAATCCAAAGGAGGCAATTTCTCAACTGAGGCTCCCTCTACCCACCTGTGACGCTGAAATTAACAAGCACAGCCACCAAGTGACCAAGTGCTCAAATGTGTGAGCCTCTAGGGGCCATTTCTCATCCAAACCACCACAAACACTTTGACTCATTTGAGGTTATTGTATGTTATGAACTGCAGTGTGTTTACCGTGCACATACAGATTTCTACTTAGAGGAACAATAGTTTAACTACGGAAAACAAAAAGCATGTAAGTATCAAATTAGTGTATCTTGTATTGTGTTAGAATGTTTGAGTTGCTGGCTTGAGTTTCTTTTAAAAATTTGGCTTAGAATCAGGACAGAATTTCCAACAATTTCTGAAATGGCCCTAAACATACTTCTGCTCTTCTGTACTACAGATATACATGAAGTGCTGTTTTCAGCACTGATGATTATTAAATCACAGTGTTGGTCAGTGCTCAAAACCTTGAAGTCACACCCTTAAGTGAGACTGATTCTCCCCCTCTCAGCAGGCATCAGTTGTAAATAGTTGCTCAGGTACGGTTAGGGTTGGGGCTTCTTATCTACTTCCCCATGTCTGTGCTGGGATTTTGTCTGGCTGAAGCTTATGGGTGACTTGTGCTGTCACCACTCTGAGTCCATCTGGGCAATTGCCCAGCTATCTGGAAAACTTTGTTTCCTTGTGGTCATCTACCACCTCCATCTCTTCTACTTTTTCTGCTCCTCTTCCACAATAATCCCAGAGCCTTGAGAGGCAGAAGACTGGTCTAGATGTCCAATCCAGGGATAAGCACTCTGAAACCTCTTGTTTTTTCTGCACTTTGGCCAGTTGTAGGTCTCTGTGTTCATCATTATCTGCTGGATAAGGAAACTTCTCTGGTGAGAGTTGAGAGATGCTATAATCTATGGGTATAACAGTAAATCATTAGGATTCAGTTTAATACTGTCTCTATTTACCAGAACAACAGTATTAGGCTCTCCACTATGCTCTGGGACCCATGTAGCCACATGTTCCTAGGCCTGATATCAAAGCAGGTATGAGCTCCATCTTATGAAGCATATCTTAAATCCAGTTAGAAAGTGGTTGGTTACTCCCATGATGTCTGTGTCACTTTTGTACCAGTGGACACATCTTGCCTGGCCAGTTGTTGTAACTCACAGGATTCACAGCTGGGAAAGGGTGATGACTAACTTCCTCTTCCAGGAGCATGCATAGCATCCTTGAGCACTATGAAGGCTGCCAAGCAGAGATGAAACTTTGAAGTCAGCATCAGCTTGATTTCTCCTTGTTTCTTTTACAGTTCATGTATGTCATGCCCTCGGCAATTGGGTTTTACCATTGAGTTCTGGTGAGTAACCAAGAGCAGGGGCAATAGTCAGTATTGTTTGAGGGTCTATAGGGCCCCTGGTCAACAGTTTCAAAAGAGGGAGTTCATTCCTGGCACTGAGCTTTTACTCTGCTAGCTTATGGTATCTAGTAAGAGCATACCTGTTATAACGCAACTCCTTTTCATCTCTTTTTATATTGCGTATGCATAAACATGAAGAAGTTTCTATAGTGGTGGGTTTCCATATGACTTTTTCTAAGGCCTTTAGTATAAAAGGAGTCACAAGTTGAAAAACTTGAAGATCCCTGCCTTTGGGCTAGGAAGATGGCTCAGGAGGTAAAGTGTTTGTTGTGCCAACATGAGGACCCGATGAATTTGGGTCCCCAGCACTCACATAAAACCTGAGTTCGGCGACACATTGATGGGAGTTAGAGGATGGAGACAGATACCAGTGACTTGCTGGCCAGCTAGTCTAGTCAAAATAGCTAGTTTCAGGTTCAGTGGGAAACTTCTCAAAGAATAAGGCAGAGAGCAATAGAGAAGGATGACATCAATTTCTGATCTCTACATATGCACACAGTATTTAAAAAATAAAAAAGAAGCCCTGTCCTAAAACATTGGGGCCCTGCAGCTGTATGGAAGGTGTGTGAGGTGGTAATTGAGGAGGTGTTGATTAGTGGCCCAGGCAGTGCCTCGGCTCCCTGCCTGGTAAGGCCCAGGTACTCAACAGTCAGTCCCTTTCTGACAGCGGGCTGTATTTGTCCTCACCCAGTTTCTTGTGAACTTGGGTCAGCCTGTCTTCCAAGAGTAGCACCCCGAGTCTGTGGTGTGGACATCTGATGCTGTAACCTTTCTGCCCTGTTCCTGGAGCCTCTGCCTCCCATCATTGAGGCTACATGGAACGCATCTGCTGGCAGGTAGCCTCCGTCCAGGGACCAGAGCTCTCTCACTTAGTAAGGACCCAGCATACATAGTTGTGTGGTTCCCTTGCAACTGATGCAGGGTACATAGTCAGTTCTCAGCAACGGCATGAACTCAGCTGAACCTGTGAGGAAACATGACTTTTAAGAAGCAGATGGCAGGACCTTGTCTTCAGTCTTATATGAGTGTTTGAAAAATGAATTTATGTGTCCCTGTCCTGGGCACTCACACAACAGGGCACAACATTCCTTTCTTGCTCCTGAGTCTTAAGTTTCTACTAGTGCTTACTGATCTCTACACATGCACACACTATTTAAAAATATAAAAGAAACCCTGTCCTAAAACACTGGGGCCCTACAACTGTATGGAAGGCCTTTGCACAGGTCTCCCACCAATCTAGATGGTGTCCATTGTGTTTCTGGAGAGGCTATAGTCGTTTGGGCCTCTAAATCTCAGCTATGGTCGGCAGGGCCATCTGCCCTGAGCTTACTTACACCTGAGTAAACAAAAGGTATGAAACAGCAAGTGATTAGCGGCCATGTGAGGAGATGGGCGGACAGACCACGGGGTCTGAGGAGGGTCGACACATGTGCTCCATCTGTGGCTTTGACTTTAGCACATTTATACCCACAGTCAGACAATGTGTCTTCATCACATGTGGTTTGGATTTATTCAGTGTTTTGCTGTTGAAGCTGCAAATGGAGTTGATAGAGGACAGATGTCACCACCTTTAACTGTGAGGACCCTGGGAACAGGAGAAAAGAAGGTAGGCATGTCACACACCTGTGACCTCTGAAGGGAGAAGGGAAATCACTGTGGGTACAGCTGGCTTCTCTCATGCAATTCCATGTTGATCTAGGCATCTTATACACCTGCCTCTGGGTTGAATTCTAAAAACATGAACAGGAACTTCTAAAGAGGAGGGTGCGGTCCCTCTTTTTATTCCCTCTTTGAGCATCACTGAGACTGATCCATCACCTAACACATGCCAGATACAGTCCACGCCTTGGTGAGATGACAAAGAAACCAGCAGAGTGGGACATTTCTGAGACAAATGACAATATACAAAGGGGGTCTGTGAGCTGGAGTGTAGTGGTACATCAGGCAATACAAGGTCAGGTGGTACAAGGAAGCAGCTTGACTCTAGCAATGCTGTAGTACGCAGGCACAAACTGCCACATTGCAGTTGACCTGAATCCTCTCACCACAAGCACAGATGAGGTAATTATGACAAAGAAGAGTAGCATCTCTGTGTGGTTTGCCTGCCATCTGCCTTGGTTCAGCTTGTGGCGTTTCATCATTAACTCACAATTTTGGCATCCCAGGCACCATGCAGAAAGACACTGAGGCACTATGAAAATCCACAGCTGCATTGGCTTCTGACCTATTCTAAGGGAGGTATGCCGCAAGCGACACTTTGTCCTAACTAATGTATTCTATCTAATAATGGCAATGTAAATGTTTCCTGTTTTTCCTCATCAGTGGGTTGAAAAGAGCCTGAAGGACAGGTGTGTCTGTACTAGCCTCCTTCCTTCTCTTTCACTTCTTGGTTCTACTTGTGAGTATACATAGGCACACAGGAGAACGACCGGGTCCTGAAAGTCTCTGCCAGGACAACACACAGCCAGCGCCAACAGCAGCCTCTCTCTGATTTTTCTTGCTCTATCTCACTGTACTCTAGTCTTTACTCTTAATCTTGCAGTTCTCAACCATGTCTATTCTGTATATGCATATGCTTTTGGTAATTACACTAATGAATGTAAATATTGCCCATTTAGCCTTTTTCTCAAGAGACATTTACTAGTTGGGATATCTCTGTTCTTGTCCCAGCTATTCACTTGCTCTTTGGTTATTACAGAACTGTTTAACATGTTTTTCTGCCCGATGGTCTGAGGGAAATCAACTCAGTTGGGACAGGCAAGCTCTAGGAAGCTTGTCTAATCTCCTCCCTGAACTCTAGGGCAGCTCAGCTCCTACAGGCATATCTAGGTTTGGGGACTTAAGTGACAAGCTCACAAATCTGCCTTGCTCACCTCTTACTCCTTCTTCCCTCTGCCTCTTTAGTAGTAGGTGTAAAATCCGCCCAATTCCTGAGAGTTCCTAAGTCCTTGATTCTCATTAAACCATCTTTGGCTGCCCACAGTATTCATTGAAACCTGTACATGGACAATGAGTTCCAGGGGAAATTCAAGGGACTGATGCCAGGTGAGAGGAAGTGGCAGTAGCTACCACATACACTCAGCAGTGAGAGCAAATGAGAGTAGCATTTATCCAAGAACAGTCACATCCAATGAGGCCAAACTGGGAGATTTCTGACAAGTAGGGCTCTGGAACTTTGCTAAAGGCATATGGCTAGAGCAATGAATGGTTTCAATCACAGAATGCAGCCCCACTTGCCTGTTAGGAGTTCACATGAGCAGCAAGATGGGCCTGGCTCCTTCTGGGTAGATGGATAAATAATTGGCAAGCACATGGACAGGGTGAGGTAAGTAGATGGATGGATGGTAAATGGGTGGATAAATAAAATGATGGTAGACATATGGTGGATGGATGGATGGTGAGTGTGTATAGATGGATAGAATGATAGTAGATGTATGGTAGGTAGACACATAGTGAGTAGATGGAGGAAGGATGGATGGACAGATGACAGGAGACAGAGATGGATGGTGGCTGGCCAGATGGTGAGTAGATGGATGGTGGATGAATGGACAGTGAATGGTGGACAGTTAATGAATGAATGGATGGTCATGGATGTAGCTCTTCTCAAATAATGGGTATCAGTTATTTCACTCTGCCTTTATGTCGTCTATGTAGTAATTTAGTTTCCATATTTTCCTAGTGATGCCTGGATGTCTTTTCCCTTTATTGAACAGAGACCTATTGTGCTGGATAGCATCAGTTGTCAACTTGACACACCTGGTTAGAGGGAACATCGGTTGAGGAATTGTCTCCACTGGATGACTTGTGGCCATGTCTGTGGGGCATTTTTTTGATTGTCAAAGGATGTGGGAGGGCCCAGTCCACTGTAGGCAGTGCCAGCCCTGGGCAGTTGGTCCTGTATCATATAAGAAAGCAGGCTGAGCATGGGCCAGAGGAGCAAGCCAGTAAACAGTGTTCCTCCATGATCTGTGCTCCAGGTTCTTGCCCAGAGTTCTTGCTTTGACTTCTCTTGATGATGATGAACTGTGCTGTAGGCCAAATAAACCCTTTCCTCCCCAAGTTGTTTTTGGTCAGTGTTTTTTGTTTTTGTTTTTAATTGCAGCAATAGAAAGTAACTAGAACATAAATTAGTACCAGGATTGTGTAGAATTGCTGTGATGGACCTGACTATATATGTGTGGGAGGACTGTGTAAGTTTGGGGAGCTTTGGACTGTAAAATTGCTTGGAGCTCAGTGAACTCTTGTGTAGGAATTTGGAAGATAATGCTAAAAGAGGTATCTATACAATGAAGGTCTGGCTTGTGAAGCTTCAAAGGGAAGCAGAGATTCTCAGGGCAGTTTGTATGATACTTTGAATTGAGAATTTGTGGTTTCTGGTTCACTGGGGAAAAAAAATAAGCTGTGATTAAGAAGAGACCAGCACAACTAAAGTGAAACCTTTTGTGTTTTACCAGGACAACTGATGCTGGTTATCTGGGGTTGAAAATCAGCTGTGAATAACAAGAGACCAGCATCACCGAGGTGAAATCTTCTGGGAAGTATTTCCTCAGGGTCAGTACACAGAAGCTGTGGTACAGAAGGGACTGAGGCTGGAAGCAGGGATTGGTAATATGTAAAAATCTCTTACTTGGTACCAGGTTTGAAGGCATTAAGGAGTTCTGGAGAGCAGATGAGGCTTGGCACTATGAGAGGCCAGGAAAGGCCATTGGTGAAGGTGCAGCCTCAGTTTCAGTAGACACTCCATATTGGAGACCTGGCATATTAGAGATGCCAGGACCATGAGACAACCACTAATGGCAGCTGGAGGTGTGGAGAGGAGCCAGCCTGAGCCTATGAGACAAGCTGTGTGTGTTGTAGACCACAGAGCAAGAGAAGTGAAGTTGTCCAAGCCCTTTGGAGCCCAGAAAACTGTGAATAAATCCCAGATGTCCAGTCTTGAGCTACTTTGCTGGACTTAGATTTTGCTTGAATGTGCTCAGTTCTCCTTTTTGAAATAAGATGGCACCTAGCTTGTTTTGAATTTTACAGTAAAAGACTTTTTAAAGGGACTGAACTTTTAGAGTGTTTGGATTTTTTAAGAACTGTGGGACTTTTAAAGTAGTACTGTTTTATGTTGTGATATTAACATCATATCTCAGGGAACAAGAAATGAAAAGGCTGTGGCTTAAGAGCTCTCTCTCTCTCTCTGTGAAATTGACAAGAAGTCAATTGTGATGGGCAGCTTTAGTTGTCAACTTGACACACCTGGTTAGAGGGAACAACAATTGAGGGAACATCAAATGTCTGTAGGGCATTTTCTTGATTATTGAGTGATGTGGGAGGGCTCATTCTACTGTGGGCAGTGACAACCCTGGGCAGGTGGTCCTGTATTGTATAAGAAAGTAGGCTGAGCATGGGCCAGAGGAGCAAGCCAGTAAACAGCGTTCCTCCATGATTTGTGCTCCAGGTTCCGGCCCTGAGTTGGCTTCTCTTGGACTGTGCTGTAGGCCAAATAGATGCTTTGCTCCCCAAGTTAGTTTTCAACAGTGTTTTTAATCACAGCAATAGAAGTAACTAGAACAGAAATTGGTACCAGGATTGTGGGATATTGCTGTGATGGACCTGACCATATATGTATAGGAGAACTGTGGAAGTTTTGGGAACTTTGGACTGGAAAATTAGAATACATATTAATAAAAATGGGGACCCAAGTTATCTTCAGCACCTTATGACATATCACAATAATGACCATGATCACTTCTCCTCAAGGGACAAAGAATGAGAGGCCCTCATAGGCCCCTTCATTAAATCCCAAGTATGGGCTACCCACATGCCAGGAAGGACAATTACAGGCACTTCTACTACAATCAGATTAAAGCATCTCATGCTTTTCTTCTGTAAACAGTATTCTTCTCTAGAGTGAGTGAAATTTCAACCTTTAATCAGTAAATTCCTCTCTGCCAGTGACTTGTAATACCCTAATGCTAGCAATCAAAATTATTCCTCAATTTGATCTTCCCAGATTTCGTCAAAGCTAGACCTGTGGGAATTAGATGCTATCTTCATTCCTCTTAGAGACCTCTAGAGACCTTAGAGACCTCTAGTCCTCTAGAAAGGTAAATTGTACTAAGCAGATACCACAGTGACTCACTGAAAAGCTTTGCTAGGAGTCTCACCTTACTTGGGAGGCAATGTCACTAACAGCCCTTCTTACAGCGCATAGAGGTCCCCCTCAGCTTGCAGTCCAAGCCCTTTTGAGATGCTTTGTTGGACATCCTTTTTAATGTTCAAATCTGTTCTTAGATGAAGAATCTCAATCTTAAATCCAATTATTTCTAGACTCAATATATTCTAACAAAATATCAAAGAATATAGACTACAGAGAGACCCTTCCAAGGAAGCATCTCCCACAGACCTGCATATAAGTCAATTCAGATAATTAGAGAAAGTTTTACAGTTTGTTCCTCCCTCATTAAAAAGACATGTCTCACTGTCTGTCTCAGTTCTGGCCGGTCTTTTGCTTCTGCCTTCCTATACCACAATGAAAACTCTAGATCATAGATCACCTACTGATTTTGTTGCAAAATCATTGGACTTGAAGTGTTTGATCATTGGCATGGTCATCTAGCATCCACTTTTTTACAACTATAGGACTAAATGACATCATTTGTCATACTCAAGAGGCTTTAAATAACACACTCCAAGGAGTTTTTCTTTTTTTAAAAATATATTATTCTATATGTGGTACGTTTGTATCAGTGACAGCATGTGTGCCATGATGCACCTGTGGATATCAAAGGACAACTTTCAGGAACTGGTTCTCTCCTTTTACTATGGGTTCTAGAAACTGAACTCATGTCGTCAGGTTTGCACAGCAAATACTTCTTTCTACCTGCTGAGCCCTCTTGCTACTCTTTTAAAATCTAAAGTCAAATTGATGAAAACAGCAATTATATAAGTCCCTCAGGAAAGATTTCTACTCCAGAGACTTTAAGAGTGCAAAGCCTACCTCAACATACAGGTCAGCACAATGCTCCCCCTTGGCCCATTGCCCAATCTCACCCTTAAGAGTGCTGCATGCTGTTCTACAATAAACTGCTTGTCTCTTCCACACTGCATTCTCTGTATTGTCTGAATTCATTCAATAGAGAACACAAGACCAGGGGGCAGGAGGACAGTGAGATCCTGCCCCCAGTCCATAAAATGCCATTGGCAGCTTGCTAGCGGTCACAAAAGCAAACAGCTATAACCCATTCCCCTCAGGACTGCGGTCTTCCAGGTAGAGCTCAGGAGTGTGGCAGCACCACCCCTGGCATCCAGCTCTCCCAAGGTAGTGTGTCATGGGCTCTTCTACCTCAGATCCCCACCGTCTGGCAAAACAAGAATTCTGAGAGTTCAGAAACCCTAGGCTTAGCAGGACATTGCTGTTTAGACTCCCAGCTGAGCTGGCAATCCTCAACTCCACTTAAGATCTTGATCTATTACCTTGCCTTGCAGTCATGCTTCATTGAGTTGAGCCTTAAGTAACTCAATTAGAAGCATGCTGTTAACCCTGAAGACCTAAGGCTCTTGACCCATCACTCAACATGAGAGGGAAGATGTCAGCCATCCACAGAGCCCAAACCACCAGCTAGTTCCACACAGACCATCCTGTATTGCTAAGAAACAAATCTCCAGGATCTTGGCAGCTAAAAACAAGCAATGCCTTTAAGCAGCATTATGAAGACTCTTGGATGAACTGGGAGGGCTGGTTCTGTGACAGGATTTTATGTGGCCCTGTCAGTTCTGGGTGGGGCTTCGGGCCACTGAAAGATGTGTCTAGGCTTGAGGATCTGTTTCTGGACCACATTCATGAGGCTGGCAGGGGCACCAGGGCCTCTCCTAAAGCTACCAGAGTTGGCAGTCCAAGAAAGCATTCATGATTTCACTACAGTCTTCTACAGCTGAATCTCAGATTACACCCACCTCATCTGTCACCTTTGTCCCAAAGTCCAGTCCTGATGAGATGACAGGTAACTACATACCCATACAGCTCCTGCAACAGGATAAGGGTGGAGCTGACAGTGTTAGGTGGGTTTGCCTTGCACTCAGTAGATATTATTGGCTACCTTGATAACAATAATCATCCCTTTATTCATGGCTTCATCTTCCACAGGCTTAGTTAACCCAAGTTCAAGAGTGGCAGAAAAATACCAAATAGAAAAGTCCAGAAATAACCAATAAACTTTAATTACACACCACTCTGAGGAGTACTTGAGTACTCAACTATACCATAACAGTTAATATACTGAGACAACTAGTATATAACTAATGGGCAGCGATGTTTGTCATTAGAACATGCTACACAGGGGCTTGATTCTGGTCCAAGGCTAGATGGACAGTATGGGGCAGCCTGAGACTCACATGGCTGCTCAGAGCAGCTCCCCATAGGTTCATGGAGAAGATTCCAGCAGTTTGCCTCACTGTCATATCATCCCAGGAAGAATGGGGGCAATCATCATAATGGGGAGGTCCTGGGGAAGACAGTCATGAAAGGTATGTGACAACATATGGTCACAATTGCTGTCTTACTGTTATGCTGTTCATCTTTCCCTGTGCCTGATTTAAGCATCAAGCCCCACCATAGGTATATATGTACATGAAGGAATATGGAGTGACGTATGCCCTATTTGTACCAACCAAGTTCCAGGCATTCACTGGGACTCTTGGACATATCCCCAGGGACAGGGAGATGGCTGTGTTGTTTAATCTTCCCATTCCAGAGAAGAAACTGAACTTACAGAGCTAGTGATGGAACTGTGATCCAAAATGAATTCCTATTTCTATTTCAGCTCTGAAGAAAACCATACATCCCTTGTCTTTAAGGATCTGGAAATGTTCTTGGAAGGATAAAAGACCTTTAAATGCATGGATGAATGGAGTTTCGCGGCCTTTGCATTTTCTGTAAAACTTCAGATTATCTAGTGACCAGGAAAGAAAATGTTAGTATACTCAAATGTGTTCTGACATTAGAACCATTTTCCTTTTGAAACATTTTTAAAGATTGATTTTATTTTAAAGTATGCGTGTGTGCATGTGTGTGTATGTACATGTGAGTACAGGCACCCTTAGAGGTCAGAAGAGGACACTGGATGCCCTACATATGGAGTTACACATGGTTGTGAGCTATTAAACGTGGGTCTTGGGAACTCAACTCCGATCCTCTGCAAAAGCCATAAGAGCCAACTTTCTAGCCCTTTAAAAATTTTTAAATAACATTTTTATTACACTGTGTGCATGTGTGTGTATGTATGTATGTATGTATATATGTATGTACATGCCATAGCATGCACATGGTTGTGAGAGAACAACATGTGGGAGTCAGTTATCTCCTTCTTGGGGATTAAACTCAGGTCATTAGACTCGGCAGCAAGTATCTTTACCTGCTGAGCCATCTCACCAGTCCAGAAAGAATAATTTTCTTATTAAGAGTGCTGATGTATTACAATATATTGTAATAAAATTTCAAATTATATTTTAAAGTATGAATTTTCACTGTTACCATTATCAAGTAGTTGTAAGCCTCCTGTCTATAGGAGTAGGGGTAGAGGACAGCTACCATCGCAATGCCCAACATAGAGTACTTCATCTGAAGAACTTAGCTACCATGAAGCTCGCTGGGGCTGAGGATTATAGTAGGCAGAACCCACGGAAAATGGTCTTTGAGCCTATGGCAGGGGACAGATGGGATATACTGGCATTACTGTATCTTAGGGTTCAGAGAAGACGGTCCCCTTTGGGGGCTGGATTCCATTTTCATCATGTGATACAAAGTCAATTCAGCTTTTGGAAAAAGTCACAGCTGCACAGCTCCGCCAGCTTCTGTGTTGCTCTCTCAGGAGCTTATTTATTTTCATTTTTTATTTTTCTCTTCATGTTTGAGTAATTTTTTTATAGTACAGATATTCCAGGCCAAGAGTCATTTTTCCCTTCAGGATGCCCCTGGCCTCTGGCTCTCCTGGGATGCTGCTCCTTTTAGCTCTCATTTTGTCCGCCAGCCACATTCATAGTTTTTCTACTTTGGTTTTGTGCAGCGTCATGGGATGTCCCACCTGTAGGGGTTTCTTTCTAGCTCATCTCACCTGCACTCCTGAATCTGTAGATGATGCCATTCCTCAGTTTTGAGGCTGTGTTCTCATGCCCTCTCCCAGTTCAGACTCAGCAACAGGGGAACGTGCTCTCTCCCTCCCACAACTCCTCTTCACAGCCCTTTCTTTGGTTTCCTCTGTCCTCATTCTTGATCTTTCTCTGTCTTCCAGGAGGCTGCTGGTATACTGTTTGACTCATTACTGTATGTGTGTTCTTAAAGTTTTACTCATCATATTAAAGCTCTAGAATTCCATTTCTCCTGTGTCTGCTATGACAGCTTGCAATCTCTGTGGAGATTTTCCATCCTACATTCATGCCCTGGAACATACTGAGGACCCACTGTGAAGGCTCTGTGTGGAGACCCAAGCCCACGCACGATGCAGTGGGCTGGCTTCTTGTTACTCATTGTTTCTGTTCTTTGGCTTCACTTCAGTTTCCCATTCATGTGCTGGCTTATTGTCCATTGTGTGCAGTTTCATAGAAACAAAGCTGAAACCATACCATGCTCTCTTTCTCAGACAAGGATTTTTGTTGGCTTCTTCCCAGGCCTGGATACAGCATCCATCTGAGCCTTCTCTGAGTCTGTGTCAGGGACAGGGGCTTCCTGTGGCACTCAGAAGTTGGGCTGATATCAGTGGCCTCATTGGTATGGGCTAAAGAGCAGAGCCTGCTGCCTCCTTGTGGGTCTCGATGCCAACCTCTGCCCCCTGACCTCAGGGTACCTTCCAAAGAATGGGTCCAGCTTTCGGGACTGGCATAGTCCACAAAGACTCAACCTAAATCCCAAGCTCTCTACATTTCCATTTCTCTCAGGCATTTCCACATGACCTTGCTTACTTCCAATGCCTTCATGCAAATATGTTTGTACTCTGTCCAGCTTCTCTGCTGACCCTCAGCATCTAGCTCAGCTTAAATTAATTAGGCTTTTTTCATTCCAAATTATTATTTTTCCAGTTTGATATTTAAAGAGACACTGAACACTGTGTGTTTCTCCTACCCTTTGGCAGGCTCCTGGCTTTGGTTTTGCAGCTGAGGAACAAACCTAGCTAACACTGTCTGTTCCTTCTCTGAAGGTTCTCAGTCCCCTGGTCCCAGTTCCCCTGACCACTGGCACCACCTTATGGCCTCAAGTTTTGCTACATTCACATGAAAGAGAAAACTGTCTTATCCCTGTACCTTCTATATAGTGAGTGACCCCATGCTGCATTCACATGCAACCTCTCACCTGCGCCAACAGGAATCCTACCCATCAATCTCAAGGATTCTGTGTCCCTGGGATGATGGGGACAGGCGTCTTAACCTGTCTGGGGGTTGGTTCTGCCTGATTTTAGAGAACTCTGCCCTCATGTCAATCATGAGGCCATACAAAAATCCACTGAAAAAAGGCTTCTTGACTAAGAGGATGGACCCAGCATTTGTGGTCAGAAAGCCATGTGTAACTAAAGAGAGAAGAGGTTAAACACATAAGCAAGGGTATATGGGTCTCCTGGGCTACAGAGCAGAAGACCACACACTAGGTAGCCAGAAAGAAGGACAGACATTCTCACAGTTCTGAACAGTACCATATCATGCACCATCAGGACCAGGACCCCACCACAGGCTCTGGAGTAGAAATTGCCTGCCTGTGTAGTTTCTCAAGGTGCTGGCATGCTTTGGCTCTCCTGGAGTTGGGCAGAATCATATCAGTTTCTCCTGGGTGTCCACACACTGTCTGCCCTCCATATTTCTGTCCAAGTTTCCCTCTTCAAACACAGATGTTAGTCATGGGCCCACCCCATTCAATAGGACATCCTCTTAACTTAGTTACATCTACAGAGGCCCTATTTCTGAACAAGGCCACAGAGCTTGGTATTAGGAGTTGTATGGCTTTAAATTTTTATTATTTGTTTATTTATTTATGATGTATTTATTTTGTGTGTATATGCCTGATAGGGGCAGGGCATGAATGCCACAATGTGAATGTGAAAGTCAGAGGACAACTTTGTGTGGTTGATTCTCTCCTTCTACCTTAATGTGGGTTCTAGAGATTGAATTCAGGTCACCAAGATTGCTCAGCAAGTACCTTTACTGCCTGAGCCATCTTACCAGCACCAAAGCATTAGGATTTGAATAGGCCTTTAGGACACAGACCGACAGCTTGCTCTCTCTTTTCCGAGAGCTTGGGATGGCTGCTCTCCCTCAGAACATGTTCTGCTCTTCCCAAAAGGCCACAGTGTTTGGTCAACCTGCTCCCACTGGATGACATCAATCAGAGAGGGTCTACCCACATCTCCTTCCCACTGGATAAGAGCTCCTGTCCAAAAGTCTACTGAATGATAAGTGACAGGTATCCATAAAGTTTGTTTGAATAAAAGAGTTTAAACTACCTAATTTAATGCCTGGGAAGTAACTGAGAAAAACTATATGTTCCTTGTGATATGAAACAGAATGTGAAAACAAGCATTAAAAATTCCAAACCATGGGGCTGGAGAAATGGCTCAGTGGTTAAAAGCACTGACTGCTCTCGCAGAGGCCCAGGTTCAGTACCCACATGGCAACTAACAACTGTCCGTAACTCCAGTTCCAGGAAAGTCAATGCCCTCTTCTGACCTCCAAGGGACGCAGGTATACTTACATGCAGACTTAGACAGTAATACACATAAAATAAAAATAGTACATAAAATATTTTTTAAAAACCCAAACCCAGCTGGACATTGTGGCTCATGCCTTTAATATCAGTACATGGGAGGCAGAGGCAGGCAGATCTCTCAGAGAAGCAGCTCAGTCAGTAAAATGTTATCTAGATAAGCATGAAGACCTGAGTTTAGATTCTCAGACTCCCCTATGCATGTACACACCACCACCATCACCACCACCACCACCCCACAAAGCCAGGTATAGCAGCATTCATGTGTACAGCACTGGGGAGGTGGAGACAGATGGTTCCCTCTGGCTTGCTGGTCATCCAGTTTGCCAAACTGGCAGGCTCCAGGTTCAGTGAGAGAGACTGTTTTAAAAAATAATATAGGAAGAGACTATGGGAAACACCCTACATGGACCTAGTCCAGCACAAACACATACACTCTTACAATGAAAAAAGCCAAACCAGGAGAACCATCAAGCCAGAACAGTGTGCTTACAAATATACCCATCACAAATGAAAGAAAATAAAGGCAAAGAAATACCAGGAGAACTGTGGGGGTTAGCCCACCTGCTTCAGAAGATGGAGTTCAGACCCTCTTCAGGCAGAGAGGCACATGCCAGCATGGCATAGCTCTAAGAAGGAAAAGGAACAAACATGTGGATGCTTCCCTGCACTTGCCTTGGGAATTTTTCTTGCTTTGAAATCAGTTTTGTGTAACATTCATACATCTTCCTGAGGTTTTTATTTCATTGGTGTTTGCCTGGTGTTCCTCTTCCATTTTGTTTAAATAGCCAAAATCATTATATTTAAAGTAGGTTGCTTATAGGTAGCATGATTTTAAATATATTTGGTTTAAAAGCAGTATTCAATATTAGATGGTAGGATTTTCTCACACGTAGCTGTCCCCATGAGAGCCATGATCAAGATGATAGCCAGGCTCTCTGCTTCTGGCCATGGCATAGTGTCAGTTTCAGTGGCTTAAAGAGAAGAGTGAGGCATTAGTATGTATACTGGAAACTCTGGAGCAACCTCCAAGGAAACTACACAAGGAGAATACAGTGAAAACAAACAGTAGGTAAATCAGAATGAAACACTAAGAAAATACCAATAATCTGAAAGAAGCAAGAAAGGAAAAGGGACAGAAGGGGGTGGGGAATAAAGATGATGCATTAAAAAAATAGCCTAAATTCAGACAGGTCAGTAACTGATCAAAACCAATGAAAAGACACAACACAAATGATTAAACTTGGTAAAAGCAGCACGTCCTATCTATCTGCTGCCTACAAAATTTACATTACATATAAAGTCAAACACCACAGAGCGGTTCACCAGGAGGACACTAAGTGTAGACACAGCTAACAAGAGGGCTGCAAAGTGCATCTAGACCGAAGGGAAGCAGACAGGTGCATTAGAACTGCAGACCCTGGAACTCCTGCAAGATCAGTCAGTCTACATAAGTAGTGCTTACAGAGAGTAAATTAATCTCTCACAATTCAGGAGCCCAGAAGTCCTGTAGAGCTGTTGTCTCCGAGGCCTCTTCCAGGGCTGCAGATGCTATCCACTCTGGTACTTTGTGCCACTAGTGCCCAGTGTCTCCTGCTCCTTCTATGAGCCAGGGTCCTAATGGGTAAGGGTCCACCATATAACCTCTTCTTTAACACCCCCTCCCTCCTCAGAGCCCACCTTCAAATACAGACACACAGGGGCTCAGTTTTAGGGCATGTGGGTCCTTCACATTCCTCTTCAGTAACACCCTCAGATCAGAAGGATATAGCAGTGTGAGCAGCACTGAAGGCCCTTAGAGCACAGTTATCTTATGGCTCTGTCCACTGAATACCAATACACATTTTCTTTTAAGTACCCAGGGGCCATTCACCAAGATAGACCCTGCACACAGCATACCTCGACATGGAAACAAACTGGAAATCAGTAACAGAAACTTCTGGGAAACCCCCAACTATGCAAAAATTGAGTATTATTCCAGATAATCAGGCCCAAGGAGAAATGAAATCATTTGCCAAAGTGAACATAAAAACATAACTTATCAAACTTAAACAGTGCTTGGAGGGAAACTCATAGAGCTAATTGCTTCTATTAGTAGCATTTAATTAGAGAATAAATTTGGAATGAAGAAATGTTTATATTTAGAAGAGAAGAAAACTGGAACCAACAACCTAAGTTTCCATCTTAAGAAATTATCTTGAAAAGCAGAGAGCAAGCAGAAAGGAATAATAAACTCAAGTAAAATCAATAGAAGTGAAAACAAAGAAAAGTCAATGGAATGAGAAGCTGTTATTTTGAAAAGATCAATAAAATTTATAAACCTTTAACCAAAAGGGAAAAAGAGAGAGAGGGAATGGGGAAGAGAATGTGGGAAGGCGAGAGATGGAGGGAGACAGAGAAGCAGGGGGCAGAGGCGAATTATAGAATCTGCAATGCAAGGAAGACTCTATTATCAACCCCAGATACTCCCAGCAAGCTGAGAACAGGAGGGAACTTCCCGAACTAGATGAAGCATATCAACTGAAAATCCTACAGTTAACTTTGCCTTGCTATGGGGGTGAGGGGAAGTCTGCTATCACCACACTTTGCCAACACCAGAAAGAATCCCAGCTAGTGCCACAAAACCAAGAGATGCCCAAGGCTCACAGACTGGAGAGGAGGAAATGAAACCATCTGACTGATGGTGGCATCACTGTCTGTGAAATTCCAAGGACTCAACAGTGAGACAAGCCCAGCTAGAATTAGTGGAGGAGCTGGGCAAGGTCTTAGACCCATCTCTGCTCTTTCCATGGGCAGTGGCATGTTGGGACCACAGTCCAGAGCTTAGCATTGTCCATCTACCAGGAAAGATTCAAACAATGAGTTCACCAAAGAACATGAAAAGATGCTCAGTTGTAAGCCATGAAAGAATAAAGCCCTAAAGCCACAATGTGAAGGCCCCATGTAACTGGGAGTCAGCACAGAAGAGGACAGAAGACAAAAAAAAACCAGAAAGAGGTGCTGGAGGTGGCGGGCTTGGGGAGGTGCTGAGGCTGAAAGTGTTGGCAGAATTCAGCCAGTGCTTATATTACTCTCAGGCACACATTAACCACAGGCCCAGCAGTGTCATGCCTAGGGTTTACCCTACAGGAGCTCACCCCCAGAGAGAAATCTACACATGACGATGGTTCGTGTTAAGAATTAGAGAATGAAAAACTTACTCAAATCCAGTGAATAGTCATTTAAATTTAAAAAAATCTTACAAATACACTGACCTGTTATAAACCCTGCTCACAAATTTTGACTTGTCTGTTTTACTTTGATTTCTACTCTGAATCTTTAATTTTTCTTCAACACCCACCCCCCACTGCTGTGGGTTTCAAAGACATTAAACTAATTATATAAGGCAGTTACTATTTGATTTAGTATGGATTAGGCCACACAGAAGTGAAGAAAGATCAAATGTAGTGAGTTACCAGGTAAGAAAATGGGTCCAATGGAGACCAGCTAAAAAAATTATCCAGCAAGAAGCATAAGGCAGAAACTGCAGAGACTGGATCTTCACTTGGTAATGGTCAGTGAAGGCAGCATCCACTTAAGAGTAAGATAGCTGTTTACTCCAACCCCTCGCCTGTCCACAAAGTTGCCTGCATCCTTCTTTGCTAGATGCCTCCCCCAGTCCCAAGGCCCATGGCTCATTCCTAACATCCTCCTGGTCAGTTTGTACAGCCCCACCCTATGTGGCCTCCCTTTGACTAACTACAGCTTCTTGAAGCTTAGGCTCTCCATTTGTTATCTACTCCTCCTAGAGGGCTTTGCACACTCCACATCCTAGAACAGGTCTTGGAGCCTGGGCACTTGCAGCAGACACTTGAGAGCAAAGAGATGAAGCCCTTCTGCAGAAGTGAGGCAGCAAAGTGCTTGGGCTCTGGCCCAGTACACCTGCCTTCCCAGGACACAGGAAGCCAAGAGAGATAGCAGTCAGGGAACAAGGCCAAGGGTAAGAGGTCCAGCCTGCATCAGGACCTTGGAGCAGGGTGGATATGGTGGAGGAGCTGGCGAGGGTGAGCCCTCCTATGATGGAACTGTCCCCTTCAATGATGCCCCCCTCCCCCCGACTGGTGGATTTTGCCGCCTGGCCCTCATCTCACGCCTTCCCATTTTCCTTGTAGCTTCATATCACATTGTACATCCTACTTTGGGATTCCAAGACATGGGTCATGTCGGCAGATCAAGAGTCAGTTGCTAAACACACCCCTTGAAGCTGTTGGGAATTCAGGTGTGTGCAGGCTGGCCCTACTGGTGGGCCAGGTGTGGGTGCCTCGGGACTTCAAAGGTCTTGGAAGGAAAGAGGCTGTGAGCTCAAATATGTGAGTCAGGCCCATTGTTCCACATATCTGAAAAAAATCAATTGAGTCCAAAGGAAAACATGTATTTAACCAGCAAAAGTATATGGCTAATTGGTTTTTAAAGGACATGCTTCCTGGTCCTTGATATTAAAAGGTGCCTGAGATTTTTTTTAGTGCTATTTGAGGCCAAATAAGTATAGAAAATAGCAAAACAGTAGGGACCATAGAAGACAACTCAGTTTTTCCTTTGTGGGTGCCACACCAGTAGGAGACAGCACAGAAAAACCTGCAGGCATGTACCAATAGGAGCAGCAGCTATTGGGAGGGAAGCCCCTTCTAGACGTCCCTATCTCTGTAAGCTGCAAGCCTGGCTGTCAGGAGCCATTTGCCTGCCTTGAACTTTGCCCTAGTTTAGGATCAAGCAGGGATCAGTCTTGCTGATCCCAGAAGTGCTGTGGGATTAGGGCGTTTTGCAATGCGAGTGATTTATTCACTTGAAGGAGAGATTATCTTAAACCCAAGGTTGAAAATCCTGTAATCCCAAGGCTGAAAATCCTGTAATCCCAAGGCTGAAAATCCTGTAATCCCAAGGCTGAAAATCCTGTAATCCCAAGGCTGAAAATCCTATAATCCCAAGGCTGAAAATCTTGTAAATCCTTGTAGGAAGGTCTGATTTAATCACCCGGAGGAAAGCTTATCTTAAATCCTAGGCTTAGCACCTTTTGTTAAGTAGACATAGGTGTTTTGAATAATCCTGTATATGTAAATGATGGTTGTATTGTTCCTATAAATACGCTGAGCAGAATAAAGTCGTGGCCTCAGTATTGACTGAGAGCCCTCCCGAATCTGTCCTCGTGTTCTCTCTCTCTCTCTCTCTCTCTCTCTCTCTCTCTCTCTCTCACAATCTATCTCTCTTTATTTCTCAATCCTAACTCCCCAATTCAGGTACAGTTCGATTTTCTGCCGGCGGGCTCCGGCACCTGGCCTTCTCTGAGTGGGTTCTGGGTCAGAACCAGGCATGTCAATGGCTCCCTGAATTCTTGACTTAGTCTTCTATAAGATGGATTCTCGACTTAGAGCACACTTACCATGCTCCAGCCCAGAAAATCCCACATGCTCAACAAAGGTAAAGTCTATAGACTGTGCCCCCAAGTGTCTCTAGAACACAGATTTTCAGCCCTGAAGAATGTGGGTAGGTTTGGTGCTTCTTGGGATCACCGTGTCTGGATCCCCGTCAACTTCAGATGCCCCTGATGGGCAGAAGGCAGGCACTACTGGGTTTGAGATAGGAGTCAGCTGGGCACTAATTATGTGAGCCCTGACCAGGCACAAGTTAGCAGCAGCTCCTGAGAGGCAGAGAAAGGACCAGGACTCTGATGACCCAGACTGGACATGTGGACCAGAGCTCAGCAGGGGAGCAGTCCCTGCAAGCTGCACCAGCTTTGACCAGCCCTCTTTGGAGTGACTGGAGAAATGGTGAACAGCTATAAACAGCTTTCTGTTTTAGGGCTTCATCAAACTGACTTTGGGCTTCTAGTGTCTTAATACATTATTGGATTTGGAATGTATGAAAGTTGTCAGACTCAAATGGAGTCACTCATGTCAAAATTAACCAAAATAAAACTCAGCACTCCAGAGGTTGTGAAGATGGGGGATCTCGTGAATGTGTGCCCGAATAGCTGCGGCTATCACACACGTCTCCACCAGAAACAGTCAGGCAGAGACCACCCCAGCCTGACATGGGAAACTTCCTGTCTACTTCTGGGTTAGTACCTCCCTGATTACTGATCCTTGTAGCCAAGGATTGGTATTTCAAAAAAAAAAAACTTATTCAACCTTTTAATTTTGCCTTTGAAAGCCTTCTTTTGCCTCATCTCTGGGAATACGTCTCAAAAAAATGGCTCACATGGTCCCCTTGTGATGTTCAATCTCACACTTTGGAAAGTCTGTGCTTTACATTAACAAATGTGTGTGTTGGCTTCAGTGGCTGCTTTAACAAAATTCCTAGGGACTTATTTTCTTGAAACAACATTGTTGTCTCATAGTCCTGGAGGCCAAAAGTCCTACACTGAGTTGTAGGCAGAGCTGTGGTACCAAGGAAAGTCTTTCTTGCCTCCTTGAGTTCATGTTATCCCAGGTGCTCTTACTAGGTTGCCTCACCCCAGTCTCTGCCTCTGCTTCCTCTGATTTCTCCTGGCTATGTCTTTTGACTCCAACAAGGACTACACTTGGGCCAGCCCATTAGCACAGAATAAACACATCTTGATTCCCAGGACAATAGTGTTTGCTGCAGTATAGGTAACATTTGCTATGTGGGCACTTTCCATGGCATCTCAGGCAATTTAGGTGATGTAGGCTTCAAGAGCACAGGCTCCCTTCTGGGACCTGGCATCTAGGACCAGATCTGGTGAGTTCCACTCCTGGGAACATGTCTTCCTGCTTCTTTTCTTGACCAAGAAGGAGGAAGCAGCTTGCTGATACCTCTTGAAAGGGACTGATTCCAATGTGAAGCTCCACCTGCCGCTATACTACCTCCCCAACGCCTCTGGACTTAGCCCTATTCTACTGGGGTTAAGGTTTCAATACGAGGGTTTGGGATTTGCAAGCATGTTATCTATAAAACAGGGCATGCTTTAGTTTTACTGAATATCCTTTCCTTGCAGACCACACAGTTGATAGAAAGCTTATAAAAGGTAAAGTTCTGTCTTATGTTTCTGGATGCTGCTTATACCCACATATTCATGTCAGCCCAGCAAAAGGGTCTCATCCAAATGATTGTCAATACACGCTTAGAAATAAAAAGGACTATCGTGTGGCTCTGCAAATGCTCCCTGACCAGGCAGTTAGGAAACCAGGAAAATAAGTTTCAAGTTTTTCTTTGTGCTTTGCCCAGATCTACCTTTACCTGCCTACTGGATTCCAGTCAGCTGGATCCCAGTCAAGGGTGTGACATCCTCCCATTTCCAACTGAGCTCTAGCTCCCCACTCCTCTCTGCTCCCTCCTACCCCGACACTCCAGTTCCTGCACCTCCTTAGCTATGCCTGACTCTCCCAAGTGGAACAAGAGTCCTCTTTGGGATCACAGACTCCTCACAATTTTCTTCTAATCACATGTCTTATGACTGTACACTCACTGTGTGGTGTGGCTGTGCCAGACATACTGTACCTACAACCTTGATGGATCTCAGATCCAGCATCATCAGTGGTCAGTCAATAGCAGGATGTTCTCCCTTACTCAGGGAGAAGTCTAGAGTCAGCAGGTAGTGACATTGGTTTGGAACCCAAGGTGGGCACCCCTGGGGATGCCATTCTCTCCCTTTGTTCTAAGGTGGCAACTGCAGCTACAGGTGTTACAGTTCAAGGCAAGAAGAGGTGGTGTGTGGCATGTGCTACTTGCACTTGGTTCTTTCCCTAGCAACTCAGCTTTATTCAAAAATGTCACTGTAGCCTCATGCGTACATCCCATTAATTAGAACTAGTTACCTTTAGCTGTAAGAGATAGGTCTTATCCTCTGTGATAGGAATGGGCAAGGTTGAGTGGGCTAGGAGCTACCAGTTTCATGAAGAACTTTCTTTTTGTTTTTGTTTTTAGAGGTAAGGAAACTGGGGTTTGTAATTCAGCCAGTTCAGGGAGAGTCAGTGAGCTCCTGCTGTTAGACCCTCCACAGCACATATGTGTGTTCTACAGCCAGGTTGGTTGCCTTCTGACCATCACTCTGACTCCAGCTGCACACTCAATATGAGAGAACACTTTGGCCCATGTTCCCTGCCTCATGCTATCACTTTCAGGTACATGAATGCAGAACAGGATCAGGTGGCAAGTGCCCACACAGGCATTGGACTCACCTTGTGCTTACAGTGTGTTGCCACATAATGACCCTAAGACCATTAGGAATGGCATCTCAGTGGTAGGCAGGGCTGACACTGGGAACCTGTGGGTCAAGGGAACAGAGCTTGGTCAGCACAGCCAGCATGGTTCTGTGAGATGGTTGCAGGCATGACTAAGATGGATGTGAGCTCCTGACTGGAGGAGGTCTCAGGCTTCCTAACACCTGACTACTCTGAGACACACTGTCTGGTCTAGAGGGAGTCTGAGCCCCCAAATCCAGAGCCTCTAAGTAAAGAGGAGCTACCCTAGACAGAGTAAGCCTTGGCCCCAAAGGATTGGGCTGAGGATGTCTGCTCCACCTAGGCTGGGCCTTTGCCCTGCCTCTCCTTCCAAGTCTGCAGGCCCCCGCCCAGATGGTTTGTTGGAATAGATGGTAGAGGATAAGGCAGGGATGGGCACAGTGTCCTGGGGAGGACAGAGGCATAAGTATTTATGCAGTATTGAATGCCAGAATGGTCCTCAGTCATCCCAGCACTCCAGGTGGTTACTGAGAGTTTCAGAACCACACTTTTGGGCATATGCTTGAGGGCTAAAGCCTTGGGGATCACTACTCACAAGTCATACCTAGGTGGTCTCCTCTTTGGGGTCACCACCTGAGGAAGTCTCCCCCTTAAAGGGTGGGTCTGGGTGGGGATTCTACCTGGGAGCCATATCTGGGTAGGAGTTCATGCCTAGGGAGCTGCCTCTACATGGAGAATCATGCCTGGGAGGTCTCCACATGGAGAGTCAGGCCTGAAGAGGTCACCATTTAGGTGATCTCCACCAGGGAGTTACCATCTGGGGCACCAAATGAAGAGCCCTATATGAGGGGGTCATTCCTATGGAGATCATCTCTCAGTGGTCACATTGGGAGCTCCTTTGGAGAGCCCACCTGAAGGAGTATCATCTGTAGGGGTTCTACTTTTTTTTGCTGTTAGGATGCAAAACCTCAAGCACATATAGAAACTAGAAGCAGAGAAATCTCACATAGATGCACTTTTTGAGAACTGGGTCCTGGCAGGGCCAGGGCCAGTGCTGGGTGGCCACCAAAGCCAGCCCACCACAGGAATGGCTCAGCCCTGGCCTGTGGATCCAGAAGAGCTCTTTGGACTCCTGTATGGCCTAGACCCATGGGCTTTGGGGGATGTTGCTGCTGTAGCCCAGTCTTGGGTCCCTAGGGCAGGACAGTGCCAGCTGTTCATCCTCACCACTTCTCCAACCGGATGGCAGTGTTTTCAAACTTGACACAAGTGTGTTCTGCTTCAGACACTCATGTGGTGAGGTGACTGCAGCCTGGCCTCCACCGACCTTTCAGGTTCCCACAAATGGAACCTAGGCCACTAATTCTGAAATCTTGCCTTCCAGAAACAGGACAGGACTCAACCAAGAGGTATTTCCGCTGAGAGACAGGCAGTAGCCCAGCTCAGACACATCAGACTCCCTCTCTGGCCACATAACCAGCCATAAGACCAAACTACTCTACACTTTGCTTCAGAGATCACCTCCTACTTATGTCACTCACAATGTCCTTGTTGCTTGTTTACTGAGCGAGCTACTCTGAGCAAAACAGAAAATCAGGACATGGTCTTCCTCTCTGGGTTTAGTAATGAGTGTGACAAGATATCACGATACAGGCCTCCAAGCCCATGCCAATTGTCCCATGAGAAAGGCCTTGCAAGACATTTCTGCCTGTTTCAGGTTGGAAAAAGTACTATGCTAACAACTCACAAGTACTGACATTGATCTTAACAGCTATAGACGCAGTTAGGCAAAGAGGGCAGGCAGCTGGCCCTGCATCAGAGCCTCTTCAGACGGAAGAGTGATTAGGGGGAGGGGGCGGGGAGCACCTCTACCTTCCACCATATTCCTAATCCACTCTCTGAGACAGCAAGCAGCCTTTGCCGCCAAGGACTCCAGCTACAACATTCAGCCACAGCTTTGCATTTGCCTCCCACAGCCCCTGCTTGCATCATGGTGTATTGTACACTGCTCTCAGTAGCTGCTCACTGCCCTCTGTCCACGGCTGCCAGATTGCTATATTGGGCCAATACAGTCAGAACTAGATTCTCTGCGTGCCATGTGCTGGTGGGAGGCCTGCCTGTGAGTGTCAGAGGGTGCCTTTTCAGCAGTGTCAACATGCTGTTGTGCCTCCTGCTTGGCTTTAGGGGAGTGTTGCTTTGTGCTTCCTTGTGGTGACACACCAGCACAGCTTTTCAACAGGAGGGGTAGATGCTAACTCAGCTAACTCTGAGCATGCTACAGAGTATGGCTCCCATAAGCAGAATGAGTGAGGCCAACACTGCCAAGCCACCTACTGCTCTACCAGGCCTAAGGAAGACACGGGGCCAGGGGGACAGGGCCTACCCTATTTGAAACTCTCAGTAAATAATTTTACTCCTAATTGCCAAAGATAGTCACAGCAAAAGGCAGGACCCACCATGGGCCAGCTGAACCTGCATCCCCTTCTGACATCCATTGGTCACCCACAGGCTGACTCCTTCCCAGTTTATTTAAGAGTGATTGACCTACATTTTGGAGGCCCATAGATTCAGGGATCCAGGGTGGGATGTGAGCGTCTTCGTGGAAGGTTCTAGAAAGTTGTAAGGGCGCCAGGTAAGGAGAGGTGGTGGCTCCTCCACCCAGTACCAGTACCTTGATTTATGGGACCCAGGCAACCCTCATTTTGGCATGACCTGGGGAAATACTGAAAAGGCAGGCCTCACCTGCTTTAGAGGCTGCAGCCTCCCCTCACTCCATCTCATGTCTGATGAATGCCAAAATTTAAGAAAGTCAGGTCAAGGCCATGAGAAGCAGCATGGGAGGGGACAGGAGGTGGGGTCAAGAGAATGTCCAGGGAGGAAGAGCTGCCTGCCAGCTCCCCAAGTGATGAAAATGCAAGGCAGGCAGAGTCAGGGGCACTCGGGATCCCTGTGGGGTGGCCCTACCAGGGAGCCAGCACTGCTTGTTTTCCTGACTGGCAACTCCAGGCAGGGCAGGCAGTGAGTTGTGGCCAAAGAGCTTCCCTGCTTTTTCTGCTGCCCTACTGAAATGGTCAAGGCAAGAACCAGAATTCCAGTCCTAAGAAAACTACCCCTATGTCAGCCAGAGGGGTTCTGTACCTCCACTTGACAAGAAAATGATATTGGGGGTCCCAGTTGGGCCCCCACATCCAGGAATTATTGCCTGTAGATAGGAATTAAGGAACCCTCAGATCTAGATGGGGAACCTCCATGAACTAAGTTGGGAGAGGGAAAAGCCCTTGATGTGGCCCAGCCTGACTTGCCATCTCTCCATGTTCCATCATCCTTCCCTACTCTGCTTTTACCAACACTAAATCTGGTTCCACTTGCTGTTGGCTCATTCCAAAGCACCCAAATGCAACTTGAGGATATCATCCAATTAGACTTCATTGCAAATCAGCAGAGATATGTACACTAGATGGCTTAAATATATTTAGGTTTGGCTTACAATGTAATATGACTACTGCAGATAGCATTTAATAAACAATCTTGGAGTACTTAGTAACAGGTATACCACGGTCCTCAGCATTACCTCTTAGGAAGGCTGAAGGCTTTCAGGAATCGCAGGATGTACGCGGCAGCATTCTCTCTGTACCGGGTGTAGCTACTCTTTGCCCTGCTTTCTACAGTGAAGATTCGATACTTAAGCGAGCAGAAATGTTATTTCCAAAGTTTCTGCTGGCATTTCCATTTGAGTTAAGACCTCGTGCTGAGTACCCCCACTTAGCCTCGGCCCACACAGAAAGACTGGAGCCAGGCTGGGCCCTGAGGCGTCACTTCTCTTAGGTGGCAACCACAAAAGCCTCTGTTTCTGAAAAGTTTAGCCACCTGCTCACTGCCTGGAACTCTGAACCACCAAATTCTACTCAGTGGACACCGGGTTTGGTAACAAGCTCCACCATGTTCTAGGCAGGGAGCTCCCCGCCAGTCTCCCGAACCTCAAGGTTAGGGGCGAGGGCAGCCTCGCAGCGAGGGAGGGTTGCTGGTGGGAAGTGAGGGGAGGTATCCCCCGGGCAGGGACAGGAGGCTGGCGTGGGCGAGAGGACAAGATATGGGAGAGTGAAGGACGATGATGGGGGACGGGCGGAGTGGCAACGCCGAAGGTGCCGCAGCCAGAGAGCGCGGCAGGCGTGCTGGGAGTTCCGGGACCAGGAGGACCCACGGTGGCGAGGGTGGAGTTGGCGGAGTTGGCCACAGCACTAGTTGCGCTACCTTCGCCCCGAGGACCAGTGCCCGCCCGGCCCCGCCCACCAAGCCCCGCCCACCAAGCCCCGCCCTTCAGGATCCGCTCCCCGCCCCCCGCCCCGGGCCCGCCCTCGGCCCGGCCCGCTCCTTCCGGCGCCGCACTGAGCAGGGGCCGCGCGCGGGCGTCGGGTTGGAAAACATGGCGCCGGGCCAGCGGTTGGTTCTGTGTGAAGAGACTATCAGGCAGCACAGCGGCCTGGGTCCTCACCGCGACCTGGGTGCGCGTCCGGCAGACAGATGGAGGCGGGTTTTTCTCGGGGCGGCCTGCCGGACCCGACGGTTCCCTCAGCGGGAACGCTGCCTGCCACAAACGGCCTCGGGCGGGCGTGAGGGCCGTGCGGGTCCCTGAGAGCTTTGGGAGGAGTCCTGTGCGCGCTCGTGTGTGTACGTGTGCATGTGCATAGTCCCTGGGAGCCTATAGGACAAGTTCTCTGTGTGTCTGTCTGTCTGGGGTTCATTATCCCTTAGTGCCTTATCCTTGCAACAGCTTTTTCTGGCTTGTGTATTATTTGGTTGTGGATTTTCATATGTTTATGAGAGACTCAGGACTATTTTTCTGTAGTTAGGGGGATTGAGTATCAGGGCCTCTTCGGGTTTTCACAAGCGGTCATGTAAAATTTCTGCTAATTCTTTGAATGTTCGTGGAATGTTTCAGTGAAACCATATGGGCCTAGAAGTTCCTATTGTTGAAGATTTTAAGTTATAGATTCGATTCTTTTTTAGTTTTATCAGTGGTCATTGTGAGTATCTTTTTGTTTGGGATTTTTTGCTAAATTGATTTGCTTTTTTTTGACTGACAAATTATGTGGATAGAGCTGTTTATCTCTCTGACCAGCCTAGTAATGCTTGCTGTCTGTAGGTATATCCCCTTTTCATGCATGATACTGATAATAGGGCTTTGTTTTTTAAGCCTGTTGAAAGTTTGTGATTATTACTAATTTTCTTTCAAAGAGACCACTTTGGGGTTGATTGACTTCGCTGTTTTCAAATTTCACTTTTTTCTATTTTCTTTTTGCTTGTTTTGCAACTATTTTTCTTTTTCTAGATTTTAGAGACAAAACCTTAGATTTGAGATTTATTTTCTAAATAAAACCACCCATAGCGTTTCCACTGTTGTCCTCCCTCCCTCCCTTCCTCCCTCTCTCTCCCTCTCTCTCTCTCTTTTGGTATTGAAGATAGAACCTAGGACTTTGTATATGCTAGGCAAGCACTCTCATGGAGCTACACCTGACCCCTTTTAACTTTTGAAATAAGGTCTCAGTTCAGGCTGGCCGTGAACTCACTAATTAGCCCATGCTGACCTTGAACACTTCGCAAGTAGCTGGAATTACAGGCCTGTGCCACCAAGACCAGCTTTCACTTTTCATTGCCTTCAATGTGCTGTTTAAATTTCCCTTCAAGTTTCTTCTTAGACCTGTAAATTATTTAGGGAAGTGTTTTTAAAGAATCACATGTTTAGAAATTTTTTTGTTTTTTTTCTCTTATTGATTCTAGTGTGAGTCTATTATGGTCAAGGGACATACTGTATATGATTCTAATACACTTACATTTGTGGAGTTTGGGTTTTTTTGTTTTTGTTTGGTTGATTTCCGTCTTTGGAGATAGGGTGTTACTGTAGCTCCAGGCTGGCTGAACTTGATCTCATAAAACGGCCTACCTCTGCCTCCCAGGTGCTGGGATTAAAGGTGTACACCACCATACATGGTTTTGTGGAGGTTATTTAGTGACCTAGCATCTGATTTCTATTGGAGAGTGTTCCACATCCACTTGGAAAGTATGTGTTGAATGGAGTGTCAGTGTCAGGTCTACTGCTGATGGTGTTCAGTTCAGGCAGGAGGGTTTTCTGTCTAGTGGTCTTGTAATTTATTGAGAGGATGTATTAGTTGTTTTTCTCATTCCTGTGACAAAGTACCTGACAAGAAGCAACAAGTGTGAAAAGCATTTATTCTGACTCAGTGTGAGGAGATAAAGTCATGGTGGGAAAGAAAGGCTTGGTGGCTAGGGTATGAGGAGCTGGTCTTGAATGCCACATTTGCCATCAGGAAGCAGTGAAGAATGCTAGGAGTTAGCTTGCTTTCCCTTTTTTATTCAGGCTAGGCCTAGCCCATCCAATGGCGCCACTCCCAGTTGGTCTTCCCACCTCATTTAACCTAATGTAGCTAATCCCTCACAGGTGTTCCCAGAGGCTTGTCTCCTAGATTTTGAAACATTGACACTTTAGTCATCACACAGGGTTATTGAAATGCCTCATTCACTGAGTTTGTCTGTTTTTCTGTCTCGGATGTGAAGCTGTAGTGTTGTGTGTTGGGTATTTAGGGTGTTTGTATCTTCTTGGTGGAGTGACTCTTTGCCATACACAAAGGCAAAGAGTCCCTGGTATTGTTGTTTGTTGAGACATCTGCTTTATTTCAGACTGTACAGCTAGTCTAGCTGTTTGATGGGAGTTTGCCTGACAGTTTTTTTTTATTCTCTATTTAACCTACTTATGTCATATTGGAAACGAATTTCTTAGTTCTTTACTTTTATGCACACATTTCTTTTAGTGGTGATTTAGATTATATGTAGTATAATGTCAGCAGAACTTCAGTGTGATGCTTCTTTGGGTTTTGTTGTTGTTACTCTTGGTTTTGTTTCCCTTTTCCTGCCTTCCTATAATTTTGAGTGTGTGTGTGTGTGTGTTATCTGTTGGATTTCAGAGTATATCCATATTACTTTCTTAGTATTACACATTACAGTTCTAAGCATACAATTCAATAGTTTATTGTTGTGAACCTTACCTCAAGCAAAATAGGAACCCCAGTTTAATCTTTTTGTCCTCTTCTTTATAATTTAATCATCTGGAACATTCTCTTTACATAGCTTGAGAACCACATTAGTGATAAGTTTTATTTTATGTGTATGAGTGTATTGCCTGCATGTGTGTGAGTGCACCTGTGTTGTGCAATTCCCTATGAGGTCAGAAGAGGGCATTGGATTCCCCTGGAAATGGGGTTACAGATGGTTGTTAGCCACATGTGGGTGCTGGGATTTGAACCTGGTTTTCTACAGAAGCAGCCAGTGCACTTAACTGCTGAGCCATCTTCTAGCTCCAGTGAAAAGATTTTTTTTTTTTACAGCCAGTTAACATTTTGAATAACAATAGAGATATGTTTACCTACATTCACTTGATCCATTGATCTTCCTTCTCTCTTGGGGTTTTGGAGTATTATAAAATCCCTCTTTCATTTCATATCGTTCATACTGTTGCCAGCTGAGTGCTGCCTCCTTGCTAAGATGGCAGCTAGGCTCTTGCCACCAAGGGCGAAAAGCCCATCTTACTGTGCCAGCCTAGGACAGAAGTCAGAATCCTTGACATCTAACTAGAAGTAGGGCTGATATGTGGGAGTCTTTCAGATCCTCCTGTTCCTCTCCAGAGAGTTACTTCTTTGTGTCCAGTGACATTTCTGGGGAAGGAGCATATATTTTTTTTAAGTTTTTATTAGCATGTATCAATTATACATAGTAATGGATTTTCATTATAACACTTTCATACATGTATGTAATATATTTTGATTATACCTGATACCCTCTCATTTCTGCTAATTCCTCCCTTCCCAACTAGTTCCCTTCTACTTTTTCCTTTTTTTTAAAAAAATTATTTACTTTTTTGATGAATCAGTGAGTTAATTAGGGTAACTTATAGGGGCATGTGTGGGGAGTTATTTACAGAAGCACAAGCAGCTTAGCAGAGCTATAGCACTGAAGAAAATGTCCCATTAACTGCCCTGAGTCTTCTGGAGGGGTAAGGCCTCATAAGCCCTTCCCCTTCTATATTGGAATGTTGGCGAGCCTAATCTTGGACAGGTGATCGCAGCTGCAGAGTGCAGTAGCCATGGTGTGCCTGGAAGACAGTTCCATGTCACCTTAACTCTTCCTCTGATGCTTATGTTTTTTACACTCTTAGTCTCTGCCTACTGCAAAAAGAAACTTTCTCTGCCTAAAGCTGACTGCAGTACTAACTAATCTGTGGGCATGAGCATAAATATTTAGAAGGCAATTCAGCAGGCACATCACATCAACAGCAGTAGCTTCCCAACTGTGGCCTGTTACTTTCTTAGCCATGGGCTTTTGTCCAGGTTTAGCGTACCAGATGTAATTTCCCTTCAGTGAAGCATAATCTAGTAAGAAAGTGGCTGTTACTCCCATGCTATTCATGTGTCTGTTGCACCACTAGGTGTAGGGAAAGCTACTTTGGTACTTGGTTTGGGATGTATGAGAAATGGGTGTGCACATCCCTATGCCAAAACTGACTGAGGGAACTTGATGCTTGTTGGTTTCTTGAGTCCTGAGATCTCTGGAAAGTCCTCCTCACTCTCTTTCAGAGTCTGCCCCTATTTGACTGATACTGTTTGTCCAAGGTGTCTGGGTATGGTAAATTAGGAGGAGTGTAGTGAAAAGCATCTGCTTGTCTTTATTTTTTGAGACGGTATCTTTATGTAGCCTAGGCTGGCAGTGAACTTGCAGTCTTCTTGCCTCAACCTCCTAGGTGCTGAGATTACTGTTGTGTGCCACATTTTAAAGTTAATCAAAACTTTCTTTAAAAAGGTTTCCTGAGGAAGTACTGGCATACTCAGACTTACTCTGTCTTGTTGATTATAGAAGTTTGTTTTGTGGTAGCATTTAGATAACCAGTGTCTGCCTTAGAAGTAAGGGGCTAGTGATTTTTAGGTTGTGACCTCTGTAGAAGCCACAAGGAGCTGGAATGGAGTGGCGAGGAGTGGAAGCAGAGCTGACAGTGCTTTGGAGAAGGGGCCAATGGAGATAGCATACTTGAAATAAAGTCCTTGTTCTTTAACATTAGCATTAAAACTTTAAATGAGTTGCATTATTTTTCTAAATGACTTTTTCACATTCTGAGCTTACTATATCTGACTATAAGAAAACTTCAAAATTATAGAAATTCATAAGGAGCAGAATGAAGGGATTTATTCCACAATGAGATAAAAGTGTATTGGTACGCTATTCTTTTCCTTTCTTTGAATGTGTATTATCAGAGAAAAGTTATTCAGTGACATTTGTTAAAGAATAGTGAGGCCAGGCCAGTAGTAGCAGCAGCACATGACTATAATCCAGGCACCAAGGCTTGCAAAGGGTCAAGCATTCAAGGCTGCAGAGACTAGACTCAAAAAACACAAATGAAAACACTAAAGAAGACTCTTAGGACCATTGGGAAGGCTTAGAGCCTGGTAAGTGGGGTTTTCAGTGTGAGGGGACATTAGATTCCTTTTCCAGTATGACATAGGCATGCTGACATCTTAGCTGACAAACAGGTAGGGAGACAAGGGTCCATGGATGGAGCATAACCAAGAAGAAACAAGGGAGCAGAGCGTTCCTATGGCCACAAGGATGGCAAAGGATAACAGGCCTGATGGGGTAAGATGAGCAGACTCTCAGGGCAGGGAGCTCTTGCTGAAATGAAGTATCAGGGTTCTCTGCTAACTGTGGATTTATAGGAAGTACATAGCTGAGTCTAGGACAGGGCCCAGTAGCCTAACTATACTTTGGTTAAGCAAAGAAACTTGTCAGTATCTGTTATGCTTCTTAAATATTAAAAAAAATAGAATTCCATATTTTCAATTTAAAAAGGATTAAAATCTTTCAATTTTCTTTTCTTAGCTGAGCTTCGGTCTTTATCTATTCCTGGAACATACCAAGAGAAGATTACTCATCTGGGGAATTCTCTGATGCATTTGACAGGTCTGAAATCCTTAGATCTCTCACGTAACTCCTTGGTTAATCTTGAGGTGAGTTTTAGACTTATTAATATTTAACAGCATCAGGGGAACATATTAATGGTTTTAAAAGTACAATATGTTTTATAACTGCAAAGACTGCTTATAAACTGTACATTTATAATGATTGTGTTATAATGTCACCAGCGTTTTCCCAGAGCTAGGTTTCTTACCCATCAGATTATATCTTTGAACTACTTTGAATACCAAAGTAATCTTTCTGAAGCAGATGAATCGTCTTTAAAGGGAACAAAACAAGATCCCAAAGACTAAAGTATACATGTCCACTCATTTGCAGCCCTTTGTTTTTCTTCTTTCTATGCTTCATATCCACTCATGGCCTAACATTCAGGTCTACCCTGAATGACAGTATATGACCTTGGAGCTCATTGCAGGTGCTCACTCATGATGAGACGACCCAGGTGACCCAAGTGGGAGGTTTGTATAAATACCACTTATGGCTCAATTCAGAGAGAGGGGCTTTGTCTCGAAAGAAACCCAGGATGTCACTGCCTGGGAAATTGCTATTTTGTAGGGACCACTCCTGACAATGACTGAGGAGTCTGGTTCAGTCAAATGCAATCCTAACTGTATCCAGGGCTGGCCTCCTTTCTCAGTCCTGAAGCATCAGCCTCCCAATCTAGGTGTGTGCAGAGGAAGTTAAATTGTGTACATTGCATGCTTTATTATGTGCTGGATGCTCAGGAGAGTAGCTGTGTTTAGTACTGTTGGCAGACCTGCATTCAGACTTCCCTTAGGGTCATTGCCCTGTGTGGGACATGTTCCATTGTTAGGGTTCTGGTAACAGCATGTGTTCCTTTCAAATGATTTACAGGTGGTCACCCCTATTAATGATTTATTTTTCATGATGGACTGACTGAGATATTTTCTTATCAACAGGGCATTCAGTATCTGGTCTCCTTGGAGAGTCTCAATCTCTACTACAACTGTATTTCCTCATTAGCAGAAGTATTTCGGCTCCACTCCTTAATGGAGCTCCAGGATGTGGACTTTCGGCTTAACCCTGTTGTAAAGAATGAGTCTGACTACCGCCTGTTTGTCGTGCACATGCTTCCCAAGCTCCGACAGCTAGGTAGGTAGAGGAGTCCTCATGCAGTGGAGCCGCATTTGGCATTTATGCTCCTGGATATATTGTGTTGTGCTCATGGATAGATTGTACTGTTGTTCTCTGCTGGGAACTGAAGTTGGTTTTCTATGTTGACGGCCTAAATCCCTATAGACTCACATCTCTGGAAGTTACTTCATCCTCATAGCGTAGGTCTTGCTGGCCAATTCTTCCAACCTAGTCATCAAGTTCCAGGTCAAGTATGAAGCTATATCTCAAGAAAGAAGATAGACAAACTAAGGAAAAACGCCAAGATTAACATCTGACCTCCACATGCATGCATACCCACCTGCACACACATGTATACTCATACACTTGCAAACATACCTTTGCTACCACAAAAAAGAATACCACATTCGTAGGGTCACTCCTGAGTTAATACCTAGATGCTCCCAGGATAGTTGCTACAGGACAAGGAGCTGTGAACATTTCCTAGCATTTCTGTTGTTGCTGGGGCCAGACCTTCCATGCAGGGTGAGTGTTAGAGACCTGGCCCTTACTGAGCCCAGAGGGTCATCAGAATAGAAGCAATGGACAACAGATCACTTTTCCTCATAGCAAATGTCTGCAGGTAGGCAGAGATACTGTTCCAAGTTTTTTAGAAATTGATATTTAGACGACAGTTTTCAAGCCAGTGAAGTAGCTCAGTGTATAAGTATAAAGGTCTTTGTCACCAAGCCTGATGACCTGAGTTCAATCCTCAGGACCCACACTAGAAGGAGAGAACCAGCTCCTTCAAGTTGTCCTCTGATTTCCAGATGTGCACTGTGGTAAGCATGCACCCACATACATCCACACAAGTAATATATGAATAAATAAATAGATGTTATAAAAAATAGATGCTATCTTTCAGTTAATAATAGCAAAAAGAGGCTGATGTAGCTTGAGTGCCTATAAGCTTGTCTGAGTAACTCTGCCTGGCCCTTGTCTGGGTACAAGCTTGGGTTGTCAGGCTGAGTAAGCCCTAGTTTTATACTTACTACATAAATTCAAGACAGCTATTATCTGTTAGTCAACCTTCCCACAGACAGTTACACACCAGGCTTGCACAGCCATTGTTTAACTCCAGGAGGTAGACATTATGAAAGCCCTGTCCTGTCAGTGAAAAAGATCAAGGGACTATAGAGATGGCTCAGCAGTTAAGAGCACTAGTTGTTCTTGCAGAAGATTCTGGGTTCAAATCTCAGCGCCCACATGACAGCTAACAACTGTCCATAACTCTAGTTCCAAGGGATCTGATGCCCTCTTCTGTCTTCCACAGGCATTGCATGATACGGGTGCACTTACATATATGCAGGCATAACACTCACACACATAAAACAAAAAAATAAAAAGATCAAGATCCAGGAGTGGACACCAGGCTAAACTCCATCCAGGCTGCCTGGGCTGACATGTCATTACAGCAAGGGCTGGACTGTTTTGACCACAAAGAGATCTTGCATGTGTGAATGATGTTTTGACACCTTAAACTCAGGTTCTCTGCATCTTGGAGATGTTTCTGGAAATGGTGGGAGGATCTGTCAGCATGAAAGCACACTTCCTCTTTTGTTTACCCTTCTATAACTATAATCAGTTGGGTAGGTTATAGTCCTTGCACAATAGTCTTCTGGCCAGCTATAGTTTAGCTATTGCTGAAATTCACCTATTTAGTAACCCAGTTGGAACTGTTATCTCCAGTTCTCCAATGGTGACTTTAGGATCTAGCAGAATAGCTCTGTGCATGGGCTAGCCTCTCCCAGCCTAGCATGTTTCATTTTCACAAGATCTCAGCTTCCAGGGCAACATGGCCCAGCTGTAATACTAGGCAGGCCTGTCTGGTTGGCAGCGAGTAGTTCATTGCCCTACCGTGGTGACCATGTGTCTTTAGCCCTAAGGTATGGTTTTTGTTGGTTGAAGGCTAGAGGGCACTGGGTGCCTGCACTTGCTACGTGCTGACCTGAAAAGCCTGGCTACAACACATTGTAAATGCTGACACTAGTGCTCTTCTGCCCATTTGGAGACCCCTGTCCTACAACTGAGTAGTTTCGATGAAACTCAGCTACAGGTGTATGATGTGGACCTCCTGGGAGCACAACTGCTGTTAGACCGCAAATGCAGAGCCTAGGGCAGGAGGACTGTGTGCCCAGAGCATCCTGTTTAGTTCAAAAGTTACTTGGAATTTCCATGTTTAATTTGAAGATACTTGGGAGGAATAAGTGCTTGCGTTCTAACCTTTATTTGACTATTTGACCAAGTAACATATAAAACAATTGAGGTTGGCTCTATTTTTAGAAGCATTACAGCTATGGGTAGTCTTGATACTCTTCGGTTTTTAAATCACTGCCTTCCCTTTGCCAGAAAAGTTTTAGATTCAGAATCATACAGAGTTTATATGAAGAAAGAATGTAAGAAACGTTTCCAAACACAGTAAAGGAATGTTTTTGAAATCATTCATTGGAAGGATCTTGTCTTGTGCCTCTGTACCAATAGATGCTTGAAAAAGGGCTTCTTGCCTCTGTCTGGGCCTAAGGAGGAGCTTAATCCTGGTTGTAAGTATGAATTTAGAAGACCCTGGATAAGTTGCGGGGATTGGGCAGTAGGTCAGTGTGGATGCTGTTATCAGGAAATGATGTGGCTTGGGGAAAAGTGAGCTGCATTTGGTTCTGGAAGTTTTGAGTTCTGAGTTCTGGTGGTGTCCAGGGATTTGAAATGGCTCTGAGGGGAGAGGCGCTCAGGTTAGATATGAGCTTCTAATCCAGAGAGGACAAGTGAAATTATGTAGCTCTGTTAACCTCCCCCCTCAAGCTTCCCCATTTCTTACTGTTTTCTATAATTGTTTGCCATGGGGTAAATGTTTAGGACAAAGCAAGGAACTTAACCACATATTAAACGTGAATGCTGTGATAGAATGGGACAGGTTCCAGAAGTGGGGCCCCTCATCCTCAAGTGTTTTGTAAGGTATTACAGGAACACTTGGCCAAGGCCTTTGTGTGGGGGCATTTGAGATTTCTCTGTCTCTGTATTCCAGTGCCACAGGTCTGAGGATTCACCCCCAAGGGCAAACTCGCATAGTCACAAGTCTTCTTTGTGTTGAGGACTCTCTCAGTAAATTCCGTGTGCACTTGTGTGACAAGGCTCGTCCAGTGTCTGAAATGCATGTGTAAGAAGGATGGCTATGTGTGTGTACCTCATGTGTGTCCTATTTCTCCCATGGGCAACAGTCTGCTCCAGTAGCAGCTTTTGAGCAGTGTACTTTAAGGGAGCAGACAGCCTGTTGGCACTGCACATGTTATTGCTGGGACACCAAGTGAGCCATAAGATCCCACTATTCCTGGACAAGACATTTTGTGCACTGATGAGGGCTTGTGGCCGGGTGAGTCCCGGGTGAGTGTAAGGCTTTCTGTACACTTTCAGGGTAGGTGGTTGGGTATGTCCACTCTCCTGAAGAAGTTGGCCATTACCTGCTCCTGTTGTTCTGTACAGTTCTCTGGAATTTTTCTTTAGATGACCGTCCTGTGAGAGAGAGTGAGCGGAAGGCTTCTCAGCTTCATTTTGCCTCAGACTCACTGGACTCAAAGGAGAGCTTCTCAGCCACTTGGACAGTTGTAAGGTATGGACAAATGTTACTTCAGACCTCAGAGATGGATTTCAAACTTTCCTGTTGGAAGGACATTAAACTATGATACGTGAGCATCTATGTGCCAGCTGCCCCTAAAGGACGAGCATGCAGAGCAGATGCAAAAGATTCTTAGCACTGACTGGGGCTCAAGTAGATGATGGAACAGAGTTTGTCTCTTTCAGCATTTTTCTGGAAGTTTTGTTTTGATATATAAAATCTTCATGAAAGGTGTGTGTGAAGTCAGTACAACAGAGGGCAGAGGGCTCACAGAGGAATAGTGGTTTCTCTCTGGTTCTGTGGCTACGTTTTGACTCTGACTACTTCTGCTTCCAGGCTCTGTTGGATATCTATCTCTCCTAGCACCAAGTCCTGCTTCTGAATGTGAGTGCTTCCAGCAGGGCTCCAGAGAGGCAGGTCTAATATCCCACAGCTCCCATTCTTGGGTACCTCCTGTTCTCCTTCCAGCCCTGTGACTGGTGTCTGCCCCCACTGTGATCCAGCTCTGCATGTTGTGCCATTTGTGTCCTGTGTTCATTTTCTCCTGTTAGGCAGAGGGGTTGACTGTATGTGGGAACAATGAAGAGCCTGTGCTTTGGGCATGGGTGACTTCTAAAGCACAAAATCTGTAAACCATGTTTCAGTTGCTGGAATCTTATCCTCTTTGTTTGACATAATTTTCTTTTCTTTGAGGCTCCATATAGTCCCTCCACCCTACCCTATTGCATCATGTGTCCCAGATCATCTGGAGTCTCTCTAATGTGGGGTTAGCGCTACCTTCTAAAATGAATAGCCAGAGACAATGTTTTCATTACTGTGAGCCATATGGGCTCTGTCTCAGATTTTCAGCTCTGCCTTTGTGTAAGTGACTATCAGTCATATGCAAGTAAGGAAGAAGGCTCCAGTCAGAATGTAGCTGGCCAGGACTGACTTGAGAGTCATTTTACCTCCTATTCTTTTGTCTTGACTATGGCTCCATATCCGTGGGAGATCTCCAGAGGTACTTTCTGTGCCCTGTTTCAAACAAGATAGCTGCTATGTAGATAGCCATGCCGTGGACCCTTGCATTTTGTATTTCTTTGTATCTCGTGTCAGCTTTTCTTCCATTTTGCTGTGAATGGTGTGGCAGTGAGGGAACAGCAGCATATCAATAGCATGTCCTGGCCTCCATCTGTGGTTTATGGAAGAAACCTTTCTGTTTTCTTCTTTTTTAAAAGACAGGATCTCATTATTTAGCCCATACTAGCATTGTACTTGTAATTCGACTGCCTTAGCCTTCCAAGTGCTAGGGTTATTAGTGTACACCACCACACCCACCCATGGAGAAAATGTGAAAAGCAGAGAAGTAGCAGAGTACATAGGAACCAGCCCTTGGACTCTTACTGCATAGACAGACGATCTGGACATGGATGGGAGAAGATTCATGAAGGGCCTGTCTCTACACTGCTTCATCAGTGTAAGAAAGGGAAGGGATGCATGATCACCAGAAAGTGACTGTGGAAGAGGGCGCTGGAGCTTCTGTGATTTTGGCCTCTTTTGTATCCCACACCCTGCTTGAACCTGTCCTTGCTCTGTGGACTACCAGCATTCTTCCTCTTCCCATGTCTTCAGACACTTCCAAGAAGGGTTCATGGAAGTGAATGGTCTACCTGGTGACTTGTTCTTCTTACTTAAGGCATAGAGAATTCCAGTTTACCACCATTTTTTCTCTTTCTGTATAGTTTCTTAATTCAGGCTACTATAACAGAATGCCTGGCAGAGGTGACAGAGTTCTGTAGGTTAGAACTGAGATCGGGTGGTAGCATGGTCACATTGAGGTGAGAACTCTTAAGTTGTGGGCTGTAGAGTTCTGTGTCCTTACAGTAAAAGTTCCCTGGAGTCCCTTTTCCAAAGGCAGTAACCCCATTCATGAGAATCTACCCTTGTGACCTAATCACTTCCCAAAGACCTCACTTCTTACCATCATATCATATTGGGTTAGGGTTTCAACATCTGGATTTTTGAGGGACACAAAGACTCAATCTTTTGCAGTAAGCTGAACATTTTAAAACAATTTTGAGTTTATAGGAATTTCCATTTATTTAGTACCCTCACCTTGTTTCCTTTTAGTTTCTTGTCTTAGTATTATGACTGTTACATCATCACTCTTGTGTTCTTCATCTTGTGGATTTTAGCCAATGAGCATATATCTTTCCCCCTTACAGTATCAAACAGAATAATTTAATTACCTGAAAAATACCCTATGCTCATTAAATTTTTCCTTCTCCAAAAGCTTCAAATCTCTGTTCTTGTTTTTAACTATCTTTTTTACTATCTCTGTAACTTTCTGTAGTCCAGAATGTTATATAGTTAGAATTTACAGTGGTTTGAATATAGTTTGAATCTGTTCCATAAAGCTTCTTATGTAGAACCATGATCCACACTATAATAATGTTGAAAGGTAATGGGATCTTTAAGAAGTGGGTCCTAGTAGGAGGTCATTAGGCCGTTGAGGATGGGGCTTGGGAGGGATCAGGGTAGTTTTCCTGGGACCCTGAGTTAGTTTTTGTGCAAATGTGTTATTATAAAAGAATGAGCTGAACCCTGAATCCCTCTGGCTCCTGTCTTCTTGTGTTATTTCAGCCTCTCAAATGTATCTTACCATGTTATTCACCATGACAGGACACAGCCAGAGCCAGCATCACAGTCTAAAGACTGTCATACTCCAAAACCACCAGCTAAATAAGCTTTTTTGGTCAAATGTCCTGTGGTAGATACTTCATTACGGTGACCAAAGTGCTTGCTATTGCAAAACCATGCACTATTTGTCCTTTTCTGATTACCCTGTATGAACCAGCAATGTGCATTTAAGATCCTTCTGTGTTTGTGTTGTGGTAGCTCATTTCTTGGTCTCACTGAATAATTATCCACAGTAATTACCAGCAGTGAGGGAACATTCCCTTTGCTTCTCATCCCTGCCAGCTCTTGTGGTGTCAGTGTCTTAGACTGCGGCCATTCTAATGGGTAGGCTGTGATACCTCACTGTTTTAGCAGCAGTTTCCTAGTAACCGATGACACTGAACAGTTTCCTGTTTACTTGCTGCCGGCATATCATTGGTGAGAAGTCTGTTGAGGTGAGCTCTGTCTTACTTCTGGGCTCTGGATATATGTTTCTGTAAGATAGTATGGGGATCTGCAACTACAGAGCAGACTCCCCTGCTTTCCTTACAGTTTCTGATATGAGCCTGGGTCATGGGCATGCCAGGCCAGAAACAGGCATACACTTTTATATCTCTCAGAATGTATTGAATAACAATAAATTCAAAGTGTAGAGGTTTTAGTGGCAGAAATTTGCCAGATAATCCCACCTGTCTTGCTAATCTGACTGAGGCGAATGTAGAGTCATTTATTTCGGTCTTAATATTAATGATCATCTGAGTTTTAGCAAGCTATAATCTTGTGTCAGTGAACTTGTGCCACAACCTCAATTTGTGAAAACCCAGTATCTGCCAGATGCAGTAAAATAAGCCACAAGAGGTTGCTGCCTGTACTTCCTCGGGTTTTGATAATTTAATGGAGCAGCTAACAGAGGTTTTATGAAAATCATTACTGAGGGTGAACATAAAAAGATCTGTGGAATGAGGTGTCGGGGAGCTGTGGAGTTCCTAGGCCTGTGTTGGCTAGCACGGCTGGGTCCCTCGGGGGAGGTGGTAAGGAGGCGCAGAGTCAACGTCACAGACCCTGGGAGGAAATGAAGCCATGATCTCATTTAATTTTAGAAAGGAACAGGATTTATACTTTTGTCAGGCTTAGGGGAGGTCTTTATCTAGTCATTTGACGTGCTTCATTCTGGTAGGTCCTGAACACCTGATGATCTGAGGTTCATTGCTCCCATTGGTCCTGGATGGCTGCTAGCCTGAGAACTGCCCAGGTTTGATCCCAGGAAGTGTTCACTGCACATGCATGCTCAATATCGGTTCTAGCTCGTTCTAGGCCAGCAGGCCGGAAGCCTGCCTGACCTTGCCAGAATCATCCTACAGGCCTCCCCAGTTCCACCCTCCAGGGACCTCTGGTATCTCCAGGTATTTGGCTGCCTGGAAGCCCTCCAAGCCTTGTCTGTGGTTGGTGTTTGTAAAGCTTCTTCGCAAAGATAAATATGATTGACTGCACGTTTAGCCTGGGTGATCAGCTTGACTGCTAGCCCCTTTCCTCTCCCTAGGGGTGAGGATATAGCTAAAAGTCCAACCTTGATCCTGCTTCGACCTCTAGTGACAGTCCCTTCTGGAGCTCTCAGCCATCAACTCACTAGTACATACTGGTCACACTGACCACTTGGGAGCCATGTGTCAGTAAGTGGGGAAGAGAAGCCAGGCACACCTCATAGTACCACAGTAGGCTGGTGTTTGCCATGACATTTGGGCCAGCTCTGCTCTGGTTTCTGTGCCTGTCAGGGGTTCCCCTCCCTGCTCCCATCTGTGTATATGGGTCTGCTTGGTGGAACAGTTCATTTCCTTTGTTCTATTTTCTTCTTAATCCTTAGACTGGAAAATCTCAGCCTTCCTGTTCTCGTGTGTGCTGAATACCTGGCTTACTCACTTCCTCACTGAGCACTTCTAGAAGTCTCACTGCAGTGGCAGTTGTACTGTAAACTTGGCATTCATTGGTGGTGTTCTCTGTTGCATAGGACCTTATTCTTGTGTTTTCTTGTAGCTCTTTGTCATGGCTTCCTTTGTTGAGCAATTTTCTTAAAAAGTAACTTCTGGACTATCTCAGGTCTAGTTTCTGGGTTTTGTTTTTTTTTTTTTTTTCTTGTTATTGTCCGTATCTTCTTGTTTCTTAGCACTCCTTTTTAGTTTTTGTTGATATCTGGCCATTTTGAATATTGTAGCATCTCTGCCCAGTTGGACTTACTGTTATTGGTCATTGCAGTTGTCTTCATTTGGTGACATTTCTGAACCAATTCTGTTAAGTCTCTTGTTGCAAGTGTCCTCTGAATCTTCTATTCTTCTAGCTTATTATCAACCAGTGATTGGGCAGAGATACCTACATATATGGAACCAAAGTGTTAAGCATTCTATTGGGCATGCTCCCTCACTTAGCTGTAAATATCAGGAACATGATATTCTTTAACTTTCTTGACTACATGTATTTTTGTAAGTGTACTAGGAAAAGAACAAGTTGAATTTGACCACATGTATTTTATGCGTGTGTATTTGGAAAAGAACAAGTTGAATTTTAACCTACTAGAAGATTGTGGAAGAGTGGGATGTCCTAGAACTTCATTTTGAGATAGTCCTACAGGAGGTCTGTCTAATGTTGGGAAGATATTATTGGTGTCATCTCATGACCTTGCTATCAGTTGCCAGTTGTGCTAGGTAAGTCCCTCCTCCACGTCCCTTTGTTAAGCTGTCTTACCATAACTGAACTGAATTACTCCAAAGAGATGAGTAGATGGCTCCTGAAGGCTGGAGTGTGCATGGGCTGCTGACACTGAAGAGTTTTCTTTTCCCTTGCAGACCACAACACTCCAGAACCAGGTGTGCTGATGCTTCTACCAAGAAGTGCTTGGTCATGGATGCCGATGATGAGGCAGTCCTGAACCTCATCGCTGAGTGTGAGTGGGACTTAAGCAATCCTCCTGTGAGCACAAGCTCCAGCCAGAAGGAGCATGAGGCTGACCTCCATTATGCCCAAGGTACGCTGTTTATCACAGTGAAAGCCCTAGGAGTTAGGCAGGCCCTGGCCTCAGGATGAACAGTTATGACATTTATAATACTGGTTTGAATGCCAGTGTCGGGACTATGGAATTACAAGAGGAAAAGTTAATGGATCTAAGTTGAATCTAGTCATATTACACAGTTGTTTAAATTTCATTCTTCTTCAGAGCACAGGAAAAAGGTAAAATGTCTGATGTAGATATGAAAGCCAGTATCCTATGGCTAGAACCAAGAATCACTTGGTTCTTACAGTATGCAGGCCTTTGCACCAACCAGGGTATCAGAATTTAACACATACTGTGTAAGTTTAATGTGCATGGCCTGGAGACTCTGCCTTTCCCTGGGGACTTGCTTAGAAGTTTTAATTTTATATCTTCAGCTCCATGATGAGTTTCTTAGAGTCAATCATGCTGCGGCCAGCAGCTTCTGAGTCACATCCTCAGAATACTGCTGTCCTCAGTCTTCTTAACCCTAACTCTTCTCACAGGATGTGTCTCTGTGTGTTTACAGTTTTGACTTGCCTTTTCCTGAAGGCTATTTGTGTTGAATGTTGACCATTTTGCATCTCTTATGATATTTCTTTTCAAGTCTGTTCATGCTATTATTTAATGGTCTTATTTCTCTTTTTTGTGTAGCATTATGAAAATTATGTCTGGTTTTGAACCTAAGACCTTTCTCCCCTTCCATAGCTTGCCTTTTCTTTTTCCTCACAGTCAGTGCTTTGAACAACAAATGTTCTAAGTTCAATAAAGTCCAATTTGTCAGTTTTCTTCGTGCTTTATTGTGTCCTGTTATGAGACCTTTGCCCTGTCTATGCTCTAGAGAGGTTGCCCTGGTTTTTACAGATGCCCTCCTGTTTCCATTTGTAGTAGCACAGACCGTTCGTTGTTTCCAGTGCTGGGTGGTGTGAGAGTACTGCATTATTGATTTCAGCTATTTTGATGCCATTTGTTGAAAAGTGTTTTTCATTGTGTAATCACTCTGGACATTTGTTTGAAGTCAGCTGAGCTGCATCTCTTTCCTGTCTGTATTCTGTCATCCTTATACTGCCATTTTGGTTAACTGCTTGAGTCCTATGATCCCTCAGTTCTGCCATTTACCTGCCTGTAGAATTGTCTGGAATTCATTGTAGTTGTGACTTCTGTATTGACCTACTCAGTCGTCATTTTCGTATTTAGTAGATATCATATGCTACCACAAACTTGAAATGTAATTTTTAATGAAATAAGACTACATATTTTTAATAAAATAGAATCCGGACATCTGTTGAGTCCTTTGTCCATCCAGCACCAGTGTGGTGACTCAGTGAGGAGGGTCCATGAGAAGAGGAAAGGCAGCTCCCGAGGACAGCCTCCACAGGACCAGCTCTGTGGGGAACTCCCCCTGCAGCATGGAGTGCCAGAGGCCTGCCATGGACATGCACAGCATGCCTGCTTTACTTCAAACCCAGGTGATCACAAAGTCCTGCCAGGGTCTTTCTAAGTGGTTACACATTCTTCACAGTGTTTACTGTACTCTGAACCTTCTGTCATTCTATATTTATTAGATGTGAAATTCTAAAATGTGTTTGGAAAGAATTTAGCACATGCAAATTTATCATCCAGGTTGGACATGGTGATGCACACCTTTAATTCCAACACTTGTGAGAAAGAGGCAGGCAGATCTCTGTGAGACTGAGACCAGCCTGGTCTATGTATCAAATTCCAGGCCAACTAGACTACTGGAAGACCCTGTCTCAAAAAAAATTTACCATCACCCATGTTTTAGACTGCTAGTCTGTAGATTATTTTTCCATTGTGCACATGCATTCATATTCCTTGACCCTGATAGACACACTTTCTCTAAGTACACAGGCCCAGGTTATGGTAGTAGCTACATTTTTAATACCAAAGATGAGAAATAATCTTAACTGTGTATCATGAGCCTCTGTGATGAGCAAGTATCAAAAAACTTCCCACACAAACCTGTCACCTTCAGGGGCTTGTTTAAGTCACTTTGTAAAGCTTTCAGAGATAGCATGATCAGGTGGCATGGCTGTTCTGAGTTTTGGACTATGGTTAGGCCAGGGTCCGGTCCATACTCCTTCCTGTTTAATGCCTACGCTGCTTTTATGGCCCTTCCTCGGACCTTTCCAGAAAGTTACTGCTGAGCAAATACAGAGGAGCTACCATGTCATCTGACCCTCACAACTCATGTTTGACCTCCTGGAAATGCAGAGTATTTTTCTGATGTGTAGTCTGTGTAATCACTGTAGACTGAGCACTCAGAAGTCTACCATTTCTCAACAAGGATATATGCTACCTTCTTCATCTAGCCTCCCCCCAAATCCATGTTTTGCCACATTTGCTCCCTTGGGTCCCTCCCTCCTTCTACCTCATGCCTTCTCCCTCTATGTGTCTTTGTATTAGTGTGTGGAATGTGTATGTTGCATGTGCCCATGTTTATATGAACACATATTCATGTTGAATTTACAATACTGGCCTGAGGTTCCAGAGACTTCAGTCTAATGAGTACTTTGTTCACTTTCTCTATATTACAGACTCTGTGGATGTTGAAGACTGTGCTTCATCTTCTCAGAAGTCAAGTTTATCATCACAAAAAAAGTTAAACCCTTTGCCTGTTCCTGAAAAGTACAGGAAGCGAAGGATGCCTGGAGGGAGAGTCCAGGTGCCTTCAGACCGAGAGAGTCTGAGCTGCCTAGAGAGGGCCGATGGGCCCATTAGTCTGGAGGACAATCTGAGTAGACAAGATGGCTTGGAGGGTCACAGTTCGGTGATCTTGTCTCACTCTGAGGCTTTAGAGGCTGAAGAGCAGACGTGTCATGGCACAAGCGACACCAGAGTGGTGAGCTAGGGAACAGAGAGGTCATTAACTGGAGCCCTGCCTGGTTTCCATTGAAATGTGCTTCAGGGCAACATGGTTGTTCAGTCTGTTGCTGGCCACATCTTGCATTTTCAGTACTAATTGTGACCACACAATTAGTTGCTTTTACATAACATACTCGGCCTTTGGTCTCTTGTCACAAGGGTCCCTGCAGTGCTTGGGTGTTCAGAGGCAAGCACAGCCACATAAAAAGGGTGATTTTTCCCATATTTATATTTGTCTCCAAATTTGGAATCATACTTTATGGCCTGCTAGAGCCATCAGTGACCCTATCATAAGGGAAGAATCCTGGAAATGCATTTTATGGTTTTCCAAAGGATTCATCCTGGTGCGGGCTTAAGAATTCTCATATCCTTAGAGGAACCTGGGGGCCCTGAGAACAACTGTATTGTCTCAGTAGCAGCCAGCTGACCCAGTTGGAGGCTGAGACATGAATGAGATCCACCAAGATGAAAACAGCACTGGAGCAGGATGAGGCAGGTGCAGGAGCAGGAGCCTAGCGAAGTAGGAACAGGGAGAATCTAGGAAGTAGAGCCTGTTGGCCTGGGAGCTGGAAGAGCTTCAAGTTGGTTGACTCTGATCCTGGTGGACCGAGGCAAAAATGAGAAAATCTAGTAACACTGTCATACCCTGGTTGTTGTGGCCACAGTTAGGGTCACTGGTGAACTTTCTGGACCATGATAGAGACAGTAGACATTAGCCTCTGACTACAGAATGTAAGGCTGACATCACAGATGGGTACCTCTGAGGCAGGCACCCCCTCCTCTTGGCTAAAGGCTGTGATGTGGGCATGGGCTTCTTCCATTGTGGGAGACATGCATTTGAGACCCTGGCATGTTATTGTTAGAAACCAGTTTTTTACAGTGAGCTGCCAACTGAAAGCCAATCTTTTGTCTCTTCAACATAGCTGTCTCCTAAACAGTGCTTGGCAGCGGTGCCCGGGCAGAAGCCTGCTCTGGAGGTGACGCTCCTGGAGGCACTCCTTGACCTGATAGACAGGTGCTCCAGTGGTAGTGGGTCTCTGCATGGCAGTGAGGCATTCCTGGGTGAGTCTTAGCAGCATCTGTTGGCAGATGCTGCTCACCTCCTGGGTTTGGGGCTTTTAGCATTTATACCACCTGGGGCTCCAGAGAACTGGATAATTGTCCTAGTGCTAGGTAACTGGGATCCTCTGTCAGGGTTTTCCCGTGTCCTCCCTACAGTCTCTACCAGTCCTCCCTGTAGTCTCTACTTTCATGGAAACTAAGGTACTTTGTGGCTGTGGGATACCACCCATCAGTAATACAAATGCTGTACCCAATGTTGGGCTCTGATTACTCTGTCTTCTTAGGGCCCTTAGAAGGCTGGGAGACCAGCTTCTGTCTTCTAATCTTCTGTGTATATCTGGTTGCATTCAGGACCCTAGTTTCAAAGAGCTTTCAAAAGGTAGATGATTGGGAGCTCAACAGGATTCTCTTCCTTAGAGAGCAGTCATGTCTGTCTGTTTCTGCAAACTGGGAAACAAGGGTGGAAGCATGCCAGAGTCCCTCATCCATGTTGTACTCTGGACCCCGGCTTTGACCTTTTCTCCTGTAACATGGTTCCATGTAAGTGTTCCTGGGAGCACTTCAGCACGTAGCTGCCTAAGCCTGCCATGGCTACTGACCACACCTCTCAGAATTATGGCCCTTAGCTGCTTCTGAGTCAGGACCCCTGGGAGCTGCAGCACTGGAGCTTCACAATACATCCACTTCTTGATCAGGGCCAGTGTTCTGCTGTACCAGGAGTTGTCCACAGTAGCCATGATGGCCATCATGGAGTTGGCAGGATGTCAGTTGAGCCCAAGCTTCTATGCATTCACTCCATGTTCCTGATACTGCTTCTCAACATGTCCAGCTTCACTTGGGGGTTGCGGTTTTTCTAGAATAAAAGTCCTTTCTATTATTCTCCACTCTGCCCATGACTGTATGTGAAGCCAAGCAAGGTGATCTCAAGGTGCCGGTGTCTCTTTGTTTCTGTCTGTGCCCTGTTTACAAGTCACATAACTATGTAGTAAACATGTTTTCTTTGTATTTCTTTCCATTGTTTAGCTATAATGCAGTAACATTATTTCCTTTTAACCCCAGCTCAAGCTAGGCACGTTTTGTCATCTGTTCAAGAGTTCACAGCAGCTCAGGACAATTCATCACTTGAAAAGGAAAGCATTAGCTATGTAACCCTTGAAAATAAGTCTCTGCAAAGCCGCCTTTCTGAGCAGCAACAGCAGTATACTGCAACAGTGAGCAAGATGACGGAAGAGCTGCACAACACTAGGAAGGAGTTGGTAAGCTGTGCTCTCTGCTCTTTCTCTTTGTTCATGACCTTACAGAACAAGGATTGATTCTGTACTGCACCTCAGCCACCACTAGGCTTAGCCTGAGTCTCCTTTCTTGCTGCTCCAGGGCCATGCTGCACCCATTGGGAACTGCTTCCTCCAGGGCTTTGCCTGACTTGTTCCATGACCGGACCCTGTAGAAACAGTGATTACATTGCTGCTGGTTGCCCCCATTCTGCCTACTGCAGTTTTTTCAGAGATTCTGGATGGAAAAGATGTGGGAGGAAGGAATGAGCCACACTTGAGGCCATCTTTTCTCCTGCCGCATGAAGTTCCAATTACCAGGATGATCGATGGTCCCTATATCTGTCTGCACCAACCAGGCAAAATTTGATGGTCCTGTTTGGGTCTGAGGGATTCTCTGTGGTCAGAATCCAAGCCCAGATTCAAGGAAACTGCTACTTTATTCTACATGAAGCAAACCTACCCTCACGACACACCTATGACCACCAGATCCTGATGCCTCCTGTTAAAAGTTTGACTGCCAAACACAAGACCATTGCTCTCAACTGCCTGACAGTTAACATCATCATTTTGGGAAGACCTGCAGGAGAGATCCCACTTGAAACTTTATTTTAGTGTAAACAAAGAACACGGTGAAGGAGACATAAGCGGTCTTTAGTATTATGAATCCCCTGCATGCACACAGAGCTCTTACAATCTGCAGAGGACCAGAGCCTAATGAGCCTAGACTGCAGTGCTATGCAGAGTGTTGTCTGTGTGAGTGTGTAGGCCCCATGGAGCATGGTATAGCTTATTGTTACAAGAAGACAGCCAGTGGCACCTATTGACTCGGCACAGAGACCACAGCTGAACCCTACTGGGACTAGAACTGTGGCACCCAGACATAGAGTCCAGGGTCAGCATTGCACAACTGCAGTATAGAAATGATATACAGAGTTGTCTGTCCTAAAAAGCAGCCTTGAGTGTTAAGACAGAAACAGGCTGGAGTGAGCTGCTTGTCCAACCCTCGGGAAGGAGTGGTTAGCAAGTGAATCAGGAGTCCATATGGTGGCACCACCTCAAGGGACAACTGGGAATGTAGGAAAAGCACTGTGTAGGGACGGTCGAGAACCCTAGTGGGCTCTGTAGGTAGAGACATTGGCTTGCATGGAGCTTCCTATGGTATCTAGAGTTATGTCTAGAAGGCCCAGGGAACAGGCCCCTAGCCTGCATCCTGAGTATAGTCTCTAAGGCAGATAGACCTATCCATTCTGGGTATACTCAGTCCCATGCTGCCTATGTCCATGACAGCTGGAGTGTGATACAGAGCTAGGAGCCTGCATGGCCCACCACTGAGAGCTTGTGTAAGAAGGAAGAGCCTATGTGTTGGCAGGAGGTGCTTTGAAAACTGCAGTTGAGAGCAATGGTCTTGTGTTTGGCAGTCAAACTTTTAACAGGAGGCATCAGGATCTGGTGGTCATAGGTGTGTCGTGAGGGTAGGTTTGCTTCATGTAGAATAAAGTAGCAGTTTCCTTGAATCTGGGCTTGGATTCTGACCAGATGTCAGAATCCAAGCTCACCCCCATACCCCACCCTTACTGACCCTCTGAGGATGCATGCTGGATATAGGCCTTTGGGAATCCTGGCTTCATCTACAGGCAGCCTGCATGACTCACCTGTCACCAGGAGCCTGAAGACCCAGCAACATCTGCCATTATTGGCTCTGATGGTAGCCTTGCTATCTGCCTCATCTTAATGTCCCAGCGTGAGCTCAGCATTTTCTCTGCCTTTGAGAATACCAAGTGGCCCAGTCCTCAGCTCTCACCTATGATAAGGGGTGCCTGATGGAATCCTGCATCTGTAGATTGTGGAACCAAATCATAGTGGAGTTCCTGAGGGAAGGGTGTGAGCACCCCAGAACAGTGCAGACGCCTTGGAGCTCTGCCTTGACACCAGGGTCCTCATGGAGAGAGAGGCCCCAGCAGCTATCAGCAGCTGCTCTTCTGGTGTTAGACCCAAATTCCTGTGGTACACCCTTCCCCCCTTTCTGATCACTTCCTCCTTCCAGTGGGTAAAAATGGGAAGGCTTGCTTGTTGGGGAGTTTGCTTTAGAATGTCATTTTTACTCTTCATTATTGAATCTTTTACATTAGGAAAAGGGAAATTCACCTCTGTGGTGATTGTGCAATGTCATTATTTTCTCTAAACATGTTTCCTGAATTTGTCTGCATTTGTTTTCTGTACCTTTAGGACACCTTGAGACAACATTTAGACAAATCTTTAGAGGAGAATAGTCACTTGAAATCTCTTCTGGTCAGCATGAAAAAAGAAGTAAAAACTGCAGATGCTTCTGCTGCATTAACTTTGCAGATCACTGGTGAGTTTACAGTGTATTTGGTAACACTGCCTTGTGAAATTCAAGTACTCGGTCCTGTATGGAGTAGACTTTGTTCTAAATCATTTTATGCCAAAAATCAGAAGTAGTAAGCACTACCTGAGTAGGTCTGGGGCTCCTGGCCAGTTGTGACTGGCTGCCAGTAGCAGTCAATCTGGGGGCATGTGTGGAGGGAGCTGTTGTTTGTGTGCTGCTCCCCTCACTGCTGCTCCCGCTGCTGTCTGTGTCTTTGGCTCCTTTGCCTCTGGAGTAGGCAGGTATCTCAAAGGACTGTTTGTGGTCACTGTTTCTTTCTGGTCTAGATAATTTCCATTTCTCTCTTCACTTTTTTTGTTTTCTTTTGCCTCTTTGAGAAGAGTCTAGTGTAGATACCTAGAGTGGTTTCAGGAGGGCAGACTGCTGAGCATGGATTTCCCATGAAGCACCACTGGAACTGTGTCCACCCAGGCCTGGCTCTTGGGCCAAGTGTCTGCCCGGATCTCTTGAAGCTTACTTTTATCAAGGTGTCTGGTTGAATGGTAAGAGTTCTTTTTCTGTTTGTAAACTGGGGTGGGCGGGGGGTGTGTGTTTGTTTTGTTTCCTTTTTACCTTGTTCTTGTGAGGCACTAATTGGCATTGTCTTGTTCTTGATTCCTTAAGTGACTGTCTTTCTTTATTGGCAATTCTAGCCTGAGTTTTCTGGCATTCTATGACTCTGGTTCAGGATGCTCTTTATTTCTTGTGTCATTTCCTGTTTATCTTTGCCCATTTTGAAGTGGTGGGTGGTGGATTGGTTCTGTGGGCCTGGCTCTTAAGAGACTGAGATTCCTCTCATTCCTGCAGTGAATGCAGAACTTTTCTGTCATTCATTTTACATGAAACTTGTTCTACAGGATTTCAGGAAGACAGATCATAGCACCTTTTCTGACTATATGGATCAGAGATACAATGGCCTCCTTTTGGGAATTTCTAAGCTTTGCATCCTACCATCTTTGTGTTGCCATGTTCCACTCAACCTTTCTCTGTAGCAGTTGTTTTTCCGAATGCAGACCCTGTTCAGAGGGGGCTGGTCTGGCTGGCTCCTTAGACTGCATGGGACACCTGGTCTCCTCACTAAAAGAGTGATACCTTCCCTATGTTCGCTATAATCTGAGGAAATGGGGACACCTGGGGTCTCTTGTGCCTCATATCTGTTAGATGCCCCAGTAATGACTGATGCTCCCCCATGGACACAGACACCATACACTATCATACCTCAGGGGCTTGGTCTGGTCCCTTGGGTTAAGGTCTTGAGACTCTCATGAAGTTCTGGTTTTCATCTGCTACTCTTAGTGTTTGGCTGATGTGGGGTACCTGGGGGATCCTAAGACCATGCTACCACTGCTGTCTTTCCAGAATCCCTTAGGGAGGGGAGGATGTCATACTGTCTTGGGTCATTGCAGATGCTTGTGCACTGCTGATTGGTCAGTGTTGGTCATCCCTTGCCACAACTTTCCGTACTGGTTTTCTTCCTGTGTCTGATACTATGCAGCTTTGCAGCGGTGAGTCTACAGGTGGGTTTGTTTATATCCCTTGTTCAGATTTAGGGAGCCCATCAGTGAAGTATCTCTTTCCCTCTTGAGTTGGAAACCCAGAAAGAGGGAGGGTCTCTTGGGTGGAGAGGGCACCTGGCACTGCTGCTTTTCATAATGCAGACCCTGTTCAGAGGGTAGGCATCAATGGGTATACCAGAGACTGCCACAGATTCTGTACGGCCTCTCCCTGAGAGCCTGGCTTTGCACAGTTTGCCTCCTGATAAAGGAGGAGCCTCTGCAGACAGAGCCAGTGGAGGAGTCTTCTACTGCTGGCCCATGTCTGCCATCACCCTTTGCCTCCACATGGGGATGTGGCTCTTCATGGATATCAACTTTAGCCCCATAAAGGGAGACAAATATTGGCCTTGATACTCCTTGCCATCATCTTTGAGCCTCAGATATTCATTTTTCTGGATTCAGTTTAAGCTGTCATGGTCAAAGTGTCTGAGCGTGACACACTTATATAATGCTACCACTCTTCCTCCCTCAGGACTTCAGGCAAGTATGAAGCAACTCTCTGGGGAGGTTGTGGAGCTGAAGCAGCACTTGGAGCACTATGACAAGATCCAGGAGCTCACGCAGATGCTGCAGGAAAGCCACAGGTGCCTACCTGATAGGCCACGGGGGAGGCCGAGTCATGGGGTGAGGGATGTAGAGAAACAGCTAGCAGCACCTTGTAGGAGTTGGGGTCTAGGATCCACATGCATCACCATGTTACTTAGAACATCTCTGAATATCTCGGTGAAAAAGAGGTATTCTGATGACTCAGATATGCACCCTGTGGTGTAGACTGGGAAGTATAGCTCCTGAGATGTGGACCCTGAGGTAAACACCCTGAGATGAGCGGCCTGAGGTATAGACTCTGAGATGAGCATCCTGAGGCGTAGACTCTTGAGGTGACCACCCTGAGATATAGATCCTGAAGGTGTGGACCCTGAGATATAGAGCCTGAGTAGAGAGATGTAGGTCTCGAGGTAGGGCACCCTGAAGTGTACATTGTGAGGTGGGGTGAGCACTCTGAGGTGTGGACCAGGACGTGTGGCCGGGGTATCTGAGGGACAAGGGCATGTAAAAGATGGTGCGGCATGTAGAGTGCGGTGCCCTGCTCCCCTGGGTCATGGTCCCGTGGCACGCACTTGCCCACTCATTGCAGTTCATGGTGGCTGACTTAAAAATGTGGCGATTATATTTCAACTCCCTGCTCGTAAGTAGTGAAGGGGCCTAGGAATATTGGAATGGACAAGGCAGAGCTCCACTTTATTCAGACAAGTGTATGCTAGCTCAGGGAAGAGAGGAAGTTTCCTCAGGGAAAGAGGAAGCACCTGAGTGCTGAAGACATCTCATTAGGGTAGTCCTAGTTCCTGGGTTGTCTGGTGGGGAAAGCCCACCTGTAGTCACTGCTCTTACTGCTGCTTCTCCTCTCCCTTCCCCTCTACCCCTTTTTCCTCCTTCTTTTCTCTCCTTCCCCTTTCTCCCCCTCTCCTCTCTGAGCCCTTCTTTCATTGTTTTGCTACTAGGTGACCACACTTTCCCTGTGTTGAGGGTCAGGCTAAGCCAAACTCACCCTTTAAAGCATTCCAGGCCACTGACCTCATATGGGCCCCTTATAAGCCTGGGTTACCCTGGCAGAAGGGAAGGCTTTTGGCAGAAGAGACTGAGTTGAGACTTAATGTAGAGAGAAATGGAACTGAGGAGTCTGGGCCGCTGTTAAGGGCCAGGACAGGAACAGGCAAGACAGTACTCCCCAGGAATCCAACAGGCCATCTGTGGTATATCCAGTGGCATTGGTGGTTGTGCTCCTAGCATCCTTGCCTTGATGTGGGCGGGATGGTGCAGAACTCTTAAGTACAGTAGGATCGTACTTTGGGCTCCTAGTGTGCAGCCTAATGTTATTCATCAGTTGTTTCTGTGATCTAAAAAGACAGGGCCAGCACTTAGTAGGTTAGTCAGTGGGGTAGCCATCTGAAGAAGTGGCAGAGGTCAGTGCGACTCTGCTTCATCACCCTTCATCAGGGCCACCTTTGGAACTAGGGCAGTGTGGAGGCAGTGTCAGAAATGTACTAACACTTCAGAATTCAGCTTTCCACTCTGCTGTTGCCACATCACAGTTAACCATGTGTGACTGGGAACTAGAAATATTGTAGTGTGGGGCCTTTTCAGAGTCAGAATATGGTTTTGCTAGCAATAAAGGTTATCATTGGCTTATCACAGAACAGTGGCATATCAGAGGAGCCATCTGCTACTCCTTCAGTTTATTCCCATTCTTGACTCACAGTGGCTAGCAGTGCTTACAAGATTACTCAGGCCAAGGGGTTAGGTTAGGTCCAGTGTAAGGTGTAGAAAGGCCTGGCCTAAGGACAGAAGCCAGTAAGTAGGAGGTAATGGAGCCAAGGGCAAGTGGTGGCCTCGGCACTGCTGCGAGTAAGAGAGCCTGGCCAGGGCTGGCTAATGATACCTTTGTGCTAGTGGACATAGAGCCAGGCTGTTGCAGTGGTGACACACTCACTGAGGCACATCAGTGGGCTGGATGCTGAGAGTCTTAGTAGTTGTCCCCTGTCATCCTCCAGCTCCCTGGTCAGTACCAACGAACACCTCCTGCAAGAGCTGAGCCGCACACGGGCACAACACAGGGCCGAGGTGGAGCAGATGCACTGGAGCTTCCAGGAGCTCAAGAAGACCGCTGCCCTGTTCCCACCCCACAACGCCCGACTTGGTGGCCGCCAGTCCTGCTAGTTGCTGCTGCTGAGCTATTTCCATCATTCACAGCTCCAGGGTTGCACCAGCTTTTGTTTATCTGAATCTGCTGATGAGACTTGTAATTACCTTAGGGTTCTCAAAATGTATTCATGGCCTGAAGTTCAGCCAGCTAATGTGGCCTAAATTGATAAGGTGAACCCCGGGCTTTGCCAGGTAAGAACTGATATGTTGTTATGAAAAGTTAGCTTTTTAAGATGGCTCCTTACAAAGTATAACAGACTTTTGCATTAAATTCTTCTGTAAAACATGCTACATACCACCACATAGGTGAACAGGAAGGAATAAGTTCCAAAATTTAATAAAAATACTTACAGATGTGAGAAACATTTTAAGAATTTGTATCTCTCCATGCCCTATGTCCCCTTTTGCTTACAGTGTTATTTCTGAAAAATTCATAACATGATGAAACTAAGGGGGGGGTTGTTTAGAAATTCATGCTTCGTATGTGATCCTATTTATCTATCTAATTTATGTGTGTGAGTGTGCTGCCTGCATGTGGGTAAGTGTGCTCATGTCCTGCAGTGTCCACAGGGAACAGAAGAGGGTGTCTGGTCCCCTGGAACTGGAGCTATAGATGGTTGTGAGCCACCATGTAGGTGCTGGGATTTGAACCTAAGTCTTATGCAAGAACAGTCAGTGCTCTTAACCACTGAGCCATCTCTCCAGCTCCATGTAATCCTTTTTTTAAAATGTGTGTGTGTGTGTGTGTACTCACATATATGTGCAAGTGTCCACAGAGTCCACAAGACAGAGTTAGATCACTTGGAGTTGGAGTTACAGGTGTTTGTGAGCTGGCTGATGTAGGTACCAGGATCTGAACTCTAGTCCTTTGATAGAGCAGTAAGCACTTTTAACTGCTGAGCCATCTCTCCAGCCCCCATGTATAATCCTTGTTGTGACTGGTAAAACAAGGTAATTATTTTGAGGGTGAATCTTTTTGAGTCAGGGTCTCCCTGTATCCCCAGCTGGCCTAGAACTCTCTATGTAGACCAGACTGGCCTCAAACTCACAGAGATCCGCCTGCCTCTGCATCCCAAGTGCTGGAATTAAAGGCGTACACCACCATGCCCAGCATTTAAAAAAAATTATTATTTTACGTGTAGGGGTGTATTGTCTGCATGTGTATAAATGTACCCATGTTGTACAATGCCTGTGGAGGTCAGAAGAGGACTTTGGACCCCCTGGAATTGGAGTTACAAACAGTTGTTAGCTGCCATGTGGGTACTGGGAATTGAACCTGAGTCCTCTGCAAGAGCATCCAGTGCTCTTAAGTGCTGATCCACCTGTCCAACTCCAAAACAAGGTAATTTTAAGGAATATTTTATTATTTTTATATTTCTGTGTATGACTGTATTGCCTGCATGTGTATAAGTGCACATGTGTCAGCAAACCCAACAGAGGTCAGAAGGGGGCGTTGGATTCCCCTGGAACTAGAGTTATGGATGTTTGTTAGCCATCTTGTGGGTGCTAGCAATCAAACCTTGGTTCCTCTGCAAGAGCAGCCAGTGCTTTTAACCACTGAGCCATCTCTAGTTTCCAAACAAGGTAATTTTTAAAAAGTGTTTGATTTGGCAAGAATAAGTGGGCCTCAGAGGATGCTCCATGCCCGCTTTGTGGGCCTGTGATTCTCCTGTCATTAAGGTGAGTGGTATGAGTGAGCACCCTTCCATTTCTTCCCTGTTTGCTCATGCTTGTGTCCCATAGCACCAGCTTTGTGGCATAGTAGGACAGTGTGTCACACCAGATTTAGTATTTGCAGGGTAGGGATGAGCTGCTTCATCATCTGACCTTTCCTTTACTTAAATGTATTAGAAAACCATAGTATTATGTTGTGGCCCTCGACCGGCAAGGAAAAACCGCACTCCAGACATACCGGTTGCAAGCAGTTTTATTCAGTCCTTCTTTCAAGACAGCAACTCTTCCCCCAGACAGCAACTCCAACTAACTGATAGCAACCTGAACTCTCCAACAGTAACTCTAACTAACTAACTAACTACAACTCTAACTCTAACTCTCTCTTCCTGGGCTTCTTCTCCTTTTATATCCCCTAGCTTAGCCAATCACCTAAAAGGTCAAGTCGTGGGCGGCGAGCCTCCAATCATGGTAAACATCACACGCAGGTCACAAGGCCTGCATGCTTTTAGCAACCAGTCATACTTCCTTCCTGTAACCTTGGCAACCTCCTGGCTCTAGGAGGAAGCAGCAGCAGGATGCCATCTTTATTTCTCCCCACAATTCCCCCTTTTTGTTTTTCTAAGGGACCGTGCCTGTCTTAGGCGCCCCGGGTTTTGCATCTCCTTACCCGTCATCGGCTACCCCTCCGGCTAAGGGACCTGTCTTAGGTTGGTAGAGCATTACCGGGTGCTTACCCGTCACTGACTACCGGTCCAGCATAGTGAGCCATACTTCTGGGGAATCATGGTGATGGAGAGCTAAGATGGCGTGTGCCGGAAAAGCCTACTGCTGTTTTTGAAGCCAACTGTTACCAGGAGGACAACGATTATTTTTAAGTTATTCATTTCGGCTCACTGCTTGGCAAACGAGAATCCTTGCCTGATCCATTTGGTCCATTGGTCAATAAAGGTTATATGACCAGGATCCGTTAGGACCTAGCATACAACCAATTTGTTGGGACAAATTTAATGCCTTAAAGGCATTATCAACAAATAAAGGAGTAACACAAAGCCCAGGAAGGTTTAACACATAAGCGTTGCCCATGAGCCAGAATTAAGTACTAACTAACAGCAGTCCTGTCTTTGAGTAAAGGTTCATGGCCTGTTGAACTGCCATAGTACTGTTCCGGGCAACTCAATCGTCCATTCCATAAGATTCTTCTTTACCCATTGGTGGCGAAGATGGGTGGCAGCAGGGAGGAGCTGTTGATAACCAGCAGTGGGACCGGCCACGCCTTGGCCACAGCCCACAACTCCAGCTTCTCTGCAAAACTATGTTGTGTCATCACGAAGATCCTTGCCATTCTCAGCCAGGTCATCTGCGTTGTCTTTTTCCGAATATCCTTTCACTGTTCTCACCAGTCTATCAGGAATCCATACCGGAGCATCTGCATCCTGCGGAAAAACACAAACAGCTCCTCGCGTCCGGCGTAAGACCGGATGCGGGCCCTTCCATTGTTTTGTCATGATGTCTCTCCATCTAACATATTCACTTGGGGAGTCATGGCCTCGGGCATGACGTTCAGCCGCGGATAGGCCAAAAACATCCAGCTTTAGAAAGTTAAATATATATATTACAAGAGCTAATTGATGTTTGGGACTCTGTGGGTATAGTTTGGCTCCTACTCCCCCTTTTTGTTTTATAAGAAGGGTTTTAATTGTAGCGTGTGCTCGCTCGACCACACTTTGACCTGTAGGATTATAGGGGATGCCAGTAATGTGGGTAATTGCAAATTCTTTACAAAAAGATTTAAATGCCAGTGCGGTATAGGCTGGTCCATTATCCGTCTTTAAGGTACGCGGCACCCCCCATGCCGCAAAGGCCTTCAAGCAATGAGCAATGACCTCTTTTACTGTTTCTCCAGTGTGAGCAGAGGCATAGACGACACCAGAAAAGGTATCAATTGAAACATGGACGCAAGAAAATCGTCCAAACTGAGGGATGTGTGTAACATCCATTTGCCAAACATGATTAGGCAAGAGACCTCTGGGGTTAACTCCTACTGTAGGTTGAGACATATAAGGAACACAATGCTGGCATTCTTTAGTAATAGCCACGGCTTTTTGTTTGGGGATAGAAAAGCGTCTTGCTAAGGTTTGGGCACTAACGTGCCAGCGTTGATGAAAGCATCGTGCCTCTTGTTCCACTGAACATGCCAATAAAAAGCGGGAGTGCAAATCTGCCAGAGCATTCCCCTGGGTCAAGGGGCTAAGGATGGACGAATGAGCACGAATGAATCCTATGTAAATAGGATGTAGGCGCTGTAGTAAAAGGTTTTTTATTTCAATAAGTAATTCCTGAACAGTCGAGCGTGATGGTATATAATCCACCAACTCAAGACGCCTAGTGGCATTGACAACATAGAGGCTGTCTGATAATAAATTTAGAGGGCCTGGTACTAGTTTCAAAGCTAAAGCCACTGCAGCAAGCTCCGCAGCTTGCGGGGATGGGGAGGAAATTGCTAATGGGTAAACTTTATCCTTCAAAACTACAGCACCGGTGCCCCCTTTAGCTCCATCCGTGAAAACTAAACTTGCGTCGGCTAGTGGACGGTTGTGCACCACCTTAGGAAGGCATAGTGGTACCTGATTGCAAAATTGAATCCAGGGGTGAGAAGGATAGTGGGTATCAAAACATAAATTAAAACATGCAACCAATACAGCCCAAACATCTATATTCTGACACAAGGTAGATATAAGGGATTTGGAGTACGGAGTAATGCAAATGGCAGGATGGACGCCGAAGACCTCCCGTGCCTTTTCAGTTGCTTTCAGAATTACTTGGCCCATCAGTTCTGGAAAGGTAGGTAAAACCTTTGAAGAATGCATAGCTAAATATACCCAAATTATAGGTCCGCCCTGCCATAGCAAGGCGGCAGGAATTGACTCTGGGATAACTAAAATAGATAATGGCTGAGTGGGATCCACGCGCTCAACCTGCATATCTTGCAGGCGGCGTTGCACCAGCTCTAGTGCCTGGCGTCCTGCAGGTGTTAACTTTCGGGGGGAGTCCAAGGAGATGTCTCCTTGTAAAATGGTAAATAATGGCTCTAATTCTTTTGTCGTTAACCGCAAATAGGGGCGTATCCAATTTATGTGGCCTAATAATTGCTGAAAATCATTTAAAGTATGTAACTTATCTAGACGCAGTCGAACTGTTAATGGCCCCACTTGTTTAGGAGTAACTTTCAATCCTAGATATTTAACCTCTGTCCCTTCCTGAACCTTCTCGGGGGCGATGTGAAGGCCCCATTCAAACAAGTTGGTTTTAATCTGTATTAATGCCTCATGTACTTGCTCAAGCTGGTCCCCTGCAATAAGGATATCGTCCATATAATGGTAAAATTTTAAGGAAGGAAATTTCAATCGAGTTGAAGATATGGCCTGTGAAACATATATCTGGCACATGGTAGGGCTATTTGCCATGCCTTGAGGGAGGACCCTCCATTGAAACCGTTGGTCAGGCCCTTCATGATTAAGGGAAGGTAGGGTAAATGCAAAACGACAAGAATCCACTGGGTGCAATGGGATGGAAAAAAAACAATCTTTTATATCTATAACAACCAAATGCCAATTCCGAGGAATGGCGGTGGCCAATGGGATTCCTAGTTGTACCGCACCCATGGGCTGCATGGTGGAGTTTATGGCCCGCAGATCATGAAGCAAACGCCAGTTACCAGATTTCTTTTTGATGACAAAAATCGGGGTATTCCAGGGTGAGGTAGAGGGAACTATATGATGAAGGACAAGTTGTTCTTGGACCAGGGATTGTGCAGCCACCAACTTATCCTTAGTTAGGGGCCACTGCGGCACCCATACAGGTGCATCAGATATCCATATGATTTTTAGTGGCTGTTTTTTCCTTGCAGTGGCCCCGAATGAAAACCCAGCCCTCCTTTTCCTTGATGTAAATTCGCTACTACTGGTTCTCTTTGACCCTGCTCATGTTTACCCAATCCCTCACCCTGGTATCCCATGTTAGCCATAATGTTCCATGCTTGTTGGCTACCTCGGTTGTCATACTGGTTGCTCAGCTGCAATCCCATACATCGTAATACATCTCTTCCCCATAGGGTGACTGGAATTGGACACACATATGGTTGAAATGATCCTGCGTGCCCTTCTTTATGTTGCCAGGAGAGTACTGTAGCGCTCTGAACAGGTTGATCGGCAACTCCCAATCCCCGTAATGTCTGAGTGGATCGCTGCAAAGGCCATTGTTTGGGCCAGTCACATTGGCGGATGATGCTTACATCGGCCCCCGTATCTAACAGCCCTTCAAATGGGACACCTTGAATTTTTAGAATCGCCATAGGGCGGTCCTGCAAGGAGAGTGAAAGGTTGACAAAGGCATCTCCAGATGAACCCAAACCCCGTGTACCTCTTGGTTGTGAGCGACTTCTCCACCTGGCATGACAACTAGGCAGCACTAATAATTGTGCCACCTTCTCTCCTGGAACTATTATAGCAATGCCCTTTGGGGAAGATACAATAACCTTGACATTGCCAGTAAAATCAGCATCAATCACCCCGGGGTGAACCATGAGACCTTTAAGAGTTTTAGAACTGCGCCCAATTACCAAGCCTACTGTGTTCAGTGGGAGAGGGCCAGAGAAGGCGGTTTCACAAATCTGAGGGCCCATATCTGGGGTCAATACCATGTGGGAGGAGGAGTAGAGGTCCAGTCCTGCACTTCCCGGGGAGGCTCGCAGGATTGGGGATTGTTGGTCTGCACCCCGAATACTCTGTTCCTGAAGGGGCCCCGAGGTGCTGGGCCCCGTTTCCCATTTTTTGGCTGGGCATCTTGACTAACTGGCTGCCCAGTGATATCCCTATGGGATCTACATTCATTGGCCCAGTGATTTCCTTTCCCGCATTTTGGGCACAGACCAGGTTTGACCAGAGGGCGGTTCCCTCGAGGCTGCCTGCAATCTCTTTTCATATGGCCAGGTTTCCCGCACCGGAAACAATTGCCATCTCTCCGGGGATTAGTGATGATCGCTCCTAGCATCTTAGCTTGTTCTCGGGCCTGTATAATTCCAGCTGAAATCTGATCATGGACATCCCGGCAAATTTTTATCCATTCGTCCAAATTTTTCATTTTCCATGGACGAATGGCCTCCCTACACCATTTATTGGCATTCTCATATGCCAACTGCTTTACCAGTGGCATTGCCAGCTCCACGTCCCCAAAAACTTTTCCTGCTACTTCCAAAAGTCTGCTGACAAAATCTGCATAAGGTTCATTCGAACCTTGGACTACCTTTGAAATTGAAAATTTTAGGTCCCCTTTAGATGAAAGGGCACCCCAGGCTCTTTTGGCTACAACTGTCACTTGCTGGTATAGAGCAGGGGGATAATTAAGCTGATGTTCTAGCAGACTTCTTTCCCCTTCCCCTAACAAACAATCCACGTTCCAGGCAGGGTTTCCGGCTTGGGCATTACGCTTGGCTGTATCCTCAGCAACCTCCCGGCAAGCTGACCGCCATAGGAGATACTGGCCTGGAGCCAACACTGCCCTGCAAATGTCCTTCCAGTCTTGGGGACACAAGAAATCTCGGCCAATAGCCTCTACTATGGCTCTGGTATAAGGGGCAGTAACCCCATAGGCTTCCACGGCCTGTTTCAATTCTTTCACAGATTTCCAGTCCACCCTCTCATAGGAGCGCTCATGAGTGTTAGGATCCTCCCGAACTGGAAATATGTGGTTAATTCCTGCTATATCTCTCCATGGGGTACCGGAAGCCTGTTTTCCACCCCATTCCTGCATTCCTTTACCTATGGGCCATGGAGGGGCGCTTGGGGGCTCTGGCGGATCACCTGAAGGGGGTCGAGGCCGCCACACAGTCTTAGAGTCCTCAAAAGTAGCGTCGCACCTGCGTTTGGCTAACCCGTCTAGTTCATCACCTGATCTTTCATTTTCTGTATCTCCTTCTGACTCCAAATCTGATGATCCCTCTCCCACTGTAGTGGATGCTTCCTCCTGCATCTCACCCAGGGCCTGAATGCCCTCTGACAGTAAATCTTTAAACCTAAGGAGATGCTGCACTAAAACCTGCATACGAGCTGCAGAAGATAAATTCCCCATGACTTCCTGGGCTAGTCGCTTTCCCAGCGAACTTCACGTACGTGTCCCGCTTTTCCGCGGCTCCCTGAGACTATCTCAGCTAATGATTATGGGCCCTTCCCTGTCGTAACAGGCTTATTAAGTACTTTTAGCTTACTCACCTATCCGAGTCATCGATCCGAGTTGCCAATCCAAGTCACCGATCCGAGTCACGGCACCATCTGTTGTGGCCCTCGACCGGCAAGGAAAAACCGCACTCCAGACATACCGGTTGCAAGCAGTTTTATTCAGTCCTTCTTTCAAGACAGCAACTCTTCCCCCAGACAGCAACTCCAACTAACTGATAGCAACCTGAACTCTCCAACAGTAACTCTAACTAACTAACTAACTACAACTCTAACTCTAACTCTCTCTTCCTGGGCTTCTTCTCCTTTTATATCCCCTAGCTTAGCCAATCACCTAAAAGGTCAAGTCGTGGGCGGCGAGCCTCCAATCATGGTAAACATCACACGCAGGTCACAAGGCCTGCATGCTTTTAGCAACCAGTCATACTTCCTTCCTGTAACCTTGGCAACCTCCTGGCTCTAGGAGGAAGCAGCAGCAGGATGCCATCTTTATTTCTCCCCACAGTATTATACATTTGTGCACAGTTTGGTACTCTGTTTTCTTATTTCACTGAGTATCAGGTTCATAAAAAATGTTGGCTACAATTTCTTTCTTAATTTATTTATTTCTTCTTGTTTATTTGGAGCATTTTTGTACATACTTTGTTTTAGTTGGTCCTCTTCCCCTCCTCCTCTCCCTTTTCTCCCCACATATTTTTACCCTGCCACTTTTATTTAGTAAGGCCCATACTTTCATGTCACATGTACCATGTATTCTATTACTTCCCCCTTCCACTCCTCTTTTTCTTTCTTTTTTTTTTTAGTGTGTGTATGTATGTGATGTATGTATGTATACATTGCACATGAGTATATAGTATACTTACATGCATGTGGAGGCAGAGCAAGACAATGGGTATCTTCTTTTGTTGCTTTCTGCCTTATTGCCTTGAGAGGGTCCCACTGAATAGGAAGCTTACCTTCTCTGCCAGGCTGCTGGCTAGCAAGCCCTTGGATCTGCCTGTCTGCACCTTCCAATAATGGGGTTGCAGGCATGCACAGCTGTGCCAGCTTTTTATGTGGGTGCTAGGGACTCAAACTGAGGTAGCCCTCATGCTTACAGAGCAAGCCCTCTCACCCATCAGGTCATCTTCCCCAACCTCTCACCCCTTTCTTTAAACTTCTTTTTTTCCCCTTCATAGTTTCATGGCCCTATACCCACAAGCCACGTAAATACACATATATAAAACTTAAAGACTAGAATCTACATGAGACAGGACAAGCAGGACTTGTTTTTGTTTTTCTGAGTCTAGGTTGCTTAATTTAACACTTTCAAGATCCATTTTCCTATGTTTTGCTTATTTTTATTTATGACTGAATAAAGTTTCATTTTTATCTGTTTATTTGTTGATGGACATCTAGACTGATTCCATTTCTTTAGTGTGAGGGAAGCAGCAAGAAACGTGGATGTACAGGTATCTGTGGTAGGGTGTGTTGTCCTTTGGTGTGTGCCCAAGAGTGTTGTGTGGAACACATGATAGTTCTCTTTTTAGTTTTTGGAGAAACCTCCATACCACTTCCCCTAATGCTGTGGCAGTTTGCACTTCTACCTGCAGTGAACACACATTTCCCTTCCTTAATGCCTTCTCTACCATTTGTTGCCTTTTTTTTTTTTTTATAACCGTTTTGTCTGGTGTGATGGCTAAGGGTGTTGAACACTTTAAAAAATATTGATTGGCCATTTCTGTTTCTTTGGAGAATTGTCTTCATTTCTCCACCGACTGTCTCCCTCCCTTTTCTCTCTCTGTCTCCAGTTATAAGGTTAGACCATAATAAGATCCCATAGGCCATCTACTTGCTGTTTTCCTATTGCAAAGCTTACTGAGTTTGTTGTCCACTGGCTGATCTGATCTGAGGCTGTGCAGTAAGTCTTCATCATCAATAATTACATGTTTTTAGTTCTAAAGTTTCATGTGATTCTTTTTCTTTTTTCCATATTGTATTTATTATTTTTATTTTATGTGCATGAGTGTGCTGGCTGCAGATGTGTAAGTGCACCCATATTGTGCAATGCCTGCAGAGGTTAGAAGATGGTGTGGGATCCCCTAGACTGTACTTATAGATGATTGTTAGCTGCCCTGTGGGTGCTGGGAACCAAACCTGCATCCTCTGCAAGAGCAGCCGCCAGTAATCTTAACCACTGAGCCATTGCTCCGTCCTTCCTTTGATTCTTAGTTAGGTTTTATTTCCATTATATTCAGTGTTCCTTCAACTCCTTAACCATATTCACAGTAGCTTTTCTAGGTAATTCCAAGTTATGTTCACAGTAATTATGCTATAGCACCACCACTAGTGTGTAAGAGCATCTGTATAGATGATGTATTTTCCCTAGTGCTTTAAATTGGCCTCTTATTGATGAATACTTTACATGTATTTGGGCATCAGGATTTCATTTTGTGAAGTATGTATTTAAACCATCCTCTGGGTTTCAGTTATATTTCTGTTTATTTTCAGAAGCATTTATAGACCGAATATTTCCCATCTAGAAATGTCTAGTGCTGCAAAATCTGAAACCTTGAGCATTGTGGTGGTGATCAAAAAGTGACACTTGAGGCCCAGAGAAATAGCTCAGCCACAAGCCCTTGCTGCTCTTTTGGAGGACCCAGATTCAGTTCCAGGGGGTCAGACACCTATTTCTAGCCTCCAAAGATACCAGACACACAGGTCATACTTACATGCAGGCAAAACACTTAAACACATAAAATTCAATCTTTAAAAAGTGACACTTGGACAAAGTATGCCAGCTCCCAGAAGTAGAAAGGGGTTAAATGGTTAAATTGACCACCCAAGACCAGTGATTTAGTCAGTCATGCCTATGTAATATAGTGTCTTCAAAAAGATAAAAGGACAGGACTCCAAACACTTGTAGATCCCTGGAGGGTAGCGTCCAGAGAAGGAATTGGAATTCCATGCCTTCCCACACCTCTTCTATCTGTGTCCTTTGTAATGTAGTGTCTCAAAAAGACGGACAGATGGAAGGAAGAAAGGAAGGAGAAATAATGTGGATTAATGTTACCCTCTGAAGATCAGGGGCAATTTTGGGGACTGGGCCCTCATCCTTGGAATCTGAGCTTCCTCCAGGTGGATAGTGTCAGGATGGAACTGAGTTAGAGGATGCCTGACTAATGTCTCCTGCAGAATGCCTGCTTGTTGGAGAGAAGTCCTACACATATTGGGGTCACAAGTCATGAAAATATCTTGCTATCTTTCAAACGATTTTATAGTTTTGTCCATTTGGAGGTTCAGATATATATTCTTTCTAGAGTAGATTTTTGTGCCTGATCTGAAAATGAAGGATCTAATGTCATTGTTCTCCAGGGATATACACAGTTGTCCAGCCCCAGGGTTCTCTGGAGACACTTGAAACTCCACTCTCAGCCTTTCCTGGGCTGATATTCTCTTTAGAGAATATCCTTCCAACTTATGTTCAGTATGTCTGCCTGGCTTTAATCCTTTGCATTTCACAGTTTGCCAATCTTGGCTTCTGAATGAGTAAATATAAATAAATTTGTAAAATAATATTTGATACTTAGTAAGCACTGTACAGCTCTTTACTGTAGTAGCAGTGATGGGTAACAACTCTTCTGACATTGTGCTGTCTCCCTTCCGCTCTTCTCTTGGAGGATGCATTTAGGTTACAATTCTTTCATCCCTGATATTTGGTGGAACTTGTTGGTAAAGTCACTTGAGCCTAGAACTTTCTTTGTGGGGAGTTTATACTATTGATTCAGTTTGTTTTAAGATGTGACACTGTATGTTCTTATAGGCAGCCCAGCCTCCCCTGAGTTGGTCTTGAGCCTTGTGACTAATAATCCTAGGCAACAGTGTGTGAGGATTGAGGTATGTCCTAGCAGGGTCAAGCAGAGAAGAGCTAGCTGCCTGGCCACTTTAAAGGCTCCCCTCAGGAACCTTGGTCACTGCCTAACAAGGTCAGAAACTTTTCCCTGTGGAAGAGATCCCCTCATTGACTCGTGACTTTGTGTATGTGGCAGCAAGCTTCAAGTTTTACCTTTGAGGGTTTGGGGCTCTAAGCTGTGTTCTAGCTCTTTACCTTGAGTCTGGAATTATACAGCTTTCCATTTCTGCTTACATTTGTATAAGTCATGTATGTCTAGGAATTGGTCTATATTTGCCTTAATTTTCAGATTATTCTCGGTATAACACTCAGAATCTTTTGCATTTGAAGTTATAGCACTGTGGCAGAAATGTGGGGACACTTGGGCTTCTTCAAACAAAGGTTTGCATCTGGGTGAAAAGATAGCTTACAGCCATTGGCACTACCTCAGCTTCCACACTACAAGCTTGCTCATTCCAGCAGCTCTGGCCAGTTCCCACACAGGCAGAGGGCCTGGCCTTCCCGTCCTCAGTGAGTCATGCTGATAGGTGATCTCCATAGCATCCTGCTGGCTGCTCTGGACTTTGTCAGCTGTGCATCTGGTGAGCAGGCTTCTTGGTCTGTCCTCTCAGTGGCACTAACAGCATTGCACATTTGCTGAAATTACTTGTGTATCTGCTTTAAAAGTTATTTCATCAGTTTTCCTGTTCTGTTTTTCTCTCTTTGCTCTCCCTGCTAAGTTTAATCTCCCATTTCATTTTGTACTATTTGTTTTTCTGGTTCTAATATGCCATTTTTAGATTGTACCTTTTATCTAGTCTAGTCAACACTCTGGCCACCTTCAGAGTGACTCAAAAGCTATGAGAACTGGCCACCTGGTCCCTTCATGCTTATGTGTTCATTGGTCCCAAGTATCTTACCGAAGTATTTTTAGTCTGACAAAGTATTTACATGCTACTATTACTCTGAAGCCATTTTGTTGTTCATTCTCTTTTCTACTTCTTCATATCTAAGACACTTCACTTGTGATCACTTTCTATATTTTAGAATTTCTTTTTATATATATATTGATAGCAAATTCATCTTCCATTGCCTAAAAAGCCTTTGTTTTGTCCTCTTGGGATGCGACCTCATTGGGCTGGTATTTGAGGCTGGCATTGATTTACTTATCAGCCTGATGATGTGCTGCCTTTGGGATGCTGGTTGTTTATAGTGCGGTTTATGAGTGGTCCTCTTAAGTCTGGACCTCACTCAAGGGCTGCACCAGAACCAGACTTGGTCTTGTACCTGATAGCTGACGAATCTACCTGCCTTTGTGAGGCAGAATCAACAGTCTTGCCTAATCCAGGAAGCAGAGACCCCTTGAGTGAAAGCAACATGAGGCTCTCTGCTGGTGAGCTCTGACAGAGGAAAGACTCTAGGCACCTGACCGATACTTTAGTTTCTAAGTATCAAGGTTAGAGAGTGTGATTGCTAACACAGTGTGCATTTTAAAGGAGGCAGAGCCATGTTTTATACCTTTATTCTTTATTCATCACTTTACCAACTTGACACACAGTGTTAATAACAGCAAACACAAGGAGCAAAATGTAGACAAACACCAGCTGTTTCACTAAAGCGTTATGAGCCAGGCCATGACGTTAAGTCCAACAGGTGACATGGCGCCTTGCACTCTGCAGGAGGGACAGCAGGCCCATCTGCACTCCACAGACATTCTGGGCAAACGTGGTTTAGACATCAGCATAAGTTCTTTCTGAGTTAGAACACCCATGACATCAACATTACCCATCACACTGATAAAGTGATACACTCGGTACTCCCTAACATTAATAAAATAGTGTAAAAATATATATAAACTTATTTCCCTTTCTTGAAAAAAACTTAGTATAAACTAGTAGTAGTAGCATATTATCCCTTTCAAGTTTTAGTTGTGCAGGTTTCCTTTGTTGTTTGGCTTGGTTTAGTGTAAGCGGTCTAAAGAAAAAGAGTTAATTAATATCCCAAGATAGCCACACCCCTGAACCATAGAGGTCAGAATGCTCAGTAGTATGTTGGTGGAGAAGAGCAGTTTGGCTCAGTGTTGGAAGGATATTCTGCCAGCTAATACTTTCACAGTACAGCTACATTGTCACCTTCGCTGTACTGAGCAAGTGCTGGCAGGGCTTCCCCATGCTCCTGTGCTGTAGCCAGGTAGTATACGATTCTGCAGAGGAAGAGAGCCAGGCAGGCAGACAGGCAGTTCTCCCTGATAAGGGACAGGTGGCAAATACCAGAGGTGTCTGTGCCATGGCGTCTGTCTCAGCTCCTCCCTGCTCCAGTTGTTAAGCCAAAGAGCTACAGACAGTATGTAAACATGGGTATGGCTGTGTGCCAGTAAAACTTTTTTCACCAAAACAGGCAGCTATGGCAGCCCAGGGCCTCTGGGAATGGGAGGGTTGAGTCTTGGCCCAGGGTGGCCCTGGCCTGCCCAAGGTGAACCATTGTCCCCTGGGTGAGGACCAGGGTAGCACAGACTACAGGGAAGTGGCAGAAGCTGCTGTGCATCCCTTTTCAGAACTATTTGCAGCTGTCAAAATGTCCCTCTGCCCCAGCTGTAAGACTAAGGGTACTGAAAGGTGTAAAAATACTCCAGTATAAATATAGATCTTTTCCATGATATTTTAAACATATAATTTGAACTTTGATTTGGGTAAAGTTAACTGTTACCACTTACTGGCTGTTTATCTTATAGCATTAAATAGAAATAAATAAGTATTCTGCTAGGGTCAGTGTTCTCAAATACCCTCTTACCTATCTACCTTATGTAACATTTAAGAAACCATCTACATGTTCTCCCTGTAACCTGTCCCTGTCTCCTGAGCATCACCCCAAACAAAATGTGTCCCTGAGTGTCACTCTGACAAAATGTGTTCCTAAGACAGAACATGTCCCTGAGTGGCACCCCCAACAGAGCATGTCTCCAAGTATAACTCCCACAGAATGTGCCTTTGAGGGTCACCCCTGACAGAACCTGTCCTTGTTTCCTAGCTGTCTCCCAGAGAGAACCTGTCTGTCTCCTGGCTGTCCTCCCCTGATAGAATGTGTCCCCATCTCCTGGAATACATCCCCTGAGAGAATCTGTGGGTCTCCAGGGTGTCTGTCACCTAATTGCACATGGCCCTGGGTCTTGATTTTCATGCTGTGCAGTTTCTTTTATTCACAGACACAGAGTTCTATCTAGCCACGGTTAGTAGAAACTAATTGGCATCACATAAAACATGCAACAAACACCCTACCTGTGTATTCATTTTAGAAACTGAGGAAAATGCACATTCGTGTTGTGCAGCAAAGTTGGAGTCCAAGCAGTTTCTGTGTTGAGAGGGTACATAGATGCCACGATAAATTCCACAGACATCTTAAAGGGACGGTATGGGGACAATAAGTCTTAATGATCTAGTTGTTACTACCCCTTCCTTGCTTGATGACATAGTTTAGAAGGAGGGTGCATTTTCAAAGCTAACTTAACACTGACTGGAGAAGGGTGTTGTGTGCAGAACCCTTGGGATAGGAGAGGACACAGTGGAGACCACTGATCTGACATGCTATGCAAGGACTGTGAGAGGACCAGGGGCTGCCCTTCAGAAGCCCATGGGCTCTCAGGCTCTGGGCTAGGATAGGGAGGGCCTGCAAGGCAGAGTGACTTGGTTTTCATTTACAAAGCCCAAAGTTTATTAGAGTAATCAGGAATGCTTTCTGAGGTTTTCATCCTCTCCTGCTTAGGATCTCACCCCCAGAGGCTGAGGTGGCAGTGCCCAGGACCTATGGACTCACCTCCCTGAACTACTCTGTATAGTAGCACATGGGCAAGGTGACCAGTCTGTGATGAGGCCTCTTCTCCATGGTGCCAGATGGTCCCCTGAAGGTGGGCACTTACATTGTGTCCTAGGCAGCCAGCCCTAGACTTGGCCTGGATTTTCATCTGGATATCATTTTGTCCTCTTGACTGAACAGGAGACAGTGTCCAAGGCCCTCAGACCACAAGGGGGTAAGGGGAACATCTGATCTACTTGTGGTATGGAGACCCTTAGATACCATCATGTCCTGCCTCTCTGGCCTTGGCCTAGGTGCAGTTACCTCCTGATGGATTTATGTCTGTTCCATATGACTGCAGCTGTGACAGTGAAGACTAGGCTGTTCACAGGCAGGAGAAAAAGCCTCAGCCATGCCAGCCACATGGGAATTAGGTACCCGGGAAGGATATGAGGAGTGCCAGGAGTCTTTTTGCTTCCCTAGCAAAAGGGATATCTCAGAAGAGAATGCTAGGTACTGCAAACTCCCAGGACCTCAGGAGGAAGCCATCTGCTGGGCCACCCCATCCTCAGTTGAGACTGTATTGAGGAGCTGGACCTTCACAGAGCCTCTTGGCTGGGAGCTGTGGTACTGAGGCCTCTGCTTTTCTCATTTGGGCTCATAGCGGTGGCCAGGCATGCTCTCAGACTCAGTAGAGGTGGACAGTGTGGTTATTTCCGTGGCAGTGAGGAAGGCAGCTTTGCTGTCTTCTCTGTGCTGTGCCAAGCCTTGAAAGGTGCCCCACCCTAAATCATCATCGGCCCTGGGAAGCATCACCTGAGACTACTGTGGGTTCTTTCTAGGACCCGCTCCAGGACCACACAGTCCAGCAGGTCACATGGTTTGTGTTCATGCAGAGGAACAATTGCCGTGGGGTTCTTGTGATGATGGTGGTACATGCCTCTGGGCCTGGTGAGGTTGATGCAGGCACAGTGCTGAGGCAGCCCACTGAGTGGTGCCCTCAACACATGGATGAGTTGAGTCCTGTGCACTCAGCTGTCTGTGACAGAAAAGAAACCCTAGCAGATGTTGCAAGTCCTCTCTGGGCCTGGTTCTGGTATCTGGGCACCAGCACTCCAGAGAAAGGTTAGGGAAAGGTTACAGAGGATGCTTCAGAGGAGTGAAGACAAACAGCTTGTGAGCAGAAGCCAGTGAAGCAGTTGTCCAGGCCTGGTCTAGACCAAGTACCTCAGTATCATATGTGCCTAACCCGGTGATGGAACCGGGCAGGAGGAAGTCGTGTAATTTGACGCTCTGGGTCTTCTTGGACCAAGCACACAATCAGTCATCTCTTCTTGTACTTCGTAGGGTGGCACCAAAACACTTCCAGCTTCACACTCTGATTCCTCTGGTCGCCAGTGAGCTTCCATTGTTCTGCCCTCAGAACAGATTTGGTTGATGGGTGTGTATGCACATCCGTGTATGCATGTGTGCTGATGTGATCTGTTCCCCACATGCACCAACACAGCCACAAAGTGGCTGTGTTTCAGTCATGCTCTCTGCTCAGAAAAGATGAAGGCCCTATTTAGGGTTAATCTGTTCTATCTGTGCAGTTGGTTAGTTCCTTAGCTATTTTTGGCCCTGGAGGCTCCTACAAAGAGGTTAGGGTGGCCTCTGATGGTCTGCACTGCTCATCCTCACATCTACCAATTCCCAAAAGGCCCCCTTCACCTGCAGACCAAGTGGCCTATAGATATGATCCTGGGGGACAGTTTGGAAACAGCAGTCCACTTCCCAACTGTGGACAGGGCAGACATGTTAGGAAAGGACAATGAATCAGGGCCCAAACCTGGGGTCTGAGAGAAAGATGTCAAAGCACCCAGCAGGAGGAGGACTGGATGTTGCCCCTGCCCTGCCGTCTCCTGGTGGAGGTGAGCTTGAGTTCTGGCCAGTTGAGCACAGGAATGTAATGAAGTGTGATGGGTATGAGTCCTGCGCCCGGCACCTGCAGCGTCCAGGGTTTCAGCCTGCAAGGTTACTTGCTTCCCTGGACTTTCTGATCGTAGGTGCCTGCGTGCTTGTAGCCAGGCACATAGCCTGACTCATCCACCAGATCCACACGGCCAGCCTTGCCCTTGCCTTTTCCTGATGGGTCGAATCGCTCTTTGTGGGAGCCGGTGAACTTGGTCGTGTCTGTGAGCCGTGACACAGTGGGCGAGGACACAGCTTTCTGCAAGAGAGTAGGGGATGCGAGTGTTACCTTCCAGCCAGTTGGAGCTGAGTGGGGTCTTCTACCATCCATGAAAGCATTTTATTGGGAGGTAGCTGGGGCTTGGAGAAACTGGCAAGGGGTGTGAACCTGCTAGGCCATATATCTAGACAGGGGTCTGCCCCTCCTAGTCCTAGGCCAGCCACAGTTTATTAAATCTACTCAGTTGTGCCATCCCTCAAAGAGTGCTGGGCCGTGCCTCCCCAAGGGTGGGGAAATAAAACTAAGCCATGCACCTGACCCACCCCCTCACCGTGACTCCAGAGATGACAGGAGCACGGCCCTCAATGAGCCGGTGCACCTCACGCACAGCTTCCTCGCTGCTTTTATCCTTGAACCGTTTCTTGGCCAGCTCCTCCAGCGCCTCCTGGAACTGCTCGAAGGTGATGGTCCTGCAGGACTTCCCTCTGCAGAAGTAGAGGGGCTTATGAATCATCTAGCAGAGGCTCTCTGGGACCAACCCCATATATGTCCCATCTCATCCTTCATTCTGCAGTGACCCCTACAGGCCACAGTGGAGGGTGCAGCTATCAACCTCCTGGAAAGACCTTTAAGAAAAACTACGGGTGTACAGCTGCTATGGTGCTGCACATCTTTAAAGAATCCCAGCACTTGAGAGGCAGAAGCAGGTGGATATCTCTGAGACCGAGGCCGGCCTAGTCTCTGTAGTGAGTTTCAGGCTGACCAGGGCTACAGGAGACTATCTAAAAAATAAAAAAAAAATTAAAAAAAGAACTGCAGTGTCAGGATAGTCCTGACCATGATAGGCAGTGTGCCGCCCCATGGAGGGCAGGGGCAGAGGAAAATTCAGGGAGAAGATACCCTCATTTTCAGGGACACTGTAGCTAGTCTAGAACAGGAAGGCACCCAGGCCCATGCTGGAGTCAGCCAGTGAGGGGCATGAGGCTGTGGTTAACACAATGGGCATGATTAGGAGGGGCCAGCTCCCCTGCCCTGACTAGGGTCCTAAGTGTGATTAGCCCTGGGCAGTCTGGCCATCACAGAGCATCCCAAACATCCTGCCATTTCACAAAATCCTCACTCCAAAGGCTGTTGAGTTTCAAAAATGTTCTGAAGTTACTCTTGATTTGTTGTTAAACATTTTGCATTTGCCCAACTAATCCAAATTGGTGACTTTTCAATGTTTTGACACATGGCATAGATGAGGCACAGGTCTGCAAGTCCTGCATAGTTGAATCAGGCATGAGATAAGCTGTCTCTCATGACCAGGCAGGCCATTGATCCCACAGCCACAGAGTCTGAGGGTCTAGAACTTGAAAGGAGCAGACTGAACAAAGGCCTAGCAGGGCTTTTATTCTTCTCCTTCAGCAGAGGGTCCAGCATAGCCAACACACGTGTGTTTGAGAAAACAAAGTCAGAGGCTATACAGTTCCAAGATGCTCTGCAAAGTCTCACAGAGACTGCAAAAGTGATACTGACAAGGACTTAGACATACAGATTCATGAGTCTGGAGCCCAAAAATACCCTCACGGGCAACTCACTTGAATAAGGTGCAGAGGCAAGTCAAGAAGAAAGGATCATTTCAACAGACAACAACTGTGTTCCCTCTGGGGAAAAAAAAAAAACTGGCCAGTTTTTTCATACCACATGCAGAATTCACGCAGAGCATGATCCCAGAACCAACTTTCATAAAGACACCTGGGAGAGAACTTGTGTGACCTTGAGATAGGCAACGATTTTCTTAGAAATGATACCAAAACACACTCTATAATAGAAAAAATGGACAGACTGGCCTTTATCAGAATCTTAAAAGCCACAGTATTTCATTTCACGCTGAAGAGAAACACCACAGAATTGCACAAAACATTGGAACACACAAACTTGAAAAGGGGCTTGTACTTGAGATATGCAAAGAATTTAATATGTAAGAAAATGAAATTTAAAAATAGGCCAAGTATTTGGACCAGACACCACCAATGGAGGTGAAATGATGGATGGGAAACCAGCACACACATGGAGTTCACCGATATGGATAGCAGAAGTGCTGAGGCGAAAGTACTACTGCATGCTAGGAGGATGGACCATGGGCCAGGCCTCCTGGGGGAAGGCCTCAAGAGAAACGATTTAAGCTCATATAAATCCATTTGGAAATAATAGATTTTTCTCAGTCATCAAACCTGAAAAACCACCCAAACATCCTTCAACAGTGGCCAGATAAGCATGCTGTGGGACAGCAGTATTTGGGTACACCAGTAACATCAATGCTGAAGTAGACCCCTAGAGACTGGGCTAAGAAGCCAGACATGAAGATACCACCATATGGTTCCCACAAACCCTGCATTTTGATGCCTGGAGACATCTCACACTTTGCACTGTCCAAAACACACGGGATATTCTGAAGGAATACCTCATGGCAATGAGAGCTGAGTCAGACATCCCTTAAGAAACTCAAAAGGATCCACCTCTTAGGGGATTAGGGAGACCACTGAAGCCTCACTCTAGGGACTTCTAGTTCCTAAATGTTCTCTCTCCCAATACTCATTCAGTGGCCCCTTAGATGCTGGGTGATCCAGGCCACTGGAGTAGTTTGGCCCCACAACCCAGTGGTGCCTGGAGCTGACAGCTTTTCCCTCCCTTCTGGAACCTAGGGGTGTGTTGATCCAAGGCCCCTTAGGGCTGTTCTGTTTGTCCTGGGATGTCAAAGGCACTTTTGTCTCTTACTCCCAGCCCTGCCTGGGATGACATGAGGATGCCAGACCTAATGGCCAGCCTGGCAACCACTGCTGGAGCACACAGCTCTTCCTGGGCAGCCCCAGCACCAGGCACCACCAGTGTGAGTCACTGGGGGATGGGATAACTGGCGGGGCTCCCCCATCACTGGCCACATTCAGATGGAGCTGGATTCCTGTTCTACTGGTGCCAAGAAACCCTATCTAGCCTGTGTCTTTGCGAGTCCCACTGTGTTGCTGGGAAGAGGGAACCCCAGTCTTAGTGACCCAGCTCACAGGGAGCTCTCCAGGGAGACCCAGGCACTTCTTGAATCGGTGTCTCCAACAAGTTCTCTGAAGACAATGCCCATCTCTTTCCCAGAGATGTGCAACCCTCTCCAGGGCTCTCCTGATACAGTAAGCTTGTTTTCTAGAGCCCTCAGGACTGGGGGCATCCCCAGAGCACGGACATTCCCTACCCTGGGGTGTCCAAACATGGTCTGTAGGCTGGGGTCTCTGCTTACATGTACTCCAGCCTGGGGTTGCTTTCCCAGTCCTGTTCCCAAATGGGCAGAACATCTGCTTAGTCTCTTAGGAACTCTGGGACCTGGCCAGGGGTGTCAAGAGCCAGCCTGAGGCAACCGAAACCTCTGAAGAACGTCTGCTCCTCCATGACCAATGCCATAAACAGTATCACTCCCCGCCTAGTTTTAGGCTTTCACAGAGCCCCTAGCCCTGCCTGTCCAGTACCTTTGTGAAGGGAACCATGAAGGATCTGGGTGACCAGATAATTCCTAAGTGATGGTGGGAGACAGGATAAAACAAGGCTGCAGGTGCTTTCTAATTCCTGGGATTTGCAGAAACTGGCTCTCAGAGTAACCACCAGAGAGCAGCCCCTAGGAAGCCCTTCGGAGGTTTTGGTGGAGACAAAGGCCTGAACCTGCTGGACAACTGAGTAGCCTCAGCAGGCATGGGACTCGGGTTGCTTGTCACTTCCAGTGGCTCTGACTCCTTATTGTGTTTAAGGAAGGTGCAGCAGCGTAGTCAGTCTCCTTAGACACTAGCTTCTTGCTTCGTCCCCAGGGCTCTCCCATGCCCACTGGCTATCCATCTCCCTCAGGACCCAGCTCTGACAATACAGATGTGAAAGTCTAGGCCTAGCAGTTATCTGCACCGCTAGCAAGCCACCTGACTCAAGAAACCCTTTGTGGGCAGTTGAGTTGCCCTCTGCCTAGAAGGGACTATGTCACTCAGCCACAGGGCTCTCCACATCTCAGGAAGTCATAGACCAAGCAGCTACCCTCTCTGGCCTCACTCTGGGCCATTTCAATTGTCTGTCTACCATCAGTCACCAGCCTGCATGGAGGAGATACCTGTGACCCACAGCATTGCTGTTTCCTGATTATGGGAATAAATATTCTTAAAGCTCCTTCTCACTTCTCGTGTACTTTCCAAGGAATGTGAGGTTGGGGGACAAACCACTTCCAGGTGACCCCCAATTACCACTACCTCTGTCCATCCCCTCCCTCCCTCTCCCACGCCTGACCTGAGCTCATTCAGACAAGTTCTGGGTGTTTGGGGGAAGTTTGTTCTCTTACATGGCCTGTATGCACTGGCCAGCCAACTTCCCAAAGCAAGGTGGGGGATGTGAGGAGCTGGGAGACAGATGGGTTCCTATCACAGCAAAGGCCTGATTCCCACCTGGTTTCTGCAGACTCACCAGAGCAATGAAGCCTTGACCACAAAGCCAATGACCACAAACAAGTTCAGTGACCCTCAGACAAGGATGTTCCACATGTCTGGTCCATCCCTCACCAGAGCTCAGGACTCTGAGGGTCACCTGCAATGCCATATGTAGCCACTAGAGGGCCGCCCAGAGGAAGGGATAGCAGCAGGGCTCCAGACACTGTGACACTTGAGGACAAGGGCACATGCTGGATCTTACCCCACTCAAGGCCTCTAGGGTCACTCTTCCTTGGAGCACGTGGCTGTCAGCCTCATGCTAGGTCCAGGAAGCAGAGCCTAGCAGGGGAGATGCTCCAGGCACAGGTGTACCATAAGTGAGCAGGGCTGGAGGGACCTGAACTAGAGCACTGGCTGCCCCTCTACCCCCAGGCTCCTAACAGGTCCAGGATTCTTGTCACCTGGCTTCTCTGGGATGTTTGGATGGACAGTGTACACAGAACTCTTTCACTCCAGTGGTTTTCCCCAAAACTCTAGCCAAAGATCTCTAGGCCTCCTTTGATGAATGGGGCTGTTAGCCCAGGTAGCTGCTGTACTGAGCCTTCTTGACTGCACATAGAATTCAGAGGAATCCCATCAGGCTCTGCTGGCTGGTCATGACACATAAGGAACATCAGGCAGTCCACACAGCAGTGGCTGACAAATCCTCAGACCCCTCACCCTATTCTCTGCATGTAGGAACTGGCCTTGCTTCCTTCTGACCTGTGTTCAGACAGTAATGGACACACAGATCTCATGCCCCACTCAGGTTACCTCCTGGCTCTGCACAGGGTTGGCAAGAATCAGTGCATTTGCTCTGGTGGGTACCCAGGACCCAGTCTGGGCCCGTCACCTGGGCCTCCCTACCTTGTGGTATGTTGGACTAGGTAAACAGGCAGTGGATGAGCACTGTTCAACCCTGAGGCTCCTACACCCCCCTCCACAAGCATATGCAGGCACACATACAGACACTAAAGCACACCAGTCTCATGCAGACAGACATGCTGTCCAGGGTCCTCAGGTGTCCCTCAATCTGTACACTGGCTTTGCCTCAGCGTCAGGCCCCTATTAACCATTTGGAGAATGACCATGCTGAGCCCTTTGTAGGAGGGGAAGTCTGAGTTAACAGTAGTCTACAATAAAACTTGGTATAGAGCTGCAAGAAATTTGTTTAAAATTTAACACATAGTAACATCAAAACAAACAAGCGCCGCCATGGTGACAAGGACCTAAACAAAGACTACAGATACCCCAGCTGGCGCCACGCCCGCAGAGCCATGGCAACCTGCCCCAAAACAGAAATAGTTGGACTTTTTCTCTCTCAAGTCCTGTCAGAGTCAGCAACTTCCTGGCGGTACCTAAGCAATTTCCTCGCAGTCCCAAAGCTCTCACAGGAGGCAAAGGCCTCTACAGCTGTTGTTGCTAACCCTCAAGGGACCATAGACACCTAGCTCTCATAATGCAAAATACACTGGATGTCTCAATCCAGAGTTCTGTAGGTCCCAAGGACCACATCTAGTGCCACCACTGCCCCACTACCCTAATGGGCTTACCGTTGCTCTGCACTCGAGGCCAGTGTGTAAGTCTTTGTCTTTTGTTCACACATGCCTGGGAGGTCAGGATCTTCCTCCAAAATAGAGGTGTCCCAGGTGAGGCACAGGTCATAAGGAACCCTTAATGGAGTCCAGACTGAGAGGGAAGGACAGTCCAAAGGTGGTAGAGAGGAGAGGATGGGAGCCCCCAGGATCTCAAGAGTCCATGACTGTAGGGAGAAGGGACATCAGAGTTCCTGGGCCTCTCCTTAGGCCAGGGACCTCACCCTGTCTTCCCTCCTGTTACCTGGCTGCACACCTTCCCCACAGTGCCCACCCATAGCATCAACAAGTCTAACTGGCATTAGTCTAGCACTAATAGCCTGCCTGCCTTGAGTCTTCTCTGGGCTTGAGCTGCAGATACCCTAAGATTGCCAGGCAGCCCTGAGTCTGCAGTGGAGATAGGCCATGTCCTGGAGTCAGGGAACAAGTGTCCGAGCACCTGAAGTGCTCAGGGGACAGGGATGGGGATCTAGCTGGCATTTCCTTCATTGGGTTAACTCATGTCGGTCTAGTGCCCCCATGACAGGAAGGAGTTCCCAGGCTTCTATGGTCATCATCATCCAAAGGACCCATGCCCACGTGGCACCACCCATTGAGTGTAAGAATAAAAATTCTACATGAAGTAGAGTTAGTTCACATATACAGGCATGTAACAGCTAGAAAGCAGCTTCCCACAGAAGAAACTGGAGAAGCTGGCTGGCTTCCCACCCCACCCCCCATCCCTTCCAGAAGCCCTCTTATAGGTGCAAGTCTCTAGGCCTCTTTGTTTCTGGGTTTGCTCTTAATTGTCCTGGATGTTTTGGGGTTTACTAAGGGCATGTGGCATGAGGGACAGGCCCAGGGAGTAGAACAAGGTGACCTTGCTAACTTCCCCTAGGAGACAATCTATACTTCCAGTACAGAAATAGGTTAAAAGGCTCTGATTAAACTCAGGGTTGGATCTATAAGGAGCACTTGCACATAGAGAAGGAACATGAGGCTAAGGGTAAGGATAAGATGAAGAGCTTCCCATGGTCAGCCACTCGTGGTGAACTCCCAGGCAATCAGTTTCATCTACATGCATATGATAGATACAGCTGGCCTAGTTGTCCTTGGCATCAATGTTGCAGGGCATGTCTACTAGCCCAACAGGAGTTCTGGGCACCAGGATGAGAACAATGGCAGAGTGCCAGAGGCTCCAGTCCTTGGTCATTTGGGTAGCCTGGATCAGTGTCATTCCATGGCTGGCCAACCTTCCAGAGCACTTTTGGTCACCAGGACCTGCCTGTCTGTCCTTGCCTGGGGATGCCCATTGGAACCCACACCATAAGGCCAGTTGCTATAAGGAGGCTGCACCTTCCTAACAGGGGACAGCCAGGACAGATCCTGTACCAGTACAGTGAGCCTGGGGAAACCCCTGCTCTTAGCCAAGGGTCATGGTGGGGTTAGTACTCAAACTCAGGGGCAGTCACCTTGATGATATCCAGAGGGGCTATGGGGCTGTAAGCAACAAAATCTAAGGAGCTGCAGCAGCCCAAAGGCCCTGTGAACCGGCAGACATCTTGCTACAAACACAGGCCTGAGTCTTTATGACCTGTTCTTTTTTAATAGTTTATTTGTTATTATTTTTATGTATTTGAGTGTATTGGCTTCATGTATGTAAGTGCACCCATGTTGAGCAATGCTCCCACGTGGAGGTCAGAAGAGGGCATTGGATCCCCTGGATCTGGGGTCATGGATGGTTGTTAGCTGCCATTTGGGTGCTAGGAACCAAACTTGGGTCCTCTGTAAGAGCAGCCAGTGCTCTTAACCACTGAGCTATCTCTCCAGCCCCCTTTATGACCTATTCTATACCTTGCAGATCCTTACGGCTTCCTACCTCCAAAGACCCTGCTGTCTTCCCATTTAGGGATTCAGGGGAAAGAACCATCTCCTGGCCCTTTGTCCTGGGCTTTCCTTCTGGCAATGATAAGAATACATGATACTCAGTAGAGCCTTCTCTGTAGGGGCCACATGGAATCAGTGCTACCTCAAAGCATGGCACACAGATAAAGCTGTGGAAAAGGAAGAGTTAAGAGAAGCCTAAGAGCCACAGCCCAGGAGTAGATAGGATCCCTGGCCAAGCGCCTCTCAGGTAGACCTAGGGAAACTGGTGCCAGTGCTATTATGATGAGACCTGGCCAGAGAAGTGAGGGCTTCCTCAGTGGGTAGCAGGGCAAGTGACCACATACACTTGAGCTACTGGCCATAGCCTCCTCTCATATCCTGACCCCAGACAACTAAGCCCAAGGCCACGGTGGGTCTGTGACGTCACAGGAAGGGGTCTGAGCTGGACAGGAGAGGGACTGGGGCTGACTGGGCGGGCACACATCTGCTCACTGAGGTTGGGGCTACATGGAGAGTCCTTCTCCAGCTTCCCATGGAGACTAAACAAACAGAATGGGACAACTCAGACTCTTCCATAGAATCCCCAGAGCCAGGGAAGCTGGAGAGGGTCAAGATGTAGGGTTCTTTTGGGACAGGTTTTTCATCCTTTCCAGTATAACCACCCAAATCTAAGGTGCCCCAGACACATTCCAATGTGCTATGCACAATAGGAAGTTTGTCAGGGAACAAGGGATTGAGATGTTCCTGCTTTGTAGAGGTCTTGTGCTCCCAGAACATAGGAAAGTTGGTGTCAGCATTGGGACTTGTGGGGAATGCCAGGACCTTGCATAGCAATCTCCACACAGAGCCCCTTCCAGGGTTCAGAGCCTTGAAACCTCTGGTTCAGCCCTCTTTCATCTCTTTCAAATCATACAACACAGGGTTACATGACTACCTGCATGGTGCATGGATACACATGCACACCATGGCACAGAGACCTATGTACACTGTGTGGACACAAATACACATATCCATGATGCAGGAACATGTGCACTTGTACCCAGGTGATATACGTGGGCATGCATGACATCAACATGTATGTATATCGATGACACAGAGACATGTATATGTGCACATAGACAGTGCAGTGCACACTGGGCACAAGTTGTGACTGCTGAATCTGCAGGTGGACGCATGCTCTCTGATCCAACTTGATTTGGCGCATATGTGAACATTCCCTGAGTACAAAGCAGACTGAGCGAATGAGGGGCTGGAAGAGGCTGTCAGGAGCCACTGCCCATATCCTGGGAACAGGGCTACCAGGCCTGAGCCTCACACCAGCCTCACAGACTCAGCCTACAGTGGCTGGGGCTCTGTCCCTCTGAGCAGTCCCTGCTCATGCCTAACAACAGCTCACTGACCTGGGAATCAAAGTTAATGAAGTCCGCTCAAGGCCAGAAGCTTCCACACCCAGGGCCAAGCCCCATGCAGACTGAGGCAGAGTCCATAGCTCAGGATATGGCCAAAGAGTCCAGATGCATTTGGGAACTCCATACTCTCCAGGCTGTCCCAGACACTGGGGGCTCCATGCCTGCTTTTTGGCTTGAAGCCCTCAGGATGACAGAATCTATAAGCCTGATATCTCACAGACCCTCACAGCCACAAATGAGCACCAGCCAGCTGAGCCTACATGGCACTTACTTGATCTTGCTGAAGACAATGTCCACATCAGTGACGGTCACGTTCTTTCCATCAATCACGTGGCAGTCTTTGCACAGTTTTGACCAGTTCTTGCCATGCATCTCCTTCCCTGTTGCCCGGGTGTCCCCATGCACTGCAAACCGTCGGAAGGCCTCTTCCAGGGCACTGAGCTCAGGGGCTGCAGCTGCCCCCTCACTGGCACCCTCTGACTCCAGTGACAACCTTTTAGCAGCCTTTTCCTTGGCAGGGTCCCCTGGGGACTTGGGTGGTGTCTTGTTGGCAGCTTTGGCAGTCTTGGCCTTGCTGTCGGCCATGTTGCTGGGGAAGAAGGAAAAAAGGGGTCATTCTGCTTCTTGCAGCCTAACTGTCCCCTTGATGGCCATGCCCCCGGTTCACTGTGCCCTTGATGGCCATGCCCCCGGTTCACTGTCCCCTTGATGGCCATGCCCCCGGTTCACTGTCCCCTTGATGGCCATGCCCCCGGTTCACTGTGCCCTTGATGGCCATGCCCCCGGTTCACTGTGCCCTTGATGGCCATGCCCCCGGTTCACTGTGCCCTTGATGGCCGTGCCCCCGGTTCACTGTGCCCTTGATGGCCGTGCCCCCGGTTCACTGTGCCCTTGATGGCCGTGCCCCCGGTTCACTGTGCCCTTGATGGCCGTGCCCCCGGTTCACTGTGCCCTTGATGGCCGTGCCCCCGGTTCACTGTGCCCTTGATGGCCGTGCCCCCGGTTCACTGTGCCCTTGATGGCCGTGCCCCCGGTTCACTGTGCCCTTGATGGCCGTGCCCCCGGTTCACTGTCCCCTTGATGGCCGTGCCCCCGGTTCACTGTGCCCTTGATGGCCGTGCCCCCGGTTCACTGTGCCCTTGATGGCCGTGCCCCCGGTTCACTGTGCCCTTGATGGCCGTGCCCCCGGTTCACTGTGCCCTTGATGGCCGTGCCCCTGGTTCACTGTGCCCTTGATGGCCATGCCCCTGGTTCACTGTGCCCTTGATGGCATGCCCCCGGTTCTAGCTGCAGTATGTGGCAGCAGGTAACAAGATTTGGCAAGAGCTGAAGATCAGCAGCACCATCCATCTGGGACCCTCAGAACTGGTTGTCGAGCAGGACAGTATCGGTCTAGCTGTTCTAGCTGTTAAACCTGGCACTGGCCTTACCAACCTGAGACCTATAGGTAGGCCCTGGGCCAAAGACAGAGTCTGCCTTGGCCCCACCAGCTGTATCTCTACTGTCTCCTACCTGCTATGGCGGATGCCTGAAGGGTTGCCCAGAGTTCGTGAAATGATGCTGACCTCAGGGAGATCCATGCCAGTCATGCCATACCCAACTCTCCTTCAGATCTGAGCTTTCTTGGCAGGGACTAAGCCAGGCCCAGGGGTAGTGGGTGGCCCTAGAGACACCAAAAAGGGCCTGTCTCAGATCCTAGAATACAAGGTTGACCTCCAGGCTCAGAGGAGCGGACCCACAGGGGAGCCTAAGGGATGACAGCAACACTGTTTTTATGGAATACTGATCTTCAAGGCAGGTGGACATCACTGAGGACTGAGACAACTGGGGAACTGTGCCACCTTCCAGCAAGACTAGAATACAGTGACATACAAATGATCCCACCATAGCCACTGTCACTTCAGCAGGACAGGCATGGGGTTTCAGCCCTGGCTAGCAGAACTAATGAGTTTCTAGTCAGCATCTCTGGGAACTGAGCACTCAGTAACTTACTGCAAGGAAAGGAACTCCTTACGCAGGCACATACCAATTTGTAGAGGGTCAGTGCCAAGGTTGCCTCACAACTGAAACATGCAGGTCCCATCAAAGGCTAGAGATTTCAACACCAGTGTGGCCAAGTAATGCCTCCATTACAATAGTATACAGTGTGGCTCCTGCTGAACTCATGATGGGTACAAATGCTGCAATCAGCCAGAACAATACAGATAATACTCAGCCACAAGCTAGGTTCCCTTTCTGCCCATCCCCCTTCAGGAATGATAACAGAAATACAACAAGAAAGTGCAGCCTCCTTGAGCAGAGAGACACTCTTCCTAAGGCACCAAATCATTACAAAATAAGGTTGTTCATGGCCAAAATAGGGTATCTTAGTACAAAGGAGGGTCAGTAGGAGGCTGAGGTAACAGCCAAGTTGTAGCTAGTGTGGAAAGCAGAACCCTTCTAAATACAGGCCTGGAAGAAGTCAACCTGGAACTTTCTGGACACTGTGGCAGAGTAGCTGACATCTGTGGCTGCACTGAGTAGCTAAAATCATGGACACACTGTGTTAAAGTTCCAGGGCCAAGAGTTTACAGTAGGATCAGCCTAGCATAGTCTTCTGAAGATCTATGCAGGGTCCACTGCAGGGCACCACCAGGTTGCATAAAGGATGGGATACAACTGGAAAGTGAGGCCCCTCCCTGGGTGATGATTCATCTTGGAGCTGCAGAGGAGTTGCAACCTCAACACACCCAGACTTGGCTCCTATTTTTGCTTTGTTTTACCCTGAACATGTATTTCCTTAATAGCATATCCTAAAAGGACACCACCAGACCATCACTTGTTCTGTGAAAGAGGGAGAAAAGGCTCTTGCACCGTCAGAGCACAACCCAGAATGGGCTGAGGACACGGGGCTGTCATCCACAGGCTGTCTTTTCCAGTGTTAACTGCTCCATTCACATACAATAGCAGCAGTGAGAACAAATTGAATCTAGAAAGAGCTGAGGCTGCAGCCAAGGCATCCTGGAATATGGGGGTGCCTGCAGGCTTGCATCTCTACCTCTGACATCTCCCCCAAGGCTGTGTGATAGCCAGCTGCAGCTTCTCCATCCCCATTCAGAAACCCTAGCCTGCTGGCTTTCCTGCCCCAAGCCTCTGAGACAGTCTTGGGAGAGAGCTTGGTGTATCCAGTTCTCTTGTTTCCGTCGGGGAAGCTGGGCCATTTCGAAGAGGTATCCAGGGAGACACCTGATCCACTAGTACGGTAATAAAGGGACAGCCTCTCAGACACAGTCTGTACTCCCAAGTGTCCATACTGTAGCCCAAGTGTGCGTCTTGTATCCCAGATATGCCCTGCATCCCTAGATGTGTGCCTTGTACCCCTCTCCTATTGGGCTGTAACTCGTGGTCCCTTAGGTGGGCAGAATGTGTCCCCAACCTCATCCTGTGAGCTCTGTAGAGCCTATCTATTAGCAGACCAGCCTCCTTCAGCTTCCCAGGGAGCAGAGAGTAGATGTGGTGGAGGAGAGGAGTGACGCCAGTTGGTGACCCAGCCAGGGCTGCTTATGGCCCCTGGGGGGTCAGGAGAACAGGGACTGGTAACTTATCCACTGTAGCACTGAGTGTGGGGACAGACTATGTTACCAGATTTGCATCTTCAGACTAGGCCTAGAGAGGGCAGGGCAGGCCAGCTGGAGGTAGAATTACAGACCTTGCAGAAGGAGGAGACATGGGCAGCTGCTAGAAATGGGGCTTCCTGAAGGCTGTCTGGTCCCCCTTAACCAGGCACAGACACATACGCACTCTCTCCTCACCCACCCACACATGCACACCCACACACATACAAGCATGCACACACATGTACCAAAATAAAGAAACACTTAAAAGTAACAAAGAAGAGACTTGCATAGGCCAAGTGTCAGTGATAACACCTAAGTACACAGCCCTGTTACAGGAGAACCAGAAATCAGGGTGTCGGTTAACTGTAAGTAGGGCCAGGAATCTATTACTACATCCAGATGCCCATAACTAGGACAAGGTGTCTTTGAGCAAGGAAGGCATCTCTGAATGGGGCAGGTGTCCATGAGTGGGGTGGATGTTCCTGAGTAGAGCAGGTGTCCATGAATGGGGCAGGTATTAGGGGGCACGTGTCTGAGGGGGAAGCTGCCTGAGGGGGCAGGTGTCTGTGAACAAGACAGCATATGAGAAGGAGAGAAAAGGCACTTCTCCTTAGAGGTGTTTCTACAGGAGCACACAGGCCAGGGATCGCTCACTCTAGAAAGCTGCCATGCACTCCATTTCAACCTGGTCCCTGGAGAAGCATGGGGCATGAAGGAAGCAACTCTTAGAAAAATCCATGAACTGAGGCACTTGGGAACCTTCAATCCAGCTGCAGGACACATGTCACCTGACCCCTGACCACCAGCCAGGCTGCTCTGTTCCACAGGCCTCACCAGCAAAGGTGAGGTCAAAGGACCACCCACTCAAAACACTATAATCTGAAGTCCAAGAGAAAGAAGGCTGTCTAAGATGGGTAAGAAATGGACAGTGTCCACTCAGAGCTCCTTCCCCTTCTCAACTGCATCCCACCAATGCTTAAGCCCCATGGGAATCCCTCCAAGATCAGAATAAGGCTGACTGAATGATGTCTGGACATGTCCAACTGCCCCTGGAGAGGGCTCATCAGATGTAGGGGACACAGTCTGTGCACCCCCACTTACCAGCTCTGTACTTGCAAGTGTACAACATTCCCTTTGGCGATTATTTCATTAATAATGTAGCCACTTGGTCCTCATCTAGACACAGCATGTGAACAGCCCCTCAACTCAACGGAGGCTGTCATCTCAGGCAGGATGAACTCCTAAAAGTGGCATTTTCTGAATGTGTTCATCTCAGTCACACAGAGCCAGCACCAGAAGCCCAAACCCACCAGGAAACCCAGCCAAGCCCCCGGGGACCCATGCCTTCTCACTTCAGTCAGATGTCCACAGCCCTGAGTATGACAGGGCTGACCAGGCTGAGACACAGCCTCGGTCACTGCCCCATTATCAGTTACTAGGAGTATGTCTCCGAGGGCAGACAACCCCGCCCCCCACAGGGGGAACTGTGCTGCTCACCATTTCTAGGTCAAGCACAACACAATTCTCCTGGGGGTAGGAGGGGGAGCCCAGTGTGAACCACATCCATGTCCACTCATTTCCTATACTCCAAGCCTAAGCTGGATTTTGAGCAGGGCAGGACCATATCCTCCAGAAAATCCTATACTTAGACTAGGAGAGTAGAATCTTGGGCAAGGAGTTTTCCCAGATAGGGAAACTGAGGAAGGTGGAAGGCCTGTGGGCCTGGGTACTTCTATCCACCCAGGTCCTTTTCTCTCCTCAGCATCTGAGGCAACAGAAATGGGCTTGGCACCCCACAAAGCCACTGACTGCCCTACTCAGTGCACCTACCTTCCTAGAACTCACATCTTGGGCCTTGACCCTCAGTAGGAAATGCAACGATACAGTCACCTCAGGGGTGACCACTGGAGCAGCTGGCTTATAGTTCTAGAATAAGAGAATAGGATAGCCACAATTCTTGGTTGTGGATCAAATATGTGCCCACTAAGGATACCAAACACAGTAAATTCCTGTTCCTAAGTAGAAGCCTCAGATTAAGCATATGGAAGAACCATGGAACATTCCAGTGTACTTAGTGACAAAATAAGGTTATCTCCACTGTCTGGTAACAGACCAGGTCTCTCCAGAGCTGAGGTAGCTTCAGAAATGAATGGAAGGTAAGAAAGTGGTACCTCCCCTGACATCCCCAGCATTTAGTGTGGGCTCCAGGCTCCAGACAACTGTCCAAGGCCACCAGCTGTCTTTCAGAGAGCTGCAATCAAGTCCCATCACATACCATCTGATCAAACACTATTTCCAAAACAACCTCTAGAACATTTGCCAATACAGCACCCCACAATCCCACATGAGTCCAAACAGATAAAATCAAGACCCAGAGAGATGTTCACTGCACGTACGTGTTCTGGGATCTGGTTATAGCATAGGTGCTACAGGGCTGCTCCTTCAAAGGTTCATCCCACGTCATATGCCAGTGTCTGCCACCACACTCCCTTGAGAAGCTCCATATGGCAGATCCAGAGGATGCTGAAAAACCTTCGAGTGGCTGGTTCCTAACTCAGCATCAACATGGCTTCATGAGCACCAGCTTGCTCATGGATATGTACATGGATATCCCCAACTTGCATGCCACATGGCTCAGTATTATTCTTGCAGTGTGAGAGAGTTGTAAAGACTGGCCAGTAGGAACAGATAACCTGGGAACAGGACAATTCCCCAGCAGAGGCTAAGTGGTTGCCCCAGAAAACATGTATCCACACATCCCAGAACCTCTATGTGCGATCTGATTTGGAAATAGGATCTTGACACGAGGTCACCCTGGATTATCCACAGTTGGAGGATAAGACACATACCAGTGCCAATGTCAGGCACAGGACAGACAAGGAACAAGATGGAACTCTGTCCCTCCAAAGCCCTCACTGTGGTGCTAAGAGGTAGGACCTTTGCAGAAGGAGTTATATTAGGCTCCTGGGTTCTTGTAAGTGGGATAAGGCCTCCTAAAATGGCTGGAGGGAACTGGCTGAGGCCCTTCTATAATGTGATGAACTCTCTCCTTGGAGTATGCTCCAAGAAGGCATTGTCTTGGAAGCAGACAGCCACTCTTGCCAGATCGGAGCCTCCAATTCTCTTGATCCTGGACTTTAGCCTGTAGAACTGTGAGAAATTTCTGTTCTGTATAAATTACCCACCCATGGCATTTTGTTAGAGCAGTACAAGCAGACGGAGAGGGAGGGCTATTGAAGAGAGGTAGGTAGTCAGAGAGTTGAGGCACAAGGCCAAGAGCACCTGAGAAACCCAAAGCTGGGAGAGGCAGAAAGGACCTGCCAGGAGCCAGGTTGAGAGCACAGCTTGCCTGACATGTTGGACTGCTAGAGAATGGGTTTATATCATGTTAAGCCACTCAGTGTATATCATCTTATCAAACAGCTTGACTCTGATAGAGCACAAGGGAGCAGAAGGGGAAGCAGGGCTCTCAGGGACAGCTGCGAAAGCCGAGGACCCTTGGGGGCAAAGCCCTGGAGGAAGGTGAGGGGGCTAGATGGGCTGGACCCTAGGAGATCAGCTCAAGCAGACTAGGTTTCCTATGACACTCATCTCACCTCCAATTGTCGTGTGTCAGGGCAGAGAAAAGGTGGGGGCACAGGAGAGGCAAGCAGAAACAGAGTGCAGCACATGAGGCACCCACAGAAAACTTGGGGAAGTGAAGTTGTATTCCTGTGCCCGGCAGCCACTACCCAGATCCAGATGCCCTTGAGGTGGGGAAAGTTTGCCACAAGACACAAATACACTCTCCCTAAAGGAGAAGATTGATTCTAACTGGCAACAGACTGGAATTAAGGACTTCTGTTCATCAAAAAATAGTAAGAGACTGAAAAGGCAAAGATTAGATAGTGAAAGATACTTCTTATACATAACAAATACTGGCTTGCCCAAAATATACAAAGAGCCTCTACAGTTAACAAGAAAAAAGGAGGTGACTCAAGAGAACAATAGACTCAGTCCAGAGGACAGCAGAGAACATGAGATGTGCTGGGCTTCACTGGTATAATCAGGAAAACGCAAACACAACCCTAAACCAGATATATCTTCCAGGATGGGGACATTTAAGACTGACAATAGCAAGTGCTGGCAGGATCTGCACAGAGCACCATAAGAGGAAGGCAACCTGACAGACCCTCTAAAATCTGTTCCAATTACTCCCTAAATCTGAGGGTGCACATAATCTGAGGCCCAACAACTGCAGTTCTGTAGGAGCCTGAGTTTGCAGGAAGGTCCAGGGCAGTTTTTTTTTAAATTACCCAAAAGGGAACAACCCAAGACAGCTGACAGCAGGAGTTTGCAGAATGGAAGACTAGAATGTGGCTAAGTCCACTAAGGTTAAGATTGGCCAAATGAGGCCAGCCCAGAAGAATAGTAGTTATATGATTTCATATGTGTAAAGGTCAAAAATACAGGCACAACTAAGCCAGTGTTCAGAGTGACATATGCTCATGTGGTAAAATTAACAGGACCCCTCTACACACACACTCCCCACAACAGGACAAAGGGCAGTCCCAATGGCTGCCAGGAGGAAACTGAAACGGCAGTACTGTAGTAGGGTCTTTACGGGAGGGACCTTCAGGGACCAAGCATCTGACAGGGACAGGGCCGACTGAGCCTACCAAGTGAACAAAACACGGTAAGCCTCACACTTGAACATTGAAACATGAAATCACAGCTTACAGCTGAGAGATGTCACTAATAGTTAAGGGGGAACATGGGCCCAAACAAGTTTCATTCTCCATCAGGAAGCAGCATTCTGTCCATGGACTTTCCCCTGATAACAGCAGGCCACTTTGTGGACCACTCAATTCTAGTCTGCAGATTACAGACTATACCTTCTGGGACCCCAGCCAGGTTACTTTTCAAAGCCATTCCTGGAACTGGCACAGGACACTAGAGGTAGGCTCTCATAGTGCTGCAGAGGAGGGATGTGGGACGTGTGGACTGGGAAGAGTGAAGGGTACTCTGGAGGGATGCTGTGGGTCATGGATGGGGCTGCCATGGGCCGGGAGGTCATGAGTGAAGGAAGTCTTTGGTGGGAGGTGCTACAGGTAGTGGGTGTCCTGGGGGGTGGGCTGAACACTAACAGGCTGAACACTAATATACTAAGGTCATAACGCTGTGCTCCCTCTCCCGAGGGAAGATGGTCTTGCCAGGATGGGTCAGCAAAAGGAGAGCCCATCGGGGAGATGGGGTTGGCAGCCATGTCTGAGCTCAGACTGTGGATGGGCAACTCCAACCCTCCCTTTCCAGTAGGAGGTGGGAAGCTCCATTTTCTTTCAGAGGTTCCTGGGCACAGCCTTTCTGGGTTAGGGAGAGGGGCTAGACAAGTCTGCAAAGCACCTCGAGGCTGGCAGACCTGGAATCACACCTCCCACAGGCTCCTCTCTCACGTGTACACTATAAATAGGTCAGCAGCCTCTGCTGATCTCAGCCTCCTTGCAGCCCAGGGGAGCTGCCTGGCAGCAGGGCCCCAGTCTGCAGATTTTTTCCCAAACCTCCTTTCCCCGCGAGTGGTTTCAGTTTTCTTAAATGAAAATTTCTAAGGCTTGGAAAATTTTCCAAAATGAGTATTTATAACCGTAAGTAATAATTAAAAGTATCTACTGCAACCTCGAAGAATTGAGAGGTGGATCAAAGGAGCACCATAAGGAGAACGCGCAGCCCACGTCTTCACCGCGACACTGTGCGTGTTGCCCTCCCTTCGCCACTCAGTAAAGGCAGAAATTTTCAACACGCCACTAGAATGAGGACACCTTTCCAAGCAGGGGACCGTGGAAATCACGAGCCTTCCTAGCGACTTGGACGTTGGCTGCACCCCTCCTCCTCGCCAAATCTACCAGGGTCACGTGAGGGTAGAGGTGCTCACACGCCAGCTGCGACCACTCGGGAACCCAACTGAAGGCTATGTTGGCAGGGTCTCCTCCCACTCCCTCGCCCCGGAGGGCTCGCGCCGCCCATACAGGTTACCTACGTGGCCACGCGAGGCGGGAGATGCGAAGTGGGCGCTGGGCGGAGCGCCATCATCCGCCCCAAGACCAGCACAAGGCCAGCAGGGCGAGGACAACCTATCCCGAAGCCGCGCCGCAAAGGACGCGATGCGCCTCCCTCACCTGGTGCACTGCCTGGTTTACATAACTGAAACCGTGCGGTAAGGGTCGGGTCCTCCCTCTCACGCTCCCAAACCCAGGCTTGGAAGGCGGGTTCCCGCAGGGCCCCGGGTCCCGACTGGGCGATGCCCAAGCGCGGGCGGGGCGGCGGAGCACACAGGCGCTGTCACCTGCAGGACACGACGCGCGCTCAGGCCGCGGGGCGCGGGGACGCGCGGGCAGCTCCGGCGCCCAGAGGCGCGGCGCAGGGCGGTGGCCTCATTTCACGCCGTCTCCCACCGGGCTCCGGGCAGAGGCCCTGGTTCTGGCGGGGCCTGGCGAGGCCTGGCTCGGTGGGCTGGCGGGGAGCCGTGCAGCGCTTCTGCACCGCGTCTAGAGGAAACGCTCAAACCTGTCCTTACGCTGCAGCCCCGCCGTCCCCAAGGAGCCCGAGCGTCTGAAATTGGAGAGCTGTCAAACGCCGGGGACAGTGGAAGGTGGCCAGCCGGGCAGACCCGGGCCGTCCTGAGTCCAGGGCCCGCGGTTCGGACCACGGACAGCGCCGGGCACTAGCTTACCTCGGAGATGTGTCCACTGCTGTGCCTCCGGGACTAGACGCGCGCCCTGGGGCGCAGAGCTCGGCGCCTCTCGGGTCCCGCCCCGCCCTCAAGCCCCGCCCACCTGTCTCCTCCTCCCCCCCCCGCCCCGCCTCCGTGCGCACCGCGGCCCCGCCCGGTCCAAGAGCCCTGCCCAAAGACCCGAGGCCGCCACTGCCTTACAAGGCTGCTGGCATTCACCACCGGCCTCTGGACAACGCTCCACACAGGGCGCTGCGGTCAGTGGAGCGTGGAAATCGGGCGGAGGTTGGGGAGGGGCGAGTGGGGTGCACCAGTCCCGGGTGGGGTGCCGTGGCGGGTGTCGTAGTTGCCCAGGCTCCCCACTCTGCGCACCCGCAGTTACTGCGCCCTACGCGCGGAGAAAGCTCGCTTGGTGCTGGTTGCCTGAGTTGCTGATCTGTGTCAGAAGCAATCCTGAGAGGCTCTGCCGAATTTTTCTTCTTAGGGATACCTGCTGGGCGTTCTTCTCTCCGTGGACTCTGTGGTGAGGGCGGGGCCGCACTGCTTTTGTGGAAGGTGGCTCCGCAGAAGATTCTGGGTTTGAGGATGACAAGGAGGTAAGGTGGTGCTAGAGGCCGAGGCTCCGGTGCAGAAGACCCCTCGATCCGCCTTGCACCGTCACTATGAGAGGTGCACATCCCCTGTACAGGTTGAGACTGCAGCTACTGTCATGCTGCGGGAGGCTGGGGTCCAAGGGCATTGTCCCCACCTGGAGGCCCATCAAGCTGATACCCGGGCCCATGGTTAATAATAGAACCTCCAGAGCTTTCCGACATTGACAGGTCTGTTGAAGCTCATGTCCTGGGCTCTCTAGACTACAAATGAATCCAAGAGGATGAGACCCACGGGGGTTTCATATGGAGACAATGACAGCTTCTTTAACCTGGAATCATTCCAGAGAGGAGCTCACAACCTCTGGAGAGGGAAAAACAGGGCTACCTGGATGGAAACTAGATATGCAGTCCCAATAGAAACCCTCAGCATAGCCTCCTCACATTGGGAGCCTTCCCTGCTTGGATGAAGAAGACTCCCTGTGGCAGGATGGTCTCTGAGCTCCAGTGGGAGTTCTCACCATTGTAAACTCTCAGTACCTCACAGCCAACTTGGGACCAAACCCTGGTGGAGGCTTCCAAGGGAGCTGGCAGAGCAAGGGAGGCAAGGTAGCATGAGCCCGGCGGTGGCTCTGCAGGGGTCCCTTGCCCCAGCCCTCTATGGCCAGCAGGGTACATAGGAGCTGGCTAGGCTGGGGATTCAACTGTGAGCAGAAGTCCTACTGCACAGTGCTTCTGGACCACTGTCCTGATCCGCAATCCAGGCTGTGTTCTTATGCAGGGACTACAGACTTCCATTCCAGCTGTGATGGCTTTGGCCTTCCTGCACCCTATGCTTCACATCTCCTTTGGCCTCCTGGGCTTGGGATTTTGTTCAAATGTCCTGGGGCCCAAAGGGGGCAGCCGAAGGTCACATCTAACTTGGGGACCCTGGAACATCCCCTCAACATCTCTATGCCTCTGTGGGAGTCAGTGACCTCATCTCTTGTATCATTTTGATGCGGGGGTGGGAAGGTTGCTGGGGTCTGTGTAGCAGGCGGGGGTAAAGGGAGCCTGTGGTGACTCAGGCAACTTCAGGCACTATCAGCATAACAAGAAACCCCTCCATTGGGGCACAGGACCCAAACTGGTCACTTCGGGGCTTTGTGAAGACAGAGAATCACTGGTAGGGGAGACCTATGTTGACTGAAATCTGAAGGCTTGAGGGAGATCGGTGTATAGGGTGTAAGCAGAGACTATCCCGGGACGAGGGACTGTAGGAATGCTCTTTCCATTGCGCAGATCTTGGCTTTTTTGAAACCATCATGGGCAGGAACGACCAGTTTCTGTTCACTCCACCTGCTGGAGAGGGACCAGACACGACACAGCCCTGGGGTCAAGCTCCAGAAGAGAATAGGGGTGCCCATCCTTAGAGCCTTGCCATCCCTATGCCCATTATGATCTCTACGGTGTCCTCAGAACCTAGCAGAGCTAGACACTGCTAGAACATCCTGCCTACCACCAAACTACACACTTCAACTCACACAAGGCCAAACTCAGAGACTCTCAGAGCCAGGGTCTGCTTTGTGACCTCAGTTTAGTCTCTATCTAGCACTGGAAATTTCTACATGGAAAGTCGGGGCATTGTCTCCTAAAGCCACAGACAACTGGGAAAGGACAGGCAGGTTCACCTTGTCCCGTGACCAGTGTAGCCCAGTCAAAGAGCCACAAAAAATTCTACTAATAAATAAGTTTCTTTGGGTGTGTGGTTCTCCTGACTGCCCCATTCACCAGTCACAGGTACATTTCTGGGTGACTCTGATCCCCAGAAATCCCATCTGAGGCTGAGAAGCAGAAGCTTGGCTCACAGGGGCACAGGATACGGAAGTTTCTTTTTCCACTGGGAGGTATCTGAGCCAGCCCAACAAGCCCTCACCTGGTCAGTGGTTCTCACTAGATTTTTTCATGACAACACTTTGTTAAATTTCTACAGTTATCACATATGAAAAACATTTACACATTATATAAAGCCTCAAATTTTTCTTTTCAGCCATACAAACTTAGCATGAAAATATTCTAAGTTTTAATGACCTGAAGTACTGCTTCTTTTTGGTTAAGAAATATTCTTGATTCCTTGGTGTTTGGGTGGAATGTTCTGTAGATGTCTTTTAGGTCCATTTAATTTATAATGTTATTTATCTCCAGAGTTTCTCTGTTCATTTTTTGTCTAGATGACCTGTCTACTGGTGATAGCTGGACACTGAAGTCACCTACTATCACTATGACTAAGTCAGTTTGATTTGAGAACCAATATGATTTCTTTTGTGAAACTGGGTGCTCCTGTATGTGGTGCATATATGTTTAGGACTGTGATGTCCTCTTGTATTTGTCCTTAATGAGTATGATGTGGCCTTCCCTGTCTCCTCTGACTAGCTTTAATTTGAAGTCTATTTTGTCAGACATTAGAATAGCTATACCTGCTTGTTTCTTGGTTCCACTTGCTTGGAGTACCCTTTATTCTTGTTTGACCTTACGGTGGTGTCAATAATTAATGGTGAAGTATGTTTCTTCAAGACTGCAAATCCATGGATCCTGTTTTCTAAACCAATCAGTTGGTTCCGTATCTTTTTACTGGGGAGTTGAGATCATTAATCTTGTGAGTTATTATTGACCAATGCTTATTAATGTTGGTGTCCTAGTGTTATTTTCTTATACCCCTTTTTGTTACCTGTTCTTGAACTGTTTATTCTTTGTGCCCTCTTGAGAGTCTTTAATCTCTTCAGACCAAAGAATTAAGATCAAGTATTCTCTGTAGAGTTGGTTTTGTTGATATAAATTCCTTAAATCTGATTTTATCATGGAAATTTCTTTTTTTTCTACTTTGATTACAACTGACAGTTTTTCTGATATAGTAGTCTGGCCTGGAATCTGTGTTCTTTCATGACTTGATGACCTCGGTCCAAGCCCTTTCATAGTTTCCTTTAAGAAGTCAGCTATTATTCTAATGGGCCTGCCTTTACATATGACTTGATTTTCCCTCTTACAGCTTTTGATATCTTTTCTTTGTTCTGTATGTTTACTGTTTTGACTGTTATGTGATGTAGGGTGTTTCTTTCCTGTCCTGTCTGTGTCATATTCTATATGTCTTGTACTTTGAGTAGGCTGGGTACTGTGTCTCCTACAAGAGGTAATTCTACTTGAGTGAGTTGCACTTTCAGCCTAGAAAGAAACTCATGGAGGCAAAGCACGGCCCAGACCCACTCAGCCATTCATCCCACCCAAAGGGGAGCATTTTAGAGAGCTTCTTTCTGCACAGGACACACAGTGTGAAATTTTCTTGTGTGGCCCTGTCCTTGGGCTTCCAGTCACTAGGTCAACAGTGGGAGATCAGCCCTAGCAGAAGGTGAGAGCCAAACAGCTACAATAGCCTCTTGTGGCAAGGAAGCCTCCATCCCTGTAGAAGGAGGGGGCACCATTAGCCAGCTTCTACCTTCCCTTCTGAGCCCATGGGAGTGATGCAGAGGGTGACAGCTCTGTACCCCACCCCATGTGACCCACTATTTTCTGACGAAAGTCACCCACATCCCTGTGTGCAGAGGGGGACTGCATGTCTGAAGGATCCTGCCACTGTTGGAACTGTGTGGTTTTTAGCCCTTTCCATAGCAGGAGGAGCTTAAACAAGTCTAGTCAATGCTTTCCCTATAGCACTTTGTATGCATACATGCGGCAGCACCAGCATGTGAATACCTGTCACAAAGCAGCCTTGTTCCCAGCAAGATAGGCATCTCTTCCCTATGAAGCAACCAAAAATGATGTAAAGTCTGAAAGTGGTGGTTTACAAGACAGCAAAAGACTGTGTTCTCTGAGAGAGGAACACCCAGCTCTAATAGTTCTCAGCAATGGTACAGAGGGGAGAACCCAGGAAATACCAACCACGTTGGACAAGTCATGAGATAAGAGAAAAAGAAGACAGAATCTAGATTACACAGAGGGATTACTACTGGGCCCTTGAGTGTTCAGCTGAGCACAGGTCACTTAGGTGTGGGGGAAAACATCTGAGCCTGGAAGAGATGGTTAGAGTGTGAAAGAGGGAGCAATGCTGGGACAGACCAGCAGGCTCAAAACCCATGGACACTGATTGAGACTGGACAGAAGGATATGCCTTCTCCAGGAGGACAGTCACTCTCAAATGAGTTTCACTCCAGTCTTATCTAGTCTTAATAGCAGTCACATAAAGACCAAGCTTTTTTTAAACAACAGCATCACAGAATAACTTAATACAGGAATATAAAAATATTCAACTCCAGGTCCCCCAAAAGGGCAAGTAGACCAGAAATATTAAGCAAAGCAGCAGGAAAATCTGACCCATAATGAGGAGACAAATCAACTCATAAGGACATTAAAGATTGTAACTATTTCCACATGTTTTAAAACTTAATAGAGGCATGGAAGATATGATAATGATCTCAATCAAAGTTCTAGAGGTGAAAACCACACGAACATAATTATAAACTGAATAGGATGAGAGGCAGAGTGCACATCAAAGAAGAAGGATCATTCATGTGAGGCCAGAGCTGTCCCAACCACCCATAAGGAAAAGAGGGAGAGGGAAATCCAGGTCCTTGGTGTGTTACTGCGTATATATTTAATAAGAAGTCCAGAAGGAAGAGAAACAAAGTGGACAGCTCCTGAGGAACCATGTCCAACACTGTCCTCTGGCCTCCACATGCATGAACACACACGCACAGACACAGAGACGAGCAGGGAGGGAATGCATTGTGATACATTGTTACCTTAGACATTTTAAAAGCAGTCATGGGTATCAACGTCTGTCTGGACTCTGGACAGCAGGTAAGAAAGTCTGTATGATGGCAGCCATTGGTTCTAATTAATGAGTGTGGGGTTCTGCGCTGTCTTGATCTTTGTGAGAATATTTTGATTGATCTTAAACATAAAAGTATAAGTTACTGACTTATGTCAATGAGTTCAGTTTATTTTTCTGCTGGGCTGAGACCACACTGGTCCCTCCAACTCAAGATGTGTCAAGTCTGCAGCCCTCTCCTGGGCTTGCAGCATTCCAGCCAGAAGCTCTGCCATTGTGCCGAGAGCCACTCCCTCCCCCCAGCATTCTCCCAGCCTCTGCAGGGTCTCCTCATTTTCCGTGGGCTCGAGATGCAAATAAAAATACATTTTTATCCACGAATTTGTCATTTCATGGGGACCCTGGACCCTCCCCTTTAAAATCTTGCTTCATAAATCTTGTCCCAGTCTGGCCTTGAGCATTCTAGACTTGGACATCCCGAGCTGGCACAATGTTGCAGCTACACCTGTCACTCTTTGTCCCTTTTTTTTTTAATGTTATTACTTTTGTTTTTATGTGTATAAGTGTTTGGCATGCATGTAGGTAAATGCACCCGTGTCATATGATACCCATGGAAGTCACAAGAGGGCATAAGATCCCCTCGAACTGCAACTATGGACAGTTCTTAGCTGCCATGTGGGTGCTGGGACTCACACCTAGGTCCTCTGTGAGAGCAACCAGTGCTCTTAGCCACTGGGCCATCTGCCTCTACAGACCCATCACTTACCTTTCAGTCACTCAGCTCTGGAGATCATCTCTTTCTGGAGAAACTTCAGTGTTCCCAGTCGTGGCCAGTGTGCTCCAAAAGGTGTGAGAAGGTTCTGAGCTGGAGAGGCAGAGTCAGGGGCAAGCCAAGGTAGCCGCATAGAGGCGCTGAGGTCTCACTGTATGGTCCCGTCATGTCTTACCCCTCATCTGGAAACAAATGGTAAAGAGATTAAGAACATGTTCCTCTGATTTCAGGTGGCTGGATGCACTCTATCTCACAGAGAGACAGCGCAGAGGGTTTGCCAGCTTGTATGTGACTATGTCTGTAGGTAGGATAGCAGACTCCTTGGTCTTCCAGTGAGTGTACTTCCTCCCTGATTCTCACAGAATCAATTGTCTTCTAATGAGTTTTCACTGCAGTCTATGAATCTTCCTAAGTGTGTGAGCAGACAGCTAGAACAACTCAGGGCAGGGCTTTTAATGAGAAACCATCAGAATTTCAGGTGTTTGTCATTTGTAAAAGTTCTTGGATCAGTATCATGAAGGGAAATAAATCTAGCAGACTTCAAGCATAAAAACAAGCAGTTTACAAATGAGGAAGTAAATACACACTTCTGCAGACAGAATCGGCGTGGCTATGAGTGGTAATCACTGGTGCGGAGAGGCAGGAGAATCACAGGGACCCTTCACTTTCCATTGATTATTTTTTATTTTTAAAGTTTTTTATTCATTCATTGGGGGCACCAGGTGGAGGTCAGAGGACAACTTGCAGGAGTCAGTTCTCTCCTACCATGTGGGTTCTCAGGATCGTACTCAGGTCGTCAGGCTTCATGGCAAGCACCCTAACCCACTGAGCCATCTTGCCAGCCCTGAGGATTTTTATTGATTGGTTGATTCTTATTTTATATGTATGAGTGTTTTGCCTGCATGTAGGTAAACCATGTGTATGCAATGCCCATGGAGGCCAGAAGAAGGAATCAGGAATTAGAGTTACGAATGGTTGTTAGCTGCCATGTAGGGGCTGGGAACACAATACCTGGGTCCTCTGTAAAAACAGCCAGTGCTGTTAACCACTGCGCCCTCTCTCTAGACCTCTGATGATTTTTTTTAAGAAAATATTTAACACTCTAACAACTCTATTGAAGCAAAGTAAGATGGATCCCAGTGTGACCATAACTGCAGATTCTCTATGTGAACTAGCTCTTCACATTCATCGTTGTCTTCCTTAAAGAGTTCTGTGTCCTGTTGTCCACTCGCCACAATCTTCAGAGGCAAAAGGAACACGTGATGTGGATTGTTATTCTGAAAAAGTGGAAAAAACAAATCTATGAGAGCTCACTTCCCTTGCTCGGGTCATACAACGTCTGCTGTAATGTGGGGACGGTGGCACAGCTGCATCAGATGATGCTGGATTTCCTCCTGTATACACATCGAGAAAGACGAGTTGTGCACAGCCTGGCAAGTGAGGGGCTCCGTGATGGGCAAGGCTCCCAGCATGAGAAGGGGGAGGTGTGAACACACTGGGGCCATCACAGGCTCAGTCACTGCTTGCCTGCAGCAAGTCCCAGGCCAGTTGTTTTCAGACCCACACCCTGAACACAGGTGTTTTGTTCCTGGCTCTTCTGTTGCGTCTATTGTCAAGTCAGTTGAGTTTGTGTGCCCACACATATTGGTGACCACCATTCCTGCCTGGACATGCTGACAGTCCTGGCTGTGCTTATTTTAACTTGAAGTGCTGACAGTGGTACAACCTAGAGCATGAAACCATGAGAAAATTTTCTTTGGAGTTTTGAAAGACTTACAAACAGTAAAGTGATTAAGACTCTTCTAAGTCAAAATAGTAAATGTATCATGTGCTGTACTCTTCCTTCACTGTTCTAGTTCTGAAAAATTAGGGCAAGAATATCAGTGGAAACATAGATGAGTAAGATAGAGCAAGAGGAAAACTCAAAGGGAAACCTTGACGGACTAGAAACAGCACCTCCCAGAAGGAGAGAAGCTAAAGGCACCAGAATGAAGAAGGCCTGGTTAGTGTAACAGAAGGTGGAAGACCACCTCCCGAGGTGGGGGATAGTGTGACAGAAGGTGGAAGACCACCTCCTGAGGTGGGGGATAGTGTGACAGAAGGCGGAAGATCACCTCCCGAGGTGGGGGACACTGAGGTACGCAGAGGTCAGGGAAGTCCAGGCTAACTGACACTACAAAATTTGCAGAATCTATAGGCAGCAGTGGGGTGCCCAGCTCCAGGTGGGAGTGTCACCAGCAGGAACCTTAGACAGGGAAAAGCAAGAAAAAAGCAGAGAAGGAATGAAAAGATCTGGGGGGTAAAGATGAAGCAAGGTATCTCTAAAACTGCCAGGAGAGGCTGAAGAGATGACGAGTGGTTAAGAGCACTTGCTGCCCCTGCAGAAGACCAGGGTTTGGATCCCAGCACCCACATGCCAGCTCATAACCATCTATCACTCCAATTCCAGGGATGTGACACCCTCTTCTGACCTCCAAAGGTACCAGGCATATGGTTCATTTAACTTACATGCAGGCATAGCACTCATAGACATAAAAAAATTTTAAGCTACTAGGAGTAAAAAGAAATATTAACTTGAGACAAAAATCAAAACACAGTGACAATGAAAGGTTAAACGGCAGTGGGCTGTGAGGTGGAGATTTGTTAAGGCTCAAGACGGGTCTGCTCAGAAAAGCACATTCTTATGCATGAATCCAACCCAGAAGTCCTTTGCTCAAAGGTAGCATGATGGCACAGAAAGCCCAGAGAGTGGCCTCTCCAGGCCGCTGCTGTGAGGCTGTTTCCTCTAAAGTGAAGTGCACTCACCTAGAGGGAGTTGCTAAAGACTCCGGAGCTAACTTACAAAGTTCAGGAAGTTCATGAAACTTACGAGGCTCTAGAATCCCAGAAAGTCATAAGAAAACCCGCTTCCAGGTTATAAAATCAGTAAACAATTGCTGGGGACTGGAGACTCTAGGCAGCTGAGTTGCTTGCAAGTTATGCAGGAAACCCAAAGATACAGATTTTATGAGTTGTCACTCTACTGGGATGTGAGTTTTAGAGCTTCTTAAGTCATTAAAAAGCACACAAAGAAAAAAATATGACCCATTCATTGGAGAAAAAGACTGGCAGAAGCCATCTCTGAGGAAGCTCAGACATTTGTATCACCAGCCTAAAATATTAAATCACCACAAGGAAACAGTCTTCCAGACAGCTGGTCAGTCACTCATATGAACTCACAGCAATGGTGACAGCATGCAAAGTCCCAATACTGCTCAAACCAGACAAATCCTTTCAGCAAAAACGTGGGGAAGTGGGTAAGAACCCCAAACCTACCTGAGCAACTATTGGCAACTGATGGCTGCTGGGAGGGGGGGAGGCAGTCTCTTTCAGGGGTGTCACACTTGGTATGTTAAGCAGGCTCCAGTGGATAAACCCACACTGAAGGACATTTGGGGACACAAATTAAACTCTATAGGTATGCCATATATGTATTATATATATAAAACATTCTGTTATATAACATTAAATTGGGTGGCGGAGGGTTGTAAGGGGAGGTGTGTGTGGGGGAGGGGTTCTGAATGTGATCAAAATATATTAAATGAAGGTTGAAAAATTCAATAAAAGGGGAAAAACTATATCAAATAGTTCTATTACAAAGTTATTTAATATACAAATTGCACTGATGAACATAGTGTGGTTTTAAAAACAGAATATTAAATCAGCTGCCTTGAGTGTGCTGGATAGCTTTAATTGTCAACTTGACACACCTGGGAAGAGGGACCCTCAGCTGAGGCATTTCCTTCATCTGGTTGGCTTGTGATCATGTCTGTGAGGCATTTTCTTAATTACTAATTGGTATGGAAAGCTCAGCCCGTTGTTGATGGTGTTACCTCTGGGCAGGTGGTCCTGGGTTATATAAGAAAGCAGGCTAAGCACAGGTCAGAGGGCCAAGCAGGAAGTAGCATGCCTCTAAGGTCTCTGCTCCTCTAGGCTCCTGCTTTGCGTTCCTGCCTTGGCTTCCTTTGAAGATGAACTATGAGCTGTAAGACTACTAAACCCTTTCCTCCCCAAGTTGTTCTTGGTCTGAGAACTTTAGGACAACAATAGAAAGCTAACTAGGACAATGAGCCAAAGGAAATAATAGAAAAAAAAAGGAAACTAAGAAAGCATGGCATTAACAAATTAGAATGTTAACACAGACAGGAGTTATAAAAAGGAAACAAGTAGAAAGAGTAACTGAAATGAAGAGTTCACTCCAGAAGTTCGACAGATTTGAGCAGAAGAATCAGATAACCTGAAAAGAACTGCAATTAAGCAGTCTGAAGATTAGAAAGAAAGGAGAATGAAGGAAATAATGGAGCAGAGTCCCAGGGGCCTGTGGGATGGAGGGTACCAATATGTACATCGTAGGAGTGAGGAGTAAAGGGAGGAGGGAAGGAAACAAAAAAAAATAAAGTTTCTAGTTGGAAACTTCCCAAATCTGATCAAAAGCACTGGCTGCTCTTACAGAGGACCAGGATTCAGTTCTCAGCACACACGGTGGCTAACACCCATCCATAACCCCAGTTCCAGGAAGTTCGATGCCTCTTTGGGAATTGTATGGACATGGTGCACTTAAATACAAGCAGACACAACACTTATACCCGTAAACTTTTAAAAACTCTGACCAAAGACAAATCTTTACAACTTAATGTGTTAATAAATTTTAAACAAACTCCAAAATATTTCACATTCAGATTATCAAGACTCAGATAACTAGAGAATTTTTAAGCAACAAGAGAGAAGTGGCTAGTTGAAAACAATGGAGCCTCAATAAAGTAATAACTGATTTCATACCAGAAACTATTGCAACTGAAGGACACTTAAACAGGCATAGTTAAAGCCCTGAAAGGAAAAAAGCAGGACAGAAACAACCTGTCAAACAAAAGTTATATCTCTGGAAAATCTATCCTTCAAGAATGAAAGAGAAACTAACATGTTTTTGGATAAACAAAAGCTGAGGAAGTTTATAACCAGTAAACCTGCCCCCCAAAATGCTAAGGGAATTCTTCAGGGCAAAGAAACGCTATATAAAGCCAAAAGATATACAAATACAATAAACAGACAAGTACAATAATAGTCAAAGTATTATCATACTTAACATTTAGCCTCTCTTTTTTCTATATAATTTCAAAGATAAGTGCAACAGGCAATAATAAATATTTGTCACTGGGCTGACAGTGCATAGATATAAAAACATAAATTCTCTCTCAACAAGAATTATGTTAAATGCATATGGAGCAGGTTTTCTATTAGACATGAGACTGACAGATTTCATAAGACCACATGGTCCAGTATATATTCCTTACCTCACATTTTCCTTAGATATGCAGACATAAGTTTGAAAGGGCAGAAAGCATTGCATGCCAATAGTAACCAAAGAGGCCTGGAACATGGCCACGCTATTGTCAGTTAAAACAGACTTTTAGGGAAAGAGGGTTCAAGGGCTCAAGGGAAGATATTATATGTTGATACACAGTTCAGTTCGGCAGTGTTTACAAACAATTATGCATCTGAAGATATGACCCTAAAATATATGGAGCAAAAATGGACAGAATTGAAGGGAGAAACAGACATGGAGACCTTAGTATATCATTTTAAGTAATTAATGAAGCAATCAGAAATATTACAAAATGAAAATAGAGACCTCAGCCAACATGACAGACATATACCCAACAATAGTATTCATATCCCTCTTAAAGGCACATGGCACATTCTCTAGGACAGATCATTGCAAAGTTACAGCACTGGGGGAAAAAAAACCCTTAGTACATTTAAAACATTTTATGTCATACAAATTAGCCTTCTCGATCATAGTGAAAAGAAACTAGAAATCATGAATAAAAATTGGATAATTTATATATATTTCAGAAATTAAATACTACATTATTGAACACCTAGTGGATCAACAGAGAAATCACAAGAAAAACTGTAAACTCCCTTGCAGTGAGTTAAAATGAAAACAGCTTACCAGAGCTTCTGTGACACAGGGATGGCCATCCTGAGGGGTAAGTTTAAGATTACAAGCACCTACACTGAAAAAGATCTAGAATCAATAGCCCGATTGTACACTTTAAGGAAGAAGGAAGAACAAAATCAATCTAAGAGAAGAAAGAGAATAACAAAAATTATAGGAGAGACAGAAAACTGTAAACGAATGGATGGATTCAACAAAACCAAACGATGGTTGGTTATTGAAAACATCAACAAAACTGACAATAGATGGGACAATGTCAGATTGTTCTAGACATTATTGACATTGTTCTCACCACTGGAGGTAGAAGTTAGCTATGGCTTGACTGACTGTTGCAAAGACTCAAGTTCCCCAAACCAGAAATAAAGGGTAAGATGTCATTTGATGCTACAGAAATAAAAGGTCAGTGAAAAGAGATATAAGCAATCGTATACTAACAAATGGCATAATGAAGAAGGGAAACACCTAGAAGCACACATTCCTAGAACATCAGGAAGAAATTTTAAATGCAGAGATAATACAGTTTCCAGTTGAATATGCTGAATACATGTGTTTGCAGTCCTTACAGAAATACCCAGAAATGGCAGCAAAGGCTATATCACACTGACAACACAAAGTCAGGGAGAAGGGTGCAGATGAATATTTCAAGCACATTTTTTGGAAGAGAAAAACACAACGAAGAAGCTTGAGTATAGAGAAGAGGGCATGATGAGGGCATCCAAGCAGAGGACACAGTCAGGGGCAGTCATCTTTGTGACAGAGAGCTGGAGAAGATCTGGACCCCTCTTGACAGCAGGGGCAGGGGCAAAGGATGAGGACTGGGGATGGAACCGAGAGTCTCCATGAACAGCATTCATCTGGCCCTGCACAGCCAGCAGCCAGCCTCTTACACCCCAGGGACCTGATGCTAAGACACGAGATGTGGGGAGTCATGGCGGGAATGGGGGACTCCGAATAGTATTGCTGAGTAATAGGTGCCCTCCTGGAAGAGCTCCTTGCTTGTCCCAAGGTTTCTTTATATTAAGATTTTAAAATTTCATTTTATGTGTATGAGTGTTTTGCCTGCATGCATACATGTGGACTCTATGCATGCCTGGTGCCAGAGGAGGCCTGATGATTATGAACAGTCAAATGGGTGCTGGGAACCGAACCAGGGTCTTCTATATACATGTGGACTCTATGCATGCCTGGTGCCAGAGGAGACCTGATGATTATGAACAGTCACATGGGTGCTGGGAACCGAACCAGGGTCCTCTATAAGAGAAGCAAGTACTCTTAACATCTGAGCTATTTCTTCAGCCCCAGTTTTTTTAAAGATCTATCTTATTTGTGTGTGTCTGAGTGTGGGTTTGTGCATGTGAGGTCAGGTGCTCTCAGAAGTGAGCATTGGAGCCCTTAGAGCTGGAGTTTCAAGAGGTTCTGAGCTGCCCAATGTGGATGCTGAGAACTGAACTCCGATCTTCTGAAAGAGCAGTATATGCTATTGACCACTGAGCCATCTCTCCAGCCCCTTCTCAGAACTTTGGAGGCTGTTGGGAAGATGGAGAATAAGGAACTAGAGTAGGGAGAGACCAGTGGATAAATGACATTGGTCAGGGAGCAGAAACAGACTAACTAGTGTGTGCATATGTGGTTCTTTGCTGGGACAGAGCTGGTGAGGAGGGCCCACTGAATGGAGCCATACAGATGGAAATCAACATGTGGAGGTGAAGTCGACTAGTCCCTCCTTCACAGCTATTTTCAAGTAAAATAGACAAATAATGCATTTCACAGTAAAACTCTCATTACCAGAAAAGATAAATGCTGTTCTTTCGAGTATTTGAGCAAAAAATCAAGACCCCAAAAGAACTATCTACAGAATATGTATAAAGGTAGTCACATTGGCACTTGTGGCTCTGGCTCACTGAATGATGTGTTAAACACACCTAAGACTCCATAGTTCACCCAACTGACAAAGGGTGTGTCTCAAAAATATACAAGAATTCACATGACTTATTAAGCAAAGCACCAAGAAGGCCAGACACGGTAGTACCCTCTCATCACCCCAGCACTCTAGAGGCTAGAGGATCAGAAGTTCAAGGTCAGCTTCCACTACATACTAAATTTGAGATCAGTCGGCTACATGATAAATTATCTCAAAACAAACAAACAAACAAACAAACACAAAAGCCAAAAAGCCAAAAGGAAAGAAAGGAGAAATAAGAAGGGAAACAAAGCAAATAATGAAGGGGAGGATGCCACGAACCTAATGGAAAGACGCTCAGAACAGAAGCAGAGGAGAGATCTCCACTAGCAGATATGTTCAGCCTCATTTGTGACAAGGGAACTTCTAAGAGACTCCAGAGCTTCCTGTCCACGCTACTGGCCGTGTGAGGGAGGCCTGAATTGGCAGGACTTCCTGCAAGTTGCCATCAGAATGTGAATCGCTATGACTGCTTTAGAAAACAAATTTGTCTTATCTGCAAAACTGAACACTCACAAGCCCAGCAATTCAGCTGTCAGACACAGACCCTGGAGAAGCCTCTGCACGTGCCCAGATCTGGCACAGCAGCACATTTTGATAGCAACACAGAGGCTATGCCAGTGCCCATCCACAGAGAGGTGGTGCAGAAACATGGGGTAGTATGGGATAAACACAGTGACATGGAGTACAGGCCGATTTGGCAATTTGGTCTTAAGTAAAAAATATGATTTCCCAAAGACTTCAGACTATTGTGTTGTATGTGTGTCTGTCCCAGTTTGCTTTTCCGTTGTTGTGAGAAAACACTCTGACCAGGACCAACTTGGGGAGGAAAGGGTTTATTCAACTTACATCTCTGGGGTCACACAGGTCATCACTAGGGGAGCAAAGGAAGGAACTCAGGGCAGGAACCTGGAGGCAGGAGCTGAAGCACAGGACCTGGAGAAACGCTGTTTACTGGCTTGCTCCCTTGACCTGTGCTCAGCCTGCTGTCTTATACAACACAAAACAACCTGCCCAGGGGTGGAACCGCCCACAGTGGACAGGGTCCTCCCATGTCACTTGACAACCAAGAAAATGCCCCACAGACCAGTACAATGAAGGCAATTCCCTATTTGATGCTTCCTCAATCCAGGTGTGTCAAGTTGACACTAAAGCTATCCAGCACAGTGTCCATGATTCTATTTCCACTCAAGGATTACAGTTCCAATTCTGTGAACCAAGGTCTGAAACAAGAGGGAGGCACTATATCTACAGTCCTCTCTGGTCCTCACACACAACCTATTTCTCAAGTAGACAATAACATCCCCTTATTTCTTGATGAGTAAATAGGGGCCTAGAGAGGTTTCCAAATTTGAGGTTGTAGATAGTAGCATCTCCAGGCAGCCAGAAGTGAGGTCTTTGTGATGCCAAAGTCCATGAACTCATGGACAAGTCCATGTGCTCACCAGTCTAGACCAGGAGTTCCAGCACTGGGCCACCTACAGAGGTGACCTGTCAAAGCTGGAGACCTTGGAAAATAGGATCAGATGCAAACTGAGACTGGGGCCCAGGCCAGCCTCTACCCTCCTTCTCAGTGAACATGGTCTCCAGGCTCAAGGCCAGGGTCAGATTTACTGGTGTCATCAAGGGCTCTTCTAGGTAGGTTCTTCTGAATCTAGGCTTTGTGGCTTCCCCAGAGGAAGACCAGCTACCTGCCTGTAAATACCTACACTCCTCCAGGTGCAGGTCCTGTCCCACACACCTGTGCTCTGGTGCCCTGTGTCATTATCTTACCTTGCACGACACCCACATGTTTCATCAAAGGCCACCAGCAGCACACACCTTTAAATTTCTACCCATCTAATCACACAGCATTTCCAAACATTTCATTACAAAATTCATGGTCACAGGAAAACTTGGCCGAACAGAAAACAACTAAAAATTTGACATCTGGATTTTACCACTGCTAGTGAGTACCCTAAGTCATCCATCACAGAACTGTGCCTCCATCACATTAGATGCGTTGTAGAGTTGCTGCCAATATCTGCACACCTTGATCAAGCATGGTGTGAGGCTCAGCTGTGGTGATTCCTGTTCTTGAATTTGGTCTGCTATCACACCCACATGTCACAGTTAAGAATGCTTCCTGAGGGCCAGATGTAGTGGCATATGCCTTTAATCCCAGGAGTCTGGAGGCAGAGGCAGACAGATCTCTGTGTGATTGAGGCCAGCCTGGTCTCCAGGAGTCCCAGGCCAGCTGCAGCTGCAGGTTGACCCTGTTTCAAAAAAATTTCTGTCTTTCAGTTTTTCTTCTATTCCATATTTACTCTGGTGGTCAGAAGTCACAGCCATGAGTGCCCTGTCACATAGACGGGATGCCCACAATTCATATGTTGAAATCCAAACCTGTCAATGTGATGGGACCTTTGGTATGAGGTCAGGAGGGAGGAGCTCCTCTGAATGGGATCAGCGTCTTTTTAAGAATGGGCAGGAGACTGTATCTGATCCTCTGCTCTCTACCCTGTGAGGATAGAATGAAAAGATGGCTGTCAGTTAACTTGGAAGCAGTGGCCCTTAGCAGACACCAGATCTGCTAGCACATTGGTCTTGGACTTCCTGGTCTCTAGAACTGTAAGAAATAAATGTTTGCTATTTAAGCTATCCAGTGTGTGGTATTTTGTTATGACCTGCATGGATTAAAACATGTATGGATGTTTCTGGTCAAGCAAGTGGTTCAGAATATTGCCCTTCGGAGGGCAATTGGCTCAGGGAAGGCACAGAAGTGAGAACAGCTCTAGCTGTGGCTGCAGGGACATTAGGCAGCTGGGCACATTGCATCCACTGTCAGGAAGCAGAGTGGTGAGTGTGGTGCCCGGCTTCCTCCTCCTTCTTGTTCAGACTGGGACCACAACCCATGACGTGATACCATCTATGGTCAAGGTGAATCTTCTTGTCTCAGTTAAACCTCTCTAGAAACACCCTCACAGACAGGCAAGAAGTGTATCTCCTAGGCAATTCTAAATTCAGCAACTTGACAATGAAGATATACAGAAAAAGTATTGACATTGAAGACTTATGAGATACCAATCAAAGTGACAGTAGCATTAGTCTTTCAATCCTCAACACTTTGACTTTTAGTCATCCTACAAAATAACACCTCCAGGACTTGACAATATTGTCACAAAGATATTGTTTGCAATCCTGTCTGCAAAAATTAAAACTTGGCACAAATTTCATGTCTGTCAGTGAGTCAGTAAGTAATGTTTGACTAAGCTATCGTGCACCTAAAGCAAGAAGATCAGAAACATTTATGTATATTGAATGTCATGAAAGTTACCTATGTTTGATTACTGGGAAGTTTTTTTAAAAGGAAGCTGCAAGTGCATGGTATCATTTAATTCCTCAATGAGAGTAAATATATTTCTAGCACATAGGGAAAACGTGGAATATATCCAACCTCAGCTGTTCAGATGATTCTGTCAACTAGTATTCAGGAAGAAAGATGGAGAGTATTTATAGCTTATTTCTGCAACTGTATCAGAATCAATTCATGAACGTGAACTAGGGACTTTTGGGGGGTTTTTTTTGCCTTTTTGAGACAGGGTCTTCTCTGTAGCCCCAGCGAGCCTAGAATTCACTGTGTGGACCAGGCTAACTTCTAACTCACAGAGATTCGTCTGCCTCTGCCTCCGAAGTCCTGGGATTAAAGGTATGCATCTCCAAGCCTGGCAGAGACATAATATTTGACAACCAATCACTAAATCCTCCTGTCACCAATGTATGTGTTGTATGTGATCCAGGGCATCTGGGTCAGGAAGAAAGAACCCAGCTGGGCTTTTCTGGCTCACGTTGGGGAGATTAGGGTGCTGAAATGTTTTCTCACCGGGGGCCTCCAGAGGAACCTGGAACAGCTCAGAGAACCATGATGAATGTGCTTCCCTCTGCCAGGCAGTAGCATTCTCCCTCCCATGTCTTTGCTGTTACCTCAGTCTCTGGGCTCCTGCTTCCTGGTCCCCTCCATGGCGAGGCCTTGACATACACATTGTCCCCCAGCATAACAGTCTTCTGTGTTCATGGAAGAGTTCCCCCTGAGATTCAGACAGCATAGCAGTGTCTGTAGGGGCCATAGAACAGAGAAAGGGCCATCCTGTGCAGGGAGCTACTGTGAAAGCAGAGTAGCCTGCTTCTAGCCTGCTCAGAGGTGGGGGTTCCCTGTAGTTCCCTGGAAGGAGACCATGAGGGTCCCCCTGAGGGTTGAGAAGGGGTTTGCACGTATATGTTTATGCTTATATGTGTGTGTTCAACTAGGAAATTCAAATGACTTCATTTTTTCTTAAATTATATAAATGGTTCTAGATGAAAGTTATTGAGGTCAGAAAGCAGGCATGTAATAACCAAATGTTTAATACATGTGAGACTATTTTATGATCTAGGATCTTAAAATATAAAGGTATCCAGGCAAGGTGGCATACTCCTGTAATTCCAGCATTCAGGGGGCTGGAACAGGAGGAATGCAATTTATAGGTCAACCTGGGCTACATAGCAAGTTCTTATTCCCAAAAGTAAATAAAAATAAAGTAAAACTGCAGTGTATGCTCATTGTGTGCGAAGGAAAATGCAGTAGAGAGTAACAAGCAAATGGCCTGCTACCAGGTGTCTGTAGGGGTTCTTATCACTGTGTTCTGTGAGACAAAAGTGTTCTCCAGTTCTCTCCGACTGTCCTGATGTCATGTATGACTTTTACACTTGTCTAAATCGGCCTTTGTGACCATGAAGGGGAAGAGTCCTGCACACTACAGATTGGATCTGTGTGAGCCCCTGAAACAGTGGCAGCTTGTAGATATATTAGCAAGTTTGTATCACTGTGATAAAACCCCTAGTAAAACAACATGAAAGGGTAAAGGATTTATTGGGACTTTTGGTTTCAGAGGGTTCAGTCCATGCACTAGGACAGAATATCCTAGTGGTGAGGAGGTTCTCTACCTCACTGTGCACAGAAAGGAAGCAGAGAGGACAAGGAAGGACAAGCCTCCAGTGACCTGACCATCTCCTGCCTTTTGTCAACTCCTGTGACATCATCAAATAATGAATCTGTGGATCCAATCATTAGGCCAGAGCCCTCACGACTTAATCATCTCTGGAAATGTCTTCATGCATACTCAGGCATTAATCTCAATCAAGCAGACATCACAATTATCTCCATGGATAACTAATTCAGCATTTAATCGACCCAAGAATGAGATAAAGCCAGGCATGGTGGTATATGCCTTTAACCCTGGCACTCAGAAGGCAGAGGCAGATGGAACTCTATGAGATCTAGGCCAGCCCGATCTACATAGTGAATTCCAGACTAGCTGGGGCTAGAGACACTAATGAAATGTCAAAAGAGCGTTCAGATTTACACCATTGCATTTGTTCACACAGAGAAAATAAACTCCTCATACCCAGTTCAGATTTGGGAAGTACATAGTATTTCACATATGTTTTTCAAGTATGTTAGGACATGTATGACCCAAGCTTCACTATCTGTTGTGGATGATACCTAACTGGTGCCATTCCTTTTCAGGGACTGTCATACCAGAGAGCCACAAATGTGGCAGGTTAAACAACACATTTCCTTTCTCACAGTCCTGGAGGCCGAAAGTCTAAGCTATAACTAGAGAGTCCTGGTTCCTCCCAAGGTCTTTCTCCTTCATCAAACAGATGAAATATTTTTCTAAGTAACTTGAGTATATTGCAATTTTAAATATAGATAGAATAATTTCATTCAGCTTATAAACTTGCTCTGGAGCAAATAAACCCAATCACTATGTGCTGCCTCTAGGATTAAACAACACTTCATTAAATAAACTGTTGGCATTGAGCGTCCTCTTAAACAAATTTTGTCAGCAATTTAGCTTTGAGTAAATGGTACCCCAAGAGCACCTGGCTTATAAGATAGGGTCTTAATGGTGGACTAGCTCCCTTCCTCCCACTATGACTAGGGCCCTTCTTAGAGATCAGAATGCAGGCACACATAAAGTGTGACCAGGAGAAAGGGCCCAGGAGCAACCAGCTCTCTTTAGTTACATCTTGGCGTTTCAGCCTCCCAGACTATAAAAAATAAATTTGTTGTTTAACCTGCCTGCATCATTTGTGGTACTGTTGCAAAAGTCCACAGAGAAATGAAATCCATTACGCGTGTGCTTTCCCTGTCCTTTTATAGTAACCCAGGAGTGGGACTGTTGAGTAACACATATATAGTCAGCACCTTAGATATCACCCAACTCTCTACCTCTTGAGTGCTGGAATTAAAGGCCTGTGCAACCACACCTGACTCATTGTGCTTTAAATCGCAGTCCACTAACGTCGAACAGTGTTGACCTCTTTCCACTTATTTGTTTGTTGCCCACGTGTCTTCTTTGGCAAAAAAGGGCATATTCCAACCTTTTCTACATTTTAGAAATGAAATCTTTTCTTATTGTTGAGGTTTTGAAAGTTCTTTATGTATTCTGCATCTATTCTGGAATTTGTCAAGGAATGAATCCATCCATCAGGTCAGAGCCCTCACAATCTACTCCTCCATCCTGGGAATGTCTCCTACTCACACCCATGGGTGTGCTTCACCGGTCTTATTCATGGCCATTCAAGTAAGCGTGTGATTTGACAATATTTCATTTCTTTACATGGCTTTCATTTTAATTTCCTTCATGTTGTCTTATGGAAGAGAAAAACTGAAAGTTTTGACAAATTCCAGTTTATCATTTAAAACATTTTTTAAATTTATTATTCTTGTTTTATGTATCTGAGTGTTTTACCTACATGCATGTAGGTGTGCCATGTACATCTCATGCTTGAAGAGGCTAGAAGAGGGTGTCATATTTCCTGGAACTGGAGTTAAGGATGGGTGTTTGCTGCCGTTGTGGGTGCCGGGAGCTTACCCGTTCCTCTGCAAGAGCAGCTGGTGCTCTAAACCGCTGAGCCATCTCCCCAGCCCCTATCATTTTTTTTTAAACAGTGTTTTGAGGGGTTGAGGAAATGGCTTAGTTGGTAAAGTTCTTGTCAGGCAAGCATGAGGACGTGAGTTCAGATCCTAGCACCCACATAAAAGCTGGGTGGGGTTTTGTGCATCTGTAACCCCAGCACTGAAGGGATGGTGGGGGGCAAAAAGAAGCAGGTCCCTGGAGCTCAGTGGCTACACGTACTTTCCTAGCCAGATCAACGAGCTCCAGGTTCAGTGGAGAGATTGTCTAAAAAGATGTGGAAAGTGACTGTAGCACACACCCAACCACAAGGTCTGTCCCTACACAGACTCACACCCACATACATGAACACGTTGAACACATACATACAACCACATACACATACTTGACACAAACACATATGTAGCACACACATGAATACATACATATACCATACACATATGACACACACAAAGCATACGCACATACACGCAAATACACACACACACACATACACACACACACACACACAGAGTTTTGTTGTTTATTAAAAAAACTTGCCTTACCCAAGATCACAAAGATATTGTGTAGTTTTTCTGTGTTTGCTTTACTCTTGAGTTTTACTTTGGGTTGAATGATAGGCCTGATCTTGAGTTAGTTTTTCTGCACAGTGTGACTTGGGGACTGAGACCTTCTTTAGTTACAAATAGTTACTCAGTTGTTGCAGAGCCAATTGTTGAAAATACTCACTTCAAGCTCAACTGCCTTCACATTTCTGTATTTTATGGATTAAACAGAGATGTGAATGATATTTAAGGAGTTTCCATTCTACTCCATTTACAGGTGTGTTCAATATGCCAGTACCACATTGCCTTCATTCTACAGATATGCAACACATTTTGAAGTCAAGTATTCTATTTTCAAAATTATTTTGGTTATTCTAGATTCTGATTTCCATATACATTTAGGACCAGCTTCTCAATTTCACCTTTTAAATGTTTATTATTTGTTATTTTTATGAATATGAGCGTTTTGCCTACCTGTATTTTAAGTGTCCCACCTGCATACAAACCTCAAAGACCAAAAGAGGGTGTCAGATTCCCCAGAACTGAAGCTATGGATGGCTGTGAGCTGCCATGTGGATGCTGGGAACCGAACCCAGGTCCTCTGGAAGAACAATCGGTGTTCTTAACTAGTGAACCATCTCTCCATCCCTCAATTTCACTTTCTAAAAAATCTAAAGAAAAAAATCAATAGGGATTATGTGATCTGCAGATCAGTTTGGAGAAAAATTGCAATCTTAACAATATTTTGTCTTCTAATCTGTGAACACTGCCTATCTCTGCATTTATTATAGATAGAATTTCATTTCCCTTAGCAATGATTTGTAGATTCCGTACAAATTTTGTACCAATTTTGTTTAAATTCATTGTTTTCAGTGGTATTATGAATGGGGTCATTTTTGTGATACAATCTTCAGTGTCTTTGCTACCAAGATATGCAAATACAAACTGAGTTTAGCAGACCGATATTTCATCCTATAGCCTTGCTGTCTTATTTTTATTATTAATGTTTTGTCGATTTTGTTATCATGTTGGCTGGACTAGAGGACAGTTTTACTTTCTAATCTACCTTCATATTTCCTGTCTTATTGCGTGGACTGCATCTTCAGATGAAGGTGGTGGACTGGAGCGGGCATCCTTGTCTTACTCCCGGGACCAGGTCATGCCCTTTCTCCTTGACCTATAGCATGCTGCAGTCTCATTGCAGGGTCTTTTACTATATGGAAACAGTGAGGTGGGTGTCTGTCTTCCTTCTCTACTTCTTGAAAGAGTTGTACAAAGGATTATTACTTAAATTTTTGTTTTGTGGTGCTAGAGAGATGGTTCTGTGGTTAAAAACACTGGCTGCTCTTACAGAGGACCCAGGTTTGATTCCCAGCACCCACATAGTGGCGAACAACCATCTGCAACTCCAGCTCCAAGGAATCCCACACCCTCTTCTGACCTCCTCAGACAGTGCACAACACAGGTGCACTTACACACATGCAGGCAATATACTCGTAGACATAAAATTAAAATAAAAAATAAAGCCGGGAGTGGTGGCACACACCTTTAATCCCAGCACTCAGGAGGCAGAGGCAGGCAGATCTCTGTGAGTTCAAGACCAGCCTGGCCTACATAGTGAGTTACAGGGCAGCTGGGGCTATAGGGAGACCTGTCTCAAAAAGATAAAAAAAATAAAGAGGTAAATAAAATTAAAATTTTTTATTTTAAGTAATTCAAAAATCAAGTGAAAGCCCAAATTAGCAGCTTGGTTTCTTGTTATAGATAACTTGAATTTTCTATGTTTTATTGAACCTGGAATAATTTGTGTTCATTGCCTGGAAAGGCAGATATGTCAGTTAGAAAGCACATGTCAACTTGTAACAATTTAGATTAGGGTTAATATCCATGCCGCATTAACACCACTATAGTCACTTCAACATGCTGCTGTCGGCACGTGGCATTCAGGAGAGGTTTTGGTTCTGGTGGTGCTGCATAGACACAGAGTTTCTTCTCTGCTTCAGAGGACAGGCTTCCAAATATGATTGCCAGCCAATTAACCAATGACTTAAAGGCGGAAGTCTAGTAGAAACACATGGAAGGATGGGAAGGAGAGAGGCAGTTGGTTGCAGGGCTCCATTCTTGCGCACCTTCCAGAGGTCTAGAGGACTTATGATCAAAACGCAGGTTCCAACATAAGAAATCCCCATTTCCCTCTCCAATCAGTTCAAACCTGGGGGTGGGGTGGGGCTGAATGCCTGGCCTCACCATGAGAGAATTCATGATACATGATGGTGAGAGGCTTTTGCCAGGTGGGTAGGTTTGACCATCCAGCCCCAACCACCAATCTAGCAACAATGAGGGCTTCCCTTGGATAATTTATCAGATTCATACCCAATAATGGACAAGTGAAAAGCAGATGGTGACCACATGGACAGTGTACATCCCAGACCAGGCTGCAGTTCAGCCTGCTCCATCCTAAATGAGTTTTTTACCTCATGTCATGCAGAGGGGTGTCTGGGCCGGCATGTCTGGATGCAAGAGTCAACCTTGTATGTTCTGTCCTTTGCTTCTTCAAAGTCTTTTCTGTGAGACCCTGGGGAAGCTCTGTGTGCAAGGGCTCCAGTAGGCACATCAGTGATAAGATCATCGGCATTGGAGTTCATTGCTGCCAAATCTGTCACAGTGACACCTGTGCCTGGGGCAGAGCACCACGCTGGTCTTCCCAGGACCTGGTTCTAGCTGAAATTCCATTAGTGGAAGGTACAGGGTTATCCCGCAACAGCAGCATGTGGCTAGGAGGGGCCATGTCAGACTCTAGCTGGCTGGGGGTATGTGCTGGGACTTGGTTAGTCACACCTAGTCCTCCTTCAAACCAACTTCCAGGTCCCCAACACTAAACTATAGCTCTGAGCACAAAACAATAACTGCTCCAGAGTGAACTCACCAGGCTAGGTCTGTCTCTCCTAGGTGGACTTTGTCTTTCTGATGGCCTGAGAGACTCTACAGAAAGCTGTTCCACTGAAACAATCAGAGGTTATTGTGGCTCTGTGGGACACACAGCCTCCATGCCCTGTTATATCTTGGCAGAGGGCTGCCAAATTTAGCAGCCGGCTAGAGCTGTGGCCCCACCTTCCTGCCTAAATGACAATTTCAGCAGGAACACAGCCTGAAGGAAAAAGGTGGACACTCATGGACATCAGCTCCTATCTTCTCTGCAGATGGAATCAGGTCTACATGATTTGGAGTTGGGAAGATTCATCAGTCACTCTTGAAACCTTCTCATCCCCATATAAATGCCTGCCCCATCGGCCCCAGAAGATCCCACACAGGCACTTTGCGCAAGGCTGTCTGTGGTGGCAGGTGCGATGTGCACCGTACAACTGTTTGAGCACCCACGCACACCCACACCTCAGATTCAGAGTGCACGTGCCACAAGCCCCACTTTGCAGGTGGAATTCCTCTTCGGCAGTGCAGATGACCAAACTGCAGTGTCCTTCCCACTGTGTTTGGAGCCCGTGAGGACTTGTGGGCCCAGATGTTTTGAGTTACTGCTTTGTGATGTCATACCAAGCATCACAACGGGTTAAAGCTGGGGTGCCCAAGTAACACATCACCCAAATCAGTTACTCCTGAGATGAAGGAGCATTTGCTGTGACACCAGGACAGCAGCTATCAATGGGACAGGGAGGCTTCCATCTATGAAAGGCAGTGAGGAAGCCTTAGGGTCACCTGCTGTGATGTGGCAAAACCCAGTATCACTTTCAGTGGAGTGAGGCAGCTGGGGCTCAATACAGTTTCTACCTTGGGTGTCAGCAAGTGTCCAGTAAAGAGTCACTGAGGACTTTACTCCAGCCTCAAGGTCACTCCAGGTGGCCGTAGAGCCCTCTAACTTATAAGAGGTTCTCTTGGAAGCTGAGGGGCCTGCAGAGAGGTGAAGTTCTTCCCATAGACAAACTGAAGTTCCAATAAAGTTCAGAAATCTCAAAATTCAGACCTCCTCAGCCACCACCACCAGAAACCACTGCCTCCAGAACAGAACAGAAGCACAAATGGGCCTGACCCAGTCAGTCCTGTTGGCCTGCCCCACAAGGAAGGGACCCAGAGATGCCATACCAAACATCATACAGACACATACACACCACACACAACAGCCACATATACATCACATACTATATACCATATACATTACTTATAACAATACACCAGAGAAGCTTCTGCCATGCTTTTTTTTTACTGAATCATACCTCAAAATTTTATTGTGAAAACTTACAAACATCCAAAAACATTACGCAGGAACATGCATCCTTAACATCACCATTAACATTTTTCCATGCAGATTATTCTTGACAATGTCTTGAATTAATAATCAATAATCAATTCTTGATTATGTCTTGAGGAATACATCACAAACTGAAAATACCCGAAGTCCAAAATGCAGTTAATATACATATTCTACTGACGATCATGGTTCAGCAGCACCACACACTGGAGCAGAGGTGTCTCCTTGTGATCTTGGGCTGAAGGGCCACTGTGCTCACTACTGTCGCCAGAATCCTTAGAGAGGTTCACGTGTGTTTCTAGCCCAGGAAAAGATCAAAATTCCAAATAAGAAGTTAGGTTTCTAGTATTAATTTTGCACCTTTGCAAAATCAAAAAATTCTAAGGTGCTATTGTGTCTTAGTGTCATTTTTGCCACTTACCCATCTGCTTTCATCGTTTGTTAATCTATCGTCTGCTTTCTTGAGGTACTTCCAAGTCCATGGTATTCCTCAATGCACCTCATCAAATCACCCACATGGCTTCTACTTCATCTTTCATCCTCCATCTCCATGTCCTGTACTCCAGGCACCCCACTATTCAGAGTGTTTTTCTGGGACTGGAGAGATGGCTCAGCAGTTAAGAGCACTGGCTGTTCTCGCAGAGGAGCCAGGTTTGATTCCCTAACAACTGTCCATAACTCCAGTTCCAGGGGATCCAAGAGAGTCTTCTGACCCCCACAGGCATTGCATGATACGGGTACACTCATATGCATGCAATACATTCATACACACAAAATAATAATCATAATTTTTAAAAGAATGTTTCTTGTCTCTCCATTTTCCTTCTGTCCCCACTTCTGTTTCTATCTGAGAAGCATTTTGCTACTATAAACACTTCAGATGAGACAGGCAGTTCAGAGCATTGCTCTCTCTTCGGGATGGGGAAGCTGTGGACTTGCAGGTGACTTAGGCCTATGTCCCTGAGGCCCACTAGCACTTTCCACTCACCTTTATTCTGTAGGAGGCTTGGGAGCTGGAGCTATGAAGCACACACTTGACTGCTGTGAAAGGGAGGGCAGCAGGAACTTCTGGGGCTCTGCTCTGGAGAGGAAGAACAGAGATGCACATCAACATGGGAGAGAACCCATAACTGAGGGTGAAGAATCTCAAAGACCAGTAGTGTGAGGCAGCAACCATGTTCACCGCACAGTGGGAACTGTTATTGGATTCTAGTGTGTTGGACCCTGACTTCCAGTCAGTGGGAAGCACAGAGAGGTGTATCCTCACACTGTCTGGGCTCTGTGGTAGACCCAGCATCCTCAGTGCATGCAGGAGGATCTTTACAAACAGGTCACACCATCTATCCTCTAGCATTCCAACTCATGAGAACTTGCAGCAGATCCAGGAAGCTAACACAGGAAGACTGACCTGAATTTTTCAGGGAGCACTAATGTAATCACAAAGCCATTAAGACAGAGGTGGGAGGATGAACTCAGAGACTCAAAATATGAGAAAGACAGAGCCAGCCACGCTGTCTACAGGGCTGAGGGCACAAGCAGGAATCTCGGGAAAAGTGAATTCCAGTAGCTTCCTGAATGCACATAGCCAGACTCTTCCGCAGTCCCTCCCAGGCAACTCGGCCAGCTAGCAGGCACTGCTGCCTGCAAATCCCTGGAGAACCCAGCTACACACAGAGACAATGAGTTTGTGATAATGTGTTTTGAAGCATCAGAAAAACCAATTCAAGCCACGTGATGAGTAGCAGCTGACCGGAACACCTTCAAAATCAGACTCCATCCTTCCTATGTGAATCCTAATCTCTGTTGCCTATCTGGTCAGTCTCTAGTCATCCAATTCATGGAATATTTCACAACAGATATAGAGGCCAGAGAAACTATTCCCAGTAAATAGTCTACTGACCACAAGAAAGAGATGTTCTATGAAGTTGTGGCTGAGAAGCCTGAAATTTAGACTGAGTCCCATTAAACATGCCCTTTCCTTGGAAATGGGGGAGTAGGGGAGACCAGTGAAGCCCCAGGGTTCACATCTGGCCGGGGAGGAACAATGAAGGCCCCAGAGGCCCATCTTCTCCATGGGGTGAAGGGGCTGTCCTTTACCCTATCACTAAGTGATACTTGTGATTGATACTTACACCCCATGAGTCTTTGCAGCTGTGGCTAATGCAGTATCGTGTAGAACTAAGACAACAGCACTGCTCTCAGGAACTTGGACTGTGATGTGCCATATCAGGCATGGGCCAGTAGTAAGACTCTGCATGGCCCAGAGTGTCTGTTTATCATCTACATCCGTACTGTTAGATTGCCATAGAAACAGTTTTTGTATCAGAAAGGGCATGTAATATTATATTAACAATTGCAGCTTGAGGGTGTGACTGTGCCCTGTGTTCTGTCACATGCACACACACTGACCTTTGACACACAAAGCTAGATCATTCTACTGGAGAAGAAAGCTGGGTCCAAAGTAAAAACTCATATTCCAGAAATGAGGTGTGTGTGCATCCCAAATATGGAGCCATTTATAGCCATAAAACCATTTTCTCTTTCGGCAGGCAATGTTGAAAATGTGTGGAGTTAAGAAACAGACTCCAAGAGTGGGACCTTTGACATTGTTTGGTTAAGCATAGGATGAAGGATATGATACACAGAAAAGATATCAACAAGACAGACTTTGGAGGTGCCAGCTATGGGTCCTGATGGGCAAAGGGATTTGAATGATTTTTGTTTCATTTGGAAATTTTTGCAATTTCTAAATGTACATTTACTTGGTAATCAGAAACAAAATGAAGTTGTTTGGATTCTGGAGTGGAGCTGTAGTCATGGCTACAGTTAGATTTCTGCTGGTCTTTCCATGATGAGGAAAAAGAGAGAACACTCCAGAAGTCTGCTTAAAGGATCAGTTAGACAGCATTTCAAATTTACATCACAGTGATTTGGAATTTCATAATAGAATTGCCAATCAAGTTTCTAAGAAAGCCAGTTTAGACCAAAAATGGGTTATTTAAAAGGAAATGGTTTTTTTTTATAATGAACTATTCTCCCTGAACAATTAACAAAGACCTAAAGCAACTCTCTGCATTTGCATAAATGATTAATGACTTGAGAAGGGACCTTCAGCTATGCTTTTAGGCTCAAGGGAACCTCTGACCCTGAGCTACAGCACTGGAGCCAGGGATTCCCGTAGGACACAGTTTGATCCTCTCTGCACAGTAAGGCATGGAAGGTTTCTGTATGGGATGAACTGGTGCAGAGGGCCAGGGGGGCCACAGGGACAGCCCCGTGACCCTATGGAGGAGATGGGCCTCTGGGGCCTTCATTGTTCCTCTCTGGACAGATGTGAACCTCAGGACTGCACTGGCCTCCCCCCACCCTCCCAAGGAAAGGGAATGTTTAATGGGACTCCAGTCTAAATTTCAGGTTTCTCAGCAAAGTAAAATAATTTTAAAGTTTATATGGAAAAAAATAAGTATGAAAAAAAATCCAAAAGTAGAGGGGAGGCTTAGAAGGGATATTTCCCATTGAAAATTACACAGGAAAATGAAGTTTTATGATTAAATGGCCCCCTTAGTGCCAAAAAAATATAGGTGAATAACGAAGGAGCAACACCCAGAAACGTGTGTCAGTAGGTAACAGAACTAGAGTCCAGGAGAAGTGGGATAGTAAATGAAAGCAAATAGTCAATTTTGTTGTAATAAAATAACATTAGCTCCTGTCTCACCAAATATAAAAACAAATTCAAGATAACTTTAAAAAAATGTAGAGATTAAATAAAAATTATGAAAATATTAGTAAATGGAACAGAGAGTATTTGTTTAACCTTGGGTAAGGGTGACTTTGTTGAGCAAAACAAAGAAATTTTGGCAAGAAGTTCATGACTTCTGCATTATAAGAAGATGCCATAAGCACATTTTGAAAATGATCCACTGGGATATATTGGAAATTCAGAAAAGAGACTTACTTACGGCCCTTAATGAGTAAAGAACAGTATAAAATACTTTAAAGCTACTTTGCACAAGGAAAAAAATGGCAAATTGGTCAAAACAGACTTTTTAATGTTCATTCTTAAGTCAGACTCAGGTGACAAAGGCAGGGGATCTCTAGAGCTGAGACACTTGAGGACAGCCTGAGCAGCATAGTGAGAGCCTGGCTCAGAAAAACAAAGTCCAGACAAAAATCCCAGTATGGAGCGGGAAGATCACTATAGATGAGTGACAGATGTTTGTTTTGCTGGGTCCTGGAAAGAAACACTGCTTACCTAGGCCCTTATCCCTGTGCCTAGAGATAACCTTAGTAGCAGTGGAAAGAAAACGGCATTGAAGCAACCCAAGGCAAATAATGACCAAGATAAATGATCTACGTGGCTCCATGGGTTAAGTGATGGTCATACAAGAATGAAGATCTGAGTTCAGATCTCCAGAAGCCATGGAAAGTCAGATGTTGCATCTGAATTCCCAGCTCTCTTCTGGTAAGATAAAAGGGGGAAAGAAAGCTGCATACTTGCTAGCCTGGCATGCAGGAGTGAGCAAAAGACCCTCTCAAAGAAGGTGAAAGAAGACCCACACCTCAGGTTGTCTTGACCTCTACGCTTGAGCTGTATCATGTGTGCATGTGCACACAAACACAAAAATTTAAAAATACACCTTTGTATATGCTCTCACTATTGCGGGGGGGGGGTGGGGGTTTACTGACCAAAGTCTCACCATTTTTAGGATGTCTAAGTACTCCTGTTACATTCTACTGTTAATCTGTCCATATGTCTTTCTACCACTTCAGAAAGTTAAAATATAATTGTATTCCTACTAAAAGAAAAACAAACCTATAATGAAAATGTTTATCAATTTCATTTGTCTCACTGCTACTAAACAGATACAGGTTGGAATACCACACTGTATTTGAATAAAATGAAACTTGTTAGTATTGTTAAGCTTGGCATAAATCTATCTGTGTACTTGATGACAATGTGTGCCCCAAACAGCCACATGTGATATATGAATGAACGTAGCTTCAGAGTGCATCTTCTAACCAAGCAACAGAGCCTTGGCCAGTCAGGGGCTTGGGAGCTGCCCATGCTACCTTACAGCAGCAATCAGGCCTTTCTGCAGACACATTCCTATATAGCTCAGGGCTTTCTGGACCACTTTAGTCAGTCCCAGGTACTGTCTGATTCTGGAAGCACCATCAGAGCCAACAAAGGCCTGTAAAAGTGGGTTGGCACTCTGCTTTTGTCAGTCTCTGCTGAAAAGAATGAGTCAAAAGGACTTCAAATTGCTTTGGTAAAATGTGCTGGCAAAGTCAATCCTGGCCACTGCGGAACATCATCCACTGGGGACCTGACACCCTGTGCTGTAGCCATAGCACAAAGAGTAGTGAGTTTTGCACAAGAAGGGACCATATCCCTACACAATGTCCTGAGGGGATGTCCATGCTACATTCTGAAGAGAGTGAGGAGGATGTTGCAGATGGCTGGGGAAGTGAAAATTAATTTTCTGTATCATTTTCTTGAGATGGTCTTATACTGTAGCCAAAGCTGGTCTGGAACTCACTGTGTAGCCCAAGGTGCCTTGAATTTGAGGCAATCCTCCTGCCTCAGCCTCCCAAGTGCTGATATTACAGCATGTGCCACAAAGGCCAGCTAATTTTTGTACATGACTAAAAAAAAGGTGAAGGCTAGGAATGTCACTAAGTCAGTACAGAGCTTGCGTAACAGACACAAAACTTTGAAACTGATCCCCAGTACATCAGCCAGGCATAGTGCTGCACACCTGTAATCTCAGTTCTGAAGGATGAAAACAGAAGGACCAGGAGTTCAAGGCTACAAAGTAATTCAAAGCCAGCCTGAGCTACATGAGACTGTAAAAGAAAGAAGGAAAAGAAGAAAGAAGTTGGAAGGAAGGAAGGAAGGAAGGAAGGAAGGAAGGAAGGAAGGAAGGAAGGAAGGAAGGAGGAGAGGAAGGGAGGGAGTAAAGGAAGAAAGTAGAAGGAAGGGAAGGGAAGGAGGAAGGGAGACAGGGAGGGAAGGAAAAAAGAGCAAGAAAATAAGGTCAAAGCAGTCACCATGCTGATTCAGATGTCACATGGAAATGTTAAGAGGCAAGATGAAGACTACTTCTGTCTTACAGGTGACAGGTGGCGCTCATGAAAAATTAAAGCAATGAATGAATATCTCTGTTTTAATGTTTAAGAATCAGTTGAACACTATGTTCTCCCATCCCCCATGTAGGTGTTGTCTGGGGATCCAGGACAGCTGTGTCAGAACCAGTTGGGTTCTCTGACTCATAATGGGGATACTGGGGCTCTGAGATGTTCCCTCATCAGTCTGGGCTTTGCAATTCAGAAAACTAGGGAGTGGAGCCTTCTCTCTACCAGGTGTGAGTGGTGAGTCTCCCTCCTATGTACTTCCTATTCTGTCTCTGCTTCTGGGCAGCTGCCTCCTCTTGAGGCCTTAACACCCTATTCCCTGACTCAACAGAGTAGCCTCCTGTGTTCATGGCAAAGCCCCTCAAGGCTCAGCCAGTAGGGCAGCAGCTGGAGAAGCCACAGAGCAGACACAGGGCTCCCTGAGCAGGGAGCTACGCTATGGGATCAGAATAGCTGCTTCCAGCCTGCTCGGCAGTTAGGGTCCCCCAGCAGGGATGGCCATGCCTGAAGGCTGCAGAGGGGTGTGTGTGCACCTGAGGAGGCTCAAATGAACGGCCAACTATTTGCCTTGAAACTGTATTAACCGGCTATAGATGAAAGGTGACGGGCATAGAAAATAGAAATGCAACATTCACAAACCTGGAATACACTCTGTATGGTAACTCCTTAAACACACAGGAATCTGTGCTTGTTGTATGATGAAGAAAACAGCATTATCATGTGTCTCTGTGACAGGACAGTCCATTTTTCTTGACTACACAGTTTTGCTGTGATTATCTGCCTGACCTCTGTGTTGGGCCAGTTCCTGCAGGGGTGGTTCAGTGGCATATGTCTTGCCTTCAGGCTCAGCTTTCAGCAGAGGGAATTCTTACTCAGTATCTTCCTGACTCAAGAATGAACTGGGCAGCAAGCCCTGACTCTTGGGAATTTATAATTTAATCCAAACACTATTGGAGACTGTTAGATGCACAGCCTTCTACACGACTGCACACAATGTACAAGTGGGTCTGGGGAAACGCGAGTATAGTGCTTGCCCTGCAAACTTGATAACATGAGTTTAATCCCTAGCACCGGGTAAAAAGCTGGATGTGGCAGCATATGCCTGTAATTCCAGTGTTAGGAAGCAAAGAAAAGAGGTTCCTGGAGTTCACTGGCCAGTCTAGCTGAATCAGCATGCACCAGGTAAGACCTTGTCTCAAAAAATAAGGTTGACCATGCTTCAAGGGAAGGACCAAACTCAAGAGTATTTGGGGAACACAAATAAGACTCAGTAGTACCCCAAAATTATCGAGGACATGAAATGAGGCAGGAAGGGGGGAATCTAAACATGATCAGAATACAGTATATGAAATTCTCAAAGAATCAATAAAAATGCTGTTTTAAAAATTAAGGTAGAGAGCAGTAGAGGAACATATCAACCTCTGGCTTCTACACTCATGTGTGCACACATGCACACACATATACACAGACATGAACATACACAAACAAGCACAAACAAAGAGAATAAGCAGTCTTCTTTTCATGCACTACTTTGGCTAGTGCATTCCCTAGTATGCACAGGTACGTGAACATGCACAGAGACGCCGTCAACAGTGGAAGTGAAGCCGCTGCATTTTCTGTAACGTCGCTCTCATTTAAAACATCACACCACAGATTGTTTCCCAAAGCCCTCTCAGCTAGGAAGAGGCTGTCGCTGGTTTTCAGACAGACCACCACCAGCAAGCTACCACTCACCTTTGTGGCGACTGAGACCAGCTCGAGTTGTTACTCTTCTCCTGTGGAGCAAATGAAAATGCACAGATGAATAGAGAAGCCATTCACAGTGCGCTTCTGCTGCTCATAACTTGAGCTCATCTCATGGTCTGAGAGATGGCACCTGAGCAAGGACATTCCAGGAGGACAGCACAACTGAGAACCGCATTGCGAGGCTCAGCACTCTCCTCCTTGGAAGCGTTCATGTGCACATGTGTTTCCCCGCCCTTGGCTGGTGTGGAAGGGCTTGAGAGTCAGGTGTTACTTATGTCCTTTCCTAAGAACTGCCCACTGCTTTCACCTCCTGCAGCTGAGGGCAAGCTCCAGTCCCTCTGCCTTGTTACTGGCATTGGGACTGTCAGACCTTTGGGTTGGTTGTGGGTGTCTTATTGTGGTCTTGTCAAATGATGTTCTGCATTTTCCACAGACTTTCTGGTCATTCATATTCTCCTTTAGTGAAGGACTTGATCAGATTTGGAGCCGTTTCCTTTGAAAGCACTTGGAATATCTTGGGTATAAGTTTATAATTTAGAAATGTCTTGGCAGAGTCTTGTATTTCATTTTTTTAATGACAATTAAATCAAATATTTCAAATTTCATAAATTCCTATATATCACTTATCTCAATAGACACTGATTTTGCTGTTATATTGGTGGAAACTTGGTGAGTTCAAGGTGACAAAGCTTTTGTTTTTGTTACAAATGTCACAGTTTAGCTCTCAAACTTAGGTCTGTGGTTGGCTTTGGGTTTTCTGCAGGAACCAAGAACACAAAAGGGTTTTCAGTCCTGGGCGCATTTGCATTCGGATGCTCAGGACCACCCCAGAGAGCCAGCACTTCTCCCGGTTTACCCTGCCATCTTTGTTTAAAGTCAGCTGACCAGAAATGCAAGGTGCAGTTCTGAGCTTGCATTCTGCCCCATTCATCTGCATGTCTGTCTTTATGTCAGAACTACCTTGTCTCACTGCGGTCCTTTCACCCTGCGGTGTGAAGTCCAGGGGATAAGTCCTTCAGCCCTGTTCTTTCACACGTTGTTCTGGCTGGGATAATTACCCAGATCCTTTAAATTTCAGCATTTTAGGGTCAGCTGCTTGTCTCTCTCTCTCTTTTTTTAAAAAAAAAAATAAGAGAGTCTTCTGGGTTCAGTAGGAATGAAGGTTAGGCTGCGTATCAGTGCAAGAGGCCACTGCTCTCCTAATATTTTTTTCAACCTGTGCATCTTCCCATTTGATAGATTGTCTTTAACAAACTCCCAGCCAAGTTTGTGACTTTCAGTAGCACATGGGATGATTGGTGCTAGGCACTGGGTGCCTATTAAGCTACTAGTTTAAGCATTTTAAAAGATTATATTGCCTTAAACAAAGTTTCCTGTTGGACATTGTATGCTTTGAGTTCCTCTCTTATTGCACTGGCTTTAGTAGGAGGTCAAAGGTGGTGGGACTGGATGTCCTGCCTGTTCCCAGCTGGGGGGGAGGTCACTCATTCTTTCATCATGAAAGCAGCAGACTAATGAGTTCTTTGGGCTTTTCATTTTATTCCAAGGTGGTGGTGATTTCTTAAACTGCCAGCAAGATTTTTAACACAACCCCATTCGTTTTCTATATTGATTGGAAGGGTTATAAGGTTCTTGACCTTTTTTCTATTAATATTTCCTTATATCAATTGATTTTCAGATGTTACTCAAATGTGTTCTTGGAGTAAGCACCACTCTTCATGATGTACAATTCTGTGTGTGTGTTACTAGATTTGCTTTGATAGTGTCATTTACTTGTGTTTCCTGAGAATTTTTAGCTCACAATATTCTCTTGTGCTGACATTTTCTGGTTTTGGTAGCAAGTTAATCCTGATGTCACTCGATGAGTTTGAAGTGTCTCTCCCTTCGCTGTGATCTGAGTTCAGGTGCAACTGCTAGTTTTTTTCTTAAAACATTTGGTAGATCTATCCAAGAAGCCATGAGGATTGAGATTCTTTTTATTTATTTATTTAGAGACAGGATCTCTGTCTCTGTAGACCTAGATAGCCTTGAACTCAGACATATGCCTGCCTCTGCCTCCTGACTGCTGAGAGTAAAGGCAAGTGCCACCATACAGCTATGTTGGGGATCTTTTATGGGAAGATTTTAAACAGTATTATAAACAAAATAAAGTGTGCTATCTTTCTGTTTGAATTTTATTTTGTGTGTATGTATTTGTGTATGTGTACACAATGAGTATGTGTGTACATATGTGTGCTTGAGCATGTGGAAGCCAGAGGACAGTGATGTCCTTTTTTTTGAGACAAGGTCTCTCACTGGGCTGGAACTCACCAGGTAGACCAGGCTGGCTGGCCATGGAACTTCAGTGCCTGCAGCACTGGGATTACAAGTGTGCACCACCATGACTAGATTTTTTTTTCCCACAGGTTCTGGGGATCAAACTCAGGTCCATGTGTTTGCAAGGTAAGCGCTTTATAGACTGAGCTATCTGCTCAGACCACCACTTGGAATTTTTATTTCTCTGAGTCATTTGTGATCATCAGTGCCTCTGAGCTGGGAAGGACAAAGCCAGACTCTAGCTGACTGAAGTGGGTGTGGGACTTGGTCTGTCCCACTTAGTTCCACTGTGGACATCAGTTTTTGCCTACTCTGCAGATGTCCAGGTATGGGTCAAGATTAGGAAGACTCATCACTCACCCTTGAAACATTCTCTTCCCCATATAAATGTCCTTTCTCATGACCTCAGAAGATCCCACAAAGGCACTCTGTCCAGAATAGTACACTGTGATCATGGTGTTTTCAAATCCACAAAGCAGTGGGCCCAAAGCCCACTGCAGATGGAATGCTCCTTTAAAGTGCTGATGTGCAAGCTGTGGTATCCTTCCTGGCCTATGGGGAGCCCATGAGGACTTTGAAGGTCCAGACGATGTGAGCTACTGCTTCTTGACTTCACATCAGGCATTGTGTCAGGTTAAAGTTGGGGTGCGCAAGGAACTCTGTCAAAACCAGGACATTCCTGGGCTGTCTATATAACTCCAGTTCCAGGGGATCCAACAGTCTCCTCTGATTTTCTGGCATTGCATGACACAGGTGCATTTACGTAACTGTAAGAAATATACTCACACACATAAAATAAAATTAAAATTTAAAAAAAGACATTCCTGAGAGGTGAAGGATCAGAGATAACACCAGGGCACCAGGTGTCAATGAGGACTCCTCAGCATGCGAGAACAACCATCATACAACTAGAAGGCAGCAAGGAAGCCCCAGAACCACCTGCTCTGATGTGGCATAATCCAGGGTCAGTGGTCAAGTCTGGGTGGGGCAGCCAGTCTCAATAGAGTTTCTACCATGTGTGTCAGCAAGTGTCCAGTAAAGAGACACTGAAGGCTTTTACCCAGCCTCAAGGTTACTCCAGGTGGCTATGGAGCCCTCTGTAAATTTGAGGCATTTTCTAGGAAGGCTGTGGAGTCTGCAGTGAGGTAATGTCCCTGCCACAGACAAAGTAAAGCCTCAGTAACCTTTAGAAATCTCAAAATTCAGACCTCTTCAGCCACCACCACCAGAAAACCACTGGTAGCTGTCCCCAGAGAGAAATACAAATGGGCCTGCCCCTGTCACCTCTGTTGGACTGTCCTACAAGGAAGGGACCAGGAGATGCTGACCACACACCATACAGACATATCACACACTACAGACACACCACACACATCATATACTACACAGACTTACTACACACAACACACTTTACACCACATACATCACACACCAACACAGTACATCACACAGACACACCACATACAACAAACCATGCACCTTATATTATATGCATCACACACCACCCACCAATACAACATACAACACATATACTACCCATGATACAAACATACTACATACCATATATCACATACATCATACACACACAGACACAAAACACACACCACATATATTATATACCATATAAACATATTACACACCATATACTTTATACACCACACAGACATACCACACATCACACGCATATACCACACAGTCACATCACACAGACATACCACACAACATATACCATATACCATACATCACACACCACATGGACATAACATACCACATACCACACAGATATATCACACAGACACACTACATATCACACATCATACACCACATATATCATGCATTGTGCAGACATACCACACACTACACACAATACAGACACACCACAAAGACATATCACATATAATATACACATATATATCATACCATATACATAAATACATTACACATCATACACAGGCATATATATACTAACACATATACCTTATTATATACCATATAGAAAAACATATCATATACACACCATGCATGAACATATTACACATATGTATTATATACCACACATTATATATACTAAAATACACTATGTACCACAAAGTTGTATACACTACACAGACATACTAAGTACCACATATACACAGATATTCAATACACCATCATCTCCCACTGAGTCCCCACAGTATCACAATGAAGAGCAGGGCACAGCTGAGAGGTCCCTGTGTAGGGTGAATTCACACAGTGGTCCCAGTCCTCAATGAATATGACGCAGAGGGAAAGGAATACCTGAGAAAGGTCCCCCATCTTCCTTGGAGGTAACTCTTTCTTTCCTGCTGGATGTGAACTCTTCTGGAAACGGGTCTGCATCATGTAGTCAAATGTGCTCATGTTCTTGGCAACTGGAAGGGGAGGGTAGAGAAGGACAGTGTCATCCAACAGCCATGCACAATGTCACAGAGTACCCATATGCAGTCCACACTGCCAACAGGTGGCTGCCCTGTGTCTCACATGCGGGAGAGACAAGGACCAGGTACAATGGGCCAGAGAAGCAGCACTCTACATTTTATATGGGACAGAACCCGACTATTTCCTGTTGTCCAACTCAAGGTTCCCAAGCGCTGGAGAGGGAGCTGTACTTGGCACAGGTTCCCTGGCCTCTGCCAACATGAGACACCTCTCCAGAGCCACCTGTGACAGCCACAGGAGGCCAGAGGAACCTCAGGAAAGTCGTCCCATCTGCAGGGCTACTTAGGGACCTATGGAAGTCCTCCCTGGGCTAATCCTCCAGGTTGTCTCCCCTTCCCAGGTACTCTTGCTTAGGGTACGCAGGACCACCAACAAATGTGGAGTATGGCAAGCAACCCCAGCCCAGCCTGAGGCTTTGAAAACCACACCCAGCTGAAGCAATTTGGGTTATTAGAAGAAAATCCGAGGAGTGAGTTTGAGAAAAGAGAATAGTATTGGTACAGAAGGGCCTGTCCCCACGCCGGGATTCTAGGGAGGGGCCTGACTCTGATTTCTCTTCAAAACCAACACACACGGGAGGAGGTGGCTTGCAAGTATTTCTGGGGAGCTACAGGCCACCCACAGCCCTATTTGTAGTTCAAGAAGCAGATGGGACTGGCCGCCCCCTCTCTAGAAGTCCTGTAGGATTTGGCGTTGTACTGTTGGAATGACGCATCTCCCAGATCTACCTGTGAACCAGACTTCCTAGCTCCCAGCATCTGTGTCAGGGTGAGCCTATGAGCTTGCACTTGCTTGCATTCTAGTTAAAATATTCTCTTGTCCTCGGTTTGTACAAATGTTATCCAAGCCAAACAATGATCATGCCCAGTGCTGAATGACATCCTTGTGTCCTTAGGTGTGACAAAGTACTATCAGCCGGCTCTGGCAGTATGTGGCTCATTCCCTGTGTGCCCTTGGGTTCAACATGTTGCTCCTCCCTCAGCATGAAGACACCTTTGCTCATTCCTTCATACTGTACACTTTAGCTAGGGGTTGGGCCCTGGAACCTCCAGCCTCCCTTCAAGGTGGCTGCCTGAGAGTGGGCAGCTCTCACAGGCCTGTGGCAGCCCATATGGGCTTGAGCACGTGGCAGTCCAGTCCTTGAGCATGGACTAGGCCAACAGAGAACACTCCCAGTGAGTCTTCTTCATGGCCAGGGCACCAAGTTCAACTTTCCTCCCCCTGTTCTTCTGCTCCTCCCAAGAGGCTAGTCACTGTGGATCACTCCACAACCACAGAGTGAGGGTCAGAGAGAGGTGCTGTGAGAGCTAGTTTGGAGCAGTCTTACTCTTTTGTAAAATTTTATTTATTTTTTCGTATGTATGAGTATGTTGCCTGGGTATATGTATGTGTGTGTGCACCCATGCCACTCAATGCCCACAGAGTCAGAAGAGGGCATCAGATCCCTGGAACAAGAGCTACGGACAATTATTAGCCACCATATGAGGGCTGGGAACCCAACCCTGGTCCTCTGCAAGAGCAGTGAGTACTTTTAATTGCTAAACCATCTCCCTAGCCCCAGTCTTATGCTTATGTAACAACCAATATGTCAAGTTTGTCCTGGAAATACTTACTGTCCAGTTGCCCAAAACTCAACATACTCAGCCTGACTCCAGTTCCTCCCTCTCAGAGGGACACGTCTCAGTCTCCTCACAGTAGACAGTGCTAGACAGCTCCTGCTGCAGCTGCCCTGGGTCCTACCTCTTTCTGCTCTTGGCCCTGTCAGCTCATCCTGAGTGCCACAAGTGACCGTGCTAACAGCAGCTCAGGACAGCTGGCTACCCCCTGACTTCTTCTCCAGGATGCAGTGAGTAGCTACTGACAGTGCACTTTTGAATAGCCACCAGGACTTCAGGCCTCTGTTCTGTGTGTAACCCTGACTCACTAAAGATGCCCTGGGCTGGAAATACTCTCATGGCCACAGCAGGTCCCACCCAGTACCACCTTCTCTCCAAAGCTCCAGAGGGAAGTGTGGCATGCTGCAGGCTGTAAGATACCTTGGCTCTCTGTGAACCCCCTACCTGCCACATGTCTGACAGTGAAAGCATAGTGCAGCTCACCAAGAGCAAAGGAATCAGCCCAACTCAGCAACTGCCAGAGCGGTCATCTAGATCTCTGACTACCCCACACACATTCCTGCAAATCCACCAGTCTCTGACATCAGAGACACTACTGGTGGAATCACTATGGCTATGAGCCACCATGGTTAAGCTTTTGTTTAAGAGAGATGAAAACGAATCCTGGTCACTGCTCTGGGAGGGAGAGGAGACTCACTGAGGGCCCGTGGATGTCACTGTTGCACAGAATAAGTGAGGATGAAACAGCACTCTGCAGCCTCTGCTGCCTTCTCCTTGCTGGGATGCCAACATATGATCCTCTCCTGAGAGGCCTGGTGACCTTGAGTACCATGAATAAGACATGTCCAGCATCAAGGATCTTGGGGCGCAAATCCAGTTCGTGTTAAGTCTCCTACACCACAAATCTGGGCAGTGCTGTCGAGAAGTGGAAGAAATTCACGCAAAGGAAATTCCCCTGCAGCCTAAACCGTACTGGCAGTTGAATCAGGCCTTCCTTTTGGTGTGTGGCTGAGTAGGCATGTGGGCCCAGTGCTTAGGCTTTAGGGATCTATCAGGGCCTTCTGCACTGCACCTCCCCTCCCTCTGTGAGTGCTGTCTATATGGAACTCTGGGCTTCTGCAGCTCTCTGTTTCCAGGTCTGTGCTCACAGAGCCAAGTAAAGATGTGAACACTGACCTGCCTAGGTCATCGCTGCCAGTGTTTGCCTGGCTTGGCTCATGTGAGGCCTCTTCATACTCTTTGGTCCTGACAGAGGCTTCTGTGATGAATCTACGTTCCTGCATCTGGTTTTAAAGAGCAGACATGATCGCAGGAGATGGCAGAGCCTGTGCTGGCATACCAGCTGACTCTTAGGACCAGCATTCTTCAGGATGTATGTGGATCAAACATGGGTTTGGTTCTATGAATGTCAATAACACAACATACCCCTGACACCAGGATGTGGTGTGTCACATTTGGGGACCCCAGCAGTCCTGGGTGAATCTTTGAGCTCCAGGAGAATTCAAAACATTGTTGTCAGGATGTCCCTGGCTGTCCTTCAGCCTGGATAGGTGAAAGGGAAAGCACCCAGTCTGTTTGGCCTTCTGTTGGATGTAGGAGTATGGATAACCCAGGTGTTGCTCTACAACTTCAGCCTGGGCTGCTTCATGTGTAGGCTGTGTGGTCCTGGAGTCTGGTATTGTGAGTTTCCTTTTGAGTGGGGGTATACAGAGACAGCTGCCAGGCCTTGGGCCCTTACTGCTGAATGTCACACATGGCACAGATGGGACTAGGTAGACCATGTGTATCTGGTATATTCCAAGGGCCACAGTCCCTTCCAGGGGCACACTGCAGGAAGAATCCAGCATGTTGTGGTGTTCACCAGGTTAAGCACTCAGACCTCTCTGCAGGCTCTCCTCCCACCCTGCATAGTCTTATGCCCACAAGGAATGTCCAGCTTCTTCCTCTGTTCCAGGAATGTGCTAACTACACAACGTGTCTCTTTGTCATTCCCCTTCCCATCAGAACATGGATCATTCACACCTCATCCACAGATACAGGATTGCCCTCAATAAAGCTGGCATATGGTGGGCACAAAGTCCTTACTATGGAGTGGAAAGGAAAAGTGACTAACATTAAATCTGTGTGCCTGGACAGTGGGAGCCCTATTAATCTGCTGGGCCTATAGCTATAGGTCCTACAAGGAACAATGGGCATGGTCCCATCTGTTCCCCTAACTCAGAGAGTGAGGTGTCTGGAGAAAGAGGGCAATAAGCTCCATATAAGGTCAGGTGCCTGGAAAGATGGTACTATTTTGATAAATCGGAAAGCATTTAGTTATGAGAGAATTTTCTAGATAAGCTTAGAAATTAGTTTTTTAAAATTCCTGATTATAAGAGTAGTGGAGAGTTTTAAAGGCGACCCACAGGGCAGGGTTTAAGTCACAAAGAATTCGAGGTGCCTTCCAGTTTTTTTCCTGACAAGCAGCACACGGTGCTGTCTTAAGACAGGCTCAGCTGACTTAGGTTTGAGTCTTGATTTTATCCCACTCTGCACAAATCTAAATATGTATGTATAAGAACTGAAAACATAACTCTGAATTGCACCCACAAGATTTAATCCAGTGGTCTTCACTGTGCTGAGGAAAAAGTCCCAGTTCAAGAAAGATGACAGAAATTGCAATGCTGAGGTGAGGAATGTGGGTTTCCGGTGATGCTGCTGAGGGGAATCCCTGGTCACAAGTGGGGCCTTTCCACGGGAGAAAGTGGGATCTCTCCTGGGCACTGTCACCACAACCATGAGTAGAGTCTACACAGAGCCTCACCTGGCTTCCACCATCCTTGAGGTGAGGATAAATCAGACTTCAGGAAACCAGCACTGTAGGAGTGGCCCCTCTGCTCTCCAGCCCAGGCCCACAACTGCCAGAGACCAAAGAGGCGTTGTGGCCAATCCCCCGTAGCAGAAACAATGTGCACAGGGGCAGCAGCTCTAACTCTCACAGAAAGGCTTTCCCAGGCTGAGGATCCCCTCTCCTACTCCACAGCAGCACCGGGTATCTGGCACATGTTTGTGGGTATAGATCCTCCCTTTGGCTCTGTTTGAGTAGGGGGAACCTGTCCACCCAGCTTAATTTTCATTGTTACAACTTCAGCCTGGTGCTTTCCTACATTACCTGTTCCATTTCCATAACGTCCTGTTCTTGCCTGATAGTACTATTCCCTCTGACTATTTGAGTCTCTCCAGTGTTTTCTGCAGGCCTTTGAACATGAGTTCAGTTTCTTGCTGGACTTGCTGACCTTCTTATGGTGCAGGAACTCATTTCTGGCAAGGATGTTCAAAGCACTGCCTGCCTCAGGACAGGTGAACTCAGGGGGCAGGGGTGGGGTAGGTACATACTCAGATACAAGTGGAAGATGAGCAGGTGCCCAAGCAGCACGAAGCTGGTAATGGCCAGCAGCAGTACTACCACATCGATAAAAAGGACCATAGAGGTCTTCACTTGTACAGGCCACAGGGGAAGGAACAGCAGCCATATGTTCTCAGAGCAGACGTCTGTGGAGACAGAGAGAGATGTCCATCTAGCACCTACCCACAGAAGCAGCGCCTGTGATCAGGTTAACAGAGGGACAGAGCTTGCCACGCTGAATGAGGACAGCCAGGCAAGGGACACCTCTCAGCCCAGCGTTTGTCCTGCTCTACTGTAGACCCTGTGGCCCTACTTGCTATGAATGGCACTGTGATCCCCACTTTATGAGTTCAAGATGATGCTTGGAGAAGAAGTGTCTAAATCATGGAGTGCAGAGCCAGCCCCCTCCTGCCATCATCTGCTCTCCTCTGAAGCTGAGGCCTTGCATATCTGAAAACTGCTTCATGGACACCAAGCCCTATTGGTATGTTTCTTGGTCAGAGCCCACTGTGGCCCTCAAAGTCAAGACCAGGGAGTGAGGGGTTCCCTTACTTGCTATGTGGCAGAACAGTGGAAGAGTGGGCTGTGGTTCAAACATCTGCCCCATGGCAAGTCTAGAATGGCTTAGTGCTTTCTAGAATGGGCCTAAGTGTGTTGTCTGAGAAGGGCCTACCACATGCTTCTGTGAGATGCCAACTCATAAAATGTCCATTAATCATGATGAATTCCAGCCTGTGAGATGCTGAGTTCAAGTCATAGACCCTGTAGGATCCTCTGGAACAGCAAACCAGGAAGTGGCTTTCACCCAAACTCAAGGAACTACAGGGAGCCATGCACTCTGCAGAACCAGTATACTCCCAGGAGAGATATAACATGCTAACCTACACCACATGTGATATCATAGTCAGTGGACCCAGCCAGGCTAACACCACCCTCATCTTCCTCCTTCCCTTCCTGGGCTTGCTCAGCATGGTGATTGTTTAGGAAGATGTCACATTACTAAAGAAAAGGGCCTTATAGTGACTTCAAGAAAGTGCTCAGGAGCACCAGGAAGCCCTGAGTGGTTTCAGGGGATGCAAGAGCCGAGGCCTTCCACAAGGAACAAAGTTCTTCCTTAAAAGATAGGCATTCAGGTTCCACCCTTTCCTGCTGCAGGGTTTGGGAAGATGCCTGTAAAACCTGGAGTAGATGTGGGTGGCTGCCTCCTGGCCCACAGGATGACCAGCGAAGGAGTTTCCCACTTCAGTCACCTGGGTCAATGTCCTGGGGCTGTTATGACAAATAACCATGAAACTGTGAAATTTAGACAACAGATAGTCTCTCACATCTGCAGGCCACAGGTCTAAAGTCACAGAGTGGGCCGAGCTGTCGTTTCTCTAAGGCTCCAGGGAAGGGTTCTTCCTGCCCTTCTTGCTCCGGGCACCACAGGCCTCCTGGACTTGTGGTGTACTACCCAGTTTCTGTCTCTGCCAGCTTGTAGCCCCTGTGTGTCTGCATTTCCTGGCTTCTTCCAGGGACACTTAACATTGTAGTTGGGTACCTGGTGACCCAGGATGGGCTCCTCACATCAGAATCCCTAACTACATCCACAAAGACCCTTTTTCCAAATATGTCATCTCAGGTCTGCGTCAGGACTTGAGCACATCTTAGAGGCCACCCCATTGCCTTTCCCTCTTGCTCAGTGCAGATATTTGTGCCAATGACCTGAGCTCTTGGGATTATTTAGTCAGAGCATCCCTGAGCTTCACCTTGGAGCCTATGGCTCTGCATAATAGCCCCACTTTCTGTTTTTCCTCTCCCAAGCAGTTGCCCCTACAAGACAGGCCCCTTTCTTCGCTGCCCCATACTGACAAGAGGTCCACTGTCTGGGTGCTCAGGACTGACTATGGGACAATAGAGTTAGGATGTACTTTACTCTCATCCCTGAAAGCTAGGCCTCAGAGGAGGCCAGGCCAGCTGGAGGGTAAGGCGACATAGATGGCTAGAGGATGATGGGGGCCCAATAGGAGAGTGAGACTGGGGAACCAGGAAGATGGTAACTGAGAAGCAGCAGAGTACCTTTATATAGGGGGTCTGTGCGGAGCTCGTCAGGGTTGACAAAGTACTGGATGAAGACATACAGCAAGACAACCATAATGCCAAGCAGGCCAGCTGCAGCTGAGGCCACAGAGCCAAAGAAGAACCTGCATAAGAGGGGCAGAATTACACTCAGAGATAAGTGAATACAGGGCCAGGACAGACTAACACCCAGCTAGCACCATGAGGCCAACACAGGCCTAGTGTGGGAACCCTCACAGGAGCACAGAACACAGCATCTACAGCTGCCCTTTCAGTGTTTCCTTCTCATTCTTCCTACTTTGACTTTCACATATCCCAGGAAGATGCTGGCTCCTGATTATCCTGGTCATGCCCTATGCTCCCCAAGTCTTCTTCCTGAGCCTCATCTCCTTCCATCTCACTATCTGTAGAAGAATTCCATTCTCAGTGGGAAAGTTCAGTGCTCAAGACAGCAGAGCCTGTCAAGTAGACAGAACTTCATCTTCCAACAAGCATGCCCTGATCACAGCTGGCTTGCTCAGGAGTCACAGGTTTCTGTTCCTGTCCTCCCTTCCCATGTTCTGTGCTGGCTCCCTCCAACCTTTATTACTATTCCCCATTCTGCAGGACTCATATGCCCCCCCCCCATTTTCTTAGGACTGTGAAACATGGGTACTCTTCCAGGGATTCTGCTTAAATGTGGGAGCCAAATTACATCAAAATACCATTCCCCCTCCATGGTTTCTTGGGCCCTGGAGAATGAAAGGACAGAGGGGATAAAGTGCAGATACTAAGACCCAGTGCCACTCAGTGAGGATAGATAGCCTCCCTCCCTCTCTGCTCTTCTCCTAACCCACCTTCCGCACACAGAGGCTGTCTCAGTGCCACAGCAAGCATGCCTTCTTCTCCTGAGGAAGCAGATCTTTCCCTGCCCTCTTCCCACTCATGGGTGGGTCACACCCTCACTTGCCCCAACATGTCTGGCAGACTGAGGAAACTTGTACTTCTCTGTGACCAGAGAGTGGGAGGTATTCAAGGGGACAGTGGGCCAGAGCCTCCCAGCTGGTCCAGCCACTGTCAGCACCATATGACACATCTCCCACAGGCCACAATGGGCTGCCCAATGACACTGGCTGCATTCTGTAAGCTCAAAAGCTCAATGGGGATGGGATCAAACCTGTACAGATATCTCACTGAATGGATGGAGAGAACCCCATGGCTCAAGGTTACATGCTACATCCTTCCTGTCCATCTTCAGAATTCCCAGGGTTGATGAACCACCTAGACTCTGACCTGATGTCCCAGAAACCCTCTAGAATCTGCACCCATGCCCAGGGTAACACCTTAGAGTGGCCTAGATGTTCACTCCCGTGCTTCTGGGTCTAGTCACTACTCTAGGGTTGGTGGCCATGGTATTGAGAAAGAAGGTGGGCTCAGGACAGGAAGTTCAGGAGGCTTAGATAGCCTGTGACCTACCATCCATGGCAACATCTCTAGCACTGGGCTTTATGAAAATGAACTTGACTCACATGTTCAGGGATGGTTCCACCAAATGTGTCAGAACATGCACATGGGCATTGAGCTCTGCTGTGCCTAGGAACAGATGTGGCTCAAAGGTCACCCATTCTCTCAGCTGCTCCCCAGGTCCATTGCCACTCTATCTGTCACCCATGAGGCCTAGTCCACAGATCCCTCCCCTCGATCACAGCCTCAACACTGAGGCTCCTCACTGATAGTTTCTGCTGCCCACGCAGTTGTTCAGCCACTTGCAGTGGTGATCGAAGCCAGAGACGCACTTGTTGCAGGAGCTGCAGTGTTTGGCTTTCTTGCTCCTGGGGGAGAAATTGGAACAGCCTGCTAGCCCCAAGTGCACCATGGGAACTTGGGTGTCTAGCACTAAATGACAGGCTGAGGCTTCTACCTGGAAATGGCGGTGGGAGGGCAGAACTAGAGATCTGGAAAGTAGACAAGCCCATCTGGGAATGATGAGCCTGCGTTCATTGGCAATGTTCTCTAGAAGTGGATCCTGGACTTTCTTGAAGGCAGGCTTGGGTGCTGGGCAAGAGCCTGGAAGGCCTGCCTAGGAACCTGAGACTGGGAACTCACCATGTGCCCCCAGAGCCTTCCTGCAGCTAACTCAGCATACTGCTCTCCCCAGGTCCTGGAGACCTGGGACCCTGCCAGGCATCTGCTGAAAACACTTTTCCTCCTCCATGGTTAGGGGCTTTATCAGGAAAATCACATGGAAGAGGCACTCTTCTCCTCCCACCACAAGGAGGGGCCTGTGTGTACAAGAGTCCCTGAGAATGATCAGCCTCACATTGCAGTTCTTAACACCAAGGAAGCGAGATACAGGGTACCAGAAAGGCAGACCTTCAGCCTGTGGGATAGGACAGCCTAGTGGCCTCCTGGGAGGCCCTGAGGACATAAACCTACCATCCACAAGTGCCATGCAGGGTCAGTTCTGTCACAGTCCCAGAAGGCTCAGCTGGGCCACTATGTGGGGCTGAGGACCTAGCAAGTGCTCTGCACCCAAGGCTCTGAAAGTGATCTTGATTCACAGTTCAGCACAGACACTCACACAGTAACCTCACACAGGTGGCAATACTGGTTCTGGATCACGTGTGCATGTTTGGACCGGTCGAAGGTCGGCATAGGTTCTAAGTAGTCCTTCTTGAGTCGGACATTGGTGTCAGCTGGATCGATGGTAATTGCAATCAAGTGCACGATGAGGTGGAACGTAAACAGCATACCCATCACCTGGCGTGTCAAGGAACACACAGTCCTGGGTCTGGCTGACATGGTGCAAAGTGTCTCCTAGGGAGACAGGTGGTAGCAGGGACCGAGGACAGACCTTGGGACCCCTATCTTTGCTGTCTGCAGCTGTACCCACAAAACAGATCCCATGGTGACAATTCCAGGGCCTCAGCAGGGCTAACCAGCCACTGGCCGCAGGGTGTACAAGCCCTGAAATGCCTTAGATGACTGGGTACAAGGCAGAGTTGTGTAAAAGAGCACTTTATACCTGGGAATGATGCCCCAGGGGCACACAGTGGTCCACCTGGCAGTGGATGTTTCCCAGGTGGGAGAGGTCTTGGGTGCAGGCAAGTGGTTAAGGCCAGGGTGTGGGGGTCCCATTAGCAATAGAAATGCTTCGGACTTCAACTCACCAGACACATGAAGGATGGGCACTGGGGGACCCCCAAACTCAGCCAGAGTTGGGACTCTACCTTGAGGGACCACCAGACTCTCAGGCACCCCTGGAATTTGTACAGCTAGTTCTATCTGGTCATGATAAGAGTCTCTGTGCCCTGATCAACAGAAGGATGGGTTCCTGCAAGTGCTAGAGGTAAACTCAGATCCTCAAGTCCCCCACCCCCGATCCTCTTTCCTCTCCCCAGAAAAATATATAGAAGGAGGTGTAGGTCATGCCCCCCCCTTCCCTGTCCTGCCTTCTGGGCCCAGTGACTGAGTGTTCACAGCATCTCCCAAGGACGCTAATAGGACACTGTGCAACAGAGGCTACGTTTGTGAAAGCAAGTCATCCTCTGCCCAGGTAAGACCAAGGCCAAGGCACAAGCAAGAGGTTCTGCAGAGATTTTAACAGAAGGGCTGATGAGGATGTTCAACAAAGGGGCTCTGATCCCAGGGGAATCTCAAGATTTCACATATAACCTCGACCTAGAAACCCCCTCTGGGACGTGGACTTCTCCCACGTGAAATGAAGTTTAGAAACATCTCTCACTGTCTTCATATGTAAGGCTTGTCCAGTGACACTTCACCAACAAGTTCAGTAGTGCCCATGGACACCCCTGTCACCCACAGGAACTATGCTGGTGACCTTACTGTACTACATTTTGTCCCAAATGACTTGGCTGGTCACTCCCCCGACACACAGGTGACACTCCCAAGAGGGAACCCAGAATAGAAACTTCCTCAGTTTCCACCCATCTTCACATGTGCCGCGTCTCAGTGGAGAGCAAAAGGTGAACGAAGCAGGGTGAGGCCTCCCTCCAACTCCCTCTGGAAGTTTCCATCTGGGAGCCTGTGAGAACTGCAGCTGGCTAGAACATTCCCTAGCAACAATCTGTGTTTAGTAAACAAACAGCGGAAGGGCGCCAGCCTAGAACACCGCCCTCCTCAGCCTCCTCTGCACTGGTGACCTCTCCCTTGTCCTGTTTCCGCAGGAAGAGGGGAGGCCAAGGAGAGGCCGCCAACGTTCTGGTCCTGTCGCTGCTCATTGACCCTCCAGGGCTAATTCTGCCACTGAGCTATGAGACCCAGAGCTCCAACAGCAGCTGAAGACACACTGCTTGATGACCCCTCCCCCAGTTCTCATTGCCTGGCACAATACAGGACACTGAAAGAGGTTTCTGTGATTGAACAGATGTGATAGTGCACAGGGACCCTATTCGCTAAGCTGTGGTCTGCTTCCTTGGTAACAAGGACACCTTCATGGAAGACCTTTTCTCTATTGGGCCTCAAGAAGGACCTTCTCTCTGCTCCTGGTTGCCTCAGGTTCTCTCCAGAGCAAGCTTTAGCCCCCCACCTGGGTCCTTAGGTCACACCCAGCCCCACCTGGCACCTTGCTAACGTCAAAGAACTCTGGCGCCCTCTAGTGACCACAGAATAGCACCAAGAGCTGCTGGCCAGGCTCTGGCGCAAGTGTTGCCTGGTGGGTATCGATAGACTGCAAAAAGGTTCCGAAGATCATCTGTGCCAACAACTAGAGAAGTTGCCCCTCCCCAGCCCCCAGCCTTGGGGGCTGACCCACCAGGGAGGGTGGGGCAGGGCTCTGAGAAGAAATGAAAATCAGCTGTTCTAGTGTGCGGCAGGATGATTCAGTGTCTAACAGGGCCAAGTTAGAGATCAAAAAGAAGCAAGCAGTGGTTATATGGCAGTGTGTACATAGTCTCCACACATATTCCCCAGAATCCACAAAAGGATCTTACTGAAAATAGGGTCATCACGAATGATCAAGCTAAATGTGGTCACTGAGAATAATCTGATCCAATGTAGTCAGAGACTTTATAAAAATGGGAACTGTGGGCCAGTGAGATGGCTCAGCAGCTGAAAGTGCTTTCTGCTCAAGCCTGGCAACATGGATCATATGTGGGTGGAGAGAATCAATTCCTGAAAGGTGTACTCTCCACACACACTATAGTACACTCATGCCTCATACCCATCACACACACACACACACATACATCTAAAAAATAGGAAATGCCACAGACTAAATTGCTAGGGCAGAAGAATGGTGGACACAAAGAAAACCACACGGTCAGGGTTTTATAGTGCTCCCCAGTGCCTTTCAGAGAGTGTAGCCTTATGGCACTTTCATCTCAGACTGCTGAGAAAAAAAAGTTCACCTTGCATAGCTCTGTGAGGGCAGCCCCAGGTCTCACACATATCATTCCACAGCGATGAAGGAACGACAGATAGGAGAAAGATAAGATGGGAGGCGGGGAGAAGGCAGGCAATCCCTCCTTTATAGAGGTGGAATGGCAGATCTAGAGTGTCAGTGTTGACAGACCACACAGCCTGATGGCACAGTGGGCCATGCCAACCCCTTCGTCACACCCTTGCTGAAGCTACTCAGTCAGCCTGGCAGAGCAGACCTAAGAAATGCGGAAGCCCTAGCTCAGGCAGGCAGCTGCCATTCTGTGCTGAAGAGCCAAAGAGGCTCTGTCCCAACACACAAGACTCAGAGTTGACTAGACTTTGAGTTTGAAGACCCCAATTATAAAGGACATTTGGGAGACATTAGAGATGGCTGAATTGTTACCCAGTTCTCACTTGTGCTAACTGACCTGTTCAGTTAGAATGACCTGTTCGGGCCGGCATGGACAGAAATGGGGTGGGGTGATCTGTGGGGCTGAAGACTTTGGCAGTGGTGCTCACCCCTCCATCATGGATGGGCGTCTAGGGAGCCGAGAGGCTACACTGAAGAATACACAGAAACCACTGGCATTGCTTTTCAACTCTAAAGAGCTAGGTGTCTTGAGGGCTCTGGACTGGAGGAGGCTATCTCAGACAAATATGAGTGGAGAATAGAGGGCCCGAATTTCAGGCCACAGTGCCAACAACAAGGTCTGGAATGCTGGAGGACCAGGGAGAACACAGCAGGGTCTGAAGAATACACACTTAAGTCTGGTGATCTGGGCCACCACTAAGAGCTGATATCTGTCTCCCAGATGAGAGGAAGGGACTAAGTCTGGTATGCTGTCTGTCACAGGACACAGGCAGCTGCATCTTCCTGTCCCCTCTGTGGTAGACACTTGAACTACCACATGTCTTAGACTTGCCTGAATTGGATGCTGTATTCTGGTGACTGGGTAAGACCTGGGCTCTAGCAAAGGCTCATCTGGGCATGGGGCAGACAGGGAGGTAAGGAGCCATTCATTGTGCCTACAGCTGTAGATGCCCATCCTTAGCCTATCTCTCACAAACAGGACCTGAAGTTGCAAGATGGACTAAGAGTATGCCCAGGGTTCCTCAGGGTACATGATACCAGAATGTATGTACATGCCAATGGCACCATTAGTTTCTTCCTAAAAGCACATCCTCCGACCATCGGCAAGGCTACACAGTCAAGGTGTTGGCCCACTCCAGGGACACAAGCAATGCGGCCGACCTTTCAGGGAAATCACAGTGGTACCAGGTACTCCAAAACCCAAAGACGGAACTCCAAGCCCCTGGTAAGACAGTCGGTGACTGACAGTTCCACCTCAGATGGTAGGGAAAGAGAACTGCAATCCAGAAGTAGCTGCAAGGGAAAAATAAATATAAAAGCAGGAAAAGTAAAACCAGAAAGAGGTCAACAATAGAGAAAATTAACAAATTGTAAAGGTGATTCCAACAGAGCAAGGTGGTGGTATGTGCTTGCAATCCACGCACTGGGGAGGCCGAGGCCAGAATTTAGGAGTTCACGGTGGGAGCGGGCTATATAAGGAGCTCCTGCTTCAAGTAAAAGCAGAACAGAAAAGAAAGGGAAGGAAGGAGGGAGGGGGGAGAGGGGGGGGAGGGGGAAGAAAGAGGGGAGAGGGAGGAGGGAGGAGGGAAGGAGGAGGGAGACACATTACTATTCATCCTGAAGCTGCATGTGCTGGTATACACCTGCAGTTCCAGCACTTGGGAGGCTGAAGCAGGAGGACACAAGTTCCTGGCCAGCCTGGGGTACATAGCAAAATCCTGTCAAAATATGTGTACGCTTCAGATGTCAAATGAAAAGCACAATAGGAAATGTTGTGGACAATTTTATTCCAAGAAATTTGACACTTTTGATGAAATTCTCAAATTTCTTGAGAAGTATAACTTACCAAAATGAACATGATATGAAACAGGAAACCCGAATAACACTTTACCTATTTAATTGAATTATCCAAAGCCTTCCCCAAAGAAGTCTCTGCCAAGGAGGGAGGAGAGGCAGGTAGAGCTGAAGTGGGGACACTCTGGGCCCTGCCCTATCCTCTTTGTCCAAAGAATGGGGAAAGCCACATGTGGGACACTTCAGGGTGCTGTAGCCATAAACTGTGGCAGAGTAAGTGCCTGGCATGGGTAATCTCTGGACCCAATCCCTGGCACTCACTGTAAAATTGATAATAAAAAAAAAGATAAAGAAAATAGGGGTGCTGGCTGCAGGGATATTAGGAAGGGGGTGGTGCTAAAAGTTTGCTGGGTGCTTTTCCAGCAAGATGTGCATGGTAGTTGTGAATGAAGCCATGCTGGCTTCAAACTGCAGCATTTACAGGTGACAGTTTATGACCGCTCGCATTTTAAAGGCACTTCCCTGAACATTCAGGTGAGAGTGAAAGCAGACTGCCAAACACTGCCAAAGAGGGCAACTGTGGAAGGCAGGTTTTGTGTTGTTTTCTAAAGGTTGGAGATACCACTGTATCCTGAAAAAGATCCACACTGCTGAGGCTCCAGAGATGGTGTGGAACCTGCCTGAGGGCCTTGTAACTGCCACTCACTCCTGTGTCTTCTGCTGCCTCCTCCCTGCCCACTACTCAACACATACCTGGCTTTCCTGACTCCTGCGACCAACAGAATGGCAGCCAGAGTAATGTTCCCCAACAGAGCCCATAACCAGACCATGTCCTCAGTAAGATGAAGCCCACTCAGGACTCAAACCTCTGGTTTTTTATGTGATTTTTCTAAGCACAGGCCTGGGCACTGGCTCTAATATGGCGCAACCACCCCCGTCCAAGGGCCTGGGGTTCCCTATCAGATGTCATGATCAGCTAAGTGTGACTGTGGACCCCAGGTGCCCCTCCCCCATATATACTATACCACAAAGAAGTGAGTGCAGATGTAGCCCTCCCTACTGCCTGGTGACATTATCTCTAAAGGGCTTACCCAGGAGCAGGGCTCCTATACACAGTCTCCATGCCCTAGGGTTGGGATCCAGCAGGGTACACAAACGCACTGCAGAATGTGGGTAGGTGGTATTGATCTGCTATTCTTCCAGTCAACATTGACGGACTGCCCTGGGCACTGTGAGAGAATGAATGTGACTGGAGTCTGCAGCTGCTTCCCTTTCCTTGAGTCACCCTTCCAGCATCTCTCCTGTCATCACGTGTCTAGCAGACTTTCCATTCCCAAGTAGCAGGAACCCTGTTCTACCAAGCCATGAAGCATAAGCCAACACAGGGTTATAGCTTCAGGGCCACGGGGACAGATGGTCTAGGCAAAGACAGAGCCCACTGCATAGGCATGATGGAGCCCAGGACCTTGGAGATCTTCAGGAGCCCCTTCTACCTCCAGGAGACAGGCAACTCAGGGGCCTGCCCCACCCTAGCACAAAGGATACAGCATAGGCAGCATACTTCCAGTTTCTTGGCAGAAAGGGGATGAAGATCCCAAAGGTGACAATGGACATGAGCAGGAGAGTGGTCCAGGATATTGCCTGGAAGGAGTGGAGGGGCAGTGACCAGCCATTCACCCTGGACAGGGGGCGTGGTATGATCTTCTTCACGATGTTGGCCCGAGTTTCCGGGAGAACCCGGTTCTGGTTCATGCCACAAATATTCATCTGAGAGATAGAGCACAAGGCCATTGGTCTCTGGTGTGGACTCTAGTGTGGCTTGCAGCAGCACCACTTACACTGTCAAGCAGGTCACCAGAACTGGGCCCAAGAGCCCATGACCCCATGGAAGATTAGAAAAGCTGACTAGGGTTTGCAGGAGAACCACCTCCACAGGTACCTTGCCTAGATCACAGCTGCCTTAGTGCTGGGAAATAACCTGTGGATGTTCCATGGGCTGAGAAAACAGAGGCCCACCTGTTCACTCAGCAGGATCCAGGTGACCAAAGGCTTTTACACATTCTTTGGAAGCCCTCTGATATCCAGCAATGGACCTAGAGCTTGTTTGTAAGTAGGCACTGATCTTTCAATGCCAGAGGAAAGCCTGAGAGCAGAGGGGAAACAGATGACTCAGAAAAAGACAATCATTAGCAAATGGGTTACCTTTTCATCTACCAGAGAAGAATTATCCAAGCAAAGCGAGAGGCCACACTCCAGATGGCTTTGGGTCATGTCTCTGGGGACATGAGACTTGGTACCATAGAGCTCTTGGGCCTCTAGATGCTGAGCTGTCTAGGTGGACAGTGGCTAGGAGAGGCTCCAAGGGCACGTCTAGCCTGGCAGAGGAGGGAGGGGCCTAGTACTAGAGAGAGAACAGAAAGTACCCATGCTGTACAAAGTGGAGCCTCGGGGAACCTGGGCGTCACCTGGAGAGCAGCTTTAGAAAAGCTGGCCATTTTGTGCCTTGTACAAAGCCCTTTGTTGTCTCTTATGGAAAAAATGTTCTGCGAGTACAGCTGATGGAAATCTGTCACTTTAGGAAAAAGGTGCATGCAGGGACACTGAGAACTGTCTTCCTTTTGAGTCGTGTCCCTTAGCCTTCCCAAGGGCACCCCATGGCTGCCCTGTGTTTGTATTAACTGATGATCCCAGGTGGATATAGGCCACAGGGCTGGAGCTTCTGAGACTGGAGAGCTCTGGGCAGCATCACAGCTGGAAAACTAGACTAAGCTCCAGAAGGATCAGACATGAGAAGATGTATCAATACAATCCCCCACTATGTACAAAGTCCCGATGAAAACACGAGATGAAATGTGGTGAAACCAAAACAGCACTCTGGAAGGCCCACTGAGGAACCACCACTCAGCGAGACAAAGAGGGGACCAGAGGGTCATGAGAACAGAGCCTCTGAACACAATGGCACCCTTAGGTACCATGGGTGGTAGGATATAGAGGTATGAGAAGAAAGAGGATGAGAATCTCCCGGCCCTGCAAGAGGGTTTAGGGTTAGGTCTGATGTGTATAGAGAATGAGAGACAAAGAGTGCACACAAAAGGGTGGGAGAGAAGACTGGGGAGGGGGTGCTCTATGGTTCCTAAAAACTGTAGTATCATCTAACATAGCCTAGGAAATGAAAGGTTCAAGGAGTCGCAAGTACTTGGTTATCATGCTCAAGACATCGGGGTTCATCCTAGCACCACAAAGACAAAAACAAACAAAAAAACCACAATCTGGAGCAATGCTCACGCTCTGACAAGATAAACTACCTAAATGATAAGCCTGAGTGAAGTTTGAGGGTCTGGGGTATGCTGAATATTCAAATGTAAGAGCATTGAATCTCCTCTGGACCGCATTCCTCAAAGAATTGCTCCTCCAAGTCTGAGGAGAGTTGTGATTTAAAAAAAAAAAGTACTGACCTTGACAAACTATCTCATAAAACATGGGAGCAAATTAGTCCTATGTTTAAGTTCAATCTAAACAGATTCAATCTAAGCAGCAGCTGGTAACAATGATACACACAGACAGCCCTCCAAAGCGTGCTGAGGATTTGGCAGGCTCTGTTGGAAGGCAAGTGCCTTTGGTCAAGGCTCCAGGAACAGGTACCTGGAGTGGTATGGCCTTGCAGACTCCTTGCTGGGTTACCAGTTGGGTGCCGTGGATTCTCCAGAGGCTAACAGGGAACCTGGAGAGAACATACGGGGTATGCACTGACAAGGGGCTATGTCTTCCTCAGCATGAGGCAGAACAGCTTCTATATGACCTTCCTCCTCGGAGACAAGTCTTCTTTAGACAACTGTTCACAAAACTTCGAATATTCCTTGTGCTCATTTGAGGTATGGAGAGAGGTGCAAATTCTGCTTCAAGTTCTTATTTCCTAGGAGATCGAAACAGTCCAGAAGACAAAACCAAACCAACCTGGGCTAGTCAACAGTGTGAACAGCGTGAATCCTTTACCTTCTCACTGGCACCAGCCCCTCACTACCCAGCTCTGGCCTGTGTCCACCTCACTGTGTCTGAAGACCAGGCATTACCTCGTCAGGGTGTGTGGGGACAATCCCTGATGACAGCTGGCCATGCCAGTTCCAGCCCTGTGGGTCCCCATCCATGAACAGACCCCTGGCTGGACCAGCCTGCTACAGCATCACCTCCCTCCTTGACACAACTCTGTCCTGCATGTCCAAATGACAAATACCAAGAAGGACATGATGAGGACACTGAGACCTTCCTGTATGGAGATGCAAGTGTACCCATTCCACTGAGCCTCCCACTCAGGACACTTCTGCGTGGAAGGTGCTGCCGTGAGGGGACCCAGCAGGGGGCAGAGCACTAGGCACAACCATACAGGGAAAGGGATTTGGCCACCAGAAGTGAGCCAATAGGACGAGTGCTCACCTTTCTACCAGCTATGTGGGACCATTCTTGTACCATGCCCAGAACATACAACTCCACAGTGCACACAAAGAACACTTCCCCATTTCACACATATGGAACCCGCAACTCTTAGGATGTCTGGACGCCTCTTGTTCAAACTATCCCCTCTGCCTGGCATCTACATCCTTACTGCCTGTGGTCCTTGCTAACACCCTGGCCTGCCCATCTGAGCTGGAGTCCCTTCATACGTTGCATACATAGCGCCATCAATCCTCTCAGCATTTGAGGAGCAAGGATCTGTCTGATGGCTCTGGGGAGCTATGATTTTAGGTCCAGGAATTGGCCGTGCTGGTATCTGCTGACATCTGTTTTGGGTCAAGCCTCTTGTTCCTGCATCTCTCCACCCTCCTCATAGGCTTCTGTGTACCATGAACACCAACACAGTCAGCACTCCCAGAACTTCCAGGAGGTGCTGCTCACGGCTGCTTAGTGCTCCACCCCCACAATCCCTTCTGCTCGTCCAACACCGTCGGCCACCATTGTGCTCCTGAGTTTCCATGCCCATCAGTGCCCTCATTTCTCAAGAGGAGCCTTCCCAGCCTTGGGCCTCTCCATATGTGTGCCCCAAGGAAGTTCTGCTGCCTATGAGAACCAAACAGGTCACGTGATGGCTGGTGATTTCCCAATGGGCCAAGGTTACATCTGCAGGGCCTTGGCCCAAAGGAAGGTATGGGGTGAAACCCCAGTACCGTTGCCTGTGTCTACCCTGCCTCACCTCTCACCAGGCTGAGCAGCACAGGACAGATACCTCTTGCTCTTCGCTGGCACACTGAAAAATGAAGGACCTCCCAGTGCACAAGGCAGCCGTAGAACCCAGGGCACCTCACAAAGGAGGATTCCATAGCTCATAAAGTCATGGTCTGTGCAACCAAGGAGACTATTTGTCATCTGGGAGTAAGGAGACATCAGAAGCATAGAAAGGAGTCGGAAGTGAGCCTGCTGGTTCCTACAGGTGGAACTTGGAAGACAGAGGCCAGCTTTACCACCCCACAGCTGCTTCGACTGGAAAACTCTGTTGTAAGCTCTTAATGAAGTTCATCAGCTTGTGGGCCTCCCTGACATGCAGCTCCAATACTCCTCATCATGCCTGACCCTCATGGTTTCAGCTGTAGAAGCAGAGATGCACATGATGCATAGGGAAACACAAAACCCAGAGCCTGGTTGCTACCACCTTGTGGGCTGCTTGTCCCTGATGGTCATGGGTCTGGATGGCCCTGAGGTATTTCCTACACTATGAACACTAGTGGTGAGTTGGGGAATGCCCCATAGCCTCCTGGGAACATCCCAATAGAGCACTACCAGGTCTCCCCCCACCCCTCCAGGTGACATCCTGTAAGAGATTGAAGAGTCACCCTGCACCCTGGCCAGTTGTTACAATGAGTTTCTGGCCAGGAAGCCTCTGGCTTCTAGAGCTTCTTCCTCAGTGCCCAGTATTGAACAGTGGCCCAAGCTGCAGTGTCTGGTGAGGGAAGGTCACCCACATGAGGTGGACACAAGTGGGTGCAAAGGACTCCAAAATGCAACAAAGAAAGGCAAACACATGATTCCATTGACATGGAATGCCCAGAACAAGCAAATCCACAGAGCAGCTGTGGACTTCAGTGAACACAGAGTTCTTTTCAGGGTAATGGAATGTTCTGAAACTCAGTGTAGATAGTGGCTATATAATAATGTAAATATGCCAAACAAATTATACTTTAGTCAATGGTTTAGTTTTATGCACTTAATTTCACCAAATTAAAGACCAAGGTCTTTGAGACAGCCACTGGACACCAAGCTGTCAAAACCACCCTGTGTGCCTATGACTCCATCTGTACCTCAGGGTGAGGCCTAGGAAGCAACAGCATCTCCACATGCCCCCTGCTATGGGAACAACAGGACATGTCTTCCAGGTGCAGCCTATGCCCTTAACTAGCCCAGGAGCCCATCCCAGCATATCATACTGAGGCCAACTCTGCTGAGTGTGGAGAACCCAGGGCAGTGTGCTGTTGAGAAAGAGGCCTTGGAAAGTGCAGAGATGATACAGAACCATTTAGGCTTGGGGGCCTCCTAGAGACTGGTGCAGCACAGTGCAGCAGACTCAGAATCAGCCTAGCCTCTAAGTGGGGGCAATGGCTCAGAAACAGGTTAGCATGAATCAGGAGGCAGCAGCCTAGAGGCACTCCAGACCCAGCAAGGAAAGTGCTGGAATTGGCTCCAATTACCTTCTGATGCTTTATTCGATGTATGATTTTCTGTCCATCACCAACGTCTGTGGGGAATCTTGAAGACATCCAAAGTCCGTTATTTGAGCCAGCCCTTGCTTGCCTGGACCCAGCATGCCACCTACCATGCCACTCCAACCATACCCCACCCTTCCTGGAACTGCACCTCCATCTGTGGCTGGTCTCTGAAGACATGGTAGCTTCTTCACTTCCGCATTTCCTAAAGGAAGCAGAATACCCAGCAAGTCTGCAGGACACAGGCACACCTATCACCACAGCAGGCAGGGAATGATCACACACACTCAGCTACCCTTAGACATCTCTTTATTAGGCCTGTGTACATATATTTTGTAAAAACAAAGGGGTACTAGCAAACACATCCTTTTGAAACGCTTTATGGCTCTGAACACTTCATTCTAACAGGCTACGCAGTTCACTGCCAGGGGGACAATTCCTTCCTTAGGCTCTGTGACAAAACCTGTGTCCCTCTGTAGGCTTATCATGTGGGCTCCCTTCGAGAACTCCAGGGAGGCTGTGTAGGACTCATCAGCACAGATGCATTTGGCTCCTGGCGCTTGGAGCAGACCACAGAGCTGAGTCATCTGGCTACATACTCTTTATGTTCTAGTTTCACTGCTCAGAACTCATGGGATGCTACACAGTACCCTTTGGCCTCTGCTACTGACATGACAGTACAGATAAGCCATTACCTCCCCAGGCTGCTACATGCCAGAGAGGATGAGATGAAAGTTTCTGTCTTGTGACAAAAAAAATCCGTACAAAATAAAATTTAGGAAAAAAAAAAAAAAAAAGAAGGAAAAGCTCTCAAGAACCCACAAGCTAGTTCTTGGCAGAGGCAGCAGGTTCTGGAGACTGAAGGAATTCATAAGGGTCATGGGTGACATCCGGCTGCTCCCCAACACTAAGGCGAGAAGGACTTCCTGCAAGTTTGAAAAAAACAGCATTTCAACACACCAGATGGATCTGCAAAGCTCAGGAAACCAGCATCTGACCGACTGCTGTCTACAGAGGGAGTCCTCAGCAGCACTGGACACAGGTCCCCTCCCTCACATCCAAGCTCACTCAGGACTGCCTGGAATTTGCCATGGGTACATCTACCTTGCTGACACCTTGATCACAAGATGATCAGAAGCAACACTCCTGGTCTGTGTCAAGCCGTTACCTGGAGGGTGCTGCTCCCTTTCAGAGGCAGTGGACAGGGAGCTAAGGTTTGAGGATGGTCGGGAGCCTCCTCGCTCTGCCTGCGCCTCATGCAAGTCCTGCAGGAGTCTGGTTGTCTCATCCAAGTTCAAGTGGCTGTCATCATGATCTAGCTCCTTCTTTACTTTTCCTATGTGACAAAGATGATATGTTGCTAAGCACAGTCAGCGCACAGCCCATTCAGCGCACAGCCCGTCCAGTGACAAGCCATGGCTGGGGAGTGGGGTAGGGAATAGGCCCAGCATCTTTCATTCAAGCACACCACCATACTGAATCTCACATGTGTTGTCTTAGTTCACTTGACAATTGAATTGTATTCCCTATGATTTCATGGTAGGTACCTGGTTCTCTCTAGATTTGCTCCCTGTGCCTTCTCCCTCTGCTGATACTGTGAGGGTTTTGGTGGTATGCTGTTTGTTTTTTGTTTTGTTTTATAAAAAATTCTAGCTCTGAGTCCTAGGAAACCCCCAGAGAGTCATAAAGTCTGGGTGCCTTGGGGACTGAGATACAGTTCAGAAAAGACAACAAACAGGAAGATGGCAGATCTGAACCCAATCACAGAAATTGTATTAGACACACATTACATCTAAAACCCTTAAACCAAAGGCAGCCTGAAGCTAGAGAGAATTCACTGTCACCTCTAAAAAGGTCATACAGAACCCACTGTCAGTATGAGACAGGGGTTCTTAGCCTGCACTCCCAATTCTAGGACCATCTGCACTATAAGATGTGGCCCCCTGAAATGTAGCAACTTAACATGCCTCCAGGTGCTGCTACAGTAGAGTACTGTTGCTAGGCAGGTACGAACACCAGGAAGGGAAGAAGAGTCACAGCACAAAACACCATCAAAGACCTCAATGGCTGTCAGTGTTAGATGAAAAAGTACAACTCACACCACACAGGAGAGAGGCATTTCCTGGAGGCGGAGGGCACACTCTCCAGGGCATGAGCCGGCTGACAGGTACCTGACACAGCTTGCACACAATCTGCAACACCAAAGTATGCCACTACCACACAGGTATAGCCTCCAGTCAGAAAGGAGCAGGGGCGCCCAGCCAGGGCTATCTGGAGCTTCTGTTCAGGGTGGCCAGTGACAGAGGTCACGTTTATTCAGCTGAGCCTGAAAGTTTGACCAAGGGGTGCTGAAGAAGTTTTTATTTCCTACTGTTTTAAAACCACAATGCCCCTTGTTTTCGTTCTTGTTTGTTCTGTGTTTTCAGTCCAAGGGATAGAACCCAGGACCTTGTTCACACCAGGGGAGCACTTTACCAATGAGCTACACAGCACTTTTGATATCAGCCTCAACTGGGTTTCTGCTTCCATATAGGGAAACTGCAGCAGACAGCAGCTAGGTATCCTCTGCTTCAGCTCAGTTCTGACACTATCCCTGGAGATGGTGACTAGTCCCATATATAAAGGGCACATGAGAGCCTCAACCACAGGTCCAGGATGGGTCCTGTCCTAGATGAGTGGTTATAAGTAGGGTCCCCACAGGCCCTTCCTTGGGTGTGTTATTTGCCAGGGCAGTTCAGGAATGCAGAGAAACCAACGCTTTCTTACTACACCACCTACTAGAGGAGGAGAGGCTGTCCATGCAAGACACCACAGAAGAAAATGCCCAGGATGCCTCACCCAGAGAGCTGAGCATGGATACATCCAGGGAGACATCAGGATACGGTTTCATCGACATAAAATCCAGAACAGAACCACCACCATCTCCCAGTGAGTCCCCAACCTGCAGAAGACAGGAAAAAATACCGAGTTTAAATGAACATGAGACAAACAGGCAGGACAAATGTCAGCTAATGCTAGCTGTGCAAGTCAACAGGATGTGCTAAATTTGAGCCCACCCCTCAGTAAGGAATACAACCAAGCCCTGTCCTTGACACTGCAGTCCAAGAACACAGGCCCCAAGCTCATGAATGGAAGTGCAAATCCATGCCCAGGGAACTTATTCAGATCAACAAACCTCTGATAATGTTCCTATCTACAAGATCAAACAATCCTTTGCTAACTCTTGGGGAATGCATTAGTGCTATGGGAATATGAGAGGTAAGCCACAAGCAGACCAAGTAAACACTACGGCAAATTCTAAAAGCAAAGCTGGCCACCTCAGGGATAAAGCTAGTTCTCCAGGGTTCTGGGAGCTCCTGCTGCCCAGCGTCTGCCCCTACACTCAGGCTTCATAGAGTTACCTGGGGCCTGAGACTCAACACTATGCTTGGTCACCTCAGTTGGCCAGTGGACAGGCTGTAGGGCTACCCACCATGTCAGGCCACACTTACTACTTGCTACTCAGGCCAAGGGGCCCCACCCTCCTTGAGGACAGTGCATAGTTGACTGCTCTGAGTTTGTTCAGCCCTCTTCATATCACCAAGGCAAGCAGGTGAAGAAGCACTGCCAGAGTCACATAAGAAACAAGCAGTTCTTAAATAGAATGACAAGAGGCTGTCCCACCACTCACTGTAATGGCTAGTGGCCATCACCATACGAACCCCAAAGCTGGGCTTCTGCTCACATGCTTTGGAAACCCACCTTCACCTCGTCTGCAGGTCTCACGGGGACACTCCTCCTCTGCAAGGTAACAAGGTAGGAAACCAGTTTTTCTATAGGAATTTTTCATTACAGAGCAATGTGTTCACATTACACTAACAATGACTTGTTCACTGCCCAGGGTTCTGCTCATCACAGCCTAACTATATCCACAGCTGAAGCAGGAGTCTTGCAGGACTCTTCACAGCTGGCAGTGAAAGCAGACCAAGACAGGTTCATTCATTCTACATCAGGCAAGTGCCCAGATGCCATGCTAGGGAAGGGGAACATGGGCAAGAGGGTTCCCAATTCTGTGCCTGCAGTCAATGTTAGGGAAAAAAAAAGGGCAGCCTGAGCAAAACAGGTCTGGTGGCATGCCACTTTGACTGCCGCAGTGCACTTGAAAGTATTCAACTCTAATGAAAGTTCATTCTTGAACAAGGAATTCCTAGTTAATCAACAGCATCTCATTTCAGGGCCACAGGGAGCACTTTCCGGCTATGTGAGACAAGATGTAGATAGAAATGACATTTGCAGGGTCAACAAGATGACCCAGTGGGTAAAAGCAGTTACCACACAAACCTGACACCTTCAGTTGGATTCCCAGAACCCACAGTGGAAGGAGAGAACTAACTCTGACCTCTACATATACACCATAATATGAGCGCCTGTTACTTATACATATACATCCTACATATACACAATAATAAGAAATAATAATAATGAAAAGAAATGGTCTACATTGAGGCTGACTTCCAGCCTAGAGGGAACTATACCTGGAAGATGATGCAGATGGGAACTGAGCCGGTACTACTGGGGCTGAGCTCTGGAGGCACTCCACAGTCTCTAAGCTTATTTACTTAGTCACAGCGGTGGTTACTAGGCCAGACCAAGAGCCATGGGAGCCAGAGGCCAAAACAGTGCCCAGCCAACATGGACAGAGACTCACTAGAACACCTAGCCAGAGCAGAGACCTGGGAAACTGTAGCCATCTGAAGAGAGGCAGTACTACTACTCCTTAGCATTATGGCCATCCTACCCCAAGAATTATGGCTGCCCTAGACCTGGCCAGACAGAACTGAGGTCACCAGTAACTTCCAAGTGAAAGCAGAACCAAGACAGGTTCACTCATTCTATACCAGCCACATGCCAGATGCCATGTCAGAGAAGAGGGACATGGGCAAGAGGGTTCCCAATTCTGCATCTGCAGCCAATGTTAAAAACAAATCAGCTTGAGAAAAACAGGTCTATTAAAACAAAGGTCCATGTTCTTCAAGTGAAGACAATACAACCTCTGTGGCTCAGGAAATAACTCTGTTGGTAAAGTGCTTGTCTTACAAGCATGAGAACCAGAATCTGTGTAAAAAGCTGGGCATGATGGTATACAGTTGTAATCCCAGCACCGGGGAGGTGGAGACAGGAGAATTTCTGAAGTTTGCTGACCAGTCAGCCTAGCCTACACAGCAAGCTCCAGATTAGTGATCCCCTGTCTCAAAAATAATAAAAACCTAAGCACTGAGGTTGCACATGCAAAGAACACATGTGTACACAGACACACATACTGCATAACACACATAAACACATGTACAAACATGTGCACACACACACACAAAGATGCATGTGCATGAATACATACAACACTAAAATCCAGCCAGCCTTGGACTGTGGCTTGGTGGCAAAACACTTGCACGTGAGAAGCCCTGTACTTGATCCCTAGCACTGAAAAACATCCCTACCAGCTTTGGCCAGCAGAAACAGACTGCACGCACATGTCTAATTTGGACATAAAAACAATGAACATAGCTAATGAACATACAGGCTGAGTGAGGAGTTGGCCCTAAGCTGCAGTGTGTCCACTCTGGTCTCGACAGACGGACATAATACAACAGAAAGCAAAGACACCACGGGCCATACATGCTTCTTCAGAAACAATGCCAGTGTCTGTTACAGTCCAGAGGAAAAGTCCACACAAACTCATGCAAAGGGAAAATAAGTTTCAAAAGTAAAAGCAAAGACTTTAGAAAGACCCAGCTGAGAAGAGCTGAGGCTGCAAATGTGAACGTGTGACAGCCAGCTCTTCAGGATGGTTATGACAAAAGAAAGAAATGGCCACGGGCCAAGGAGGACACAACAGTGAGCCAAGAACAGCCAGCACTGACCTCGGCAGCCTGTGTCTCTGGAACCTATTGGGCTGGATGAGCACTCTGCACAGTAGTAGCACTAAGGGAAAGACCAAACCTGTGCCCACAAAGGCTCAACATCTGAAAATCTCACCTGTTTCAGCTGGAAAATCATCCTTGAGTGGTCTCCACCTGTGATCTGATCCAGAAGGTCATCCACCATTTTTTTGCTGTAGCTCCCAGCATCCTTCACAAACTCCTGCAGGCTAGAAGAGGACCATGTGAGGGATGGTACTAAAAAAGCATCACATCTCCAATTTCAAGACTTGCCCCCAACAATGACAGTGGGACTCTACTAGTCCACTGTAGGCACCTCCTTAGTCCTCTGGGGGCTGCCAAGACAGGTGTACTAAGGACAGGATGGAGAGCTCTCCATCAATGTTTAAAGTAGTTTATGGCCAAAAATGGTTAAAAAGATCTCGGTCTAATCCACATAAACTCTTGGGACATGTTGGTTAACCTCTAAAGAAGGTTAACCTCTAATAAATGTCAGCTTGAGATTTAAAAGCACAGGCAGCATGGACAGGCACAGTGGTGAATGGGCAAACGGGGAGAGGCACTGGTTAGAGTCCAGAACACACCTTTTGGTACTGCTTTGATTTTTGGACCATATGAATATATTGGCTTAAAAATAAACAAAATTTAAGATGTAATCAGAGAACAATACCTCACAAGACTAAAGCACCAAGCATGGTCTCATCAGGATCTCGGACCCTGAGGACCTCCACACAACAAAGCAGGGAGGCTGCTGGCCCGAGCTAAACCAACTAAATGTACCCACTGACAAAACCATGATTTGGGACACTGTGACCATATGTATGGAGAGCAGATCTTGAGGATGGGGACCTGAAGGACTCGCAGGCCAATTCTGATGGCCCGACAGCCCTGGCCCGTGTCATCTGCTTTTACAGTGTATCTGCAGCCATGTGGTGATAGCAACTCCAGGTCTTAGCATGGGACACATGGAATCCAAACATGTTCTATATGCAGAAACCTGGGGAAGGTGGTAGGATGCTAATGGTCTGGGGAAAACATGCTCCAGTGCCCTTGAGTAGAGCTGGGCACTGATGACATGAAGGACAGGGGCCTGCCAGCCAGCAGTGCTCTATCGGTGTTAGTCTTTGATGCTGACTTACAACACTGTCTTCTGAAGGAAATCTCCTTTCTCACATCTACTTTTACTGCTTCTTTATCACAAAAATCTGGGTCTGGTATTAATTTATTAAGAACTAACTAGGGGCTGGAGATATGGCTCAGTGGTTAGACAGAGCACTGGCTGGTCTTACAGAGTACCCAGGTTCAATTCCCAGCACCCACATGGTGGCTTACAACTCTCTGTAACTCCACTTCCAGGGGATCCGACGCCCTCTCTGACTTCTGTGGGCACTGCATGACACGGGTGCACTTACATACATGCAAATATTCTCATACACATAAAATAAAAATAAAAAATTTTTCAATAAAAAGCTAACTGGAAATTTATTTTTAGTAGTATTTTACTTATTATTATTTTTTATCCATATAAAGATATTGCCTGCATGCATGTATGTGCACCCATGTCATGCAATGCCTGCAGGAGTCAGAAGAGAGTGTTAAGGGCCCCTGGAACTAGAATTACAGATGGTTGTTAGCCGCCATGTAAGTGATGGGACTGGAACCTGGGTCCTCTGCAGGAGCAGCCAGTGCTCTTACCTGTAGTGCCATCTCTCTTGCCCTGGAGTTTTATTTTCTGAAGATTTCACTTAAACCATTAGTAAAGTTTAATTGCCCATAAAACCTTACTAAAATTCTACAAAGATGATCTACTTCTATTTTGTATTAAAACAAAAAAGTCTATGGAGATCCAGTCCTTCATTTGTGGTGTTTTGTTTTTGAGGCAAAAGCCCCTGCTGGCCTGGAACTCACTACGTAGACCAAGCTGGCCTTGATCTCACAGAGATCCATCTGCCTCTCCCTCCCCAGTGGCTAGGATTAAAGGTATGCACTACCATGCCCAGCCTCTTTTATTTTAATTATGTGTGTGTGTCTGTGTGGAGGTATGTGCAGAGGCCAGGAGGGGGCATTAGATGCCTGGAGCTGGAGTTACAAGCAGTTGAGAGCTACCCAACATGGGTGCTGGGAACTGAACTCAGAGCCTCTGTAAGAACAGTAGGTGCTCTTAACCACTAAGCTAACTCTCCAGCTCCACATCTGTGGCTTTTATGTTAGGTTTTAGTTCCTGTTACAGGATAAATTTTGCCCTACTCTTACCTTACCCAACCCAAGTCTATCAGCTGCAGTCCTAACCCCAGCATGCTAGAATGTGACTGTGTCTGGAGATGAAGTCTTTTGAGAAGTGCTTAAGGTAAAATGGGTTCACTAGGGTAGTTGCTGATCTAAATCTGATGGACATCAAAGGAAAAGACAGTTCAGGACAGGATGGCTGTATGAGGCCATGGGGAGAAGATGGTATCTACATTGAACCAAGACTGACAAAACCTAGATCTTGGGCCTTCAACCTGCAGCACAGCAAGCATGAAGGGCTTTTGTTTAGACTCAGCTTCAGCTGATAACACAGTCACTAAGAAATATATCTCAGTAAAAAAACCTGTTTGTAAGCCTACATAGTGTGAAACTCACATACTATGCAACTATGTAGCCTAGATCCTTGATGTCTTCAAAATGCAGGACTGTGGCAGAAGACCGGACACTGGCAAAAAGCAGGGAACTTTCTGCTGCCACAGGCCCTGCTGCTAGTGCTGTTTCTCCCAGGGCTCACAGCAGGGCCACGCTGCTCACTAGGAAACAGCTCTTACATGTGGCTGTGTGACCAGGCTTACCTCAGTGCACACTGCACACCAGTCTCATCTCCATAGGCCGAATACAGCAGCTCCATTTCATCCGATTTTAGGTCCCCAAACACAGAATTGTTCTGCATTGAAAGTGCAGTGCTGGCACTGGAGAGGAATGTGACTGAAGAGAAGGAAGCAGAGGGAGGGTCAGGCACACCCTCATGGCCAGGTAATTTCCACTTCAGTCCATCTCTGGTTCCCCCCTTTCTCCTTCCTTCTGAACATTTTGCTTCTAAGCACAGACATGGTAGCAGAGTGTTCATGGGTAACTGCAGCATCTATTCTCCACGACATTTTACCCCTGTGGGCCAAGGGCCACAGAACAAAGACTGACCTTTGGGTAGAAATAAACTTGGACAAGAAGTGCCTCATGGTACCAGTCAGTTCACAAAACCCCACTGGCACATGTCACCAGGAACTGAACCAACCCAAGGCAGCCTACTGCCCAGGGTTATGACAGTGAATCAGGTGATGTCTACACAGCTCAGTCTTTCTCAACCTCCACGAGTAGCCACTGTGGGTGGCTGTCATGCTACGTCCTATGCTCTGCTGCAGTATTCCTGGTCTCTTCCCTCTAGTTACCAGCGGCACACATAGCTCCTCTTCCTCATGATCAAAACGCTTTCTGGGGACAAAACTGTAGAGCTAAGAACTACAGTCAAGTGACACCTCAAGGGCACATGAACAGTAACAAGGGAAGGGATGGCACTGTGTGTGAATCACACACCAGAGAAGGTACTATTTAATGGAAGGTTAAAATGCAGGCTGGACTTCAATTTTCATGGCTGCAAAAAAAGAGCCTTCCAGGAAGAAAATGCCCTATGGTGGAGGAGTGGTTCGGTGGGAACACCAAGAGCAGATGCTGTGCAAGACTGGAAGACAATGAAGTAGACGGAAGCGGCTGGTGTAGTGGGGACCTTGAGCTGGTCTTCCAGAGGGCCATGGTGTAGGTAGGGGTCACAAGAAGCAACAAAGGAGAAGAGAAACAGTAACAGACAGAGACATGCCCTGTCCCCCAAGAACAGCTGTTTCTGCAAAGATGACAGAGAGAGGGCATGTCCGGTCTAAAGGGGTAGATGCTAAAGGGCTTGCCATGTTTCTAAAACAATGCTAACTGAGTCAAAAGAAGTGTCACCAAAGCACATTTAGACTCAGAGAGGGATGGCTACCAGCTTCCAAGAGCAAAGAAGTGATACTCATACCTAGTGTTGGCCCACGATGAAGCACAGCTGGCATGCTCTCCAGAACCACAACACATGCCTGTGCACACATAAACATGCACACAGCAAAGCAAGCCTTATGATATGCACATGAACAGGTCAAAATAAGTTCAGAGGCACACAATCACATATACAACAAGTATATACATCCACACACCAGCAAACCTGTCACAGATGTAGATCACACAACACAAATGCACCTACCACTCCCTCTGTGAGTTATTACCCACAACCACCATGCCCAGGTCTCTCAGCTACCAGGTAGCACCATCACCCTCCAAACGGTTAAAATGTGAGCCTGCTACAGGAAACAAACTCCCTCCATAAGCACTAGCAGGAGCAAAGACTCCTGTGGAGGAAATAGCAGCCTGCTAGGAAAAGCTTAGGAACTAAGTCTAAGCTGACCCTCAGTGGACAGCAAGAGCAAAGCAGAAACTCTCTACCCAATGTGACTCTGATCCACCACGCAGGTGGCTCTGAACTTCATTAGCATTTTAAAATTTGTCCTAGACAGATTCTGAGGCCCACCAGTCACAGCACTTACCCTTACTTCTTCTTTCATCTTTGAAGCCCAGGGTTGTGAAGCCTGGGAGCAGCTTGTTGGACAGTGAGCTCAGGTCCACAGGGTGCGTCTCCTCCTCTGCAGAAGACAGAAGAGGAAAGGTGGGATCAGGCTAGCCTGGCCTCTCTTGGAGCACTGAGCATCTTCTCTATCGCAGTGGATGGGGTGGGGTACAGCGCACTGCAGTCTCCACTTAAAAACAAATTTATGAAAGCAGACCATCATTTTTAAAACAACATTTTAGTTTTTCTCTGTAATTGCCCCAAAGTCAACCTCATGAAAAAGATGCCATGCCTAGGCCTAGGGCGATAGGTCTGCTGGCAAAGTTCTTGCCTTACAAGCATGAAGACCTGAATTCAATTCCCAAAAGCCATGTTTTTTAAAAAAAAGTCTGACATGATGTTGCATGTCTATAATCCCGGTACTAGGGAGATGGAGACAGGTCGATCCCTAGGGCTCACTAACCAGCCAGACTAGCCTACTTAGCAAGTTCCAGGCCAGTGAGAGACTTTTTCTTTAAAAAAAAAATAGGTGGGCAATGTTCTAAGGAATGACACTCAAGACTGTCCTATGGCCCTACATGCATACAGACACATATGCACCCACACATTCATATGAAGCCAGACATGTACACACACAAAATGTCATGTCTGTGGACCATCATGCTAGCAATACTTTCACCTTTGCCAGCTGCTTGCTCAGCACCTACATGCTATTGTAACAAAACTTGCTGGTCAGCCTCCACAAGGTCACTGGGGTGCACATGTGCTCACTGGCTTTCATGGGTACACACTCCTCCATTCCTGACTACCCCAAGTACAGTCTACCTTATCTCATTGCTCATGGAGAGTACTGTAATTCGTTCCAGTTAACAGGTAAAATCAGAATTTCTATCCTGTACATGCAGGAGGAAAATAAATGACCCTGCGGACCCAGGGCTGGGTAGAAGAATGTCATGAGGCCAGAGTAGTGCAGGAGCCATCCATCTGTGCAGAGTGGTGCAGGCAAAGAAGGAAAGCCTCAGCCAGCCTCCATGGCATCTCACTCTCTCCAAATGGGCCTGTGAGCAGCCAAAGTCCCAGGAGTCCTTCACAGGCACAGCTGCAACCCACTCAAAGAGACACCCCAACGCCTCCTTAGAACACCAAATACCCTGCCAGGCTAGCTCACCTAGTGCTCATGACTCTACCAAGACTTGTCCTGACTTGATCGTCCAACCTTCTTTCCAGAGCACTTCTGAGCCTCAAGTGTGAAGATCAGCTTTTGGCCCTGGGGGAGCAGTGCTGGCAGAGCTCAAAGGCAAACCCTTTCCATATCACCAGTGACACCCAGCCCTCAGGAAGCTATGGCCACCCTGAGAAACTGGATAGAGGCTTGATGGCATCCCAGCCCCTACACGACACACACTGGCCCCACTATGCACACATGTGCCTGCCACCAAGGATGTGTGCCAGAATAGGAAGCCAGCCAGCTGCTCTGCAGTCCTTTATCATTAGTGGAAACAATGCAAATGTATGACACACACTCTGCATCTCAGACAAGAAGATAATATGCAAGCAACCAGGCCCAACACAGAACACCCACCGTCCGCATCAGGCTCGGCTGCATTCACCACACTGTAGAGGAGACTTCCATCTCCAAGCTTCTTCAGGTAGCCCATCTGCAATGAAACAGTTCTTGAGTGTCATCCCTCATCAGAAACCTTGAGCCATCTACTGAAGACAAGTGGCATGCTGGCCACATTTCCACTAGTTTCTCCATGAGAAAAACATCAGAGACTACCTCTCATGGCCAGGGTTAAGGACTGGCCTGCTTGTGAATGAAGATACCTGCTTGAGACTAAAGACACCTGCTCACGACTAAGGATCACCTATGTGTGATCAAAGAACTGCTTAGGCTCACGACTCCTTTGAAAGGGGCTTCTGAAACAAAAACCTTGACCCAGAAGCAAACACGTAAAACCATTCATAAGCCTGGACAAAAGGAGATAGAGAATATCAGCTACGTAACCAGCAGTGTACCACCCTCTGATGGCCAATGGCTTCCACCTCTAAGAAATGTAGGAATTTGGCTCCACTGAAAATCTACCACAAAATGGCTTGACTCTTTCCACAGTCACCTGTAGTCTCATTTACGGACAGTGTCCCACTGTGAAGGAGAGGGCGGGAGCTGTGCGTGTGCATATGAGATGTGTGAGGGGCTGGTGAAGCACATGAAAGTAAGCCCCTGCAACTGCAGAGGTCCTGGGAGGGTGTCAGAGCACAAGATGACAAAAAGACAGGGGTAGGAGAGGGCAGATCCAAGACTGAGAATACTGGTAATGTACCCAAGGTAATTGGCCAGCTTCTCACTGTAGTGCTACAAATCCAGAGAAAGAGACGTGAAAAGGCTTGTGGTGCTGGAGGGAATGGGAAGATACACAGAAAGGTTTTCAGTACATACAAATATAGTTACCAAGACAGTTCTTTTCCTAAGCCAGATACCCACACCTAGCTGGATGGATCTCCTAGCTCTACCTGACTCTGCTTTACCCAGCATATAATCTTAGTTTCTAAACAAGATTCCCAACTAGAGGAGTAACTGGAGAAGCAGCCAATCCCAGGGGTGGAGCACAGCAGGAGCTCAGGGCAGCATTGCCACAGAACGACCTGCAAGCCACGTGTATTTACAAAAGCAAACAGACAAAAACAACCTTAAGGTGTTTGGCTTTGTGGTAAGGGGTAGGCAAGCACTCTACCACTAAGCCATACCCCTAATTACCTTAAGGTTTTTCATATAAACTGAAGATTCAAAACATGGCCACTTCAACCTTTAGTTTTGCTTACAATGTAAGGCACATTTTGAAAAGAATACAAAAAAAAAAAAATTAAATTTCTGTTAATACAGACACAGGCTGAGATGGTAAGATTTACAATCTAGGTCCCGTGGAGCCCAACACTCATACTCTCACTCTGTTATAGAGGCTTGTGCTGCAGCCCACAGAAGCCTTGCACTAGATCACTTTGTACCATGAAAGAGGTACTCCGAGGGTGGCACCACCTTAAACTGAGCAGAAACAGGTAGATGGTTCCCTCTGCCACAGATGGGACTATAAACAACTGCTCCAAGAAATGGCAGCAATGTCAACATCACCTTTGTGAATACTTACCATGAAGAGGACTTTACCTGTAGGGAAGCCTGGCAGGCTCCCTAAGCAATAGGACCAATCGCAAGTTGCCCCAACCACAAGCTGGATGCAATGGTGGCACAGTACCCTCCATGCTCACCAAGGCCCTGCCAGCATGGTGACCTGGGCCCCTTCTGAGAAAACAAGACCAGGACATCCAAGGAGCTGACCTGACTCTGGCTTGGTCCTCTGGAACCCAGAAGGCACTCCAACTAGAAACCCGTGCTTCTGAGTTTGATAGTATTACATGGCTGCAAAGACACAAGTGTTTGAGGCCAAGTGGCACAGCCCTCATGGGAAGGTCACCAACACTACCTTGCCTCCTGGGAGGAACCGGTTAATCCTGTCCCGGGCCTCGTCAGCTGCATGCTCCACTAGGGCCAGCACGTGCTCCTCCGCAGTGCTGTCTGTCAGGCTGCAGGCATTCCCTTCAGGCTCAAACATGCAGCTGCAAGGTTGAGGAAACTAAGTATCAGCTCAGGCACTACCCTGCTGCTCCCACAGAGTTGGCTCCTATGGACAATCCCCTTGGCAGAGGGCAGCAGGCAGTCCTGGGTGTGAGTACAGCTTCACACTTATTCTTCTCATAGAGCTCCTTCGCAATCTAATGAGGTTCTTTCACATAGATTGAAAAGTACAAGCCAGATAGACTCTCTGTCCTTTCTGTGTCTTAGGGAAACAGCAAAAAAAGCAACAGACACTACACAGACATGAAATTCACCACTAAGAAATGTGCAAAAATCCATTCTATGCGGAATATCACAAGAACAGTAAGGTAGATAGAACTGGGCAGCTGGGTCAGGTGAAGAATATCCTCACTACTGTCACCAACAAACAGCCCACTGGACCTGCTAGACTTTAGCAGGCAGCCCCTAAGCTCCCCATGGAGGAATAGTTCTCACTCAAAGTGAGAGGTGCTGGTACCAGAGGAGTCTGTCCTTGGCAAACAGGAGAGGCAGGTGGACAGGCTCTTCCTTTCTGGCTAAGAGGTGTTACAGTAGGGGATGGTTGCATAACTGACAATCTAGCACTGGGATGAGGATATGTTAGTCACGATTCAGAGGTCCTCAGCCCTGGCACTGATACTTAAGCATGTGTGTGGCATTCAATGAACATCAGACTGTGAAATCAGGAAATTCAGAAGAAAAATACAAGTATGCCATTCTATCTAAAAGCTCTGAAACTCACAGATGAGGGTGGAATCTTATGCGAAGATCATCTATACCAAGACCACTAACTGGAAACTGCAAGTGAGGGGACTGTGGTGACCTGAAGAGCCAGGCACTCATGAGGAGTTAACGTCCCCTGACAGAGCAATGGGAAGCACATCAGAGCACAGGGTACCTTCCTTAGGAAAATGCACCCTTCAGCCAACTTCACGTGATCCCAGACCACAGGGTAGATCACTAACCCCACCAGAAAGGTACATGGTGTAAACATGATTGAGTACCCCTGCCTTTTGTCACCTGTGCAGTACCTACTGCTCCCTCTGTGCTACTCAAGTGAATCTTCCAAACACAGCTCAAACCACAGCCAGGACAGCCACACACTGGACAGTGCTGGGAAGGAAAGAAACCACATAGAGCCCCAATTTCCTGTGATTGCTTCAAAGCTCCTTGGAGACTGCTACTGAAGGGGCAACATTAACTCAGTCTCTGCGCTCAGTCTCCGTGAAATAAAGTGGCCTCCTGGTGTGGGATAATAGAGAGAAGTCCTCTGATGGTTACCTTAGTCAGCTGTGGCCTGAGGGACAGAAGCAGCATTGCAGGGAACTATGCCTGTAGCACTTGCACCTTCCTGATGCTTATCTCCAGGCTACCTGTCCCCCTGCTCCAGAATCTATACACTACAGAAGCTATATGGACACTGTCTCTTGGTGAGTACTGGTGACCAGAATGGGTTCACTGCAAATGTGCTCTGCACAGGGAAGGACACAGGTTAATGCAGGTGCTGCATATGGACAGCATGTCCCAAAGGGTGAATATTAGCAAATAGCATGTGACTTGCACAATGACAAGCTGGAAAAACATACTGGAGGGAGAGCTACATGGGCCTGTGGACCCCCAGTGCATGTGGCAGGCAGGCAGAAGAGTGATCTCAGCCTTCCTGCATCTCACATTCATCAGTGACATGAGAGTTGCTGTGATGGACGGTGGCATGATAGCATGTGGTGAGTGACTATTCCACCCTATAGAACTAACCTGAAGGAGTCTGCAGATAGATACCACTTCATTCTTAGGGTAAACAGAAACTTCCCTCTCAAGTTCCAGGCCCAAGAGGCATCCAGTCCAATACCCCTCGGCTGCATCAGCTGCCTCACAGGACCCAAGACTCTTGAGAGACCATGTTCCTCCATCCAGGATGAGATGCTCCATGATCCCCTCACCCTTGCTTGGGCACAGCATTACTGTCCTACTTTTGGGTAGCAGCTCCACAGGCAAATGTCTCCCATAAAGCCTTACCTGATAACTTCTCTACTCGGCTTTTTGGATTTCTTGGCAGTTTCTACTTGCACTGGGACAACCTCAGGAACAGGTTCCTCAACTGCTGGGTCTTCACTGCCCAAGAGAGCTGCCTGCTGAGAGAAATCCATGTCCTGCATAAACGACATGCTGCGCTTCAAAGCTAACAGCCGCTCCTAGAATCAGAAAGGACAGAGCAGCAGGACTTTACCTCTCCCTCAGCCACGGTGCCGTGACGATGGGATGGCATGGGATGGCCATGGCCTCACCTGGCCCAACCGCCACCTTCCCAGGCGCTTCAGCGGGAATGACTGTTGGGGCTCAGCACCCAAGGTACAGCCCACAGCTGGTGATGGGGGATGGTGGAGCCCAGCAGGTGCCCCTCGCCTACATGAGGCACACATACTGGCTTACAGTACAGATCTGGGAAGCCACTTGGGATGGCCAAGGAGGACAAGCATGTCCTGTTGAGGGTCAGCGAGGCTGCCCCACAAAGCAAACCCATAAGGCTGGCCGCAATCCAGCAAGACTGACCCTAGATCCAGAACTTTTCACCAGCCCCATATGACGGCACCTCTAAGCTGTACGCAGGTGCAGGAGGGGGTGGTGCCTGGAGGAAAGGGCAGTCTAGAGCAGGGGTCAGCACCTGGGCATGGTGGATGGATGGAGCGTGTCATTCATTGTGAGCCTGTTAGGCACAGAAAATTAGAAGACTTCGGCTCAGAGCCAGTGCTCTAGCAGGTTTCTTACTTTGCTCATCATCTTAAAGCCGGCGTGCAGGATCTTCTTGGCTAACTTGTAGTACACGGTGTCTGGTCTATTGTAGGTCATCGCATTATCACACATTAATTTGAAATCTGCCTGAGAAAAGGAAAGGAGGAATTTGCCACATAAGTAATAGCAAAATTCTCCATTCTTGTCAAAGGACGCCAAAACGGAAGGACTGAAATTCAGCAGAAAATAATTAAACTAGATGATTTTGAAGAACTCGGATAGATTTTTCATAATTTTCCATGGGTCTTACTCAAATGAAGTGAAAAGCTGGTCAGTCTCTAACTTCCTTCTGAGCACTGACATGTAGCCTCTGTGACGGAGACCGCACATCTATTCTGAACTGCCTTCTGCCCTCCAGCCCTCCTCCCTATCTGGCAGAACTTGGACATAAATAAAAATGAGAAGCAACATGTCTGCTTCTTTAGCAAGAAGCGAGGGTGGACTCAGCACACCTTCTGCTTCTGGGTTTTCCACAGAAGAAAATTTAAAATTCTGTCTACAAACAGATTTTAGATCTAGTTTAAAAAAAAAAAAAAAAAAAAAAGAGTGCCCTCAGATAAGGAAAGCCATACCTGACATTCTACAGTAAAGTGGAGTTATTTGAAATAGAACATTTGCTATCAGAAGTGCCTCAGCACACACCTCCCACAGGTGACTAGAACACTAGTTTGGAGTACTACCTAGAACATATCACCTGTGACTTCACCATACCACTGTGGACCCAGCACTGTGCCAATGTCCCCAGGACAACACCAAGGCTGTGAAGAATATGCCCTTCTCTAGCTGTACATGTGATGGGTATAGACACTCAGGCTGTCACTCTGTAAGTGACCACATGGGGACCCACAGCTGGGAACAGAGAGGACCAGAATCTGCTTTCTGTTCGCACCCCAGAAGTGTTCCTCCCACCACCCTCCTGCAGTCAGCCTTGTTGTGGTGGAGTCAGCAAACCCTTCAGAAACTGTCTTGCATGAAAAACAGAAAAAAAGTCAAACTTTTCTCGAGTCACTCAACACGAAGAAAGAAGTTTGATGCTCTATCCCAAATGCGAACTCTATCGTCCTGCACCCCTACTTTCTCCTGCTCTCCAAGCCAACAAGCAATAATTCACACAGCCAAAACCAAGAGAAGACTCAGGAGCAAAGCACCCAAGAGATGTCAAGAGTCTAAAACAAAGTTAAATACCTGATTATTACAGGGCAAAACTAAGAATTAGGAAAACTATTGCTTCTAAAAATACCCACTTTCAAACAAAGACATACCGGACACATCATTGGGCATTAAGAACAAGTCCTGTTTATGCCAGCAGTGAAACTTCAAGAGGAAAGGAACACGTAACAGTAGGCACCCTGGAATCCAGTTTCCAGGTCCCTGCTAAGAACCACCTGTTTCCTATAACACTGTCAGCAAACAGCCACCCACCTGAACAGTCATCCTCTGCAAACACTTACAACTAATGACCTGAGTGCACAAAATATTCAGTAGGCCAGTGGGTATGAGCATGAACACATACACACACACACATACATGCTCACAGGTATGTGTATACACACACACACACGGGTGACGGGAATCTACAGACATTATTTCAGGAAAAAAAAAAACAAAAACTCATTCACCTTAAATTCTGTGACTGATTTGTACTCATTTGCTGCAATCTTGTCTTTCATTGTGCCAAAGTCCATGGGATGCTTTATTATCATTGAATACCCGGGAGCAATTGCATCCGTGACAGGAAAAGCAAAAAATCCATGAGGGTCTTTTCTGAAAGTAAAGACACCTTTGAAGTAAAAAAAAAAACCTCTTCAAGTTCAGATTTCTAAGTGACATGAAACTCTTTATAATCCAAAAATTTGATATAACTACACTTTAAATCTGCTTCCTAAAAGTACAGTGGAATGAAATGTATGTCTTTTTATGGTGTGACAGGTATTTTGGATACAATGAAACACTGCCAGCAGCATCCCAGCTCTGTCCTTGACAGACAGTGCTCTGGAAGCAGCATCCCAGCACCAACTTCAGAGTGGAGCGGGGGAGAAGCGCAGCCCATATGCCTCCTGGCCCTGAAGGTATGGCTTGTACTCAGTCTGCCCACACCCTGCTGGACTGGGACAGCCTAGAGAAAAGAAAATGTCCATCTCAAGTGGGTAAGGGGATGCCGATGCAGAGTTAAGAGTATCTAGAGACAGGAGGTGTCTCATGGGGTGATGGAGTATGACAGACAGTTCAAGGGTGAAGGGGGTGTCCATCTCACTGGCAGCAGGGTGTGGGATGCAGAGTTCAGACCATCTACAGACAGCAGCGTATCTTGCAGGGGGTAGGACATGATGTTCAAAGCGTCTAGAGAAGACAGCACGTCTGTCTCATGGGTGGTGAAATACAGAATGGGACATGAGGTTACCTCTGTAGTTGGCGGAGGAAGTGCTCCAGGAGCCTCTGGATGGGTGTGCTCTCATTCTCAGCTGACAGTTTAAAGAGAAAGGAAGGAAATAAAATCTAATCTTTCATTAGGAAGCTCCATATTCATTTGCTTGTAGAGCTTCACAGCATCTGAAGCTCAAGCTTAAGGAAATAGAGACAAATCAGACCGGGGCATGGCTCCCTCAGCCTCTGCTGGCTGGCTGCTAGGAGACACAAAGCAGGTGTGTCAAGACCTGCGCAGCTACTACCCATGAGGTTATTTCCAGCTCCCACTATGACCTGGCCTGAAGCCCTACACAAGATACGGAGGAAACAAAGTGTGGGCACAGTCCTTCACTGTGTACTTTATTCCTGACTCCTCACCCTTCAGATATGCCTCTGGTTCTCACCTGCCAAGCAGGAGAGACACACAACAGAGATCTTTCGAGGACTGGGGTTATCAACTGTCTCTGGGCCCACAGCCAGACTGACACTGACGTTCTTCTCATCAGTGTCTCTGGAGGTCACAGTGTACTGTGAATTCAGGTTACTGATGTCAGCACCTGTGCTACTCTGAGACTCCCTTGACAGATGTCTTTCCTTACCAACATGGCCAGCAGTCACCCACAAGATCCAGTGGTTTACTATAACAGTGAGCTGCAAAGGGATGGGAGTTGCTCCCCTTCCCACAAGGCTGCAACAGGTATCTCCAGGGCCCTTGTAAATCAGGAAGGATCAAACCCACAACCACAGGAAAAAATCCTGAGAAAAATCACACTGACTGCGGGGGCATGAACATGCCTTTCATAAGCTACCATCATCACATAGCTAACATCCCATGTCCCAACACCCAGCTGCCTCAGTGTCCCTCCATCTAGGAGAAAACACTCTTGCCTGAGCATAACACACTTGGCTGGAACCCTACACAGGAGGCTAGTGGCCAGTGAATCCCAAAGCAAGATCATGCATCAGTGCTCCAGCTGAAATGTCATTCCTGGCAGGGGCTCTCAGGCCAAAAATTTACCACAGACCTCCGACTTCCTACATGCCAGCCTAAGTCACTTCAAGTGACTCCAGACCTACCGAAGGGGCCTGCCTCTGAGGCCCTTACCTATGTTTACATTATAAGTGTTTCCTGTGTGGTTAACCGTAGGGCTACTCACCTGATGGTGCTGTTTGAGGCAGCAAGGCCCATGAATTCAAACTTCTAGACCAAAAACAGGTAAACTGCAGCTAAATTTAAAATAGTGCAGCTTGTGTGAACCACACACAGCCGGGCTCTAACACCCATGTGTCGATTTTGTTTTCTACAACTCTTTAAGAGCACTTACCCATTTTTAGTTTGAGGACTTCTTTTTAAAGCCTCCCCAGCCCCGGCAAGTAGCTGAACTACAGACAAGGGAGGAACTTCAGGTTTGGGGATACTGAGAAGGTGCTAGCCTCTCCTTCCCAGACATCTCTCAAAAGCAAGAGCCCACAGTGCCATAAGCATCTTAGGAGTCTAGGGGGCAGGTCTTGCCTGGCTGTGTCCGGCAGGCTCTCACTGGCCGATCTGGGGGTGGCTCCACCTCCACCTTCTTCCCAGGATCGAAGGCATCAGCCTCCCCCTCGGAGTCACAGTGTTCCTTCTCCCGCTTCCGTTTCTTCTCTTCCTGTGAGCATCAAGGGAGGGAGGGCAGGGGCAGCTGGAGCTCCAAGACTAGTGTTGCTGGCCCTGCACACCTCTGCCTCCTCCACACTAAGACCACCCCTGGTGACCCCGAGAAAGTCAGTCAAAGACATACCAGCAGCCCAGGCCTGCAGCACTGGCCCAAGCCTGGCCAGGTATGATGGGGACCCCAGCTCCATTACCTTCCGCTTCCGCCGCTCTTCCTCATCCAGGTGTTTCTCCTTCTCTGACTTCTTCTTCTTTTTCTTCTTCTTCTCTCTGTGTCTCTCTCGTTCATGGTCTGACCTGTCATCATAGTAGCTGGAGTCGTGGCCAGATCCTGAGAGCTCTGTCACTTCGCTTCCTCCCACCTTGAGCACCAGCTTCAGTGGCTTTTCCAGTGGTGTGTCTGTGTAATCTGCACACAGGTCATGGGTTACCCATACCTGCAAATAGCTGGGTGGGACCACTGTCCCCCCATGGGGGTCTGACCTTATGAATCTAGACAGCAGGGACTTGCCAAAGCACTAGGAAAGATGGACTCCAAACACACAGTTTGTGTCCAGTACTCCCTTTCAAATCACAGCACCACTACTGGGGTTCTTCTGGGGGTCCTCCTCACCAGGGAAAAGAAAGACCATCACCCCAAACTGAGACCCAAGATCCCCATTTCTTCGCAGGGGCCCCTCCTTTGGCTTCCTAGTCCTCAACAGGAGGCTTACAGCTGCTACAAACCCATGCAGAGGCTTCTTTCAAGGTCCAGGAAACCCAGTAGGGACGCTTGGGGTAGCCCTTCTCTACAACCATGCCCCCCGAGCCCCGCTATTCCCCTCCTACCCACCCCTGCCACAGCCCCCAACCCTTCCCCAGGCCCCGAGCCCCCACCTGCACAGCTTAGTCCCCGCCCCTCCAGGGGTTGCCCCGCCTACTCAGCTTAGGTCCCGCCCCCTACGCGAGGCCCCGCCCTCTTCCCAGCCTCCTCCTCGCCACAGTAACCCCGCCCCTCTCCTCGAGGCCCCGCCCCCTCCCGAGGTCCCTCTCTCCTCGACCCTCCCGCCATTTTAGGCCCCGCCCCGCTCCCAAGAGCCCCATCCCTACCCCCGGCCCAGACCCCGCCACCGGGCTCCCCACCCTCATAGGAAGAGCGCCACTCGGCCTTGTGCTTCTTGTGCTTCTTGCCCATGGCGACTACGACGGCGGTGGTGGCGGCAGCGGCGGACCCGTGCAGAAGCACCCGCCTGTGTCCAACCTGCGCCAGCCGGAAGTGGCCGCGGGCACCGCGGAGCGCTTCCGGGTCAGGGGGAGGTGCGCGGCAGATTCGAAGCGCGGCGGGCGGGGCGAGCGGTGAGGCGGCCCAGGAGGATCTGGCTACCACTGAGGAGGCGGTGCTCGGCGCGTGGCGGCCACGGCCTCACTCCGGCCGCACCCTGCGGCTCCCGACGACTGCAGCATGGACGAGGCAGTGGGCGACTTGAAGCAGGCATTGCCCTGCGTTCCCGAGTCGCCGGTTGTCCATGTGGAGGTGCTGCAGCGCGCCGGCAGGTGAGCGCGGGGAGACGGGTGGGGTCTGAAAGAACTGGGGTCTCCGGCCTGATCCGCCGCTCTATCCCCTCTCCTGGCGGCCCCAGTCCCGGCGCCCTGCGCATGAGGGCTCCTCTGGAACTCGGTGGAGGGGGGCAGGTAGCAGCGACGGGCCCTGGTGGGGCTGCACCTGCCGGGCGCGGGAACCCGTAGGAGGACTGAGTATGACGTGCGCTTGCCTTGAATCAGGTGGTAGATTGGGGACACAATGCTAGACCCCACAGCTAGGCACTTTCGTCCTTTCCTTAACAGTGATTGCCACCGTGGCCTGAATGCTTCTTACTTGCCAGGCTTGTCCCCAACACTGAATTTTGATTTCTCTTCAGAGTAGCCCAGCATGCCAAGAACTAGTAAAGTGTCTCTTGTCTGATGGGAGGGCCGAGGGCGGCTGGTGATATGACTGCAGGCCCTGATGTCCCTGTACTTGATCCCTGGGCAGTCCACTGCCAAGCCTGACCTTGACTAAAGAATGACTTTTATTTATGTATGCCTGGGTTTTAAAAAATAGTTTTATTTATAATTTCTTAAAATTTTATATGTATGCATGTATGTAAGTGCACCCATGTCGTGCAGTGTCCCGGAGGTCAGAAGAGGGCGTGGGATTCCCTGGAACTGGAGTCACAGACAGTTGTTAGCTGCCATGTAGGTTCTAGAACTCGAACCTGGGCCTTCTACAAGAGCAGTCAGTGCTCTTAACCACCCAGCTGTCTCTCCAGCCCCATATTTATAACATTTTTAAACTAAGATCGTCTATGCTTTTTTATTTGTTTTCTAGCACTGCAAAAAAAGAAGAAATAAGGCAGAGTGTTACTAAACTGCTCAACAGGCATAATATTGTGTTTGGCGACTACACGTGGACTGAATTTGATGAACCTTTTCTAACCAGAAATGTGCAGTCTGTGTCTATTGTTGACACAGAGTTAAAGGCTAAAGACCCTCAGGTAAATTCCTAGATCACAGTGCAGGTAACTGAGCCCTTAGGGGCTATCAAGGGTGTCATGAATAGCCTTTATTGGCTTTCACTGCAGGTTACTTACTTGCCTTCTGGTTTGGGTGGCTAGATAAGCTCTTGCTGTCTATCTTGGAGCCAAGTAAGGGTGGCCCTGTATCAGGGTGCTCTGGACAGAGCCAAGGGCAGGTGAGGATGGGAATCTGAGAGCTGGCCTACAGAGCTGTAGACTGTCAGCTGTGTCTTACTCCTACTCCATCCAGACAGTAGAAAGTGTGGAAGTTACAAAAACGAGGAGATAGGCCTGCCTTGTAGGGGCTCTTCATTTCATCCTGTGTACAGGTAGCCTCACTCACTATCTCTTCCTGTTATCTGTGAGAACTGGGATCTTGTGGGTGCATGGGGATAATTTATCACCAGTGTAAAGACACTTGGAAAAGTATCCCCTAGGAAGAACCTTCATTTCGCACCATATGGTTCTTGCCTTATAAAGAACTGATTTTGAGGGCTGGACATGTAGCTTAGTGGTAGAGTGCTTGCCTGTCATGCACAAGTCCCTGGATTCAGTACCTAACATTATAGAAAGTAAATAGAAATGAAGTAGATTCTGCTAGTGATGGGAGACGTCATTCATTTGCTAGGACTAGTGTTAGTTTACTGTCTCGATTGGTCATCACTGAAATCTAATACCCTACTTGATTTGACTGGGATTGGGAACTGTTGGGGTGGGGCTCTCTGGCACTGCTGTGGAAGGCAGATTGGCAAGCTTGGTTGGACAGCTTTGGAACAGCCCATGAAAAGTTCCAATAATCTGACTCCAGGAATGTGTCTTACCTGATAACTAGGCAGTTCTGTATATGTAAATGAACAAATATTTGTTGCATATTGTTGTTAGCCAACATTTTGAAATAGTTTAACTGCCCATCAGTCTGGTTGAAACAGATTTGGTACATATACAGCAAATATAAGGTAGCCAACTAAAAAGAAGAAATATATGTCTGTTTAATAATATTAAAAAATCTCCAACCTATAATTAGTAGGTGGAGGCCCAGCTTGAAAATGGTGTTTCCAGGCCTCTAATATCTACCAGTCTGTCTTGACATCTTTCCTCAGCACTTAGTCTGGGAGCTGAATCATGGTCCAGGAAACAGTCTGTCTATAAAGGTACTTAAAACATCCCAGATCCTTCACTGGAATTTTTTACATTAATTAAAGGAACTATTAATTATGTTAATAGTTAATACAATTACGTTATATTACAGTATTTGCACAGGTCACATTCTCTTTCTCTGTACTTCTTTTACAACAAACCTCTTAATTGCCGCTCAGTTACTTCATTGGAAACCAAACAGTCCATTCTGAAATAAATGTCTGTCAACCACCTGCCCAAGAGCTTAGGACTTCTTGAGGTTCCATTTTCTTTCCCTCAACTTCAGAGGAATCATGACCACAGTCTGGTGCATTGCAAACTCAACATTGGTACTTCTGTAAACTTAGGGTTCAGTCAGAGGAAGACAAGCACAATCATGTAACACAAAATGTCAATCTAATGAATTCTTAACTAGCTCTAGGGATCAAAGTAATAAAAAAAAAAAGACTGTGCAGAATATATGATAGATATAACACGTAGATAGACATTATGTATACAGTAGATCGAACATTACGCAGGGTAGTGGTAACCTTCAGATAGCATCTTGTCCATCTCAGTGCTGCTGTCTGCTCGGCCTGTTGCTTGTCTTTTCTCCATGTTCTCCTGGTTATTGGTGTGCTGGGGTGAAGTAAGCCATGGACTCAACAGTACTTTGAAGACATAAGGGAAAATGCAGCTCTCCTTCATAGCTCCATGATTGTCATCCAGCAAAAGGGCATAGACTGGCACAGCCTAATTATCTCTAAGGTGTAAGATCAAGCCCCCATCAGGCTGCTTGGGGATAGAGAAGAAAGAATAAGCACTTCCAGACACCTTCCTCCTCCCCTTCCTTAAATTTTATTTTTTTAAAAACCCATGATCTTATTCTGTAGCCCTGGCTGCCTGGAACTCAGATCCACCTTCATCTTCCTCCTCAGTGCTGGGATTAAAGGGGTGTGCCACCACACCTGCCTTCCTCCTTGTTCTGCTGTCTTGATAGAAGTAGGGAGTGAAGGCACAGCATCCCACTGATGTGCCCTGGATATTCTACAATAATAGATACTCAGCTTTCTTTGCTACATAGTCAGAGTCAGGCAGACAAATTATGAAATTAGACTGAATTGTCTTATAGTGCCAGAAAGTTACAAGGTATTCATATTTAAGCAAAAGATGAGGACATGTCACATGAAAACAAGAGTCAATCTAAATTAGCTCCCAGAGGCCAAATCTGGAACAGCAAAGTATGGAATCGTAACAAAAGACAAAGGGGAATATATGCAAGTCCTTAGGGGTATAAGTAGATGACAGAAAGAGAGTAGATGTTTTTTGTAGGATGCGTCATGGCTTCTCTTCAAGAGATAACACTTCATTCCCACCTGAACCCTCCACTGTGGACCTTTCCTGTCCCACTTCAAATACTGGCAAACTGGGAAAGGGAAGATAATTATTTCACAGCACCTCCTTCGTGTGTATCCTATGTGTTGATGTGATGTGGTGAGGAGACACTTCATTTCTGTTATTTTGGAACTCAGAATCTAATTTCAAGAAGAAACTTGAAAAAGAAAGTGAAACTATGCGTGGAGAGCCACTTCTGATCAGGCCTGTGTCAGTGATTATGTGACCTCTGAGCATGAACCTGGGGGACTTTCTACACTTGGTATTTTTCTGAGTAAGCATGTGTTACTTCACAATAAAAAAAAACACAAGCATAATGGGACTGGAGAGATGGCTCAGCAAGAATGCTGGCTTCTCTTGCAAAGGTTCAGTTCCCAGCACCTACATGGTAGCTAACAGTGGTTTTTAACTCCAGTTTCAGGGGATCTGATACCCTTTTCTGGCTTCCACAGGCATTGCATGCACATAGTTCACTTAACATTCATATGAGGGCAAAACACTGATACACATAAAAAAATAAATAGTATAAGAGCCCAAAGCAGGGAGGACTGAATGGACAGGGGAGATAATCCTAGATGGAAATAAAGCGATAGTCTTTTCATCTAATATGAGAGCTAGCTTTTAGCATACAAGTTTCTTTGGTGTTTGTTTTGGACTTCAGGATCCGATGTACCACTAAAGCACAGAGAGGTATTCTGAGTTGCATAGATGTATTAACTTTTTCCCTTATCAACAGCCCATTGATTTGAGTGTACGTACCGTTGTACTTCACATCTTCCAGTTGAATGAAGATGGCCCCAGCAGTGAAAATTTAGAAGAAGAGACAGAAAATATAATTGCAGCAAATCACTGGGTTCTTCCTGCAGGTACAAGGTCCTGATAGGGGTGGGTCATGGGGGAGGGAGGCAGTACATGTCAAGTCAGTCTAGTGAGAAAAATCTGCTGGTTTTATAGGTTCTAGGGTGTGCTACCCTTATGCAATGAGAAGTAGATCACCAGTCACTGAGTTAGCTTTCTATTACTAAGGTAAATACTTGAGATAATTAATCCATAAGGAGAAGAGTTTTAGTCCATGAAGTATTGTCCCCTTGCTTTGTGTTTTTAGCAAGGCAGAACATCCTAGTGGGGAGTGTGTGGTGGTGGAAGCCTAGTCACTTCATGGACAGATGCAGGAGACCCTTGTCCTAATATCCCCTTCAAGGTTGTGACTTAAAATATCACCATGAGTCATTCCTTTTAAAGTTTTGACACCTCCCTACAGCATCATGCTGAGGATCAAACATTTGGCACTTGAGACTTTGGGGTTACTCCAGGTGCAATTGATAGCAATTACAAGAGAAGGAACACATTTTTGGTCTGAGACTACTGTTTAGACAAGCACTTTGGAGGTTATGGCTGACTGAGGAAGTCACAAATGATCCTCATCCCCACCTGACTGTTCTCCCTATTGGACTGTCTCCATATCCTATGCATGATGCCTCCCTGGGGGCTTTGCTACTGGGATCAGTAGGTGATATCTGGTGACTAAGTCAATCATCAAGTTTTGTGCCTCCTGCCATGTATGAAAAGTTCATATTTTTTGTTGTTGTTATACTTGTTTAAAAAGACACTTTTAATAATACATAGTTTAAGAGGCAATAAAAATTATATAATACTAAATGAAAAAACAAAAACATTGAACAAAAATTTATGGGAATACAGTAGACATAGAAGGGAAATTTCTAGTTCTAAATTCTTGCTCCAGAAATACAAAGTATCTTGGATCAATAAACTGAAAGAAAGCTGGAGGAGATACAACAGAAATCCACAAAATTTAAAATAGTAAAACAATATTTGATAATTTTATACATGCGTGCCATGTTTTGATTAGAGTTGACTCCTATTCTCTTCCAATTTCTCCCTTATCCTTCCCAGCTTTATATGTTTGAGGGGTTTTTTGGTTCTTTTAATATATATTTTATTTATTATTTTTTATGTGTGTGAGTGCATTGCCTGCATGTATATAAGTGCACCCATGTTGTGCAGTGCCTCTAGAGGTCAGAAGAGGGAGTTGGATCCCCTGGAACTAGACTTAGAGACAGGTGTTAGCTGCCATGTGGGTGCTGGAAATTGAATCTGGATCCTCCGCAAGAGCAGCCTGTGTTCTTAACCACTGAGCCTTCTCTGTAGCCCCCATGTTTTATTTTGTTTTGTTTGAATCTACTTGGTGCTTCCTCTTTCATGGGTATAAGACTGGAGCATGGATAGGGTAGTATTTCTATCCCTGAAGAAAGAAAACACTCTTGCCCCAAGCAGCCATCTGTTGCCAGTAACTCCTCAGATAGAGGTGAAACTTTTGGCTGACTTGATCTTGTGTATGCAGTCCCCCTGAGTTCATGTGTGTAATAGCACTGCCACGTCTGGCAAATACTGTTTCTTTGCAGATGGCTACTAACTCTGGCTCTTAGGGTTTTTCTGCCCCCTGAATTTTGTAGGGAAGAGGCTGTGTTATAGAAGCCCCATTTAGAGTCTAGTCCCCCATAGTCTCTTATTCTCTGGATTTTAACCAGTTGTGGGTCTCTGTATTAACTGCCATCCCCTGCAGAAAGAAGCTTCTCTGATGAGGTAAGAACTTGGGGAATTTATTACTGTGTCCATTTGGCAGAATAATAGTGCTAGGTTCTCCCCAGGAGCCCAAGACCTAGCCAGCCACAGCTGTTGGCCCAGTACCAGGGATGAGTTCAGTCTTGTGAAACAGGCTTTAAATCCCGACAGTAAGTAGGTGGTTACTCCCATAACATTTGCCACTGTTGCAGCGATGTTCATATCTTGCAAGGCCCAGTTGTTACTATACCTTGCCAGGTTCACAGCTGGGTCAGACTGTTGATGACTTTTCTAGTAGTGCACACAGAGCCTTTCAACCTTACAAAAGCTGGCTGGTAAGGGTGAGGAAAGCTGTAAAACCACCAGTCCCTAAAACATAGAGTAATTCTTTCTGTTAGTTTGTTTTGGTATTATGAATTGAACCCAGGGCCTCAGTGTGCTAGGCAAGCAGTCCACCACTTTCTGTTTTAAGATAGGGTCTCACTAAGTTACCCAGGCAGGCCTTGTATTCACTTAGCTCAGGCAAGCCTTGAACTTGTGATCTTCCTCCCCTAGTCTTAAGTCAACAGGATCATAGGCCTGAGCCACTGGGCCCAATAACAATAATTCTTTTACTTATCTGTATAAAAGCATTTATTGTGGATCTGTAATTTTAAGAAAAGTTAAACTTTCAAGAAAATTGTGCACTTACTATATCAGAGTCTTCATCTGGAACTGGAACAGTAGAAAGCATTGGGCTCAGGGTTTTCCTAAAATTAAGCTTTGTCTAATTTTCTCTAACAGCTGAATTCCATGGACTTTGGGACAGCCTCGTGTACGATGTGGAGGTCAAATCACATGTAAGTGGCTGCACTCAGGATGTCCTCATTGTCCTGCTCTCTAGGCTCTTAGTGACCCTGACTCAGGTGGGATTTTGAGGATCCTATCTACCAGTTGGCCACATCCTGAACTCCTGTCCTCCAAGGGTGCCCCTCACCCCTACATGAGGTAGGAAATGGTCAGAGACTAGAAGAGAATGAGAGCTTATTTTGAATTGCAGTCATCCTGTCAGCCCTTACAGGGTACACTAGGAAACTGTCACTTGGCCTCTACAAGGCATCTCCCCTACTTCTGACAAATGTGCTGTTTGTATGCCCCACTGCATGCTGCATTATTCTCAAGGAGGGTGTGCACTCTCTGACAAGTGCCTTAAGGATCTTGTTTAATGCTCTCATTTTAAATATAAGTAATTGCTTTGTTTCTCCTCTTAATAATTTTAGCCAACATTTACCCTCTTACTTTTGAAGGTGCCTTCTAGAACAAGTCCATGGTGGGAGGTAGTCCTGGAATGTGTCAGAAGGTGACACTCCTTTCAGGAATGTCTGTGCCTGCCTTGTTCCTTCTTATTCAGAATCAAGCCCTCACAGCATGTTTTTCAGGAACCTTTGCCTTCTAGATGCTATTCTAGTTTTGTTTCTCTGTTGCTGTGATAAACACTATGACTATAAGCAACTTGGGAGGAAGCGGCTTACATGGCTTATACTTCCATGTCACAGCCCTTCACTACAGGAAGCCAAGGTGGGAACTGCAGCAGAGACCATACCATGGAGGAATGCTGCTTATAAGTCTTGTTTCCCCATCTTGCTCAGCTACCTTTTTTATTCAACCCAGACCCACTGTCTAGAAATGACACCACCCACAGTGGGCTGGGTACTCACCCATCAGCTAGCAATTGAAAAATGTCTCACGGCCATGGCTACTAGCCAGTCTGATAGAGGAAATCCTCACTTGCAGCTCCCTCTTCCCAGATGACTCTAGGTTTGTATCAAGTTGACAAAAACTAACCAGCATAGGTGCCTTACCTGCCTTTTACTTTTCCATATCAGCTCCTTGATTATGTGACAACTACCTTACTGTTCTCAGACAAGAATGTGGACAGCAACCTCATCACCTGGAACCGGGTGGTCCTGCTGCATGGTAAGGCGGGTGGGTTTTCTTGTGACAAGATAAATAGTCTGGGATCAATGCTTAAGTTATGCCTGTACCTTCTACAAAGTTATAGCTCTTTATTTTTGAGAGTCAGAATTATCCTTGGATATTCCTTTTTCTCTTAGGCTGATCCAGTTCATAAAGTCAGACATTTGCTAGCTAACTTTTACTTGGAGACAAACTGTTTGCATCCTTTTAACCTTTTTTATATTGAACAATTGCTTTATTTCTCCAACTGAACATAATTTCTAGGATAGAACCAGTGCTCTCAGTTTCATTTAGTGAGTAGACCACAGAACCCATGTTTTTAAAGAAATTCTGTTGGGTCCTGTTGCATAAATTCTCTCCTGGTGAGGCCTGTTATTCAGCCTTACCTCACCCCCAGGTTTGAACCGACTAGACGAATAGAGAATGTTATTTAGAGAGATTAGTTTATTCCATGTTACTCACAAGAAGTTCATCTCCAGAGAAGGGGGGAGGGAGGTTTCCTATGGCAGAGCCTGCATTTTGATCACGGGAACTCTGGAGTATGCGCCCAAGATGGAGACCTCGCACCGTGCTCCCTCCCTCCTTCCCAGCCTCCCCTGCATTTCCGTTAAGCCTCTCCCTTTAAGTCATTGGTTATTCAGTTGGCAGTCACGCCTGAAGTCCATCCCTCATAGCAGACAGAGAGAAAACTGCTTTTTTTTACACCACAGGTCCTTAGAAGAAAATGTTGGTGAATTGGATTTTCCTCCATTCTCCTTCTGTCTTCCCCATCCCCAATGTCACTGCACAAAAGTAGAGTAAATAGAGAACTCATAGCAAAGGAGAAGTTCAGGGTAATTAGCCTCTTTATGTCAGTTATGATTCTATGATAGTCCATGATCTTTAAAAAAAGTCTTTTAATCCCCAGAGTGCTGTCATGTAGCAGAATCAGACAAAATAGTCACAAGGTATTTTAATTAGTAAATTGTCTGTTTGGAATCATCTCCTTTGAAAATGCCTACAGAATGTTAGGTGCATCTTCCTGTTCTGTTGGTGCTCTTGATCTTTCTGGGTTAAGTTCCATCAGTTTCTGCAGGGTACTGCTTGGGAAGAGCCCTTACCTCAGCCACTGTCAGTCAGATTTCTGTTGCTCTAGCAAACAATTGTGATCATCAGCTTATAAAGGGATTTACGTTGCTTTGTGGTCTTTGAAGTTCAGTCCATGTCTAATTGGCCTTGATGTTTGGGGCTGTGATGAGACAGCAAGCACATCATGTTGGGAATACATGGCAGAGCAGTCACTTACCTAGTAGCCAAGAATGATAAAGAGGAAGAGACCAAGGTTTCAAAGTCCCCTTCATGTGCATACTCCAATGACCTCAGCCTTATTTCACCTGTCAGTTTCCACAACCACCCAGCAGCACCAGTCTGGGAGGCAGGACTGTAACACATGGGCCTAGATGACACTGAAGATGCAAACTAGTACTACTTTTCTGGTCTAGTGTGGTGTGCAAGCCTTTGATTATCTGCCATGAAAGTGCCGTGCAGTGGTGGTCCCAATGAGGGCACTTTACCTCCATTTACTGAGAAAGGTGTATCAGTCTTTGAAATTGCGGTGATAAATGGACTTCATAGAGGAAACGTGGAGATGAGGACTGGCAGCACCAAGATGTAGACCAGAAGTATAGTGAACATTCATTCAGCATACTGAGAGGAGATGGGACCAGAAGTGCAAATAGACTCCAAATTAGTGAAAACAAGGTATTAGTTTTTCAGAGCTTTTGAGCTGTAAGTGAGCAAGCAAAACTTGTAGTAATAACAGTAATCGCACGTAACTATGATATAAAGACGTATTATAACTTGTAATAATAATCATGCGTAACTATGATATAAAGATGTGGTTTTCCTTGGCTCTTGTTACAGGTCCTCCAGGAACTGGAAAAACATCCCTTTGTAAGGCATTAGCCCAGAAACTGACCATCAGACTGTCAAGCAGGTAACCTTGGTGACCTCTGAGAGTAGAGTGGCAGGCACAGGACTTGTGATATTTGAAGTTGTTTTATTTTCACGATTCATAGGTTCTTCCCCTTAGGTGTTATAGGTCAGTTCATTCTTCTATACCCAGTGTGGTCTTGAGTTTAATTCTTTTTTTTTTTTTTTGAGACAGGGTCTCCGTGTAGTCCCAGCTGGCCTGAAACTTGCTATATAGACCAGGCTGGTCTTGAACTCACAGAGATCTGCCTGCCTCTGCCTCCCGAGTGCTAGGATTAAAGGCATTGCACCACCAGGCCCAGCGAGTTTGATTCATTCTTACAAAATGAACTGAGCCTGATGGACAGCAGCCTATGGCTATCCTGGTATACACCCCTGTGCACTTAAAGATAGGTGTTTCTGCCCATGGGTGGCAGGTCTAGGTGCTCAGCACATTTTCTGTCCATTTATCAATTTGCTAGAAAAAGAATATTGATGTCCCTGTTGACTTGTCTTTTCTCTGTGCATTCTGTGAGGATTCAGAGTTCCCATCTCCACTGGGGAGTCCATAGAGTTATTTTTTACCTGGGAATCTGCTCTTCTGCATGTTAGACACATTTTATTTATTATAGAATACTTTTCTTTTGAAGATTTGATTTGGTTCTTTTGGTTCTCTTTCCTCTGTGCATTCTTTTTGAAATCCTAAATGGATTTATACCACTATTTTGATGTTCTTTTAAAAATATTTTATTTATTATTTTTATTTTTTATGTGTATGAATGTTTTGCCTACATGTATGTAGGTGTACCACATGCATGTAATGCCCATAGAAACCAGAAGAGGGTGTTGGATACCCTGTAACTGGAGTTACTGATGGTTGTTAGTACCATGTGGGTCCTAGAAATTGAACCCAGGTCCTCTGGAAGAGTAGCCAGTGCTTTTAACCACTGAACCTTCTCTCCTATTTTGATGTTCTTGCCTATCACTTACATCATCATTATTTCTATTGACTGTCCTTTCTTCTGATTGTGGGTCACATGTTTCTCCTACCTGGCATGTGTGATGATTAGTCTCAATTGTCAGCCTGAATGGATTTGGAATCACTTAGAAGACACAACTCTCAAACTTTTGAGGGAATGTCTCCAGAGGTTTAACTGAGAAGGAAAACTTATCCTAAATATGGGTGACACCATCCTATGGACTAGTATCCTGAACTGAATGAAGGGGAAAAGGAGAAAAACAGCTGTGCTAACATTCCACTTTCTCTGCTTGTGGTTGGTGTGTCCTATACTTTTTGCCTGAGTGTTAAGTAAGCATTGATTTTAAGTATCTGGATCTCCACATCTTGTAACTTTGCTGGCTTGTTTCTGATAGGCATTTCAGCTTAGTGTGGTCCTTCTGAAGTTTGTTTTCAGCTTTCTGGAGAGCTTTTCTTGCCTTTAGCCTAGTGTGTGCTCTACCTAGGGTCTCTGCTGAACACCGGCAAGGACAAATCTCTGCTCTCTCCACATGGGCTGTGGGAGCTTAGATTCTTCTAGCCTCTGTGAGCTGCAGGGACTATAGCTCAGAAGTGTACACTCCCTCTTCCCAGCATCATGGACTCTTCCTGTTCACATGCTTTAGTATTCAGCAGTGACAACAGTCCCTGTGTTGGCTCTGGAAATCTATTAATTTCTCTTTCACCCTATGGATCTCTGCCCTGCAGCCTGCAGCCACCTCCTATTCTCTGAACACCAACCTCAGTTTCCTTAGTTCCATGAGATGCTACTCTACCTAATTTCTCTTGGGCTAAGTACTCTGGAAGGACAGCCAGGGTGGCTCTAATCCTCACTCATTTCCCTTCTCGCAGAGGTCACTTTTTCCTCTTCGTGTTGACCTTACCGGGTGTCACTTTGTTGATCTTGTCTAATTTTCTCATTGCCCGAAGCAGGATAAGTTTGGCTTTGCTACTATAAGATGAAGGGGTCCTGTGAATCACTGTTATAGATCTGTTTTGTTTCTTTTGCAGTGTCTTATGAGTATTTCTACATACAGAGAGTACTTTATTTTGTCCAGTCATATTTAGCAACTTGGCTCTTTTCTGACAGATTAAAATGCTTCTTTGTTTTAAAGGCTTCTAGGGATGGTTTCCTAAGACACCAAAGAGGCAAAATGTTATAAAAAATCTAACTTTTACTTACAAAAATGTAGAAATTTGTATTTATCTCATGACTTAGAAATGGCAAAAAAGAATCCTGACACCATGACCAAGGCAACTTATAGAAGGAAGAGTTCATTTGAGCTTATGGTTCAGAATCCGTAATGGGGCATGGGAGGAGATATGGTGGCAGAGATGGCCAGAGCTGAAAGCCAAGCAGTCACATCTGGCACAGGAACCAGAAACAAAGTAGAAATCCCGCAAGGCTTAAGAACTCTCAACGCTGTCCCCAGTGACCCACTTCCTTCAGCAAGGCCATACCTCCTAAAACCTCCCAAAACAGCGCCACCACCTGAGGACAAAATGTCCAAATACTTAGAGCCTATGGGAGACACTCACATTCCACTCAAAATACATTTAGTCTACCTTCAAAAGTTCCCATAGTCTTTACCAATCTCAGTACTATTCAAAGTCCAGAGTCAAAAGTCTTTTCTAAGACTCAAAACAATTTAACTGTAAGCCCCTGTAAAATCAAGACAAATTATATATACTTCCCACACATTCACATTCCAGAAGGTTAGAGTCCATAAAGGTGGGGAGGCATGGCAGCAGAGCAGAAAGCCAAACATGTCTCCAAGCAGGCAAAGGAAGCAGAGAATGACTGGAAAGCCCACATGGTTTAAGAACTTTCAAAGCTGCCCCCAATGACTACTTCCTCCAGGAAGGCCACACTAAAACAGTACCGCAGGCTGGGGACAGAATGTCCAAATACTTGGAACCTAGCGGGGACACACATTCAAACCACCACAAATACTCAGCCCAGTCTCTACTTCATTTATGTTGCCCCCTCCCCTTTGTAAGCAGTTAAAGAAATGGGTGTTTTTTTTTTTTTTTCAAATGGAATGCCAGTGATGCTTTTTAAAAGGAAAAGATCCTTCTGTGGATCTGTGACTTAAGAGAGCTATTAGCTTAGTCAGGCTGAGTGTGTGCTGCCTTCTGAGTGACAAAATGCCATTCTAGACCTTTGGTCAGCACTTCAGGGTTTGAGTCTGTGGGAAAAGAAACTCACTCTTAGAGTTTGTGGAGGAAGAAATGGCATAGCTCCTGCCAAAATCTCTTGATGCTTCTAATTTGTTTTGTTTTCTGTATTGGAAATATAAGTTAGAAACAGAATAAAATGAGAGTTTTTGCTGTTTAATTCAAGTGAGGATATGGAAGGGTTTGTTTTACTATCGTTTGAACTTGTTAATTGCATCCTGTTAAATTTTTTCAGAATTATTTAGTACACAGAGCTGCATATCTTGGATGTGGGGGGTCAGTAATTCCCATTTTGTGAGCAGTGGAAGGATGCTGTATCAGAGATGGTGACACTGGGGTATCCCATAGGGTTAATTTACTTGTCTTATCTTTGGTCTTATTATCTTAGGTACCGGTATGGCCAATTGATTGAAATAAACAGCCACAGCCTATTTTCTAAGTGGTTTTCAGAAGTAAGTACTAAACCTTTTCATTGTTAGGATCGTCAGATGTAGTTGGAAAGCAGTGTCCTGTGTATTGGCCAGATACTCCAAACACAAACGCTTCTGGAGAGAAGTAGGTGAAACGAGAAAGTAAACAGTACACATGAGTGGGCCAGAGTTAGAGGCCTTGGAGGCACCCTCTGAGGTAAAGTCCCAGACCTCTGACTAGGTATGCTGGACCTCCTTAGGTGCTCAGCAACTACCAGATCTTGTGCTCTCATGTAGACTCCATCCTTTGGCTATGTAGCTCTCAGGCTCATACACTCCATATCTGAACTAAGGAGCCCCCCAGTGTGACATTGTGGGTGGCCCTAGCCTCTGAAAGTTTGTGTGCTCAGGGGATCCCATGTCAGAATGTCCCTGTGGTGGTGTTGAGGCAGGACCCAGGCTTCTGGGGACAGAGTGCCTATAAGAAATTTGCCACCGTTAGTTTCTGTATTGCCATTTGTGATTTGTCATGTTCCCTGGGGAGTAAGTTCACACAGATGACCATTAGATGACACACTGCGTCGTCCTGAGCAGCCACAGATGCAGGCTCAGGTTTCCATGTGCTACCATGCAGTAGCAAGGAAGAATGTTTGGACTGACAGCCCGGCTCCTTTGGCACAGGGAGTTTTCACTCTCTGAGCACCCCAAGGAGAGATGGGCCCTGGTGGTGTCTGTGTGCTCCTATACTAGTTGACCACAAGTTAACACCACTAACCAAGAATGGTTTGGTTTCAGAGTGGCAAGTTAGTAACAAGGATGTTCCAGAAGATTCAGGACTTGATTGATGATAAAGAAGCTCTGGTATTTGTATTGATTGATGAGGTAGGCACTCATAGGTAGCCACTCTGTAACTGAATTGCTGCTTACTACTGCTCTTGGCATCTTGTCTGCTGCCCCAAACTTGGGCTGCTGTGTATTGTGCGTTGTCCTGTGGTTCCTTTCCTAATACTCCATGCATGCATTGAACTTTGGGGAGCAGGCAGCCACACATGCACCCAGTCTTTTCATTCTATCAGTTGGTATATACCCCACAGCTGCCTAGGAAGTGCCAGTCTCTCTTTTTAACCTTTTGCTCTGTCTCCAAAGGTGGAAAGTCTTACGGCTGCTCGAAATGCTTGCAGGGCAGGCACAGAACCATCGGATGCCATCCGTGTGGTCAATGCAGTCTTGACCCAAATTGATCAGATTAAAAGGTAACACTGAAATTGGTTATGAGAAGCAATGGAGAAGTGAGATTTAGACCTTGCCATCAGATAACACTCTCTCCTAAGAACATCTCTCACCTTGGTTTCCGCTGCCAGCATCTCCCTGCAGTCTCCAGAGCAGGTGCCCTCCAAAGTCTGTCTGAAGTGCCACATCAGTCCCAGTTCTGTATAGCCAAGTCCCCGTCATAGACCAGACATCAAGACAGACATACTTTAGCTGCTCAATAAGCCCCAAACTACTCTTGAGTCCTTTGTTAGACTAGTTGCCTTCTCACCCTCTCCCAGGATCTCTCATGCTAATGAACTCTTTAACCTCCTTCCTGAGATCCCATTATACTGCTGGATTTCTCACCTGCTTGCCTGTAGTACACCATTAGGTTGATGGCTCCCCACACGTGCTAGCAGAAGAAACAGTAATCCCCTCTCATCATTCACCACAGAAGGAGTTGGGGGAACACCTCCCTGGTGTCCTTTTTGTCTTCTTCGGTGCTCATGGATGACAGTACCCCACACTCCCCTCTCAGACTGTTGAGTGGACTGCCCACACCCACCAGCTCTGTCCATTACTCTTTCCATGTACACTTGACTACTGCCCCTCCTTGACTTCACTAGCATAAGCCTCTGGGTTGTGATTCTAGCCTGGGCACTCACATGACCTCTATACTTTACCCCTTGCACTGGGCAACTGGAGCCCACGTGTTCCCCTTCACCCTTTGCTTGGCTCGTCGCTGCTTAACTATATAAGAACTCTTCATTCTACCATAATCAGGATCCCCTGTTGCAGAGCTGCCTGCTCCACTCTCTGCTCAGGAGGGCACTGTATGTCTCCTGCACTCAGACTGTAGCAGTCCTGGGAATCATGCTCCCTTGGAGACCTTGTACTCAGTTGCTGGCTTGTACTCAGTTGGGCTCTTAAGGGACAGCTATAAACAGATCAGATGGCTATGATTTTCCCTGGAGTTTAGAAACCAGAGAGGAAGGAGATGATTAACTTGATTAATAATTCGACTCCATTCCATAGGGGTTTGTGTGATAAGTGGTTGAAAGGCCATCTGGTAGCCAGGGGAAACACTGGGTACTAAAGCTACTAAGTAGGTAGGATGATCAGGGGATACTGCACAGAGACCTCTCTAAGGCTGAAATAGGTCAGCTCTCTAGAGGCAAAGGCCTTCGGAGGTCTGTTGGGCACGGACCTGCTGTGAGCCAGAAGACCCCACCTAGAGATCAGGGTACTTAGAGAGGCTGTGCAAGCTACATTGGAAGGTGGCTCTGGCACAGCACAGCTGCCAGAGCAAAGCTGCCTGAGCCCTTCCTCTCATTGTCCTCCTGCCTGTGCCCCCATCAAGTAAGCAGATTGGGACTTAGTCTTTTTAAGGCTCTTTGTAACTGCTCCTTGCGTATGGCCACAACAGACATTCCAATGTGGTAATCCTGACCACTTCCAACATCACTGAGAAGATCGATGTGGCCTTTGTGGACAGGGCTGATATCAAGCAGTATATCGGGCCCCCTTCTGCAGCAGCCATCTTCAAAATCTACCTCTCCTGTGTAGAAGAACTGATGAAGGTACCTTTATTTTTAGGTCCTGACTATCACTAGATTTCTATGTGTTAATAATTACTTGGCATAGTTTTACTATAAGCTAGTTCCAGTAAGGCATTTCACCATAGGCTCCTTATGTTGAAAGTTGTAGTTATATCTCGTAGGTTAAACTAATAGTCCAAGTTATGTGTAACTCTTTTTTGTTGCTCTTTCTTTTGGAGTAAAAAATTTTTTTTTTAGTTAGCCTACAAAATAATGTTTTCTGTAACACTTTTATACATGTATAAAAAGGTGGGGCTCTGTGGAGCTGTGTCTCAAATGCCTAAGAGCCCAACATAGGGCAGGTCCACTGAGGAAACTGGTTGTGTTAAAGGTCACAGGTACTTTTAATGTAGTTTTCAGCCCTCACAATGCGACATTTGTCACTTAAACCATGACTCTGGTATGTTCTGAGGTTTAACTTAGAGATACTGATTTCTTGGTAGCCAAGAATGTAGGTCAGTTTCTTTTCCCTTTTTTTTGAGGTAGGGTCTTCCTATAGCCCCAGCTGGCCACCCTGAACTCGCTTGTGTAGAACAGGATGGCCTCAATCTCAGATTTGCCTGCCTTTCCCTCCCAAGTGCTTTGCCCTGCCTGGTTTAGGTCATTTTCTTAGTTTGGTCATTTTATGAATAATCTAGGTAAGACTGGGGAAACGGCTTAGTGGGTAAAGTGCTTGCTGCCCAGGCATGAGAACCTGAGCATCAAAACCAAGTTCAGATTCACAGCACCCATCCTGGGTGGTAATCCCAGCAGTCAGGAAGCAGAGACGATCCCCAGAGAAAATTGGCTAGCTAAACTAGTCAAATCTGAGAGCTCTGGGTTCAAGTGAGAAATCCTGCCTCTATATAGAAGATGGAAAGTTGTTGAGGAAGATGTCCAGCATCAGCCTTGGTGTCTACACCCATGTGCTCACATGTGATCACACATACGCATATGCACATACACAAAAAAGTCAAGATATTCAGACACTGTAGTGCAAATTGGACCAGTCCTGAAAGCAGTTGCTGTGTGACTGGGTTTCACTTTGTGAGGAGCCTGCAGTCGACGCTCCTGTGGCATATTCTTGTCAGGGAGTTTCACTGGTTGTGGGAGAGTCCTCATGCACAAAGGTAAGAACACCGAACACAAACCTTGCTTTTTAGTTTTATCTACAACCCTCACTAAACCTCCACATGTGCAGCCCATGCTACTTTGGTAGCTCAGTGCAGCCTTAACAAGCAGCCTCTGGCTTCCAGGCAAGTGATCTAGGAGGGGAACTTTTGGGACCTACGTGTTGTCTGCATCATTCTGATAAACTGGGTATGTCTGAAAAACAAACCAGAACTCCTCTTTTAAAGGTAGTTATGGTCCTGGCTCTGAGTTACAGTTCTTCCTCTGTGGGTTTGATACATCTCTGGAACTGAAGCAACAGACAGCTCAGTAATACCCATTTCCTCACTTCTTCCCCTAGCCTTGATGTATAGCCAGGAGATATGGTAAAAACTCAGCATCTGGACCGCTCCTGGTTTCAGAGCCATGTTTCATATGCATTCTGATCTTTGAAGAAACACAGCTTGGGTGAACATGAGAATGTGCAGGGCTGTTTCCTAGTGCCTGTGCATTTGAGTGATTATTTTGGATTTAGAGAACATGACACTGTGTTTGCCCTGGAAGTGCTATTCTCTTTGTGCACAGTCTGTACCTTGTCTCATGTGTACTCTCATATATGACCACTCTGCTTCTGTCCCCCAGTGCCAAATCATATACCCTCGCCAGCAGCTGCTGACCCTCCGAGAACTGGAGATGATTGGGTTCATTGAAAACAACGTGTCCAAGTTGAGCCTCCTTTTGAGTGAAATTTCAAGGTGTGAACTCACTTCACTTTTTTACCTAAGAAAAATCTATTTGCCGAAGTAACTAGGTAGTCTGGTTTCCTTGGGAGTCCAGAGAAGGCTCTGGAGATGAGCCCTCAGGACACTGCAGAAGCAGGCATGTGTGTACACATGTGTTTCTGTATGTGCAGATAAACAGCCACTTCCTCTTGAACACACATTTGCACACTGAGAGTTGCTGACAAGGACAGCAGAAGCCTGCAACTCAGAAGGGAAGTGAGAAAGGAACTAATTTTAGTGATTAAGGGAGGGTGAAGGGCAGGTAGAAGGCTAATGCAGAGTCTCAAAAGACAAACTCGGGGCTGGAGAGATAGCTTAGTTAAGGTTAGTTATAGATAGTTAAGTTAAGGTTAAGAGCACTGCCTGTTCTCACCCAAGACCCGAGTTTGGTTCCCAGCCCCCACATGGCAGCTAGCAACCATCTGTGACTCCAGTTCCAGGGAATCCAATGCCCTCTTCTGACTTCCATGGGCATTGCACGACACAGATACACTTATAGGCAGGGAATACCCTCAGACACATAAAATAAAAATAATAAATAAAATATTTAATTTTTTAAAAAGGCAGACTATGTATGTGATACCAGAGATGCCAGGAAACTGATTGGCAGTATGTGGTTGACAGGCATAGTCGGTGTTCTCACAGACCAGTGTGCTGGTGATGAAGCAGACGGGCTGTGCTGAAGTGAACCTCAGTTTCTGGCCAGAGATTGAATTTTATTCTGAGCCATGAGGCATGTGGAAGATTTTGAGCAAAGGGAGAACATGAAGAATTTATTGTTGCTAGAGATTTTGAGGCCTTTGTTGGTGGCTGTGTGTCTGTAGCCTTATATCTCACCTGAGGCTTCCATGGGGTACTTGGTCCTGGAGTCTTATCTGGAGCAGAACCAAGAACGGCAGATCATGTGAGGGAAGACAAAGGACAGCACTCTGTGAGAACAATGCTGTGCCCATGGTCACACAGGGACTTGTGCTTTTGGGTTGCTTTGCTGCCTTCTTCGCTCAGGTTCACCATAATGAAGGAAATTAGTTCTGAAATGTGACGTTGTGAATGAAGTTGACATCCCTAAATATGGTTATTTTCATACAGGAAGAGTGAAGGCCTGAGTGGCCGGGTCCTAAGGAAACTCCCTTTCCTGGCTCATGCACTCTACATCCAGGTGAGTCTCCCTTAGACATCCTGTGTACTGGGTACCCAACTCCCATACCCACTGTGTTCACAGGACCTGAGGTGGTGTGTTAGTTTCTGTTCTGGTTGTTGTGATAAAAGACCCTAACAAAAAGCAACTTAAGAGAAAAGGAGTTTTTTCTGGCTCACAGTTCAAGGGTGAGGGAGTCAAAACAGCAAGAACTTGAAGCAGCTAGTCAACAATCAGGAAGCAGAGAATGATGGCTACGTGGTACTGCACAGTTCTCTTTCTCCATTTATGCATTCTGAGATCCCAGCCAGGGAATATACTACCACAGTGTGTAGGTTCTCATCATAATTCGTGTATCAAGATAATTCTCCACAGGCATGCCCAGAAGCCTGTCTTCCAGGTGATTCTAGATTCTGTCAAGCTGATGACACTTTCATAAGCATGAGTACTTGGGAAGAGGTGGCTGTGCCCTGTGTCTGCTCACGAATACACATAACCCACACAGATGGTTGTGCCAGGTGTCAGCTCATAGGTGCACGTAGGCTGACAAAGATGACTATGCCCTGTATCTGTTCATGCATGCATACGTAAACGTGTAATGCTTAGACCATGATACATTGGGAATGTACATCCAGGACCCACCTCAGCCTCCACAGTCCTTATGCCCTCTGAACCTGAGCCTGAGTTTTGGTCACACACAATGGTGACCAGGAGTCATGCCCCCAGCACGAACCATTAGCCAAGCAGTTCTATTAACTCTGTCATCTGACATTTCTGCCTAGCCAGTGGCAGCTGCTATGCTGAGTGTGGTCTTCAGGGCAAAGGTGGCCATAACTGGGCCCAGAGTATAAGTGCTTGACATAGAGAGGAGAGCTTGATTGCAAACTGTATAATATTCATTATAAAGCGGCAGAGATGGACTCCATATCCCTAGAACCTAAGGTGAGCCCTTTGGGAAAGGCTCCAAGGTGGCAGGCCTTGAGGACCCACAGTGTGTTCTCAACAGCTTCTTTCTTAGCTGGTGGGTGACTATTGGCCTCACCTGCCTGCCTGTGTTTGCAAACCACATCTAGATGCTCTGTTGTGGGCCTGAGAGGTTCTGGGCTTGTTTAGCCCACATAGAGCTGAGCCTTTTCCTAACTCTGCAAATGTATAGGTGGTAGCTATCAGGTAGCCCCACTAAGTGTCCAGGTCCACCCATTATAACTGTTTCTCTTTCCAGGCTCCCAGCGTCACCATTGAGGGTTTCCTCCAGGCCCTGTCTCGGGCAGTGGACAAACAATTTGAGGAGAAAAAGAAGCTTTCAGCTTATGTTTGATCTCAGGCATCCACACCTGTGGTTTTCAATGGACCGCTAATCTGTGACACCGCCACCTACTTCACACTGCACTGTAGACCTCTCTGAACCGTGTAGGTCTGCAAGCCAGACAGGTGGATGTTCAGGATTTGTCAAAAGAAGGCTATGTTTGTGTTGTTTTTCAAAGTGTATTTAAAGGCAAACCACTTGTCTTTTTCACTGTTTTTAAAAGATAGTTTATATTCTGTTGGCCTCTGTGTAAAGACTCATATAAATATTCTCGTTCTACCTCGCAGGATGCTCAGGTTGTTTAAAATAAAGGGAGGTCAAAACAGCTATCGTAGAAAACGAGAAATGTCAAATAAGCATACAGTCTCAGCTTTGAAAGATGAAACCTTTGCTCAGGCCAGAAGGGAGCAGTTACTTTCTGCTCTGAGTCTGTTTCTATTAGCATAAGAGGCTTTGTAGTGAGTGAGAAGATCTGTTCCTATGGGACATAAATTGAGGAAAGGGTTCCAGGTAAGGAGCTTGCTGATAGTGACTGATGTCATGTTCATAGGAACAGTGCACACACACCCTCTTGTCAAGTGAAGCAAGCAGTGTGTGGAATTTCCAAATCTGCCTAATGTTTTGTTTGCTCAATAATATTACTCATTTCAATTGCCAGCTCTAAAATGAGCATGTCAGTAAGTGCTGCCCCCCACAGAGTATCATATCCATATCCTGCCTTGTGCTTAAGTGGTTTAGCACTAGTGCTTTGTAGTGAAGCTCACTTTTAAAGGAAGTATTGCCTTTGTCATAGAACTTTTTTAATATTAAACTTGTTTTCAGAATTTTCTTGTTTGGATTCCAGTATTTGCCTCAGATGCTTTGAATTTATTAATTACTAAACTTAGATTTACTAAAAATGACTGGTGTGCTCATACAGTGTTAGATCTGCTGTGCTCCAAGGACCCCACAGTCTAGTTGTGTCTGTGGTAGGAGTACATCTACTCTGCTATTGGCAGGCTTGGGAGCAGTACATGCTCTGGTCACTGTCCATCTGTTCAGCTTCACTCTTGATACAGACCTGGAAAGCCCTACCCAGTGATTCATGGGACCCCCATCAGTGGCTAGCAGGGGCTGCTAGGCTTAGTCTTCACACACAAATCCTTTAAAAAGTCTTTTCCATGAATGAGCACCACCCCAACACCTGCCCTGTTTCTACTCCATGAGATGATTTAGAGTAAGGAGGCTGCTGTGTTCCCAAGTCCTTTTGAAGACTAGTTCAGCATCGTAAGACATTTGGAGTTGAAAGGCAGGAGCAGCAAGAGCCTTCAGCTTTAAGCATGGCTCTGGAGTCAGAATCTTGCTTTAGGGAGGAAATTACATAGAGCATGTTGCATTGAACATAAGCAAGGGTTCCTGGGGTTGTTGGACAACTGTTGGGGCACCAGGCTCTCTGCTCAGGACTCCCACTCTGAAGTCATAAAGACACAGTCTCCTAGGATGCTTGGTTACAAGGGCTGACATTGTAGAGCCCGTAGTGTTTAGATATGTTGTGAGTTTCTGCTGTTTTGACTTGTGTGTCAGAATATCAGTCCATACATGTTTCATATGTTTTGAGTCTGGAGGGTACTGGCTGGTCTGTCTGTCTCTCAGGCACAGTTTTGTGATACATAATTTTTCTTTATTTGTCAATATAGTGAAATACATTAGTTTTAAATGTTAATGTAACTTTAAGGGCCATAGCTGTGGCACTCATGAGCAGTTGGGATTGCCTGCAGAAGATCTGTACATGACTGAGCCCTGGGGGAAGGCATGGCCACAGCCACAGCTGCAGCTCTCTGGGGTAGGCCACAGCCACAGCCACAGCCACCAGGTGAATTAGGCATCCCTGGTGAAACAGACTGGTAGTCCCCTCGACAGGACAAGCCCTTGGTTCTCAGAAGCCTTAAAATACAAGTCTCATCCCATTTCCAGTTCACTCTCTCTGCTTCATGTTTGCTGTTGAACATGTGATCTCAGCTTTCTGCACTTGCTGCCATGCCTGCCACTGTGATGAACCCTTATCCCTCTGGAACTGGGAGTCAAAATAGCCTTTTGGTCATGGTAGGTTTTTTTTAATTAATTATTCATTTGTTTGCTTGGTTTTTATGTGTATGAGTATATTGCCGGCATGTATGTGATGCATCCATGTCGTGCAAGGCCGCAGAGGTCAGAAGAGGACATTGGATCCCCTGAAACTGGAGTTATGGATGGATGTTAGCTGCCATGTGGGTACTGGGATTCAAGCCCAGGTCCCCTGCAAGAGCAGTCAGTGCTCTTAATCACTGAGCCATCTCTGCAACCTCTGGTCATGGTGTTTTATCACAACAGAAAGTAACCGATACAGGAGCTTCCCTTTCTTTTGTGTGAAGTTGGAGACACATTGGTGTCAGTGTCTCTTAAAGATATGGTAGGATTCAGCAGTGAACCCATCAGGTTCTGGGCTTTTTTTTTTTTTTTTTTTTTTTTTTTTGAGGAGATTGCTAGTGCTTCAGTACCACTGGCAGTTTATATCTTCTTGAGTTACTTTTGTTAAGTCATTGCATATCCAGACGTTTATCCATTTCTTCTTGTTTTTCCCATTTATTAGAATGTATGTTTTCAAAGTATTTCCTTTGATCTGGATTTTATTCACATCTGTTATGTTTCATATCTACTTTTGTTAATTTTGGTCTTTCTTTTGGTTAGTTTAGCTAAGAATTAATCAATCTTGTTTATCTTTTCAAAGAACCAATCATCAATTCTTTGTATTGTTCCTTTAGCTTTCCATTTCATTAACATCTGCCCTGATCTTTATTATTTCTGTCTATTGTGTTTAGGTTTAGTCTATACTCATTTTTCTGAGACCTTGAGGTGCATCATTAAGTAATTTGAGTTGTGGTCTTTTTATAAAGATGTATTTTATTTTTATTTATGTGTATGTATGTACCTGAATGTGTGGGTGCCTATGGAAGCCAAAAGAAGGCAGCAGATTGCCTGAAACTGGAGTTATATGTATTGGTGAGCTGCCAAGGTGATGCTGGGAATGGAGCTTGAGCCCTTGCAAGAGCATCAAGTACCCACCCTCTGAGCCACCTCTCTAGCCTGAGTTCTTATGTTACTTTCGCTCTTTTTCCTGCATTCTACGTTAATTGAATATACAAAGGGTTCCATTTTATTTCTCTTGTAGTCTTATTACCCCTTAATCTTGGGTTATTTTTCAGTGGCTGTTGTAGGGCTGTATTGTCTGATATGCCAAACAGTAACTATGTATATATATTAATTAAACTCCTGTCTTCTATTATACTGGCCATAATTGTATTCATGTAGGATTGCTGACCACCATTTGCACAGCACAGGAAAGGTTTGCAGATGTAACTGATATGGCCTAGATTTTTAAATATCCCCCAGAGACCCATGTATTAAAGACTTAAGACACTGGCTGGTGCTTTCAGATCGTAGAACTTAAAGAGCCGTAGCTTAGTAGAAGGTCTTTGGACACGGTGAAGGGGATAGTGGAACCCCAGTTTTTCCCTCTTTCTTCCTCATTTCCCTGCCGTGAGGAGAGCAGTTTGCCTCTTGTCTTACCTCCAGCACCGTGTGCTGACCCAGGCCCAAAGCAAGAAACTAGTAAGTCATGGACGAAACATCCATGATAAGGCAAAAGGAACCTTTTTTCTGTAAAAGTTGGTTGTTTTAAACTTTGCTGTAGTAATGGAAAACAAACTGATGTATCAGCTCTAATAAAGGATTTGCAGAATGTGCCCCTGGCATCCCAGTCTAGCTCCAGGTCCTGTCACATCCTGCCTGGTGTGATCCACAGTCTCATCACCTTCCTGTCCTCTGCACTGCCATTATCATTGCAAACCTCTCACTTCAAATACATGTAAACCTTCAAACACATGGAGCTGCTTCTCCCATTGTTTTTTTTAAAATAGAGTTAGCTGTTTAAAGAAAAATAATGCATTCGTTATCAACCTAGATAGGTGCCTAGCACTTTCTTGGCTCTGAAGGTCCGAGTCTCCATTGGTATTTTCCTTTAGTGGCATTTTTGTGGCCTCTCCTGCAGGGTTTCCTGTTCATGTCGTTTTCCTCTGGCTATAGCACTCTAGATTGATACTTGGATTTTGAGGTTTTCCACTTTCAGTTCTTTAGAAATGTCAGCCTGTTGTCTTCTGGCTTTCATGCCTTCTGACAAGAAGTCTGTTGGGTATTTATATGTCTTCTTCGTCCTTGGGAGCACACTGGCCCTTATGGTTCACAGCCCATGATTCTTCCCTTGGGGTTTTGAGGAATTCTGTCAGGCCCAAGTTAGATGGGCCACTCTTAAGTGGGAAAATTTTCAGCTTCTGCTGTTGGGACATTCTGTGGTGTAGGTGAGATTGGGTTAGCACATGATGGCCTTTGAACCAAATTTGGCCCATAGGATGGACCCTGTGTTAGGTTTTGGAGTGCAGAACACAGGAACAATAGGAGAGAAAGAAAGTGACCACATCTGACCTCAACAGACTAGACTCTGTTTATCAGCACAGTGAGGGACAGCAGCCTTCCCTCAGGATGGAGACTACTGCAAGGGCATAAGGCCTGCTCGGAGTCTTGTATAAGAGCAGTAGCTACCAGGGGGCTTTGTGGGGGAGACAGAGGCTGCAGGGGAGATTTATTTTCAGCCATTCCTGTGGTTTCTCTTGGGACTTGTCCATGTGGCCCACCCAGACACCCAGGCAGCAGGAAAGAGGATATCTCCAATATAGAACTGGATGATCGGGGGACCAGACGTTCTGTGGTCAGAGGTCCCATATTATGCCAATTTCTTTCACCCCATGTAAGGAACCATCTCAGGATGCCTGATAATCCCAGAACAGCCTCATTTCTTAAGCATGCACAGAGCCACACTTTGTTGGAGTCTACAGGCCAAGCTAAAGGGTCACAAAGCCGAACTTAAGAGTCAAAAGTCAAACAAAGCTTAGAGTCTGACTTTTTAACGAGAATTGCCAAAAGTCAGTCTTAACCTGTCCTTGGTGAGAGGTGGCTACCACACAGCCCATGATGTAATGAACGTCAGCCATGTCAGGATGGCAGGTCTTGCAGAAAGCCCTGCTGGTTCCTCTTTTCTCAGCACTGGCATTGAGTCTAGTGAGCAGCTGGGGAGGGCCACGTATGCCTCATTCTGGGGTCTCCTGGCAAGGCCTCTGCCGTGCACCCTCATTCCATTATGCTTCCTGTAACATAAGCTCTCAGGATAGTCTAAAGATATCGATCCCTTTAGGGTTGGGTTCTTTTGCCAAGCCTTCTTTGTGTCTGTGCCTTCGCTGATCTCCTTGCCTGGTCCTGCATACTTTGCAGGATGGGGTCCAAGTACCCTACCCTTGGTAACAATCCCAGGGACCAGTTCAGCCCAGCAGAGGTAGGGTTCTCCAGAGCTGCTCTTCCATTCTCGGCTATCAGGATTCAGGGTGGTATCTCTGAGTCCCTGGGGACTGGTTCCAGCGGAGGCCCATCAGGGTCCCAGAGATAAGTACTGCTGCCCACAATACAAGGAACGTTTCTGAGAATGACTGCGTAAATACCCATGCTGATGTCCAGATGCCCAAAGATCATGGGTCAGCCTGTGAATATGCAGCTACTAAGGAATTCTCATGGGGGTAGGTGACCTGTGCTAATGCACCCTGGCCGGTGATGCTTAATGGAGCACATACCCTTTCCCTGTGTTGGCTTGCTCCTGGCCCTTCTACTTCCCCTCCACCAGCCCCTATGATGCACCCTACCCCACAGGGACTGAGACTCAGTAGATGTCTACTCCTTTCCCCCTATCTTCTATACTCATCGGTTGGGTGACAAACCATATTTTCTAAATTCAGGTCAGTTGTGGAGGACATGTGACCCTGAAGCCTGGTTCAATGTAATCCCCAGACAATTCCAGGTGAGATTCAGTGCTTGTAGGGCAGGGCAGAGGGGGATAGCTCCTCAAGAAAGAGGGACGAGAGAAGGGGATGTTATGGGAGGTTTTCAGGTTACAGCTGGACCCACTTACCCATGCCTGGCTCTGAACCAGGGGAAATTGAAGCCAGGCCCACCTTGGCTCAGATACCACCCAGCCACTGGGCCTGGCAGTGTGCTGGGGCCTTTTCAAGCTGATTAAGCTGTCCTAGTCAGTGCCCAATCCCGGTATTACACATGTGCACAGAGACAGCAACTGACAAAAAGGCGAATGCAATAGAAAGTCCCTATAACCTAAAGGAATGAGGTCACCAAAGTCAGGAAAGGGTGAGGGAAGCTTGCTCCATACTTCAGGATTTGGAGCTGGAACAAACAAGGACTGCATTTCTACCTACCCTGAGATGCTCTATGTTCACATGTCCAGGTAGAAAAGAGGAAGAGGCTGAGACTATGAGGGTGTGAGATGGAAGGTACCCAAACAGGAGAACCAAAAACAAGAGGAAGGAGGCATGGGTGGGGGCAGCCATCAGTGTCCAGACCCTGAGGGCAAAGGATGAGCTATCTGGGGAAGGATGTCCACCAGCTAAGACATGTTTCCTAAGTCAGTTCTGGCAGTTTGCATCTTACAGTTTTCCCTCAGACCACCAGAGGGCAACACTATCCTGCAAATAAGGACAGGACCAGGGAAGAGGGTGTGGGCACTGCCTTGGCATTTTTCCCAGGGCAGCCGCCTGCTACAGCTCCCCGCCCCCTTGTTCAGTGCATGGGTGTATGTGTTATCTGTTTGCTGTGTAACTTTTCCTGGGGAGATATGGACACAGGTAACAGACCAAAGACACAGTTCCATCTCTGTACCTTGGTGAATCAGTGAGTTTACTGGGGAAGCTTACAGGAGCATGGTGGCTATGCAAGCCGCATCACTGAAAAGCCCCAACCCAGCATGGCTGTTGACTCGTGAAAGCTAGATCACTGGAATTTCCTGAGCAACTTGTAGGCAGCTCTGCTGAAGAGTCTTCTCCCACTAGCAGTTGTTTACTGCTTATATAAAATCGGGGAGAGACTTGGGAGTCTTGGACACTTCTTCCCTCCAGTAGGACTGTTTCTATTTGGAGGAAATAGCCAGAGAAGAGCAGGGGAGCAGGGAAGGGCAGGACAAGGGGAAAGGAGGGAACGAAGAGGATAGACTCAGGTACAAGTGAGGCTCACATCTGCCTGGACCTCAGCAGGGACTCTGAGCTGCTGGAAGGCTGTTGTGGGTATAGGCACAGTTGTCTTTCAAGTTCAGGGGTGGCCTAAGGGTGGAGTAGCAATGTGATGCTGCTGATGTGGACTAGACAGGCAGAATCCTGTCCCTAACAAGACTCTCTGGAAGGTGATACTCTACATTGGTCTTCACAATGAGACCACAGGCTCATAAATTCTCAAGGCAAAGAGCACCCCACATCTCAGACTTCAAAGAGAATCTGCTGGCCCATCAAGATGGGGACGGGACTTGTGATGGTCAGGCGCAGTGGGTCTAGAAACACCTATGGAGCTCCTTGCTCAGCAGTGGCCACTTCTTGTCCTGTGGTTGATGGAATGCATGTCAAGTGGCTGCAAGAGACTCCTAACTCAGGGAAGCAAGGCTTAAGTCCCAGGAAAGTCATAGTTGAGCATGGCCACTATCAAGCCAGATAAGAGAACTTGTCCTTCAGACTAGAGGCCACAGAACCTGGGGCTTTCCTGGCATAATGGTGTAGGGCTGGGCCACCCCACACTTTTCTGCAGAAGGTTGCTGAGTTGGACAGAGACGGCTCACACTCCCAGCTGGTCCCCCTCTTGTCCCTCATACCTCTTACGTGTTTGATGTACTGTCTTAGATTGCTTCTCTGTTGCTGTGACAAAACACTTACCAGCATCAACTTGGGGAGGAAAGGGTTTATTTCTCTTATATCTCCCAGGTCACAGTTCATCACTGAGGGAGCCCAAGGTAGGAACTCAGGGCAGGAACCTGGAGGCAGGAGCTGAATGAAGCACAGACCATGGAGGAATGCTGCTTACAGGTTTGCTCCCCTGACCCGGGCTCAGCCTGCTTTCTTCTACAATAGACAGCAACCTGCCCAGAGCTCTCTCACAGCACTCAACAATCAAGAAAATACCTCACAGACATGGCCACAGACCAGTCCAATGGAGGCAATTCCCTAATTGAGGCTCCCTCATGCAGGGGTATCAAGGTGACACTAATGCTATCCAGTACATATACCATCCCAGGAAGCTAGTTCTCAGGTTTCCACTTGGGACATCCTACTAGAATGGTAACAACACAATATTAGATAACTGTTAGATAGCTTTAGTTGTCAACCTGACAAACCCAGAAAGAAGGATGCTTCATTGAGGCATTTCCTCCATCTGATTGGCCTGCATGTTTGATCGCAGCAATAAGAAGTTAACTAGGACATAAATTGTTGCCAGGAGTCAGGCTGTAATGGACCTGACCCTGTTGTTTTTGGGGGAGTGTTGTGGAAGTATTTGGGACTTTGGGCTGGAAAAGCTGGTGACTGCTCAGAATTTAGTGACCTGTTCTGTGGGAACTTCAAAGATAATGTTGGGAGAAATGGACGTAATGGAGACCTGGCTTGTGAAGCTTGAGAAGGAAGCAAGGGCTGTTTGGGTGGTATATTTTGAAATAAGGATTTTTTGAAAGTGAAACTTTTTGTGCTTTGCTGGGACAATCCGTTAGTCAGCTGAGGCTGAAAAATCAGCTGTGATTAGCATCATTGAGGAAAAATCTTCTTGGAAGATTTTCCTCAGGGTCAGCACAAAGAAGCTATGGTCCAGGGGTCCTAGGCTGCATCTAAGCTGCAAGCTGAACTTGGCAATGTGTTAGAGTCTCCCATGTGATACTGTTGTTTTGTGGCGTGAAAGTTGCAGAAGTGAAGGGGTCATGGAGCAGATCTGCGGCTTTGCACAACGAGGCCGGGAGAAACCACTGGTGAAAGTGTTGCCACAGCTGCAGTGAGAACCCCAGGGTTAAAGGGGTCATGGAGAGAGTCTGAGGCTCTGACGCCTGGCAGTGTGAGAGGCCAGGAGAACATTGGTGATGGTACAGCCAAGAACACCAAGGTTGAAAGAATCATGAAGAAAAGCTGAGGCTTGGCAGCGTGAGCAGCCAGGAGAAGCTCCTGGTGAAGCTGCAGCCTCAGTTTCAGTGGTGATCCCAGCATACTAGGGATGCCAGGACTGTGGGACAACCACCAAGGGCAGCAGTAGCTGTGGAATGGAGCCTGTGAGACAAGCTACATGCTGTGGACGGCACAGCCAGAGAAGTGGAGCTGCTCAAGCCCTTTGGAGCCCAGAAGATCCTAGATGTCAGGCCTTGAGCTACATTGCTGGACTTTGGTTTTGCTTAAGTGTGCGCTGGTTCTTCCCTCCTAAAATAAGACAGTATGTAACTTGTTTTTATTCTATAGATGCCCATGGCTTATTCGAGACTTTGGGTTATTTTAAAGAGGCATTGAGCTTTTAAAGTATTGGACTCTTTAAGGACTCTGGGACTTTTAAAGTTGTACTGTGTTTTATATTATGATACTAACATGAGATCTTTGGATAAGAAATGGAGAGGTTTAATAGTGATGCGTTTGTATGTCAAGTTCATAACGGGTCAGTTGTGCTAGACAGAGTCTGTTGTCAACTGACCTATCTGAGAAGAGGGAGCTTCGAGTAAGGCATTTCCCCATGGGATTAGCCTATCGCCATGTCTGAAGTGCTCTTTTTTTGTGGGTGGGGTTTGTTGAGACAGTATCCCTACAGCCCCAGCTAGCCCGGAACTCACTATGTAGACCAGGCTGGTCTTGATCTCACAGAGGATCAAGTGAGTGCTGGGATTAAAGATGTACGCTGTCATGTCTGGCCTTTGAGGCATTTTCTTAGTGGTTAATTGATAGGGGTGGGCCCAGCCCACTGTGGGCAGGCGGCCCTAGATTCTATAAGAAAGCAGACTGAGCAAGCACCAGGAGAGCCAGCCAGCATTCTTCCATAGTCCATGCTTCAGTTCCTGCCTCCAGGTTCCTGCCCTGGCTTCCTTCAAGGATGAACTGTGACCCGGGAGAAGTAAGATGAAATGCAGCCTTTCCTCCCCAAGCTGTTTGGTCACAGCAACAGAAAGCTAACTAGGACAATAACTTAGTCCTGATTCTTCCTACAGGCCAGGGGTTCCTCCTCAGCAAGTCCATATGGCCCTGAAACCTACCACTGCAATCCTTAGCTGTGTTCCACAGCTCTGCCCCTGGCTACCCTGACTTGCTGGGAGATGCCGATGCCTGTATGTCTTGGCTGTGAGCTCCTCACACCTTCATGGGATCCATCAGATCCTTAACTCTTGGGTTAGGGGAGGTACACTTTGGTAGACTAAGAGGATCTGGACAAGCCTGGGAGTTTCTGGGTTCCACATGGTCCCAAGTGTGGCATCTCTTAGCAGAAAACTCATATGTCTTGGTCTGCTTGACAGTTGGCTTTCTGTGTCCAGAGACTCCTTCCTTTGAGTTGAGTTACCACGTGGCATGGACACTTTCTCCACCAGGAGACACTGCTCATGATGGACAGCTTCTCCCGGTGTTCCCTGCAGTGTTTTCCATCTTCAGCACCTGAGCTATCTGTGACTGGAAACTCAGTACCTCTATCATCTGGATGTGATTTAGCATTAAAACTTTTTCTCCACCACTTGAGTGGTCACTGTGGCTGGAAAATTTCCCTCTCACCTGGAATTTCACCAATAACCAAGTACTTTTTTTTTTCAGTTGCTTGAGTTATTTTTGATGACTAGAAATCTTTATTATATGAGTTATTTATAGCTAGAAATTCTTTTTCTTTTTTAAATATTTTATTATTTTTATTTTATGTGTATGAATTTTTTGCCTGCATGTATGTAAGTGTACCATGTGCATGCAATACTCTTGCACAGACCAGAAGAGAGTATCAGATTCCCTGGAACAGGACTTATGGATGGTTGTTAGCCACCATGTACGTGCTGGGAATCGAACCCAGGTCCTGTGGAAGAACAGCAACTGTTCTTAACCACTGATCCATCTCTCCAGCCCCCAAATTCCCTTTTTCTAAGAAAATTATGACCTTTCCCAATAAATTCTTTCTTGGCTTGATTTTCATAGTGTTTCACTATGTGGCCCAGACAGGTCTCAAACTTGAAATCCTTTTGCTCAGTGTCCTTTGTGCTGGGACTAAAGGTATGGGCCACTATGGCTGGCAATGAATCCTTTCTCCTTTGTGTGTGTGTGTGTGTGTGTGTGTGTGTGTGCGCGCGCATGCATGTACATGTGTTTGCATGTGTGTTTACGTGTACATGCTGGGAGAGGGTATACTTACATTTGACGGCCAGAGGTCAATTTGGATACCTCACACACTGTCTACTTTGTTTTTTAAGACAGGGTCTCTCAGTGGCCTGGAACTTACCAGTTAGACTAGGCTGGCTGGCCAAGGAGCCCAGGGATCTCTCTGCCTGTCTTTGCCTCCCCAGGGCTGGGGTTACAAGTGCATTCCGCCACACTCAGATTTTTTCTGTAGATTCTGAGAGTGAAACTTGGGTCCTCATGCTTGAACAGCAAATACTTTTAATGGCTGAACTATCTCAGCAGCCCCACAAATCATTTCTTAATTTATCATCTAAGCTATAATTTATTCAGATATCTATCACTGCAATTATCTTATGACAGTTCTTTCATTCCCTACTTTCTATGTTATGATTTAGTTCTCTGTTATTGTTTTTTCTAGAGACAGACTCTCACTATGTAGCCCAGGCTGTCCTGGAAACTCCCAAACCCTCCTCCCTCAGCCTCGAGTGCCAGATATGCACCACCATGCCTGGCTTAAATTATGATTTGTAACTAAAACCTTTCATTCTGTGTGGTGTGTTATCACTTATCACTGGGAACTTCCTTCAGTACCTGTTATTATTCATGACTGGAAATAATTGCTTTTTCTGTCACCTGAGCCAGGAGCTAAAAATGAAAATCTTGGGCCGGGCATGGTGGCACATGCCTTTAATCCCAGCACTCAGGAGGCAGAGGCAGGAGGATTTCTTTGAGTTCAAGGTCAGCCTGGTCTACATAGCAAGTTCCAGGCCACCATGGGTACAGGGAGACCTTGTCTCAAAAAGACCAAAAAAAAAAAGGATATCTTGGGCCTGGAGAAATGGCTCAGAGTTAAGAGCATTTGCTGCTCTTGCAGAGGACACAGAGTCAGTTCCTTGCACTCACATCAGGCCACTTACAATAGCGTGTGACTCCAGGTCCAAAAGATCTGGCATCTTCTCCTGGCTTTCTCGGGCACCAGGCACACACATGGTGCACATACATACAAGCAGAGACTCATACAAACACATAAAATAAAAATAAATCTTTAAAAAAGAAAAAAGATGGAAATCTTTTTTTCCTTCACACTTTTGTCATCCATTATGACTGGCAGCTTCATTCCCAGTCACTAAATTACTATTTATGGCCAAAAGCCTACTATGTCTTAATTGTCACTTGTAACTTGTCCGTTGACTCGTTTGAGACTAGAAACCCCTTGCATTTGAGTTGTCATTTGTAATTGGAAACCTTTAACTCCTCATTTTTATTTCTAAAAAACATTTCCTCTCAAATAAATTATCATTTATATAAGCCTTGTTTTTTTTCCTGTGGTGCTAGAGATGGACGCTGGGGCTATACAAATGTTCTGCCTCTGTGCTGAACTCCAAGTCTCAGAGTCTCCCTTCCCTGTCAAGACTCTGACACCTGAGTTACTTGGCTGTAATGGAAGCTTCTCTTTTTTATCGCCTCTGTTATTTCTGACATGTTCAGTCTCATCGCCTGAGTCTGAAACTAATGCACCTACCTACCTAGAAATCAGTTATGACTGAGACCTTTCCTTCTCTGTCATTTCTGACTGGAAACCTTTTCTCCTCTTATCTGTTATTATGAACAAGAACTTTCTCACCTGAGTTATTCTTTTTGACTGACATTTTTGTTACCTAGTATTTTTATTAGACTCCCTTCTTTCTCATCGCCTGACTTAACAATTATGACTGTGACCTTTGTTTTTCAATCACCTAAGTTATTAGTTGAGGGTTGAAAACTTAATTTTTCTACTGTATGCATTTCTCTTGTGATTGGAGATCTTTATCATTTGAATTTGTGTGTCTAGAAACCATTTTCTCTATCACCTGAGTTATTTATGGCCACAGAGCTTGTCTCTGTTGCCTGGATTATCACATAGGACTCATACTTAGCATATCAGATGGGTCATCATTGGTGACTGCAAACCTTTCCTGTATCATGTGGGTTGCCTTTCATGACCGAAACCTTATTTCTCTATAAGCTGAACTGTGAGTTATGACTTCCCTTTATAATTGGTGGAGTCATGTATTACTGAAAACACTACAGTTATAAACTGTGGGTGGAGAATTTCTCTATCCTCTTACTATGACTAATTACTGAGGACCTTTCTTAAATGCCCACATTATTGCTTTCTCCTTTTTCTGACTTAGTTTATGATTAAAACCTTTCCTTCCAACCATCTTCATGACTGAAGAATTTTGATATTCATATCACCCAGTTCATAATAAAACTTCCTGTCCCCTGAGTACTTAATGATGGAAGCCTTTCTTGATTACCCCAGTACCAGGAAACACCTGTGTTATCACTTATGATTGGACCACCGTCACCATCGTATAACTTAACACCTGTTACTTTGAATTCTTTTCTGCCATGTGAGTTAAGATTGAAAACTTTTTGTGTATCACCTTAGTGTCTTTTAGTTTGTTTTGTTTTAAGGGATAACCTTTTATTGGGTTAGCTACTATTTCAGGAATAATTTCCTGTGGCAGCTAGTATTATTACCCTTCTAAAAATTGTTTTTTAGGTTAGCATGCCAAGTTTTGAGTTTCTTCACAGCCTCTTCACACATAGGTGTCATTAGACCTTGCTCTCAGTTGTTCCCTCCCTCGATACTCCCTTCTTTCTCTCTCCCGGCTCCAGTTGGTTCCCCTTTCTACGGTCCATTTACAGGTAATCCATTCCCTCTCTATCTCTCTTCTCCTCTGAGATCTCTTCCTCCACTCTTGTGATGTAGTTTTGTAACCTAAAAATTCATGTATAAACACACATAGGGTGCACATATATATCATTTTAAACTTAGTTCTGTATTTGGGACTATAGGTACATAGAAGGGAACTTGCTTTCTCCTTCTCCTGACTGCCACAAAGCAGTGCATTCTTTCTCATTCTTTTTGTTTTGAGATGGGCTTACAACGTAGCTGTGACTGGCTTGGCACTTGGTCTGCAACACAAAGTGGCCTTAAACTTATGGTGAGCCTCCTGCCTCTGCCACTGCCTCTGGTGTTGGGCTTCCTGGAGGCCAGGTGTGCATGATGACTGTGCTGCCCCCGCCTCTCCAGCCTTCATTCCTCCAGCAGCTGGGCTGTGATGCTGCTGCGCCTGCACGGCCCTGGGTCCGAGTCCCTGCGAGGGGCGGCGAGGCTTGATGAAAGAAACACACACACCATGGAAGTTGAGAAGAAGAAGCCTTTACTACAAAATGTCTCTTCCTTTTTATACCGTTTCCATACGTCATTATACAATCTAACAATCTTTGAGGAACGCAGAAGACCAGGGACCACTGACCCAGTGGCCAAAAAAGATAACAACCTCTGTCCTACGTGACAGAACACCCTGTGCCCACCCAGGGACTCAGCACTTCAAGGCATTTTTACTAGGCCATAAAGCAGAAGCAGCACAGACAAGATAGTCTCTGCAAAAGGCGGAAGAATGTTCTGCGATTGTGGTCACAAGTTAATGAACAACTCTTAAGCTAAGCAGAATCAGACACCATGGCGCAGTCATGGAGGGCCTGCATACCATCACGTAGCCATGGAGGGGGGTTGTGTTGGGAGGCCTAATTCCCCACATGATGCCTCTGAATTCCCTTCATTCTTGGAAAGCACCAAGGACAAACATGGCCTATGGATTGTCCTCCACTACTTTCCCAGCCTCTCCTGGGTTTGGGGACCTTCTAGAACCGTACCACTCACCTCCCTAGGGTTGAGCAAATCCTCTGGTTTTCTGCTGACCTTGACTAGACGATAGGGCCTCTGCAGGAGTTTCCCTGGCCACCCAGAGGAGATGGCAGGCTCAGAACTGTAGTACCAGGGTGGATACCAAGGGGGACACCTGTAATTTAGGGTTCCCATGGGCCGATGAAACTCCATGGGCAGCCTGCATCCTACTCTGCACATGGGTAACAGACCCAGCCTCAGCTCCAAACACTGTTCCCTCCCCTTCCTCCTGGCTGTGTGTCCTCCTTCATTCTGCCAACACAAGCACTCATTTATCAGGGAGCCAGAGCGGCGGCTGGCTTCTTATGGGGCAGAAGCTGCCCAGAATTGGTTTAGCTGCTGGTGAGTCTTTCTAATAAAATGTTATTTTACATTGATTTGTTAGTTTTTAAAAATGTGCTTAAACCAGGAACCTCTTCTGGGATAGCTTAATCTCCACACTACTAACAGCCTATGAACTACATAATTCATATCCCTGCTGCTTTGAAGCAGCTATACTTAGGACTGGAGTGTGCCAGCTAATGCCAGCTGTATCCAGAATAAAGCTCATCAACAGCAGTTCCAAGTCATGTTTCTTTAACTAGTGGACGTTCACTTTAATTAAGACCCCTTAAACTCTGTGGACTTCACATGTCTTCGGTGTCCTGAGGGAGTATACCCCAAGTTCACCTACACTGTACTTACCTGTGGATACCGTCTCAGGTAGCTTGAGACTTGGGTTAACAGAAGACATGACCAGGCCAAATGCACATAGGTTTATTCGGTACAGCTCCAGGCAGCATGGGAGCCTTGATGAGGAAAGAGGCCTGAAGGCACAGTTAGCAGAACACCTGTATACCGAATCAGATTAGTAGGAGATTGGGAGGAGGCTATAGCAAGTGATTCTGTCAGAATTCTTTTGGCCCCCACAGCCCATCCTTGATGGTAAGAACATGCTTTCCTCTGTCTAGAGCAGTCTGTGCCGTGGGACTTTGGCCTCCTGCTACTTAGAAAGGGAACAGAAGCAGGGGACCCTTTCACACCTGCTATTTCTGAGCACCTTGGGCTCAACATAGTGCACATGCAGAGCAACACCCCTAGGCGCATGGCCTGAACTCTGTCACATTGTGTCATAAAAGAGAAGGGGGACCCCTGCCCCCACCCCTCAAGAGAGGCCACTACTTCTCAAAGAATGAGTAAGGAACAGCAAGCCATTGAAATCAAGGAACTTCAGGTCGGCAAGTTAGCAAAGAGGAACAGTGTCTGCCGTCGGTCTCACATGCTATCTGATGGCATTCTTAACTTGTGGGTTGGTACCAAGGTTCTGCCTAGTAGTCACAGGACATTAGGTAGGACACAGAGGTGGGCAATGAGTGGCTACAAGAGGGACTAAACAGATAGTTTAGTTCAGGATAGTTTGGTTCTCAATCCCCAGCATTACAACGCTCCAAAGTCACAGAGTTCTAAGTCAGTCAGTCCTTACAAAATCTTCAACACAGGCGTGAGTTTTTCCTGGGAGCTTCAGTTCCCACTCCATTTGGAGGTAGGCCACACTTCATCAAGAGGACCTTTTCCATAGGAGGCCTTGAGGTCGCTCCAGAAAGGCAACTGAACAACTGTCAGATATGGCAACCACGGACCCATGTTGCTCACTGAGTATCAGCACTTGCATGTGGCAGCTAGATGGGCTAGGCTATCCGTGTCCCAGGCAGATCTGAGAACCAATATCAGCAGTGGTTACCATCCATCCACCCTCCACATCTGTCCTGGCCTGCTATGAGGACTCCACCCCCACCTATGTGTTTTGAGCTTTTTGTTTGTTTTGCTTTGTTGAGGCAGAGTCTTACTGTGTGGCCCTTGCTGGCCTGGAACTCATAACCAGACTGACCTCAAACGCACAGAGATATTCCTGCCTCTGCCTCCTAAATGCTGGGATGGGATGGGAGGCACGGGCCAGGACACCTAGCTGCCCCTTCACTTCTGCCTGCAGTGTGTTGCCACTGAGAAATGAGGCTCAGGAGGCTCTTGGCTTTGGTTGACCAGAACTCAGGTCTTCTGTGTCCAGGAGAGGCCATGCCATGTGGGGCTGAGTGCCAACAAAAAGCCAACTCCAGGACCCACCACTGGCTCGGAGTGGGCCTCAGCATTTTCTGCTGAGATAAACACACCTTCTTGTATTTCACTTTGGGGGACGAGTGGCCAAATGTTCTAGCTAGCTTTGTTTGGCTTAAATCTCAGAGTAAAAGGGAAGAGTGACCCATTACTGAGCTTGGCCTTGTAGATGGAAAAATTGAATGTGCAACTTTCCAAAGACAGGAGTGGGGCTTCCGACTAGAAAACCGCCACCTACGGCAGAGCAGCCTCCATTTCTTCTGGAGCTCCCTTAATGCTAGGCCTTTATCTGTTGCCACTCCTCCCTCTCCAGAGAGGAAAGGCTCACTACACAATGTTAGAACTGAATCTAATTGCTGGGAAGGGACCTGAACTTCCAGCCAGCAGACGACAGGCTGCCAGTTTTAAATGATCAAAGACTTTGATCTTACATTGTGGATAACTACCACCCAGACCCTTCATCTTGGCTTTATGGGAACTGGAACTGATGGCTGGTTGACAGGCTAAGTGCGTCAGTCATTGGGGTCCTAAGGAAACTAGGTGCCGCTGAGCACAAGGCCAGTCAGTCCCTCTGTTACAGATGAGTGCTGCTTGGCACCTGGCGCAGTCCCTCACATCTGAGCGTGAGAACGGCACTGCCTTGGCTGGCCCTCTGAAGGCTGACTCCCTTCACTTCGCTTCAAGGAGTACTGCTTCGAAATGAGGAGACAATGGCTGAGCTCTGACTCACAGATCACTGGTGGTACTACAGAAAGTGTGTGGCATAGCACGTGAGGCACCCTGGGTGAGTGATGTGGCACTCACACTGCCCCATTGTTGCTTACATAAACCCTGTTCACAGCTTCCCTGTTACTGTGACTCCATTCTACTCCTGACCGTTGAAGCCTACAGCAACACACCGAGACGGGTGCCGGCATAGAGAAGCCATCTCAAGGCCAGCACAAGCTTGAGGGACAGACCATCCATACCAACATCCTCCAGGGCTCAGGATTTCAGACACAAGATGCTCCAGATCCAAACCACTCCCGGCACCACCAGCGCCCTGGCTCACTGTGAGCTTCGAGCTCCCGGGAAATGACCTTGTCTCCTGCTTAGGACGGAAGTGTCTGGAACCTCCCAGAGGCCCTGTACTCGCCTCGTCTCAGGACAGTGTTCAGCAGACTGAAGCTACACATAATCTGCTTTCCCGCTGACCTTTCCCACTTCCCCGAGTGGGTCCTCGCTTTCCCCAGTGTGTGTGAAACCTCACCCCTGTTCTGCGGCCCCGATTCCCCGTCCATTTCTCAGGAAGTCTCCACATGACTAGTGCTTGGAACCTAGGATCTCTGCATGCCTGAGGCTCGTGTCCCCAGCAGTGTCTTTGCCAGGCCTGCCTCTGAGCATGGGGTAACATCTGTAAGGGTCTCTGGGAGAACTGGCCTGCCTGGCTGGTGCTGCCAAACTCCCTGACTCTTGGGCAGTGTGCTCTTCTTGCCTGCATTTTCTCCTGGGCCTTCTGTGCTGAGTGTTTCTTGTGTGGGGACGCCTTACTTACCCATCTCCACAAGGATCCATGTACCAGGTCAACTTTGGTCACTTTTACTGAGAAAGCTTGTTTGTCTTTGTTCTTTATGTAACCCATTTTTCACTTATTTCTCTCTGCCCCGGACCCTGTGTGGATGCAACTTTCCGAGTGGCTTTTAGCCCACTTCCCTGTTGTGCATTTTGTTTACTGAAAGGAAGCTGCATGTGCCAACTGCTCTGTAGCAGCTGCTCTGGGGTATCGAAATGTCCTGCCTGCACCTCCCCTGGAGTTTGGTCTGATGACCTCACCTCCTCTCAAGGCATGACACCCTTGTCTGCTCCCATTTGTCAGCAAGACTCAGAGGACCTTCCCTGCTCTCCTCCCTCCTCTCCCATGATGCCCCATCTGGGATCTCTGTCAACAGCATCCTTCCTGGTCTCTCTACCTGACGCCATTGGTGGCCAGCCCTGTTGACTTGGTGTATCAGAATACCTTTATGTTGTAATGTGGTGGGTTGAATGAGAACATCCCCACAGACTCCAAGAATTTAGACATTTGTCTCCAATTTGTGGCACTGTTTTTGGGAGGTCTTAGAAGGTGAGGCCATGCTGGAGGAAGCGTGTCACTGGGGCGGGCTTAGAGAGTTCTTAAGCCTTGCCGAATCTCCAGTCTCTCTGCTTCCTGTGCCTGTTTGAAGATGTGAGCACTTGGCTTCTGTGTCTACTCCAGCCACCTCTGCCGCCATGCTGCCCCACATGATGAACTCTTGTAACTTTGGAACTGTAAGCTACATAAACCCTTCCTTTTATAAGTTCCCTTGGTCCGTCTTTCTACCACAGCAACAGAGAAGTGACTAATACAGTTGTCTTCCTTAGAGTGTGCTCTATGGCCTGCTTCCTGCAGCATGCCTGTGTCTCCTCCCTCAAGCCAGCTGCCTCACAGCCAAGCCATGTCTCTGCCTGGCTGGTTGTTCTAGGACAGAGTCCTTTTCACTTGTATGGGAAGACTCTTCTGTTGAGCAGGGAGCTGCAGCTTTGAGCATTTGAGAGGCCTTGGGCTACCACTCTCCCTCTTGTTTTGTCCCAGGGCTCTGGTCCTAAATGCCACTGTCATTCTGTCCTTTTCTCCCATGATCTGGGACTCAGCCCAGATGCTTGCTTCCTGACTTCCTGCAGGGCCCAAGCCCAGCTGATCTGACGATGAAACTCCGGCTGACGTGTGTTCCATTGCACTTCATTTCCTGGTTTTGCTCTTCAGGTTCCGCTTGCTGATGACTCCTTTTCAAGTGTCATTTATATGTCTGAAAGCACAGGGAGCCTGTTTATCTTTTACTTCCAGCACTGCTGGCCTTGAGTTTGTTTGCACTCTCCTGCCTGTGCCTGTCTGCTGTCTAGGACTATTATTAGAAGCTACTAAATTTTCTTGAGCCTTTCTAGAAGTCCTGGGGTGTCGCGTCTGTCTCTCGTCCAGCAAGGAAAACGCGACTCCGGACTCTTCCAAAAGCAGTTTAATCAGGAACCTTGAACAACCTTTTGGCTTCTTAACTTTCTAACTTTTTCTTCCCTTTCCTTACTGCTTCTCCTTCTCCTCCTTCTCCTTCTCCTCCCGGGGAAAGCCCGCCACAGAGTTAAATCCCCTCCTGCCAGCCAACCCCAAACTACCACGTGGTGAAAGCAGATAGGCGCACACAGGCGGAAGCAGGGCCAGACCTCAGCCACAGCCAATTATGGAGCTGTTTGCTCCAGAGAGCGCCCACCTCGGGATGGTGGGGGGCGGGAGCAGGCGCCATCTTTAAGATGCAGCAATCCGCGGCTCTCTACATCTCCCCCTTTTATTTTATATAACATAGCAGAAACGGGCGAAGATAGAGGTCTGATCCCTGGTGTGCACAATTGGGATTATGTCCTGGAGACACCCACAGATTCATCACCTGCGGTGACCCAGACCCATCCCGTACCAATTTTCCCAGGGGAAGGAGCTAAGGGTACCACCTTCATGCAACCAGACATGTCTTCCAAGGAAACGCTTAAACACCAGCAGGCGAAACCTTGTGCAGTGCTTAGCCTCTCATCCCGTCCTCATAACTCCTTCATGGCAATTAGCCATGCTTGGGGGGACTGTCCAGCTTTAATGGCTGTAAAGGCTTGAATGATCATAGCTGCATTCTGCTTTTGTGTGGCTCTAATCTTACATATACACCACAGGCAGACCAGGGAGGCCATAATCAGGAGACCTGCTAACACTCCCATACCCACCCACTCTTTCAGATGGTTCATAGCAATTATTTTAGGGTGTCTTTAAAATTAAATGTCCAGTTCAGCATTGGCTTTGGAAACACCGACAGGATTTCCCATCTCGGTTTCAGTTTCCCTAGTTGGCTTATCAGGGCTGGAAGCAGGGGTATCGTCATGCTGAATTTGAGCTGAATTCTTCTAACCAGGCGTTCAGGTACCCATACTGGATCTTGTTGGTCCTGTGGAAAAATACAAACAGATCCTCGTGCCCATGTCAGCACGGGGTTAGGCCCACGCCAGAGGCCCGTTAATACGTCTTTCCACTTAGTCATCCCTTTTGCAGGGCCATGATGGTCCTGATGTCTATCCGCTGCTGAGCGGCCTTGAGCATCCAAATTCAAAAATTTATAGTAAACAAGGCTAGGGAAAGTCTCTCCCTTGGGGTGCGGCCGTGGCCTACTCCCCTTTTGATTTTGAGTTTTTAGCTGTTGGGGCTTGTCCTATGCAGCCCAGGCCTCTAAGCAATGAGTTATAACATTGCGTGCCTTTTCTCCTGTCAAAGGTGTAGCGTGTAGAATACCTGAACAGGTATCCACAGACACATGAACATATTTTTGGTTTCCAAACTCCGAAATATGTGTCACATCCATCTGTCAAACCTTTAAAGGGAGCAAACCGCGTGGGTTAACTCCAATCCTAGGTGGATGGTGAAAAGTTACACATTGAGAACAATTTAGCACCACCTGTCGAGCATCTGCTCGAGACAGGTGAAATTTTTGTTGTAAGGCTCGGGCATTCACATGAAACCTGTTATGAAAACATTTTGCCCTTTTTATAGTGGAGCTTAAAAATATACATTTTATTCTGGTCCATAAATTTACTTTATTATTTCCTGTACTCAAAGGTCCTGGCAGGCCTGTATGAGCCCTAATATGTTGGATAAAAAAGCAAGCCTGTCTTTGCCAAATTAAAGTCTGTAATTGTTGAAAAAGCTGACAGACCGGACTAGAGTTTTTAATTGGTCCGGCCACTTTCAAAACTCTTACTGTATTAACGGCATAAGCTGAACCAGATATTAAGTTAAAGGGAAAGGTACAAGCTTTAAATACTTTTATAATTATGCTTAACTCAATTAACTGTGGGGAGCCAGGCTGAAACTGTCGCATCATTGGCTCCTGTTTACAAAAACTTTGTCTTTTAAATTTAAGATAATTTTATAAGTATTTTTAGGAATAGCAGAAGGAATACGTAATCCAGGTTGCAGCTATTTAAGAACTGTAAATTGTATTAGTGACCTTTTATTGGTGTGAGAAAATACAGAATTTTGTGAGCTAGTTTTGCTATAAACATGTAACCATCTTTGTTAAAATTAGTTTATTGCTCAGTTACTCTCAACAGCATAATGTTCTCTGGGGTTGCTTTGCACAGGGCCAGGTGGCCAGCCTCACCCTTTGCAAACAGGATTGAATCTGAAGTGAAATGGCCAGTCCCGCTCCAGAGTCAACCTCTCAGTGTTATCAATATGATTTACACATAGACACAAAAATGTTTGTATCCCTTTAACTCAGAGTTTGCATGGGACAGAAAAGCTGCTGAGTTCAGTAACCAGCAAGCAACTAAACAAATGAGATGTGGGTGGGAATTGAGCTCACAGTCTTTTTTTGTAAAGGAAAGTGCCTTCGGGCAAGGTGTGGAGAAAATTAAGAAAATCTGCTATCATGGTCCTTTAATGTTTTAAGGATCTAGTCTCCTTGACCATGAGTATTTTTAAAGATAGAGATTTAATTACACCTTGTAAATGTCATATTTTTTTGTAAATAAATTTTCTTTAGTTTAGTCTTAGGCTTTGTTTAGGCAACAAATGGTGGAAAATTTTCCTTTCTTAGATATTTAGTTTTTTTTGGGGGGGGGATTTAAAGACTATGGAATAACTGTTTGATTTTAAGTTACACAAAAGCTGGCTCCTCCAGTAGAGCAGAAGCTTTAGCTTTACTTTTCAGGTTGTTTGGGGCGCTGCCCTGCGGCTTGATTAGTGGCAGCTTGTTCATTAGTATACTCAATTAAGAATGACTTTCAATCTAAGTACTGCCCCGGGCTCAGGCATGCGCGAGCCAACCCCGCCCAGTCTTAAAGATGGCGCTGGAGCGTTGGGCCCATACCCGGCCGTTGCCGGCAGTTCGGAATGGGACGGGAGCAGCTGCGACGAGTAGGAGGGCGGCCGCAGTGAGGCTTGAAGCCTAGGGCGCGGTTTTTTTTTTTTTTCTTTTTCTTTTTCTTTTAAAGTTGTACATTTTTCCCAGATGAAACTTTTTTTGTTGCTTGGAAAAGTGAAGTACAACCGTGAGACTTACGGACACTGCGAACCACGGTGCAATGGTATCACAGTCCTCCAAGAATCTCTCCAAAGTGTTTTTCTTAAGCTTTAAATTTTTAGAACGAAGTAGCTCATTTAGAGCCAAAAAAATTGGGTGGGAACTAGTATTTCCCGTAACATTTTTTTGGGTACCTCTTGTACATTTTCTACAAAAATAGGCAAAAATAAGGTACCAGAACACAATATTAATGCCCATTCCTATAGCAACGATCATATAAAAATCCATTTTTACTTTTGGTTCACTATAACCTCCCAGCTGTCCCCGCTCCATCTACAGAGGGAGCAAAGCACCCCACTTTATTGCGGCCCCCCAATTTACTTGAGGACTTAGCTAAGTACCCGCTCTTGACGCGGATCCCCAAATTTAATTGAGGACTTTCCCACTTTTGTCGTGGATCCTCATCTTACCTGAGGACTTTTCCAGTGCACTGCCCTGACTGCAAAAGGTTCTGAGTCCCTCGATGAGTTCTCCTCCCCGCACGGGCCGCCACTTGTCACGTCTGTCTCTCGTCCAGCAAGGAAAACGCGACTCCAGACTCTTCCAAAAGCAGTTTAATCAGGAACCTTGAACAACCTTTTGGCTTCTTAACTTTCTAACTTTTTCTTCCCTTTCCTTACTGCTTCTCCTTCTCCTCCTTCTCCTTCTCCTCCCGGGGAAAGCCCACCACAGAGTTAAATTCCCTCCTGCCAGCCAACCCCAAACTACCACGTGGTGAAAGCAGATAGGCGCACACATGCGGAAGCAGGGCCAGACCTCAGCCACAGCCAATTATGGAGCTGTTTGCTCCAGAGAGCGCCCACCTCGGGATGGTGGGAGGTGGGAGCAGGCGCCATCTTTAAGACGCAGCAATCCGCGGCTCTCTACACTGGGGAGAGACACAGTTGAGAGTGTGGTACCCTACACAGATGACTGACATTTTACTTCTTGGCCCTTAGTCCCCAGACTCCCAGGAAGGCAACTTTGGCTGCAAGCTCCCTTGTCCCATAAGTTTGCTGTGATTTCCAGGACAGATGCCCTTCTCTAGCTCATTCTTTTTAGTTGCTGGATTCTGTGCTGTTCTCTGACTGATCCTGAGTCTTTCAACCATGACCTCATATGCTTTGGGTTATCTCCTATTGTCTTCTGGAATTGACCCCAAATCGCTAGAAAGTCTTGAACCCTGGTGCTTGCATCATTCAGGTGGCAAACTTCACTGAAGTAAAGACAGGCTCTGGTCAGGCTTCAGATTCCTCAGGGTTGGGACATTGGGGACACCCTTCCTTTCAACTGACAATGCCTCTGGGAAAGTACTGTCACAGGCACCCAGCATGCTGCAGCTTTGGATAAGTTCTGGCTGCATGTTGCTGCTCCTTGTGTCTGTGGATGTTTGTGACCACATCTTAATTTTTAAAAATATTTTATTTATTTAATGCGTGTTTTATACTTGCGTGTGTATAAGTGCACACATGTTGTGTGATGTTCACAGAGGCCAGAAAAATCAGATCCCCTAGAACTGGAGTTATGGACGGTTGTTACTCACCATGTAGGTGCTGGGATTCAGATCTGGGTCTTCTGCCGGAGCAGCCAGTGCTCTTAACCAGTACCCTCTCCAGCCCCTGATTATATCTTAAATCCACATTCTGTACATTCTTGTGGCTGTCTCTCCAGGCTGGTTCTTGGCCCTGTCATCTTTCTCTTACTGAAGGTGGCACTCTTGGGTCTGCACCGTGGTCCACAGTGTGGAGTGGGGAAGGGCCAGCACAGACCCTCATGTAGCTCTGAGGCCACTGCCCAATGCATGGAATACAGGGAAGGGGCTCCAGGGCTTGGGTTTCTGGTTGACACAAAGGGGCCCAAGTCCAGGACTCCTCCCAGAAACCCCAACTGCATCTGTCCATTTGTTTCTCTTCCAGCTTTCCTCTAGTTCTCCCACTGGGGTAAATTTTAGAGAGCCAGGGTTAGGAGGCCAGACACCCACCACACTCCTTAGAGAAAGGCTGGGCTCTGAATAGAGCTGGCTTTCTAAGGTCCAGCTGAGGCTGTGGCCTGGAGTCTGGGCCAAATGGATCTGAGAGGTGCTTGTGCTTCTTGTCAAGACCATTCTTGGCCATTGGGTTCATTTTGAACCCCTTTTGTCACTTTCACCCCCACCCCCCATCTGAGTTCCTGGGACATGAACAGATGTGGCAGGGAGCTAGTCACTGTCCTCAGCAGCCATTATTTGCCTCCTCCCAATGTCTGGGTGAAGCAGAGGACAATCTAGAACTCACATAGCCTAAAGTACAGCTCTATTTAAAGTGGGAATGAGGAAGTTTGTCAGACCCTAAGCAGGAGTCTGGGCTTCAGTAGTGACAGGGAGGATGTGGCCAAGTGAAAGACAAAGCTGATGCAGTGGGAACAGTCAGTGTCTCCAAGGACAGAGTTCGGTGCCCATCACAGACTCTGGCATAGAGAGCATAGAAGCATGTATCTCTGCCTCCTTGTCCCCGGGCTCTTCCTCCTCCTCGACCCTCCCCCTTCCCTCTGCCTTCCTCCCCTTCTCCCTTCTTCTCCGGGTAAAAGGCTCACCCTGTGTCGGGGGCCATGTGCCTGCCTTGAACTTGCCCTAGTTTTGGGTTAGGCAGAAGTCAATCTCGTGCACAGAAGTGCTGTTGGAAGCAGGAGTTTTCATTAGGCAAAATGATTTACATCTGAGGAGAAGTTTATTTTTCCACCTAAGACTGAGGTCATATGAAGATCTTTGAAGGAAGCCAATCACATCTTGAGTTATTTTGCCTGTGTTAGTATTGTTTTGCTTACTCACAGTATATATGGGGGGGGGGGACTTCATAAAGGCAAGCTGCTTCAGCGTGACTGACAGTCCTCCTGAGTCTGTCCTGTTCTCTTCTCTCTCTCTCTCTCTCTCTCTCTCTCTCATTTTCTCATCTTCTCATCTTCTCATCCTCACTCCCTGCTTTGGGTGTGGTCTGATTTCTGCCGGTGGGCTCCGGCAAGTGGCGCCTGGACCAGGGACCTGAAGACTGGGGGTGAAGTAAAGGACATCGCGGTGTGAGCTCACTTAAAGAATGTAAAGTAAAAGGAAGAGTAAAGGAAAAAGGAAAGGAAAGTAAAATAAAGGAAAAGAGTGTGGTGAGAAATCTCAGGAGTAAAATGGGTGAGGGTGATAGTCGTTTGCTTTTTGTAAATACGTTGGAAAATATGCTTTATGTTCGAGGGGTTGGTGTAAAACATCAGCTTTGTAAATTTTTGAATTTTGTAGAAAACGTCTGTCCTTGGTTCCCTGAAGATAGGTCTGTAGATTCAAAAACATGGAAGAAAGTAGGAAGAAAACTTCAGGAGTATTATGATGTTTATGGACTGAGTAAGGTTCCAGTAGATACCTTTTGTTTGTGGGCTTTAATTAGGAATAGTTTAGATCTTAAATAGGAAAAGTAATAGAATGTACAGTAAAGGAAAAGTAATGTATGCGGTAAGAAATCTGATAGTTGTTTGCTTTTTGTAAATATGTTGGGAGTTCCATAGGTTTAAGATAAGTTTATGTATTAAATGGTTTACATTCATAAGTATAAGAAGCACGTGCTAAGTAATTAAGTCTTATAGGTTTACTAGTTTGTAAGTTGTAGCAATGTATAAGTATAGACAATAGGCAATTAGTTTATAAGTAGTGAATAAGTTGTGATCTTTTTTCTTACTAATGTGGTGATCTAACGGGGCTTTGATTAGGAATGGTTTGGATCTTGGACATGGGATAGAAAAGGTTTGAGGGAAAAAAAAAAAAGCAAATGGAAATGGGATCGAGCCTTAAACTGCTTTGCTTGAGGAGCTAGCTTTTGTGAAACCTGAAATCAAGCAATTATTCAAGAGTCATTAGATCCCAAAGAAAAAGAGGGAGAAGGAAGCAGCTAGATGTCTGAGAGAGGAGGATTTTTCACCATTTGTTGCCTAAGCAAGGAATATCTAGAAGAAATGTGGCATTTACAGGGTGTAGTTGAATATCTTTATAAGTCCATCCTCCTACAGCAGCTCTTGGTCAAGGAGGCTAGAGCCTAGAACATCAAAGGACCATGATCTCAGGTTTTGTTAATTACTATTTAATTACCAGGTGAATTACATAATTTTCACCAGCCCTAGGGTGCTTTGTTTTCTGAAATAATTACTAAATAGGCAGTTCTTTTTTCAGTTTACAGTTTGCTGGATTGAGACTATAGCTTAGTGGTAGGATACTTACCTAGCATACATAATGCTGTGAGCCCAATTTTCATCCACATCTCTTATTTGAACAACGTAAGCACAACTGATCTTTTCCCAATCAGACAGCTGGTCCCTGTCCTAACAGTGCTTGGTATTAATTGTACTATTATTTTGCTACTCAGCAGAGGTGATGGCAACAGAAATAGGACATGTGTTTTCATTCCTACTGGTAGTTACTGAACTCAGCAGCTCTTCTGTCCTTTGTAAACTCTGAGTTAAAGCGAAACAGGCATTTTTGTGTCTGCGTGTAAATCATATTGATAACACTGAGAGGTTGACTCTGGAACTGGACTGGCCATCTCGTTTCAGACTCAATCCTGTTTACACAGGATGAGGCTGGCCACCTGACCCTGTGCAAAGCAGCCTCAGAGTAAGGACATTGTGCTGTTGAGAGTAATTAAGGAATAAACTAATTTCAACAGAGGTAGTTATTCATTTTATAGTGTAACATGTCTATAGCAAATGTAGTTCATGAAATTCTCTATTATCTCATACCAACAAAAAGTCACTAATACAATTTACAGTTCCTGGAGAAGATAAATGGCAACCTCTACCTAAAAAAAACTTCTCAGTTAGTGCTGTAAGCTTCAATTCGATGATGTGTTCCCAGGAAGCTCTTTTGGGTATGGACAATCAGGACATCAAGTGAAGCAATGTCCTAATAAAATATGTCTAATCAAGGTTTATTTAGGAATGTTTGCTTTTTGCCCAAGTTTTAGCTGCATAGCATACAGTAATTTCATAAACAAGAAGAAACTTTGCTCGCAGCTTATGCTCATTTGCAGCAGGCTCTGAAAGAGCAAGGGCTAATTGTAGCACCTGAGAAGGTACAAGCCGAATCTCCGTGTTCATATTTGGGTTATAGATTATGTCCTAAAACAACTTTACCTCCAAAAATTCAGATTAGGAAAGATGGGTTGAAAACGTTGATTTTCAAAAATTATTGGGAGATATTAATTGGCTTAGACCTCATTTAAAAATTGCTACAGGAGAACTGAAGCCTCTTTTCGACATTTTAAAAGGTGATTCAGATGCTAAATCGGCTAGAAGCTTGACGGAGGAGGCCAGAAAGGCACTATCTCAGGTAGAACGGGCAAATGAGAATCAACAAATACAATATATAGATTATACCCAGGGATGGGCAGCATATATTTTGGCTACTATTCATACTCCGACTGCAGTTTTATGGCAGGAGGGACCTTTGCTATGGTTGCATTTACCTGTCTCACCTGCTGGAGTGTTAACTCCTTATTATGAAGCAGTGGTGTGTTTGGTTCAAATGGCTAGAGCTGAGTCTCGTAAGTTTTTTGGAAAGGAACCTACTGTAATAGGACTTCCATTTACAAAACAACAGATAGATTGGTTATTTCAAAATGTGGATTCCTGGGCCATAGCTTTTGCCTGTTATTCTGGCATCATAGATAATCATTATCTGAAAAACAAGCTATTACAATTTGCAAATAGTCATGCTTTTATTTTTCCAAAAATGTGAAACAGGATCCTATTAAGGATGCTTTAGTGATACTTACAGATGGGTCCTCTAATGGTAGGGCTACTTATGTGTTACAAGGACAATCCCATGTTTTTCAAACTTCTCCAGCTTCAGCTCAAGTAGTAGAATTTCGGGCTGTGGCTGCTGTATTTCAGTTTATGACCTCTACTTCTTTTAATTGGTATACTGATAGTCATTATATTGTTAGAGCCTTGCAGGTACTTGAAACTGTATCTTACATTGAGGCAACTAACACTCAGGTTCAAGAATTATTTGGTGAAATACAAAGGTGTTTACATGGTCGTTCTCAACCCTGTTTCGTAGGGCATATTAGAGCTCATACTGGGCTCCGAGGGTCTTTGGCTTTGGGGAATAATTTAGCAGATAAAGCCACACGTTTCCTGGGCTTATCTCAATTGGAATTAGCACAAAAATCTCACGCTCTTCATCATCAAAATAGCCAAAGTTTACGGAAGCAGTTTCAACTTACCAGGGAGGCTGCTAGGCAAATTGTTAAACAGTGCCGCTTATGTTCTGAATTTCATTCTGTCCCTCAATGTGGAGTTAATCCACGTGGACTAATGCCCAACCAATTGTGGCAGATGGATGTAACTCACATCCCGGAGTTTGGAAAACTAAAATATGTTCATGTGTCCATAGATACTCAGGTTTTCTTATGGCTACTGCTCAAACTGGAGAAGCTACTAAACATGTTATAGCACACTGCATTAAATGTTTTGCTGTAGTAGGTTTACCATCTATAATAAAAACAGACAATGGCACAGGCTATACTAGTCAAACTTTCCAACGTTTCTGTGCTCAGTTATCCATTAAACATAAAACAGGCATACGTTACAATCCTCAAGGACAAGGGATTGTTGAATGTGCCCATGGAACTTTAAAAAATCAATTACAAAAAATAAGAAAGGGAGAGTTATATCCCAAATCTCCACAGAACTCTTTGAATCATGTTCTTTTTCTTTTGAATTTTTAAAATATGGATGCTTTTGGTCTTTCTGCTGCAAATAGGTTGTGGCATCCTAAGACTTTGGATACCTATGCACAAGTGAAATGGAAGGATCTGATTGATGGGAAATGGCATGGCCCAGACCCGGTACTAATATGGGGAAGAGGGTATGTTTGTGTTTTTCCACAGGACGCTGAGAATGCCAGGTGGCTGCCAGAGAGGCTGGTCCGGTTCGCAGGGACGGAACGAAGAAAGAATGAGGTTGCTGTTGCTGTGGAATCAGTTCGTGATGAACTTATTGGACTTACGTAATAAATCCAACTATGCTGCATCCAGCCATATGGGAAGAAAGAGATTGCAGTGATGGAGAATGATGCTCGCCTATCAAGACATCATTACATGAAAAGAACAACAAGTGAATCAGGATTCTACTGCAGGGAATGCTGATGAACGAGAAAAGTTATGGTATCTCAGTAATTTTCATTTATTATGATTTCTGCAAATGTTATGTGTGGTTTGAGGGTTAAAAATGTTGCAAGGTTTTGGCATAATGAACATATATCCTTAGATTTATGTTAACTGTAAAAAATAGTTATTTTGACGCAGCAGAAACTGCTGCTGATTTGTTAGATAAGCTAAAAGTCTTTTTGCCTTCAGGATCTTCTTTGACCTCAGATCAGGAAATTGTATAATCTTGGGTCTAAGTTATTCTCCTTAAAATTTTGTATACTTCTTCCATAGGACGTATGTCCTCAGCACATTCTGAGATGTTACAGCTGACGTGCACAGTGTTCGGCTCCAAACTCTATAGAGTTGCCCCTTGCAGGAGAGGCTGGCAGCCAAAGACGGGCAACTTTCTCTCGAACTAAGCTGACCTAAGACAGGGCGTGGATGGTGAGCATTCACGTACCAATGACGGGTAAGGCTTGTGTTTTGGAGAGAATGACCTAAGACAGGCATAATCTTTCTGGCTATAATCAGAAAGGTTATGGTATCTTTAGAAAATAGAAAAGGGGGAGATGTCGGGGGCCATGTGCCTGCCTTGAACTATGCCCTAGTTTTGGGTTAGGCAGAAGACAATCTCATGCACAGAAGTGCTGTTGGAAGCAGGAGTTTTCATTAGGCAAAATGATTTACATCTGAGGAGAAGTTTATTTTTCACCTAAGACTGAGATCACATGAAGATCTTTGAAGGAAGCCAATTATGTCTTAGGTTATTTTGCCTGTGTTAGTATTGTTTTGCTTACAGTATAAATAGGGGGGACTTAATAAAGGCAAGCTGCTTTAGTGTGACTGACAGTCCGGTCTGATTTCTGCCGGCGGGCTCCGGCAACCCTGAATGTGGGTGGCACTTTTTCATGGTCTGGGCCCCAGGCTGAAAAGGAGAGGTGAGTTAAGCACAAACATATGAATGTAAATTCTTCACTCTGCTCGTGACTGTGGATGTAACATGACCCTGTGATCCTGAGCTGCTGCTTGATGGAGAATAGAAGGTGCTGTGACAGCATCGTGGAAACTCAGAACAGATTTCTGAGTGTTTGGAGGAAAGAGTGTTGTTCAGAGCTTGTATCATGAATTCTCTCACTGTGAGACCTGGCATTCAGCCCCTCCCCACCCCCAGGCTTGAACCAATTGAGTGGACAGAGAATGCCCTTTTAGAGAAGTTAATTTATTCCAGGTTACTTACAAAGGATTCATCCCCGGGAGAGAGAGACGGAGATGTTGTATGGCGGAGACTGCATTTTGATCATAAGCTGCCCGCCTCTGGAACAGGTGTGTAAGAATGGCACCCTGGTGCTGTGCCCGCCTCTCTCCTTCCCATCCTCCCATGCATTTCCGCGAAACTTCCCCCCTTAAGTCATTGGTTAGTTGGCTGTCAATCACATTTGGAAACCTGTCCCTTACAGGAGAGAGAAAGAAAACCGCTTATCTACACAACAGAGCTGAAGTGGCTCCAGACCCCTCCAACATCTAGGTCTGGTTGTTCTTCCTTGCATCGGGCTTGCTCCTGCATTGCTGCTTCAGTCCTCTTCCCGTGACCGCCAGGGCAGGTTCCACACATGTGCCCCCATTTGGGTTCACATCTTGGAGCAATGGAATGTAGGCCCGAATGGAGCACATTCATGGATGTGATGATGGTGTCTGTCAGTCCTGCCTGTATTGCTATAATATAAGATGTGATGATGGTGTCCTGCCTGTATTGCTATAATATAAGAACAGCTGATCCAGGTGTGTTATAAAGTAACGAGGGTTATTTGGCTCTCAGGTTTAGGAGTTGAAAAGCCAAGACTGGATGACCCCATCAATTTGGCCTCTGGTTAGGGCTTCACAGTGACATCACAACACAGTGGAGAAACTGAAGTGCGGCATGCAAAAGGGCCAGGCACTCCGGGAGGCCTGGCTTATCACAAGCCGCTTGCCAACTTCCTACAGGATCCAAAATGCACTTTCCAAGAAATGTACAATCCCACCCCTCCCTTCCCAGGCCTTGCCCCCATAACCCAAGGACCTCTCACGGGGCCCTTAAAAGTGAGAGACCATCACCTCAACATCACCACAGTAGGAACCAAGCTTCAGCACGTGAACCTCTGGGGACACAAACCTCATCTAAGTCACAGCTATGACTCACCTCTGCATAGTGATCCAGAGGTCACGGTAGGCCAATGAGCTCTGAGCCGAGAGATATTCACAGGACAAGACCTGAGTGAGCTTCAGCCTCTGTCAAGGAGCTGGTGAGTCCTTATGCCTCCTGACCCCAAGCCCTGCTGGTCTCATGGCTTGACAGCCCTGTGGTCTCTTGCAGGTTGGACTGTCTCTGTTGACCACTGCCGCTCAGTCCTCAATGAGGACTGCAACACCCCACCCAAGGTATGTGGTCTGGCCAGGTAAGGGCTTCCCTTGTGGTAGCACAGCCAGGGCAGTGCTGACCCCGGCCTTGAATTGCCCAGCCCCCAGAGCTCCATGCCCTTCTAAGGCATCAACTGAGTTCCCCTGCCTTGTCCCCCTCCCCCGGCCCACACTCTACAGCTTCCGCCCCAGGCTTAGCCAGTTTAAGCACCAGTCCAAGATCAATAAACCAAATCCAAGAGGCAGGTGAGGAATCAGGCCCAACAGGAACCACAGAATGTTGTAGGAGGGTGATTGCAGGTAGATTTAGTTTTAAAAACTTTTATCTTTTTGATGTCCACAGGAGTTAAATGACTTTTCTGGGGTCACATAGCCAGGAGCAATTTTCAAAATAAAAAATATATGTATAAAATACCAGGTCCTCAAAAATGTGGGATCTGAAGCCAGGATCTGTGGGACTGCTAGTGGAGTCCTTGCTGTGCTACTCTGCAAAACTGGATGGGCTCCTATAAGAGCCTGATTCAGATCTCTCACATACACACACACACATACACATGCATGTGTGCTCATGAGAAAATGTTTATTACAAAATGTGGCTGAGCCGCAGCGGCTCCCAAGCTGACATGAAGATGGTTTGAGCTGGGAGAAGGGCCTAGGCTTTATGGTGTCAGGGGCGGGGGGCGCGGGGGGGGTCCTGCTTCCTGCAGTTTGGGTCTCCTGCTAGGGGCTCTCAGGAGTCTGCCCAGATATGAGGCTGGAGAGGGAGGGGTTGGTAGTGTCAGCATCAAATATCAGAGAGGCAACCAGGCTCTTGTTTTCTAGGACCCCTGAGTCTGACACTATCTGTATTACACACTGTCCTCCTCAACAACCACAGGAAAATACATCTGCTGGTAGTGGGTATCTGCCTGGGGTTCCCTCACTTCCTGCCTAGAAACACAGACTTCCTGGTGGAAACACAGGAGGTCCTTCCAAATTCTCAATGTCTTGTATTTAGATAGAGCCACAGAAGCTTCTGACAAGATGAAAATTCAATCCATCAATTACCATCTGACTATCTGTGGGTTTCCTCCACAGCCAGATCTGTGAGATTCACAAGTGCTGTCTTGGCAGGACAGGGGCTGGCTGAGTCTCCTGAGATGGTCAGTAACTGAGAAAATTGTCACTTTTTATCCTGAAAACACTCATGCAGCTCAAAGGTGACGGTTTCAAAAGGAAATGTAGCATCAGGTATGGCAAGGTTGCCATTGGCTCCCAGGGACTCTTAGCATGAAAGATGCTCTGGTCCCCATGACCCACACCTGGCTTTCAGCTGCTGTGGAACCGGTTGTTCACTAAACACGCCACATTCCCAGTAAGTAGCCTGAATTGGAGCCTCGAAGTGTGGTGAGCAAGTGATATTCCCTGGGCCTGTGGAATGCATTTCCCATCTGTTCACATTTCTAGCAGAACTGGCCATGTCCAGGGATGTCCTCTGCAACCCGGGGTGGTGGCATTCTGACCGCTGTGGGTAAGGAGGCTTGTCTACTACCCCTTAACTCTCATACAACACCACAGCTGGTGGCTGGGGAATGGGGGGTGGGGAGGCGTTGGGGCTTGAAGAGGCTGTGTGAGCTCATCCCATAGCACCTGAGTGGGCTTGTCAGTGGATGAAGCACGTCTGTGGCCAGGCTGAGTTCCCAGCAACACAAGCCTCCAGACTTCAGTATTAGCCAGTTCAGGTTTCTGGGGAGTTAAGGGACATACAGAAGGCTGGGAGTAGTGGCACACGCCTTCAATTCCAGCACTCAGGAAACAGAGGCAGGGAACTCTCTACAAGACTGAGGCTAGTCCAGTCTATGTACCAAATTCTAGGCCAGCCAGGACCATAGGAAAACTGTGTCTCAAAACAATGACAAACACTGTGACCCATGAGTAGAAGGTAGTTAAGACCTGACGGGAGAGACCAAGTTTAAGGGACAGCAAGATTTCAGGGTCTTCCTGGACCAAAGAACCCTTTAGAATGACATGGGTCAAAGCCAGACAAAGGGTTTGAGCCGAGAAAAGGGCCCTGGGCTTTATGGTGTCAGGGCTGGGGTTCTGCCTTCTGCATCTTGAATCTCCTGCTTGCCACTCTCATGAGCCTGCCTAGATTGTGGGGGTAGGGATGGGAGCCAGGGAAAGGATGCGGACAGTCTTAGCATCACACATCAAGGAGGGAACCCAGCTCACCTGGTCACTCTTCCTCACTGATGAAGCGCAGGCTCCAAGGTGCTTGGGGACCTGATAAAGTTACACGAGTAGTCGGGGGCCTGGGGTCCTCCATCCTGCAGCCCCACCTGACTCTTCCTTTCGCTGGGCAGTGCCTCCTCCTCCTCCTCCTCACACAATTCTTGGTTGCCCTTAGAGGGTTTTTAAAAAATGATTTTTTCCTTTGGTCTTTTTTGAGACAGTCTCCTGTAGCCCTGGCTCACCTTGAGCTCACAGAGATCACACTGTCTCTACTGGGATTAGAGGTGTGCACCATCACACCTGTATTTTTTTTAAACATTCCTAAAGTACTGTGTTTTCCATTTCTAGAACTGCCACTGGGTTTTAAGTACTTTCATTTCTTAGCTATTTGACCATCTTTCACTTACCACATTAGCATTCTATATTTTCAAATCATTTTGAAGTGACATGCAATTGCAGAAACATTCCAGAGAGTCCTGCGCCTTCGCAGTCAGGTCCAGAGCCAGGGTGGATCATCACCACTCACCGAGGCACAGCTTGTCACATTTGCTCAGTTCCCCTTTCCTACCCCAGCCCTGTCCGGAGCCCCTCATCCCATGTGATGGTGTGCCAGACTCTCCATGTTCTTGAGAAGCGCTGGCCAGGTGTCTTCGCCGTTTCTCAAGTACAATTGATCTTTTCAAAGTTAGACTAGGATTGTGTGCTTTGGGGGGTGATCCAGAGAGAGGGCACCATGTCCATCAGTCTGTCACTGGAAGGAAAGTCCTCAGTGCCTGCACTGGCTTCTTGAATGAGAAAGTAATGCCCTCATCTGTCTTCATTCAAGATCTTCTAGCAATTGGAATACGACACGCCTAGGTGTAGATATTGTTTAATTATCTTGTTTGTTCTCTGGCCTCCTAGTTTGATGTCTCACTAATTTTGGAACTTTCTTAGCATTACTTCAACTTCTTCTGATATTCTAAATGCACAGGGTCTGTTTTTTCCTCACTGACCCCCGGTCCGTGACATTCTGGAATGTTTGTTCCTTCGTGTTTTAGAAGGTCCCCACTGGCCTGTCTTCCCTCACTGTGCCTACTCATTATCTTCTTTCCGAGAGCTCACCTCTCTGCTGAGGACCCTGAATTTTACCTACTGTCTACTTCTGTATTAGAACGATATCAGGCAGTCACTTCACATTCCCAGTGTGAAATGGGAAGTAACTCCAAAGCCTAGGCCACATCTGACTCTCATTCTCGTGTCTGTGTTAGGCTCTTCCCACAATGTTTTACTTGCGGTAGGCCATGCCCTGTCAGGTTTGTTGACGGCCAGATGTGATATACTGGGTGACAGAAGCTGAGATAAACAGGATTTTATCATGAAGTTTCTCTTTAATCCAGCCAGAGTCTGGCTACTTTGAATGTTCTTTGTAGCTTCAGGTGTCGGACTTTGGCTCTCATGGTGTCCTTGTTTTTCTTTCCCTTTGACTGGGACTTCCCCTGGGCTCCTTCTTGGGAAGAAGTAACAGCTGTGGCCCACTGGGCTGTGGACCAGCCTAGCGCCCTGGGCCATGGTGAGAGCTAACACACTCCTCTATACCTAGGGAAGTGTGGGGCTTGGCACAGGGAAGGGCACATGTGTCTAGAGTGAGCTACTCGGTGTATTTTCTACTGCTTTTGGCTTTAGTGGTCTCCTCTCATTTGATACCTGGCCCTGGACTGATTTGGGCCACAGAAAATATTGGCTTGTACATGCACACATGTGCCCATGTACACACACACACAGACTCCATACACCGTGGTTCCAGTACATTCTATTCGGTTATTTTAAATCTCTCCATATTGCTATATTTCAAGCTGTTTTTGACACAGGATATATTTAGGTAACTTTTCAAAATCCGTTCTCAGTAATTTTTTTTTATTCATCGGATTTTTAAGAATCTTTACATTGATCTATTGGGCCTCAGGACACCATTTGGTTGATTTTTCCTTTTTCATTTCCTCGCTTCTGCTCCCCATCTCCTTTTGAGTTATTCGATCATTTCATAGTGAGTTGGTCAGCTTCCTGTCTTTATAAGGAAATGCCTCAGATACTTAACAGATAAAGAGAAGGGGTCAGGGCTGGAGAGATGGTTCAGTAGTTAAGACCATTGACTGTTCTTTCAGAGGACCCAGGTTCAGTTCATCTGTAATTCCAGTTCCAGGGGATCTGATGCCCTCATCTGGCCTCCACAGGCACTGCACACATATGATACACTTCCATACATGCAAGCAAAACACTCATACACATAAAAAATTTTTTTGTCCTTTTCAGACAGTGTCTTCCTGTAGATGGCTTGGAACTTGCTATGTAGACCAGGCTGGCCTCAATCTCAGAGATTTGCTGGCCTCTGGCCCCTGGGTGCTGGGACCAAAGGTGCACACCACTCCACCACACCAACTTCAAAAATTATTTCAAAATAAGTTTATTTTGGCTCACAGTCTCAGAACTTCCAGATCAGAAACAGGCCGATTCATTGCTTTGGGGCCTCTTGGTGGGGATGCCAGATGGTCATGACAGGAGAGACTCATGATGCAGCAAACTGCTCACCATGTGGTCAGGAAGGAAAAAAATAATGATGGGCCCGGGGCACCATAATCTCCTTCCAGAACATGTCCCCAGTGAGCTGAAGGTCTTCTGCTAGGCCCCACCTTGGAAAAGATCTATACCACCCATCAGCACTGTCCAAGGACCAAGCCTTTACCACATGGACTTTCGAGGATAGGTAAAAAAAAGTGACCCTCCAAACCCTGGCCAAACAGTGTCTGTTTGCAGGAGACACATCTAGCTGTTCTGGTCCATGGTCAGATGAATTTCTGATTGCACCACTGGCCCTCACCATTCAATTGTTCTGGACCCTGAGGGTATGTTTCCAACAGCAGAAAAACAAAGCCAGCCATCCTTCCCAGGATCTGACAGTGTGTTCTGAGACCCTTTGGCACTCTGGTGAGGATAAGGACAGAACATACCTAATCACACAGTTCCTCCTCAGGTCTGGTTTGCTTGTGACCTCTGAATGCCACATAAACTTAGAGCTCTGTGAAAGAGAGGAAGGCAACTTCCATTGAGTGTAGCTGCCTGTAAGCCACCGGGTGCTCTGTGAGTAACTTCTGATGAGCCCATTTACTACTCAGGCTGGACTGGTTTGAGTTATTCTTTGTCTGTTGGGGCTGGTCCAACTTGGAGGCAGGCACCTCTTTAACGGCTCCCTGGAAATTCACACAGGATGCCAGTCCAAATCATGGCACGGAGTGATTCATCTCAGTTTAACTACTTTCACCATTTGTGCTCAGGCACGGCAGTTTTCAGCGTCACTTGTACCCTTAAAGCCACTTGGGCCTCTGCCTCAGATGTGTTTGCTGAATGAGATCTTCTCCGGAGCCCTGGTTCTGCGGTGACTGCAAGGCTTAACTGGCTGTTTGCTCCCTGCTCGTCTCTACACTTCAAAGCATGTATCATTTACTCTGTTTTGTCATCTGATGCAGATTTGCTGGTTTCAGTCCTCCAGCTAAATATATCCCAGTCCCATCCCCAGAGATAGTAATGTAGCTTCTTTAGTTATTTCGTGGTTGGTAAAAGTTTGTTTTTTAGCAAATTCTTCAGTAAGGACTTGTGGGGATAGTAGTCCCTGAGTACTTGCATGTTTATGACTGTTCTTGCCTTTGTTCTTGAAGAACTACTTGGTTGCACACAATATTCTTGGCTCATGGCTTCTTCCCCAGAGTCTCTTTAAGATATTGCTCTGTTTTCTGGTAAAGGATTGTTATTAAAACATTTGGCGCCAATTTTATGTCCTCTTCTTTGTAAATAAATTGGACAATTTTTCTTTCACTAGCCAAATGCTTTTCCTTATCTTTAAACTCAGTGATTTTTCATGCTCTGTTTTGATACTGAGTTCAGGGTTCATCTTCACTGGATATCTTACTAATATTCTGTTATGCTCATAAATTATTCCTGAATAATTTTAATCCAAGAACAAGTTCAAAGCCCTTGTTCTAGTCCACTATTCCTTTTTATTGAACATTCTAAATATATCACATATAGATGTGTTACTCTTCTATTGCTGTGATAAAACACCCTGACCGAGGGAACTTATACAAGGAAGAGTTTGAGCTTACGGTTCCAGAGGAATCAGTGCATCCTGGTGGGGAGGTGTGGTGGCAGAAGGGGCCAGAGCAGGACAGGAAGCAGAGGCTCACATCTTCAAGCAGGACAGGAAGCAGAGCATGACTAGAGATCTGGCGAGGATTAAAGAATTCTCTGGGCCCACCCCCAGTGACGTGCTTCCTCCAGCATGGCCGCCAGCAGGGCCACACCTCCTAATACCTCCAAAACAGCACAGCCAACTCCTTGGAGCCTATGGGGGACGTTCTCGTTCAAACCACTGCAACATGCAAGTGCACACACCGCACTACATATAGACTGTAACCTGCTCCCATGATCGTTATTATAATAAAAACAAATGAAATATATCTCCATGGAGGACAAGAATATATGATGAAGACATGGCTGGAAAGCTGATGAGAACTGCACCCTACTAGTTCAAGTGGATTAAAGTAAGGCAATGATTGAATTCTGGAAGAAAGAGCACAATGACATGGTTACAAGTCCACTCAGAGCGACTAGCAGAGAACTACTTAAAGGAAAAAGCAAGCAATCCCAAACTCGAAGAGTAAATTTAAAAGAATATAAGACTTGCTGGCCAGGGTGGTGCACACTTTTAATCCCAGCACTCTAGAGGCAGAGGCAGGTGGATCTCTCTGAGTTCAAGGCCAGCCTGGGGCTACAGGGAGACCCCCGTCTCAAAAAGACAAAAAATAAAAAGACTAATATGCTGCAAAAGTACAAGTGGACACCCAGAAACAGGAAAATAAGCGTGAAGAGAGAAAAACAGACACAACAAACAACGTAGGAGAGAGGACTGACGGCAGGGTGGACAATGTGCAAGTGTGTACATGTTCACGGAGAGGAGAACACAGCTCTGTGTGCACACACTTGCAACTGTGTATCTTACCGCACACACACTTTATATGCAAGTATGATATACACTGTCTTCATGCATACATTGCATGGTATGGATGAGCCTGTGCACAAGTATGTCTGAGTGTGTCGTGTGTTTCTTCATTGTGTATACACATGGGCATCTATTGGTGTGTGTATGATTTGATCATTAGTGTGTCGTGTGTGTATATGAGTGCATTTCTGTGAGTGTGGTTTGTGTACCCTTCCTGTATGAATAGACAGATTCCCATGGATACTCTTGGGCTAAACACATGTCTAGTCTACTTTCCCTGCCACAGGCAGTATCCTAAAGAGTGTCCTATGGGCTTGATCACTCCCCTCTTTCTGAAGACTTGTGTCATGCCATCTGCTAAGAGGAGAATACCCCTTTTCTACCAGATCTCTCTGGTGGCTCTCCAATTTGGCAACTAAAAGACATCTGGAGTGAAGGAAGCAAGAAGGCCATGAGGACAATGTGGGCTCTGGAGTCTGCCCTTTCTGATGCTAAGGATCCCTTTTGTCCCTCTGGGGAGTGCCAGAGCAGGTGCCACAGTTCTGGCCTTACAGCTACAGAAATATGCTGTGAGATGGAAGAGTAAACAGAGTCAGGTTGTAGAAATGCCCAGGTATGTGCCAGAGTGTGCCCAATCTGCCTCTAGGCCACATTCTAAGGTACCTCTTGTAGGGTTTAACTTCAGCTCCATAGTAGCCTCCTCCAGTAATGCAAAATGATGCCCAAATTTCCATGAGTCCTCCTCACAGTGACCCAGGGGCATCACCCTACCACTTAAGATTCATTGTAAGTATAGTGGGAATCCTGGCAAGGTCCCTGCTCTGTTTGAGACACGAAAGAGGAGGAGGACAGTGGCTCCAGCCTTGCAAACCATTCCACCCACAGAGACTGCTCAGGTCATCACCCCTGTCCTCTGCTAATTCTGTGAGATGTGTGGTAGGAGTTTCAGCAGCTCCACTTCACTGGCTCTGCTGTCCACAGCACACATGGTTCATCTCACAGGCCCAGGCCAGCTCCATTCCACACCTGCTGCTGCCCTTGGTGGTCATTCCATGGGTCCTGGCATCTCCTGGGTCTCCACTCATTCTGAGGCTGCACCTTCACCAGTGGGTTCTTTTGGGGTGTTGAGTATCAGATCCTCTCCATGACCCCTGCACTCCTGGGGTCTTCACTGCAGCTGAGGATGCACCTTCACCAGTGGCCTTTCCTGTTCTCACAGGGTGCCAAACCTCAGCTGCTCTCTGTGCCCTCACACTTTCGATACCAGAACCATGCAGGAGACACATTGCCAAGCCCTGCTTCTAGCTTGAGATGGAGGCTTGGGCCCCTCTGAACCACAGCCTCTGTGGTCCCTCAGGAAATTCTTCTCTGAAGATTTCATCTCTGTGATGCTGGTCTCTTGTTACTTACAGCTAATTTTTTTCAGCCCCAGCTAACCAGTATCAATTGTCCCAGTAAAACAAAGTTTTCACTTCAGGTTCTGGTCTTTTAATCACAGTTGATTCTCCAGTCCCAGCTGACCCACAGAACCCACAGATTCTCAATTCAAAATATCACACAAACAGCCCTGATAATCTCCATCTCCTTTCAAAGCCTCACAAGCCAGGTCTCCATCATCTACAACTCTTTTAGCATAACTGTTCCAAGCTCTACAGCAACAAACTCTAAGCACTCAATGGCTTTTCTAGCCCAAAGTTCCAAATGCTTCCACAGTTCTACCCAAAACACCAAGGTTAGGTCTGGCACAGCAGTACTCTATTCTCAGTACCAATTTCTGTTCTATTTTACCTTCAATTGCTGTAACAAAATACTCTGACCAATACCAACTTGGGAAGGAAAGGGTTTATTTGTCTTACATCTCCTGGGTCACACAGCTCATCAGGAAGTCCAGGGTCGGAACTCAGGGCGGGAACCTGGAGGCAGGAGCTGAAGCACAGGCCATAGAGGAACACCGCTTACTGGCTTGCTCCCCTAGCCTGTGCTCAACCTGCTTTCTTATACAATACAGGACCACCTGCCCAGGGCTGGCACCACTCACAGTGGGCTGGCCTTCCCTCCCACATCACTCCCCACATCACTCAGCTCTTAAGAAAATATGCCACAGACATGACTACAGGCCAGTCCAATGGAGGCAATTTCCCAGTTGAGGCTCCCTCTACTAGGCGTGTCAGGTTAACTAAACCTATCGAGCTCAGCCAACAAAGGGGAAAGTTATGTACAGGATGGGTACTGACTAAGACAAAAGAGACCCACTGTTCTAGGCTGGATGAAAGGTCTCACCCTGCTGGTTCAAGTCTCCTTGACTTGGGGCTGGCTATACTAGGTGAAGTCATGAGAGACAGAAATTTCCATGTCATTGAACACTGGCCCAACACTAGCCACTGCTATGGGGGCGGGGCTTTGCCTGAAAGTGGAACTTCAGGGACATCATGACCTTCGAAGGCCAAGCTCATCTTCCTACCTGCCACTCAGCACTCAGCACCCAGCACAAAGGCCATCTTGGACAGGACCAGCAGCACAAAGCTGGCCTGACTTGAGTCTCCGGAAACTTAGCCAGAGCCATCAGGAGGGTTAGTTCTCACATGGAGGCTGGAGAACAACTTGTGGGAGTTTATTCTCTCCTTCCACCATGTGGGCTCCAGAGATTGAACTCAGGTCAGGAGGCTTGGCAGCAAGGACCTTTTTGCACTGAGTCTTCCCGCCCATCCAGAACACTTGGGTTTACGGGAGTTGTTGAGAAATAGTTCACAAATTCTCCCATTTAAAGCACACAATGGATTCCATGGGTTTCTGGGTACTCACAGATATGTCCAGCCGTTACCACAGTTAGTTTTAAATATTTCCATTGCCTTGCTGCCCTTAGTGTCACCCCAGTCCACCATGGTTCAGCTGCTGTCTCAACAATGTTAAACGTTCTAATCCACTAACATGGGATGCATTTAATTTTATTTTTTCATTTCTTTGAATAATAATATTTTAGTTTTCTGTTTACAAGCCTTGTACTGACATTTTGTTAGTTTTATTCGTAAGCATTTTGTGACGCTGGAACTGGACTTGCTCCATTCATTCTCTCTTTGGATTGTGTGGGCCAGAACAGGACGATGCTTCATCGCCCCACGGGTCACAAGCTTACTAGTTCTACCCGTTTCAGGAGTCTGCAGGGTTTTCTACATGCACGGTCACGTCATCTGTAGAATTTCTCTCTCATCAGTGCTGCCCTTAGATGTCACTGGTGCCACAACTTCAACGCATCGGACTGAAGCCAGGCTCCCTGTTGCACCAGGCCACCTGCCAGCTGCTTCTTCAGACGAGGTGGCTGGGATAGTCTGTCTGGTCCTACTCATGTTTCCCAGAGCTGGGTGAGGTGGGTCCTGGGAGACTGGCATGGGGATTCTTCAAGAGATAGACAACACATAAAGGGACAGTGCTGGCACACATATGAGCCACACGGCACAGCTTGTCCAGTCCTGTTGGCATTGGCCCCACGTTTAGTTTCTTCTCCTGTTCCTGTGATAAATTACCCTCACAAAAGCAACTGGAGATAGGGCTTACTGTAGATCACGATCCCAGGTTCTCGACCGTCATGGCGGGGAAGTGACAGTGGATCCATGCTAGTGCTAAGCTGGCTCTTTCCTTCCATTCAGTCCAGAATCCAGTGCAGAAAATGGTGCTGCCCGTGCGTGGTGAGCCTTCCCACCTCAATTACCCCAATAAGAAAGCCCTCACAGGGTGCCCACAGCCAACCTAATGTAGACAATTCCTCATTGAGGCTCCCTTCCCAGGTGAGTCTAGATTGTGTCAGGTTGACCATTAACACTGTCTCACTCCATGTGCCTACAGCACAGGATAGAAGCCTGTGGGCTTTGTGATCTCCTGGCTGGATCCGGTGGCCTCCAGGTTGACTATTGAAACCTGGTGTGCAGAAGGTAAGACAAGGTGGAGAGAGGGCCTCTTTCTGTGGGCTCTTACCTGAGCTTTTCCAAGCAGAAGGTAAATAGCTGCTTCAGAGCTGGGAGACCCCAGCCCCCTGGATTCTTCCCAGTTACATCCCCAGGGGCAGCTTTTCTGAGCCCTCCTGCCCTGTAGACACTTACCCTACAAACCCTTTATCCTAAAAACCCTACCCTATAGACCCCTGCCCTGCACACCCTTGCCCTGCACACCCATGCCCTGTAGACCCCTGCCCTGCACACCCCTGCCCTGTAGACCCCTGCCCTGCACACCCCTGCCCTGTAGACTCCTGCCTTGCACACCCCTGCCCTGCACACCCCTGCCCTGCACCCTCTCCGTACCCTGCTGTCCTATATTGCTGCTGCTCCAGGTCCCCCATGTCCTGGCAGGCTGTGACTGCCCTCCCAGTAAACGTCTCCCTGACTTCATAAAGGCTCCTCATCAGAAGTGACCCACACAGTTGTCTCCCATTGTCACATGTGCCTCCCTGTTGTTCTAGCTATAGTGGAGTCTCCTGAGTTCACAGCTGGCATTTCTGCAGTAGTCAGGCTCCTTGCATGCCAGGGGCCAATGAACTAACAGTCCAGTGGAAGACTGTGATTGAGCCATCAGACGTGGGGCACAGGATCCACAGTCACTCTACCTCCTGCTGCTAGAGTTGTGCTCTGGCTCCAGGGGCCATATTGTGCAAGGTGTGTGGAGTGTCGCCAGCCTTTCCAGATTGCAGACTAGAACCTGAGCAGCATTTCTAGGTCCTCTTGCCCTGCACATCCCTGTCCTGAAGACCCTGATCAACCATGGTACCAAAGTGGACAATGGTGGCCCCACACTTGGGCCCCAGCCTCCCTGGCTTCATGTTCTACCTGTCTGCCTGGGTACCTTCAGTGTGCCAGGACACATTGCTACAGCCCAGATTCTCTGTCCACCATGAGAGTGGTGCAGGCCAGTGATGTGGTGCCTGCCCTGAGGACAAGGAACTTAGGGGCAGAAGAAAGCAGCTCAGGAGAGACTGAGGGGCTAGATGGTCCTTCATCCATTCCAGTGATGTCCCCCACAACTGGATAGGTGCATGAGATGCCTCTCAAGTTCCTTCATGCCATCCCAAATAACACCAGGCACAATGAAGGTGCCTGCCTAGGGTCTCTGTAAGAACCAAACGGCCAAGGGTAGGTATCTGGAGCTAAAAGAAGCTGTTGTCCTGAGGTGGGCTTTTGGCCCCTGGATTCTGCCCTCATGGAGCAGATTATGACCACAGCAACTGGAAATATCCAGGTTCCAGTTCTCTACTCTCACCTGGCTGGGACCCAGACTCCCAGCGTGAGAGCAGCAAGACTGCTGGCTTGCAGACTCCAGCAGCTGGGCTCTATCAGGATATATGTCCCTGCTGGACCTGGCTGCTCGGAAGAGCAGCATGTTGCTGAGAAACACAGTGTCCAGTCATGTGACCCAGCTCTGTTGACTGAGGTCAGCCAGCCTGTGGTCAACAATAGAGTGATCCCACAGGCAGCTCTGGTCAGGGTAATTCCTAGATGAGCCAAGAGCCAACCATCTAGAGTCTATGGGGACTTGGGTCCACTGACCACAGGTCTGTGCTAGGCAGCCATCCATACCTCCCAACATATCCCAAACCTCCCAAGGCTGAAGTTTTCTGAGACTAAGCCTTAGGCCGTGCCCAGTAACCACTCTTCAAGTGACAATGAATGCTACTTCCCCAGCGTTCCCATGTCCCTGCCCAGTCCCCTTCCTCCTACCCACCCAGATACCACCTTCTTGTATCTGTTGTAACAAAGGACCTTAGCCAGGACCCAAGACAACAGGAGTTTATTGTCTCTCATTTCTGGAGAGCAGAATTCCAGCACACAAATCCTGCAGAGCTGTGTGCTCTGGCTGGGCGTGGTCTGCCCCTTTCCCCAGGAGACTGGCACTCCCGGGACAGAGACTGCACCACGCCCATGGCCGCCCAGAGTGCATATAGTGTCTCCTGGGTATTAAAGACTTTGTCATTGGACTCAGGGCTGAGTTGGGACAGGGTGGGACATCTGGGGATAAGGAACCTTTTTCCTAAGTGTCGTCACATTCACCTGATCAGGAGGTTAGTAGCTGACACTTCTTTAGTGATCTCTCTTCAGTCTACAGCAGGACTCAGGTCAATTAACAGCCATCACTCCCATGAAAGTCACCCCTTTCCTGGGGTTCCAGATGGCCTCCCAGATGCTACAGCTGAGGAACAAAGGAGTCTTCCATATCAGAAAAGTTAAGTTCCAAAACCCAGGTGCCCCTGATGGGCTCTTTTTCCTATCTTAGGTGAACTATGTCCAGAGTTCCCTTCCCTTTGACCTCACCAGCATCAGAAGTCCTTAAGGGAAGAGGGCAAGGGAGGACCAGAGGCTGGAGTGTAAGTAAGACATCATCCGCAGATCCAGGCCTTACCCGTCACAGTGGAAACTTCAAACTGCCTCTGGTTAGCCCTGGGTATGAGAGATTCCATGCTGTTCTTACAGCCAACTAGAAACTATGCATATAGGGGAAATATGGGCATGGGAAAAACAACATTGAGCTAGAGCACCAGGAAGTCCCACCCAGTGTGCGCTCTCTCTCTCTCTCATCCAATACTCTCCCTCTTCCCTGTCTCCTCACTTTTTGTATTCTCTTTTCTCTTACATTGTTCTCCTAGTTAACAACATATCCTACCTGGTCCAGCCTTTCTGCCAGCTCTATCGTGTGGACACCAACCTGGGACAACCAGGGACTCAGGTATGAGATAGAGAAAGTGAGGCTTAGGAAGCCCACCCTGCAGGGCCTGGATGCTATCTGTACATACTTGGATAAAGATTAAAAAATCCTGCTGACCACATATGCAAATGAACTGAAGGTGGGAGGGAGAACTGGAGGATGCATGAGGAGGTCAAGTCCAAACGAGATCTGTCCTGGGGTGAGAGGTTTCCATTACCAAGAGGATACACTGGGGAGAAGTCACCAGCCACACAAATGGGTCAAACACTCAGGTGATAGACAGCTGAGGAACAGGAAGGACAAGACTGACAGAGCCCAGGCAGAAGATCGGAGGGTTTCAGTAGACCACAAGCTCATCAAGAGCTGGCTGTGTGAATGGCTGCTTAAAAAAGACTTCCTTCCAAAAGCCCAGAAAGAAGGAAAACCTTGAAACAGACTACAGAAAGGGGAATCCTCAGGACAATGGAGAAATGCCCCCTCCTGTCATGGTCTGTGCTGGGCAGTGTGTGCTGGCGAGACTCAGAACAAATGTCAGTGCAGATAAGTAGTGCCATGTCCCAGTGTGGCCAGTTCATGTGTTAAATGGCATGATCCTTTCAGTATACAGCTCCAGCCTGACTCACTTGACGCTGGACATGGGAGAAGAGCCCAGGTGATAGCTGGGCTGGGATTAGGCTTTGCCCAGGCATCCGGCCTGAGTTTCTGTATTCTCAGGGATGAGGGAGAGTATAACAGACTTGTGTTTCCAGTAGAAGCGGGTGACAGGAGCCATGTTCTGTGGAGGTGGGGCCGTGGTGGTAGGAGGGTAACCCAGAGGAAAGTTAGCTGCAAGGAAGAGACTCCTGGGCACTGATGCACACAAGAGGGGAGCATGCCAGCTCATGAGAGCCTGAGGGGAGGCTGAAGCTGAGTCAGGACAGAAACAGGCATCAGAGTCTCGGGTTTACTCTGTTTTTAGAACTACGGAGTGAGACACTCTGGCAAAGGTCTGCAGAAGTGTGTGTGCAGTTTAGAGGAAGAGTATCTAAGACAACCTAGAAGTACCTGGAGCCTCCCCTTGAGCCCCTCTCTCTCGGTGTGAAAACAAGTGTCACGCCCACCTCGTCCAGCAAGGAAGACGCGACCCCGGACTCTTCCAAAAGCAGTTTATTCAGGAACCTTGAACAACCTTTTGGCTTTTAACTTTATAACTTTTTCTTCCCTCCCCTTACTGCTTCTCCTTCTCCTCCCGGGGGAAGCCCGCCACAAAGTTAAATTCCCTCCTGCCAGCCAACCCCAAACTACCACGTGGTGAAAGCAGATAGGCGCACACAGGCGGAAGCAGGGCCAGACCTCAGCCACAGCCAATTATGGAGCTGTTTGCTCCAGAGAGCGCCCACCTCGGGATGGTGGGGGGCGGGAGCAGGCGCCATCTTTAAGACGCAGCAATCCGCGGCTCCCTACAAACAAGTACCATCCAGATGGCATGTCTCCATCAAAACACGCAGGCACCTGACTGGGTGTCACTGAACTTTGGTCTATGTGGAGTTACACCCTGTGATGACTCCTGTCATGATGTGAGACCTGTCCACAGATGTATGGTGGTATGAGGTGGCCTATAGTGGGTTCAGCTCTCTGTTGTAGGAAGTCCCCCTCCTGCAAGAGAGGGTGTACCTACATCCTACAGTGTCCTTCCCAGGGGAGGCTCTGTGGTGTTCTGTGCGCTGGTGGCCGATATCCATCGGCATGTGGCACTCAGCCCAGTGATGTCCTGTTGTCTCTTGAAGCAGCTGTAATAGTTTCATTTCTGTCTGGTCAATCTCTCCTACAGCACTTAGGATTGCTTGACTTCTTAGTTTGTGTGTTCTAACCTCCATTAGCTGATTACCAGTAAGGCTGAATGAACATCTTACATGTCCTGGGTTGCCTGCCTTTTTATTGACTGCTGGGCATTCTTCACGTATTCACATATCTGAGGATTTAGACTGTGTCTCAAGCTTTACAGGTCTCTCTCGTTTTAAAAAGATTATAACTGCCTCTTTTCTCTCTGTGATGTCTGTGTGTCTGTGTGTGCTAGTATGAAGGTGCACGTGTGTGTATGCATGCATGTGTGTATATGCGTGCTTGTGGGAGGACAGAGGTCAGTCTCAGGTGTCAACCCTCAGGAGCTATCCACCATGTTTTTGAGACAGGGTCTCTCACTGGGACCTGGAGCTCTTCGATTTGACTAGACTGGCTGGCAAGTGAGCCCAGAGATCGTCCTGTCTCTACATCTCCACCCACCAGTGCTTGGGATTATAAGCATGTGATACCATGCCCAGCTTTCTAAATTATCTTTTAAATATGAGTACTGGGGGTTGAAGTTAGGTCCCCATGTTTTCTCCAGCCATCTTTCCAGCCCCTACAATGTGTTTCAATGCAGAGACTGCCTTAATTTTAATGTAATTGACTATATCAGCCTTTTCTTTGACATTTTGTGCATTTTTTGGAGTTGCTAAACTCTCTGTACCTGGACATAATATCTTAACCTGCGCCTTCATTAATCTATTTAATATCATGCAATCATTTAGGACTTCAGTATACCTGTGGTGTAAGGTGGAAACACAACTTTTTTTCCTGGATGACCAACTTTCTCACTGCTGTCACTGCAGATTCCACGCAGGGCATGACCTCACTACCTGCAAGACATGGCTGTGCCACGCCCCCTTCATTCCTGTCGCTCATTTGCTGATTTGAGTGCCTCTGCGCTATCCCTCTGCGGTCCCATGGCCTGTCAGACACTGTCGTCTTCCTCCTGGGACTCACTCTTACCTTAGCCTAGCCATGCGAGGGTTATATTATTTGTCAAGTTTCACAGCAGCATTTCCTGGGGTGGGAGTTGTGTGACTTCCTTTACAACACTGAGCCTTGTGCCCCATATGGCATGGGCTCCCCCTGAATCTAGGTCTTTATCACTGTCTTTCAATGATGTCATATAAGTTTGCTCTCAGTATCTTATTTGCATTAAAATTTTAATTTTCAAAATACTTTTCACGTAATGTAGAACATCCATCAACTCTATGTTAGGTTTGCATTCAACATACTTGCTACTTCTTTTTAATTTGGGGGCCGTGGGAGTATGATTAAGATTGATTGAGATGTTCTATATGAAACACAAAATGGGTCATTAAAAATATTTTAAAACATTATTTATTAGTGTGTGTCCGTCTGTCTGTGTATACGACTTTGTGCAGTTGGTTCTCTTCTTCTACCTTATGAGGGTTCCAGGGATTGAACTCAGGTCACCAGGCTTTTGTGGCAAACACCTTATCAGCTGAGCCATCTTGCCACCCCACCTGTTACTTCTTTTTAAATTTTTATTTGTGTTTGTGTGTGTGTCTGAGTATTTTGCCTGCATGTATATAAGTGTACCCATACATGCAGTACCCACAGAGGCCTTGCATCAGACCTCTTGGAAATGGAGTTAAGGGCAAGTGGTAGCCATCATATGGGTGCTGGGAACTGAACCTAGTGTGGGGTCTGGGTATTGAGCAAGGCAAGCTACCCCGTATACCCTGAAGGGACGGCAGGTGTCTGGCCTGCTCTGCCTGATGTGATAACCTGGCCCCAGGAAATCACTGTAGATATGAATCTTCTTTTCCCCCACCCCAAATGAAAACCAGGTTTTTGGGTTTCATTTCCTCATTCCTAATTTCCACGTCAGCCCTACAACCTTCCCTAAAGACCCCATCTTTAACTTTTCTGCCTTCTGTAATGGTCAGAAAGGCCTCCCTATATAAACCCCTGCCTTGGTTTTGATAACTGAACTACCCACCAACGTAGTATCCTGGTAGGGAACTCCTCCCGCCGCACTCTGAGCCACCTGAGGCCCTGTTCGATCATCCTCCATTCTCTGGCATGGCTGGAGCACAACAGCCATGCTGGAGATGGAGACCCACCCACAAATGGCACCCAATGTGGGTGGATAGAGACCAAGAATGGCAATTGAACAAGGGACACTCCAGGATGCGCTGAATAAGGTGAGTGTTCCCCACAAGGGACATCAGCTTTGGCCCCGCCATCCCACTCTGAGGACAGGCACTGTTTCTTTCTAACTTCCGTCGTTTTCCTTTGGTCTGAGCCCTCGTGAGGGACCGGTTATGTCATGGGGTAATTGAAGCTTTCTGACCAGGACTACTACCTGGTGTTAGCCAAAGGCCCGCATGTCCTCTGATGGGACCCCGACTGCCCAACTGGGTGTGAGCAACTACCTTCTATCTTACTCTCTCTGATCAAAAACCTGGTAACACAACAACCAGTTAAAAACTCTTAGAGTGGTTGCCAGTCTCTTAAACTTGCAGTGAGGCTTATGTGCGTATACAGACTCCCCCCGCCCCCAGCACCCGCTGCCCACCCTTCCACGTACCAAGGAATGTTCTTCCTGTATTACACGATTCTCTCCTTTTCTATCATGGGCAATGCACCAGCTCTATCAAGCTGCAGGTGAGGGAGTGAGCTCCCCTTAGTTAGCTTGTTATACCTTAGGACATGTTAAAGCGGTAAATACTTTGCCTCTAAGAGTTAAGAAAAAAAATGGTTTAAAAGACATTCCGTTCCTTTGGCTTCTCGCCACCATGGTTCCCCTCCATGGGTATGGAAAAGAACAGTTAGATTGACCTAAGATTCAAACCTCAGTCACCTGTAAGCACCAAACATATGTAAAAACGACTAGCCTAGAGTTTTTGTGTCCGTTTTTGGTTCCTGTCTCAGATTGTGTCTCTGTGACTTGGCAACAGTCCAGCTTATGTTACTTGTCTGTGACTGTTTTGGTTTTGCCTTAAGTGTTGTGATTGCTTCGTGGGCCAGAGTGAGTCTGAAAATGTCAAAATGTTGCTATTTTTAAATGTATACTGACCAACTTTTCTAAATGCCTTTATCTAGCTTGTTATCTGAAAATGTAATTACCTCTCTACAGAAAAAAAAAAAGGTTTTAAAAGTTATTTCTTTCCTTAGACTTTTTCTCCACCATGGTTCTCTTCATGGATGGGGGAAAAGAGCCGTTAGAGGGCCTGAACTTTGGACTCAGTCACTATGGTCCCAAGACAGCTGCCTTTCTAACTTGAGCTAAGCATTTTAAGTTTTAGTGAACAGGAGAATCATATACCATGCTGTATATAACATTTAACTGGGTGCCTTTTAAAAGTAAAAAGAGGTTTCTATTGTATACCATGTGCTTGTTCACGATCATGGCCGGTCCCCTTACTGGGAGAGAGGCAACCATGTGGTCTGGTCTCCATATCTTATGTGTGTAATTTCATCAATATGGTGACAGTCACATGGCCTGACTGCCACCTTGAACAAAAATTTTCAAAATGGCGTTGACCTACTTGCCTTGCTCAAACACAAACCTAGGTCTTCTGCAAGAGCAGCCAGCACTCCTGACTGCTGAGCCATCTCTCCAGCCCCAACTTGCTACTTCTTACCTCTAAAAATATATGTATTACCTTGAGAGACTCTGAGCCTCTCACACTCCCTGGGCTCAGTGCTGAGGATTTCTGTCCCACTGGCCACTGGCATCAAGATACTATGGCAGGGAGGATCCAGCGATCTTCAGGGGAGGCAGAGCCGGGTCCCGGAATTTGGTGCTTATTGGGGTATGAGTTCATATTCAAAGATAGAAAATCTTTTCTATCATGAAATCTATCTCTTATATTTATTATTTCCTTTGTCTTCATTTTCATAATGACGTAATTTTCAAACAATGTCTTTCCTTTATCTTTTCCAAGTGTGATATAGGCCCTTTTCTTTGTTCTCTGTCTCCCTCTCTGCCTCTCTGTCTCTGACTCTCTCTGACTGACATGATGGCCACAGCCTCACCTGAAATGTCAAAAGGAAACCCTGGTCACATGGGAAATGTGTGCTGCTTACTACTGTGTTTGCTGAAGATCTTTGAAGAGACCCTTACTCAGCTAAGGAAATTCCTTTCTATTCTTAGTCTGCTGAGGGTTTTTTCATGAATGAAGGCTGAGTATTCCCAGATGTGGGCCTGTGTTTGCTAGGGTGGGCACGTGTGGGTTCCAGGAAGTGGGTCTGTTTGTGACCACACTGCAGTCCCCATCACCCAGAAGAGCACGATTACAAAGTACCCCATCCCTTTCTGCATCTTGGCTTGCCCATTTGGAGACTAGGTCTCTTCAGTGACCACAGACAGAATCCTGGGACTCAAGGCTGCCCTAGCCTTGAGTTAAAGTGATGTCAGGGCTTGGGAGGGGTGGAGGAGCAAGGTTACCCAGTGCCTGAGGGGGCCTCCCACCTAACCCCACTCTTGGCTCCTACTCAGGATGGCCCTCTGCACTGGGGTCTCAAACACAAGAAGCTGCCTCCGGAGCTCTAGAGAGCTCTAGCAGGAGAGATGTACAGTGTCTGTGGACTTGCCCATAAAGACCCAAGATCCTTTTGGTGAAGCTCTACCCACCCACTGGAAACCCAGTAGGGCTGGGATCTGCAGACCTTGGCTTAGGACTGAAGGTGACACAGAAGGGTGGCATTCTCAGGATGACGTGGGTGGGGCATCATGAAGGGACAGCCACTATCAGCCTGCTCTCAGCAAGCACCAAGTGCCAGAATCCAGCTCTGCCTCTCTTGAAGATTCTGATGCCAGTGGCCAGTGGGGCAGAAATCCCTGGTACTGTGGCCCAGGAGCATGCAGGGCTCAGGACCCCTCAAAGGACTCTGTCTACCTCACTCTCCCTTCAAACAGCACCCCCCGTGGCCAGCACATTGGCATTTCATAAATAATTACACATTCCTTGCGCTCTCACAAAGCCAAGAGAAAACGCAACTGCAATGCTGAGATTCCTGGAATGTTTTCCAGTTATTTGGGCAGCACAGCCCCCACTGGGGTTTAGTATAGCACTTTTTTTCTGTGGCATCTTAGTTAGAATGAAATGAAGGTCCCTGTGGGACTGTAGTGCCCATCAGGTCCTCCACAATGGGACAACCTGCCTCGTCCTATGATGCTTGCTACTACAGCAGCCTCACAGGAACCTGGGGCTGACTCACCTCAGGGCCAAGAGACTCCTAGAGTGTCGCCAATCTGCCCTGGGCTCTCCTGGCCCATCCTTCACCCCTCAGAGGGAGGCTTTAAGATGTCAGCCACCCTCTCTGGATGCTCTGGAGTTACCAGTGCTCCGCCACCCTCCAGTTTGCAGTGCGGTAACCCATTTGTCTTTCTCTGAGTCTTCCTGTGACAGGCGCCCTGGCTTAACCTGGCTTTGCTGGTCTGACTTCCCATACAAACTTTAAGATCAAACAACAGCTTAGAGCCTGCTCTCTTTCCACAGTGGCTGTGGCATGGGTCCTGGGTGATCAAGTTGTTCTGGGCGCCCTCCTTCGGCTGCTGCTTCTTGTGTCCTGGTTGCCGCTCGTTCACCATCTGCAGCCACTGCCCAGGCCTGCAGTGGCCAGCAAACTCCTCGGCCACCATCACCATCGGTGTCTGGCCACGTTTGTGCTGGGTGCTTCCAGACTGTTCCACCAAGTCTTCTCACCCCATCCTTCTCTGCCAGCTTTCTGCTCCGTCTCTGAAGAGCAGCAAAGTGGGGCCCAGGTCACAAAAGGGATACTCAGCTCTGTATGGTGACTTTATCTCAAAACCAGAACTGAGAGCGTGGAATAAGAAGGGAACCCCATTTGGGATAGAAATCTACGGGGCTGGTCACATGACTGTTTGATGATGGACTTCTGGGGATTTGTCAACACTCTTTCCATGGTGGGCTTCTTAGGCAAGGACTGTGGTGTAAGCCTCATTTGCAAAAGTCCAGGTCCCATGAGGAAGCCTTCAGAATGAAGATGGACAGCTCAGCTTGTTGGAGCAGTGAATGACCCTGACCTGCTTTGGTGACTCTCCATGGTGATGTCCCTTGGAAGCCACAGAGGTTCATTGCATCCTAGCCACCCAAGGTCCCGGAGTTCAACATCCTGTGGCTGCACAGTTTCTTGGAAAAGAGAATTTGTACTGAGAAAAACAGCTATTTTATGTTTGCTGGAATCTTCTTAACAGAGGATTTTCCACTTGCAGTCTGTGACAGCTGGCTTCTTTAGGCGCAGAGGAGACTCCCCAGCTGCTAGAACATGGGAGCCTGCTCTCCATCAGACACATGAGGTCCTATGCAGGCGAGGGCTACAGAGCCAAGGGTGGCATCATATGGCCCTTTAATCCTGAGCCAAAGTCATGGTGAAATAAACTAAACAGACTCAGGTACGTGCTCAGCTCTGTGGCAGCTTGTTTTGACTTAAGCCATGCTGTCACTTGGCAACATGGTCTGGGTGCTTTGTGCTGGTGAGGACTCTCCACTGGAAGCCAGGGGCCAGGAGCATGCTGCAGGAGGAGCCATCATTTTTGTCACGACCACAGTAACTTTGGCTTCCCTCCCCTATCAATGACTCTCAGGTCACTTTGAGGTGACTGGCATGGCTCCCCACAACCTTGCTGTCTGAAGGGCACTGTGTTCAGGCTGCACGGGGTGAATCATGGTTGGATTTCTACCTAACCCATGTGCTGCATTCAAAGGCAACTGTAGCTTACACCCCACTCAGTGGGCAGGAGATCCAACCAGGGAGATGATGTAGATTAGACTTCACTTATTTAGATAAATGTAAACGGTAGACAAGAAGCTTAGGTGTTGGCAGGAGAACAATGCCCTTAAGTGTCCATCAGCACTCAGCCATCTAGCCATCCCTACACCCCAGGTGACCAGGGTCTGTCCATCCATCATACTTCCAGAGCAGGAATTAGTAAAAGCCTCTCTCCCATTTTGGGGTCAGATACCAGACAGCCTCTCTGGATGCCTGCCCTGGCTTCAGAGCTTCTACTTACAAAGCACCCCACTCAGCAAGTTTCTCTGACCTCAGTTTCTCTTGCCAGGCAAATAGTCCATTTTGAGTGTCATGTAGCTAAGTCAGATTGGAGGTGGCCACCAGGACAGTAGTCAGTAGAGCCACTGAGTCAGCTGGCTATACGTGCTAGAAGCATGCATGTATCAATAGTGCAGAAAGGACTCCTCCAGGGACTCCAAGTCAGGCAGTCATAGAGTGTGTGGATCTCTGTCAAACTGACCACCTTGCTCTCCTTTTCAGCTCCACAGTCACGCAGTGCAGGGTTGCCATGTGGCCCCAGTTCTCAGGACAGGTCATTTGAAAGCCATTTGCCACCAAGCTCCTGATGAAGTTCCCAGGACAGGACATGGCTGTGAGTCACCAGTAGGTCACACACAGGTCTGAAGTACGCCCCCTGATGGGCTGGTGGCTGCCTCACTGCTTGGGCCTTTTTTGGTGCCCACATCTGGTGCACCATCTTGGTCAGCCAGCCTGCAGGTCCAAGGTTCTGCTCAGTCTTTGATGCTCTCTCTTCTCTGCAGGCCTGGACATGGAGTCAAACTGGGTTATCCTAGTATTCCCTGTCATGGGTCTTCTCTTCTGCCTTCCTCTAGCAAGGAGATTTCGACCCCACCCGTGCTTACCTGAGTCCAGACCATGGCAAGCTGGGCATACCTCATACACCCTCCTGCAGCAGAGGGAGTAAACTGTTGAAGACCTTTGCCTTTCTGTGAGAGCAGGTGACAGCTCAAGGACTGGGTATGGACCTCTGTGCCTCAATGACAACTTTAGCTGCCAGGGCACTGAATCTGCGTGGAACTGCAGCTGCTCTCAGGCTCTGACCCCCATGTCCACCCCTGCCACCAGATCAGAGAGGTAAGTGCTTTGGGCCCCAAACATACATTGCATGTGAGCATCACTCCATCTCGTATTAAAACTTTTAAAAATTTATCATTATGTTATGTGTATGAGCGTTTTGCCTACCTGTATGTGTGTACCTGTGCATACAATGCCCGCAGAGGCCAGAAGAGGGCATTGGATTCCCCTGGAACTGGAGTTATGAATAGTTGCAAGTTGCCATTTGGATACTGGGAAATGAACCCAGGTCCTCAGCAAGAGCAGCCAGTGCTCTTAACCACTGCCATCTCTCCAGCCTTCATCTCATTTTAAATAACCAAACAGGTAACTATTGCTGCTTCATCTCATGGAGCCCCACAGAGATCTCTGCTCTGAGTACTCACCACAGTCCCACCTGGCTGAGCAGTGGACCTCTTCTCTTGGAATGTCATCCTTGCCTGGGATGCTGGAATCCAGATCCTGATGTCAGCATCTACTCTCTGAGGAGCCAGTTTTCCAAGTAACTCCCTCTGCAGCTTTGATACTACTTCTGGAGTTTCCACTGTCAATATTTTTAATTAGCCCTTGGTTCATACTAGAGTCAGAAGGTAAGGAAATCTTAGAAGCTTCTACCCCACCTGATCAAACATCAGGTGCCTCTCCTGCCATTCCAACCCTAGAGGCATGGGTTGCTTACCCTGTGACAGGGGTGACTCATAGTCCCCTTTCCTATCTGGGTCATAGTGGCCAGTTGCATCCTGAAGAAGTAGTACTCCCTCCTCAGAGTTGCCCTGGCTCCACAAGACTGTTGGCCCATGTGGCCCATGTGTATTCTGTTCTTGCACACTTCTAAGTTCACACAGGGAGAAGAGCTGTCAGGGTGCAAGGAGAAAATCAAATGCTTGCAGCTCTGGCCTGGCCCCATGAAAGGCCCATTTGGAGACAGCTACTCCCTGACCAGTGTGTCCAGAGAAAGGCATCCCAGCAGGTCAGGGCTGGCAGACATGAGGTTCTCATTGTGCACTGCAGTAAGAACAAATCAGATGGGAAAGGTAGAAAGCAGAGCCCAGGCTCTGACACTACCAATAGAACCAGAGACCACTTGAGTCTCATCTCCATCAATCAGCCTCTGTTGTGAAGGGGCCTTTTCAGGAAGTTCCAGTGCCTGCAAAGTGAAGTACAAAGACCATACAGACCCCATCCTGTGGCAGCTCCAGGGTCCCTGGCCTTGGCCAGTGTTTTCTGCTCAGTGAAGCCTGGGAGTCCAGAGAGCTGACAGCTCAGCAGGGCAACTCCATCTGTCTTTATGCAAGTGTCTGACGAAAGCTAGGCACATCAGGCTGTTTCAGGGTATGAGTGGATCCTCTCTAATCTCGCAGGGGCTTCATGGTCTCAAACCCCATAGGTGCCTGTGGCCCTGCAGATCTGACCCTGTTATACAGCTCCCTCCAAAGATGGTGATGCCTGCATATGGTACAGAGCCTCTAACAATGGCCATAGAACATCTCAGAACATTTGTTCTCTTTCCTACCTGCCATTCAGCATCTTGATCTCCTGTAGCAACACATTCAGCATGGACACATAGAGACGGTGAGTGCCTCTAACAGTGACTGGGAGGCCCTAGTTTGGCTTTGAGCAGGGGAACACCACGCCAGGTCAGCCAACTTGCAAAGAACTATTAGAGCCTTGGAGCTCTGGGTGAGTGTGAGTGCCACCCCTCACTAGTCACCCTGCACTTTCCACATATGCGTACAATACTGTCACTGGTACCACAAAGGTGGTACTTGTGGGCATAGGGCAAGATGAGCCCTTCTCAGGAGCTTGTGTGCATGTGTAAAAGGACAACAGTACCACACGTTCTAGTTTGCTTCAATTGCTGTGACCAAACACTCTGACCAATACCAACTTGGGGATGAAAGGGTTTATTCAGCTTGCATCTCCCAGTGACAGTTCATCAGGGAGGACAAGGTAGGAACTCAGGACAGAAACCTAGAGGCAGAAGCTGAATGAAGTGCAGACTGTGGAGGAACGCTTCTCACTGGCTTGCTCTCCTGGCCCATGCTCAGCTTTCCTTCTTATGTAACACAGGACCACCTGCCCAGGGATGGCACCACCCACAGTGGGCTGGGCCCTCCCACATCAACTCGACAATCAAGAAAATGCTTCACAGACATGCCACAGGCCAGTTCAATGGAGGCAATTCCCCACCTGAGGCACCCTCTATCCAGCACACCACACTCACAGGAATGTGCTGTGGGTTACATGTACAGGATGGGCTACATGGGGCCATCGGGCAATGCAAAAGATGGGCTGGGCTCTCTGCTCACCTCCCCCAGGGGTACCGTCGCATAGACTCAGCCTCAGGGCGGAAAGATAGGGCCCAAAGCCCAGCCACGTGCCAGTACTCCTATCCCAAGCCTCGTCTTCCTCCCTGTACTGGGAGCAGGATGAGTTTCCCTGGCAGGGCTGTTGAGTGGGTTCATGCAGGTGAGACTTCCAGATGGGCTTCTTGGAACAGTCCCCAGAGACGAGTCCAGTCCTTATTTAGTAATGTATGTAGGCATTCTCTTCAGCTGTCAAGTGCCAGTTTGCTAGCTGCTCAGTCAGGGATTCTGCCCCAGGGCCCTCCACATCATCACAGACACACAGCTGCCTGCTGAGGTGCCACTGGGACCAAGGAATCGCCAAGCCCAGCTCCCCTCATAGAGTGTTGCTGACCTTGGCTGTTGGCAAAGGCCTAGGCACCTTGAGGTACAGAAGGAGCTCTTCCTGGCAGGCTGACTGGTCTAGTGGGTCCCTGCCGGAGCCGGCCAGCAGAAATCAAACCGTACCTGAAGCGGGGAATGAGGATTGAGAAAGATAGATAGATAGATAGATAGATAGATAGATAGATAGATAGATAGAAGAGACAAACAGAGAGAGAGAGAGAGAGAGAGAGAGAGAGAGAGAGAGAGAGAGAGAGAGAGAGAAAGGATAGATTCGGGAGGGCTGTCAGTCAATACCAAAGCAGCCTGACTTTATTAAGTACCACGTTTTTATACTTTGTGAAATGAGGAACAAAACAACAGTTCAAAAGTTCAACACAAAAACAATACCAACACAAGCAAAATAACTTAAGCCAATCACATCTTCCTTCAAGGGTCTTCAGCCTTGGGTGTAAGATAAACTTCCCCTCAGGTGTAAATTGCATAGCAAAACATCCTGCTCCCACAGCACTTCTGTGCACAAGATTGACTTCTGCCTAACCCTAAACTAGGGCATAGTTCAAGGCAGGTCCCTATTGAAGGGAGGGAAGGAGGGAGGGAGGAAATTCTGGGAAGGGGGGCGAGGAGATGTTCACAGCTGTCAGACTAGTTTCGAATTCTACTGACTCACACAAGGTGGCAGCAGCATGGGGTGTTGAGGACTGCAGCGAGGAGTGGACCAAGGGCCTTGCCAGATGTGTCTCTGTCCTCTGTATCAGGGCTAGACTGTGGGTCCTTTAGACAGGGCTGGCTTGTGAGCAGAGAGTATGGTAGAGCAGAAGACGCAAGAGACTGGCCCCCTTGAGCACCTTCCCTCTCCCCTCTCCTCTCCTTTCCTCCCGTCTCCCCATCGTTTCCTCTCCCCTCTGTCCCCCTTCTGCCTTCCCCTTTTCTACACTCACTTCTTCCATGCCTACCCTTCTTTGTTAATGTTCATTCTTCAAGTTTTGGTGGCCAGGCACACACAGGATGTTGCAGGGCAGAGCTCTCTTGTATCTGTCCAACCAGAAGGATCTACCTACCTTTCACTCTAAAGACAATGCCAGACAGAAGCCAGACCCTCAGTGACAGTCCTCTTCTCTATACTAGGGTTCACATGTCTGCTCAACAGGAAAGCCCATCCCTGAGGGAAAACTGTCTCTGACCTGACTAGAGTCTGAAGCTCATAGGAATACCAGGAACTCAAGTTTGAACAGATGGTGTTCTAGTTTGTTTTCAATTGCTGTGACGAAACACTCTGACCAATAACAACTCGGGGAGGAAAGGGTTTATTTGGCTTACGCCTCCCAGGTCACAGTTCATCACTGAGGGAGCCCAAGGTAGGAACTCAGGGCAGAAACCTGGAGGCAGGAGCTAGAGCACAGGTCATAAAGGATAGTTGCTTACTGGCTTCTTCCCTGGCCCAGGCTCAGTCTGCCTCCTTATACAATACAGAACAACCTGCCCTGGGGAGACACCACCCACAGTAGGCTGGGCCCTCCCATATCACTCAAGAAAATGCCCCAGAGACATACCCACAGCTAGTTCAATGGAAGCAATTCCTCAACCAGGTGTGTCATGTTGACAAAGCTATCCAGCACAGATAGTTTGGGATTCATTGTTGCTGAAGCTGAAGATAATTTTGTACCGTGTAGGAAGGGAAGAATGGCACCTGCAGCTGACCAGTGTGATTCAATGGTTACTAGTTATGGTTCCCCAGAGCCTAGGGAAGTATTCTAGGGGAGCTGGACAGGCATCAAACTGACTCCCCCTCCCTCTCTGCTCTCTGGTTCCACATGGACTCACTCTGGGTTTGGAGACTGTTTCAAAGGATTATTGGATAGAACATTAAGTGATTTTGTGCTAGTCCCCTGGACTAGTATAGTAATAATGTTACTGGCTTCTGTGAGTTTCAGTTTAGGAACTTCTCTGATACTCCAGGGCATTCATTGACACTGTCCTTCCTCCATCCTCGGCATTGTGGCCTCCACACTCCTGATTCCTTGTTCTGCTCCCAAGCCTTCCTTCAAGATCACCCTGAGCATGAATGAGCCCATTTGCTGAGATCTGCACATTGCTTCTTAATGAGGTAGTGTGCTGTGGGCCGTCTTGTCCATTGTGTGGGTCTTTTCTTTTTTCCCTGTTCCTGTTTACCTACCTGGTCTCTGTCCTTGACTTATAGACTTCACGTGGAAACTGAAAAGCAGGAAGTGAGTGTCCATCACCTGAGACCAAGTGTACTTTGGGTTTATTGGGGAGAGGGGTTACTCTCTAGAGTGAGGCTAGGCCCATTGGGGACCTGCCTATGGTTGCCACATCAACACTTGTTTGAGATTCCTAGGAAAGTTCCTGTCAACATCCTAATAAAAAGGAGATCCCTCTGTCCCTAAAACAGACTGGAAGAAGGAAGTGGAGAAGAGTGATCTCCCACTGGAGCCAGGTACCCGACACCAAGAGCAGGAAAGGGAGGGAAAGGGCCTCAGCAGGGACAGGAAGACAGCCCTGCATCACGAGCCCGACCCATAGGTTCTGCTCCAGCTCTGTTATAAGCTTCCAAGGATCCACAAATACCAGTAATGCCTCTATGACCCCAGGACACCGATGCCCACCTTCCACAATACCAGAGGAGTTAAGGGAAAGGGGCCCACACTGATGGGCAGCCGAGGGTGGGGACATGTGGAAGCTCTGGCCACTAAAGGTATCAAACAGTACCAACTGGTGTAGTGACACTCCACAGACAGTGCAGAGACAGAGTCGCAAAGGCTCCCAATCCCTCTCCTCTCTCTCTCTTTCATGAACTACCAAGGCACTATCCCAAACAGCTAATGTCGGTGGGGACCCAGAGCTCCAGGGTTCATGATATCTCACTTACCTTCACCACTCGGAAGGTACAAGTCTAGATGAAAGCGTGTGTGTGTGTGTGTGTGTGTGTGTGTGTGTGTGTGTGTGTGTGTGCACATGTGTATCAGAGGTACTATTGCTCAGGAGCCATCCACCTTGTTTTTGTTGGTTTGGAGGCAGGATCTCTCACCTTGCCTGGAGCTTAACAATTATGCTAGATTGACTGGCCAGTAAACCCAGGGATCCACCTATCTGAATCTCCCCACCACTGGGGTTCAAATAAGTGCTACCATGCTGGGTATTCTTTACATGGTGGTGGGGTTCAAACTTAGGGTTTCATGCTTGCAAGGTAAGCATTTTGCCAACTGAGCTGTCTCCTCCGTCCCTAGATGAAAGTCTACATGAGGACAACACCAAAGGCTGGCTATGAGATTGTACACAGAAGCTTGCACATGCACACACAGAAACAAACACAAAAACATGTACTCACCCACTCAGAATGCACGCAGGCATATGTACACACATGCATACACAACAAGTATATCCCTTAAGCACATACCCAGGCATGTGCTCATACATAGCATGCATGTGCACACACAAGTACTTGAGCACATGTAGACACATGGGCATGTACACACAGGCATGAGCACACAGGCATGCACACACAAACATTTAAGTTCTTTCAGTTTGAAAATAAAGTTGGGTGACAGAGACTCATCAGGTCCCATTGATGTAAAGAATGTCCACAAAGGGATCAAATTTGCACAGGTCTGCAACTATGTAGTTGTCCCAAACTCAGCTCACCTTTGCCCACATGATGCAAGTGAGAGACAACCATAAGGGATCCATGCATAGGATCCTGGCTCCATCAGTGAGTGCCCCGGGCTGTAGCCCATGGTTGACTCCCCCCACCTCTGTAGGACCCCCTGCCTCTCCTAGTCCCAACTGAAGTGGTGCTTTGAACATTCATATATAAATGTAGCAAAAGCTGCCCACTTAGGGAAACACAGAGGGAAACCACTTCAGGTGTGTGCCTGTGACAGGGTGCATGGGCCACTGTGCTGTGGGGATTTGGAACCGCAGCCATCAGTGCACCCCTCACCAATCACAGAAAGACATGAAAGGGAGCCTACCACACGTGGTCTGGGTTCGCAAAGAACTGCCTGGGGCAAATGTTCAAGTGGGGCTGAGGCCTACCTGTCATTGTTCCCACCTGGAGCCAGGATAAGGGGCTGTGAGGGACAGCAGTCATTCTGGACAGTGACAGCTCTTCCGCTGGCAGCCTAATCCAAGATGGCAGAGTGGATGGAGGTCATAAGGGATCATGCCATCCTGTTTCTTTCCTTCTTTCTCTCCCTCCCTCCCTCCCTTCCTTCCTTTCTTTCTTCCTTCCTTCCTTCCTTCCTTCCTTCCTTCCTTCCTTCCTTCCTTCCTTCCTTCCTTCCTTTCTTTGTTCCTTCCTTCCTTCCTCCCCCTGCCTCCCAACTTTCAGATCTCTCAAAGCAGGAACTGATAGCCTGAAGTCCTCAGCCCCTGGTGCCTGCATATTGCAGGGGCTCATTAACTACTGATGGGATGGACAAGTGAATAGATGCATGGATGGGATGGAGAGATAGATGGATGGATAAACAGAAGACAATGAAAGAAGGTAGAGAAAGGAGAGATTTATGGCCTTGTTGGAACCTCCCAGCCATTATGAACTGGAACTAGGTTTTCTGACTCAATATGTTCCCACCCCCTTCACAGGACCCAGTTATGCCCCTGCCTGGCAGGGATAATGCAACAGTGAGGATGGGCCTAGAGGGTCCAGGCATGAGCACTGTAATCTGCTGGGCTGTTTCCTTAAGTAACTTGGAGAAGTTCAGTCTGCTTGGGTTGTGGTAGCAAGGCTCCCAGGCTGGGGACTCCTGAGTGCCACTGAAGAGAGCAGAGAGCTGCTTACATTCTGTCAAGGGAATCCCTGTCGAGACACAACGTCTGGGCCACAGTGATGTAACATCCCACCAGTGCTGGCCCCCCAGTTGTTCAGTCCTTCACAGACACACAATGGGAGCAATGACTCAATTTTTGCCTCAATCGACTTCATGTGTTGGTATCATGGAGACGCACACAGAGAATGGCTGACAAGGGCTCACACACAAGAATTTTCAAGAAAGGCTCCATTATTCTCCTCTCTGGAGACTCAAAGGAGGATATTTGGTCAGCTTTGGGCAGTCGTATTTGTGGCCGGAAAAAGAAGTGGGGAAGACAGATGTCCTGAGGGCCTGAAAGCTGGGTGGTTTTGGCGCCAGACATCACCAAAAGAAATAGGACAAAGCTCTTATTTATACATATACGATTATCTCCAGAAGAGTGGGGAGCTGAACAGAGCAGGTTGATGGCCTCCTGAAGCTGGAACCGATAAACACCTGATGTTAATCTTTGTGTGTTTTAAAAAACTCCTCAGGTTGGGGAATTTTTTATTTTCAGTTTCCAAAGGCAGCCAAGGGAGGCACGGTTGTCAATCAAGAAGTCCTGAGCTGCAATTTATTAGAAAGTTCTAAGAGCAGAAGAAGTTGACAGTTTTTAAAAGTAACAGCAGTTTTAAAAAAAAGTTTAAACAGCAGCTTGCTAAATGTTAAGAGAGTCCCAGGGTAGACTTCTGGAGGAAAGGTTCAGTGAACCTCCCTCTCCAGCCAGCCTTCCTCTTTTAGATAATCAGAACCACAGACACTTGCAGATGACAATGTTTCATTGTAGAGAGAGAGAATGACAAAGAAGGCCCACACACCCTCATTCCACAGTCTTTCACAATTGCATCCCTCGAGACAAAAACACCAGCTATTTGCTGGGCTCCAAGTGGGGGCTGGAAGCTCAGTTGTTTTTTCTGCTTTCATGAGACAGTGCTGTTTTTCCAGGACTTTGAAGTTTATTTATTGTCACTAAATTGCATTATTTTTGAAGCTTATACTTTTGTTCACAACTTAAGGCTTTGTGAAGGGCATACCAGTAGGGTAAATTCAAATAATTAGAAGAAATGGATCCAACAGTTACTTTTAATTGACAGCAGAGCATGGCCCCCGATTTATTGCAAACTTACACGCCATGGCTCAGGACTAATTTTAGCTTCCCCTTGAAGCTGGAATTCAAAACCTTACCGTGGCTCCACATGGTATTATCCGAGGAGAATGTTTCATAATTTGAAACAAGAACCTGGATCTTTTATGAGGCCAATATCATTTCCATATGAGGGAACAGAGACAAGGAAACCGCTGGGGTTGAGTTGACGCACAAGGAGCCACTCCAGCCCCAGTCTCCAGGCTGCAGGCCCTTCTGTGAAATCCTAGGCACAAGTTTCCACAACCTTGTATTCTTGGTCAGCTAAAAGCCAGTCAGGGGTCTAGGGCCATGGAAACCTCAGAGTCAGGACCCTAACAGAAACCCTTCCCTCCAGGCATGTCCTCCAGCAGCAGCAGGCCTGCAGCCTCCGACTCCAGCATGACCTGGCTCTTTGCCAAGTCAGAGCACCCATGGCCCATCCCGGAACCCTCCTCCATCCCTTCTGCTTCCCTCCTTTCTCACTGCCCTCCAGAGCACTTCATATGTAGGCAAGGCCTTTCCAAGCTTTAGAGTCCAGCAGTGAGAGAGATAAGGTTCTGGCCTCAAGAGCCCATGTTCCCATGGGAGAAAGGAAATGGGAGTGCTGGCCTGTGGGTGCAGGGTGGAGAGACAGTCTGTCATTTTGCATGAGGCCTAGGGGACTATCCCTAAATGATCCCAGAACAGGAACTCAAATATGGAATGGATCCCGGAGTTGGTTCCAGGAACAGAAGGAAAGGGAAGGGACTGGGAAAGAGATGGGAAGGGGGGCCTCTGAATTGTCTCAGCAGGGCAATTCCTTCAGTCCCAGGGGCTGAGTCTTGCCTTCAGGAAAAGCACTCTGAGAATGGGAACACATGCGAATACCCAGAGGCAGGACCCAACACACGACATGCACTGCATGGTGAGCAGGGGCCAGGGAAGGCGGAAGTCAGGGAGGGCAACGACCTGATAAGACTGATGGAGTCCAGAGACTCCAGCTCATAGTGTCCGATAGGCAGAATGAAGGGACCTTGCACACCCCACAGTGGCCCTGCCCCATTCTGGTCTCCTCCCTTCTGAGATGCTGTCTGTGGGGCCTCCAGGGCCTTGTCACATTTGTCCTAAGCCAAGTGCCCATAGATATCTTTGGACTTTCTCTGCACCTTGTCAGTTCCAGTTTGCTCTGCCTTTCCTTCTTCCTGTTCTTGTGTTCTGCCTTTGACTGACTTGGTTGTGGGGCGTCCCCTGTCCCGATCCACTTTTGACCACTCTCCTATCCACACCCCCTCCTGGCTTGTTAGTGTAGCTGGGGCCCTTGTTTGCGTGTGTGTGGTTTTGGCCTTTTCAAAGTCAACAACAAACTTCATATTGTTTTAATCTTTCTCTTCCCTCATGTCTTGCAGCTTTTCCTGCCTTCATTTCTCTTTATTTGGAGGCTGCGTTGTGGTTTCTGAAGCCTAGTGGGAACATTTTACTATGTCCTGAGACGGTTCTTTTTTTCAACTCTTGTATTTTTATTCCTTTGGTCCCCACGTTGCCCTCTTTCCGACTACTTTATTTTTCACAGTGTTAATTCTTCGCTTGATTTGAGACATGCTGTGTGTCATCTGAGCCCTGGGTCTCTCTATCTAAATGGTCACTTCACCTGCCACTAATCTAAGTCTTTTCCTTCTGTTATGTTTGAATTTTTTGAGGCAGTTTCTTTGACCAAGGCTTGCCTTGCCCTACACATGGAGGAAGACACAGCATCTAGAACCACTGTTCTTGTGTGGATCGCCAACACACAGGAGTGAGGCCAGAGATCAAATAGGCAAAGCTTCTAGAAGTAAAACCAAATACAGACAGTTAGAATGTATCCAGGTATGATTTGAAATTAATTGTAGTTCATTTGTACACAAAAACATGATAAAACAATATTTTCACAGCAGAGTTGAAATCATTTTTTGAATCAAATGAAAATATTAGAATAAAAAACAATAGCTGAAATTAACTACCTAAACACCAGATGCATGGCACATACACATAATCCCAGAGAGGTGGAGACAGGAGGATCTATGGGCCAATCAGTGAGCACATAGATGCCCATAGACACACACATACACACAAAATCACACACATCTATACACAAGTACACACACACACACACACACACACACACACGGGAAGAGCTCAGGACCAGCTTAGCCTGGGACCCACTCAAGGGGAGCTACTAGGTCTGGCTTGTTGGCATCAATTAACCTCTCCTGTTTCAGCAGAACATCAGGGAAGTAGCAGATCCCACCCTCCAGGAAGGTGGCCTCAAGGACACAAGTGAGCTCTGAGCCACGGGCTTCTGCACTGGTAGGAGCAGACCTTTCTTCCTGTTCTCTGTCTGTTTCTTTCTCTTTTCTTGACATTTTTATTAGTGTGAATTAATTGTACAAAATAATGTGTTTTGTCATGACTTTTTATGTGTATGAGTGTATTGCCTGCATATGTATAAGTATACCCATGTCATGCAGTGCCTGCAGAGATCAGAAGAAGGTGTCAGATCCCCTGGAACTGGAGTTAGGATGGTTGTTAGTCGCCATGTGGGTGGTGGGAATCAAAGCCAGGTCCTCTGTAAGAGCAGTCAGTGCTCCTAACCACTGAGCCATCTCTCCAGCCCCTATACTTTCTTTTTTAATTAATTAATTTATGCACATATGTGGTCGTGGTGCTGTGTCTTTTGAATGTTATGGATTAGCATATGGGGTTAGAGGACAACTTAAAGGAGTCCATTCTCTCCTTACACCATTGGGTTCTGGTACTCGAACTCCAGTCTTCAGACTGGGTGGCTAGTGCTTTTACCTGCTGAGCCATCTCCCCAGGCCCATTATGACACTTTAGCACATGTACACATAGACTCAGCTCCTATTCACCCACCATTGCGCTCTTTTCCCCAGGGGTCTCCTTCTGATTCCTCCCACTTCCTAAATTGAATGTATGAGAGAAAACACTTAATATCTACCTCTCTGGGTCTGGCTTACTGCCCTAACATGGATCTCTAGTTTCATTTTCTGCAAATAACAAAACTTTGTTCTCTTTACGGTTGAATAAGATTCTGTTGTGTGCATATACCGCGTTTTCTTGATCCCTTTATCTGTTGATGGTCATCTAGGTGGCTCCATTTTGGCTATTGTGGATAGTGCTGCAGTAAACACAGGTGTGCAGGATCTCTGCTGTATACCAAGCTAGATTCCTTTGGATCCCACTGCCTTCTGACAGGTCTTGTCCCCGGTGCCCCCCAGCACTTCAGGATGCCTGGGACAACGTAGCGCTTCATTGTCACACAGTGGTGCTTTCTGACCCACTTAGCCGGCAGTTGGCCCTACGAAGCAGGTAGAACCTTTCTTCCCTCCCGGACACCTCCAAACAGCAAGGACACCAACAAGCTAATAAGTTTCTAAGAGCCAGAGACTCACTGCCTTCCTGCAATTGAGGCCCCAGCCTTGTCAGGCCAGGGTAGGCAGGCATGCTGCTTCCACACCTGCTGTGCTGGGTCTGAGTACTGGCTAGGCGAGAGAAGCAGACGCAGAACCCTGCATCCTGGTATCTGGAAGCCTTGGGAAGCGCAACTCCTGCCGTGACATGAAGTCATGCTTGTGGAGAATCAAAGGAACCGTGCATAGCTTCCGGGGGAGAGGCTACAGGGACAAAGGCTTTGTCCAGCACAGGGTGGACGCCCTTCACAGACACAAGGCCACAGCCACAAGGCAACCGGTCATATGCCCAGTCTGGACCTGCGGCTTTCACTTCTGGTCAGCACAACTTCAGCAAACAAGATATAGTTACCAGGTAGCCCAGGCTACTCCAGGCCTAGCAGTACTTGGAACAAAGGGGAGGTAACTGTGTTTCTTCCTGGGGACTCAAATTCCTGGAAATGTCTGCTTCTGACTTTCCATTTCTCATTCACTTGTTACCGAATTTTCAGGATGCGCCTTAACTAAGACATTGTCACAAGCTCCCATGCCCCTCTTGCTCTTTACATTAGTGGCCAAAAGCAGACTTTTTGTGGACACTGCTTTTGATGCTACAGAAATTCCTTCTGCTGCCTTTTAATGTTTAAATGTTCTATTTACTTGACGCTTTCTCTTCTTGATTTTGATGACATAGTTTCTCATTACCAATCAATAGTTAATAAATAGTATGGTCAAAGAAATGTACCCTTCACTCCCTGCCAGTCCTGGTGCGCTGAGAACCAGAGTGACCACAGTGTTGGTAAGAGGAGGCCCATGGATAGTGGGAGCACCATGTCGTGAGATTCGCAGAAGCCAGAGGCTCAGCCTGTTTTTGTTCCTGGGGAGGGATGCTGCATGGAATTGGGTCTGGCTGGACTTCTGGGGAACCTGTCTCTACCCAGTGTTACTAACTTTCTAGAAATAACAGGGACCTGTGGGCTGTTGCTGCTGCTGCTGCATGGGTTGTGGACAGTGCCCTACTCTATAGTAATCAGGAGTTGACTCCTGCTTTTAATGTCTAGGGACAGGGAGTGTGTCCTGTCTGCCCATGTGATGTCTGGATGGGTGTGAGGGCCTGATGGTGTCTACTGTTTCCTGGTTGACTCAGAGCCATGATACCTCACTATACGTAGTATGCAAGCGAGCGCTCAGGAGTCCATTGTGTGTACACACTTGTGGGCATACAAGTGTGTGTATGTGTGCCTGTGGGTACATATATTCATGCACGTGGCAGCTGGGGCCACGTATCATTCCTCCAGACACACTGCTTCTTGAACCCCTATACCACCCACTCCTCCTCATCTCCTGAGCTTTGGGAGAGATGGACAATGCACCGTGGATGGAGGCAAGGTGGGTTCGGGAGTGACTCTGGGAAGCTGTGACCAGGAGAGGCCCAGGCAGAAGCCCTAGACAGAGGACAAGGGGAGAGGCTATGGTGAGGCCATTACATGTGGGGCTGTCTGCTACAACAGGAAGAAGGATGGGGTGGGCAGAGGAGGGCTGGGGTTCTGACCAGAGGCTGAATGAGATGGAAGCAGGACAGAAAGACAAAAACAGGGAGACATAGTAAGGAAGAGGAGCCCCTCACTGCAGAGTCTGGTTGAACCTCCTTGCCAGCTGGAAACCAAGGAGCCCAGCACAGTTAACATTTTCTGTGAACATTTCTGGCATAGAGACAATATTCCCTTTCTATACAGATATTTTATACTAAAATGACAATGACCCAGACTTAAGACCAGAATGCATATGGCCTTGGGTAGGGCATCATTATTCTCCCAGATATTTTCTGAGCATCTCGACTTTTTGGTTGTGAGCCTTAGCCTTTAACAACGGTGCCAGATCTCCAGTCCAGAGAATCTCAAACAAGATTGTTAATTCTGTTTGCAGTGGAGAGATCCTACCTTCCTGCTTCCCTATGATCTAGAGTTTTACCTTATCAATTGTAATCTTGTCATGTGCCCCTCAGGAACTATTCTGGTCTCTTTCAGATCTCTTAGCAAGCCTCTGAAGGTAGTAGCTTCGAACGCCCAGCACAATCGTATATATGACTATTGTAAAGACAAAGAAGAAGAAGCCCACATTCCTGCTCTTTCCCTGAGCACCTTTCTATTCTAAGTAGACTCCAACTCTACTTCATACTGGCTCATTCTGAAATCCTTTTCTGTGTCAAAACCAAGGATCTGGTTTTACCTGAGTCAGGGTCCCTTAAAGATTAAAGAAGCTGCTGTGAGCACAGTGAGGAGCCATGCCTCAACCCTTGCCACTTCTGACATGATGAGAACATCTGGTGGCCCCAGGTCCCTACTCAGTGAGCTTCTCATGGCTGGTGAAGACTAGTTCGTCTCAAATATCTGCTCGACTGGATTAAGAGAGGTCCAGGGGATTAATAAAGCGCCCCTCTGGGTGTCTGTGTGGGCATTTCCAGGGTGGATTAGCCAAGGTCGGGGGAGAACTTCCTGAATGTCCGTGGCACCGTGTCCTAGTCACTTTCAATCACTGTGATAAAATACTGACCAACAATAGCTTTGAGGAGGAAAGGGTTTATTTCAGTTTACAACTCCCAGGTCACAATCCAGCACTGAGGGACATCAGGGCAGGAAGGCAGGAGCCTGGAGGTAGGACCTGAAGCAGACATCATGGAGGAACACTACTTACTGGCTTACTTCCTCCTGGACGCTCAGCTCTCTTTTGATATAGCCCAGGCCCACCTGCCCAGGGATGGCACTCCCACACTGGGCCCTCCTACACTAATTAAGCAATTAAGAAAATGCCTCACAAATATGGCCAAGGCCAGTCTGATAAATTCCTCAGTTGAGGTTCCTTCTTCCCAGGTGACTCCAGTTGTGTCAAGTTAATAAAAACTAACACACACCATTCTGTAAGCCAGGGCCCAGATAAAGTAAGGAGAAAAAGAAGTAACCCAGAACATGCAGGACTGAAACCTCTAAAACTGTGAGGCAAAATAAGTCCTTCTTCCCTTTGATGTTTTCTTTCTGTAGTTTTTGTCACAGCAAAGAGAAAACTCACTAATTTAACTGAATAACAGAATGGGAATGGGAATCTTTGCCTTTCTTCCTCTCCCTACCTAAATACCCTGAAGGTAGAGACGCTGTTCAAGGGACTCCAGGGTACATCCGTGAAGTGTGTCCACAGGCAGCCTGGGTTAGTTCCCTGGGGTTTGCCAGAGCAGTGACCGGAGACTGAAGATGGCTGAGGCAGGGTGCAGAGAGAGGCTGTGTCACAAGCTGACTCTTGTCTTAAGCTCCTTAGATGAGTTTCAGATGGAGGAAATGAGAGAGCAGAGTGAGTTCCCAGACATTCCCTTTGCTTCCTGCCAGAATTTATGGCTGCCTTTGCCACCAAAATGAAGTGGCTGGCTGCAAGTCTGAGTGCAGGATTAAATCCTGATGGATCAGTGCCAATGCCACGTGAACCCCATCTCCTCACTCATTGGGAGTGCTCCCAGGGGAGATGCCCAGAGAAGTACATCTGCCCCCAAGGGTCTCCTCTAACCTGTCTGTCTGCATCTGTGTGAGCCTCCTCCCTGCCTCACCCCTGGGGCCATCTTGTTCCACATCTCAAGATGAACTATCATCTCTCTCCTTCTGTCTCCAGTATGCTCAGATCTTTGTCCAAAGCTTGCTTCAGGCTAGATGTCAGTTTCCACACAGCACTGCCAACCAGCCTTTCTTCATCAGCATCCAAACGAAGACTAAAATACCTTCTTCTGAGAGAAAAGGAGGCTCCTTTAGCCAGTGCCATCTTGCTCTTCCTCCCCTCTGGGCTACCTCTTTCAGCATGACACAAGCAGGCACGCAGATTGCCCACATGGCTATGTTCTGCCGTGGGCTTCTAGTGGGCTCAGCCAGAGATGAACAAGAGCTGTGTCCTATGGCATAGAGTGCACACTCAGACTCTGCTGGCATTAGGCAAAGGCTGCCGTAATCCCTGGATGTCTGTCGAAGGCATCTTGAGTAGGTGGGAAGGTAAATGTCTGATTTATACCCCCTCAATGTGAGTCGGGGAGGTCCCCTCAATGGTGGTAATATCAACATGTTCCTCCTAGCCTCAGCTTTGGCTGCTGGGTGTGGGATGCCAGAAACAGCAGAGGTCCTTCTGGAACCCAAGGAAGCATGGGCTTTGTCCTCAGGCTCCAGCTGTGTCCCTTACTCCAAGAGGAACCATTTCCACAGGTGCAGAGGTGACAGCCATGGCCCGTGAGGACAGGAGAGGTGTGTCGCCTCTGCCCTTTGCAGACTGAACTTCCTTCCTGTGTGCAGAAGTTTTCTAGGAAAGAACATGCCTTTTCTCTGGAGGTTGGAGCACTTTGGGAGATGGAGACATAGCCTCTTCCTTCTGCCTTTAATTAATTGCCTTTCAAAGCTGAGCAGGAAAAAGAGCCTCTCTGTTTGGGAGACACTTGTCCTTGCCCCGGCCTCCTGGCAACGCAGCTCAGAGTGCAAAACTGTGGCAAACAAGAAAATCCCAGGGAGAGAGAACAAAAAGAAAAACACTTTCCCTCATCTTCCGCTTGCCTTCTCTGCACCGCAAACATCTCCAAAGTTAGAGAGAAGCTGTTTTTTCCTTTTCTTTATTGACAGAAGAGAAACCACTTTTTTCCACTATGTCTTGCCTGGAAAAAAAGATATTTTGTGCTGAGCAGTTTATGAAGCCACCTGGGAAGGGGGCAGTCCAGAATCTGCCCCAGGGCCCCTTTCCTCTCCACTTGGGCTGTGGAAGGATCTGGGCCCCCAGCACTACCTTCTCCCTCCTCGGCCCTAATGAGAACAACCAGCCCCTGGGTCTCAAGGGGCAGAGATGAGGAAGTGAAGCCCCGGATCTATCTCATAGCTCTTAGTTTCTAGTGCTGCAGATGAAATGCCTCATATAACTAGCTCTTTTATGTTTGTTTATTTAGGTTAAAATATTTATTGCAAGCAGATTCCCTCTTCTCCGTATTAAAAAGAAAATACCATGAATGGAAACATTCAGGAATGGAAACTGAGTTAAACCTATTCCCAGTCCAATACCAAATAAAGTATCACGACAAGAAAAGATATTTTGGAAGTAAAATTGGAGAAATCTGTCTGTCTATCTGTCTATCTGTCTATCTATCTATCTGTCTATCTGTCTATCTATCTATCTATCAATCATCTATCTATATAATTATCTATCATCTACCTATCATCTACCTATCATCTATCTATCGGTCATCTATATGACAGGACAGAAGAAAAGCCAAAAAAAGTCAAACTGACCCTTAGTCTTTAATTAAGCACATAAAACTCTACAATTTATTTCTCCATGAGCTTCTTGCGAAGAAGACTGCAATGTATCATTGACAAATCTTTCTCCTGAACATCTGACCTTTGCACAGTTCCTAAAAACAACATCATTATTCCACCTTCTTTTGACCTTGAAGTTGGCCTGAGGCTCTGGAATGGGCAGTGAGATTAAAGAGAGGGCTTCCACTCTGAATATTTTCCCCACGGATTCTCTCTTCCTCCACTTTTTGCTCCTGGTCTGCCCTTCAGCTCTGTCAATTTTTTCCAGGTCTGCAAGAAGAGCTGTAGTAATATAACCATCACTTTCCTCCTCAAATTCTCATCTTCCTGGTCTATTAGAGGTCATCTGCTTATGGTCAATTTGGCTTCTTGTTCCAGGTTAGACCATCTCTTGCTCCATCTTTCTTCCAACCTCCCCACTCCCCCAGCTATGATCAGGAACCTTGGGGCATCCTGTATAGTGTCTGTATTTTATCTTTGTATGATAGGGAAGGTCTCTGCTTGAATACTGCTTTGAGAGCTGGCTCAAATCCTTTTTCTTCTTCCACTTCTTGCGGGTTTGAAAATTGGCCTGGCTACCATTGTCATCTTTTATTTCTGGCCAGGATCCAATGCAGCAGCTTCAAAGCATAATCCACAAACTCTTTTGACTCTTAGCTCCCCATTTAATTAATTCTTCATGTGTTTTATAGGGAGAGATATAGGTGCTTGTTTCATTCATTTAAGGTAAAATAAAGCAACATCAACCCAGACATCACAACTCAGACCCATAGGCTTGTCTTCAAAGCATCACTGTGCCTTCCAGGGCTCTGCTCTCGCCCCACCCTCTATGAGGCTTCCTAGGCTGTAGGGAGCCATCCTTGTTACCTCCAAACCTAGGCAAGTGACCAAGACAAGGTGGGTGCCAGACTGCACAGAACGGGACCTCTGCCCAGGTCAACTCCAGAGAGCACCACATGGGCTCTGTCATTAGCCTTTCCTTTAACTTTTAATTTTTAAAGAGATTTTTCTCTTTACCTATTAAAAAGGTGTGTTTAGTATTTTTTAAAAAACCTATAAGTTCAAAACAAAACAATTTCTAAAAGAAGCAGCTTCCATTAACAATCTAATGTGTGACTTTCAGGACATTGCCCACATGATGCAATAGATACTTACACGGAGTCGTGTCAAAAACACATTTTGGTCCTGGCTGGTTTCCACTCAGCAGGAAGTCCTGGAAGCCTCCCTGTCTGCTTGGATATGACTGCTGTTAAAGGCTGAGTAATATTCCATGCCAGGGACATGATCGGTCACACTCAACTTCCCACTGGTGAACATCTAGTGTTTCTATTATTTAAATCTGTTTGCAGGGCAGGCTGCAGCAAACAGCACACACACACACACACACACACACACACGACACTTCAGTTTGCAAGTCACCTATTCCACTTCAAATGTCCCCCACAACCCCTCCTTTTAGAGGAGAGTTGCCAGGGCCAGAAGGCCCTTCTTCCATTTCACAGTTTCATCTTGTACCAGCCACTCAGTTGGAGGGAGAGACAGCTGTGTAGACAATAGCAAAGGGACATGGAGCTTGTGACATGATCTGTGGGTCTATCCACAGCTTGATCATGGCCCTCAATTCCAGTTCATAGACAAGGCAAGGGGATTTCAAGAAGACAGCACCAGTCTCAGTCCGGGTACCAGTGCTGCTGACTGGACTTTGTGATTTTGGTCATTTCATTGCAAATGAGATCATTGGCACAATAAAGAGAAGGAAACTCAATCTAGTCTCATTCCTGGGGTGGCGGGCTCACCCTTGAAGGCAGTTTTGCAAGTGAACAGGCTGCTGTGGCTGTGGGAGGCCTTGGTGCTGGTGCACAGGAGGCCTCAGGGTGGCAGCAGTAGGTAGGGAGGCCTCACCCTGAGGTCAGTGTAGCCCAACTGCAGCTTTCGTATGTCCTCTGAGCCACCTGGTCTGACCTGCCAGGTTCTCTGTGCCTCAGGAGTCACCCCTCAACCTCTGAGCCTGCCCTACATGACAGCCCAGGCCAGCTCTCTGCCTTTGTTTGCAACTTCTTCTAGGCCAGTGTTGATCAGAGCTCTCAGGAGCCTGGCCCAGGCAGAGAGAGCCCATAACAGAGTTTCCCCAGTCCATGGGAAGAGGAGTCCAGCAGAGGCCTCATGCTACAAGGGCAGAGGGCTGCAGAGGGCACTCTGGACTTCAGCACACTCTTCTCCCTCTGCAGGGAAGGTCAGCAGAGATGGCCATCTCATCCTACCCACAGCTCTCCCTGAGAGCCCACAACTCACTGGTGCAGGAATTCGTGAACACTCTACACATCAAAGGCACGTCTCTGGACCCCTCCTTGGAACTGGAGAACTTTTCCGGTGACCCCAGAAGCAGAGTGATTCCCTTTACTTCAGGGCCAGTTAGAGAAAGTTGGGTCATTTCTCCTTGGGCAGTCTGGGGTCTTCCATGGGAGGGAAAGGTTGGGTTGTGGAGGGAGGCAGAGAGATGAAAATTAATAGATAGGGAGATACAAAGAGAGATGGAGACAGGGGTGGTCTCTCGTCTCGTCTCGAAAGTTCCGGACTGCCAGGGGTCCCACGCTTGCTGGGCCTCAGGGCCCAACTTTAACCTGGGAGGCGCCCCCAGGTTCAGAGATCCCTCTCGTTTTGGATTCCACTTGGGCAGGGATGGTTACCTGTTGTAGGATTCCCTCGTAACCCCGTGGCCAATCACCCTCACTTTATCTTCCCCACCCATTTCCTCATTCTTGGAACACTGGGCGACCCCCACCCCGCTTTGGGGCCCACACCCTGAACTCTCAAACTCCCGCCTGTATTCTTTCTGTCTCTGGTGGCCAGGTCCCCAGGCCAGGGCTCCCTCTGGGCGCACGCCCAAACTTGCTGCAGACTTTGAGCCTGCTAAGGCAGCTGTGTGCCACCCCTCTTCCCCCTGCTTCTCCGTGCTTGTCTCTCTTGGGACACTGCACAAACCCCCTCCCACTTTAGGGCCCAGGCCCCCGAACTCCCAAACTCCAAGCTGCACTCTTTCTGTCTCTGGCTGCCCGGCTCTGGCCGGTTCCCTCTGGGTCCTAAATTCCAACATGCCTCTGTTCAGCAGCTGTCAGTCTAGAGATCTCTGGGATATCATGCAGGTGAAAACTCTTACTGGCAGTGCCATCCCCACGCAGGCACCCAAACTCCTGTAGCTGACCCTTCTTTGTTCCTGCCTCTATTTACTCATCTCACCTTCTTTTATAGTCATTCTCCCCGCTGCCCAGGCACAAATGCCCTCTCTCCTTCTTACACACATTTGTGCTGTCCTTGTAATGTCTCTTATCTCGTATGCCTAGCCCATGGGCCTCACTCTGGTCCAGCACACCCACATAATACCATCCATCTCATAACCAACCTGTCCACTAACAAAGGCCCCAAAAGCCCCTTACCCTCCCAGGGAGAGCTGCTGAAAAATGGCCTTTAAAATATTCCATAACCCAGAGGAACAGGAGAAGGCAAACCGAGTGTGCCACCCGATACAGGAGGCTCACTACTGATGGTGGCATTCGGGGTTCCTCCCAAGAAGACCTCCAAGCAAGTCAGTATCAATGCTGCAACAATTGCCAGGCCCACGGTGACAACGAAGGACACTGGGCACAAGCCTGTCCCAACTCAGCAGCTACTGCCAGGGCCATGGCCACAATGGGAAAAATGGGGACGCCTATAGGATGACTGCCCTTCTTTGCAGAATCGAGGTAGGCCAGTCATGTGGCCCCCAGATCCCCCAACCCGCTTTCAGATCTTCTTCACTGACAGAACTCATCTGCCTGGACACCGAGGATTGACCTGCACAGTAGCAATGGAGGAACCCAGAGCCGCTGCCACAGTACACAAGAAGGCCTGTTTGTAGTAGGGGACCACATGGTCTGTCCTCCTCTTCCTACTTGGATAAGATACACCTTTAGCAGCTCTCCATGGTGGGAGTCAATGGGCCTCCACACACCCCCAGGGCTACTCTACCTCTTCCCTGCATTCTCTAAAATACCCCTGACAGCCCTCACTCCTTGGGTCAGACTTTGAAATGCATCCTTCACTGTTCTCAATTACTGCCTCTCTTTATGATCTAAATAGTTTTCTCTGAAATAGAACATTTCCTTATCCCTTCACGCCCTCGGCACCCCTATATAGGTTTCCTAATTCAAACAAATTATTATGATTATTACTCATATATTCCCTCAAGGCCTAAAGCACTGGGAGATACCTCTCTCCTTCTCTCTCTCAACTACATTTCTTATGTTTTCTACAAGCTCACCTGGAAGTTTATAAAGTGTAATGTATACACCAATAATATCCAATTCATAACATTATGTGTGTTCTTTTAGTAAGATGGTACTACACAGCACTCTTCTGAGCCAAACTCCATCTTCATAACTTCAGCTGTGTCCACTTACAGGTTTGTTAAGTGGAGTCATTGGACTCTCACCTAAATATCCAATCACCCCTCTCAGCTTTAATGTTATTATGTCTCATGGTATTAAGAAAGAAAATAAGAGGGTTAAAGGAAAGGAAATATTTTATAAAGAAGGATTTATGTAAGATTATAGAAAGAAAATAAGAAAGTCTTAGTAAGTGGTTGAAGGTATGAATCTAGAAGAGGAGTATCTAATCTTATGCAGAACGTCTTAAGCAAATAACCATTGTTAATGACCACATCTGTGTCTGTGACTCTGAGTTTGACAGTTTCTCATGGTCTTCAGGATTGGATATAATGCCAGGATGTGTCTCAATCAGGAACAAAGACTATGAAGCTAACCTTTACACACCTCATTTGTCTGACCTCCATCATAGGCCAATCTTTCTCCAATCTCTACCCCCTTGAATTTTTTGCAGAATTGTCTTTGATCTCTATCTGGACCAGATCCTACAAAGTGTCAAATCTCCCATTTCACTAAACCTTTCAGGTCTGAAACAGTGTTACCAGCAACTAAGCCTCTAAAGATTTATCCTGTCCTCTTATCCCACCAGGGGGCAGGAAGTGGGGGAGGCCTGTCAAGTTTATCTCCTCACCTGGTCTACAGTCTCTTATGCAGGAGGAACTGTCTCAGCACCAGTCCCTCTGCTTGCTTACACAGGAGGACTGTCACCAGTTCTCACCCTTCTGCTCACCTTCCCACCAGGAAATATGCACGGCTGCCTAACCATGATGAGGACTCGAACCCATTCCAGACTCATGTGTCATTCCCTATCCCCCTACCATCGCCCAACAATCAGCCGGAAGTAGTTAGAGGAGAACAATGGCCCCATTCCCATGACTCAAAGGCTGGGATGTAAGGTGTGAATGAAACCCCAACAGTTTCAAACTCAGGAAGATGGAAGGAAACCTGGAGCCGGAGTTTACAAAACATGCATGAGTAAAGACCGACTTTTACAACTTCTCAGAGATCTAAGCCTTGCAAATAGCTCAAATAAGACTCCAGACCCCAAATTCACAAAGGACATGGGCTTCCTTAACAGATAAGATTCAGGACTCAAGGAATTCACAAACAGCTGTAAAAAAAATGACTAATTCCTGGCCAGAAGCTTGCCTTAAACATCAATCAGATGTCATGTCAACCCCTCTCCCCTAAAAGCCAGGAGGGGACTGAGGGTTTTTTAAGGCTTTGAGGACTGGGACTAGGAGGGGCTTCAAGACTTAGATTTAGACTTGGGCTTTTGGGCTGAGCTCACTCCCCCGGAGGGAGCTCCTCCATCCCAATCTGGAGCCTGGCGCACCAGCCCAGTTCCCCGGAGCCCCAGCCCTGAGATGGGGGTGAGGGAGCTAGCCCCCATCTGGTCTTCTCTCAATAAAGCCGATTCCTGTTAGCTGCCAGCGGAGTCTCTGGTCCCTTCTGTCTGCTGTGTCTCTTGAACCCTGACCTTACAGTATGGTAACAGGGAGACTTAGGAATACACAGTGACCGAGAAGGAGAGATGCAGAGACAGATATAGAGACACGCAGAAAGAGAGAGACACAGAGACAAAGATACAAAGAGACACACAGAAAGAGAGAGACACAGAGACAAAGACACAAAGAGACATGCAGAAAGAGAAGGACAAAATAGAGTAATACCAAGAAACAGAGAGAGTAAAGAGAACACAGAGGGAGAGACATTTCATAGACTGAGAATGCACTGATTTGCATTCCCAGAATCTCAGAGGGCAAGCTCATTCAAGTTAGTAAGGGTGACCTGGTTGGAGTGGTCTCAATCTACTACTATACCAGTGTCTTTCTAAAAGAATTCACTTTTATTTTAAAAAATATTGTTATTTTTATTTTATGTATATGAATGTGTCACCTACATATATGTAAGTGCACCCAGTTCATGCAATGCCCACAGTGGTCAGAAGAGGGCATCAGATTTCTCTGAAACTGGAGTTATAGACAGTTGTTAACCACCATGTAGGTGTTGGAAATTGAACCTGGGTCCTCTGCAAGAGCAGCCAGTGCTCTTAACCACTGAGCCATCTCTCCTGTCCCCAAATCCCACTTTTTATAAAAGACTAACTGCTCTTGCAGAGGACCCAGGAACAATTCCTAGCACCCACATGGCAGTTAACAACCATTCGTAACTCCAGTTCCAGGAGATCCAACACCTTCTTCTAACCTCCATGGGTTTTGCATGACACAGGTGCTCATACGTTCATGCAGGCAGTACACTCGTATACACAAAATAAAAATAACAAATAAAAAAAAATTTTTAAGTGGAGCTTTTAATGGACTTTGCAGATGAGTGGTTGAATGACACCGTGTGGAAATGAAGATGGATGTCAAGTGACAGTCTGCAAGCCAAAGACCTCAAGGGCTGCAGCAACTTGCAGAGCTGGAGATGGGCAGAGTCAGATACTCCCTCAAGCCTGGGGAGGACAGACCTGCATAAACCTTGATCTCAGACTTACAGGTGAGGTCCATGAGACAATAAATGTCTATTGTTAGAGCCACCCACCTGTAGTTCTTTGTCTTGGTGGCCACAGGAATCCTACCTGTGGAGCTCCCCACCCCTGGCCACAGGAATCTCAGACATGGAGATCCCCATCCTTGTGTTCAGGGCTCTGGGGAAGAAGTTGTGGCTAGGCCCATGAACCAGTAGTGCCTGTAACCAGGCTGGTGAATCAGGAGCAGTGCTGGCCTCAAGGTCACTTCTCGTCTCACAGCCTCTCTGTGAGGCATAGGCAATTAGCCTGTTCATAGTTGAAACAAATCTAAAATGCAGCTGACTCCATCTAGAAGAGAGTTTCTCAAACCAAATACTGCAGAACAATAAGGATCCAGGCATCAGAGGAACTGGGTCAGACACATGTCAATGTGTACACAGACTAAAGACCCAGAGACCGAAGGGGTTGGGCTGGGTGCACCTGAGCATGAACATGGGCTGACAGTGCTTCTGTGTGAAACAAAAATGAGTGGCTAAATGCATTATGTGGAACAAGGTAATGGTTGCCTAGAAGATCCAGTCCAACATGAAACGAGAACCAAGCTCCTCACATAACCCAAAACATAGCTTCGAAAATACAAACTAGCCACTAGAGTTTATCAGCAAACCCACAGCTGGAGATTTTACTTGTCTCTTCCAGAAATATATAATCATGGAATTAAAACATTTAACTAGATTAGTTAAATGTATAATTATCAATTTTTAAAGTACTATATACATAGAAAGCCGCCATGCACCCAGCAAATCAAAAGCACACAATCTTTTGAACACTCATGGAATTTGAACAAGAAACAAATAAATAATAAATAAATACAGATTACTTAACACAATACAAAGAGTTTTAATTAGCTAGAAAAGAAAAACAAAAATTCCACTCAGATGCTTAATAACTAATGTGCTAAATTAATAAGAAGCAAAGTTTAGCACACAAAGTAGAACTTAAAGACAGCAAAAGCACAAGTATTTAGTTGCTGATGACCACAGTTAAAACAGCCATAGAGGGTTATGCAAAACCACGTTGTACTCAGGAGACAGAAGAGTAGGTGAGAACAGACTAAGCATTGTACCTTGGAGACTAGGAAAACGACAAAATGAATGCAATGAAAAGATTTTAAAAAGCATAAAGTAATTATACCTGATCAGTAAAACAGAAAGCCACTTCTTAAAAATATAAATGAGGAGGGCCTTATGAAGTTTCCTCATGCCATGCTGGCAAAAACGGCTGGTAGTGTCGTTGTGTAGGTCTTGTCTAAACAACCATCTTGTTGTAATGTCATGCGTGCAGCTTCCTGTCATGTCTGGAAGACACTATTGAGCAGCAGGCCTTCTGGTTCTGGCTCGTACAGCCTTCCACCTTCTCTTCTGTGTGGTTCCTTGAGCCTTAGGCATAGGGTTGCATTGTAGATGTAACTGTTGGGCCTGGGCGCCCCTAGTCACTTATTCTCTGCATTTTGACCAGTTGTGGATCTCTGTACTAGTCTCCATCTGCTGCAAAAAGGAGCTTCTTTGATGAGGGGCGCCAGCTACACTTATCTGTGGAAATAAGGATGAGCATTCAGAGTACAGTTGGGGAGTAGAGATACCCAAAGGCTGCTGAGAGATGGAGAATCTGGTGTTTCTAGGGATGAGTTCCCTAATAGGTTATCCAGTCCCTAAGTGATCAGCCCTAAACACATGTACATGTGAGCAATGTGAGGTGGACTAGTGGATTTTGTGTGTGTATGTGTATATATGAAATAATAATAATTAAAGAAGAGGTCACAAAGTTGAGAAGGAGCTGTGGAGGACTTGGGAGAGTTAGAGAGGATGACGTAAATACAGTACTCATATATGCAAATCTCAAAAAATAATTGAACAAATATGAATGAAATAGAAAGAAGCTGTGCTCTGCCAAAACTTAGTTTTCAGTTCAAATGCTCTGTCCAATGTCTCTGCTTCCAGACAAAGTGTAGTAAGGAGCCTGGGTCCACTCTCCCACCTGAAATAAAATATCGGACAAAGTAGACGAAATAATGGTTTCCCAGACACAGAACATAGGGCAACAAAGGACAATGACACTGGAGAGAGAAAACAAAAGAGGTTAGTCCATGGCCCTCAGCATACTTTCTACAACCGTTTCCAAGCTTGGTGGAGGCACTCAATTGGAGCAGACAGCCTCAGTAAGCCATGGAAGTGCTAGCCCAGGCAGCTGAAGACATGCGAGCAAAGCTGTGAGAGAAGACGGGAGACCTGTAGATGGGTCCCTTAGCTTGGAGCACCTCGCCAGGACAGGGGGAACACAACTGTGAGGTCCGCACAAGGTTGGCCCAGTGCCCATCTCACAGGTCTGAGGAGTTTTGCCCTTACCAGGCTTTTCAGTAAAAAAAGCATCATGGAACAGATGGATGAATGCTTCACTCCAGATTTCTGCTGTCTGGAGACTGAGATGAAGTTTGGGCAGGGATGATTCCTTTGGAGGTAAAGAGAACTATCCTAGGTCTTCCCCAGGCCCTGGGGGCTTGGGTTTCTGGCCTGCAGGAACCCCACCTGAGATTACCCTTTGTTCTCCTATGCACTTCTGTGACCAAGCTCACATTGCCAAGGACCCACCCTGAGGATCTTAGCTGAACTCAGTCATTGCAATTCGATATTTTTGAATATAGTTTAGTTTCACTCGCAGGTCTGTGGGTCAGGACTTCAGCATGGAGGTGGGGATCAAATCCAACCCTCGGCCGCAGGGGTACAGAATTGTCACTAGACTGAAGGCTGCTCTGATCCTGCTTAGAAGAGCTTCAAGGCAAAAGCCAAACTACTTTCACCCAACTTCACCCCAGAGCAAAACTCGTGGATGTTCGTAGGGATAGAAAGATGCCCAGCACCGTACACAGAGCAGTCTACAATGTCTGAGAGTCAACCAGAAACTGGCCAGCTGTAAAAAGTAGGAAACTCTGACTCATAACATACCCCCAAATGACACAGATTCCACAGACAATGACATCAGAAAAGTGTGACCACATTTCAAAAGGCAGAGGTTGAATGGTTTTAGCAGGCACATAGAAACACAGGAGATTAAAGATTAAAACTAACCTTTGAGTGGATGCTATTAACACAGAACAGATGTTCTGGAGAGTAACATCCATGACCTTGAAGTTTTAGTAATCTATCCAAAATGACACACAGAGAGGAAGATGAAAAACATGAATTTAGCAACAAAGAATGAGGGAAACCTGGAGGTCTCACAGTGTGTGGTGTTGCCATTCCCTCCAAACTGACACATTCTCTCCAAAGTTAGGAAACTTACAAAGCCCAGGACTGCCAGACTTACTTACCAGCCCCCTCCTCAATGTTAAACTCGCCTAATACTTGCTAAGGAGAGGGGGCTTTGGTGGAGGAAGTTACTCAAGAGCTTCTAGAATACGACTCTCATGCTGGAGTGATGCAGCTGCTGTTGTAAGTAACCCCTCTGTGATGCTCCAGTGAGTAACCCTTCTGCAATACTCCTGTAAGTACCCTTCCCAATGATCCTGTAAGAAACCCCAGTAAACTCACTGGTTCACCAAACTAGACTTTGGTGGAATCATTTCTTTGGTCTGTCACCAATCTCCTATCTGGGGTGAATAGATAACTTTTTCTATTTTCCCAGTGTATCAAGCAGGATCCCCAAAGAAGGGAAATAGCAATTTTTTTTCCAAATTTGATGAAAACTATACATCTAATGATTTATGATCCTCAACAAATTCCATGTAGGAAAACAAGAAAACAATGGTGTATCATAACACCATAACATGGTGTATCATAGACACTTGTTAAAAGCCAAGGATGAAGAGAAAACCTTAACAGGAACCAGAGAAATAGGTCACATCATATACAAGAATCCATGTAAGATGAGAACAATTTCCCCACCTAGAGCTAGCAGACAACAATACAAAATATTTAATGTGCCAACATTAAAAATCCATCAGTCAAACATATTTACCCAATAAAAATGACTTTAAAAAACAAGAATGGGGGCTAAAGAGATGACTCAGTCAATAAAGTGCTTGCCCTGCCTGCCTGAGGACTGGAGTTCAGATCCCCAGCACCAACATAAAAAGTTGGGCACAGCCGCACTAGCCTTTAGTACCAGCACTGGGGAGAAAGAATCTGACAAATGACCCCTGGAGCTTGGTGGTCAACTACTCTATTCAGGAAGGTGATCTTCAGACTCAGAGACCCTGTGTCAAAAAACAAGGTGGAGAATGATTGAAGAAGATGCCAGCCTCCACATGCATGTGTACACAGTTGTACACACACATATGTACACACACAAATGCATGTATACATGCATAGCAGAGATGGCTTCAGGTGTTAAATGCCACAGTCATTCTGGCAGTGCACCCTCTGAGGAAGACTGAACGACCTCTGAGTGGGAATAAGGGCAAGGAAATGAGCATTAGAAGCCTGCATGTTGGTGAGCTCGTAAATAGGAAGGTTTCTTCTTGCATAAACCTTGATAGAACGTTAACCAGCAGCTTCAATCAAAGGCAGCAATGTAGGTGAGGGTTTTAAGTGTGTAAGCAATGCAGCAGCAATGTCAATAGGGCCAGGAGAGATAAGGAGGCAAATGACCGGTTCTTATACTACACAAAAGTGTCACTGTCACCTGAGGGAGAGGTCAGAAGTTAGAAGTGTGTGCCAGAGTCCCGAAGTAAACAGAAAACAACAAAAATGTTGGAGAGTATAAGCCAACAGAAGATAAAACACACCAGGACAATGTAAGATAGCTAAAAGAAGTCAGAAAAGGAGAAGAAAAGAGTAAAGGACAGACAGGGCAACGAGAACACAAAGGTGGGATGGGAGTGTTCGATCCACATACAGTAACCACACTAAACTTCAGAGGACTGAAACACCCTGACTAAAATGCAAGAGGTTTAGAGGCTGAAGAGATGTCTCAGTGGTTAAGAGCACGGACTGCTCTTCTTACAGAGGACCTGGGTTTGATTCCCAGCACCCACAAGGTGGCTAACAATCGTCTTTAACTCCAGTTCCAGGGGAATCTGATGCCCTCTTCTGACCTCCTCATGTATTGCACAATATTCATGCAGTCAATGCACTCATACACATAAAATATATTACAAAGAAGAGGTTTAGCTGGGTGTGGTGGCACACACCTTTAATCCCAGCACCGGGAAGGCAGAGGCGGGCCAATCTGTGAGATGGAGGCCAACCAGGCCTACATTGCTAGTTCCAGGCCAGCTGGGGCTAGAGGGAGACCTTGTCTCAAAAACCCAAAACAAAACAAAAGGGCAGAAATTGTAAGACTAGGTCAAAAAGCAAGATCCCGATATGGCCTGTAAGAAACCTGCTTTAATTGTGATGGTTTGAAATCAAAGGCTGGAAAAAGATAACTCCTTCTAGCACCAATTGTAAACAAGCTGGAAAGCAGTATAATTTCAGGTGAGGTGAATTTCAAAGCAAGGAACATGACCAGAGTAGAAGGGTGACTGACCTTGGTTCAGTTTTCCAAGAGGAAGTAGTACTGCTAAATGTTTATGGACGTGATTGCCACACTTCAAGACACACAAAATGAACAGCTGCAAGCACATCAACCATGGCAGGTGGGGGCTTCACCGCTGGCTCTCAAAAGCCACATGAGCAGAAGGAGTAACTGGCCTAAATTAGACTGGAGCAGCGGGGACCAGTGAGGGCCAGTCGCTATGCACATGGCTCTCCAGCCAAGTAAAGCAGAGCCTACACTCTGGTTCCTCATCCCATGCAAATCCACAGACTGGTACTGACCATCTCTCTGCACTCTGCCACACTTTCGTCCCCTCCTCCAGATCACCTGAAGTGCCAGTCCTAGGCTACAGCCTCATCAGGACATCCTAGTACCCAAGTAATGAGGTGCCAGGCCTCCCACTCCTGGGAACCCCTTGCACCACATTGTGTTCCAATGCCCCAGGCAGAAGAAACAGACAGTAAAGAAGGTGTTGGCATTTTGCCACAATCCACAGGGTTCATGAAGGCAGCTCTATTCCCACTCACAGGCCTGCTCTTGTGAGAAGTAGCTCCTCACATCTCCTTCAACCCCAACTCTGCCTTCCACTTGCAAATCACGATGGCCACTCTGTCACATGACACAAACACATCTCATGTGCCCAGATTCTCACCATGCATTTATGCTGAGAAGCTGTGTCTTCCAAATTGGATCCAGAAGCTTCTTCACTGGAATCCAAAGAGTAAGCACCCTGTGGGCACCAATGACCCCAGCTGACGGGAGTGCTTCTGAACCACAACCTTTCCAAGATTCCACATGGATTCTGCAAGAGATGATTCTCTGGGCTTTGCCTGTAAATGCAATCCAGATGGACTATTCTAGAAGGGTCCCTGACACTCTCATTCACTTAGTCAACAATCATAGGGGCCAGGCGGAGACCAAACACACTGGTGCCCCGGTTTCTTCAAAGTCTCTTGACGAATGAATGTGGCCCAGCGTCAAATACTACGGAAGAAGACGGCTTCTAGCGGATCAACCATATACCTTTTGAACTAGAGTAGAGGGTGGGAAGACAGGAGCCATGAAGGAACTCAGAAAGAGTAGGAATGTGCAAAGGCTCTGAGTAGGCTCAAGCCGAGCACCCTGAAGCCTGACAGCGAGGCAGGTGTCCCTAGAGCAAAGGCCTTGGGGCAGCAAAGTACGGGGTCAAGAAGAAGTCATGCCAGCCTCATGAGGTTCGAGTGTGAAATGTAGTATCCCCCATAGCCTCACGCTTGAACACTGCCCCTCCCTAGTTGGTGGTACTGGTTTGAGAAATGTAGAACTTTGGAACATGAGGCTTGGTGGTTGGGAATGGGCCTTGAAGGCAAGACCCACCTCTAGACTCTCTGTCTCTGTCTCTGTCTCTGACAGAGGATTCTGCTTCCCATTTGCCTCCATGATGTGAAGAACTGCCTGCTGCATGCTCCTTCCACTACAAAAAGGCTGCACTGTGCCCTCCTGCCATGATGGACTGAAGCCCTCCAAAACCTCTAATAAAATACATCTCTCCTCCCTTAAGTTGTTTCAGTTATCATGATGAGAGAAATAACTGTTAGGGTTGGCTTTGACTAGGATAGGAGGTCTCTTGGGACTTTGAGAAGGATGTTCCTCATTAACAAGTGGTTCAGGCTGAAGGAGAAGAGCAGGTTGCAGTGGGGCCTGGGAGGAGGAAGATGCTCCCCCAAGGCAGGAGCTAATGATGGGCTGCACTAGGCACTGTGAAGGACATGGTGGAAGTAGCCAGGCTTTACATGTGCTTTGAAGTGGAGATTTTGCATTTAACAACTGGTTGGTGGTTGTAGGTTGTTAGTGATCATAAAAGTCTGGGTGGTTTCAGTGAGCTTGACTAAGGAGGCCAGGCTGAAGGAAGTCAGGGATTTGAACTGGGCCATCCAACCTCTCTGGCTCATTTTCTCTTTTTGTGGTCCTGTACAGGCACATTAGCAAGCTACACAGCAAGAGGCTCACTGGGTGTGCACACACTGTATCATAAGAGGACTTTCCTGTCTAGGAAGGTCCTGGTGAGTGGTGCAAGGACAGAGCTGGACTTAAAGGTTCGATCTGCTATGCTGCCTTTCAAGTTCACAGGCAGATGTTATACTGGGAACCCAAACATGGAGGCATCAAGAAATCATCAGAGCCCCCTTGGAAGGGGTATTCTACAGATCAGGAGGCTGGAAGTTAAGTGGCCACATTCCAGGCACTTGAGGCCTCTGGCTGGCTCTCTTTTTACCCAGTCCAGCTTGTGCCAATACACCTCTAAGGTTTTGATAGTCCTAGCTACTCAAATTTGCAGGTACTTGAGACTGTGTGGTCTCAATTGGTGTCCTCAGCTGGACTCCTATGTTCCTGGCACAGCATCTGGGGACCTGCGCTTGTGTCTGGGCTTCGTGTAAGTGCCACAAACTGGGAGGCTTGAGATAGTGAGGTTTAACCTTTCACAACCCAGGAGGCCCACAGGTTTGAAACAAGACTGTGCACTGTTGGAGGTCCTTCCTGCCTCTTCTGTCTATCTCCAGGTAGCTCCAGGTGTCTCTGGACTTGTGGCTACATCATTCTACCTGCCACCTCTGTCTTCACATGGCTTCGTCCTCTGTGTTCTCCCTTACTGAACTTGAGTTTTAACCCAAGTGATTTCAGCCCATCTCCACCTGACTGTATCTATAAAGGCGCCTCCTTAAACAAGGTAATAATCTGAGGTCTCAGGAGGACATGAATTGGATGTGGACACCATCTTGTCACTGTGGCACATAGTTCCTGAACTTGGGGAGTGGAAATGGCTTGGATTCCAAGAAGGGGACATGGTGGAACATGTTTGGATCCATCATCTGTGTCCTTGATTGTCCCACAGTGCCAGTAGATCCCTGGAAGGCAGACCACCAATTAACCAAGCCTTCTCCAAGAGGTTCCAGGTACAGTGCTCATCTATGAATCCCAAGAGGTGAATGACATGTTTGATCATGACCCCTGTGATCCAGGCAAGGCAGAGAACCTCAAGAGGAGAGGTCAGGAAAGAGAGATTTGGGTATTTGGCTGTCATCTTGCCTCAATAGGCCTCTCTGAGCCAGTGTCCTCCAGGTGTGACTGGGTTAATACTAGGACAAGGTGGGGGCAATGCCGGCTTTCTGCATGTCCTTGCTAATGGTTGCATTGCTCTATCCTTATAATCCATCTGTTGGCTGGAGATGTCCATAATTATACCCATTACCAAATGACAAGGTGAGGAATCTGCCCAGTGTTTCACAACTAAACAGCCTAAGGCAGACCCTACCCTGGTTGTGCATGGGTGCTTATGGAGACACAGATGTATGGGACTTTGATGACCCAAGGACCATATGTGTGGCTATGTGAGCAGCAAAGTCTTGGAATCCCTGGTGAAAGAAGCTCTGGTCTCTTACTCCCATACCATCAAAAACAGGTACCTGAGAGGCATATATAGACCCTCCCCCATCAGAGCCTGTTGAGCCTCACGGAAGCACCATGGAGAGGTGCATGGAACTTTACAGATCTCCTAGGTGAGTTGGATGTCATTCCAGGGCTAGACTGAGTTTTCTCACCTAGTGTCATATATATGTGGAAGCCATCTGGAGTCTTGGGAACACTGGCTGACTTGACCAAGTTCTTGACCCACAGAGCTCTACCAGATCTCTAAGACCAAAGCTGCACCAAGAGGTAAGAGACCCTTTTTGCCCTCAAGCAACTGGAGGCCCACAATGTTCTGGAGCAGGACCTACCATGCCTCTCTAGGCATTCTGGCACATGCTCCTAAGTCACTGTATATCCTTGATTTTCCACAGCATTGATCTACTGCATTGAGCATGTCCAAGGCATTGACTCCCTGAGACTCAGCTCAGGGAGTACTTTTATGGGGAAGGCTTCCCCAACTCCTTTGGCCCCTGAGGAGGTCTGGTATCTCCCTGAGAAGGTTGCACTGTATCTCTCACACACACTTTCCTCCCGCCCAGGTCTTGCCACATCTGTTTTGCTGGGTGTGGACCACTTTAAGCTCAGGGACTTGGAAGGATGATGGATAGAGCCCACCTGTGCAAGTGCCATCCTGAAAGGTTTCTACTGCCCTCTCAGTTAGCGGTGGGACCAAGGGTATGTGTCAGAGTCCTCAAGTACTGGAGCAGACAAGTCTGATGTGAAAAAAACATGCATGTGTATTGCCCCATATGACAATCCTGCTCAGGGAGCTGCCAGGCCTCTCACTTGGTGCACGGTCCACCAGACTCCATCCATAGGGGCCAGGCCAGGCCCCGTCCACCCTGTTCCCACTTGGTCTGCCTCACCTCAACTTTCCATCACACAGGACTGAACTGAGTTACCTTTACTGTCTTCCACTGTGGTCTCAATGACTGTGCTTGACCCAAGGGGACAGAATGCCCAGCCAAGGCTATGGGACATAGACACACAAAGACAGAATAGCCCATCTTCCCAGGAAACAAAACAGACCCCTGACACCCCAGGGATACACCTATGCCTAAGTCTTGTTAAGACTCAACCCCACTCAAACTCATCCATGCAGAATCACATGTTGTTCGGGGGCCACTCAGAACCAACTGAGTGTGGGTTCTGTCTTGTTTTAACTTCCAGCACCTCATTACTCTAAGCTATGAGACTGATGAGGTTTTGGAGGTCCAGACTCTGAGGACCACTTGGAAATAATGAGGCTGACCTAAGTGGGCCAGTCCTCAAGACCCATGTTCCACAGGTTGTACTCTGGTCCTGGGATCCCACAAGAGAAAACCTTGGATCTAGGACTGAGGCTGTCCTTGTTCAGATGAAGAAAATACTTTCAAACTGAGCAGCTGTGGGTCAGTACAACCTAGCTCATCACCTTCTGGGGAAGGCACACAAACAAACCTAAGAACAAACAAGGTGACTGTTTATAACAAAATAACAGAGAAGATGTGTCTTTCATACATGGAAGTTCTTATTAATTAGTGTTAACAATACAGCAATAGAAATGTAGCCAGAGGTCTGAATCACAGATTCAGTCTCCCGCAGCTGAAAAGGTAACACCAAAACCATACTAGTACCATTATTTTTTGGAGACAGTGTCTCTCTCTGTGGCCCCACCTGGCTTTGAGCTTACTATGTAGACCAGGATGGCCTCCATCTCACAGAGTTCCACCTGCCTCAGCTTGGATTAAAGGTGTGCTCCACTCTGCCCAGCTAACATTTGTTCTTCAGTTTCTTAGTCTTCTCCGGTGATAAAGCCTGTGTTGATGGTGAATTGTAAATTGGCAAGAGCATTCTGAAAGGCAATTCAGTTCTGCAGTCTAACAGAAAGCAGTTCCCTCTCCCGGCCTGGGTAAGCTCCTAGACACAGGTAAGGGTCTTGAAAAGCAACAATGTTAAGCCAGATGGAAGGAAACGTGGTGACACAAAGTCCCACATGGCAGCAGGAGAATCAGGCCAGGATGTAAACGATGCTTTACAGAGTGTCAAAGCACAAAAGAAATGGTCATGAGGTATTTCTGATTAAACTGCAAGATGCTAAACTGTAGCTTATGGGGGTCAGTTAGGAGAAAGGAGACTATTAGGGAAGGTTTATGTCCCAATTGATCTTTCTCTCCATTTTCTGACTTTTCTATAACGATCATACAGCTCTGTCATCATGACAAATGGTAGTATTTTATTTTATAATGTGATCTGGGAAAAGTGATTCCTTGAAATCTGTGTAAATGCTGTGAGCTGCCATAGTGAGTGGAGCCCTTCTTTGTTGGCACTGGGCAGAGCTTTGGACTTCTCTCTCAGTGCCGATCTTAGTGGCTCTGGGCATCTGCTGTCCTTTCTTCCTAGGGAGCCAGGGCAGCAGTGAGAGAGACACCAGGAGTGGGCACAGCCAGTTCCTCTGGTCATGCCTTCTATTTCAATGGGGTCCATGGCTTCCTGGTCAGCTGTTGACTCAGCTTGTCTCCCATCTCAGGTCAAGACTCTCCCAGACTTCCACTGTGGTCTTCAGGGCCTCATCTTCATCTGTCTCCCCTGAAGATGGTCCTGCTATCCTTCTCATGGAAAAAACATTCAATGTAGCCAGATTTCAAATAACCTGGATTAATATCATTAGGCTGTGATTATGAAGACCCAGTTGTCAGTGCGGCAGAGACAGGTAGTGATCAGAGGAGGAGGGAGAGAGGCAGAAACAGGGCTGGAGGGAGGTGCAAGCTTGGGATAGGATATGTTCCTTCAGGTGAATACTGCAAGCTTCCAACACTGAGGTTCTGGTTCCTGAGGAGCTGTTGCAAGACTCAATGGAAAAAGGATGCAATCCTGGACTGACCATGCTGATGGGGTTGGTGTCTCAGGAAGGCATTGACCCAACAAGGCAGAGCTCAGTGCACACAGGAGCCTCCCACCGAAGTGTGGTGTCTACCGGCTGCTGACACTATTCCCTGCAACTAGCTAGCACTGAAGAAGCCTGTAACTACAGCCACTTGATCCTGGAGGTTTGGGTGTCACTGGTCTTGAGGCTGAGGGAGCAGTTCTTCTCATGATGGCCCTGGTCCTGGGCCTGGGCAAGGGGTAAACAGCAAGCTGTGGCAGCTCTCACAGAGCTATTAGCAGCTTACAGTAAGCGAGGCAGACATTTACCAAATACAGAAAGACAGCAAAGTTTTAATTTTACTAAGAGGACCCATTCAGAAGTCTAGGCCCTCTCAACTCAGTCCCTTGACCACTGCTCTTTGTGTCAATGGCAGGGCTTCTTGCAGGTCTGAGGGCGTATGCCCTTGGCTCTAGAGAACACATGATCTGGGTGGCATCAGCTGTCTACTCTAGCTGGGCATGGGTTCCTATTGAAGTTCCAGGTGAGGTCTCAGGGCTTTCTGGAGTTAAGCGGGTGGCACCACCATGGAAAGTACTGGGGCCATGTCTGAGCACAGGGTACCTTCTGAGAAGGCAGTGCATCTCTCAAGGTTTCCTCTGAGTAAATCTCAGTATGCCATGGGACACGCACAAGGTGCTACTCTGTCCTTTTAAGAGCCTGTTGGAAAGTGAGCACTCCAGCTCACAGTCCACTGACCCGAACTATCACGAAGTATAGCCAGCTGTAGAGGCCCCAGGAGCCCAGAACTTGGAGGCTCCATTCCCACAGGAGGGTCTTGGGGCAACCCAGAGGTACAGGTGACTCCAAGCCTGCAGAAATGAGCCCACGCTATGCTCTGGTCTTCCTAGCGTCCTCCCTCTACATTCACCTCACAGGCTATGTGCTCCACAGGGCAGCCTCTCAAACACATTCTCCTCAGCCCTCTGTCTCCTGGGGGAACTGCCTTCCAGTGCCCAAGTCTTCTCCTGATAGCATCTACCCTCTGCCCCGGGACTCTACAGGCCATTTTATACTCCTATTTGTGACTTTCAGAGACACTGGTACTTTCTTACACTAACCAGGCCTGACTCCACTGAACCTCTATGAGCAGATGAGATGGTAGTTGCAGACCTTCTAAGATAGACACGTGGAATTTGACACCAGTGGCCCAGTGTGGACCTTCCAGGCCTTAACTCAGCCACCAACACTGGCCTGCAGGCCAACTGACTAGGACAAACTGTTCACAGTCATCTGAGCCAGGTGAAGGAGGACTGTGTCCATGTCTGCTGTAAGCATGGGAGATGGTGCTGGGCAGGCAGGGATCCACAGTTGGCCGAGGATGTGGTGCCTTACCGCCTATGACCACTTGCAGGCTTAGAAATGACCTCCTTTAAGTTGTACCCCATATTCTCAAGGCCACACCCCACAGACAATGCTCCTCTGCCTGGTCCTTGTGTCCTCACTGCCTCCGTGTGCCTGGGTGCTTCCTGGATGGTCACATACCTCTGCTGGAGGTCACTTCCCAGTCTGTGTGTCAACCTGAATGCCCAGGCTCAGCTCTGACTCCTAGAGACTGGGAGGGAAGGAGGAGGCCTAAGGGAGGGCCCACCCTGTGAAGTCCACCAGGTCCTGGCACCTGCTCAGGGAGCTGAGCCAGGCAGGCTGTCCATGGGGCATCTCTCCATAAAACAAACAATTTCTTGTATGACAAAGCACTCCCCCTCCCCCCTTGTCTCACAACCATGAATATTCCTTTCACTTAGACATATCCAGATTAAGCCCCCACTCCTCTGTAAGAGCAGAAAGTCTGGGGAGGGGGTAGGGCATGCCAGGTGCCACCAGCCACAAAAGACAAAGCTCCCAGTTGAGATGAGAGCCAAAGACAAAACAGGCCATCCTCCCACTCCCCAGGGGCCAGGTGTGAAGCTCTTGCCCCTCCTTCCCCCAGGGACTAATCTCTAAACAAATATATTGTCTCATCCTACTTCCCCCACATCTGGGAGGTGCCAGCCTTCCCACACAGTGGGGGAGGGGAGGAGAGGACAGGAGTGCTCAGCTGCCTGGAAGCTCCCCTTCTGGAGTACAGGAGTGATTCCTGAGACGGTGACGAGATTCATCCTTTGCTGTGAAGGTACAAGAGAGCTGGTGGTCCAGCCCCAGGAAACGGGAGGGGCGGGAGCAGCTCTGTGCTGCCCCACTATGCAGCCCCACTATGCAGGCAGGAGGTTGTGTGTAGCCCCAGACAGGCATGACCAGGATTTTGTCAGCCCTATGGGCTTCCCTTGTTTCATGAATCCTCCTACCTCCATCCCCAGGAGAGAGAGCACACAGTTCCTGCAGCATGGACAAGAGCTTCAGCCTCTGTCCCCTGGGTCTGCCGCCTTCGGCTCAAAGCTCCTCAAAGCAGGTTCCACTCCCAGTCAGTCCTGAAGTGTCCGGCCTGTGAAATGTTATCATATACTCCTTGCCCCAAACACCCTTGGGTGCCCTGCTTTCTAAGTTCTCTGTGGGAATTGCAACGAGGAGACCTGGGAGGAAGAAGAAATGCTAAAAGGCACCTTCCTCTGAGGGCACTTCCCTTTGTGGTAAGGGTGGAAAGGGCCTGTGTTTGCCCCTGACTCTGCGTTGTCCTTGCTGTGAAGACACTGTGCCTCATATCCCCTTCCTGAGGCCTGCACCTGGGGCTTTGAGGGTCCACATTTTAGGGACACTAGAGGAGCTGCCCCAGCCATGATGAAGTGGGCTGTGGATATGGGACCCTCCTGAGTCATTCCATGAAGATTTAACAAGAAATAAAACTTATAAGTCCCAGAAAGCTCCTGAAATTTTCAAGACTGACAAGTCCCACCCTGAGATCATACAAGCAATAGCTCTGACTGCTGAGCTGCCTACAAGTCATGCATGGAACTCCATGGGGGCAGTCTTCATGAGTCCTCACTCATGTTGTGGTGGGCTTTCTGGTGAGGCTGCTGCTTTTGAGTGGCCCACATTCCTGTAAGTAACCCCAAATAGGCTCACTGGTTCACTAAGCTGGACTTGAGTGAAGTTGTTTTTCTTTGCTCCATTGCCAGTGCCCTGTCTGAGGTGAATAGATGTTTGTCCGCATATCCCCAGGAAAAGTCAAACCACACTGGTACCATCCCCATTTCTTATGTGTGCTGAAGTCCACTCTGGCAGGTCAACTGAGAAGCCATCTGATCATCCTCATCCCATCATCATCATCGCTGCCCAGCACTTGGGTATGAGGCCTGAGCTGTGGCCTGAGAACAACAGCCATTCACCCACAGACCTACATTACTTTCAAGTGCAGTTTTCTCCATGTGAGAGTTAATACGGCCCCAAAGAGCAAGCACTTTAAACTCCCATGTGTCTGAGAGTGCTGCACAAGTGTGACAGATGCACACATGCTGAGGCCCTAACCAGCATCCACTGATTCCCACATGCACTGGCACCCTTTTTCACCACTAGATGAGTCAGGATTTCAGATGTTAAGTGCATGAGGCTCTGGAGGTGGCTGCTCAATTCACTGATATCTTTCTTCCCTCAAAGAATCCTCTACCAGAGAGTGATGGCCTTATTCTGTTGCGTGTTTGTCAGTGCATATGTGTACCTTGTGGCCTCCAGGTTCTCTGTTACTTAGTTTCTACCTTCCTATTCATAGCTTGGAAAGCATCACTTTAACTGCGGTAAAACCAGCAAGACAGGGACTGGGAGTGGTAGTGCACACTTTTAATCACAGCACTCAGGAGGCAGAGGCGGGTGGATCTCTGTGTGATTGAGGCCAGCCTGGTCTATATAGTGAGTTCCAGGCCAGCTGGGGCTATAGGGAGACCCTGTCTCTAAAAGGAAAATCAACAAAAAACAAATAAGACACACAAAATTATGCCAAGAACATGGTTCGAAAAACCACTTTCCGAATAGGGTGGAGTTTCCCCCTCCTGGATTTCTAAATGAAAATTTGCATGAAAGATTTGCACAAATTTTGCTTGTTGTTGAAAGCTACGTCTCCCTCCCACACGCGAAGCAAAGCCAGCTTGGTCCCTTTGAGCAACAGACAGAGTCACACACTTTACTTGTGTGGGGGTCTCATTACCTCGAATTCTCTTCCCTTCAGCTTTTAGTAACTGCCACATCAGAAGTGACATCATAATTCTTTGAGCTCAGGATAAGCTCTTACTTGGTGACACACAGGAGGACACAACTTGAAATCTAAGACACTTGTGTTTTCTGAACCCACGTTGGCCTTTTTCTCCAGGCCTCAGAAAGATCTATAAAATGTCAAAGTATGTTGGTGCAAAGGGAACAGGTGCCAATGGAGAGCTTGTAGCTAATGTTTCAAAAACAACTACCACTGAACAGGATCACTGCACATCAGAGGAGAGACAGAGAGAAAGCATGGGGCTAGGGCGGCCGGCAGAGGACTGAGGTCATCTTGCACACAAGAAACATAGCAGTTCAGTCACAAAACAATGAGCACACACTATGTAAAAGAAATATTCTCTCAGTTCAGCCTCCATCTGCATGTGTGTGATGTCTTCATGGAAGAGGACAGGTGAGATTGACCAGGAATACTCTGTCTGACCCCACCATCTGGTGTTTTGTGTTTGTCCCAAAGCAGGCCCTATGTCCTGAGTAAGACCTCAGGCTCACAGGGAGGCTGGCCTGCATGTGGCCTCCAGTCCCACTGGCTGCCTCAAAGGGGATACCACCATCTCACTTTGTGACAAAGAGGTAAAGGGTGTACCTCACTTCAATGAGCAGAGATAGCCACTTGAAGCCTGTGCCAAAGAGATAGGCTACTATGAAAGAGGCTACTAGCGCAGGGGCAGGAATCAGGAAGCCACCACCCCTTCTAGACACCCCCAGCAGCCAAAAACTGAGGTAAGTGGAAGCTGAGGCCCAGCCCCAAAGGGAAGCTGAAGACAGTGGTCCTGATGGCCACCAGGGCCGCTTCTGCTTGGTGTGTACTCCTTCACACACACACTCCACATGGAGGTACCCAACAGCCTCCAGGAATCCTAGCATGGAGCCTATTACTCGGGGCAGAGTTGGAAACTTATATGAGGATGGTAGCCAGTGTGTATGAAGATGGTCTGTCCAGATTCCAGCACATGGGGAGGGCCTCTCGTTGATTTTCTGCAGGGTGTTTTCAGGAAGTGACTGGTTTTAGAAAAGATAGCTGTCATGGTGTCCTGGTTCATTGAGAGAAATCTTTCTATGGGCTGTGTGGCTTCAAAGAATGCAGAATCAGTAGTGTGTGTTCAGTTTGGAATCCCATAGATGTCCTCTACCCAGGGCTCTCTACTTCAGTTCTCCCCCCACCCCGCCACCTGCCTTCTGCTTATAGTCAGCCAAAACCCCAAACTCCTCAGACCTCCTTTCATTTCTGAAGATGAGAGACTGATGGCTAACAGCAGCCATAACAAAGACAACCACAGCAAGAGCACAAGCTGCTTCTCTGCACGGTGGAGCACCGCCACGTAAGAACGGTTTTTCTGGTGCTCTTTCAGTGGCACAGCTGAAAAAAGAGATGCACGTTGTTCCAGTGAAGAGCACGTTAGTTTCCTTCTGAAGGTTCAGGAAGGCACGTATTCCCCTTCTCCTGCCCGAGTCTCCTAATACCCAGGCCCAACCTGAGACCAACTGACAGGCAGAAGTGGGGAGCATAGAACACTCTGTGGAGGGCCCCTGTCCCCAGCTATGTCCCATTTAGATGGGGGAGGGGGAACCTCCTCTGCAGAGCAGAGTGCATACTGCTACTGGGAGTCTTGAGCCTTCCCTGTTGGAGGTGGCACAGCCTATGGAGACATCAGTAGGGGCAGGCATGCGTAGTCGTAGCCTGAATGTAGAGATGGACGCTAGGCAGCATCTCTTCATCTCAGAGATAAGGGTACTGCCCTACCCGTATAATGACAACATGCTTTTAAAAGTGGCAAGACCACAACTTAATGATATAGGTGTGGTTGCAGAACAGCCCTTGCTCTTTGAAAGTTCTGAGAGTTGATTTTATCTTGGGTGACCTCTTCTCAGAGCCTCAGGCCCTGAGTAGGCAGAATTCTGGACATGGGATGCAAGATTGAGGATGCTGGATCAGGGACACAGAAGGTGGGATGTGGGCACAGGTGAGTCCACACATACACTGTTAGGCCACCTGTGCTCAGTCTTCCCACACTGGGCAGCCAGAAGGACAAGGACTTTCGACCAGACATGATCCAGCCACAAGAGCCCAAGCCTACGCTGTTCCAAGACAGGACTGTGAGAATTGTGAGGTAGGAATGGGCTGAGAAACTTGAGTCGAGGGGCAGAGGCTGTCCCACAGACAGGACATGACATGGCTGAATGTATGGCAGTGCCTTGGGCACCAAAGGCTTGAGAATGGGCTTGCTATGACACCTAGATAAGGATATCCCTTCATGCACTTGCCTTTGTAGTGTAGTCCTTTCTTCAAGGATGGAACTACCATTGCTCTCTTGAAGCAGAGGAGCTGTGGTCACCAGCTCTAGACCCTCAAGAGGCCTTTAGGACCTCTAAGTTCCTCCCATTCCTGAGGTAACAGCTGATAAGGTGGGGACTTCATGGTGGTATAGATGCCTGTGAGTTCCCCCATGCTCCTGTAAATAACTCTAATACACTCATTGGTTTACCAAGCTGCACTTGAACAGAGCCCTTTCTTTGGCCTGTCTGGGCCTTCTCTATCTGGGACAAATAGATGGTTCTTTATGTCTCCCCAGAAAGTCACACAACAGCTGTTGTATTCTTTCTTGATGTTGATGCCCTTGGTCTAACTCACAGAGAGACCACCACAGCATGGATAAGGTGAACTTCACGGGACAAAAATGGGCAGTAAGTGGAAATCCACCCCTATTCTGGGCTGACACCCAGCCTCTCAAAACCCAGTCTCTCCACCAACCCAAACCTGAGGCTACGTTACCTGACACAGCAATCAGACCAGGTCCTCTGTCTCCTCAGCTCAATAATCTGTCTACCTGGCCAAGTGGTGGTCCTGGGCATGCATCCAATGCCTGCCTGCCTCCATTAGCTGGGAAGCCACCCTCTATATGCCAGCAGGGTGAAGCAGACAATGTAGCCCAAGTCAGTTTCACCTGATTTGCCCAAAGTTGGGCCTGGACTGCCAGAGACAATGGGGCACAGTAGTGCCTACCCTTCCTGGAACTTAACTCAGTGTGGCCAATGATGCTGATGGCTATATTTGCAGATACGCACCACCTCAAGCACAGCTGGGGACACTGATCAGGATGGCCAGACTTGCCCCCTGCACTGCACATGGGTCCTTTCCTGGGACCATCTTGCTTTTTCCCCAGTTGCTGATTGTGGTTAGAATCATCTCTCGGGCAGAGGAAGGATGAGACCAGGTGAGTGCCCTGGAGGGTAAGGACTCCCCAGAGTCTTATGGGTCCATTCTGCCCCTGCTACATTTGTGGCCGTGACATGGCTCTGTTTGGAATAAGCAACTTTGCATTTCTTGCAATCGAAAATTCTCAATACCAACAAATACAAAGGGCTTTGCTGAACCACGGAAGTGCCTTCTGTTAGCTGTTTCCAGGTAGTAGGAAGTGGCCCTACTATGAGTTAGCTCAGATGACATAGAAATGAAGACATCTGTGGTTTTTGTTGTTGTTGTTTTATGTGTGTGAGTGCTTTGCCTGCATGTGTGTCATGCCCCTGTGTCATGCAATGCCTGTGGAGGCCAGAAAAGGGCATTGTATTCCCTGGAACTGGAGTTACAGACAGTTGTTAGCCACCAAGTAGGTACTAGGATTTGAACCCTGGTCCTCTGTAAGAGCAGCCAGTGCTCTTAAGTGCTGAGCCATCTCTCCAGCCCCCACATCTGTGTTTTAAAGGGCACCACTGAGAAAGTAAAAGGACAGCCCATGGGTTGGGAAGAAATATTTGCATATGGGACTTATATCCAGAATATATAAAGAACTTCTAACACTTAGCAAAAATTTCAGAGGATTTGAAAAGACAGTTCTCTGAAGAGTTATGAAAAGCCTCGCAAAATTTCCCGACATCAGGGAAGAACAAAACCAAATTAAAAGGTGCAATATCAATATCACATCTACTAGGATGGCTGGAATTGAATAGTTTCGAAGCATTGGCGGAAGATGTGGCAAGATGGAGCCTGCCCCACTGAGAAAAATGTAAAGAAGCGTGGGAACACTTCAATAGTTTCCTATGTTATTAAGCAGAGCTGCTGTGTGTGGCAGCAACTTCACCACAGGTGAGAAATAAAATCATGTCCACAGGGGCATTGATCATTACAGCTGAAATGTAAGTACTTCAATATCTAACAATACATGTGGCATATGCACAAGATGAGATATTGTTCAGCCACACAGAAGAATGGGGCAGTCATAGCAAGCAAGCTGTTACATGGCAGACCCTACAGAAAGAAGCCTGAGGGCTGGGGACTAGCTCAGTCAGTAGAGTGCTTGCCTAGGTTTTGATCCCCAGCATTACATAAACTGGACATGTGGTGAATGCCTATTATCCCAGCACTGGGGTAGGTAGAGGCAGAAGGATTGGAAGTTCAAAGTCCACAGCTACAAAATGTGTTCAAGGTTAGCCTAGGCTAAAGACCTTTGGAAAGAAAGAAAGAGCCTAAACACAAAAGACCACACATCACACCAGTGGATTCATATGAAAAGTCAAGACTAGGGAAATCCACAGAAAGACAAGAGGCACATGACTGCCTAAGGGTGGGATACTCTGGGAGTCACTGAGGAGTTGAGTGTTCAACTGTGCTGCACATGCCTACGGTGGGAGAATCACATCTTAAAAAGCCGAGAAAGAGCAGAGATTGTGTGCCAGGTGTGGCAGTGGCTTGCAGGGAAAGGCTGCATTCGCTCTTGAGGCCACTTCCCCCTGTGTCAGCAGGGCAGTGGCTCTGTGTGCAGAGGAGGATGAGGAGTGAGGACAGAAGGGTCTCCAGGACAAGCTGGGTCCTGAGGAAATAGTAGGAGAGACCTCTCTAAAAATAAGCAGGAAAGGAAGAAAGAGTGGGTGAGCCTCCAACGAAGGGGCTGCAGAGAGGGGTTCCTGAGGTTGGCCACCGAGAGAGGAGCTGATCAGAGCCAGCTGGACCAACCAGGGGCAGAAAAGTGCTGACATTCTGGCCCACAGTCCCCAGGCCAGCAGGGACTTTGCCCCAGCCAAGTTCAAAGAGAAGGGTGCAGGGCCTGTCCTCGCAGGCGGCCTGTCCCCGCTGGTGACCAACGCCAGTCCTTCAATGTGGGGACTCAAAGAGGCCAGAGCTAGGCAGGCCTGGAAGAGGGGAGGCCAATCCTCTCCAGTAGGCTAGGGTGCAGTGTGGTCCTACCTGGAGACCCCTGCTCTCTCTCCTCCAGGTACCTACCTCCCTGTGCACCCCTTCTCCCAGCCCAGGGAAGCAAGTCGGGTCTCTAAGACCTGGATAGCCCCAGGGTGCTCCCTTTCAACTAGGACTCTAACCCCCACCGCCTTCCTGAATTTGGGATCGCAAGACTAGGACAGTTTGGTGAGGGATGGGAGCGGGCCCCCACAAGACTCCTCAGCGAGTCGGAACCCCAGGGTCCACTGCAGTCCCGGACAGCGCCCACAGGAGTCCCGCGCGTCTCCTTTGCCGCCCAGTGCGCCCTGGGACCAGGTCTCCACGTTTCCGACCACCCAGGAAAGCCCGGGGTGCCCGGGATGCGCCGGGCCGGTGCGGTGCTAAGCAGGCGGCGGCCGCGGGGGGCGCTGCGAGGGCCGCGGTTAAAGCCCGAGCGCGGGCGCGCGCGCTCAGAGGCAGCCGGGCCGCTGCCCGCGCGGTTGCCGCCCCGGGCCGAGCCGCGCCCGTCCGTCCCGCCCCGCTCCGCGAGGGTCTCCCGGAGCGCGGTCCACGCGGGCCGGGCTCGGGACTTCGGACGTGCACCTGAGCGCGGAGCCCGCAGCGCGGCGCGGCCGGAGGGCGGGGTCCGGCCCGGCCGCGTCATGGGGAAATTTCAGTCCAAGCACGGTGAGGTGCGGGCCGGGGGGCGGGCGGGGCGCGGGCGGGCGCCGCCACTGACTGTCCCTTCCCTCTCCCCCGCGCCGTGCTCCCGCCGCGCCGCAGCCTGCAAGCGGAGAGAGAGCCCCGAAGGTGAGCGCGGGCGCGGCCGGGGCGCGAGGCAGCACACCCAGCCCGCCCCGGGCCCGCCGCGCGGAGCTCCGAGCCCGGCGCGCGCCCTGCCTCGCGCCCTCGGGTGGGGACACGCCCCGCGGGGTCCCGGGGACCGGGTGGGCGCCGCGCGTCGGGCTCCGCGGACGCGCTGCGCGCGGAGCTCACGGTCTGCTTCCTCTGTGGGTGTCGCGTTTCCCGCGCGTCCTCCGGCCGGCCGCAGGGGACAGCTTCGTGGTGTCCGCGTACGCGAGCGGCTGCAAAGGCGCGGAGGAGACGGAGCGGCGCGCAGGAGGCGGCGTGGAGCATCGCGCGCGGGACAAACAGGTAGGCGACCGGGCGGTAGGCGGGGTCGAGCGAGGACTGGCCGGGCCGAGTTGCATCCCCTTCGCCAAGGCACGGCCCAGATGACTGGCCAGGACAGTCTGTTCCCCCCCCCCCAGCATCTGGTGTCCGCATGGGGACTGAGTTGGGGGTACCAGACCTTAAGTTAGGTGGGCTGGAGGCTCACCCCTTGCGCAGGAGGAGCTGAGTAAGGGGCTTTGGGGCAGAGCTGGGGCTCAGTCACTGGCGCTGACATCGGTATAACAGGCTTGAGTTGGGGAACCGCACCCACTTCTTGAGGGATGCTGTGGAGCCAGTTGCTTGCCTAGTGAAGTTGCAAGACTTCAGGGTCAGCCTTGCCTCCCACCTTTTAGAGGGTTGACCACAGGCCTGGGGGGAGGGGAGTGTGTTGCAGACAGATGGACTATGGGAAAACTGGCCACCAAACCACCAAAGCTACTCCGGAACCCCATAGTAAATTTGGAAAAAGTGCCTTAGGAGCAAAGAACCAATCAGGGCCCCAGGCCCTAGGGGGCTTGGGCCAAACAGAGGTGCCTAGATGGCCAGGAGGAGGGGCGGGCCTTAGACTGTCACTGATGTTAGGGAGTGCCAACCAGACTAGACAGCCACACCACTGCTGGCTCACCCTCCAGTCCTGCGAAGACAGCAAGCTGAGTCAGTGTCCTCTGGGTCCTCTCTGGAAGGGCCTTCTACTGGTTGATGAATAAAACTTCTGGGTGTTTTCCTGAGCAATTGTGTGGCCTCGACCTGACACCCAGGCTCAAATTTTTATTTAGTAGACTTTGAATTTGTGGTTCCTGAGAGCTTCTACACTTGCTGTAAAGGTGGGGTGTATGCTGACGCCTTGTGGGTACAGCATGGAGACCCAGGTAGTTATGTATTGCCCCTCTCTGGCAGAGGGAATCAGGTAAGGTGCCCAAGCCCTTCTCTCTGCCACTTAACATTTGCTGAAGAGTTGGTTGTTGGTGACTGGGTGATGACTCTGGACAGCTTGGTTCTTAGAAGCCTCATTAGTGGGAAATGTAAAATTGGAACAGGACTCTGGGAACTTGGGACTCATGTTTAACCCCTGGGAGAGAGCTTAGGTTGGCCCAGGCTCTTGACTGTCATTCCTGAGGGCTTTCTCCCTAGTGGGAAATGTGGGCTAGATTTTTGGAATTCCCAGTTGGGATCCCCAGGTAAAAGCAGTAGTGTTCGTGCATAATGGGGTACAATTCAGCCAGCACATGGAAAGAATATGTCACTGGGGTGTGGAGCTAGTGTCCTCTCTAGGGAATGCAAGTGCTGTCTCTGTGGCCATTGGATTACTAGAGTGAGGCTGTGATCTTAGGCCCATGAATTCAACATTTTGGGTCATCTTTTTAAAAAGTGGTATGGACTTAGCTCACATTATTTACTTATATTTTTGACTTTGTTCTTGTTTCATGAACGAGAAGGACCTTTCTAAGGTGGAAAGAGCAAAATCTCAGTAGAACTGACAACCATAAACAACAGCTCTGTATTCTAGGGTTTTCCTCTCCTGGCTGTGACCCCTGGCTGGGCACTGTCTTGACTTAAGACCCAAGCCCAAGTGTTCTTGAAGCTATATCCCTGTCCTTGTGGCCAGCAGATTTTGCCCAGTCCAGGAGGGGCCACTGTCTTCCCACTATTTCTTCTTCCTGGTAAGTTCAGTGGGGATGGTCAGTGTTGGGTCCATGTCCATTCCGCTTAAATAAATAGTCTCCAGAGTTCTGCCAAACTTACGTGTCTTCCCAGTGGATGTGTCCTGAGGAAGGCCAGCCCTCATCACACTGCATCCCCAGTGGCACATGACAGGTCACTATGGGGGCTCATGTCTCCTCTGCAGTTGTCCCAGTGTTTATCAGGTAGATGCCCACAAGCTAACTCTATCTCCCTTCCCACTCCCTAAAAACAAGCAGGTTTAATTTGCTTTTAGGTCTGCTACTAGGTTGCACAGGTCCTTGCATCCGTGTGCACCTGAAAGTTTCCTGAGTGTCAGCATTTGCCCAGGCAGGACTCCACTGCATGCCCTGAGTGGCCATCCTAGTTGTTCCCAGAAGCTCTGCCATGTAGGAGGTGTGGCAGGGTTGATGTGGCTTCCTGCTTAGGAGTTTGTTAGTGATAGTCAAGGGATGATCTAGAGAGCAGCATGCGACATCAAAGCAACTGTGGTCATGGGCATTGAGATAGCAGTGATGGGGTCGGGACTCAGGCAGCCATTGGTTGGGAGCTTTTCTCAAAGTGGCTGACTGAGGCTCCATGAGGCTCTGAGCAGGATGGTCTCCTCAAGTGCGTCACTCACCGTGCTAGACTGTCTAATTTCTCCAGCTCTCCCTGAGGCTGGCAGGAAATTGCTCAGAAGACAAGAGTTGCTGTTTTTTTGTGTGTGAATTAAACAAAGATTTTCATTAAGCTGTAGGAAGGAGCATTCTGCTCATTCTTGCAGTGGAGTTCTAACTTGAACTCTGAGGGTCTGCTTATGTATAAGTTAAAGAGGCCACTGTGACTGTGGCTGTGGGCATTCTACAGCTGTCCCCATCTGCAGGAGGAAAGGATGAGGCTACCTAGCCTGCTGAGCCAGTGTGTGATTCTCTTGGATGGACCCCCAACTTCACAATGCCACCCATTAGTTCCACCCATATTGACCCAGTCATCCTCTGTGTACCAACATGTCATACTTTTCAGAAGGAGGTAGCCTTGTAGGACATGGGAATGACTAGTGTGAAAACCTTGGAGGGCTGAGCTCTAGACCAGAGCTAGGTTCACTGTGCAGACCTCAGCTTCTGGCAAAGCCCCTCAACCTCAGCATGGCCTGTCCACAGGCCTGCCTGGAGCAGGAAAGCACACCCATCCCTGCTTCAATGTCTTCTGACTAGTCAGAGCTCCCCTAGACTGGCTGTGGGGCCTCAGCCCCCTAATTGCAGTTCCTACTGTGATAGGAGCCACCTTACCTGCAGAGTGCACATGCCTCTGCTAGAGAAGGGAGATGTAAAGCTTTGGGAAACTCCTCCTGTGTCCGTCAAAGTCTGTGCAGCTCCCTGTCCCAGGCCAACACAGAAGCCTGGCACAAGGGCCACAAGACATGTCTGCCAGAGAAACATGGAACTCAGGGAGGTGATGGGTGATCATGGCTCCTCAGCTCTGATGCCCTGCAGAAGGAGCAGTATTGCCCTGGGACTGCCCACAAAGCAGCTAGAAAGGAAATCTTGGAAGTGCCAGGACAGGGATGAAGAGAGGTGGCCTATGTGTGCCAGCTGGGCATGAAGTAGCCGTCATATGCCCACATCATTACTGCTTCTCTTTCTCTTAGGTGCCTTCTGTGTGCTGGGATTTTGGGATGCAGCCTAACTCTAAGATGCCAGCACACAGGGGTTCATGTAGACGCAGGATAAACCTGGGGGCCGGGGACCTCAAACACCACAGCCCTGCTGTGCGTACATGTGTACCCGAAATTGCAGATATCCCAGTGAACTGTACCCATCCTGGGAGAATGTGAAGGTTGTGAAGGTGCACATGTATGCACATGCACATATGGAGGCCAAAGGTCAGCCTCAGAAATTGTTCTTCAGGAACTATCCACCTTGTTTTTTGAGACAGGGTTTCTTCCTGGCCTGGCATTCACTAATTAGACTATGCTAGATGGCCACTGAACCCCAGGGATTTGCCTGCCTCCACTTCCCCAGTACTGGGATTGTAAGTGCATACTGCCACATCAGAAATTGAACTCAGGTCCTCATGCCTTCACAGCAATCACTTCACCAACTCAGCTATCTTCTCAGCCCCATTTTGCCTTGAATTGTGTAAGTGTGCGTGTGTGTGTGCTGGGGAGGGGGCACAGCATGTGTGTGGAGGTCAGAGGACAACTTAGTGGAGTTGGTTCTCTCCTTTTGCCTTTACATGGGTTTGAGTTTAGATCATCAGGTTGTCAAGCACTTTTATCTCCTGAGCTGTTTTGCTGGTCCTTTTTTCCCTCTTTTAAAAATCTCATTTCTAGTTTGCAGTCTTGAGAAGTCAACCATTATTCCTGGTGACTGTATGGCTAGACTGTGGCACTGCCACACACCCCAAGCCTGTGACGTTCCTATGTGTTGATACAGAGCTACTGCTGGGGTCATAGAACTGAAAGTCAGCTTGTGGTCCTCCCACTGCCCAGCAGTCCAGCTCTGCATGACCTGGAGCTCTGGTGAGGAGTGAGGCGTCTGAGATGAGCCTAGAGCAAGGGTAGCAGGAGGCCAGCCAGGGAGTACCCTGACTGGAGATGGTAGTCCTGCTGGATACAGGGGGACAGCCTAGCCTCTTCAGCACTCTGTCCTGGTACCATGGCTCAGCCACATGCACAAGAACAGCCTGACCTTCCCGTTGAGCATAGAGGTAACATGTCTTAGATTTATTTAGTATGCTGACAGGCAGCATCTGGCTCTCCTTCACCCCCAGTTTCCTAGTTGCTACTGCTTGTCTAGAGTCTGCTGCAGCAGACAGCCTGTCCGGACAGCCAGGCCCCGCCTCTTCCCAGTATTGGGGACAGTCCTACCCTGCCCCTTCCTGCTTGTTCTGTAGGTTGGGGATAGGAAATGAGAAGTAGAGATGTCCCCAATCTCCAGTTTCAATTGTGAAGTCAAGGGGTACCCACTGGACATCCTCCCAGAGGTTGTTGAAATCTTGGTCAGATCTTACATTGGAAGCCCCACCGTGGGTGTCAACGAAAATGGGGCTCCTTTCCATGGGTTTCAGGAGGCAGCAGTATAGTGGGTCTATAGCCAAACTGGCTCTAGCTACAATGCTATGGCACCTACATGGCCAGTCTCGTGGCCTGTTCCTCATGTCTCTGGAGCTCAGCTTGTCCCCTGTAGCCTCAAGGCCACATGCTTCTCATAGTCCTATCAGGAGACACGAGGGGACAGGTATAAGGGTCTAGAATAGGATGCAGGCACTCGGCAGAGGCTATCCCGCCCCCCACCCCAGCCAAGCCTTGAGCATCTTTACTGACTTACAGTAGAGCCACCCATGTGTAGAAAGCACAGTGGGCAGGCTTGTGTACTAGTACCTTCCCAGACTTCTGTAACAAACGATAGAGGACTCTGTGACCTTGAAGGACATATGAACCTGAGCTCACACCAGTGTATTCTGCTGCATAGTAAACCTCATGATGAAAGAGTGTCTCCCTGGGCAGGCATAACCTCTCTTGTGAGGTCAGGCCCACCAGGGCTGATGAGATGGGAAGGATACACATGGAGAAAACGGCCCTGGATACCATCTCTGAGTTAGAAGATCTGGCCAGGGCAGGCATTTTCCTTCCTAAATTTTGAGCACAATAGCCCTGACATCACTTGCTGAGCCAATGTTCTTTGGGCTTAGGAAACCAAGTCCTGTGGACACAGTCCTGTTATTCTTGCAGGTGAGGTGAATGCCCAGTGTCACCTCTGTCAGAAAGTCCCTAGGTTATGAGGACAGACTTGTGTTGTCCCAGGAAGCTTTGGGGGAGCTGGCTCAAGACAACTTATGAAGGCTGCTGTTACTTCTGGTTGACACAGAGATCCCTACAGAGGTGTATCCCTGTGGGATAGGGGCAGCCCACCTGTCTGCTCTGAGGTCCTTTTCTAGAACATCCCAATGGGTATCTCCTGCACTCTGGGGAATGGAGATTAGCATTACATGGTAACTGTCCATGCAATTGTCATGGGTGTTCTTGTGAGCTGCTCTTAATGTGGACAGCACAGAAGGGTGCATACTCCTGCCATTCAGCTCACCTCCCATGGAAGCTCTGCCCTGACACCAGAGCAGGGCCTGAGACCAATGATGAGAGCAGGGCCCGATACCACAACGCACAGGGAAGCAGCTCAGTGCCTTTGTGCCGAGAAGGCTCTCAGGGCGTTACTGCTGTGTCTGCCTCCTCTTTGTAGCCTCTTGGTGAACTTTTTTTCTTGTAGGTGGGAAGGTCTTGAACCCAAGAGGCTCTCTCCCTTGCTCTCAAGCAGATCTCGAGAATCAGTCCTGTCTCTTCCGAGTTTTGTGATCAACTGTCCCCACTGGCAGAGTGGCTTCTAGAAGGAAGCAGAGAGCCAGCATGTGGGATGGGTCCTTGGGGTCTCTCCTGGATCAGGTGAGAAACTGAAATCCCCCTGGTGTGAGAGGAAGGGTTACTCCCTTCTGTTGCAGAGCTGTCAGGTCCCTTCATGTCCTTGATCCCACCAAGTCGCCAGTAGACACGGTACAAGCAGAGCCGGGTGGGACCAGGGTAGCCATGGCCTCAGGAGGAACACAGGGCTCTGGGGTGGCTGCAAGGTCCTTGGGGCATGTGGCTCAGTGTAGGCTCCTGGCAGGGGAGGTGGCACTAAAAGAGTGAGTGCCCGTGTATTTTAAGTGTGCTTGGAGCTGTCACTCATTTATCAGAGTCCCACTACCACCATGAACCCTGTGCTTGGTGGGCTTTCTGAGGTTGTGTCACAACTCAAATGTCCCAGCATGGGTCTGAACAAGTGAATCCCTTTTAGGCTACCCAGTGAGGATGGAGAGCCCTCCTCAGGCTCTGTTCTGTTTTATTAATCCAGCTTGACACCAGGTAGCACTCCCTGAAGCCTGGCCTGTGGACTGGCAGATTCTTAAGGAGGACAGCATCATCCCAAGCCTGTGAAAGATGAGAGCAGTCTTTCCACATGCTGACCACAGGTGTAGCTGTGGCCTGTCGGATGCCATCGTGGGTAGAAGAACAGAACTGCTTGGACAGGACTGGCTTGCTGGAGCTGCCACTTGCAGATAAGCCTGCCCATGATCAAAAGCTCTCTGGCCTCCTACTCATCTCACAGCAAGCTGCTGGGCTGGTGTGTACTGTAATCGGCTTTCACATTGATGGGTGATTTGGTGGCACCCTGCTGGCAGCCCTTCATGCCCACATTTAACAAGTTGGATCTGTTCGATCCTGTTTGCCATGCACAGCTGGAATGTACTGACAGCAACATAGCCCAGCATCCAGAGGGAAGGATTTATTTTACTTTTGTTCGGCAGAATCCTCCAAGGAAGCCATAGCTAGTTTTGAGCCCTGAAATCAGAGAAGCTAAAAAGCATGTAATATTTTAATACGGAAATTCAAATGGAGATTATTTTAACACGTCCTGGTGGATCAACGTCTAGAACTCTGTCAAGGGCATCCTCTGTGCTAGGCCTGTGGCCCTTCTCTGCCCTGTCCTTAGGACTATAGGTACTGCTCACCCTTGTCCCACGGGACAGCAATGCCCTCCTAGGTCCTTTCCTGCCTGCAAGGCCCAGAGTCCTGAGTTGCTAAGCAGCAGGACCCAGTCTTGTATCCACTGAAGGGAAATAAGTTCTTTGTCTCTTTGAAGTGGAAGCCTGACCTCATCTTGTCCCTGAGGAAGAACCTGCCCAGAAACTGCATGGAACCCGCATGCTAGATCCCCTTTTCCTCTTGCCCCAGGGACCTGGCATGCAGCCGTCACTTTAGGAACCTCCAGTACTCTCTCAAAGGGATTCAGAATACAGCTGGGCTGTATTCCAGACCTGTCCATTCCCTTCTGCCCACCTTGCTCTGTGGGTTCTCACAGGTTTTATTTGGGCCCCTGTCCTGTTTCTGCACTCAGAATTCTGGGCTTGGTGGGGAGGTCCTGGTGGCTTACCTATGACATTTGGCCTCATAACCTGCTGAGTTACCTGTCCATGTAGTCCTTCCCTGTACCAGCTGACTGGGCTTCTCGGTTAGGCTGAAGCTCTGAGGCTACATTTAGCCCTAGCCCTCATCCTCCTGCAGGTGCCCACTGAGCCCTGTGTATATCTCACCAGAGCCAAGATGTCAAGCCTACAGACTTGTCTTGTCTTTATCATTCCCTATGTAGGTGCCCTTGAAATCCCCAGCTTGCGGCTTTCTCTGGGTGGCCACAGCCTCCTGCCAGCAGGGTTGGCCTCTTGGACACCTGTAGTGGTGTGTTAGGTGGGAAGCATAAACTAGGCTGGAGCCACACTCTGATTCCATCAACTTCAGGTCAACCTTACCTTGGCCTGGGAGTCCTGGAACCCAACTTCCGGGGATGAGAGCCAGTTTTAGTCCGAAGAGAATGTTGTTTCAAAAAAGATCTGAAGGAAAGAAGCACTGCTACCCTTGCTCTCGTGAATTCCCTGGGAAGTGGGGTGGGTGGGTGGGAGTTCTTTCCACCTGCAAAGTTGTGGCATGGGAAAGAGTGGGTGCCAGAAGGCCAGGGAAACAGTCCCTTGTGAGGTGAGCAGTAGAGCCTCTCTGTGGCTCTGGGAGGCTGCATGCTGTGTCTGTGATTGGCATTGCAGCTGTAAGAGTACAGGGTAGCCCTTGAGTGGAGGGTACTACCCTACCTTGCTGGCCTTATGGGGTTTCTGGGCCCCATTTCCTTGCTGTGAGAAATAAGTCCATAGTAGGTTAGGGAGGCGGACTGGCCCTTTCTTGCCTCCCAGCTATTTAAAATGGTTTGAACTTTCTTGGAAACAAAGCTGGTATCAGCCCTGGGGAAACAGCCTGTTGGCCTTTCAGGAGATCCTCTGAGGTCCGGCTGTGTTTTGATCAGTGATTGGCTCTGGTGGGGTCAATGTGGCCAGGCATGGTGGGTCTGAGGAACCAACATCTGAAGGGTCAAGTTGGCTCCCTGGGTGGTGCCCACTGAGGTGGTGATCTTGAGGTCTCCATCCCTACTGGGCAGAGCTACTGACTTTGCTCTGCATGCCCCCATCCCATTAGAGAGAATATCAGCCCATCGGTGTGGCAGGGAAGCTGCCCAAAGGTTCTTTGGACTTGGTCTCAGAGTTCCTTTTGTTTGTGATGAATGGAGAACAGAGAGGTTAGCATGTGAAGCAGGAAGAACGTGAGGCACTGCCCCTGTGTTGGAGCTCCTCAGGAAGCAGGAAGGGCACAGTGGGTACCATATTCCTGTCCATGGTGCACGGGCCCTGAGCCTTGGTAGACAGAATAACCCAGGTCAGAGCTCCCACCTGCCTCCTAGCCACCCCTAGTCCTGGCACCCAGAATATTCTTGGACCTCATCCATATTCTAGGAGCTCCTGCTGTGTCGAGGCCTTTCACTCTTCTGTATCTGGAGGACCCTGGGCTTCCTCCCCCTTAGCTTGTCCTGCAGCTGCCAGGCCTGGAGGTCCTGCTGATGCCATTTCTGAAACAAGATCATTTGTCGTTTAAGATGATGCACGTACAGGCTTATCACAGGGACCTCACTAAATTCCCTTAGGGTAGATTTAGAGGCTCTAGGTTTGGCCTCTGCCCCTTTAAGGCATACTGTAGCTGCTGCCAGATAGGATAGCTGCGAGGCCCCCTTTGATCTCAACAGCCCAGCCAGACAGCAGAGCCAGCTAGGATATATTTCTGTAGCATTTCTATGGCAGCATTTAGCAAAAAGGAACACCATTTATTGCTCTTTCTGAGTTGTGAGTGCTCCAGGGTCCTGGCGCCATTTCATAGCTGCTTATCTCTGGTAAGAACACTACGTCACATAGTGCCTTCTAAAGTAAAACAAAAACAGTAACTCGGGGTTTAGTTGTGTTCCCTTCCAGCTTTGGAATTAATCTGCCTTTGAATGGGAAACATGAGGCCTTAATAGGACTGAAAAGAAACAAAGATGTCCCGTGGGTTTCCTCAGAAAGAGTTGAGATGGGAGGCATACTGCTTAGGGGTCTGCACAGCCCACCCTCGTCTGAGCATAGGCAGAGGATCTGAGTTTGGAGTCTGAGGGATCTGAGTCTGGGTTCTGTTTTGTCATTTTACAACTGTTGTGGCCAGTGAGCTGAGAGTGGTCACCAGCAGGGAGGGCCTCCCCGCCTTGAGCTCCCTTTTCTGTGAAATTATGAATTGCCAGTTTTGAAGACAAGTGTGGTGGCAGACATGATTGGGACAAGAAAATCAGGTTGCAGACTCGTTGCAAGATGACTAGAATACTGAGGGACAAACCCAAAACAATTGCAAGACGCCAAGAATCAAAACCAGGGAAGAGGGCAGCATTGTTTATGGTCACTTAATTCTCTGGGCAAATTGTGCATGTAGGCATGCATATACACACCCATGTATGTGCATATGTGTAATGTGTGTGCAGACACGTATAGGTATAGATGTATGTATATGGATAGATGTGGTATGTGTGGGAAAAGCACTTTGTTTCAAGGCAGGTCTCCTGTTTCTGCAGACATCTGGTTGGAGGTGGATACTTGGGAGGAATGTGGACTATCCTTTCTGTGCTGATATATGGGACCAATAGTACTCTGCCTCCCAGTTGTGTCAGTTAACATGGGTCACCTGAGTTCCTCTCTCTGAATGAGGGTAGAGAGTCCTGCCCACCTGACTTTAAAGGGAGGCTCCAGTAAGTGCCTATAGCGTTCATTCATCTCTCCCACCTGTCTAGTACTGCATGGGCTGACTGTGAGCTGGGCCTCTTTAGTGTATGTGGATAGTGGGTGCTTGAGTCCCTAGAGCATGTGTGGTGTGTGTTCCTGCACTGAGTGTGGGCACTTTCAGGACCATCTCAGAGATTGGAGTATTTTGGGGTGAGTGGGTATAACCAATAAACTCAGTCTCCACAGACCATGGGTAGGAGTGTGGTCCATGCCTCCTCTGTTACTAGTAAAATGATAGAAGAGGAAGATCATGATGGAAATGTTATATTTTCTAGCCTGAACAGAAAGTGTGGTGTGTGAGGGTGCGTGCCTGTGACTTTCCCAAAATTGCCAGTCTTCTAGATTTAAGTTTCAGTTTTGGTTATCACAATAAGAATGATCCTAACCCAAAAGAGTGAGTGTGCAGAGTAGAAACAGCCTGTGGGTCTCAGAAGAATGCTGGAAGCCCAGCTTGCGCTTGCACAGAAAAAGCCTCTTGCATCCCTTTCCTGTGGCAGCTTTAGATTCATTATCCTTAAACATCTTGCTTTAGACTCAGGATCTCATGGCTCTCAGCCCCTGAAGGGGACCCGCTGGGCACTGCAGGAACCTCTGGGCCCCTGCTGCACATGTGTCGGAATTATTAAGCCCATAAAACTACATTGTCACATCTGAAACTATTTAGCCGCTGAAACTGAGACGTGACTTCAAAGTCTGCCGAGTGTTTCCAGACAGACACGCGGGAGGCGCACCTGGAAGTGGAATTTCAGGCCCTGGCAGCAGGCAGAGTGGCCTCTTCACCTTCTCCTAAGAAAACACTGCTTCTCAGGGCTGGGGCCAGATGCTGTGCCTTCTTGAAGCCCGTGTGAGAAACAAGTCCCTGCATTTGAGGGCTTTTGAATTCTTTATCACCCCATTTGTTGCTTCCACTTTCCCCATGTCCCTCCCTGGCCCGTTTCCTGCCAGCCCTTGCCCACCCCCCTCCCCGCCCCCGCGCCTGCCTGCTGAAGGCACTGTGGTCTTGCTGTTTCCACCCTGCATCCCCTCCCCCCGTTGACCACACCCACCCCAACACCGTGACTGCTCTAGCTGTAGTCACGTCCTTAGGATATCCCAGCTCTTGGTAGCTTCTAGGGTCCCACTGTGGCCCTCTTTCTTTCCCAGGTGTGGTCTGCTATCTGGGTGATGCCAAACCTGAGCTGTCTGAGGGATGCCCATGTAAATCTTACACACAGCAACCAACAGCCGGGTATCCTCTTGGCTCGTGATAACCTGTGTGCCATTGCTCCTAACCGCACCTGCTCCAGTTCCTGCATGGCTCTCTGGTGGCTGCAGCCCCCACCTGAGGGCACTGCCCTTTTCCTATACCCCTCCACTTCCTGTCTGAGCCCACAAGTATACCATGAAGCTCATAGAGATACTGTAACTCTCTGCCCACGAGCAGGCCCGTCTCAGCCCAGGGCCCAACACTAGTTTCTCACAGTGGTCAGGACTGCCCATTCTGAGCTGCCCCAAAGGGGTATATTATAGTTCATCCTGTCATGTTCTAGAGAATTCTTTCTCTGGTAAGTGTCAGAAGGGTTTCAGGGGTCTGTCAGGGACTATAGGATGAACATAGGTGATTTTCCTGATGTTCAGGAGCCAGTGGTATACACATGTACAGACCCATTGCAGTACTTGGTGGCTATGTGTTCTAAAGCACCACCGTCTCCAGTAGCCCCGTGGTGTCCAGCAGCCACTGCTCTGTTGGGCAGTTTTGGGAAGTGGCCCCCAAACACTTTTATCTCCTCTCCCCTTGTCCACTCCCTCCTTCTCTTCCTACTTCTGCCTGCCTTTACCTTTGTGTCTCTTTGTTCGCGTCTCTCTGTCCCTCTCTGTATTCCCTGCCTCTACCTGTGGGACACTGATGAGACCTTGTCATTATTCCAGTTTCTACTGGAGGCTGCATAGCCTTGATCATACATTTGATGGGTGGAGCTGATGCTTCCACAACTGTAGCCATTCATTCCTGGAGGCTGTGAGCCCTGGGAGATGTGGACTGGTTGTGGGTTACATGTGCACCTTGTCACAGAGAAGGAGGCACAGACTCTTCCTTCCACCTGGGTTTGACCTGTCGCCCACCTGAGCATGGATTCTTCTTCTAGTACAAGTCCTTGGACCTGGCTGCAGGAAGGGAGATGTGGTCTTAGCTCTTGGACTAGACACCCAGTTTGTTTTCTGGACAGGAGTAAACATTTGCCTCCTGGATAAAAATAATTCTCAGAAACTTGGCATGGTCGCACATGTCTATGATCCCAGCACTTGGGAACTGGAGACAGGAAGATGAAAGTTAGATGCCATCCTGGCCTCCACGAGACCCTGTTTCTGAAAAACCATACCAAAACGAAGGACTCTGACTTCTTTACCAGCAACTAGGTCCATTCCTTCCAGCAAGACACTGCATGTGTCCACCCACAGCAATGGCTTTCACACAACTGGGCCAGAAGCTGAGATCCCTCATAGGTGTTCAGTCAGACTGCTCCTACTCCTTATCTTGCCTTCTTTCCAGAAAAAAGAATCTTGGTGCTAAGAACCCTTCAGTCATGTTTAAAGGAACTAGGCACCCCTAGGTGCCAAGTTGTTCCTGGCCTGGTTGGGGGTATCCACCTCTTGTCTAGGGCCTCCAAAGGCAGTGTGGCCCAGGGAGTTAGCCAGGTGGGGTCTGACAGCCGTCCTCTTGTCTGGCCCTTGCATGAGAACCAGGTGGAGACTGTGTCCTCATGTTTCTGAGTCTTGAGGACACCTCAGGCAGTCAACAGCTAACATGGGGCTATCTTGAAGCACATATATCCTGTGTTGGTTCTCCATCTCCCTCCCAGGAGATGGGCACCTAGGAGACGCTGGATGTATGGTTTCCCAGGGCCCCTGCAGGATGGATGGCCTGAGATCACCTCAGGTCCTGGTGGGTGATGTAATCCTCCCTCAGCAGTGGGTGCAGGTACCACTGTTCCCCTGCCCTGTGCTGATAGCCGGACAAGCTACCCTCTAGCTTTAGAAACCAGCAGTCCAGATTGGATGGGAAACTCCCTCACTAGCTGTCACCACCCAGTGGCAACGGTGGGGAGTTTCTTGTGGGCTGTGATCCTGGCTATCCTGGGGCCTCTCTCACCAGGATAGTCCAGGGCAAGGATGAGTTGCTGGGAAGACACAGAACTGTTTTGTGCTGTGGCTAGAGAAGCAGCTACCACAGGCCTGAGTTCAAGAGGGAAGCTGGTGGAGTTGTGGGTGGGGGAGAATGTACATTTCTCAGCCTGGGGTGGCCTCCTGAACACTTTGTGGGGTGAGGGAAGAGGGCCAGGATTGTGGGGACCCCACAATGAAGGCTCCTTGCGGTGGTAGTGAAGAAATGGGTGTTTGTGGAGTGTATGCATATATACAGCAGAGGGCAGGAAGCCCCCAGGCCAGCACAAGTCAGTCCTGGACACTCCGTGAGTACTTGCCACCTTATTTATGAGTCATGTTCCCACTGGAACATGGACCCTACAAGCAGGATGCTGGTCCCCAGTGGGCAGGAGAGCACCCAGCAGAGACTAGAGAACGAGTGAGCAATGCTAGAAGGGCAGCAGGCAGGGCCTGGGGTGGGTTGGTCACTAAGGAGCTGCCCATGGGTCAGGCACTGCGGAGACATTCAGAATGCCAAGCTGGGTGCTTTCGGGCCTGACTTGGACAGGCCCTCCAAGGGTAACTGGACAGGGGTGGACATCAGTGTCCAGCAACTGAGGGCATAAAGAGGAGGGTCAGAAGCTTGGTCAGGGAGGAGTGGCTACAGAGGCCAGAGCAAAGAGGGCTTCATGTGGGATTTGGGCTCTGAGAGGAGCTGGATTGAATGGGAAGGGACCCTCAGGAGGGTGGCTGGGGCCTGAGGCCACCGCCACAGTGAGTGATGCCTACCTGTGCCAGCTTTGCCTAGGAGCCTGAGTCACGGGGACATGACTGCCCTGAGGAAGGGGCTGCAAGTCTGGCCAGTGGCCCTGCACAGGTTTTATATGATACAATTAAAGCTCTTGGCTCTTCTATTTAACTGACACAGTGCAGATTAAAGGGCATTTCTACGTAAACAAGACAGATTTGACTTAAATCACCAGGCAGTGGCCGGAATTACTTATCCCACAGATGCTCATTTCCTCCTTTGATCCAGGGCCTCTGAGCCACTGCTGGCCTAGGACTTAGAAAAACCTGCATGTTCTGGGGTTGGGTGTGTGCCCATGGGGTCTGCTGCTGTGGCCCTGCCCGAAGATGGGGACCCAGCTGGTGTATCCTTTGTTGGTTCCAGCAGTCCTGGCTTGTTATTGTAGCCTTGGAAATGTCCCAGGAGACCAACTCAGGGTTTATACAAATCCTTTTTATCCTCTTTATCCTCTTTTTCTTTTCTTGCAGTGCTGGGCATTGAACCCAGAGCCATGCATGTCAGGAATGCTCTTCCGCTGAGCTCCATCCCAGCTCCCTTTCTGTCTTCAGCGTCCCTGTTTCACCTACTTGTGCATTTAAAATCTGTTCTGTAATCAATGCAATGCTCTGAAAGCCAGTGCTCAGATTATTTTAAAAACAAGAAGGAGGAGGTGTCTTTAAAGGCCAGCTGCTTCAGCCTCACATGCAGGATCGTCATGTTGGCAGTTACAGTTAAGCTGGGGACTGGCAGCTCCAGGGGCTGCTGCACCCACCATGTACTCAGTGAGATAAGACTTACCTATTCATGAAGGGTTTGAACTCTCTGACCATGGGGAGGGGCTGAGCCCTGGGAGTGCCAGTGGGGAGAATCATGAGAATCTTGGGGCTCTTCACTGTGCTGTGTTCCTGCTCTTGCCTGCACCACTTCTCAAGCCCAGCAGGCCTCCTGAGGGTAGGTGCCCGGCCTCAGGAAACACCTACCTCGATGTTTGAAATGCTTGTCCTTGCTCTGTCACTTGACACTGACTGGGCCTGCAACCTCTGCCTGGAATCAGCCAGCCTTGGCTTCTCTGTGTAACTGTTTCTGTTGGCAGCAACTTGCAGCTTCTGGACTTGTAATCTGACATAGAACTTGTAAGTCACAGCATCCTGGGTCCCTACAGGATGAAGATGAGTCCATGGAGGCCACATCCATGGATTCTAGGCCCCACATGTTATAGGAGCTAGAACTTCAGCCTTACATATATTGCTTTGATTTTGTAGGAAAAAATTAGCCCCAAATCAGCTTGTTAGAAATTACTAGGTTTCATCTTATATTCACCTGGAAGAGTCCCCTGTCTTTCCAGGCTCAGGAGGACATGACACTGTGCAGTGTAGATATAATACTTCATATGACCAGGCGAACTCCTTGAAGTAGGGTAAAATCAGATCCTTTGAGGATTACATCTGTGGACTGTTCAATTATTCTATCAGTGAGCGAGAGGGAACTTTCGGGACAGAGTCTCACTGATAGTCCTGGATGGCCTGGAACTTGCTATGTAACTAGGCTGGTTTCAAAATCACAGAAATTCACCTGCCTCTGCCTTCTAGGTGCTAGGGTTATAGATGTGTGCCACCATGCCTGGATGGAAAGGCTTTTTAATACTTAAGGGTTGTTGTTTTTTTTGTGTGTGTGTGTGTTGTTTTTTTTTTTTTTTTTTTTTGCATTAACATGATTTCCAGCATAATCTTCCAAATGGCATCCTAAGAACAAGCTCTTCATGTGGGCTGGTCCCAGTGGTTCCCATGTATAGGTGGATCCAGAGAGGGGAAGACTAGGGTTACTCCGGAACTCTATATAGGAGAAGAGGTCTTCCTCACTTCAGGCCCTGGTCATGCAGTCTTGCATTTTAGTCTCCTAGCAAGGGCTACTGAAATGCTAGAGTGTGTTTTCCATAATGATCCAGCCATTATGTGGCAGACAGCCAAATAGACGTAGAGAGGAACTCATCCCTTCTCCTGAGCCACCCCTTTTGTACTCTGGGGTCATCCTAAGGAGCCCAGATCTGTCCTTGCTCACTTCTCCTTGTGGGGGACCAATGGTGTGCTTGTCTTCATCAAGCCCAGCATAGCCAGAACTCAGAATCCTGCTGTGATCCTGTTTCTGTTCCATGCACCTGAGTGTTTCTGGTGTTTCTCTTCAACACCTTCTCCAGAATAGTCAGTTTGTCCATTTGGAGCTCAAGGCTTTTCATAGTTATTGTCTTCCATTTGCTGCTAGAGAAGAATGCTTTCCCTGCCTTCCCTACCCAAGCATCGAGTTTTAAAATATACTTCATTTTTCTATGCTCTGAGTTTGAGCAAAGCTTGTGTCATCTGTGTCCTGCAGATGGGCATGGACCCCATAAGGTGGTGCTAAGTGGCCTGGCAGGAGGGTGGTAGGTCTGCCAGGCATCCGCATGTTTTTCACAGGGAATGAAAGAGTATTTCCTGCCCCTGTGGTTACTGGTCAGGGTGAGAATGTGCCAAGCCTCACCTGAGGTACTCAGTTGCTCTGGATGAGACAAAACAGAGGGATCTTGTCTTCCTCCTGCATCTAGCTGCAAACGAAAAATATCCTCTGGCCCTGCCCCCACCCAGGGACATTGCCAGCTGGCTTGTTGGATGCTGTCTTAACTCAGCTTCACATCTCCTTGGGGGATCTCAGGCTTTGAAGCCACCTGGAGTCAAACAGCTATCAGGAAACCACTGGGACTTGCTCCTAGGGGCCCTGGGCTGGGGACCCTTTGATTGCAGATGGCTTCCCTGGCGCATTTTATGTTTCTTTTCTTGTATCCTTTGCTTCTGTGGATTATTTACGAGAACCATGTGAGCTTTTGTTCTGCAGAGTTTCTTGGCTGGAATACTGGTTGGGTGTTTTTGAAGTCTTTCCCAATTTTCCGTAACTGCTCTTGAGATCAGCTGTAGCTAAGGGCGCCACTTGGCAGCCATCCCTGCACCTCAGCCCAGCCCCGGAGGAGGCTGTGGCCCCTCTGCAGCTTCAGTGGCTGCCACCCTGAAGTGGGGTATCTTTGGATAGCTGGGGGTAACTTTGGTGGGGAGCACTGCCGGACTGGACTGGGCCAGGAGCTGAGGGCCAGGTGGCGCTCTTGGACTTTCCTTGTGCTTTGAGGTCAGTAGGATGGGTCTCAGCTTCTGGGAGGTCCCAAGTCTCACTTTGAACAGTGGGCCTTGCTTGCAGACAGTGAGGCCTGGTCCCAGGAATGACTCTGGCAATAGGGTTATCTGTACATTCCACTGTGGGAAGCTAGAAGGCCTTATGTTTTCTGGTCCCACAGATCAAGAGGCCCTATAATGCCTGGGACTGGTGTCCATTCAAAGGTCTGTTGTCTCCCTCTTCCCTGCTGAGCCTCATGGTCTCATGTTACCTTATTCTCCTGCAGGAACCACTCAATGGAGACCCCAAGGATGGGCCTTTCCGGGAGGACCAGGGTCTCCTCGAAGGTGAGTCCAGCTCCAACAGATACTCCTAGACTTTCCCTGACCACAGAACCACTGACACAACAGCACGCAGGAGTCAGGACCAGTTAGTTCTTAGTCTCAGGAGCAGTTAGTTTTAGCACATAGCAACTCTGATCACATGATTCCTTACCAAACAGGCAATTTGGACTTGGCAATGGGAGAAGCAAAAGGCTGAGTCATAATGTCCCCAACACACTTGTTTATTTCGTGTTTAGAGTTCCAGGACTGAGCAGGGAGGCCAGGCTTCGTGGACTAGTGCCCTCAATTCTGAGCTAGCATCAGGGCTGCGTTGTGTGCCAGTGTGGAGTGATGGAACTGTCCTAAACACACCATGTGTGACTTGAGCCCCACTCGAGTCACTGTCATGCACGTGCATCTTTGAAGGAGTCAGCCCCATCTGGGGGTTGTGATAGATCCTCAGTCACCAGTAGGTGCAAGGGACTGACCTATAGGTCCATCTTCAGACAGCTGCTGAAGACCAGCAGGTAGGAGAAAGGCCCTGAGCATCCCATGTCATATGGACAGATACCGACCCAACAGCACAAGGCTCCTTTCTTGAGACATAGCTTGAGACCCAGAGAAATAGCCCGAGAATCATCATCCCGAGGGTTCTCATCATCCACACTGGAAGGTAGGGAGACAAGGCCATTTGGCTGACAGACAGAAGTGCCTTATCAGTAGGTCCTGGGCTGAAGGATGTTGAATGACCATGCTGATAAGGAGGGACTCCTGGTGATATAGGGACTCACTCCCCTGAAGTCTCCTGGCATAAGGACCACCCTTTTGTGGTCTTGAAGGGTCTTCCCCAACTCCATCTGTAGATTGTGAGCACACCCAAGCTGGGTGCATCTGGCTGTGGCTAAGCAAGGGGAGGCCTCTCTATTTACCTTGTCCTCATTTCACATGAATGGGCCCTTAGCTTAGCTCAGGCCTGTGTATAACAGAAGGAAGCAGAGATGTCCCCTCTGTCCCCAAGTTCCCCACCTTTGCCAGGCTCCTGACTCACCTCCTCTTACCCCACAGTGGTGCTCCCCCCTGAGAAGTCTGAGAGTCATGAGGGCCAGGGGCAGCTCTTCAGCGTGGATGATGGAGAGAAGGCAATAAGCTGTGAGGGCCCACTAAGACTCAGCAAGAAGCACTTGAACATTGACGTAGGTCCTCTCCCCTGCCCACTTGCATGGGCGGGTCCCTGGGGCCCAGGATGAATGGTGGGGGCCGTAGGTGGGGGCCCTGGGCATTCCAATATTGTGGTTTCCTCAGCCTGTCTGAGCCTGTCAGGACTAGAATATGCTGTTCTGGTGGGTGCATGATGTTGCTGTAAACTTGGCCATGCCTGGAAGGTGAGATTACTTAAGTGATCCGAATCCTTCCAGGTCAGTACTCAGTACTGCTGGACAGGGAACAACAGTGTGGTCTCCCATCCCGCAGGCAGGGGACAGCAGTAGCACTTGGTTCCGATTCCCTTTACTCCATGTGGTCCAGATCACTTGCATAACAGGGACAGATACCACAGGAAGGACATCAAGTCAGAGTCACTAAGCCAGCTTATACTAGCAGGAGTGGAGCTGGGCAAGGACAGAGCCTGAGAGCTGTAGGCCAACTGCCCTTGAGCTTCCCTTTCTGGCTGGAGAGTAGGAAGACACCTAGCTGGATATCCCCAGTCCTGGGTCCCAGCTGACTTCCTTGTTTCTGTCCCTGTGCTGCACACAGGCCCTCCAGTGTGATGTCTCAGTAGAAGAAGACAACCGCCAAGAATGGACATTCACCTTGTATGACTTTGACAACAGTGGAAAGGTCACCAGGGAGGTAATGTGTCCACATAGGTCAGGCCAGCCATAGAAGAGGGCTCAGGGGCAGCCTCTGAGATCTGAAACCAGGCTGGTCCAGTGGATGGATGGACAGATGATGCCTGACTAGAGGAGAGGAAAGAGGCCAGAATCATCCTGAGGTAGGAGGGGAGGCATGACATCACTGCCATGCATTCAGCTGGCTGGTATCAGTGTCCCCCTTACTCCAGCAGCCTACACACATCTCCCAAGTGAGCCCAGCATGGTCTTTTTCTATAGTTGTGATGTCCCTAGACCAAGCCTAGGCCAGCAGCCTCACAAAGGGCAGCCTGGGTCCCCGACATGCTCCTGCTCCTTCTAGCTGTGTCTGGGAGGGCAAAAGCATCTTCATCAGCATGAGACATTAACATGCTGGAATGTGTCTTTGGGCGAAAAGTGGACCTACTTGTTTATCTAATATTCTGAAGTGTAAAAGATCAGAGATGTGATTCGCTGGTCATATCTTCAGGCAACACAAGACATCTGGTGCTAAGTCAGTCTGTGATGGGGACTGAGTGGAGCTGAGAGGGCTGTTGTGGCCAGGGGGTGGTATGTACTTGGCAAGAAGGGTGGCCAGTGTTCCTTGAAGTCTGCCATGTTGGTCCTAGGACATGTCCAGCCTGATGCACACCATCTATGAGGTTGTCGACGCCTCCGTCAATCACTCCTCCAGCAGCAGCAAGACCCTCCGAGTGAAGCTGACTGTTAGTCCTGAGCCTTCTAGCAAGAGGAAGGAGTATCCTCCCACTGGCCAAGGTGAGGGGTCTACACCATGAGCCCCCCTGCTCAAAGGGTGCCATCTCCATGAACAACACCCCAAAGACCGGTCTGCATGGACAGCCCATTCCCCACAACCCTCTAGCTCATGCTCTGTGCTCCCTGCCCTTCCCCTTAGCTCTTTTCTCCCCACCACTGGTTCCAGGATCATCACCACTCACTGCCCGAGAATCCACAGGACAAAAAGCTCTCACTTCCACATTGGTCAGGCCTGGTACCTAGCCGGGCGCAGAACTGCTTAGTGAGTGAGTGGATGAGCAAGGAAGGAAATGCATGAACTCTGGGCATAGTGGTGCAGGCCTGTAATCCCTGCACTAGGGAGGCAGGAAGGTTAGAAGATCAAGGCCAGCACAGGTTACATAGCCTGAGTCTATCTCAAAACAACGACAAAGAATAAGTGGATTGATGGGTATGTAAGGCATGAAGAACGAGCAGAGGGCATGCTTGCTAGAAACATGGATAAGCAGGCAAGTAGGAAATGAACGACTGGCTGAATTGCAGAGGGGCAAATGAGTGAGGCATACAGGAGTGGATGTACAGATGAGGTATGAAACCGTGCAATGTCTTCCTTTCAGATCGGGAACCCACTCGAGGAAGGGCAGAGAGCGAGTTTGCAGAGGACCCACGAGTGGCCGACAGGAGGCTGTCTGCCTATAGCAAGTAAGGGGTAGGGCCAGGCGGCTGCTGTCTGAAGGTCCCCTGCTTTCCTGTCAGGAAGGTGCTAAGACAGGCCTTGTTGCTGTGATGGGGGTGAGGGCACCCTGGCCGGACTGACCACCATGTCTGTCTGAGAGATGGGCCAGGCTTGACAGGCAGTTTCCAGGTTGGCCTGACACCCAGCTCTGGTGTGCTGAGTTCCACTCACCAACTCTGGAGGCGAGAGGAGCAGGAGCCCTTCTAGCCCTAGTTTGGCAGGGAACATCCTAGTGTTCAGAGCCAGTCAGGCCCTGTGAGGCCCATAATGGATGATAGAATCCTGGGTCCTGATTGGCTGCCATGATCAACTGTGGACCTTACTTCTCTGGGCACACACAAACACCTAACTCCTTGCCTTCCTCTGCCTGATTGGGATAGTGAGTGCCAATCAAATGCCCCACTTGGCCCCCTAGACCTCCATCCACCTTTGCAGGTGCCCCTCTTATCAGAAGATTGAAACTCTGGCCTCAGTTGGTCAGGTCCCTCCTCTCTGCTCTACCCAGGAGGCCCCATGCTGACCCCCAACCTTGTTCTATGCGAGAGCCCTACTGTGTGGATGAAAACACCGAGCGCAGAAATCATTACCTAGACCTCGCTGGCATTGAGAACTACACATCTAAGTTTGGTCCCGGTAGGTACTGAAGGACCCCTGGTGCATATCTATCCTCTGGCTGTGGACACCCCTGAAGGTGCAAGCAGACAGACAGGGCTCGAATTCCATGGTGCTGGGTCTCAGTGAGGTGCCCCTAACTCAGTTGGACACTTCTGAGTACCCCATCCTCCCAGATGTAGACACACATCTTACCCTGCCGTAGGGGCCTGGAAAACAAATTGGGTGAACATTTAGATGTGTATGAGAGAGACATGCTCTAATTTTGGGGAGGTGCAAGACTACCAGTTTAGGTTCAAGTTTGAGCCCCTCCCAAAATTAGGAGAATCGGTGTGTTAGGACACACTTGCTGGCTTGTTCAGGAAAAGTAGACAGCCAGAACTGTGAACACTGGTGGGCCTGCCCGACTGCACATTCCCTGTGGCTTTCAGAGATCCCTGAACTACAGGCTAGCTAGCATCCCAAGAGCTAGAAGCCAAGTCCCCACCCATTCCTACTAGGTATTCCTGAGGACAAGAGGTCAGCTCAGACAGTTCAAACATAGTAACTGTATCTCTGAGAAGGTCCTCCGGTCTGCCTCAGACATCCTGGCTAGAGGTCCCTGGCTAACGTTGACCCTTACTTGGGAAGAGCTGGCCCCCATGTGCTTTGTGTAGATCCTGTCTGCACAGAGGGCTGACCTAAAGGGCTTAGGCATTTCACAAAGCCTCAGGCAGGTTTTCTAGGAGTCTGCTTGGCTGTATGTGTGAGAGAGAGAGAGTGTGTGTGTGTGTGTGTGTGTGTGTGTGTGAGAGAGAGAGAGAGAGAGAGAGAGAGAGAGAGAGAATGAATGAATGAATATATTCTGGCCCTACACTGGAGTGTTCCCAAATGTAACACAACTTTCTGCCCCCCATCCAGCCCACCCCCCACCACAATCTAGATTGGACCTATGATAGAGACAAAGGTCCAGTTGACCAGGTCAGGCAGCAGGTTGGCAAGGTGACTGGGTCTCTTGAAGGGGTGACAGGGTCCTTGATGAGGCCCACTCAGCTGGAGTCCAGGCTATACTTGGGACGGGGCTGTTATTTCTCCCTACCCATTGCTTGAGGCATACAGCCATTTGAACTCCAAAAGAGGCAGCAGGCCACTTCTGATGGGGAGCTCTGGTGCCAATTTGACGCATGTTCCAGGCCTTACTTTGAGCCACCACTGTGTCCTATCTCCAGGGTCACCACCTGAGCAAGCCCGGCAAGAACACCATGGCAGGGCCACACACCTTCCGAGCAGGCCCCGCTCCCAGGAGCCGGATGCCCATGCTGTGCATCACCGCAGGTCCCAGGTGCTGGCCGACCACGCCATGCCGGCCACTGAGCCTGCTGCCCGGGCCCTGACTGCACAGCCCCGGCCCAAGGGGCAGGAGAAGCAGTTCCTCAGGTCCCCCAAGGGTCCAGGGAAGCCGCTTGGGGTACCAGGCGGCAGCAGGCCTGGGAAAGCTCTCAGCTACTCTATGCAGGCTGTTCCACTGCCCCAGGCTCCTCAGGATGGCCACCACCTCCCACAGCCCCCAACACAACCCCCACCACAGCCCTACAGCCACAAGCGGTACCGACAGAAGGGCAGGGAGGGCCACTCACCACTCAAGGGGCACAGCCAGCCGGCCACGGTAGAGCATGAGGTGGTGAGGGACCTGCCGCCTGTGCTGGGGCCTGAGGGCTACACAGCACCTGTGATCCAGCGGCATGAACACCATCACCACCATGAGCATCACCACCACCACCACCACCACCACTTCCACCCATCCTAGTGCCCGGACAAGTGCCCTGCACCCTGCCTGCATGCCCACAGGGACACAGCAGGTACTGGCATGTGCCCAGTGATGAGCATGGCATCTCCTGGTCCAACACCCAGCTGCAGATGTCAAGGAGGGCACTGGGGAGATGGGGCCAGGCTGGGCATTCACAGACAAAGCCTTGTTCCCCTGTGTCCTTTCCTCAATGCCACATGGACACTAGCACATTTGGTGCCACTGATGGTTCCCAGTAACGTGTGCTCCTGTGTGCTCCAGAGAGCCCAGACCTGAGGGCTGAAAAGCATGCTGCTCTCATTACTGCTGCACAGTGGGGCCTGAGATATTTTGGGGACTGTGTCCAGATATTCGTGGCATTGTGGTGCTTCCATCTTGGATGCCCTGAGTTGCTCCTGACATGAACCCAAGGGTGGGTAGAAAAGGTAAAACCTGTAAAGTCAGGGGCTGGGCTTGGAGAGTGGCTTTTCCCCAGTGGACCATGTCCTCAATTTCCCATATGACACCAAGCACAGTAGAACAAAGTGGCTGGAATAGCAGCAAATGAGGATATATATGTGCGCAAGCAGAGATGCAGGGTGGTGTTCAGTGAGCAGCATGAGAAAGCCACTGTCTTCAGAGCTTCCAGCATCCTAGGTGGACATGGGTAGGGCCAGGGCAGGGTGGACTTGAATGTGAATGGTCCTGATTCTTATGGTGTAGCCATGGGCACTTTCCAAGTGTTCCTCCTGCAAGGGCTGCAAGGCTGGGGGAACCTTACACACCATGGTCCATGGGGATCCAGCAAGGGAAGATGCTGCAAGAGGAACTTCTTGCCTCTTACGAGTTTGTGCAAGTGGCATTATGTCTTCTTGGCAGAAATGGTGTGTTTTGTAGTATTTCATACCCTGTATTAAAACACACTTCAGAGAGCCGTGGTCAATCTACCTACACCATGTGGCTGCAGGTGAAGATGGTGGACAGCTGTTGTAGAGGGAGAGTGCTATACGAAGTCATCCTGGCTCATGTTGATTGATACACATGTGGGTGTACACAGCTTCATAGTTGGGAGTAAGGGATTTGGGATTGTTCTGAGAAAAATCACAATTCTAAACTTAGAATTCAGCTCATGTTAACAGGTACACTAGGTACCTCACAGGCTGCATAGGCCATGGCTTACACAGAATGTCAAGCAGCAGCATAATCTTGTGCTTATTGTACCCATTCTAAGGAATACCTAGAGATGTGAGTATGGTGTTTCCTAGGAGCTAAGCCCATGTGCACTAGGAGACCTGAAGGTTCTCAGCCCTCTGAGGGCTGAGGCTGGGCATTTCAGAGCTGAGGATTACACACATGCTCCTGAATGACAAGTTGGCTAGAGTCTGCCACCTTGTACATGACTATAGTTCTGGTGTCACAGCTGTGGAGATGGTACACATGAGGCTTCATCACCTATACCACCACAGTGGGTTTGGGAAGGAGTTCCCGTCATGGCCACCCAGCCTGTTTCTCAGTGTGCACTGTTACTATACTGGCTTTGTGTCAAGGGGTTCTTTTAGGCCCTGAGAGACATCAGGCAGGACATCCCTGATTAACTCTTGGGCCATGGTTTAGGTGGCCCAAGGAAAAATGCAGAGATTCTGTAAGTCTGAGCTTTGACCTCGTGTGTTTTAAAATCTCAGGCAGGTAAGTCTTTAACAAGCCAGGACAGGTGCTGAGCATCTGCATCTATGAACGTTGAACAGAGGAGATTGCACCACCCAAGCCAGCTAAGGATCTAAGCTTCAGCCAGCAGGGCCCTCCTAGCTGTCATCCCATTTACTGGGTTACAGCCTCACTTGCACTATGAGCCATCATGCAAAATCAGCAACCCCTGGGGTTATGATCTTGGGGACCCTGTCCTTAGATAAATTCTGTGTTGAGTCCCTGCAAATGGCAGTATTGAGTTCACAGTTAACAGGCTGCTAATCTAATGGGTGTGTAGCAGAGTTCATGTTTTTTGTGGCTCTCCTGTGCATTAGAAGAGCCATGGACCTCTGAGAAGCTAAGGGACGGGAATGGGTTGGGTGCATCTTTGCCCACCATTTATTTTATGGTAAATGAAGCATGTATGATTCTTCAAACACTCAGATTTTAAAGGACTTTATTCTTCCACTAACAAAGTCATACAAAGTCAAAACCTATAAAAGGAAAACACGGAACCGATTTGAATGGCCACAGTTACCAGGGATACAGATCTTGTAAGGGAAAGGCAGCCAGACACACTACTCTCAGGCAGCTTGTGAGTAGTGTGATCCAGGACTAAAAGAGACCTGCCACCAAGGACTGACTCCTGACCATGACGGAGGTTCTCCCGGCTCTGCTCTGCATTTGGGGCTCAGAAATCTGAGCCAAAGCAATAGGAGTAGAAACTCCAGGCCCCACTGTGCTGTGGGAAACACATGCCAGGTACTAGTCACTCTAGTAACTGACCTTTGGATGCGTAAAAAGCCTGAGGAACCTGTGCAGGTACAAACTTGACCTCTACCCTGACTAGAACTTTATGTATGTGGACAGGGTTGGTTTCCCTGAGGAAGCCAAAGACAGCCCAGAGCCTGGCAGAACGGGGCCCCACACAGAAGCTATCTCTATCACACTCCCCCGGTAGGGTTAAATAAATAAATACACCAGAGAGTGAGGTACAGATTACTGCCACTGACCACAGCCTGTGAACAAATTGTGACCTACAGAGCAGAGTGCTCAAGGGTAAAGTGCAAATCATTTGTCAGGTCCTTGAAAGGTACAGAGGCTCCTGTGGCCCCAGCTGAGTAAGGCTACACCCATGGCAGGGGACAAGGGGCTCAGCACGGAGACCTGGGTCCGTGGCTGCTGATGCTGAGGGTGTTGGGCTGGGGTGGACGGCATGTCACGCGCATAGAGCTGTATGCTGAGCCACAACATCATTCTCATTCTCAGAGGCACCTGTGGTCAGGTATGCAGAAATCTCAGTGTTGTTGCTTCCGCTTGTTACCCCCCAGGCTCTCAGTAGAGTCATCTGCTTGAGGCTCCCAGCGCGATACTATGAAATGAAGGACAGGTGAACTAGTTGCAGGCAGCCATGACTCCACAGAACTGGAGTTCTCTTTGCAGGAGCTCCCAAGGAGAAAACTTTGACCTTGCAAACACTGGCTTCACTTCCACGGAGTGGTGCCTGAGGAGCGTAGACAGGGAATGTGGTACTACTGAACAATCCTCAGCTTATTCACTGTACAGAAAGCACAACAAGGAAGCTCAAAGGAGACAGAAGACCCACAGCCACACTGACACCTGGCCTCCATCTCAAGGAACTGTGCGCTTGTTCAAGAGTGTGCTGGACAGGGCAGAAATGAAACTAACTGCCACAACTGCCAGGCAGTCAACTGCTGCAGAAGAGTGATCCTAGAATCTGGAGCTGAGGCGCTAACTACAGCAGAGAGCCATCTCCAGGGTCCCTGGGTACACCCAGCATTGTCCCCTACAAACGCGAGGAGCCATTCCTGTCAAGACCACACTTAGCATTCCCTCTGGAGCTTCTACTTGGAGGGAGCCTGGGGGTGTTATAAAATGTGTGTGGGTAGCCAGACGTGGCAGGGTAACTGGCATCGATGTAACATCTTGCTGGGTCAGGCCACAAGTTTGGTAGGGCAGTGGCTGTCAGTGACTGCCGTTCTGGTGAGTGCCAGCATAGTCCTCGTCCTATTCAGTTGTGTCCAGGCTGTGGGTATTAGGAGTAGATGGTAATGACCTCACGGCCACCACCTCTGACCAAGAGGACCCTGTTCAGCCCCTCAGTCAAGACCTCAAGAAACTCCATGTCTGGGGTGATAGTTAAGGCTATGCTGATCTTAACTGGCCCTGTTCATACTACACTGACAAATCAAAGCCAGCAGGAAATGAGCAGCCCCCAGGGGGTCTCGGGAGCTCCAGGGCAGGGGAAAGGGGGCCAGTGCTGGGAAAGAACAAGAGGAAGTCCCCACTTCTCAGAGATAGCCCTGAAGCCTCCAGTCACTGTGAAACACAGGAAGCCACTGGGCTAGAGGCGGCCTGGTGGCCATGTGGTCTCTGACCAGGAAACCTGGAGGAAACATCCCCTTGCCAAACAGCCCAGGGCACAGGAACAAGGCATCTGCTGCTCTATGGTCCCAAGTAGCTGTCTAACAAGACCCCAGAGATGCCCGGGCCCATCTCACCAACAAAGCCTTAAAACCAGGCATCTATCCTCCCTGATCTGCCACAGAGGGGCCTGGGCTCAGAATGCGCTAGGGGATACACTGGGAAGACATCTTGCCTGAGCAGGGAGGCAGCTCTGGCTCAGATGAAAGCCCTGTTTGTGGGAGGGAGGTCACAGCTGAGCAAGAGTTCAGTTCTTTCTGTGGGGCCTTGCTGTTCTGTACAGGCAAGATGAGGGTCACACTGCCTCTGCTGGGCATTCAGGAGCCTGGTTTGTGTGTCCCAGTTCACTCTGCTGGGCATCACGTCCTGTCAGCCAAGGAAGTGCCATGTGGATTTGTTACCACCTCTCCTTCAGTTGTTCACACTGATCCTGCAGCCCTGGCTCTGATGTTCTCTAAGCAAATCCAGGTATATCCCAGGATGGGAATGTGGTTCTTATGGAGTGCATGGTAGCATACCTGAGGCCCTAAGCTTGATCCCTAGCACTGTACACAAGGGACCATCCTCCATCCTCAGCAACATAAACCCACTGTGCTTTCTCCAAATGCTAAGAAGGACCTGACACCCCTTCTCCCCAGCCCTCCCAGCTTGCTTAGACTCTATGCCACTAGCCCATCCCTGCCCATCTCCTAGGCCCCCACAATAATGCAGGGTGTGGGCAGGTTGGCCAGCATGCTCTGCTCTGGCATTGGTGACCCGGGTGGATCTCACTGTGCCCCACATTACTGTCTGCCTTGGGGCAGCGCTACATGCCTTTCCTAGCACAGAGAACAGGCTCTGAACTAGCGGAACCAGCCTTGTTGCAGTGCTACGCCCCTAACACTGTCCAGCCCTGCCAGCAGGCAACAGTGGAAAAGGATACAGTTCTCATCTCCTTGCCGGTTTCTAGGGGGCCCTGGCATATTCAGCAGGACCAGCTGGGCGTCCTGGGACTTGCTAAGGACGACTCCGTTGAGCTTCACAGCAGTGTGCATCCTCCTGACATTGGACTGGTCCCTGGGAGAAGGGCAGTGTGGTGGGCAGCACAGTGGGCCTGAGGCCTGCAGCCTGCCCGACCCACCCACTATGTTCATGTGTGCTGGGAAGGGCAGGGTTCAGAAGCCCAGGCCCTGAGGAGTCCAGAGAACCATCTGAAAACAGGCTATAGGGCAACTTACTTAGCAGCAGGAAGCACTTGGCTCTAGGCACTAGAACTGAGCATCACTACACATTAAGCTTTTAGGGATATAACGTAAGGCCAAATAAACTAAGCTGCAACTGCAAAGCAGCCATCGGTGCAGGCAGAAGCGAGGTTCAAGGGCACAGTGGCTGTCTGGGCAAGGATATACCCACTGAATCCCTGGCATGGCTCGTGACTCCACATCTAGTGCTGCCAGGCAGCAAATTTGCCAAACTGCCGAGTACTTAGGTCTGGTTGGAGTTGAGTGCTCAGAAAGGCAAGGTCCAGAGTGCCTTCTACCCAGCCATGGCACTGTCAGCCCGGCACTGTTAAGTTCTGTGGTGCAGCTGGGATTCAGTAGAGACCTGGGCTTGGGCTCAGGAGTCCCTCAACCCTGCCCTCAGACAACTCTGCCCAGCTGTGGCTAAAGGACAAGATCTTCTAGTACTGCCATGGTGCAGACCCATGTCTGTAGCCCCTAGGGTGAGCCAAACACTTGTCTCTCTATGACATGTGCTCTGGTGCTGCCTGGGCACACAGTGTCCGTCGTGGCCCAGCGCTAGCAGGAACCACAGACACTTAAGTTTGGGATACTACAGTTTTATGCTCACTAGCACACAGGCACTCAGTTATCTGCAGGACAGAGGCTGCCTTCTTATCTATTGCATGTCCCCACTCTAGGGAGCTGGGTCAACCACATACAGAACCAATGCCTAGGAAACCACCTTGGGAAACCGTGCCACAGAGAACTCTATCTGCATTTCTGTCTGCATTGGGACATCTGCAGATTCTCTGACTCTGGTCACAGGGTAGGATCTGTGACATCTACTTATACAGTCCTGACTGCAGCCCTTCTCGGTGGAAGACACAGGGTCAGACAGATGAAGCCTCTCTCCATCTAAGGTCACAGAGAGGCCCTGAGATGCCCAGGCTCTCACACCCTCTGATCAACTCAACTCTAAGCCAAATAAACCAGCTTGCAACTGCCATTTGCCAGGAAGACAACAGCCACAGGCCCTTTATCTCCTCCAGTTTAATTTGATAAAATTATAGGTGAGTCTCTATGGCCTTTCAGGCCTTTCATTACAAGAACCCTGAATTTGCAGCCTGAAGAAGTCACCAATTACTGTGTGTTTGGTCCAACTGCAGTTTCCAAACTGTGTGATGTGTAAGAGCCTGTGAGGGGTGGCAGTCACAGAACCTGAGTCAGGTCTGAGTCTAGCCAGGTTTGTGCTCCAGAGTGGCATGTCCTGTGGAGGCTACAAAGACACTACAGTTCAGGAGAGGCCCTCAGGTTCCAGAAGCTGAATCCTGCTCCTGCTCCCAGCAGCCCAGCCATCAATGAGTAAACAAGGAAAATATCTTGTACAGATGGACTTCCTAGACAGAGTGTACAAACCTGGGAGTGCAAGACTACACAGCAGCCCTGGCAGCAGGAGGTGAAGTCACACATCCTTGTATGGTTGGTTGGCAGTAGAGCTGCCCAGGACAATCCAAAACAGAAAGTGCACGCACTCAAACGTCTACACTTGCTAATAAGTGCACATCAACACACATGCAGGCAGGTACACTGGCATGTACACAAACACAGCACACATGCACCTGAACCAACATACACAAGTGCTACAACTCACATATGCATGCACTCTAACTGCTGTATAGAAGTGTACTAACCAGCACACACAGGCCCTCTAACCAGCACACACAGGCCCTCTAACCAGCACACACAGGCCCTCTAACCAGAACACACAGGCCCTCTAACCAGCACACACAGGCCCTCTAACCAGCACACACAGGCACTCTAACCAGCACACACAGGCCCTCTAACCAGCACACACAGGCCCTCTAACCAGCACACACAGGCCCTCTAACCAGCACACACAGGCACTCTAACCAGCACACACAGGCCCTCTAACCAGAACACACAGGCACGCTAAAACAGCACACACGGGCCCTCTAACTAGCATACGCAGGCACGCTAACCAGCACACACAGGCACGCTAACCAGCACACTCACACCCACATATGTTCCAGAGATATTGTCAAAGGAAATGCGTCTTTGGTTAGGCTGACCAGGAAATGGGCCTGACTTCTAGAGCATCTTCCTGACCACAGCCAAGTAAGGCAAGCCTGAGCACTGAAAGATAATCTCCCACCATGATTCCCTGTATGCATGTTCAGGTATCTGTGTACATGCATATGTACAAATGTACACAAGGAGGAAGAGTAAAACCCTGTTCCTGTGCCTATCAGATTATGTGTTTAATAAACTATTGGTGGTAGAGGAGAGGACTTTTAGATTTGCAGAAAGTAGGATGCCTAGAGAGCTTCTTTATCCTGGCAGGTCTCAGTTCTCTCAACTGGCTAAGCTGGAGTAATTCAGGTCATGTACAAAGACCTCCTCATCAGTGCTTAATTCTGAGACTGACCTGTGCATTACCTGCCTGTGATGGACAACAGCCCTGAGTGACTGCGGGAGACAGGGACAGGTACAGGACAGCTGTGGACCCCTGCCTCTGCCTCGTGACTCTCAACTCCCAGCCCTGAAGCTCACATACAAGCACTCTGACCACACAGAGTTGATCCACATCCCTTCTTGCTGGAGAAGAAAGGACAGCAGCCTCTTGTGTAGACAGGCATGCTGTGCTACGCAAGTATTTTATATTGACTGAATGGACCTGCAAGGATGTGGGTGAACTCATTCATTGCTGCAGGAAGCACATGCCCATCCTCTCTCAGAGCAGCTCAGGACCAGCCCTCTCAGGCTGTTTGTGGTATCACTTAGTGACTTCTGGGTATATACTCTGAGCCACTCTGAGGGGATGGGGTGAGGTCAGGAGGATGTTCTGCATACACACAGGGCTGTGCACACGCAGGCATGCAAGGCAACTGAGCCTAAGAGACAGTCTAAGAATGTAGGTTCACTTACAGGTTTCCCCACTCTCTACATGGAAGAGAAGAACACAAAGAGTGAGTTACTGCAGCACAGGGCTCGACACACAATTCAACCAAGTACCGGTGGCCATCCTAGGCTGGCTAAAACGGCTGGTCCTGGCCCTTCAGGGGATCCCACCCCACAGGACTCCCAAGCCCACTTTTTCCCCCCTCAGAACTCTAAGCTCTAGGGACAGCCCACCATGAAGGTTGTCAGCCAAAGGGGCTCTGGCCCTCTTGCAAGATCGGGGCTGCATCAACAGAACCAAACTATACTCATCATCATGATGGCAACCGCACAGCTGCACAGCAGCCACAAGAACCTCAGTCAACCTTGGGGTTCTCAGCCAAGGCAAGAGATACCCCAGATGTCCACGGCAGCCTAAATTTTCAGGGGTCTGGTGCTCTACCTTTCTGAGAAGAACAAGCTCATCTCTCCCCAGCTGTGAGAAGCCACCAGCAGCAGGACTAAGGCTGACACCCAATCCCCTCGTGGTCTGGCCCATGGGTGCTGGGAGTGCAGTGCCAGCCCAGCCCTTGTTCTCTGGCAGGCCTGCAGGCCAGTGGACTGTCTCCCAAAGCTCCTCAAAGGGAATGCAGGCACCTAGACACACACTTACGGCTTCAGGCTGAAGAGGTCTTTGAAGCCTGATGCTCCTGTGTCCTTGCTTCTGTGCTTCTCCGCAATCAGCTTTTCTTTCGTCCAGGTCATCTGTACTTTGTCAGGCATTGCTGGGGCTTGGGTTCTAGCAGCTGCTGTGGTGTGGGATGCTGTGTTCCTGTCATGAATCAGCTGGGCCTGGTGAGGGAACAGCAGATGGTCAGTATAGACACCGACTCTCCAAAGCTACCCAGAGAGAACCTGGCCAGTAAGGCAAGCTGGCCACAGAATGAACCAAGAGGACTTCATATGCAATTGACCAGGATCCATAGACCACTGTGCTCCATGGATGGCCTTGGAACTGCCCCCACCCTCCACCCCATGCCTGGAATGGTCATATGTGAGACTCAAGAATATATGATCACAAAGACCTGTGAAGGTGTGGTCTCAAGAGACGGACGTCATATTCCCTACCATCCAAACCGTTTCCAGGTATGAAGTGACTGCAAAGACGCCAGCCTTCAGGGTCACACTGTCACAAGGGGCACTGGTGACCATATCTGCCTTTCATCAACAGCCAATACCAGAGTCATGTGTTGCTGGGTTGTCCTCTGCTCCCACAAGCTCAAACCCCACATTGGGGGCAGATGGCACTGGCCTTGCCTATTGCCTTTTCCCCAGTGCACACACCTCTCTCTCCCGCTCATTCTTCGACAGCTGCATCTGCTTGAGCATCTGCGACCTCTGTTCCATCATTAGTGTCTTCTCGTAGGTGAATGCAGAAATGTCGTTTTCAACCTACAAAGTTCCAAGCTACATGGGTAAACAGTGTGTACAAAATACTATGTCATTTGCAAATACCGACCTCTTCCCCTGCGTGGTCAGGTGGGCCTGAGCAGGTGGTGGCCATGCATCCTGGGCCTAGCTGTTTGCCCTCAAGAGTCAGAGCTCCAGCTGAGAGCAGCCTGAGAAGGCTTAAGAGCTTGTGAGGGGTTGGGAAGGTGTGGTCTGCAGTAACAGGTGGATACACACTATAGCCTACCCATGTCCCTGCCGGGGACCCTGTGACATTATCACACAGGCAGTGATGGTGCTGTCATCTCACACTGACCAATGGTGAACATCGGTGTTCAGGGATCCAAAGGGGACATTGCCACTGGTCTGTAGGGGCTGTGGCCTAAAGGGATATATGCTCCTAAATCCCTGCATCATTTGGTCTCTCAGACAAGCTCACCACCCACAGAATTGTTAAACCCACAGGAAGCAAGTGATGAACACAAAGCAGAGCAGCCTGTCATCACTGGTGAACCTGGCACCCCCAGCTGTCGACGCGTACAGCAGCTCTGTCGGTCACACCTAAACACAGGAAATGTTACGCTCAGGTTGGCCCACCTGTCACCTGACATGAGGCAGGGACACGGGACATATTAAACGGGGAACACAGGGAGAGAGGTTAGCTCTGGGAGCTCCCCATCCCATGCCTGGGGCAGGTCTGAGCCAAGGACTTGGGTAGTCCTGCCCATGTACATCATAGGCACACAGGTGCCAGTGCCATGTTGCTTGTCTCCCTGTCAAGCCCTGAGATGTGCCAGGAAGCCTAGTGTCCTCCCATGGATCCTTCCTGGGTAGCTTCTGTTATGGTTTCTATTCCTACAGCTCTTCAGTGCAGCCAGACCTAGAGGGCCTTCCGCAGGGAAGGCTGAGAACAGAAGTCACACGGAGTCTGCAGGTCCAGTAGCTGAGGCTGTCCAAGTACAAACATGCAGTTCCAAACAGCATGCCCAGGGCACAAGACACAGCGATGCCTCATCTGCCCGCCATCTTACACAAAGCTCTCACTGAGGGAGGAAAACAACCTTGTACAACAAGGTTCTCTGGGAGCCGACAAGAAAATGCAAGAGGTCGTCAATAATGCAGGGAGATGCCTGACCTCATCCATGATTAACGAGAAGCAGACAGAAAAGCAGTTTGTACTTCCAATAAGGAAGCACCTCTGGGGCTCCAGGGCTCCTCTATGTGACCTTCCACCCAACACAGTTCTCCACATGACCATGGAAAGGGAATGGGCCCTTCTGGGAACAGACTTCACCAAATGTCACCCCTCTGTGTGGCTTATAGGAGGGGACCAAAGCCTTCCAAGGACAGTTTCCCCCAGTGTGACACCCTCTCAGCTCTGGTCTAGAGATCAGGCTGCAGAACCACCAACACACTATGCAGGGCCATCATGCACTGGGCACCATCCATGATCCTAAGATCCAGGAGTAACCCAGGCAGACCGCACAAGTGAGGGCATGGCACCCAGAGACAGCAGACAACGGGAGGTGGAGGATACATTGTCCATTCACATGGGGCTTCTCAGTCCATAAGGACAACTTTGGTCCTCAGGCATGGCCAGGTGGGCATCTCAGTATCAGCCTCATTCTTTAAACATGCCAACACAGCAAACCCTAACCCACAGGCACGCCATTCTCTCTGTGGATGTCCCATGATTTCACTGGTGTTTATTCACCCACAGAGAAGCTGGCCATTTCCAGCTGTGAACCCACATGGGCAAAAACATAGCCACAGGGTCCAGACCTTGCTGGCCAGACCTTACCCTCACCTCAGACCATGACCTCAGAAATCACACCCCTGCTGTCAGCATGGGGTCAGTGAAACTCTCACTCAGAGAGACACATAGGGATGCTCTTCTATCTCCACATAGTCTGATTCCAGAGCTGTAGCATATTCCAGCCCATAAGAGCACACCCCCCACACGCACCATCTCCACCACCTCCACCTCGGCACTGATCCTGAGGTGGTACAAAAACATCTGCAGGTCCTTCTTCATCTGGATGCTGTTGTCGTCCACCTGGGCCACAGTGAAGATGCGCATCCTACACTTCCGCCACACCTGGGTAAGGGAGGGGACATTTCTGTGGGAACTCAAGCAAGGCTATGCCCATCGTGTAACAGCATCCCTGCAGCCTAGCTGCCGTCCCATGGCCCTGCGGCAGACACCTTGTGCTGACGCAGCAGGAAGGGCAGCAACATGAGCATGCCCCCATCATGCACAATCCACCACACGTCGATGTTCCCATCACTGAAGCGCTCTTGGTTTTGTGGGAACAGGTCAATGTTTTTGGCCACCAACAGTGCCTGGTGTGCTGCTGTCGTGTCTCGGACAGTATCTGTGAAGAGAGGCAGCCCTAGGTGAGTGCAGGGACGGCGGGACCATGATACCTCATGGGGTAGGGAATCCCTAGTTCTCCAGACAGTGGAGAGGCTGGCACAGGCTAGGCAGGGTCCTAAGGTGGGCAGCAAGGGACAGACTTCATGTCACCAGTTCCTCTGTGGCCTCCAAAGGACTGTGTGTCCCACCCCAGGAAAACTCCCAGACGGGGACCAGCTTAAGAGTTAAGGGATGAAGAGTTAAAGACAAGCAGCCATTTGCTTTTCCAGCGACTGACAGCTTGGTCAGGGCATCCAAAGGCCCCAAGCATACACTCTTTGGTCAGGGACTTGGGTGTGACAGCAACAGGCCTGGGGACATTATAGGGTCCAGGGGAACAGCTGCCACACCCACCCACAAAGTTCTTCCAGGAGAAAGGATTGTCAGCCTGCTTCCAGGTCTCGGGCCAGGCCATGAGCACTGTGTTGTGCTTCATGCCCCCGAGGCCAGCTGACTGGATCAGGTGGGATGCGCCATCCCGTAGGTTGGAGGACACCACCAGCTGGCAGAAGCCTTTGGTCTTCTCCGCACTCATCAGAGACCGGATGTTCTGCAGGAGAGGGAAGGGTCAAGGCACAATGCCCAGGCACATGTCAGGGGCATTGCACAAGCCCCCTTTACAGTGAGAGGGCTCCAAACTGACACCACAGTCTGGCATGTGAGGCTGGAGGCTTTGAGGGATGCTGGCCATGTATGTAGGTGGCAAAGACAGTCACACCAGATAGTGATTTCTGTCCTTACCAAACCCATTGTGTGATGTGAAGTTTAGGGCCACTGTAGCATCAAAAGCTTCAAGGAACTGGCCTGATTTTAACAGCCTTTAAGCCAGCTGAGGGCTCCAGAAGAAATACCAGACAAGCTGCAATGCCAGCCTCAACTCCTGTTTGCTCCTGCATTCTGTCACTATGCCAGGCAGTTACAAGGACAGTGCCTCCCACCCCAAAACAACTGGGAGTCAATGCATGACCCAAAACTTGCTGTTCACTAATCAAGAGCCCTGGGAATGCCACGCTTTTTCTAGTAGCCAGGCTACAGGGCCTCCTTGGGTGCAGAGTGTCAGATGGTGGCTCCAGGGACAGTCCCGCTGGACTTCACACCTATGTGAATGGTGACCCGCACATGCCTCTGCTACCTCTCTTTTGGAACATGAAGGTCCCATCACTGTTGAAACACATTTTTCACATGTCATGTAAGCACAAAGAGGAGTCCCTCTCTAGGCAGGTGCTGATGGTATTCAGATTTAGAGTGGATGCTGTGGGGACTCTGGGATGGTATGAGTGTAGTTTGTACAAGAGGTAGATATATTTAAGGGGACTAGGACTGTGAGGGGTTGGTGCTCCCAAAAGAGGCATGACCATGTCTAGAGCTGAGAGAAACCCAAGAACGTGACCTTATTTGGAAAAAATGTTCTTGCAAAGGAATGAGAGCATCCTAATTGCCCAACTGGACCCAGAGTCCGGTGACAAATGAGCCTGAAAACACAGGCAGAGAGATATGAGACAAGGGGAGGCAGCCATGTGGAGATGAAGGCTGAGGCTAGAAGAAGCCGTCTCCAACCCCAGGATGCCTGGAGTCCAGAGCTAGAAGAGGCAGAAAGTGTGTCTGAGCCCAGCCCACCCACACCTCAATCTCAGACTTCACCCAGTCCTGGTTTTGCTCCAGCGATCATGGGACAGAGAGAAAAGACTGGTTACTTCCCTCCCTCCTTTGCCTGATTCTTGCTATCACCCATGTCAGCCCCACCGTGACATCACTCTGCACTGTGGCCCAACTACTGCAGCTGTGCTGCTGACACACCATTCCCCACCCATCCTCCACCTTTCCTGTCACCTCCTCCCTGACTCCCCGTTCACCTCTACTTCCTACCACCCAGGGAAGGCCAGAGACATGCAGACATGTTCTACTTCTAGAATTCTGCTTAAGTCAGGAACAACCCAAGCACACTATCCTAAAAGGGGAACAGGCCAGCAAGTAGGAGGCAGGAGGTACAGTCACACAGGAACATAGCTGCTTGCAGCAGGAAGGGAAAGGACAGTGCCTATGGTGAGGGTTTCATAGGAGAAGTACCATAGGGGCTGACTCAGCACGATGGCATGTGGCAGTTCTGGCTAAAGCTGGCTAAAGGTTAGAGCACAGGGAAGGCCGCAGAGTGTTGATCGGAAGACGCATCACACAGGGCACCAACATGCCATTTTCCCTGTGTGTGCCCATGTCCCCTGCCAGGGCACCAACATGCCGTTTTCCCTGTGTGTGCCATGTCCCCTGCCAGGGCACCAACATACCGTTTTCCCTGTGTGTGCCCATGTCCCCTGCCACTTGCTGTAGCACTGCTTTTCCCATGACAGCCTCAAAAAGCCACGGCTAGGTCTCAGCTGCCCTCAGCTTCACTGCTAGAGAAATTCCTGCCTGGCCTAAAGCTTTAGAGGCCAGAGCACTGGCCTGGCAAGCATCTGGCCCAGATGGCACTGTTGTTCCAAGTCCAAGTGTGAAACAGCACAAGGCAGCACACTTTCCAAGAAGGCTGTGGATATGGAAACCTCACACAAGAAGATGGGACTTGGTCAGGGAGGGACTGGGTTGCTCAAGCCCTGAAGACCCTCATGCAATTAATCCAGTGCAGCAAAATGGAATGGGACACCAATGAATTAAGGAAACACTAAGTAATAAGTTTCTGACATAGGCTGTGACGATTTAAAAAGGCTTCCCAAGCTGGATATGGTGGCGCAAACTTTTAATCCTAACACTCGGGAGGTAAAGACAGGTGAACCTCTGTGAGTTCAAGGCCAGCCTGGTCTACAGAGCAAGCTCCAGGTCAGCTGGGGCTACAGGAAGACCCTGTCTCAAAAAGACCAAAAAAACAAACAAACAAACAAAACAAAAGCCTTCCCTAACTGTTCTGTTTTATACTACCAACTGACAGTATGACTGGGGGACAGTAAAGTGACACAGACCCCAGGGTCTGGCACGGGGGACAGATGGACCCCTGACTACTCCTTCCTGCTTTTATTGACCGAGGAAGTGAATAACTCAGAAGCCAAACCCTTTCCCATGGCCAATACCAAGCACTCGGTTTCCTCTTTATGGTGTGTATTCCTAACTTCCTAATTTAGACCTTTCGAAACCTTCTCAGTCCAAAAGCACTTAGATATTAAAACCATATGACCAAGGCTGGGATGTGGCTCAGTGGCTAAGCATTGCCTAGCCTGTGTGAGGTCCTGGTTTCTAACCTCAGAACTACAAAAGAAGAAAAGAATCTGACTGTTAGATATAAAATGAGAAAGTTAAGACGACTCTTCCCACGGCTTGCCAGGATGGAAAGGTGGCAAGGTGGAGTCGAAGAGTCCCTGTGCTCAGCAATCGCTCACTATACCATAATTATCTGATATAAGACCAGACAACAAGAATTCATGAACACCCTTAGAATCTGCCCTCACTCCCAGGATTTCCTTCAAGGTGTGACCCCAAATGGGAGAAGATGTGTGAAAGAGCATGTGCATAACAGTGCTCAAAGCAGACACTGGCTGCCTTCACGCCCAAGAGAAACATTATAGACTAACAAGAGTACCACTGAAGACAGGGCCAGTCCCCTCCTGTAACTGCCCCTCAGACCAGCCTCGGATCAGAAACCAGAGGCTTACCTTGGCCAAGACAGAACACTGCCCATCCTCAAGGACAACAGCGAGGATTAAATCCATGGGATCACAATCAGTGGTCAGCATTTTGGTCTGAGGAGCCATAATGCTAATAGACAACCGCTGGTCTCTTCTGAGGAGCAAGAAAAGGACCTCTGGCATCTCCTGCCCTTGGAGGCTGACCAGGCAGGTGATGCTGCCACTGGCAATTTCACAGGAACACGGCCCCAGGTCAGCGTCACTGATGGCCACTATCACACACGCCACAACCTCTCTTCTGAGCAGTCCCCCCGATCCCGAAGGACCTGGACTGAGCACTGCGTACAGACAACACAGGCAGCACAGGCGTGCACTCCAGGACACCTGGGTGTGCAAGCAAAACCAGACACTGGTGACTGTAGGAGAAAAGCTGGCTGCTCACTCCCACCAGGGAGAAGGGCAATCAACACCTAGACACAGTCAAGATGGAGCCTGGCATGCGGTCCAAAGCCAATGAAAAGACAAGAGGGAGGAGCGCAAAAGTTTCTGACAACTGGGAGCTGGACTTGTAAGGTGAGCAATCAGAGTGGGTTCAAGGTACACAACAGGATGTCACAGGAAGGAAAAGATGAAGACACAGAATCCTGGCCTTGGGAGGACAGCAGAGGCTACAGATAACTAAAGGGGGCTCATGATACCACTTGCTCTCTTTCTGCTTAGATTGGAGACTTCCTGTCTTAAGTGTGAAAAAAGAACAAAAAGTATTTGTGTGAACACAGGAGTTGCAAAGCCAAGAGACTGTGGCAAGTAAGCACTGGAGACAGCGCCAGCACCCCAGTGCTGGTTACTCACCCCCATCCACATCCGGCAGCACATAACCTCATCATCCAGATGGTGATGCTGGAGTGAGGTGGGATGCACAGGAAACCATGCCAGCAGGCACTAGGCACAGACTGCCAAGGTCGGGCACAAGAGACCCTCGGCGCACTGGTCCCACGGCTACCGAGAAGGACTGTCACCACCTCTACGTCTCAGCAGGTCACACTCCTTGACTCCTCAGGTCTCACTTCTGCCCATTTCAGACTCACTAGCTGTCTTTACTTACAAGCTGTGCTTCTAAACCTGAGGATGCGGGGCACACTGCTCAACCCTCCCTATGTGACTGGGCCCCCGACACATTCACTCTCCACTCCACCTGCTCACCTCTTCAGCCCGCTGGGCTTCTGCATGCTTGTCTAAGTAGGTGCCCTCCAGTACAGAGCCCACGATGGTCAGTCCCTTGCCAGCCTTTAGCTGAGAGGTGAAAGACAGTAGGCGGGGGTGCTTCACACACTGCTTATTGTCCAGGTTCAGCATCACCAACACTTGGGGCCTGTGGTGGGACAGGCAGGGACATCAGTTAACATGGCAACACACAGCCAGGGCTCCAAAGCTCGTCAAGCCAGCTAGGGTGCAAATGGGAAGGACAAAAGAAAGCAGTGGGGGCAGGCCAGGCAGGTACAGGCCCTGTGTCTGAGGCTCCAGGTACCCCAACTGGAAGTGCCCTGCTGGACCTTTAGGGAGTCAGCCTCCAGTCGCTGCATCCCCAGGAGGTGAACACAAATGGCCTGGCTGCCACCCTGTAGCAGGGTTGCACACCTGTCTCCAAGGCACACCCAGGCACACTGCTGGAGGTCCAGGACCCACCTTTGCCCAGTCCTCCATCTCCTGCCAGAACTTGCCCCCAAGGGTCAAAAGCAGAAGCTTCTGAGACAGTGCTACCAGTCAGCAGGATCAGGATCCTTGCTCTGTTCTGCTATCTGGGGGACCATGGCTGTGGGGTACACTCACCTCCAGTTCTTGGTATGCGGGGGCCCGTGTTCCACACGCAGCAGGGCATAGCGGGCAGCATTCAGTGACAGGCCCCTGATGCCATCGCCCCACTCCTTCTCAGCCCTGTGTGGGCACAGAGAGAAGGCCGCTTGATCCAGCCACACTCTAGGACTGTGCCTGAGTGGGGTATCTACAGGGTTCCTATAAACCTAAGACAAGGGGGCTTCCAAGACCCCTGCTCCTGAGTAGGGTGGGGAAGTGTGATAAGCAGGAATTTCTTGTGTGGGACCGAGCATTGGGGTTATCAGGGCCTGAGGGAAGAAGGAGGCCATGACTTGGAGGCCCTGAACCAGATTAGTTTGGAGGTCCAGGATGCGGACAGGACAGTCAGGACGGAACAAGGGTGGCTTTAAGGGTACGGAGCTCTGAAATTTAATGTAGCTCCTAGGACACACCACCAGAGTGTGGGTATCACACATCAGCACTGCAGTTGATAGAGTGCAGAGTTCCCTAAACACACTCCAGCAGTCACAGCTGCTACATGCAGCCATAGAATCATAGATGTACCTGCTGATAAACTGGAATACATGTGGAATCAACAAACCTGTACAACCATTAGCACAGTGAGCCCCAGCTACCTGAGCATAGGCACACCACCCTGGCTGGGTCTGCGGGAAAACTACATGGGACAGCCAGGTCTACAGGTCATCCACCCAACCCCCAGGGGACTTCAGCAGCAGCACCCAGACTCAGGCACAGGACAGGAAACTGTCCTGGTTCTGTATGAGCAAGAGTGTGGTGAAGCCTGGCACCTCTGCCTGCCATCTGAGGGGCTATGCCACTTACCCTCGGTACTCGATGTACTTGTAGATGCAGCCAGCGATGAGCATGGCGAAGAGGGCATAGTACCAGGAGCAGATGAACATCAGGGCAAGGCAGAGACTCATGCCAAGGAAGGAGAGGGTCCTGGGGGACATAAAGCTCAGAGCCTGGCCCTCACAGCCCTCAATCAGCACCTGAGCGGTCGTCTCACCGAAAGCACTTTCCCGGTTATGGAAATCTTCCAGTAACAGAACGGTACTGACCCCTGGCAATCAGGCCTGCATTCACTCATTCCTTAAGTAGGAAATGCCTCCTGGGGACCCTGCTGCAGCCCAGCACAGCTGCAGCTTAAGGACAGTCCCGGCTGCCTATTCCCCTATTGAGGTGCACACAGTACCTCAGTCACACCCAGAACACAGACTGGGCTCCATCCACCATATAGCACTGTGTGAAAACAGAGCTTAAGACCAGTAACCCTGGGCTCCCTACACTCCAGAGCCCACCAGATTCATACACGTGCTCAAGACCAGGACAGGCCTCTTGTCTCAAGGGCTTCACTGGAGTTCCTTACACAAAAACAGTTAAAGACCCAGCTTAGGGTCTAAGTACAGCAGTAGGCAGCCTCAAAGACACACTGAATGTGCCCAGGTTTGTGGGTCCCTGAAGAAATCTGCACAGAAGGCCTTACCAATGGTAGTACTTGAAACGTGGACGCCAGTTGGGTGTGCGCAGCAGGGTCTGTACAGCACAGGCCAAGTTCACGAACATGTAGCACATAAGGAAGAACCTGGGACATGAGGGCCAGTGAGGCTGCTGACCACCCAGAGTAGCACAGCAGTGCTCACCACCTCCCGGTGAGACCCTCCATGGGCCTCCCTGCCCCCAAGCCTCACTAAACACAGCAGCTGAGCAGCCCCATGACCATGTCACATCCCTGCTGTCCTTGGCCACACACCACAGAGACAGCCATAGTACCCATCATGGCAGCTGTCTGTCCAGCCACACTAGCCTCATCTACCCAACAGCTTTGTGGCCGCAGCACAACTCTGTGACCTGCTGCACCTGTATATTCACTCCTGGATGCCACAGACCCAATGCCTGATGTTTAGGGAGGAAGGAACAGAGGCCAAGTCCCCACACCCTGCACCCCAGTGCATTTGCAGGACTACTCACATGGACAGGATGGGAGCCACACTGTCCAGGGAGGCGATGAGGATGCCTGTCTCACAGATGAGGGCCGTGAGCAGCAGGGCCCATGTGGGCTCCCCATTGGCCTTTCCATGGCCAAACACCTGCACATGAGGAGAAGCAGGTGGGCTGGGGCAGGAAAAGAGTCTTCCCCATGGGCAAGAGGAATACCCACTAGGCTGTGCCATCTGAAGTCTTCAAGACTTACAAGCAGAACCTAGCTCTGGTCACACGCAGCCAGGTCCAGAAGAAAACCCAAGAACTATACACAGAGAAGTTCAGGGGAGCCGGCTCTGTCATACCTGGAGCACAGCCTCCAGCCTCCAGAATTCTGGGAAAACAACTTGCTGTTGTTTAAGCTGCTGGGCTGTGGTGCTTTACTGCAGCAGCCCTGGGACTCTCATGTATGCCATCAACCTCTAAGCTCATTCCAGGAGCTTCAGTGTCAGCTGCAGAGGCCAGGTCCAGGAAGAGATACTAAGCCCCCGATTGTTCATAGTGTAGCCTCCACAGGTCACAGACAAATATGGGAAAGGACCATATGGCCCTGGGGCTGCCTCTGCCCCCACAATCCAACCTCAGCCCAGTGGGAGATGACCAGCATGGGGTCCAGAGGCAGGATGTATGACCCTATCTTCATCCTACAGGTCCAGCTCTGCAGGACAGCCTTTGAGGGACCCTCACTCATCTAACCCTGACCTTCCAAGGTCCCCTCTTCTCAAGGCAGCCAGCATCATCTGCTTCAGCTTAAGCTGAGAGCTCACCTGCAGGAAGGGGATGATGCCATCACGGGCAATGGCCTGCAGCAGACGGGGAGCCCCAGTCAGGCTCTGTAGGCCAGCACCGCAGGTAGAGAAGAAGGAGCCAATGACAATGACCCAGGGGGATGGCCAGGCCAGCATACCAATGACCAGGTTCCCCTGCAAGGCCTCCCCGAACCTGTGGGTGAGCAGGGAAGGTGGTCAACAGAGTATCCAAAAAGGGAGCTGAAGACAGGTAAAAACAAAACCTACCCATCCCCCATCTGAGTGTGAACCCTGGGCTGGGGGAGATGCTGAAGGGGCCAGATAGAGCCCCAGACCAACTGGGGTCTGCAGAGTTTAGCAGACTCCCTCAGAAGCAGCTTTGGTAGAGTGGATACTGTTCCCCTGGGGTCCTCTCAAGAGCAGAAAATCCTGGTGGGTACCACTTTGTACCATGGGTCTGGTAGTCCTGCAGAGCCTTACCATGAAGTTCCTACGATCCCTTGAAGCCCTGAGGCCCTGACAGACAGACATGTGCCCCAAGAAGGAAGGTCCATAATAGCCCACTGAGTTCCGCTGTTTCCTCAGCAGTAGGTCTGGGGAATAGGTCCCATCTTTCCCACCCCCCAGCCCTGGCTACATCAGGCTTCACTTTTGCTCTGAGAAGTTCCCAGGCTCCAGTCCAAAGGGTGGCACATCGACAGTTCAGTCAGGCAAAAGGCAGCAGGACCCCCTGATAAGGTTTTCAGATCATTCACCCAGGGGAAATCTTAACTTCAAGCTCAAGTCTCCCTCGGGAAAGAGGCTGCTAACTATAGTATGTTCATATAGCAAAAATACCCAACGTACTTATCTCTCAAGACCACACCTTCGATGCAGGCTCCAAACAGCACTATGCAGGAAAGATCTGCACTGGAGTCAAGGAACGGCCAGTTCTGGGGCAAAAGGATAGCATACAGGCTCCAAGTAGATGCATGCTGGTCAGTGGCTCCTCGTGGGCCTGGACCAGTCCTGTACCCAGGGCCACCAAAAGGAGAGATATCTCTACACCCTCTTCCCACAACCATGTCGCACCTCTACAGTCCTCAGGGCACTGTCCTCACATCTCTTTCTAGCTATACAGAATATGGCCACAGGGTACCCAAAAGTTGCCTAGTTGGTGGCCCAACTACCCCTCTGGGAGGACACAGAGCTCCTGGAATGCCAGTTTCATAGAAGTGATTATGGCCAGTGTCTGTGTCACGAACTACACTACGCTCAAGTCTGTACATTAGTGTTATATGCAGATCCCAAGGTGTAAAGTCATCACTCAAGTTTTGGAAGGGAGTTGTGTTATTCAACAATCACGAGCAAACTAGAGTCCAGGTGCCATACTTTACCATGGCACATCATATACGGCAGCCCCAACTCCAAGCAGGACAGGCTGTAATCAGGACCTAAATCTAGCAGGCATGCAACAAATGGGTCCAAAGGTGACCTGAGAGAGGGGACTGAACAAGGGCAGCAGGGCTAGAGACCAACACCTCCAGCCAGGGCCCCTCTGAGGATACAAATGAAAGATGTGGTCACAATGGCCAGAATGGTCCCTGTGGGGATGGACTTTTGGGCATCCTTGAGGTCCCCAGAGCGGTTGGATCCCGCCATGATCCCTGCAGAACAACAGTGACAGAAAACCTTGAGGAAGCTGCTCACAGCAAGACCCACTTCTGGGTCAGGAAGGATGGGCTATGGCCGCCATTGTCTGCTGGGAGGATGCCTCTGTGTACTGAAAGACAGAGACAGAAAGACACATACACAGAGACCAAGAGACAGAGATGGTCACAGAGAGATAGTTATGGGTGGGGGAACAGAGAGAGAAAAAAACAGACACGGAGAGGGACAGAGGGACATAAAGACAGAGTCACAGAAACAGAGTCATGGAGTGGGGGAAGCACAGGGAGAGATAGACAGAGGGACAGAGACACAAGGAGACATGGAGACAGGCACAGAAAGACAGAGAGACACAGATAGAAAGAAGACACAGATGCAGAGGGACAGCCAGAGAGAGGCAGAGACAGGTGCAAAGAGGACAGCAGATGGGAGCCTCACCAGTTACGGAGGGGAAGTAGATGCCTACTAGCATGGTGAAGTAAGTCATGATGTCGGTGAGGACGTATGGTAGTCCGCCAGGCCGGCTCTCCTCAGGCACAGGCACTGAGGAGACACCTTTCTTTTCCACAAATGCCCCCTTGTCTGAGTATGTGCTCCACAGGTTATCTGTGAAAAGAACAGGTCAAGAGACTTCCTAATGGGTTCTGGAACATTCTGTCATGGCACTCCCATTAGACTGCCCATGCCCAGTACCAGGGTTCACAACTGTAGGTGGATGGCTTTTATTCTCCCTTGACTCTGATTTCAAGCAGACACACTAGTTTGTGAGCACCCTGTACCAGAAGCCATCCTCCCCAAACCTCAACATGACATTTCAGCACTAGCAGATCCTCATAGGCAGCACCTGCACACTCCTAGGGCCCTCAGTGCTGGGTCTCCACCAATGGGGCAGGACCCCATGCCTGCAGCCCTGCTAGACCCTCCAACAATCCAGGGAAGTGCGGCCACCTCCACTGCCCACTGCACCCCAGCCAGGCTCAGTGCAGCCTTACACTGCTTGTAAACACCCCAATAGGGACATCTCCATAGACCAAGGCCCACCATCCACCTGCATTCCGTCTGCCTCCTATGAAACACCTACAGGGGGCTGCCTCCTCCAGGGATCTTGCCTTGGAGACTGCAGCAGGGCCTGTGAGTGCAGGACCCATGTACTCCTCTTCCCTGAACCCAGACTGCACATAGGCCTCAGTTGCTCCCTGACATCACACCACCTTGTTGGGAGGTATGAAGGACCCCAACTTCACAGGGGGTAGACACTCAGGACCAAGTGTTCAAGGTTCCCAAGAATGGTTCCTTTTCCCTAAAATGCTGATGCCTCCTATTTGTAATCCCAGTATGTGGGAGACAAAGCAGGAAGACCATTGAGTTCTAGGCCAATCATGGCTACATAGCAATTTCTAGGCCAACCCGGGCTAAAGCGTAAGTGTCTGTCTCAAACAAAGATTGACTGCTAGGTGCCATTCAGCTGATGAGAAAGCAGCTGAGGAAGACCGTACCAATTTGCAGGTTGGCTAGACAGGACCCCACTGACTTAACTAGACAGGAGGGACCAGGGCTCTAAGAGTTGCCTCAGACAATCCTCAGCAGTGGCCACAGCTCTCCCCATCAGCACTCACCCAGGAAGACACCGCTGGCCACACCAGGGATGCCCTGGATCTCAGTGACATTGTTCTGCATAAAGTACTCATCACAGGTAGCACTCGGGCTAGAGCCGTTGCAGAAGAGGCGCCAGAGTGCAGTGGTCACCGTGCCATTGTTGACAATCTGAATCTTGGCACAGGCCTCGAAGCTGCGTTTTGCCAATGTGCGGTTCCCGAGAAGACAGACTCTACAGCAGAGAGGGGGGCAGGGCTTATTCTGACGGTTCGCAGAGGGCACAGTAGGAGACCCCAGGTCTTCTAAGTAGTTCTGATGTGCCGTACTCACGTGACTGCAGGGGTCATATCTCAGGGGCATCAAGCCAGACTCCAGCAGACTGACCTCACACACAAGCACTCAACTGGTCAAAGCTATCCTCCTCCTGCCTAGGGCAGTTCTCAAAGATGGTAAAACCACAGCTTTGGGGGAATTCAGTCCATCTTGGCTTCCATATTTCCCAAAGCTTATGGCCTTGACCAGGCCCCAACTTGCATGCTCACTTACTCGCAGTGACCCTGACCACTTCCATCAACCTCTTTATCCCATAGTGAGACAAGAAAAGAGCCCATTTGAGAAGTTTCTGTAAAGATGAGGAAGCCAGGTCCCATGGGGTGAGAGTGGGCCACACTGGAAAGGCTCAGCCACCTGACTGTTCATAGAGCCATCAGCCACACTCAAGTACAGAGCCTTCACCAGCCTCTTAGCCTCACAGATGTGCTCAGAAATAGTTGCATGGACATCATGACCACCCAACACTGCAGGACTCCTCAGAACTGCATTGGAGCCCATGAGTGACCATCAAGAACACCTTCATGTCCTTCCCTAGAAAGGAGCTGAGGGTCTGAGAGGAGAAAGAACCAGAGGATCCAGGCCCAAACCTGGAAGGACACCGCAAGATGACCCAGCAGAGGACCAAGGACGGCCTGGGACTCACGGGATATCGGGAGGGGCAAAGGCCGTCTTGATGACACCTGCGTAGATGGCCAGAATGGAGAGCACCACACAGGCCAGGAAGACCAGTGCCAGTTTGTTCACATATTTGACACCCACGAAGACCACTATGGCCATGAGGGCCAGAGCGCAGCTGCCATACACTCTCATGTTGTTCAGTAGCGCGGCTGCCTCTCCATCTGCTGATTCTGCCTGGAAGATGGCTGCACTTGGGGAGATGTAGGTCTGTAGAAAAGAGGAAGGTCAGCAAAGGACCCAAGTCCTTCCCAGGAGCTCACCCTTCCCTCAGACCTCACACTGGCTTCCTCCCTGACACTGGCTAAAGAAAGCCAGTTGAGCCTAAGGCCACTGAGAGCACCGAGCAGACCCTTATGTACTGTCCAAGACAGACCCAGGGTACCAGGCCTGCAGCTGCTTCACGTCCAGTTCCCTCAAACTGCCAGGGCCAGGTTGTAAATAGGCTTACAGGTAAAATGCTTGTGCAAGGAAGACTGCTACAGACACACTCACCAGGAAGATCTCAATGGTGCCCAAGATGTACATGGCACCTGCAAACGTCGTGCCCAGGTAGAAGCAGAGGCCAACTGCCCCTCCAAACTCAGGCCCAAGTGACCGAGAAATCATGTAATATGAGCCTCCCGCTGCAAAGACAGCCCAGGAGAAACAGGTCAGGAGACAGCATTCATGCAAGGAGACCTGTCCCCATGCAGGGACGGCAGCTTCCATTTATCTTCAAAACAGAGAGCACTAGGAAGCCCTGACCTGCGAATGCATGTCTACCCTGCCTGTGGGCTGGCTCAGGTGTGATGAGAACTGTCCAATGCAGGCAAGCACTATGTCCTAGGAGGCTCCAGCTTCAAGGTCTGTGTATTTCAACAGTATCCCAATACCCAACTGTATTAACTTGTTTACACAAACAGGTAGAGAAGAGACAAGGCCATTTAAGAATATTTTGGTTCTTTGGCATGCCTCGCATCATACTTGGGGAATTCTGGGAACAGCTGTGTTCACTCTAGCCATCATCTCTGGCTATTCTGTCCACCTCAGCTGCTCCTGAACTCAGACCTTGTGAGACTGCAGGAAGAGTCAGTAGAACTTCTTGAATGCACCTGCCTCTTCCTGAGAGCTACCTGTAGGAGCAGATCCTAACCACTGCATGGCATCTTCAGGCCAGAATACTCTCCTCCTTCATCATCCAGCTGGCTGAGTCTGAGGAAGGGGCTCCCTTCTTGGATAGCTAGAAAAACAGAGCCCCTGGGGAGACCCAGCAGGTCTTCATGTTTCCCGCAGTCTGAGTCCAGGACTCAGAGAGATGGCGACATTTCTGTACCAAGCTCATCCAAGTTCTGGGTAGGGAAGGCATCCATAATAGAAACAGGGTGCAAACAAACCAGTCTCCACTTACCCACATGTAGGACACATGAGAGGCAAAGGGCAAAGACCTCTAGACCTCTGCAAATCAACTGACTTGTCAACCACTATGTATAGGTTACCTGTGTGGCTATTAACGAACTGAAAGGTGAGCATGTGCTTCCCTTTCTCATAAGATGAACAGATCAAGCTGAAGGATCCAGGTAGACCTCACATGAAGCCCTTTCCTCTGCTTAAGCCCCTGCCTCAGGCACCACTTCTCCTACTACATGGCAACACGGGGAAACAAATAGGAGTGATTCCAGGGGCTGAAATCTGAAAGAGTAGCAGACAGAGGGCCCGAGGCCCAAACCTGTCACCCTCAGGCCACACCTCATGGATGGTTCTCACTAAGGCCTCTGAAGCCTAGCAATCCTGCATGTCATGCTGTTTTAATTCAGTCTTGAGATTCAAAGTAAAAAGAAAACGAAGTTTATGGGAAATCTAGAATCAGTCCAGAACCAATGGTGTGAATCCAGCCTGTGTGGACCACAAGATGTGCATGAGGTAAGAACAGCACCTCCTGCCACTGACTGCCACACACAGGGACCCCAATGGAAGGTGCTGGATCCCCACAAGAGGGCTCCCTGCTCCCGCAGAACTCAAACCTTCCACCAGTCACCCCTCACCACAGGGGTCCTACAGGGGTCCAACACCTTCCACCACTCCTTCTGCCCTCATGAGCCCCTGGTACCTCCTCCTATTCGCCAAGCCTCCGCACCAAAGGGATCCAGCACCATCCACTAATCACTATGTTCGGAAGGGCATCTTAGTAGTAGGTTGAGACACACTGAGGTATGGTGTGTCCCCTCTGTCCTCAGAAAAGCCTGCTGTGCTCTCAGATGGTTACAGCAGAGGCCCTGGCACAGGCCTGCCCTCCCTTTACGCAGGGGACAAAGCAGTGGTGCTTGGCAGTGGGTCATTGCAAGCATGAGAGTACACAGCTTTAGAAAGATCTGAGCCCTGCCAAGGGGTGAAGCTATTTCTAGGACATGGGTTTTGTACTCATCACAGGACAGGCAGACACTGAGGGTGTGCCTGCCCCAGGGTCTCTGGGGACAAGGCTTCTTTTGTTCTACAGAGAGCACAAAATCCCAGTGCTACACTGGAGAAAATGGCTAATGTCACTGTCACCATGAACCCGGGACAGGAATGGTGATCTATGAACACATGGCTTTGGTCCTACGCTGTGAAAAGAAGATCCCTCTAAACCAACTCAGGGGTCATAGGCATTGACGCCCTTACCTGGGACTACACCATTGGTAGCGATGGCACTCATGGAGATGGCAGTCAGCATGGTCTGCAAAGAGAGGCAGCTCTTTCAGGGAACATGTGCCCCAAGGTACTCCAATATGCTGAGCCTGGGGCAGCAGGGCTCTTCCACACTCTTGACCTCAAGGAAAGTGCTAAGTGACCAGGAATGACAGGCCCACGACTCCTAAAGCTCAAGGCCTCCTGGCTTTCAGGCTTTTCCTATCCGACCCCAAATGCTGTTCTTACAACCTACAGAAACGTAAGCTCCAGACCCTGTCCAGACCTGGAAGGAAGACCTCATCTAGGTGTCTGACCCTGAGGAGTCCCAACTAGAGCTCTACCAACCCAGGTGGTACAAGTGCGGCACTTCACCTAGATATGAACTCCACAGGACAAAGGGGACCCCACTTTGTGTCCATCTCTTAGAAAACATCCAGGTGAGTCTGGGTGGGCCCTGCCTCTAGCAACCACCCTCTTGCTTGAGAAAAATCTGTCCGTGGGCACCAGGGAATACCAGCAGCCTCAAAGAGTGGTGTTCAGGTCATGGGAGGGTGGGTGGCTACAGGACAAGCAGATGGATGGCCTGGGGTGGCCACACAGAGTGACCAGCCAGGAGGTAGGAAGGCAGCCTGGGCAGGGGTCAAAAGGGGCCTCCCATTTACCCATGTTACTTGATTTCCCTCCAAAAATGACATGTTCAGGTGACACAGGGTGATTTAAAACAGCAAATGTATATTCCTCTTAACCAGAGCAAGGAGAAAGGGATGGAATAGGGTTAGTGCACAGGAGGTGGTACCATGAAAGACATACAAGTCGCAGACCTATGTCCAGTTCTCTTTAACAGGGACTCCTGAAAAGCATGTCCAGGATGCTTCCAAACTAGAGGATGGTCTTGCTATCCCCCATGAGAGGAACTTGCTGCCCTCCTCAGCCCTGAGCCTGGTGGTACAGTACATGAAACACCCACACACAACAAATTAAGAAACGCCCCTCCCCCCAACACACAGAGTAGCTAATGTCCAGGAGGAAATACGGACTAGCAAGAAACCTGGCGTTTGCCAGGGTGGATAGGGCAGTCCAACTTTCCTATGGCCAAATCCAACTTTGTAGGTGACTTTGGGAGAACGGCCTGCAGGGCAGGCCTGAATTTCCCAACAGTGGTCTCTCAGGCCCCCAACACACCAGCCCCTGGGACTTCCCTACAAGGTTGACCATGCACACTCACACAGGTACAGCACATGGATACAATGAGGAAGGATTCCAGGACGCCAGCAGCCCCCACGATCCAGGTCAGGCGCAAGAAGAGGATGACACCTAGGATGTTCTGCAGGCAGGGTAAGTAGACTCCGATGAAGGTGCCCATACGCGGGGCCTGAAACAGAGTGACCATGTCCAGGGAGGCTCACAGCCTGTGCCCCGTAACCCAGCCCGGAGTCCACCAGGCTATGTTTGGAGGTTATGGGAACAGCGTAGGGAGGAACATGGCACAGGGTGAAGCTATAAAGATGCTTAACAAAAAACACATCCCAATGAACTGAGGCTGCAGGGTCCTAGGCAGGACCCAGGGAAGTGGCCGAGGAGGGGAATAAAAGCATGCCAGGCAGGACACAGGGACAAGCTACCTGGCCCTGCTCCCCCCCAGAGGGAACAGGCAGGGTGGGAAGTTTGGGACAGCAAGACAGGGTTCTTCTGGTTGCATCTATGAGGCAGGTTAGGGGCCTGAGCCCTGATGCCAGGAGGCTTGAGGCATGAAGGAGAGGAGGCCAGGTACCTAACACAGACGGGTACCATTAGTGATCTGTCTGTAAAGTTCAAAAGTTGCAGTATAACATGATGGAGAACACTGGAGATTTGGAGACACTGGCTGAGAGGCCAATTCCTAACTTAGCAGGACCTTTCTCAACTTAGGGGAACACAGAATGAGCACGGAGGCCTGGCTGAGGATGTCACACAACCAGAGTCCATAGGGAGGGCCCAGGAGCTAGAGACTGGTACCTCACCTAACCAGAGGGCAGATCCTGAGGAGAACATGCTGATCACCCAAACCTGAATGGAAAGGATGGCTGCTCAGGCCAGGGCAGGGCCATCTGAGTTTCCACTGACTCAGACCAGAGGTCTCACAGGAAGAACTGAATCTGAAAGCCTGAGGACCCCAGCCTAGGCAGTGGGTGTCAAACTGCAGTAGGGCAGCCTAGCCATGACCTCATGCCCCTGCCTGTGGAGTCTGGACACTGCATTTTAGGGGCAGAGGACAGAATCTTGATGGGTTGAAATTCTGTAAGCTGGGTAGATGGAGAAAAGTCTTTAGGGTGTTTTTTGTTGTTGTTGTCTGGTTTTTTTTGTTTATTTGTTTTTTTTTTTTTAAGCTAGGCCCCATGGCACACACCTTTAACCCCAGCACTCAGGAGACAGAGGCAGGCAGACTCCTGTGAGTTCCAGGCCAGCCTCGTCTGGAATTCCAAGGCAGGCCAGCCAGGGCTACATAGTAAGACCTTATATCAGGTCTTCTAAAAGAGTAGCAATCTCTCTTAATTGCTGAACCATCTCTCCAACCTCATCTTTGGAATTCAGTTAATAAAAGAATATATGTGTACAACACTAGGCAGATGTAGAAGACAGCCAAAAATGTGGCAGGAAATAACCTGTCTGGGCAGGACCATGGCTGGGCAGCCTCAAGGTGCACAAGGGGCTGTCAGATCACTATGACTCAGCTTCAGATCCCACTGTGGTGTGGGCCCAGGAGCTGGCAGTGGACCCAATACCCCAGTGCCTAGGGGCCCCAGATCCTTTTAAAATGGCATGGCCACCCTGAACTCTTAGCTCTGTCTTGAAAGAAAGCTTTGAAGGATCAACTGGACCTGGTTACAGGCCAAGAGACAGCTCAGTGGGAAAGTGATGCCTGTTTGGGGACAACTCTACCATCAGAGGAGAAAACAGGGCCAGGCTCTACTTCTCATGCTCTACCAACCGAACCAGTCCCTAAGTGGGTCAGCAGCCTGTTCATGTCCAACCAAGATAGCAACCCAACTGACACACTGGCTCTGTAGTGGGTCCAGTCCTTTATCAGCTGAAATCCAATTGAGGTGTCATGTCGCTAAGGAGCACATCATCCACAGAAGTGCCATGCCTGGCAGTGGGGTGGAATTTTCTAGGGCATACTAAGTACAGCCTCTCCCTCGAAACCTGGATTTTCTGCTTTATGGATAAGTACTTTCCATAGTGCTCTGGGAGCAGCTAAGCCTACTCAGCTCTACCCCTGGGGAGAGGGCTGAACTATTGTGTTGGGCTGGGCAGTGCTTTGGTTGAACGAAGTTGAAGCTGAGGATCAGTTCCAAGAAGCATTCAGACCAAGGCTCACACTGTCTGTTCTCCTCAGACAAAACTCTAGTAAATGGAACAGACAGACAGAAAATGGATGTGTGTACAATGAATAGAGAAGGTCTGGGGCCTCTGAGGTCTACAGCTAGAGCAAGAGCCTGTCAAGCCACAACAAGGCAGGGCTGAGGCAAAAGCGAAAGTACAGAAATGCGTTTAGTGGCAAACCCACCACTGCAGCCCCTGGAGTCCATCCCCGGGGTGAGTTGGGGGCAGGACAGGAGACATTCAGAAGGCTTCTGTGGTGGTTTGAGAGAGAACATCCCTCACAGGCTCTAAGTGTTCGGACATTTTGTCCCCAGTTGGTGGCCCTGTTCTGGGAGGTCTTAGAAGGTGAGCCCACGCTGGAGGAAGCACGTCACTGGGGGCGGGCTTAGAGCGTTCTTAAGCCTTGTTGAATCTCTATGCATTCTCTGCTTCCTGTGTCTGCTTGAAGACGTGAGTGCTTAGCTTCTGCCTCTGCTCCAGCCACCTCTGGTGCCACGCCTCCCTGCCATGATGGACTCCTGCCCCTTTGGAAACATAAGCTAAATAAACTCTTTCTTTTATAAGTTACCTTGATCAGTGTTTCTATCACAGAAACAGAAAGAAAACTAATACAGCTTCTGGGGAGGCCAGTGACCCTCCACTAGGAAGACAGGCCATGCTTTCATTAACCCCAGCCCTGTCCCCAGGGACCACATAGCCAAGGTACTGAATAATCTTAACAGTGCTGTCAAGACTTGAAGCACAGTGTTAACTCTGCTATGGCCAGAGCAGGAGGGAAGGACACCACTTGATTGCCTGACTTCCCTGTGGCTTGAAGGGTCCAAGTCAGGCTGGACACTGGCACATAAGGAGCACCTGGGACGGGGTGTGTGTGTGTGTGTGTGTGAACAGCTGGATGCCTATAATGGGTGGACACAGAGCGTAGATGATCTGACTGTCATACCACTTGACAGGGGCCACTTAAGGTGGCCCCACCACCTTCATTCATGTGCATCAGCATCGAAACCCATCTCTCCAAATAGAACAGGGACCTCTGGGAGCTACAGCATGAGGGAAAGCAGCAGGAAAACAAAAGTCAACATCTTAAGCAAAGGCCTTAAGCCGGTGTAGTGGATCACATCTGTGGTCCCAGTATTTGAAGGCTGAGAGAGGCGAACTGCCATGAGTTCAAAGACAGTTTGGACCACATGGTAAGTTCCAGGCCACTCTAGGCTAGAGAGTTCCAGGCCAGCCTGGGTTACAAACTGAAACCCTTAAAACAACAACAACAAAAGTAATAATAGTAAATAAAATGAAACAGAAGACTAGTTTCTATGGCAGCTCTGCCAGGGGCATAAGCCTACTCACAGGGGGTACAGCAGCCTGCACAGGACCTCCACAACCCAGTTCCTTCCTTACCCAAGAGTATAGGACACTGGAGGTGTCTACTGAGTCACAGCCCCAAGAAAATGAAGGCAGCTCAAGTCTCATGAAGGGAAGGGTGACCTGAGCCTGACGGTGCTGATTAGAACCCTTCAAGCCCACATGTCCACACAGTGGGCCACACAGGTACCTTGACCTCTCGCCTCCGGCTGTCCTCGTCCTCCTCATGTTCCACCACACCCTGGCTTAGGTTGGTATAGTTGGCCAGCTTGTTCAGCAGTGATGATACCATGGGGTTGCTGTCCATCTCTTCCTATTGGTACAAGTATCATCCAGGTGGGAACCAGGTCCTTCGACATCCCCAGAACATCAGATCACCTGCCCAGGCCCCTCTCTCCCCAGGGCTACTAGGAGCCCAAGAAGACTGGGAGCCTTAAATTTATAAAGCCCCAGGCCACCTGGAATTAGAGGTCAGGGTGCCAGGTCACTCAGAGGACCGGAGGATCCAGAGCTTCTGAGATGGTGCAGGGATACTAAGAGGCTCCTGAAGGTTTTGCTTAAGGCACCTGCCAAGGCTGCACCTCACATGTCAGGTCCTCCCCTGCTCCTTCCTCAGCAGGACTCAGTCTGAAAGGTGGCTATGGTCTGGGACCCCCAAGGTGACTCTCTTTTGCTTTTCCTGGTGACAATCACTTCCCTGAGTACCTTCTTTGTGTAGAAATTAAAATAAAATTACCTCAAAAAGTGCCATATTCTTCCCCTCAAAGTAGCATTCTCTCTCCATCTCCACATTGTTGATGAATGGGCTGTTCTCTCTGGGGTTCCCATCTCCTGAGGGATACAGTCAGGTCAGTCTCAGGAGGAAATGGAAGAAGCAGAGAATACAATAGCTCTGGGAGGCAGGCACCAGGCGGGCCCGGTCCCCACAGACCATCTGTGGCCAGCAGCCCCCACCTGTGACCTTGGATAGTAATGCTGTTTATCCACAACCTTACTTTCTGCCCACATGTCCACACACAGGTGTCTGTGCATCCCCAGCACTTGCAAACTGGTGTCAAATCAGCATCTGGCTACTTGCCTCACCTCACCTGCTCATGAGGGCTGAAGGTCTTCCCTATTTTTAGAACTGACACCTTTGTTGAGATGTACCTGCTGACCCTCTCTGCTCAACCCACCATTTTTCAAAGGGAAACTGAAAGGTTTCTCTGCACTTACAGTGGTAGGACCTGATGGGCCAGGGCTGAGCACCAGCTTCCAGGTACAATGGTTCCTACGTCCTGGGGGCCTCCATGAGAGGAGGCCTCACCCAATCTGCAAAGGACCAGGGATGACCAGCCAGAACCCTTGGCCACAAGACAACTGGGGTCCTCAGCCCAAGAGGCCGGTATGGCCACAGTCAGCCTTCTTAGAACCCTGCAAGTCTTCTGCCACCACCTGTGCTCCTCCTCCTCTGAGTCTCACCTCTGACCCTACAGTTACCCATCCCTGTCCATTGCCAGGGGCCATGTGATTGGCTCATATGACCCCAGGAAGGATACTTCTTACAACCCTAACAAGCCAGAAAAGCCAGCCCTAGCCCATGTGGGCCCTGAGCCAGTGGCAAATCAACAGGTGAGGGACCCTGTGTTCCAATTCCTTCCATGCAGGTTCTGGCACATATGTACCTCTAAAAGACTCCTCAGCCCTAGGAACACAAGGCATGCCTCATGCTGCTACGTTCTTAGCCCAACCTTCCCTGCCTCAGTTTCTCCACACGAGATATACTTAGCTATGTCCAGGAGCTCAGAGAAAAGCCTGATCCTCCAGAGTGTCCAGCATGTGCTCACTTCCTGGAGACTGGAACCACCCATGGAAACAGGGTCCCACAGAGGAGGGCCTCATGGGAGGAAGGTACCATGGAGATGTCTCATAAGAGCAGGATGGGCAGCACCTCCTTGGAGCCCCAGCACTCCAACTGTGGGCCAGCTGGCCAGGCTACTGGGCCTTCAAGTACCTTATGGGAGCTTCCAAGGCCAGCCTTGAGGGTCAAGGAGAATAGGCACAAGGGTACAGAAGAAATTAAAAACCAGTCTTGGCAAACAGAGAGACCTAGGTTAGGTGATGCCAGTAGATCAGGTCCTACAGTGTATGCCATGCCAGTACCTACAATGGACGTTAGAGCTAGGTAGCCGGCCCTTGGAGCTCCTTAGCACCCACTCTCAGCAGAGCGGATCCCCAGCTCTGCCTCCTTTTATAAATGTCTAGAATCAATGCCTCAGGAGGCTTGGACACTGAAGGTCCTTGAGATGTAGGTCCAGCAGTCATCATGTGACACCTCAGGGGTATGGCTTCCTAAACATAGACTCCAAAACAAAGGCCCTGAACACAGGGCCTGAATAGCTCATGTCCCAGTTGCCAAGGTTGGAGACATTTGCTCTGTCACATAAAGCCCAAGGCCACAGGTGGGTGTCCACTGAGGGATGAGCAAGGCCCTGAGTAACACATAACCAGAAGTCTAAGGAGTGAGCAGCCTTGAAGAATGAACCTGAAGGCACCCCATGGTGGGTGACCTTTTCCCTCTCAGTAAAAATATGACTCAGAACCTCAGATGACAGAGTCAAAGGGCCGAAGGGGGAAATGAGAAACAAGTCCTGATGTGGAAAGGCTGAGTTCCCTGCACTGGGCCTGAGGACAGCAGCCACCTGGCCCGCCAGGGAGCAGAGTGATGATTTTTCCCTTTGACTTTTTTAAGTTTGCTACTTGGAAGGAAGAACCAGATTTGAAAAAAAAAAAAAAAAAAAAAAATCCAAGCACAGACTTCACCTGGGGAACTCCAAGTAACCAACAGCCAGCCTTTCAGGTCTCACAATGTGCGTGATACTTCTGGTGACAAATATCTTAAAACCCAAGACTTCCACCCACAGATTGGCCCCACTGACCAAATTTCTTTTTGAGGAGGGCACAAACACTAAGGTTTGTATTGTTTTGACAGAAGTTTTGACTTTCAAATTCCTCAAATCCCAGTGGATGATGCTGGCCTTCCAGGCATCCTCACACACCTCCCAACCCCTTTACCCCCTGCTAGTTCAGACTTTGGTATACCAATCTGGATGTCACCTGAACTAAGGGGCTGACGCAGATCCCCAATGCTTGCCTGGTCATTTCTGTCTCTGGAGACATCTGACCCAGATCCTAGTCATGAACTCCAATAATGAAGGCCATCAGGGGTCAGCGCATGAAAGAACACAACATGCCCTTCCCTGAATTTGATACAGAACCATGCCTAGGGCCCCCAAAAATGTGGCACCTGATTACGCACTCAAAACCCAAGTCAAGGGAGAAACCTCTGTTAGGGCTATAGTCCAAAAATGGCTTTGTTTGAATCAGAGATTCCCTCACTGGTACCCACCCAGATGCCACACTGCAGAGTTCTCCTGGGGTTCCTGTATGCCACACCATGGACCAGAACTGAAAATACAGCTGATACTTTATCAGACAGTCCGAAGCTGGGGCAGAGTGAAGTGGCAGACCCATCTATGCACACATGCACGCCCATGCACACCTCTGCACACCTTTGCATTTATAAGCACACTCCCTGGGTTATCAAACCCACACCTGTCCCCACACAGAGACCCTGTTCAGCAGCCTACAGATCTGTCCCTCCCATCTGGAGGCAAGAGCCTGCACCCCTAGCTATCCCCCTGGATCTCATCTCAGCCAGTCTCATACCCTGCATGTGGCAGATACAAGACAGTCTAGGGACAGGTGAAGTGGCCCCAAAAGGCACTGCAGATGGATCAGGGCAGGGCAGAACCTCACCAAGTGTAAGAGACCCTGGCCCAGAGGGAGCAGGACAGAGTGGCTCAGATCTTCCGAATGAGCCCCAAAGCCCCATCCAACAGCTTCCAACTAACTTCTCTGTAAGGACTGTCACAGAAAGAGGACACGAAGCCACACAATTGCCTAGGAGCTGGGAATGTAAGGTGGACACTGAACTCAATGAAACAGTCAGCAGCCTGTGAATTCAGCATGCTGGGCTTAAGGCAGGAGATGCTGGGGGCTGAGGAGTGCCAGGTCTCCTGCAGTTACTCAGCATCGTAAGTCATGACTGCACAATGGAGGGATGGACCTTTCCCGGGTCACTCTGTTCCCATACGGGTGCTTCTACAGGGGCTCATAACACCAGCCAAGGTACCAGCTGTGAGATCCCCTACCACAGCTCCTAGGATGCTGTCACCCTTGGGAACAGGCTTCCTTCCATCAACAACAGCCCCCAGAGTGACCCCTCCCCCTGGTTGGTCTAAGCTCCCTCTGAAAGTAAAAGTGATGTTCAAGCTGAAGTATCTCTTGCCATCTATAGGCTACAGTTACCCCAGATAAGCACGAGGTCCCAACTGTCGGCCTAGACCCCACTGATGATCCAGGAAAGGACATGCAGGGCCATACAACTTGGAAAAGGAAAATCTCCAAACTTCTCTTCCATTCCCCAAAAGCCACTTGGTCCCAGTGCTGGGTTCCTGGGAGCTGGCACCATAAGTGGGACACTGGGGAAGCTCTAGGGATGATTTATAGGGAGACCACGTGCCCATAACTCTTCCCTGACACCATAGAGCACAAGCATGGTCTGAAATGAGGCCTCCCTCAAGTGAGCAAAATGCCGACACCTACCTGGGGACCCACAGGCTCACTACAAGCCCCAGACCCTTGGGCTGACCTGCCATCACTTCCATTGCCTTACCTTTCCTGCCCAAAGACCCCAAGGGTCCTAGCTACAAGGACAAGAGATGGCCCCACAGAGCTGAACATAACCTGCCTAGTCTTGCCTTCCTTCAGGAAAAGATTCTAAGATCCCTCATCAGCTCTGCTCTGCCTCTAAACATACAAGTTTGCTCTGTGCTTGAGCAACTCCTTCAGAGGCCTGCTGCACAGCTTTGGAAAGCACACTATTTTAAAAAGGAAAAACAAAAAGTAATAAAACAAGGATAGGGGGCTGGAGAGATGGCTTAGTGGTATAGAGCACTGGCTGCTCTTACAGAATACAGGGTTCAGTTCTCAGCACCCACAGGGTGGCTAATAACTCTCTGTAACTCCAGTTCCAGGGGCTCTGACACCCTCTGTGGGCTTCTGAGGACACTGCATGACATGGGTACACTGTCTCAAAAGGACCAATAAATATAAATAAACAAATAAATACCAAAAGGGGGGACTGAAAAGATGTCTCAAGAATTAAAAACACTGGCTGCTCTTGCAGAGGGTCCAGGTTCAATTCCCAGTATCCACAAGGTGACTAACAACCATCCTAACTCCAGTTTCAGGGGGATCAGACACCCTCTTCTGACCTCTGCAGGCATTGCACAACACAGCCACTTACATACATGCAGGCAGTACACTCATACACATAAAATAAAAATAACAAATAAAATAGTTTTTAAAAACACAGATAGGGTAACATAAGATGAAATATAAAGAATATTTCAAATTAACCTAATCACTTCAAAGGAAGGACGCATAACATAACTTTGAACCTACACAAAGATGGCATTAGTCACCCCAAAGAGCAGTGACCAAATGAGGAATCCTCATTGTTAAGTTCCTTCTTCACAGAGGTATGGGTGACCTATTTTAGAACAGCTTCCCGTGTCTTTTGGTAAATGCCATGTAAACTTAGCAAACATCTAAATATACTGTTGTCACCACAGCCAGTGTCTCCCTGTCCAGGAAGGAGAGGATGAGATGGACACTAAGGAGTGATACACCTCAAAGACCAGTGGGAATGCTCGGCTTTTCAACTCCACGTGCATACAGTTGTGTACATGTTACCCTACACACATGTGCGGTTTCCTAGCCCGTCAGCTGGCAGGCTACAGTGCAGGACACTGGTAGCACCCTGTACACTCTGTACACAGAGACACGCACACGTCGCAGGGGGATCTGCAACACCCTGCTCCATCACTCAAGATGGAGTAGAAACTGCCACAGGGATCTCTGTAGTTGCAGGAACGGATGGAGGCAGGGGGTGACCCTAGACTTGGAACCTCTTGGCAGCACAGAGAAGGCAAACTGAGTCATTGAGGGGTCACAGTGGTATTCACAGTAGTGCACAGGCAAACGGCTATCAGGCACTTCCAACCTCATGGATCCACAGGGTGTCCCACAAGAGACACAAAGTCTGACAGCACGTACCACCCAGACCAAGAGACCATCACTGGCAGACCAAGGAACCAGGCAGGACCATGGGCTTTCTGTGTCGTGTGGATGGTAATTCTCTGACCTGGTTTCTGCTACAGAAATTTTGAAAGAAAATGTCCTTGTTTTTAGAGGGGTAATACCTCTTAAAAAGGGCCTCACATGCTCTGTGTTCTCTCCGTTCAGCTCAGGAAGGTGTGTGAGAGACTGACGCAGGCAGAGGAGGGAAGGAAAAAGAATGCTCCGACCCAGGGAGAAGACGACATGCAGGAACCTGGGGTCACATGCAAGAGGAATTTCTTTGTATTCTTACAGTTTTCTGAAGTCTGAAGATAGATCAAAGTTGTATTTAAGAAATAAACACAAACTGCCATGCGGCAGTAGCACATGCTTTTAATCCTAGCACACGGAGGACCTCTGAGTTCCCAGGCAGCCTGGTCTATACAGTGAGCTCCAGGTTGGCCAGGACTGTTTCAAAAAAAAAAGAAAAAGAAAAAAATATATTCAGATGAAAAATAATTTCTGAAAATATCTTTGGTGAGCCTCAGTGTTTTGGAGCTGGAGCCTCCTCAGCATGTCTCCTGCTCTCTGGTTTTCAGGGCACACGTCATGGTCCCCTTCTGTGCATGTGACTGACAGTCACCAGAGATCAGCACTTAGGATGAGGGTCTTTGGAGTAAAAGCATTAGACCAGAAGCTAGGTCTAGGAGACAAAGGACACTACACCCTGGCATCACACTTCAGGACAGAGAGAGGACAGGGTGTGACCCAAAGCCCAGCCACCCTTGGAGGGTCGGAGGCAGGGTTGCAGATTCTCACTCAGATGGAGCCACCTCCAGCTGAGAGAACAACGTCTTGAGAGAACCTTGAACAACGTCTCCACAACTCAGCAAGAGCTAGGCTCAGGTTCCCAGTCTCCAGAGTGCAAGGGCCAATGTGAAAGGACAGGATGGAAAAATGCTACCCTGAAGCCGTCCCTCAACCCATATCCTGAGTTCAGGAGCTGCCCTGCCTGGGTCTTTCACAAGGTGTCACCAGGATGCCATTCTGAGCTGTCAAAGGGGTCTTCTCAAGACACCCAGATATCCATCTTTTTCCTGGCAGCACAGACTCCTCCAGGGAGGTTCATCCGTTAAGGAAACAAGCACCATCCCCACAGCCTGGCAGGCACTCCTGGAGAATGGAGCCACTGCACCCTGTACTAATGAGGGAGCTTGGAATACAGCACTGCCTTCAAACATGTAGTCCTTACCACGGGACTCTACAGAATCTGAGTTCAGAGCAGCTCCTCAAGCCACCTTCAGAACTGAGAAAGGACTCAGGAACCAGTCTGCTCAAGGGTGAGAGGCCTCAGGAAGCAGCCTGCTCAGCGGGCTGGCTATTTCTGGGCCTTTATTTACTGTACAGGATGATGGATGGAAGGACACAAAGGTTTGGGGGTACAAGAGGGTGGACATGACACTCAGCCTCAACTCTCCCTGCAGAAAGCCACACTATGGTAGCCCAAGCTCTGTGATTACAGTACCTCTGACCTTTCATTTCATTGCTTATCAAAGCAATGTATAAACACACAGACACACACGCACACCCTATAGCAGTAAAACACATCAGAGTTCTGGTACATCTCTGCAATTTGGACCTATGCTTAAGATATGCCAGCTTGCAAGTGACCCCAGATTCTCTCTTTTCAGAGTTCCACACCACAATCATTAGTACCAATCCCATGACATGTTACACATCAAAGTCAAAGACCACGTATGTATTCCAAAGTGCTCTGGAGAAAATTCCTACAGGGAGACTAAATCAGAGCTAGGATCACACCTGAACCAAGCAGGTAGGAAATATCTATGGCATCTTATCCTCAGGCAATTCCGAGGGTGTCCAAGAGACATCTCTGCCTAATTCCAAAGGAGTCAAGAAATAATTAAGAATCAAATGTGTCCTCTTGAGGGAGTCACCTGAAAGGAAAATACCATGACCCATTTTATTTATCACCTAAATGATTCTTATTTAAGGACCTATTCCCTAGTTATTTATTTATTTTTTTGAGATAGGATTTCTCTGTATCCCAGTTAGAATGGAACTCACAGTTTAGACCAGACTGGCCTCCATCTCACAGAGATGCCTCTGCTTTCTGAGTGTTCTGATTAAAGGTATACACCACCATGCCATGTTCCCCTAATTATTTTTAAACTTAAATTGAATTGTAGCTGGGCTAATCCCAGTACTCTGGGGCCAGAGGCATGTGGATCTCTGTGAGATCTGAGGCCAGTGTGGTCTACATACTGAGCTCCAGGCCAGCCAGGTCTACAGAGAGCTTGCCTCGATAAACAAACAAAATAAAAACAAGGATCAAGGCATCAAAGGAATTTTCCTTTAGCATAGAGTAGAGAGTGGCCTATCCATAGAGGTACTATACCTCATGAAGGCATATACATCTCTCAAACCTTCCTGACCCTGCACTGGCACACTACCTGCAAAACTAATGTAGACTCAAATAAGAAATAGCCCTCAGGACCCCAAAAGCAAGACAGTCCAGCCACACTCGCAGGAAGATGCCCTGGCAGTCCCTACTGCCAGTGCTGTAGCTCTGCACCACTGCAGCCACTCTCCTGTAGCCTTTAAGAAGCATGTATCAAGGTCTCAGGCAGCTCCAGCAGCCAGTGCCCCCAGATTCCCTCACTACCCTGGACAGAGTCTTAGCATTTGGCACCCAGAGCCTGCCCCTGTGCAATACCCACAACTTGCCAGCTGGCAGCCCAGCAGCCCAGGACTGTTCCAGAGGCAGCTTGTCTGAGCAGAAATCAGAGTGGGAACTGGTTATAGGTTGGACAAAAACATTCATAAGCTTCATGTTGCTTATTGAAAAAAAATAAAGCAAGGGCTGCAGGGGCTGACTATGCGTGAAACAGTGAAGAGAACGGGGCAACTAATTCCATGAGGGAAGTACCCGGAGAGGACATGACGCAGAGGGGCCCTGTGGACACCTGTGTCCAGTGATTGGGGCGTGGACCACAGTGCTGAGTCCCCAGGATGGTAACTCAATATGACACCAGGAGACAAGCACTTGTCCTCTGCAACCTTTCTCAAATACAGACCCATGCTGTGAGAGGGAATATCACATGATCCCCAGAGGGACATCATACAGTCCCCTCAGAGGGACCTCTGGAGCACTGTGAGGTCACCTGAAAAGTAAGTCTGAGAAAACATCCAAGCTGAGGACAGATATCCTGAGGGAGCCCTGGGGAGTTTGGGACAGAAAAAGGACACAAAAGGACAGGGAGACTCCACAGAACCTAGGCAGCAGTGGACAGTCACCCCACAGAACCCAGGTGGCAGTAGCAGTAATGACCATAATAGATAGCTCCTTACTAATGACAGGTTTCAGCACAGCCTCACAATCCTGCCATGAGGTCAGGGCCGGCTCTGCATGTGGCTGTGTGCATCTCTCCTGCCTAGCCATTTCCTGCTCAGCTACCTCAACAACCTGCTGGCCTTGGGAGCCCCAGGGCCTGCAGGACCCATCTGCTGAAACACTGTTGCTAACCTGAACAGTCAGAGTTTCTAAGCATTCTATCCAGAGCATGAAGAGGCTTGGCCACTGTCACCCACTCCTCTTCCCACCAGGCAAAGTCCAACAGCTGTATAAACACTGCCCACAGGCCCATCTGCCCTCAGAGGCTGTTCTTCACAAGGGAAATTCCACTCCAGAGCCTCCCATGATAACCAGCAGCTTCCCTTGTGAGCAAGCGGGTCACAAAGTGCACAGTACCCTTCTGAACCAGCCCAGCATTTTCAGGCTCCACTTGGCCTTCCTGTTACCCTGGTTCAGAGGAGACAGAGTAAGCACACTGTGGGACTTCTGAAGCTAGTGGCATAGCTCATTTCCTCTGCTCTCAGGCCCAGCCCCAGCCCCGAGTTCTTCCTATAAATCCACACCCTTCACTTCAAGGCTGAGCTTGCACTGATGCTGGGGCTGTAGATGGGGTTTGGAAGCACAGATGGAGGCACATTTGCCCTAATGCCACCACACACACGAGCTTCTCAGAGCACGTGCCCCACAGTGACAGGCAGCCCTACTGTTTCCTAAATCTCCACCAAGAACAGATTCAGGTTTGAGCAGAACCTGGCAAATCAATTACATGTGCAAGTCCAAATGCAACGCCCAGGAGGGCTGGGGGCCCTGCCACCTTGGTAAGTACCCGCCTGCATAGCTGCCAACTCTCCTGCTCACTGCAACCCAGCAGCACCACCTATCCCACAACTCGGAAGAGTAAAGATTCTCTTGAGAACATTGAAAAAATCTGGGCACTCAGAGGAGAGTGAGGCAAGGCTTCCCTGATGATGCTGCAAGCTCTTTCTACCACCTACTTTGGTGCTGGCAGGGCCAGCCCCAAGACATGCTCACCAGGCCATAGGCATTTCTTATCTCCACTTTCAAAGTCCTCAACAGGCAACTGTTAAGTGTGACACCCAAACCAGCCTGAAACCCAGGGAAGTCTAGGCACTGCAGAGCCCATCACACAGGAGACTCTGCAAAGATATAGTCAATGTAGACATGTAGTCAGAGAGCCTGATGTACTATAATCACAACATATCAAAGTACATCCAACATACAAGTGCATAAGTATACACAGTTGTGTGCACTCACATATGTGCTCACCCACAAATAACACAACTTGACATGAACTAGAGAGACCTGGGAAGAGGGAACTGAACTGAGGAATTTCCTCAGCCTGGTCGGTGGGCATGTCTATTTGTGACATTTTCTTGGTAACTAATTGGTGTAGGGGAGCCCAGTCCATTGTGGCAGCACCATCTCTGGGCAGTGAGGCCTGGGCTGTATAAGGAAACAGAGCAGGCCAGTCAGCAGTGCTCCTAGTGGTCTCTGCTTCAGCTCCTGGCTTGAGTTCCTGCCTTGGGCTACCTCAGTGATGGACTAGAATCTATAAGACAAATAAACCCTTTCCTTCCCAAGCTGCTTTGGGTCAGTGTTTTATCACAGCAGCAAAAAGCAAATTAAGACATACACCATGACAGTTCACATGCACACTGCATTCACGTGTGCGTGTACATACATTTACACATATGCATGCACACACAAACATGCCCATGGTTCATCTGCATAGCAACATGCAGGCTACACAGAGCCATCAGAGTTAAAACCCCAGACTACGCCACTGTTGGGGCATGCCCCAGGATATAAGGCATCTATGGGACCATAGCTCTTTAAGATGCCTGAGTGGTGTGTGGGTCTGGGACTTTCTATCTAGAAGACGTGACCCCTTAGGAAAGCAGCCTCTGGTGACCTCATTCTCCAGTACTACAAATTGCCCAGTCAGTGCTGAGAAGGGACAAGCTGGTGCCCAAATGCCCAAATACAAAAGGCCCAGGACAAGGCAGAGTAAGGTGGGGCCTATACTTGCATCAGCACCTCTGCGGGGCACCAGCTAGACCCTCCCAAGGGCAGCTACAGTTACAGCCTTGTCTAGGCTGTGGTCAAGACCCTCCATTAAATGAAAAGGGAAACCCAAGAGGTGCCTGGCGCTCCCTCCTCTGACTTCCAGAGCACTCAACCCTCCCCAGTGACCGTCAGATGCTTCCTGAGCCTCCCTAAGAGCCAGGTCCAGCCATTCCTGGCCTGGTGGCGCCAGAGACCCAGAGAAGGACAAGCCAAGAGATAAGAGGTCATGGCAACCTTACAAGAGACCAGCTCCTAGAGAAAAACTGAGGCATAGACAGACCTCAAGGATCACTTGCCATCTTCAGAAATGGGTCACCCTGACTTGAATAGATGAGAGTCTCCTAAGAAGGCCTCAGGCAACCACAGGCCCAGAAACAGCAGTTCCCAAGCCCTCCTGTGTCTTCCACAAAAGGATAGTCTGAGGACACAGGAAAGTGCACTGACCAAGCACAGGGGTATAAACAAGGGATATCCAGGGCCAATCCGTTGGCCTTAGACCATAGCACTAAGAGCTCACAGTAATTCAAATCAGCAAGAAAATGAAAGTGGGCCTAACTATGAAAACCTAGGCCTGGGGCTGCTGCTTTCTTTCTACCCCAGAACTCCTCAGACCCTGCAGGGCTGTAGAAGGTGTTTGTGGGGGTCTAAGCACACCAGGAACAACATTGTTAACATGTACCCACCAGCCTACCCCCACCCAACAGTTCCCTTAAAACAAACCTACCTAAGGAGGAAGAGGAACCAGCCCTAGCACCCCAGGACTGAGGCCTTACCTCCTGCCACCACATCCTAGACCCCAAGACACCAGCCCCGGGAGCACAGGCCATACCTTAGCAGGGACATGGTCTAACCAAAGGGGGTTCCTGACATGTTTCTCAGTACTTGGACCTAGGAACCTCAGACTTGCATACTTAGCACCCTGAGGTGCGGGGGACCCTAGACCTGCCTGCCAGGTTACCTTAGACAAACATGCAGACAGAAGTCGGACAGGGCAACCTCACCGGAGGGACTGCTGCAGTACAGAAGTGGGAGGCTTATCGGCACAGTCCAGACCCTGCCCTGCAGGGCCGTTCCCCTCCTTTGTATAAAGGAAGGCATTAACCCTTTGGGCTCTGCTTCTAGGACTAGTTCCTGGTGGGGACATTCACTAGGAGCTGGAACCTCAAGCCACCTACAACTCCCAAGACTATCTGTCTACTCCTGAGGGCCATTCTACTCCAGAACCCTGACAGGCCCTGACTACACAGGGTTCTCTTGCCTCTGAGTGGAAGGATCTTCCCACTAAAGGGCCCAGGACTCAGCCAGCCTCCTCCAGTGCAGCTGTCACTCCAAGTGACAGAAAGCTCCACCCAGCTCCTCAGTCAGGGCCTAGCCATTGCAGCTGTGGTTAATACTTAACAATGACCATCAAACTTTGCCCTCTGGGCCTGGAGGGACAGAGCTTAATGTCTGGAGAATAAGAGGAGCCACAGGCAGTCCAGCCAGCTGCACTCCTCCCTTCACTGCTGGGCATCTGAACTTAGACTGCACCGAGCTGTACAGCTGACAAGGAAGGTGTTGTGCATAACACTGGAACACAGTGGCCATGGCCCAATGTCACTGGCCCTCTAGGCCTGCCACAACATGTGGTGGTCAGGGCAGTCTGTTAAGGTGGTGGTCCCACATCCAACAAGCTGAGGCCCTGTAGCTTTGTTTGCTGTTTCTTGAGGTAGGGTCTCCCTACAATCCTAGCCAGCATGGAACTTGTTATGTAGACCAGACTTGGCCTCATGAGATATGCACATCTAGCACTGGAATTAAAGGCAAGTGTTCATTACACCAGCGTTGTGTTGGTTTTTGTCATAAACTAGTCACCTGGGACAGAACCTCAGTTGAGGAATTTCCTCTAGTGAAATTGCCTGTGGCCTAGTCTATGAGGAATTTCCTTAATTACTATTGATGTAGGGGGGCCCAGCCCATTGTGGGTAGTGCCATCCCTAGGCAAGTGACCCTGGGCATTATAGGAAAGGTAACTGAGTGAGCCAGTAAGCAGTGTTCCTCCAAGGTCTCTGCTTCAGCTCCTGCCTCCAGATTCCTGCTTGAGCTCCTGTCTTGGCTTCCCTTGATGATGAACTGTAAGTTGTAGATGAAATAAACCCTTTCCTCCCCAAGTTCATTTTGGTCAGTGTTTTATCACAGCAAAAGAAATCAGGTAGAACAGGCATCTTCACTCTTGATTACCGTCTCCCCAACACACACACACACACACACACACACACACACACACACACTGCCAGGCAGGCAGGAAGTGGAGCAGCTCCCAACTGATCTGCAAGGTAGATGAGGCCTAGAAACCTGCTGAGGTCTGAGATGTTTACTGGGCTGCAGCAAAGATCCCATCCAACCAGATGCTGCCTAGAGCTCCAGGGCTGCCTGTGTGACCTGCTCTATGCCCTGGATAAAGCCCCTCACCCCTCTTTCTGAATGTCCTTCCTGACCACAGGATAAGTACTAGAAGCCATACAGAACTCTAAGTAGGGGAGATTTGGGGTCACCTACCTGAAGGAAAATCACCTTGAAATCCACCAGCGCCACTAGCAGAGGGCAGGATAAAGTTCTGTGACTCCTGGTGTTCTGCATTCAGAACAATGGCAAAAAGAGGGTTCTCTAGGCTCAGGGGGCACTGGTATGTTTGTAAATGTGGCTGCCTGTACTTGCTGCTCCCTAGCCATAGTCTAACACACAGGGCAGCTTTCAGACCGCATATGCAACATCAGTGATGAGCTATAAGAGCAGGCAACTCCCCCAGTCCATGCTTGGCACCAACAGGTAGATTAACATGCTAACACACCACCATCCAGTAGCTACCTGGTGATGCTGGAATTCTAAGGGAGCCCATGGGGGCCCTGCTCTACTGAGATTGCCCTGGCCTCCGTGGATGTACACATTTGTAAACAGGACTCCACTTGGCAGGCTCAAGGTCATTTTTCCCATGGAATTTCCCCCAGCCACCTTAGCGCCCTGTGGTTGCCCTGTCTTACTACCAAGCACCAAGTTCATCCTCAGCCTGAGCCCTTCATGTACCATCTGGGGCTTTGAGGTCAACGGCTTGTCTTCGTCACCACAGGTGAGTACCTCACATCCATCTCGGACCCTGCCAGGACTCTTCAGGATCAAGAGTGAAGATGCCAGGCAACAGTATCACCCTCAGCATCTTGCACCCTCAGCCCCATGGAGCTCCCTCCCCATCACATACTCCATCACATGCCGTGTTAGATTCCTGCTGTGCCAGGACAAGGCAGGGAAAACGTCTGTACACAGCTGCACTAGGCCCATGAGGGACACAGCCTTGGTAGGTGATCTTTCTCGAAAAATGAGGGTGCAATCCAGTGCTCAGTCAGCCCAAACCTGCCTGGCCCTGAGGAGTATGGCGTCATGTTGAGACCCTCCAAAGGCCCTTCATCATAGACACCATACCCTCAACCCTTTGGCGTAGTTCAGACTCTGGTCCAGCACAGCAGTCAGGAGGTCTGGGGAACATTTTAGAAAAAGACACATTTCCAGGTCAGGAGGCCCCTCATATTGATAAAGGAAAAAAAACATAGCTGGGAAAAGATTCAGACCTAGGACACAGGGGCTTCAACACTCCTCCAGGGTCTCAACAGGAAGGGTGACCCCCAGCTACTTTCTAGGGAATGTGACCATGGGAAAAGACAATGCCCAATACCACATAACTTGCTGAGAAAGGACCAGCCTTCTACCCTCAAGTGCACACATGGTGCATACAAGCATGCTTTTTTACACACATGCACACAGGCTGGGCAAGATGACTGGCTGCTGACACCTGTACCACCAACTCCTAAGCAAAGGACCAGTCCCCTGGAGCCAGCTGGGTGGAGGCAGGACACAGCCCACAGCCAGCTGTGTTCTCACCTGCTCAGACAGATCGTTTGTCTACTGTGGCTATTTGTACAGCTCTGGCTTATAATGCTGGAGATTAAACCCAGGGCTCCAAAACAAGTTTCCTACCCCCAAGCAATTCCCCCAGTGCCATTTCTGGTTTGAAAAGGAGACTCTGGTACACAGAATACCTTCCCCTCCTATCCCCTACACAGTAGATGCTCTCTCTGTAAGCAACCCTCAGCCTCACTTGTGATTCACACCTGACCAGATGGTGCTAGGATCTGAGTTTGTCTGCCCCTGCTAGGATATCCTCTGGTGCCAACATGAGACATTTTAAGATGGAACTGTCACTTCCTTGCCCAACAGGACAGGACCTGAAGTCTCATGCTCAGTCCACTTCAACTGTACTGCTCACTCACTGAATACACATCCCAACGGTGACCACCAAGGCCAGCTGGGCAAAGTATCACGTCACCACACTGTTTAGCAGCAGCTCTGAGGGTAGCGCTGAGCACTGCCCACTGTAGAGTCTACACCCAACTCTCTGACAGGACAAAGACAACTGAAAATCACCTTGGTCAGTGTTTCGGAGGACAGAGTCACCTCTACGGAGAGAGGCAAGTAGTTCCTAGGTGACTGACATGGAGTCAGCTACAGAGCATGGATTCTGAAAGGGAACTAGCAACCAGATGAGAAGGAAGCCTGCGTTCAGAGAAGCCAGCTTTGACCTGGGATAAGTGGGTCATCCAGGTAGTGATCACCCTGCAGTAAACTCAGCAAGGACCCATTCTGAAAACTCCTTCCAGACTGGATACTCAGACAGCTTCCAACATGGTCTCCCACAGGGTTCTGAGGCCTACAGATGCCCCACTCTGAGAAAGTTAGTGTCTGGTCCCCCCATCCCCAAGCAGTGTCCTCTACTCCTACACTCTAAAAATATTTCCACAGAACAGGAAGTATTCACATGTCCTTTCCACTTCTAGAGGAATCTCATAATAAATAAAACTCAGGTCCAATGTTCTGTCCTACAGAATGACTAAGGGGTGTGGCAACTGCCCTGAGGTATGACCCCTAGTGTTTCCAGAACATACAAAAAAGGGAAGGGCCCATGACTGGGTGGGAACCAGAGGCTGAAAAACTGAGGAAGCAAAGTAATTTCCCACTTCCCATGTCTGCCCTTCCCCAAGTCACATCAACTCTGACTTGTTTTGGAGGTAGTGGGGAAGAGACCTCTCCCAGGGGGCAAGGGCTATATAATCAGACTCTATCTAGGAGACAAAGCCACTGCATTTCTGGCACTAAAGTGGCAGCACAGGCCCTGCCTGGGTCACATACCAGCAGCACCTGCTGTATGGTCCACTTCCTACCCTCACATGAGGAGGCCCAGGAAGGGCCCAGCCAGCCCTGGTTCCCTCCAGCCCCAGGCTCACAGGTTTAGGAGGCCCCTAGGCAAGCTGGACAGGCCTAAGGGCCCTCATTCTTGTCCTGGAGACCCCTGTTCTGTAAGTTGGGATGCCCAGGAGCCCCCAGTTCCACTACAATCTGGATCTGTCTAGGGATATCTCCCAAGGTCGTCTCCCAAGCTCACTTCACCTTCACCAGGACACAGAACACCTGTCCAGAAACCAGTGCTTCCAGGGACTGTCAAGGAGCCTGTATAGAAGCCAGAACTGGACTGCAGTGTACTCCTGGGATTTGGCCAGTTGGTATAGGCTCCACATCGAAGGCCTTTGAAAGGCCTTCCTCCTTCCTGTACAGGTCTTTCCCACCAAAACCAAAGTGTGATACCCCTCCCTTATTAATGGCTGGGGTTTGCAAGTCCTGTTAGGAAGCAGGACAAAACACAACAGACTCAAGATTACAGCACAACCATTCCTCTCAAGGCACAATGGTTGGAGTTCCTGAAAACCTCTTTGTAGGAATATAAAGTGTGTAGAGTCTAGCTTGCAAAGTCTCAGTTGCAAGTTCTATGTATCCTTGGCTAAGTTTCACAAATTCAGGTGGGACCATAAAAGGAATATTAAAGAGTGTACACAGTGCTGGAAACATGGCTCAGGTGGCACTGTGTTGGCCTAGCATGCCTGAAGTGCTGGGTTTCAAACTTATCAGCACCACATTTTTTTAAAAAGTGGGTGTGGTGACACACTACATAATCTAAGCAGCTGGGATTTAGACGTACAAGGATCAGGAGTTCAAGGTCATCCTCAGCTATATGTCCTGTTTGGGGACAGCCTGAGCTACATAAGACGACCCTGTTTCAAAAAACAATAAATAATAAATTAGAGGTTCACACCTCCCTCCCATTGGTCTGAGTGTGCACAGAAAGCAAGAACCCTGACAGATGCCTGCCTTCCTTAAGGCTGAGTTTCAGGCACAAATGCAGGCCCTAATGGTAGAAAGGACAAGAAATGGACCAAGAGGAAAATTACCTCTGGCTAAGACACCCACCATATTGGATGCCTAGCGATGTGTGGAAAAGCTGCCTCAGGCCACTGGGCACCCAGGAAGGGCTGCGGGGCTCCACATTCTGGTGGTCATCGCCATGCTGCCCGCTAGACGTCACTGACCGCTAGAGACTGAATATGGGCTTCCCGATTCTGCCTCCACCTTTCACCTGGGTTTATGTGTTCAGCCAGGGGGCAGCCACAGCATGCTATCTGCGCAGAGGACGCCTGGACAGCGCAGCATCACAGAGGAAGGGTCACTGAGGGGGACTGGCAGGCTGCCGACCTGAGCTAGGCCACTTCCTGGCCAGTGCTCCTAGCCTGTCTGCAGCCTCCAGAAAGCGATCAGAGGAAGCACAGCCTTTCCTGCTGCTGAGTGGGCAGCAGACGCTCTGAGGCCATCGGTAGGACTTGTCTCTTTCAAAAACTGCACGGCCTTTCTTTCCAGGCCTGGAGCATGAAGTCTAAGTCTCCACTGTGAGACCCAGCAAGGAGATGGACAAGGTGGGCTAGAGAGCTGAAACTGAGAGGAGGCAGCCAGCCATTAGCAGCACGTCAGGGGAGTCGAGGAGATGGGGTGGAGATTCCCAGGCCCATTTCCCACCCTGCGAAAAGCGAAAGTGCCAGAGAGCTCCCGACGCCGGGAACAAAGGGCAGCAAAGAGAAGCCCGCGCGTTTCTCGAGGGCAGCCCCCTCCCGGCTTCCCACGGGCTCTGCTGTGGTCCTTCCTCCACCACCCCAAGGGAGGGTTGGCTGGCCCAAGGTCAGTGGACGCAGACATGGGATCCGTCAAACTTAGACTACCGCCCTGGGCGGGCCCGAAGCCAGAAGAGCCTGGCCGAGGGGAAGCTGCGAGCCCACGAGGCCGGCCCCCCGGGGGTCTGCACCCCGCACTCTCCCGGGTGTCACCCTGAGACCTGGGCCTTCTCGTTTCCATAGCTACCTCCAGCCGCTCTGCAACTCCGCCCCGGGCCCGTCAGAGTTGCTGGGCAAGTCGCTTCCGGTGCTCCAGTCCGAGTGCCCAGGCAGAGTACCGGAGCCCGCGCCCAGCGCGGCAGGGCCAGGCCGCCCCGGAGACGGACGCGGAACCCTAGGCTCCGCGTGCAGCGGGAGCGAGGGGCGGCGGACGGAGCCCGGAGACGCAACCTGTCCAGCCTGCCACCCACCGCCCGCGGGGCGAGGCCCCCTCCCAGCCAGGCCGCCTCCGTCTGGCCGCCGAACCCCCCGACCCCGCCGGCCGCGCGCCCCAAGCCGCCGTCCACCCGGGAGCCCGAGCGGCCCCGCGGAGGGAGGGCCCGGCCTCCGCCTTTGTCCCACGGCAGGTGCGGCCGCGCTCACCCGGGCTGGGGCGGGAGGGTTCGGCGCCCCGCAGGGACTCGGGCGGCTGCTCCGCGCGCTCGGCCGTCTCGTCCCCAGCGCCGTCGGCGCGCGCCTCCACCGGCACCACGGTGAAGTTGGTGGGCATGGCTGCGCAGCTCTCCACTCCGGCCGCGCGCCGCCGCTCCGCAGCTCAACTCCGGCGCAGGGGCGGGGTCCACTCGGCCCGCCCCGCCGGCCACGTGACCTCACCTGCCCGCCCCCACGGCCTCGGAAAAGTTGGCCCGCGGCAGGGAGGGGCGGCTTCCCGGAGGGCCGGCCAGGGCAGACCCCGTCGCGCTCCGGACTCTGCCTCCCCGAACCTGCCTGCAGGCCCCCGCTGCGTGGAGCCCGTCGCCGGCCTCAGCCCCCGGGACCGCGGCCCCTCGCAGCACCTGCGCACAGCTCCGGCTCTGCGCCCTCTCGCCTTTGGGGCTCTTCTCTCCGCCCAGCGCCCGGCAGATCGCACCCCTTTCTCCCGCACCGTCCGTAGCTCCCCATCCTATCTCCGCAGCCCAGCCCAGCCCCGGTGAGCTGGGCCAGGGTCTGGACTTGGGCAGACTGCTATCCTAGCCCAGGGAAATATCCTTGATTAGTTCGGAGGAGCTGTCCATTGAGGCTTTGTGCATCCTGGGTCTAAGTAACCCCAGCCAACGCGGTCACCCAGCAGCCCCAGGTCATTGGAACCTCCTAGCAGTCGTGCCCCAACCTTCCTCCCCAATCTTCAAGGCGTACTTCCTTCCTTAGGCCTGGCCCAGGAGAAGGGAACATCCCAGGGTGATGACCGGAAGCTCGCAGTCAGGAGTTCCAGGATCCCAGCATAGAGGAAGTCGTGGGACCTCCGTCCAGAACCTGGTACATTCTCAAAGAAAAACTCACGAAAACTGGAAACAACCAAATACAACCAAATACGCATAAGGGAAGAATTGGACTAAATGTTTTGGTCAGGATGGGGGTATTGTAGCTCATTGGGGGGGTGGGGGGGGGAGTCCTTGTCTACCATTCTGAGGTCCTGGTTTCATCCCTAGCACACACACACACCCAAAAACCATGGCCCATAACGAATCACCCTAAACCGTTTTAAACAATAAAACAAAAACACAGGTGGTTCATCCAGGGCGGCTCACAACTTGCATAGTAGTGCAAGCGGGATAGCCCAGCCGTGTTTAACCAAGACTGGAAGGCAGCTGAGCCTCAGTCAGTGACAAGGCTGGGCTGCAGGAGTTACGGGGCTCTTCGTGTGTTCCGCGTGAGATAAGGCAATTTGAAACCAACTCAGAGAAGCCATTTTCATGAAGGGCCAGGAGCGTCCTTGATGGCCCTCCTTCTTGCCCTTTGCTGGGAAGGCTCTTCACTCCGGAACTTGAGAAGCCAATCAAGGAAGTTCCCTTAGGTTTCTAGTTTCAGCCCTTGCAGGCGGTGGGGTACAGCTTGCTCATGCCATGCCCCACCCTCCTCCTGGAGCCATCTATATCCAGTAGGCGGGGCTATCACCTGCCTCCCAGATCAGCTTGACCTAGGTGCTAATGGTAAACAACCAATAACATCCTTGGGGGGATTTTGCTGAAAGATAGGGGCAGTGCTGGAAAGAAGCAGAAGGGCCCACTGAGTCAAGATTAGCCCTGGGAGGGCTGGGGAGATCCCTCCTTCAGTTATTCAAGTTAGGCTTCAGGGAGTTCAGCACTGAAACTCCAACGTGACTTCCCTCGCAGAATCGTGACATCATTAGGCTCATTCCCAAGGTGAGCACAAAATAGTCACCAGAAAGGATTAGAGCCCCTTTGGAGTAAGTGGACCCAAGTGCAAGGTCCAGGTAGGGTGAGTCAAGAACTCTGTCAGCCCCAGGAGCCCTTTGGGACCCTTCAACCTCATCCTACAAGTGACCCTTTCCAATAGGCAGCCACTTGATACTTGTCTTCCATTTCCCTCTCCCTTTATCCCTCTCCCTCCCTCTCCTTTCTCCCTCCCCCTCATTTTTGTTTTCTTGTTTACTTTTTTTGAGGCAGGTTCTCATAGTTCAGGTTGACCTTGAACTTTGATATGTCGTCAAGGACAGCCCTGAACTACCGATCCCCCTGCCTCCACCTGCCAAGTGCTGGGATTACAGGCATGTACAGCCAGACCCAGCTACCGTTCATTTTTCAAATGTGTCTATCTCAGCCCCTTTCCTGTGGCTGAATGGTTACACTCCTTTGGGATGACATCCACAAGTTGGGTAACCCAGGCACCACTGAGGAGGGCACCCAGCGGGACTGGAGAGCAGTCTGGAAACATTCACTCAGGTATGTTGGGAATATGAGGGAGATCACTGAGCTTGGCTGCCTTATAGACTGGAGTGGGACAGAGCAACCTGTGGAGCTGTCATAACCCCTATTGAGTAGAGCTAGAAGATGCCTGTTGCCCCATCATGCAGAGCCTCAAGGCCAGCACAGCACCAAATATTTTCATTTAAAAGAGTATGATAGATGACCCACACGGGACCAGAGGCGAGCTACCAGGCATTCCTGGAGACATGAGAGGTGTTCTGCTGATTTCAGAGGGAAAGAGGTTACAAGAAAGGTATGTGGTTATACCTTATAACTGTTCCAGACAGGAAGCCAGAGTCCTATGAAAATGTTTTTCTTGACATGAGACCATGCCAAGGTTAAAGACTGAGAACATGTTATCTAATGAGCATTACATTTTAAAATTTCTCCAGCTGCCATGAGAGGCACCACATGCTCTGTGGTGCTTTTGTGTGTGTGTGCATGTACATTTGTGTTTATGTATGCATCTGTGGTATGCACATGAACAGTGTGTGTAGGTCATAAGACAGTCTCCAGTGTGGACCCTTAGGTACCTTCTACCCCTTGTTTGAGATAGGATCTCTCTTTGGCTTGGAGCTTTGACATGCCGGCCAGACTACCTGACTTTTAAGCTTATAAGGATCCACTTGTCTCCACCTCCTATCTCGCAGCTCTAGGATTACAGGTATGAGGTGATGCCCAGCTTTTTATGTGGGTTCTGAGATCTAGTAAAGCACTGGCAAGCAAGACATCTCCTTAGCCCTTCTGCAGAGTTTTGAAAGCAAATATTCAAGAAATCCGGTGCAAAGGCCTGGCCCTCTGGACACCTTCTTCCCTAGCGTCACTCACTATCAGGGACTGAGTCTGCCCTTGCTCACAGGGATGGCCAAGGCCACATTGAGGCTCAGATACCCAGGCTTTGCTGAGGTTGGTGTTATAGTAAGGTCTTCGCCAACTTGGTTTCCAGAAGACATGGCACATCTGCTACGTGTAAAGCAGTTCTGAACCCTTTGGGAATATCTGAAGCAGCACACCTGATCTGTGACTGTTTGTCCTACCAAAGGTTCAGGGCCTAGGTGCACGTGGTCTCTGCTGATAGAAAGGAACTGCCAGTAGCCACCAGGCTTTGCACTTCCTCCTTACCCACAGCCATCAGCCTTGGCACCTGTGAGTAGCCCAGGCTGCACCCTTCCCCAGAAAGCTACCTTCAGGATAGACCAAGAATACATATTTCTTCCTCCAGGACTTCCATGAGGGATATTGCAGAAGTGGGTGGGGAGGGACCAACCAGGCACTGTTCTGAGGGCGGGCTAGTGGCACAAGCACTGTTCTGAGGGCAGCTAGTGGCACAGGCATCCCCTTTCAGACTCTGGCAAGGCCTACCTGCCTTCAGACCACCAGCTCCCACGCTGTTCTTTCTTTCTCCAAAATCCAGTACATCTAAACCGAAGGTACACCATGTCACCCAAAAAGCCCCTCAGCGTCACCCTCCCATCACATTCTTGGATTCCACTGCCCATCTCTGGCATCAGCTCAGGGCCTTTCTGTCCCACTGTAGAGACTGGCAGTTTCACCTAACTCCTAGGAAGCCCCCAGACTGTGGGAACTCAGCTCACCCTGCTGACTGGACAGAAGACCCCATGGGTACCCCCCAGAGGCTGACAGGGTGACTCAGCTTTCAGTGCTGTTTGTCATCAGTGGTTGCCAAGTGCAGATTGGCATTAAAACCACACTCTTCTGTTCCCCTAGTAAGGGTGGAGAAGGGAGCCAGCACATACCCACATAACAGCCACTGCACATATGGCATTCTACATGGGTGGCCACAGAGAAATGGGAAAAGGTGACAACATGCCCAGGCAGTCCCCATAGACATGTTCAAGAAACTGCCCCGAGTGATGGTTCCACTCACTCTGGCAAACGCAGCTCCAGATGTCAGAGGTATGTGTAACTGCCTTGGTATACTGTACGGCAGGAGTCAGGAAAGCCAAAGACCCAGAAATGCCACCCAGCAGACACAGGGCCTGTTCACAGCAGCTGAAACTGGAACTGACCTCCCATCATGGTGATAGTGAGAAAAGTCTGCCAGCAGATCCTACCCAGCCATGAACGTCGGAGCAGAGCTACACATACCACAGGTAACTTGTAGCTTCACGGAGGACCAGAGAAGGCGCTCATGATTCTCTCTACCTGCAGCTTGGAGTAGGGATACCTAGACTTGAAGATGGTGTTGGGGGGCGCCTTCAATGTAGAGGATGATCATTCTTTGGCCAGGTCTGGTGGGAACAAAGGGCATGCACACAGAATTCACAGTGCAGACTGTATAAGTGGGCATCACTAGGCTGCCCTCAGTAAGAAAAGGGAAATTGACAGTCTTAGAAAGTATAGAACTATTCTCCCAGCTCCAAACCTTTGACCTTACACCTTTGTTTTACATGTAACAGAGATGGCAGAGCCAGCTAACCTGTGCCCTGAACCATGCCCAAGTGACCGGTTAGCCTCCAAGTTCCACAGCTTTCTGGGAGGGAGAGACTTGAGTTGTTTCTGACACAGCCTTTTGTCAACAGGGCAAACCCACAAATATTTATTAAATCACAAAACTCCAATGTAGTATTAAAGAACTAGTTTGGTCATTAGTCCCTGACAGAGGTCCCTGCCTTCAAGGCTTGAATTTCTACAAGCAGAATTCCTAGACAGTGTTACATCTCACCCAGTGAATCTGGCCCCGTGGTGGTCAGCCTGCACCAAGGCCAGCCAGAGCCCCATCCATAGCTCTCCAGTGGTTTACAGTCTCCACAGTCACAGTGGTTATGGCAGAGGCCCAAGTTCAAGCCCTGCATGTTGTCCCCATTCTTTTCAGAGCTCTCTCACAAAAACATCACTCTGACATTTTCTCTGCTGCAGATACACTCTAAGGTCTTTATCTTCTATATGTGCTCCATGTGTGTGATGTGTATATGTGTATACAGATGTGTGTGCCGGCTCATTCATCTATGAGTATGCATGTGTGTGTGATGTACAGATGTGTATACAGATGTGTGTGCAGGCATGTTCATGTATGAGTGTATGATATGTATGTGTATACAGGTGTGTGCAGGCTCTCTCATCTCTGAGTGCATATGGAAAGTCTTGACTCCAGGCATCTTCCTTTATTTATCTCCACTTTTATTATTTTTATTTTACGTGTATGAGTGTATTGCCTACATGTGTGTCAGTACACTTGTGTCATGCAGTGATCAGAAAAGATCTCCTGGAACTGGAATTAGTGGGTGCTGGGACTTGAACCCGGGTCCTCTGCAAGAGCAGTCAGTGCTCTTAACCACTGAGCCATCACTCCACCACTCTTCATTTTACTTTTTGAGACTCATTGAACCTTAAGCTCCTTGTTTGAGCTACACCGGCAGTTCAGTAAGCTTCAGAGATTCACCTGTCTCCACCCCACAGTTACAGGTACATGCGTCTCTGTGACCAGCTTTTACCTGGGTGCAGGTGGTCAAATTCAGGTCCTCATGAATTCAGGCGCATTCACAGCTAGCACTTAATGCTAACACAGCCAAGCACTTTACCCACTGAGTCATCTCCCCAGCCTAAGACCCTTGTGTTCATAGCCTCAACTAATCCTGGAAGAAAAAACACAAACATATCATGCACATCATGCCTACTTTGTGGGTCCCAGGAAGACCAAGTCACTTGCTCAAGATCACAAAGCCAGAAGAGGCAGGGCAGGGCAGATCTGGGATAAGGAAACAAAGTCCAGGAGCTGAGGGTGTGAGTGAAGGGGCCAGAAGTTCCTGCCCATCAGAGCTCTGCCCAGGCCCTGTGAAGTGCATGCCTGGGAATGGACTGAGAAGGCTCTGCTAGGATTGAGCGGCTGTGTGCACATCCTGGCCTCAGAAGAGATGCTTGTCCTTGCATCTGGTGTGCAATAGGTGGTGAAAGCCCTAACAGGTATGTGTGACTCCTGCATCAACCTCTTCAGCCCAGCAGTCCACTGCTGCTTCCAGCTGGCATGGCAACTGTGGCTGTATACACAGGGGGACCAGTGGGGCTCTTTACCAGGCTATAAAGAAGCCAGCTCATCCCCCCCCGCCAAATGCTCTTCTCCCCTCCACTCCTGCTTGTTCCAGACTCAGTGTCTCTGACATTCAAATCTTCATCAACCTTCCCATCCTCCTTTCAGTCTGCCTGAAGTTCAGGACAAGCTGACCCTCTGACCAAGCCAGGCCCCTCCCCTTGTGGGCTGTTTGAGGCCAAGGCGACTTTGGAGGTAAGACTTCCAAACCCACCCAGTGTCAGAATCCTGGCTAACATCCATCCAAGTTGAAAATTCCTCTTTGCAGGGTAGCTGTGGCCATTGAGCTGTCACATGGGAACAGCCGACTGCAGGTCACTGTCTTGCTAGCAGCTTGTGTGTGATGTTAAAAACATCTACTCAGAGACAGAAAAGCAGCTCAGTTGGTAAAAACACTTGCCACAAAAGTCCAATGAACCTGAGTTCAGTCCCTGGAACCAAGTAAAGGCAGAAGGGAACAGATTCTACCAAGTTGTTCTCTGACCTCCACACAAACACCACAGCCTTACCTTCCCCCAACCCATCACTCACACATACTCATAAATAATTTTTTTGTCTTTAAAAAATATTTTATTATGTGTATGAATGTATTGCCTGTGTCATGTACTACCCATGAAGGTCAGAAGAGGGCATCAAATTCCTCTGGAATTACAGATATTGTTAGCTGCCACATGGGTCCTGGGAATCAAACCCAGGTCCTCTGCAAGAGTAGCCAGTGCTCATAACTGCTGAGCCATCTCTCAAACCCTCCCTTTTTTGTCTTTTTGAGACAGGGTCTCCATGTAGCCCCATCTGGACTAAAACTTGACCTATGGAGACCAGGCTGGCCTGGATCTCACAGAGATCTGCCTGCCTCTGCCTCCTGAGTGCTGGGATTAAAGGCATGCACCACCACACTCAGCTTCATAAATAATTTTAAAATTTTTGGTTGCTTTTTCTTTTTGTGATTTTGGCTTTGGCGGTGATGAGGGGCAGGGTGCTTGTTTCTTGCTTGCTGGCTTATGTAGTTCTGGCTGGCCTGGAATTCAATATGTAGACCAGGCTGGCTTCTGAACTTACTTTAGTCCCCCTGCCTCTGCCTCCCCAGTGCTAGGGTTATAAGCATGAGCCTCCATGCCCAGTTTTGCTTCTTCCTTTGGGAAAACATTTGTTCTGTTTAACTGCAGAGAATAGAAAAAGCTTAAACATCCCTGTTATCACTGTAGGGCACAGCTCTGTGGCCTGAAGTGTTTCCAACAGCTGTATAGCATCACTACCTGTACATCTTCAGTACTTTCTCCTCTTCCCAAACCGTAACTCTGTCCTCATGAAGCCCTGGCCCCAGCCCACACTCAGCCCTTGGCCCCTCCATTCTTCCTTATCTGTGAAATACAGCAACTCTAGAAAGTCACACAACATGTGTGACTTTTGTGACTGGCTTGGTTCCCTGAGCACAATATCCTTGAGGCTTATCCATGGTGCAGCTTGTGTCAGAATGCCCTTCCTTTTCAAATGCAGTAACATTCTACCCTGTGGATGGACCGTGTCTTGCTTACCTGATGGACACTCAAGTTCTTTCCACTTCTTAAGCATTGTGAATAATTTTTGTCTTGCTAAATAAATTTCCCCTATATCAAATGAGGAGAACAATTCCTAGGGTATATATCTCAGTCAGAGAAAAGTGTTTATGCCACTGTTTATGTGGAGAACCACATGTTCACATACAACCTGTTTGGGAGAGACAAGGCACTTCATGGTGGGGTCTGTCCGCTAGGACAAGGGTATGATTCCCCATCCTGTCTATTCCCAAAACATTTTGTAACTTGTGTAGCACTGTCCAGACAAAAACACCTCACCATCCTTTAAGTTAACCAGAGATAAGAAGGCCACCTCCCCATTGTGATCTCTGTCCTATTATTAACCCAGCACTGATAAGGCGACTCAAGCCTGTGCCAGAGGTAACTCTGGTTGCAGGCCGGTAGGATAAGCAGGCTTTCAGATTCTAGAGGTAGGAGGTGGGAGAGGATTGTGGCTGCTTGAGGAGGCACCTCATCAGGCAGGGCAGTAGCAGCTGCAGGGACCCCCTAGCCCATAGGAGGGGCCATGACCACCAGTCCTAGGCCCTTACATCCTGGGTCTGGGCATCTGTAGTACAACCCTACCAGGAAGAAATACCAGACCCCAAAAACCCAGAAGAGCCAAACTTGTATCCAATAGAAGAATCCTCAGATAAGTAAGTAAAACCATCCAACCAGCCTTGTACCCCGAGAAGCAGCTGCTCCAAGAGGCCAAAGGGACAGCTGAAGACTGAGGCACTGGAAATAGACCTGCCCCACAGCCTAGGGGCACTGTCACCTGTGTGTATCCTGTGTGCATGGGGGAACGTGTGCACACACCGCTGGCGGAGCAGCAAACACCAAATTGGCATCTCAACCTCTCACGCTTCAAACTTGGACTTTTGCTTGAAAAAGGAAACTAGAATCCACCTCTTTTCCCCAACTCTCTTCTTCTATTCCATTAAGAGAAGAAAAAAAGGAGAAATATGTTTGCCTAACAGGTACTGACTTAGGTAACTCTCTTGGCTGAATCACCTTATTCGAACCTTAAATGTTTGGCTAAAGTCCCATGACAAAGTCAAACAAACATACTGTTAGAATTCACTGCCATTGAGAGTGAACTTCTTTGTGTGAATAATGCAAGCCATTGATTTCTTTTTCCCCAGGGCATGAGTTAAAAATACATGTTAAAAATAAGCTTTGATTGCTATTGAAGTACATCAGCATCACGTGGCATTACAACTCTAAACCACCATACCGGGTCAGGCCTCTCCAAGGCAAAGCTAGATCCTCTCTACAAGACAAACCGTGCAGTTCAAAGATACAGAATACCAGGAGACCGATGAGTATAGAGGGGGAAAAAATCTTTCTAAAGGCAGCGCCAAGTTGAAGTATGCAGAGCACTCACATAGCATGCGTGAGGTCCTGAGTTCAATCCCTAGCACTACAACAGGGAGGGAGAGAGGGTGTGAGGGAAGAGGAAGGAGGGAGGAAGGGAGAGGTATTGCTGAAATTCTCAAGAGCACAGAGGACTAGGGTTCTGGGCTGCTCTTGCTCCCGTGCAAGTGGCAAAAGGCCTGATTACAAGAGCCCTGAGCACTTTAGGGGTGGTTGTTTGATCAAAAGCTAGGTCCATGTTCCACTCTGAGAATGATGTGGTGCCTGGTTATAAAAACCGTTCTTCTGCTGGTAGATACAGTTTAGTGGTAGAGTTCTTCACTTGCATATGCCAGGTTCAACCCCCAGCATTGCAGTAAATACATGCATAAATAAATAAATGCTGTTTGTTCAATCCCCAACGAGGCAAGAGAAAACTTATCTTTAGCCTTCACTGCTGGGGCTGCAGAATGCAGAGAATAACAGGCAATTTGCTATGAGGTTTTAGAGATTTCAAAACACCTGCCTTGAGGGCTGATAAAACCAGTGGACAGTGCAGAATCAGAGGTTAGGACTGAAAGACAGAGAAGAATGAACTAGCTGGGATGTGCACACCTAACCTCACCTCTCACTCTACCACAACACCCCACAACACACTCACTCTGCCATGGCCCCTTGACAGTGGCCTCTCACCTCCGCTAGCATGGAACAACAGAAGACACAACCTCTGTTCACAGAGGAACTAGCAAAAAGTCAATCACAGAAAGACAGAAAGTCATTAAAGCTTTGGAAATGTAAGCAACACATTTCAAGGATGTGAAGTCCTGAAGGAGTCACAACTGAAATCCGACACTATTTTGAGCTAAAATACAGTGAGAATGCATCCTATGGAAACATAAAATGGATCTAAACCATGTTTGGGGGAGGCGAGGGGGTGTGGAAGGGTTTGTCATGGTGGATTAGCAATTATTGTAAAAACAGTGTACGGGGGCTGAATTATGTTCCCAGAGAGTCATATGAAAGTCCAGCCTCAGGTATCTTGCCTCCTCATGCAACAGCTCTCACTTCGTCATGCCCTCAACCATGTGGGCTGTCGCCTCTGCTCGCATGGGAATCCTAGGGAACATGACCTCTGATCCCAAAGGCATAGACCTCGATGGGAAACGAGGTCTTTGTAAATGTTTAGCTGAGATGAGGAGATGTGTGGAGTGTGGGCTCTTCTCCATGCCTGGCATCCTCACAGGAAAGAGCTGAGCTGGAAACTCAGAGAAGAGGTGTAGAAAGAGCCCAGGGAAGGCAGGGGCAGAGCCCAGAGTGATGTAACCACAAGTCCAGGGACATCTGAAGCTACTGGGAGTGGAAAAGGTAGCCAGAAGGATCATCCTCTGGAGCCTCAGAGGCATAGTGACCCTGCCCACAGCAGACTTCAGAATGTGAGACTATAAGCTTTGGTGGGTTTACACCACCAAGTTTGTTATAGCCTAGAAATTTGTGCAGATATGAAGAATAACTCCATGATAAATTTTCTAAATGTCGATCAGATAAATATATGGGCTGGGTATAACTCAGTGATAGTTTTGTATGTGCAAGGCTTGGGTTTAATCTTTAGTATGGGGTGGGGAAGTACAAATTCTTTGGCAAATATAATTTATCAAAATTCACAGAAGCCAGCATGGTAGTGGACGCCTTTAATCCCAGCTCTTGGGAGGCAGAGACAGGTAGATCTCTGTGAGATAGAGGCCAGCTTGGTCTATATAATGAGTTCCAGGCCCCTGGGGCTACAGGAACACCCTGTCTCAAAAATACAAAAAAAATAAACAAAACAAAACTTCAAAGAAACCTGTCCTACTTTGGCTTCTGTTGCTGAGATAAAACGGAGGGAAGGAGTTTATTTAATCTTATAGATTATAGTCTGTCGTCGAGGGATGCCGGGACAGGAGCTCGAGGCAGGCACTGGAACAGAAACCAGGGAGGAAGGTGCCTACTGGCTTGTTCTCAGGTGACGTACGTTCAGCTACCTTTCTTGTGCAGCCCAGGCCCACCTGCCATGGACGGTACCATCCACAGTGGGCTGGGCCCTCACATCAATTAAGAAAATGCCCCTCACACATGCCCACCGACCAGTCTGATGAGGAAATTCTTCACTTGAGGGAACCCTCTTCCCAGGTTTGTGTCAAGTTGGCACAAACTAAGCAGCACACAACTAAAGTTCTGAGTAGTACCATACCTCTGGAAGAAATCAAAAGTTTGACTCGTGCATGACACCTTCAGGCCCAGGTGGACACTGGCCCTGCAAGCTCTGCAAGCACTGGGAGAAGAAACAATGCAAGGGCGGCCACTCATACAGTTGGCCTTGGCAAGGGTGCATCCCCTCCCCCGGCCCAACATGCTGAATTTTGAAGAGAAGCAAGCACCTAAATGTTTAAAAGGCTAGCTGCTAAATAATCTTCCGATTTACAGAGGCCAGGATGCCTGGGGACCTTCAGATGGCATCGGAGTGTGCAGTGTGCAACACCCTCCTCGGTCTTCAGTCCTGTGTGCCAACTGCCCTAGGGTTTTATTTATTTTTCAAAAAGCCATATGTCTGTCTAAAGAACTACAGGAACTAGCAGGAGGTGGAGATCCATTGCCATGTGCTGGTCAGAGATGATAAAGACCCCACTCAGCACACGGCCTTCCAGCCCATTGTCCTGGGCCCTTCCTTTTACACCCTGTAAAAGCCCTGAGTCCCCTAAGCTACAGCATTAAGGACAATAGACTCTCCATTTTCTAGGTGCCAGATTGTGAACAAATCTGATTTGCCTTCCAACTCACATTTCCCGAGCATTGGCTTTTGAGTTGTGAACGAGACATGGATCCGGTAACAACATTGTAACTGTCCTTGCGGGAATAAAGATATTTTAGAGACACTTGTGCCCCTCCCTTTGGCTATCAGACAACCTCAACAATGAACCCCAAGGAACTGGAATTTTCCCAGCAATCTCATGCTAAAAGAAGGAAAAGGATCCTGGTGCCAGCAGAGGGGGATTTCACACAGTTCTGACAGCTTGTCAAACATCTTGCAGGACAGACTGGAGCTGAGACAAAGATGATGGACAGAACCACACCTTGACCACAGTCCCTATGGAAACAAGCCACTCCATGTCCCTGAAGTGTCCTGGTCCTGCTGAAACCAAAGATCAGCCTCCACAATCCCTACAGAAGCGCACACTTAGACTTGACCCTCAGATAATGAAATATCTCCGGGGAGGGAGCACAGACATCCTGACTAAAAGCCGCCAGGGACAACTTGTATTCTTCCCCACAGCACCAGATCCTGCTACATGGATGCACCACAAGGCCTCTGTTTTTCAGGCTTTTTCTAGACTGGGCACATCGGCACACATGCAAGGGCATGCACAAACCAGGCAAGCTCTGCCATCTGCCTATACAAGGCAGCTTCAGAGCCATCCTGGCTGCCCTCCCTCCCTCGCAGTGCCCCGTGGCTTCATTTGCCATACCCTCCCTCTCTTGGGCATGGCCAAGTCCTAGCTACCTGGTCTGGGCTCTGTTTCACTCTCTCCACAGCCCACAGACACCTGCCACCCCTGTGGAGCTTGAGCAGGATCCTGAGATGCCAGATCTGATGACTATACATAGCCTTCTCAGTTCAGACTGCATCCCTGCAAGCCATGAACAGAGCCACCACCTAGGGCCTGCTGTTCCAGGGACACAGCCATGTCTCTCCGGGACACAAGGCACTTCCCTAATGTGCCTCCCACAGCCACAGCAGCCATTGATGCTAGTCCCTGTGTCCATCGCTGTGGACCAGCCCAAGTGGTTACCTCTCATTCTGAATGAAGTCTGGGATGCATAAGTGGTTTATGCACCCCCTCCCCCTCCTTCTGGGGCTTATAGTCTCACAGAGCTTCAGCACAAGCTGGAGGTGCAAGGAATCACATTAATCTGTCCTCAGATCCAGGGCTCAAGGCGACCAGAGACATTTCTAGAATTTCTCTTGTGTAAGGAGTATAGCTAGGTCACCCACTTGCCCTTCCCATCCTCTCTGTGGGATACCCAGGGGTGGAAGAATGTGGATCAGGTGCCCAGCTGGGGTTGGCCAAGTTCTACCCAGAATGTGGCTCTGGGCAGAGCTCTGGTCACAGAAACCCAAGAACTCTCAGGAGCCACCCACTGTTTCGGGAAGGAGGCTGCAACTCCACTCTGCTGGATGTAATTTCTGGACATGATTAAACAGGAAGGAAATAAAAGACTCTGGCTGGGATTACATTCAGGAGCGCCAAGGAGCCCAGCTCTCGAGGCTCTGTATTACCCACTGCTGGAAACCAGTGATTCACCACACCTGCTGCTGTGAGAGGCAGGAACTATGCCCTGCCATTGTCTCCCACCCTGAAACCATCAACCCACGCCTAGATATGAAGCTGTGGGTCCCAGGTCAGAGACAGAAGAGGCAGAAGCCTTTTCTGCAGTTTCCCCTAAGCAGGAGAATGTAAGTACCTTTATGCCTGGATATTACCTCCTGGGCTTTATTTCTAAATGCAGGTCAGAAATTACACTGGAACTGGGCATGGTAGTACATTCCTATAATCCCAGCACTTGGGAGGTAGACCAAGAGGATCAGGAGTTCAAAGCTAGCCTCAACTACATGAGTTCAAAGCTAACTTGGGCTGTGTGAGGCCTTGCTTCAAATGAACAAACAAAAATAATTACACTGGGATCTCCTAAAACCACTCTTGTTTGGTTGACTTGCAGCTGACTTTTCTGCTGTTCCATCAAGTGGCAGCCTAGAATGGTCCAGAATCTCCCAGAAGTCATGGCACTTGCTTCTGCCTGTGAACCACAGAACCCTACCCAAGAGCCCTCTCCTGCTTCCTGTTTCAGCCGAACCTAGACAGCAGCTCCAGGGCCAGGCCTGGAGGCCCAACATGGGCAAGAGGGTCCAAGGTGATGCCTGCTTGAGCTGTATGACAAACTGTGCTGGGCAGAGAGGTAAAACAACTCATGGGAGCCTGAGGAGGAGGAGGGATGGCTGTTTCATCCCCTCTCCAGCTTGGTCAGGCTTGGCGGAAGATAGAGGAAGAGGCTCTAGTTTTCCAAGGATGGACAGTTGTCTACCTATGTCTGCAAAGACTACACACCAGGGCAGGTATAGGGAGACCCACCAGCCAGGGCTTAAGGAGAGCCAGGAGAGCTGACTCCCTAGTTAGGGCTTCTTGTAAGGAGGCAAGTGGCTGGAGGAGGCTCCGTGAGACTCAGGCCACTCCCAGTTTCAGGCAAGCTTCCACGTCCCACAGCTGCCCTAGCCCACAGTGGTCCTGCCACCTGTCCCTGCTTACCTTCCCCACATCACCTGTTGTCCCCACTTAGTGACTACCCTCCTCAGTAGTCCCTCCTGCCCCAGTGGCTGGTCAAGGGTCCTCTATGGGAAGAAAGTGGCTCTGCCTTCCGAGGACAGGCACTAGAGCTGTGAGGCCATGCAGGTCCTTCCTGAATACCACAGCACCCAGGACGTAGACCCATGGAAATCTGCTAGCTAGGGAGTCCCGCCTCAGCCAGGTGAATTCCGCCTTCCTGCCAGGGGTTGCCCCTTAGTGGTTTCACCCCATTGGCTCTTCCATAGCAGCCCTGCCCAGATGAAAAGGGAGCACACACAGCCATCGTCTCAGGCCGCACACAGTAAAGTCACACTGAATTAAACTTGAAAATGTGCTTTGTCTTCAGGGTAAACTTGCAAGAGAAGAACAAGGCACTTGGTCATCTGTCTTGGTCTCTAGGTCCAAACAAGACACCTTGGGCTGTGTAACTTTTTAAAGGACAGGCATCGTTTCTCACAGTTCTGGGAGCTCAGGATCAAAGTGCCTCCTGAGGCCAGCCTCCTAGCTCACAGAGGCTCTTCTCACTGCATGTCACTCATGTCACTTCTGGAGAAAAGTCCAACAGCTTAATTCACCTCAGTGACCTCCCCCAGACCCCACTGCCTAAGGCTTGCAGCTTTGGGGGTCAGGAATCAGCATATGACTGGGAGTTTGGCACAGGACTTAGCATGATTCCTCTGCTAGGGCAAGGCTAGGCCTATTGTCACATTTGTCCCACTGCTGGGTTCCAGCTGCGTTCCCTCTGGTATGCAGACCTGATCTCCAGAGCTGCTATGACTCCAGGCTACTATTGCAGTAAGTCCCCCATGTCACCACTAGGAAATCAGGGTGCTTTTGAAGCCACCATCCAACAAAACATTTACCTGGGCTGGGCTGAAAGTCACAGTTGGGCTTCTGAGTTAAGCTTTTAGCAAACATGAGCAAAGTTCAAGAAGTCATCACTTTTATGAAGGCAGGCAGGAACACAAGAGGGCGCTTCACCCACCCAGAGTTCTGGTGGAGACTGCCTTTACTTCCTTAATGAAATCTTGGTCTGCAGATGCCAGTGACACCCCAGATGTGAGGTTGAGAAGAATAACTGGGTCTACCTGGCTGAAGGGGTCCTCATGGCAGTGAAATGAGGAGCTTTGGTGGACCAAGGGGAGCAGTGATAGAGCTGGGTGTCTGCCCCCCCTTCTTTGAGCAGATGACCTGGACACTGATTCCACTCTTGGCTGCCCTGCTCTGGTCACAGGATTTCTGGCTTAGGTCCAGACTCTGTGGGCTCTGTGAGTCACCCTCTCAGTCCCACATTGCTGTCCATCCTGGGGCTTGTGGACAGGCCCATGAAGCCCCAGAAGACAAGGGCACTACCCCAGTGGGCCAGGACCTGGGTGCTAAGTAGCCTTCAGTCTAAGCCGGGTGTGCACAGCAGCCACTCTTGGAAGGGCACTGGAGTTGCAGTGGTGATGGGGTTGCCACAATGGCCGTGAGGCAGGGACAGCAGTTCTGCACATACCCCAAAGTAGAGAACACCAGAAACATCTCAGCTGGACTCTGTGGGTGCCCCCCTGAAACCTGGGTCACCCTGCTGCTGGGCAGACAGCTCTCTGGAAGTTGTCCCTGGCAAGTTTCCACAAGGCTGTCATGCCTCCCTGAACCTCCCTTTTGCAGTATAATAGCTTTCTTTAGATTCAGACCCCAGGCTCTCTAATGACCTCAGCAATTTCCCATCCCTTAGCATTCAGTTCTTGAAGTGATCTTTCTAAAAAGACAGTGGCAGGAGCTGCCTAGAAGGTCCAAGTCTACTGCACATTCCTCAGTAGAAGAAGGAGACACACCTTGGCAACAACTCTCAGCTGCAGTAGCCTCCCCACCCACTCTCTCCCTGGAACTCCTTCCCTCCCTGTAAAAGCCCTTTGTGGCCTTGAGTTGCCCAGGACAGCGCTTTGAGGAAGCCACTGCCTTGTCAAGGCTGTTGCCCTTCCATAAATCTGACTCCTTCCTACCAAATCTCAGCTCTCCCGGGACTTGGCCTTCAAGTGGCTAGCAGCCCGGACCTTTACCCTGATAATACCAGGGCGGTCATAAACGGTACAACTTAATGGCTTTACCCTGGTAGTATCACGGTTGCTATAAACAGCACACAGATGTTTTCACATGCAGGTGACTCTCCTTACTTCTGAATGCTAGAGCTGCAGTTCAGGGTCTCAGCCAAACATGAGGGGTCCCTAGGCAGCAGCAAGTCTTCTGTGTGAGTCTCACTGGTCCTGCACCATGGGCTAGTGAGGTGAGGCTAGGGCCTCCACCTCCAGGATGGCAACCTTTGGCCTCTGCTGGTGCCTAGCAGGGCTTCCCTGGGAGGGATACTAGCTAGTGACCTGACAGCCACACCATGCCTGAAGGGGAAGGTAGCACTCAGGGGACCTTGCACACTCCCAGCCAGTGCCATCTGGTTCAGTACGTCCTTATGGAGGCATGGCTGGCAGAAACCAGGACTGTGGAGCAATGTCCCTTACTACCTAGGCCCTGGCTGCCAGTGAGTCTCATTTTCCTCTGAGAATGGAGCCACACAACAGTGATGGTGCCACACAGTCATCTCAACAACTGGTCAGTGGTCCTCAGGGGCATGAACACCCAAGAAAAGGGGTCAGATCCTGAGTCTACTTGGTAGATGTCAATTCAGCTCTACTTCCCATGAGTGATCACAGGGACCTTGCTCGACCCAGTGGGTAGCTACACTCCATTTCTACAACCCCACTTCTCTCAATGGCTGACCCAAGGGTCTCAGAAGATGGCTCACTGTGAGTTAGGTCCATTAAGAAGCCTGCATGCTCTGATGGTGCTGGACTTTTAGTGAGAAAGGCCAACTGTGAGTCAGAGAGAGTTTCCACGTTTCTAAGTCAGTGTGGAGCCCACTGACCCAAGAAAACCTTTGTGGTCACAGATGCTAGAACATGCCAGGGTGTCTCGGGCATGCCCTGCCTGCACCCCTGCCTCCACAGCACCCTTAAGCCCCAGCATAGGAGAGGCAAGGAGCAGAGACTATACCAGTTAAGCTCTGCTGCTGCCCAGAACTCTTCAGCACTTGTTGACCAAGGATCTGCATCATCTCTGCCTTGGTTGGTGTAACACACAAGAGCTGTCCTAGTCTCAGGAGGCCCTTACAGAATGCTATGCTCTGTGGCAGCTGGCTGGGGATAAGCATCTCACAGTCCAGACCACAATCACAGGTAGTAGGAGCTACAGAACTGTACCAGGCTGAAGAAGCACAATGAGTATGCTCAGTATGCCTACAAGTCAGTATGGCAGGGACTATTCCTAGGAAGACATGGGTCTCTCCTGTGCTAGCTGCAGAATTATAGGATCTGTATTGCTGCCCCCTCCAACACAGGCTCAACCCCTAGCTAGCTCATCCCAGGTAAAAGCTACCAAGTCTCCAAGGTCGATGGGTTGTGACCACCTGTCTACACACTGAGAATGCCTGGATCCTGATCACCACTTGCCTGGTTCTATAAACCGTTCCGGACCTGTTGGACACAAACTGCAGGGGTGATGGGCAGTTTAGCTGAGGGTTACTGATGTTCCCTGTTCATTTCATTCTGCCTTCCCCAAAGTTCCTTAGGGAGCATTGCTCTGTAAACAGGGAGATGAAGGCCCAGCACCACCTGGGGCATTGACTTGCCCAGGAACACGGGCTGTCCCAGCACTGGGCCGTCTAGTCTAGAGGGACAAGAAAGCTCTAGTTGCCAAGCAACAAGAGGGAGACATCAGAGGAGCCCAGAGCCCCAGAGAGGGCATAGATGGCCAGCAGAGGGGGTGCAGCTGGCAGAGGTAGCTACAGGAGACTCCCTCGAAAGCACCTGACAAACAACAGGCCTGCGAGGGACAGTCAGGGGTCTAGTCATGTGGGCTTACAGTGACCTTCCAGTGGGCCATAACGTGAATACTATTCATGGGAAGCCATGTAGGGGTGTGGGTACAGGAGAGCCATGAGGCTATAGGGATTGTTATCTAAATTGCTGACAGGATTGGCACCTGAGACCTCTCTTGGCTGGATGGCCCTCTGTGTCCTCATCTAGTCCCTCTGAGAGTCCAAGGCCCCCTCTTTCTCTGGTAAGGTCATAGTTCTATCTATAACTTCTGTTCACTCTGATTTCCTCTCTAGAGACTCTGTTTGCAGACACTCATCAGAAGGCAAGGCCTTCAACCTAAACATTCAACAATTCAGTCCACACCAGTCTGTGTCGTAAAAGAACTTTCACTAATTTTCTGCCCCACCCCGCCCAATGTTCCAACCCAATTTCCCTCCTCAGCGCCCTTTGTCTGGCTCCTAAACTCTAAGCACCCAGACACACAGGGCCGTTGGGGCCTGTCACTGCGTGTACCACAGACCCTCCCCAGTCTACCCAGCAAGTCCAGCACTATATTGGGGCCTTGGCACCAACAAAACCCAGGTCACAATGACCCAGGTAGCTCCTAGGCCCAATGCTTGGCCTCCACACACAGTCTGTTCACCTTCCTCATTGTTGTCTGCTTGCCCCACCTCATCCCCAGGCAGGGAGGCCCCATACTCTGTTTGTGCAGAGTCATCTTAATGTGTTCTCAGGCAGAAGCCCAGAGCCAGGGGAAACCTCAAATGGAGAGAGAGGCATCTGGAAATACCCACCGCCCATCAGGGAGTGGAGGGTCCACCTCAGTCTACATCCCCCATCACACGGACCCTTGACAAAGAAGTGGCTTCAGTGAGAAGGGCCCCTCTGATGACATCCTATGTACAAAAAGGAGAGCAGCTAAGCCCTCCACATCCATCACTCTTGATCAGCACCAGCATGGGAGGAGAGGTGCCTTCAGCTCTCATGGGCAGGACCCAAAGCACCAGGATGGGGATAAGATGCCCAAAGCTACCCCACAGGCACCTGCTTCACAGGAGTCTGTTGGAACGGGCAGACACGGCAGCACTGTGTAGTTTCCTGAGTATACATCCACCATCTACCTGTCTGTTTGCAGAGTCACAGGTCTCCAGGTGGGCCTTTGGAGGTTCACTGAAGAGACAGTGGCACATATAAAACTGCTCAACTAGAAAATGACCATCACCTCAATCATGTAGTGACTGCCTTGGTCTGCAGCCCTCTGCTGATTTCATCACATCGCGATGGCAGTACATTTACGCAACTGCCTAACACCATCTGCACAATGCAGGGCTGTGACTGGTTAGGACACCTGGTCCGTGGGAGACAAGTTCACTCTCATCTCTGTCACCACTCAGAGTGAAACGAGAGCCCTGTGTCAGAATGCCCACCACCCTACAGCACCAGGCCCATCCTGTGCAGCCCACACTACTGTCTCCATGCTGGCCACAAGGCCATAGGCTACCAACTTCTCCAACTGCATGGGGAAGCCAGCTCTACCTGCCTCAGCACCAGTGAATCCTGCATCTTGGTAGTTTCTATAATAAAATAAGTTACATACTCTCTAAGCACTGAGAGGACTGGGGAGAAGCGGAGGCTTGGCCTTGCTACGGGTCAGGAGGAAGGGTGGCCGTAGAGTGTTTACCAGTGTCAGGTGTCTTGTCACCTTCTTTCTCTTTCTTTTTTTTGTTGTGGTTTGTTTCAGGACAGGGTTTTACTCTGTAGCTCAGGCTGGCCTGGGACCTACCACTCTCCTGCCTCTACTGTTGCTGAGATTGCAGGGGTGTGGCACTATGCCTAGTTTTCTTAAATTACGTTTGGTTGGTTCTATAATGAGGTGGGAGTTTTGTTGTTGTTGTTTGGATAGTTGGTTTTTGTGGTTTTTTTTTAGACAGAGTCTCATTCTGTAGTCTAGGCCATCTTGAAACTCACTATATAGTCCATAGTCGTAGCCCATAGTGAATTTGAACTCTTGACAGTCCTTCTACCTCAGCTTCCCAAGTGCTGGGTTACAGTAATGGTAGGATAGAACACTCAGCCATAATGACTTCCCTTTTAAAATCAGAATGAAAGCATAAAATAAATGAAAGGATTTCTTAGCAGAAAATAACTTATGATACACTAACAAGAACTTCCAATACACTAAAGGTAGTACACACCTCATTTGTGTTTGGAGTGTGTGTGTGTGTACATGGAAATACTCAGACACACATATACATGATATGTTCACATCCTCAGCCCCTACAGGACAACAGGTACAGGTAACACAGGATGTAATTTGCAACAGGAAGATCCCTAGATGAAAATATCTCTTCAAAGAACACCTTGCTGAGAGTAATTAAGATGAAAAAGGGGCCCCTCGGAGAACAGCTGCAGTGCTGTAAGTTGACTTAATCAGACTGGCACCCTTCCTTCCTCTCAGAAAAGAACCATCACTCTCTGGCTGACATCACTGGGCTGCGTCTAGCTTTGCTGTTATGAATGACACTGCTGAGGATGTGGCCATGTAAAGATCTGTCTGTGTCCTTGCTTCCCAATAGACATTGGGGTACAGCTGCTGGGTCATCTCACACGACTACATTTTAAAAAGATGTACTACATTTATTTGTGTGTTTGTGTATATGTACGATGGTGGGTGAACACTTATCACAGCACATGTACGGAGGGCAGACGACATGTGGAAGTTGGTTCTTTCCTTCTACCATATGGGTCCCAGAGATTTAACTCAGGTCATCAGGACTGGTAGCAGATGTCCTTACCACTGAGCCATGTCACCAGGTCCCTTGTGACTACATGTAAGCCCTCGCCTCATACTGTCTTTTTTGGCATATGTGCCATTTTATATTTCTATCTGCAAGGTGCAGGGTTCGAATAGCTCCACATCTTTTATAACGTTTGCTATTTTCATCTTTTTCCAAGTAGAGGTGTGTGAAGTGACTTTTCATTGTTGGCTGTCTTTTGGTTTTCATAGTTTGAGTTCTGAGATGGAAGCCAGGGCGAATGTTCTGCAGCTCAGCTACATCCCCAGCTTTTGCTGTGGTTCTGATCTGTATTTCTCTATTAACTGGTCATGTGCAGCATCTTTTCATGAGCCAGCTGTCAATTTCTTTACTCACTTTGAGGTGCTAGGATGGAACCCAGGGCCTTTCTAGGCAGACATTTTACCACCGAGCTCCAGCTCCAGTCCCTCTGTCCATTTTTAAGTTAGCTCATTGAGTGTTTAGTTGTTAAGTTACAAAAGGACTGTCTAATCTGGATATTAACCCATTCCTGGGTAGATTATTAGCCAATGTTTCCACCTGGTCACTCTTCTGCCAGTGTCCTCTGACCTCAGCTGCACTCTTTACTCTGTGAACTCTGTTCACTCTTAGACATGTACACTGTAACTGACATCACACACAAACACACATACACACACACACACACACACACACACACACACACACACCCTGGGAGCCCCATGCCCACATATAAGCAGCATCAATTTCACCCAGTGGCTTCCTCTGGGATCAGGGCTGCCTTGATCCGGGTTGGGTCGCTTCAGACACAGATATTCTCATGTGTGTGTTTCGTTGTAGAGGGCTGTGTGTCCACCTGAACACAAATGTTCTCCTGTGTTTGTTTCTCCAGCAGGTTGGGGAGGGCAGGTGTTCACCCAGACATGGCTGTTCTAGTGTGTTTGTTTCTCTCGTGGGACAGGAGACACCAGAGCTGCCGTCACCCTGGATGCCCCAGAACCAAGATCCCCAGCCGCGCTACAGGGTCTGCACTAGGACCAGAAAGCACAGCCCAGGGCTAACCCCACTCAGAGGCCCCAACCTAGGCTCTGCGTGACCTAGCTGTGGTTCTCTTTTGGATGTTATAGCTTTATTTAAAGAAAATTCCTCCCCAAAGAGGGATTTGGAGCCTGAAACCCTAGCATACTCCAATGAGGAAAAAAAAAGCGGGGAGCCAAGTTAAATATTATGTAGCAAAGAAGGGAACGGGACGTGCATTCGTGCATTTTCTGGTTAAGCCAAGTTAACAATCACCAAAGCAAGGCTTCTTTCACAGCAAAGTGATAGAACTGGAGCTGGAACTGCTTACTGACAGCTGGAGGCGAGGTGGCTTACCAGTTACCAGGAGGGCCGTACCCCATGAAATATTTAAGCAAACAGTCTGCCCAGCGGGCAGCGGGTTTTCAGGCACCAGAGCCCCGCTGTTGCCTAGGATCAACTCTCTAGCCTCAGTGGCCAGAGGAGAGAAGGCCTTGCCATGTTTCTGTACAGGGAAGCATAGGTATTGCCTACGACACTTTTTTTTTTTCTTAGTGTTCAGGGAACATTTAATGTGGTCATAAAGAGATTCAAACATCTTTCAGAAATCATCATAAGCCAGTGAGCATTAGATTTTACGGGACCAGTGGTGATTCTGGGCCCTCCAGTTAAGATGAGCGAACCATCCCTACTCCCTGTTTAAGGGGGCAGAAAGCCAAGCAATATATTTCAGCAATTTTTTTTATCAAGATATCCAAAATCTCAAGTGAAAAGTGTTTCCTATGTGCTTCCTCCAAGGCACTTAACTACCATATTTTTCCCCTAATTTTATCCTCACTAAACCTTCCCAGCTGATGCAATGTGGGACCATTTCTGTTTACTCATCCTGGCTGCCCTAGAAGGCAAAACTCTGAATGTCCTCGCCCTCTCTCCTCAAGCAGCTTCAGATATCCATTCTCTAGGGACATGATTTTAAAGACTCACCCTGAGCAGGACTTAGGACCCCAATAAGGGGTGTTATCCAATGTATGACACAATGCTGGCACTCGTTAGGCTTAAACTAAGAGGGGATCTCACAGAAACTGCCTCTGAGACCATGGCAAATGCTGAGTAACACTTGGTCCACAAGGAGACATGTCGTAGCACAGAGACACCGACAGCACAGAGATGGTGATGCACTGACACATGCAGATGACACAGAGATACACAGGAAACACAGAGTCAGGCACGCCAAGACAATACAAACACACATAGAGACACAGAGACAAGTCAGAGACAGACAGCACAGATGTACCCAGAGCTATACATGAAGATGATATGGATACACATGCAGACCATATACAAATACACATGCAGACAGCACAGAGGTAACATGGAGACACACAGGCAGTAAAGAAACGGATGATACTCATAGGGGCAACATGAAGACATACATAACACAGAACTCACATGCAAACAACATGGAGACATGCAGACAACAGAGATGCATGCAGACAGCATGGAGACACCATAGGTAACAAGGAGACACACATGGAAACAACACACACAGAGACACAAAGACTCATAGTCATACACAATACTCAAAACACACACATGAACCCATGAACACACCAGCACATTTCAGCCTGGGCTCACTGGGCATCTGATTGGAGACGCACTTGTCATGCAGGGGTAGGGGACATCCTCTTGGATCTAGGTCTCCAAGGGAGCAGGAATGGCCTCATGTGGCTTCATCAGAGCTCTGTGGCCAAGTCTTGTGCCCCCAACCCCTAGGTGTAATTGTCAGGGTCTTGGCAGACCTGTGGTCCCACCAGCCATAACAGTAACAGGAAGGGAGAAACCAACCTCCAATCAGGGACTCAACACTGGTCTTTGTCCTGGGCAGGGGTGAAATCACAGGAGCCTGCAGCTCAAATGCTGGGCCAGGAAGGGGAAGGAGGGAAGGCACTAAGTGTTCTAGGCTGCCTGTGACCTTCCAGGCTGTGACCTCCAGGGGCCCTTCTTGGGAAGCCTCATGCATATCCCTCTCTTTGCCATCTGGGGACCCTCTCCTTTCCTTGTCCCATCTGACCTGGGAGCACTCTGGGTTATTGTCTCTCTCATGTCTTAGTAATTGGATCTGGAACCACCCCAGATCTATCTCACCAAAACTATGAGGAATCTCACCAGCACCGTTCATCTTAGGGGTAGAAAGGGACTTTTCTCTAGACCCCTGCTGGGAGCGGGGGTTCTGGCACTAGCCTGGATTTTTCCTGCAGGAGCCAACACCTCATATGCAGAGTTATCTCCCCTCAGCCCATGTGCTCCTCCCTCTGCTCCTCTGCTTACAGAAGACACAACAATGACCAGGGACTAGGCAGACATGCCTGTCACGTGGCCACCCACCCCTGCCCCTCTATGGGTGCCACTTTCATCAAATCAAATCAAATCAAATGCAGCTCAGTTGAGATCTGTACGTGTCCAGTGGGCTCAGTTGGCCAAACTCCAGAAGCATGGACTTGAGTGAGCCCTATAGATGTAAGACATAGCTCCACAGTCATACTCCTCCACTGGGTGAAGGGAGGCCTTGCCACAACATGCCATCTACTCCTGGACACACCTCACCAAATGAAATGAGACCAGCATGCTCATATAAGAGTTGCTGGTCTGATAGCAGAATCACAGGATCACCAACTGGACCAGTGTCCACATGTCACAGTGAGGATAACAGGCGTAGGAAGTTTGGGAAGCTGCAAGCCAAGGGACCTAATGTCTCTGGAGATTAGAAACTTCATTGCAGTCTCCTGTCACACATCTGCAATCAAAGGTTAACTCAGGACAACACCCCACCCTGTGCTTGGCTTCTGGCACTGTGCCCATGGCAGACCAATAAAATTTTTGTTTGTTTTTTTTAAACTTAGTTTACACTGTCTTAATGAAAGCACCAAATAATAGGCCTTCTGTTCCCATGTAGGAACATGACATGGAACCACTGGCTTGACTGTTGACTGGAACTGTCACACAAAATCCTCACACAACTGGAAGCCAGCTGTTCATCGGCAGATATGGCCAGACAGCCAGGGGGGGTACAGCTGGGGCCCAGGCAGCACTGGGAGTCATAAATTCCCAGAGTCCATGTGGGTGTGACATGAACTGGCCCAGCTCCACCTGGATCTTCCAGCCTCCAATGGAGGTCTGATACCCTGCATGCTTGAGACTAATGTCAGAAAACCACTCACAAGTGAGGAAAAAAGGGTGGGGATTCCAGGGTTGGGAGGTCTCTTGCTGTACCACCTGCTCCATCTAGAACTTGGGGCCACGTTCCTCCTCTACATCAGCAGGAGGATAGAAATTTCAGCAGCCCGAGAAACCACGGTATGCCTGCCTGACCCATGCTCCTGGCTCCTGGTATTGGGGCTGTACAATACTCCTGGGCATCAGTCTCTTAGCAAGGACTGAGACCAAGTCCTAGAGGTCCAAGTTCCTCTGGAGCATGTGGAAGCAGGCAAGCCTATATCAAGGTCAGTGCAGAGTCTGGTCCTATGTCACACCACCCATGAGCATATTCTCTACCTTGGAGAGTGTCGGGCACTCTCCAGAGCAGCAGTGGGGCTCCTCACTCCTACAACTCAGGGGGACCCCGCTGACTGGGATTGCTCTTTCTCTCTTCCGTCCACACTGTCAGGGAGTCCCCATGGTCAAAGCAGGCTTCCTGTAGGGAGGGCCTGTGGACACGGTAGTTGCTGTAAGTCACAGTATTTGGTGCATATCACCTATTTGCTTTTTGGGTTCCACAAAGAAATCTTAAAGAAATGTGTCCCTTGGCAAGCAGGCAGACAGCCACATGGGACCTTGTTGCCATGGCAAGATTAGGGAAAGTCAGCTACCACCCAGCAGGACAAATGTCTTGGCAACCTCGTGTCCCTAAGTACAAGTCCAATCCTGACCTAGAGCTCAGAGGAACAGGTGGAGACCAAATAGCACACCCACAGTCCAGGCAATCTGCAGAATGGATATCTGAAACATGCATGCACACACATATGCATAAACATATATACACACATACACATACACAAACATACACACAGAGACATACATACAGATACACATGCACACATGCACACATATACACACAGACACACATGCACACACACAGGAGCCACATAGTGCCCAAGCAACTGCTCAGCTTTTCTTACAAAGAACAACTCCCAAGAAAAGTGACAGCCCTCACTTCTCTTAGCCACAAGGGCACAGCCTGCCCTCACCCAGCTCTTTAGGAGAGCCTGTGTGCCACATGCACACACCTATCTGGGTACACCTGATGGCGTCTCCCCAGCTGACCGGGGAGGAAGAGCATCTGGACACTGGACAGGTTCTTCAGATCAGTATCAGCCCAGCTGCAGAGACCCTGCCCAGGAAGGCAGTCAGATTCTCATCACAGAGAGGTCCCTCAGGGCACACCAGCAGACACCCCAGAGGCGTCTGTCCTCTGGGTGGGTGGAGTGAAGGCCAAACTGTGGGTCAGGCCCAGCCTCACTTCACCTCTTGACCCGAAGCAGGAGGAGAGGGTGCAGTGGGGAGCCTGCCCCTGTTCCATGTTCCTGGTTGACAAGAAGGAGCTGTGCTGCTTCAGGGTTCCCACATGCAGGCACGGGTCACAGATCACTGTAACAGAAGTACCTTTCAGCCCCCTCGCCTGGAGTTCTCAACGTCAAAGAGGAGTCACAGGCAGATGATTATGGGGGACCAGAGATACCGCAAGCTCGGACAGCAAGCCAAGCGGGCATCCACAGCAGCAAGTCACTCACAGCCCCACCAAAGGCTGGCGGACCCAGCGGTACCGGAGGACCTCTCACCAGGACAGCTCCTTTACCTGGCGGTCTCAACTGTGGTGGCTCCACAGACAACCCCGGAACTTTCATCCACCAGCCATTAAGAATATCTGCACCGGCCCCTAAACCCGCTCTCCAGTGTCACCACACACAGGGTCCACAGGACATCAGCCGGGGCAGGGACTCGCAGAACTCGCTAAGTCCGGAGCCAGGCGGCAGCCCAAGACAAATGCGGCCATCCTCAAGGCCAGCAGGCAACGGCCACCTCCTGACACCCGGGCTGCAGCCGGGAGCCCAGGGCCCGCTTACCTTGCCCGCGGCTGCAGCCGCCGCTGAGAGGGGCGCGTCCGCCGGCGGCACCTACCGTAGCGGCTGGGCTCCCGGCAGTAGCGCAGAATGGGCAGCGCATCTACTCGCGGGGGCTCGGGCGCGACAGCCGGGGCCGGGCTGGGGCCGGGGTCCGGGCTGGGGCCGGGGTCGGGGCACAGACACTGTCTGCCGCCGCCCTCTGGCCTGGGTCCCACGTCCCCCGCCCCGCTCTGTGCTGGGGTCACCACGAAGCGCTGGGACATGGAGGCGTCGGAGCGCCGGGCGCCGAGATGCCTGCGGGATGCGGAGCCCGCCGGTGCGGTCGCCGGGTCTCGGGGAGCGGGGCGGGGCGGGGGCGGGGCAGGGGCGGGGCCAGAGGGGCCGGGCAGGAGGTGGGGGACGGGAGCGGTGAGGGCGGGGTTGGGAGGCCAGGAGTGGGCGGGGCAGGGAGGGGCCTGAGGGAGCTGGGGAGGGCCGTGGGGTGGCACTGGGGTGGCACTGGGGGTGAGGGCAGAGGCGGGATCAGGTGTGGGGTAGGGACTCACGGGAGGGACCAGATCTGGCTCAGGCTGGAAGGCGCTGGAGGTCGGGGACTGGGGGGCTTGGCCTGGGAAGGGATGTTCCGAGCACCTGACCCTGATGATGCCGACCTTCACCCATCTTTGCCCTCCTGAGACGGAGGCTTTCATCTTCGGGCCTATAGAGTCCCTTCCTTCAGTGTGGCTTTGGAATCTCTCGGATTGATCGTGCTGAGTGACTTGGAGACCCCCACCACCCCACCCACACCCCTAGATGCCAACAACCAACTAGGTCACGGACCTATCCGGAGACCTGGCTGGGAAGGGACAGACCACCGGTTGGGCCTTTGCTGAGGCCAGAGTAGAGCTCACTCAGGACCTGGTAGGGACAGGAACCTGGAACACTAATGAACGCCCACTATGGGCTGTGACCAGGGATTATGGGAGTAGGGGGTGTGTCAGAGGCCTTGGGGACCTCTGGGTGTGAGTGGGAGTGAGGCCGAGGGTGTTCATCCTGCCTTCCCGCCCCCTTCTCTTTCCCCCTGTGGTCAGGCTCCTGGGAGAGTAGAGGGCAGAAAGGGGAGTTATGAAGAGGCCCAGGAGGCCCAGGAACGAGTGGATGCTGGAAGTGGGGATACCAGTCGTTATGTGATCAAATCTGTTTACTTACATAATATTTTACATATTCACTCACTCAAATATTTATCACCTGCTGATTTCCAGCCCAAGGATGACAGACGCAGAACTCCCTGGCTCCCTGAAGCACACCTTACAGAGGGGAGGTATCTGATTAAGAAGCAAAGAAGGAAAAGAAAGGACTGTTCAGTTTTCAAGGGGACAAGCCTCTGTTCCCAAAGTCATCATGTCCCACTGTGGCTGCTTCTGGTCCAGCTATCACATCTATCCTCTGGCAGTTGAGAGGGCCCAAAATAGTACCCTTGTCTGAGGCATTAGTTATATATGAAGCCTCTCAAGGGCACATCCAGCTCAGGAAGGGAGACAGGGTTTCCCTACAAGGACCAGGGACCCTTTAAGAAGTTAGTCTTACTACCCACCTCCATTTGCCTGGCAACCAGTGGAGGGGAAACTAGGCAGGCATCTGAAGCCTCTGTCTACCTCTCAGGAGCAGGAGGGTCCAGGCAAAGGAGCCTGTCCATGGAGACCTGTGCTTCCTCCAATCTTCATCATGTTCTAGGCTATTTGGGGGCCCTTTCTCCCAAGATGAACTTTTGTTTGTTTGTTTCTTCTATATCAATTATTTTCCTGTTGCTGTGACAAAAGCAACTTAAGAAAGAAAGTGTTGGGTCTGGAGAGGTGGCTCAGCGGTTAAGAGCACTGACCATTCTTGCAGAAGACCGGGGTTCAAATTCAGCACCCACATGGCAGCTAACAACCATCTGTAACTCCAGTTCCAGGAGATCAGACGCCCTCTTCTGTCCTCTGCAGGCACTGCATGGCACAGGAATACTTAAACATGCAGGCATAACACTCAGACATAAAAATAAAAATAAGTAAAAAAGGAAGTGTTTCTTTTGGCTCATGGTTTAAGAAGGGATACTGTCCATCATGATGGGGTGTGACTGAGGCTGCTGGTCAGGTTGAATGCTTCCCAGAATGAGAGCTGGTGTTCAGGTGTCTTCCTTCCTTTTAGACAGTGATAGACCACAGTCCAAGAGATGATGGTGCCACCCATATTCGGAATGAGTTTTCCCTCTTCAGTTAAGTCTCTCTGGAAACACCCTCACAGACACACCCAGAGGCATGTTTCCATGGAGATCTTCAATCCAATCAAACTGGCAATGAAGACTGACCAGCATCCCACCCCTCATTCTTTTGTTTTGGTTGGAAAGCACTGAATGCATTTTTAAACTTGCTGCAAACAGATGTGTTTACATTGTTCGATTTCTCACCCAGGACCTGCATTTTTCCACCAAGCTTGTTCACAGCTGCATTACTGTTGGAAGGAATTGAAACTATGCTGAGAGTTAAAAGAGGAGAGAGCTCTGCTGGCTTTGTGGGTTCTTTTTGTAACCTGCCACTTCAGGTGTTCTAAATTCTATTATTCAAAAGTTTTCCCACTTCAACCCCAGCACTGTGCAAGGATGTTTTTACCTTATAAATAATGATAGCTTTCTCTCTTTTTTTTGCCCCTTTGCTCTTAATTGGGAATTTTCTAGAAATTCAAGAGTAATCCTCACCACTCTTGCCTATAGTGCTGGGTACAGAGCTCTCTGTGGACTTTGGTGTGAATCGTTGTGGGCCAGGCCCCGGTGGCTATACCCTTGACACAGTCTTCTGACTCAGGTGGCCCTGGATGGAGATGGTGGAGAGGATGTTCCACAGCCTCTGTTCTGTTGAGTCCTAGGAGGGTGAAATTTCCCTGGGATACCCCACCACCACCAAAGACAGCCTTTTATTTTAAAATGTCCAGATCTGTCTTTTCTGACCACAGCCTCTGCCTATCTTGCCCTTTGTCTTGTAACTGTCCTGGGAATTTGGAGGGCTCTGTAACCACCTAGAAATGTTAGACAAACTGCCTGAGTCTAGGGCCAAGGGGCTCCCCACAGGAAGCAGCCTGGAGCTGGGTTCCAGGGTCCTGAAAATGCCTCCCTGGGTCTTGGAATCCTCTAAACTGGGAACAGACCAAATGGATGTATAGGAAGCCCTGTCCATCCCTGTTCATTGCTGTGTGTCTGCACAAGAGAAAAATTTTAATGTAAAGCAAAAGGAAACACAGCCTGCTTTTCAAAAGACCCAGATTCTGCACAGTAAATGAAGTAAGGATTGAACCTGGAAAAGCCAGGTGACAAGAAAGGACGAGGAAGCTCAGTGGGAGAAAGGCAGAGGACCTTGGGTCACTTAGGGCCCAGGTCAGAGCACATAGCCCTGGGGCACAGGAGGGCTGCTCCTGCTCTTTCTTCTCCCATCTGTCAGTCAACTTCTCCCTTTAGCTTGTTCCTTTTTCCATTAATCTGAATTCTAAGTGTGGTCTCACACTGTAGCCTGGGCTAACCTAGAACTCAATTTGCGATTCAAGTTAACATTGAACTTTTGGTGAGTCTCCTGATTCGGCCTTCTGAGTTCTGGGAGAGCAGATGTATGCCACCACACCCGCTCTCACCAAGTTGTTCTCTCTGTTATGTCTCAGCAAATAAAACATTGATGATAATATGCTTTCTTCCCAACATAGCCGTGGCCTCACTACCACACTTTCCTGGTCTATAATTGCAATCCTAATCTCAGTGGCTAGCAAGCTATTTATAACCTCTGCAATTTTTGGACTAACTGATTACTACTTGAAATCTGACTTAACTCTGGAGGTACCACAGTTCCCCGAGAGTCCCACAAATTGAGCCCTTGCCGCCACACCCTCCAGGTGCCCCCTCCCATCTACTTCTGTCCCTAGGCTTTGTCTTTTCTATAATGGCATCTTCCTATTGTCCAGAGCCTGTTCAGCCTTGATCTGGAGAACAGATCTCCCCTGACCACTGGAAGGACAGTGCCCATATAGTCAGGATAGACTCCAGAGACCTCCCCAAACTAAAGATGCAATACATGACTCCTTGGCTGGACCACCATGACAGGTATAGTGAACAGAGGACATGGCCATGACACAGCCAAGAGAAAACAGCAGAGCTGAGTGCTCCTGTCATGCACTTCACAACCAAGGCCAAGAAATCCCAGCCTGTCACTATCTGCATGTCCTAAGGCTCCCGGAGAGTATGCTGCCCACTGCATTGTGCAGTGTCCCCCTCCTGCCCATGTTACCCTGAGATCTGAATTAAGGTCTGCAGAAGGAACACTGAGGAGTGTCTGATCAGAACCACAGAACCAGGGCCACAAGGAGAGTACAGAGACTTCAGGTACTTTTGGAAAGGTATCAGGGGTCTCTAGGTCCACAGGGAAGGACAGAGCCCAAGGGGAAAGGAGGCCCACAAGTCCAGTCAGATAGTAAGACGCCTGCTCCATGGTCAGACCAGGACAGAGAAGATGTGCCTGGTCAAGGATCCTCATCACTGTCCTCCTGACCAGGAGCAGCCTGGGAGATGATGCCCACTGTGCTCAGGACCTGCAGCGATTCTTCCCACCAAGGGTCTTAGGATGAACCAAGGGAGGTACCTATACCTCTCCAGACAGAAGCAGATAGAAGTTGTCCTCCCATGCATCATTACTCCCATTAGCCTGGGCCTATGGCCAGGCATGGATTGGATGGCCTACTCTGTTCCACAGGGCCGTACCAAGAGGAAACACAGCCAGAGTGGTGAGCCAGTGGCTAAAGGTCTGTCTGGCATGATCCAGGGCTGCAGGGGAGCCCGAGGTCAGCCAGAGCTCTTGTTAATGCAGGGTGGTGAAAGCAGGAGCTGTTCCTTCTGGGCATCTCAGTATAGGGCTTCAAACTGGTGCAGGACAGACAGTAAGGTCCTGACAACCTCTGTTCTCCCAACCCCGCTCCCACCCGCAGTCCCAAGTATTAACATGGACCAAAATCTCAGCCAGCAGAGGTTTCAGTATAAATATTCAGTTCCTTTTCAGTTTAGAACCTGCCATACTTACAATTCCTGGATGTTCTTGCCCAGTGGGAGGTTAGCCTTCCTCAAGGCTCAGTTCCCACAGTGACCAGATCCAGCCAGTTACGGTTACAGGTTTTAGGAGGACACTGCCAACCCTTTATTCCCAGAAAAACAAGGGGCTCCTCCTGAGCTGAGGGAACAAGAAAAAGCAGGAGCAGCCTGAGCTTCATGGACAGAAAGAGAAATCGTAAAATGAAACTGTTCTTCCTTACCAAGTGCTCACAAAGGGTTTCCTTTCACTTTGGCCTCCTGTTTTGGGAACAGTATTGCTAGCTCCTCTGAAGTTCTGCAGCCCCAAGGGCCTAGGTTGTGGGAGGTGCCTCCACTGAGACACCCCTCCCAAAAGACTTAGATCCTATCAGCTTGCTTCAAGACTCCTTTCTGAGTTGATGCCATTCGATTCCTCGGGCCCCTGGGGTTGTTGAAATGGTTGGGGCAGCCCCTCACAGTTTCCCCCATTGTCAGTACCCACAACTCCATGATGTGGGGTAGAAATTGCCAGATAACTAAAAGCCAGCTGGCTGGACTGTTACTAATGGATCCATATGGCTCAGTGTCATAATGATGTAGTGGAGATGTAAAACTCAGCTTTAATCTCAAAAGAAAACAGAGTCAAATTTAGTGACCATGGCCTTGGAACACAGATTCAGGTTGTCCTGAAAACCACGCTCTAATGTGGAAATGGATTCAGGAAGTATTTATAGTTACAGAATAAAAGAAAATCATAAATCACGGCATTTTCTAAATACACTGGGGGAAGCACCAGGTAGGCAGTGTACGGAAAGGCAGGAAAATCGTCACTGGAAGTCTCAGATGCTATCTGATGACATTCTTAGTTTTTGTGTTGGTAGGAACTAGTGGTCTGTTATGTTAGCACATTCCAAAAAGTAGTTTTTACCTGATAGTTTAATCTCATAGTCATAAGGATGGTATGTCAGGTTCATAGGTGGGCAACGAGTGGTCATTAAGGAGACTAGGAGAACCCAGGATAATTGGACTCTGGGCCTGCAACATTCCGTCTCTCCAAGATCACAGAAGTCCTAGTCGGTCAGCTTTGTAGAATCTTTAGCGTAAGTATGACTTTTTCTCTGGGAACTTCAGTTCACAGCAGCAAGGAGAGAGGGAGAAGCAGACAAATGGGACCTGACTTGTCTGCTTAAACTGCTCTTTAAAATGAAGTCTATTGACATCAAGGGTCAAACTAATGGGAAGCCCTGCATTCTTGAGACACTGAAAAGAGTCAGTTTCTGTTCTGGTTACACCTGACACATGGAGGCAGAGACACTTTCATCATCAGGGTAAGCAGTGGCTGCTTCCAAGGACATACAGACACAGATGAACACTCACGCTGATCCATCCCAGCCACCACACCTGCCATTAGCCATGCGTTCCTCTAAATCAAGACTCAAGGCCCCTGCTACACCTACTACTTGTGTCCGCACTGGGAAGGACTGGTCTTGCCTCAGTGTAGACCCAGGCAGAGCAGCATGTAGGGGTGCTTCCCTGGGGTCATCAGCTGCAATGTGAGGCTGACCTAGCTTTGGATGTTTGGACAGCTTGCCAAAAGGCTCCTGCAGCAGTGCTCACCTCCTCAGGGCACCAGTCTGCTTGGTCTCATCAGGATGTACCTGATGGCACTGGCAATGGACCAAGGGGCAATGAAATCATTGCTGTCCCTGATTTGGAGGGGCTGGTCTCCTTGTGACTCCACCAGGCATCCATTGAGAGGTAAGTTTCATTCCTTAGCCTGTTTTCACTCTGAGACTACCCAGATACAGGCCTCTCTCAGCCCAGCTCCACCCTGTGTCGTGCGTGAGTCAGGCACCCCAGGCATGAACATACTGCTGGGTGTGGGGCCCACTCACAGCTGCAGGGATCTGGTCCCCCCAGGCAGACACACACTCTGTCACTCCATCTGGGAAGACAACAGGTGTCCTGTGTGACTCTAACTGGCAACACACCCCCCTGTCTCCCCTGTTCACCTGTCCTTCCTTCTGGGCACTCTGAAATTTCCACAACCGGTTCTGTGCTATGTTGGCAAGATCTGCCACTTTGTGTGGATGAAGACAAAGTGTTCACTCACCTGTGTAATATGGTCGTCATCACTCACCAGTTATCAGAGGCTCTGTGAAATTTCCTGGAGACTAGTGGGTCCAGTTGAGTATGATGTAGTACTGGCAATGTCCTTGGGAAGCAGGGCCTAGCTGCAGGACATAGCACTATCTGCTAGCCAAGGCATCTTTGGACCCCTGCTGCCCACTCTCTCCTCAGCCTGGGTGGATGTGCTCCCTATCTAGGCCAGGCAGGAGGCCTGCATCAGACTATAGAAGGAAAGGCCAAGCCTTGCTCCAGCCACCCTATCTGTGGGGATCACTTTCTTTTTTAAAAAAATTATTTACTATTATTTTTATTTTATGTATATGAGTGTATTGCCTACATGTGTATAAGTACACCCATGCCATGCAATGCCTGCAGAGGTCAGAGGAGGGCATTGTATTCCCCTGGACCTGGAGTTACAGGTGGTTGTTAGCCCCCATATGGGTGCTGGAAATCAAACCTGGGTCCTCTGCAAGAGTAGTCAGTGCTCTTAACCACTGAGCCAGCCCCAGAAGGGTCACTGTCTATCCATGTTGGCTAACTCAGCCTTCCACTGCTGACCATTAGGAGACAAAAGGAGGCCCACTTTGAGAAGGTGAGTGTGAGGGTGGGCTTTGGTAACCATCTATACAGTGACCAATCCATGGAAAGTGCAGGAGCTGGTTTAGCTGCTGGAGGTGGCCAGAGGTAGCCAGCTGCTGATTTAACCATGAAGACGGCACATGGAAGGAAGTCCAGGAGAGGTAGCGCGCCCCTTCCCCAGCGCCTGTGGAAGATGCTTCCCAACTGCAAAGGCTACGGTGGGTAAATATAGGAGCTCCTGAACTTTCCTGGGGGACAGAACAGAGCTAGGCCCTGTGCATGCAAAGCCAAGGTGGCTATTCCTGGGGCCCCAAGAGCTGGGGAGTAGTTTTTCATTTAGTAATCCTTTATCTATCTATCTATCTATCTATCTATCTATCTATCATCATCTATTCTAATCTTTCTATCATCTATCTATTATAATCGTCTATCATCTATTAGTTATTCATTTTTAAACCTTAATTAAAATTTTATTTATTTGTTCATGTATTTATTTATTGTGTGTGTGTCTATGTGGACATGTGCATATCTCAGCACACATGTGAAGGTCAGAAGACAAGTTGTAGGAATCAGTTTTCTCTTTTCAGCATGTGCGTCCCAAGGATTAGAACTCAAGTCATCAGGCTTTACAGCAAATACCTTTACCTTATTATCTATCACGTAGCTCTATTGTTTGTTTTTAAGACAGGGTCTCATGTAGCCTAGGATGGCCTTGATCTTGCTTTGTAAAGATGACTTTGAATTTATGATCCTTCTGCCTCTGCCTCCTAAATGCTGGATTATAGGGTTAGAGGTATGCATCACTATATGCTTGGTTTATGTGATGCCGGGCATTGAACCCAGGACCTTGTGCATACTGGCCATCACTGTCACCTGAGCCATGATCCAGCCCCTCTTCCTGCTTTTAGAATCTCCCCTTCAGGCCCAATGCAGTGCCTAGCCACAGAGCCCCTGCCTACACCTCTAGCCCTTCATTCTTACCATGGGCTGCTCATCGACCTCCAATATAATCTCTGGTTGTGTCCTGAGCAGCATGTCTTAGTCTAGAAGCAGACAGTGGCATCTGTGGCAGGGCCATGCTGGGCTCTGAAGAGTGGTGGTAGCTTGTCGGGGCAGGCTGGGAACAAGCTCATTTTTTGACTGACTCAGGGCCTAGGCCCCAGTTTGTCTCAGTCCCCCACTGGCCTCTGGCCAGCCCCTGCTCAGGCCATGCAGGGATGGGGGTGCTTGCAAGTATAGAATTCCCCACAATGGATGCCGCTGGGGCCCAGTGGCCAAGGGCACCTGCTATCCCCACAGAGGGGACACTGGAGCACTACTATTTGTCCGAAAGGAAACCTCCCTATTTCATGTAAAGCAAGTTGTTTCTTTTCCCTCACACACCATTGCCAGGCTTATCTTTTTTGTGATGGCCTTCAGTGACTGTCTCCGGTATTGAGCTCATCCCATGGGGAGCACTAGCTGCTGACTGGGTTGCAGGCACTGAGATCCACACAGGTGGGTTAGCTTTCTAGCAAAGGGTGGAGTGGGGCTGTTAGCCCACAAGCCCCCATGACAAGACTGGAGCTCTGACTTCAGAACTGTGCTGGGTCCCTTATGTGAAGCCCAGCATGGTTCAGGGTCAATCATAACATCCAAAATTGTGCTTTGATTTCCCATTCAGCAGGTGTCCTGGCTGTGAACTCCATCTCCTCATGGTGATTTGGAACATCTCAGCAGCCCTCTCTCCTCGTGCTCAACCTCCAAGCTATGAGATGAAGGTCTAGCCAATGGCTGTGGAAAGGAGATTGGGGAGACTGGAATTGGGCACTTATAGGAATGCTCCATGTGGGACTAGACAAAGACTGCTGACAACAGGGCTCTCCTCCTTAGGGCCCAACATGGATGAGGGGACCACTGACATAGGCTATGGGATCTGCCAGCTAGGCGATCCTGTGCAGCCATTGGGAGGTGCTCACCTGGGCCCACTGTCCAGCAGTGGCCAACCAGCCCTGGGCAGTCAGCAGAGACATTACAGGAGTCTGAGAACTCAGTCTCTGTCTTGGGGAATCCCAAGGTCAGGGTGCCCAGAGCCCTCAAGAGAGACCCATCTGGCCTTCCTGACTGGACAACTCCCAAGCCACCTGGTCATCCGTTAGCCATGGCCTCTCTGAAGGAGGCCTGTCCCATTTTGAACATGTAAACACAGAAACTTGGGCTACTTAACCGCTTCTTTTGGCACAGCGACCAGCTGGATCTCTTCCCCTCTGTAAGCCCCACTTCTCTTGACGAGGTTCAGTTTCTCAATGTGTCAGTCTGCTAGGAAAAGGACCCTCGGGGGGCCTTGGTCCTAGGTCTCCCTGAGGTCCCTCCCAAGGTGTGGGGCACAAAATAAGTCAGAGTCTGTGGTTTTCAGTCAGTAAAGGCCCACACACCCCATCTGCTTTGCTTTCTCACTGGACTGTCCAGGCTCTGTACACACGCAGGTTGGCATGGGGCCTCTGAAAGGCCAGTTAGAGTGTAGCAATGTTTGTCAGGATGGAATGGGTTCTCTCAAGGGTGAGAAGAGTCCACAGCCTGCCCCAAGGTAGGTCCCAAATTAAGGACACACGACTGAGCACACGCTCATCATGCAGGCACCCAGGTTCTGTGTTCATCCACAGGGGTTGGAAGGTAGAAGCAGGTGACATGGACCCTGAAGGGACAGTCACAGAGTCAGAGAGAGATCAAGTGCTCCCAAGTGGGAAGGCCATCAGAGACCAAAGTGTTCCCATGTCATGTCACAGAGTGACTGAAACTATATAGGCAACTCCTACTGGCACTCCACAACAGTTGGCACACACACACACACACACACACACACACACAGATACACAGACATACACAGGAACACAGTGACACAGACACACAGGGACACACACAGATATTCCAACACACATAGGGATACAGTGGCACACATATAGAGAGGTATACAGGGACATAGAAACACACAGATATATGAAGGGACACACATACACAAGTGCATACACACACAGATACACAAATACACACAGATTCACATTGACACAGACACGCAAAGATACACACGGGGATGTAGAAACAGACACACACAGGAACAGAGATACACCTACAGAGACATTATCCCTTATACATACTCTCTCTCTCTCTCTCTCTCTCTCTCTCACACACACACACACACACACACACACACACACACACCCTGCAGATTAGCAGACAAGTGTGCATGGCTGCTCTACTTTTGAGATCCACCCCCAAAGCCCCTGCAATTGACAGGGAGGCTGTCACTTCTCAGGTGTGAGACAAAGTCCTGGTACTGTGCGAGGCCCAGCATATGCTCCTCACACCCAGTGCTGGGCTGGGTGACTGTATTGCTCAGGCTGCACAGAACCAGTAGACAGAGTCTTCCCTGTCTGGAAGACCTCTTTCTTGCCAATAGAAGATGGTTCTGAGTGCCATCTATTCCACAGGGATAATTCATGTCCGAAGGAGGAGGGTGAAGAGCTTGGGATCTTCCTTAGGCAGACATCTTGGTCTGGGATAACTCATGTCTCTCAGAGAAGGTGGGCACCACAGCCTCTGACTCCTTCCTTCCCTTGAGACATAAAACTCTGAGTGAGGAAGGGTTACGGTCCTGAAGACTTGGGTAAGGCTACCAGTCAGGGCCAAGATAAGCCACGCCCTGTGGCTACCAGGGCCCCACCCTTCATGCCATCTGCCCACAGCAATAGTGGTGTTACAAGGCAGAGGGACCAAGACCAGCTCAGTTGGTAGACAGCCCCTTAGCAACCTCTCCCAGGGCAGTTGGCCTGGGTTTTCCCTTTAGTAGTAGAGAACAAGGATCTTTTCTGGGGGACATTTGACCTGGGCCCTGGCACAAGGTACCAAGAGATGCTCTAGCCCTGGAGGACACAGAGGGCTGATAGTGAGTACTGGTCCCTGGCAGGAGCTTCCCAAGGACTAATAGCAAAAGACCCGAGTGCTGGGAACTGCAGGTATAGGCCACACTGGAGGGGCATCTGCCTCAAGGGTCTCAGGAGCAGCCTTTGCAACCAGCTCCCTGGGGATCCCATGAGAGATTAGGATTAGACAGGAGAGTCAAGCTCCTGTGCCTGTGCGGGTGGTGTTCATTGAGAGGCCAAATCATGTGACATGAGCCACTAAGAGACAGCAAGATCTCTCCAGCTGCAAGGCCTACTGATTGGCTTCATTCTTCTGCTTACTTATTCTTTCACTCATTCGTTCGTGAACTTACCCAGTACTACCGATCGATCTAAGCATCCTGGCATGTCTCCATCTATCCATTCATCATCCATCCCCCATCACCCCTCATCCACCCAGGAGATGGAGATGTGCGTAGATGAGTCACTTTTTGTTTGGGTGCGAGAAAGGGAAATTACCTAGAGGTAGCTCTTGAGGCACCTGCCATCAAGTGAGAAGTGAGAGGGGGTGGAGATATGGTTCAGCAGTTAAGAGCTCCCTCTATTTTGAGTTGAGAGGCCTTTTATCAGAAGAATTTTCCATAAATATTTTCTCCTAGCCTGTGTCTTGTCTTCACATTCCCTTGAGGTGTCTTCCACAGACAGAAAAGACACTTTAAAAATTTTGATGGAGCCAGGTTTCTGTCTTTCTTTCATTGGAATGTGTACCTGATGTCACTAAAGTCATCACCAAACCTAAGGTCACCTACATTTCCTCCTAGATGGTTTTCTTGGGAATTCAGTAGGCGGTGGTGTGTGTGTGTGTGTGTGTGTGTGTGTGTGTGTGTGTGTTGATATATGTATGTGGATCATCCTTGAGTGTCATTCCTCAGGAGTCATTTATCTTGTTTCCTGAGACAGAGTCTCTCACTGGACCCTGAAGCTTGTCAGTTATCTAGGCTGGTTAGCCAGCAAGCCACAGAGATCCACCTGTCTTTATTCCCCCTGTGCTGGGGTTACAAGTTTGCCCCACCATGCCTCACTTTTTATATGGGGGTTGGGTATCAAACTCAGGTTCACATGCTTGTGTGGCAAGAACTGTACTGACAGAGCCATGCCCCCCAGACCTCGTAGTTTTACATTTTATGATTAGGTGGATCGTTCGTTTTGAGTTATTTTGTGTGAAGGGTCAGCACTTACCTTTGTCTTTTGCCTTGTTGTCCCTGCACCATTTGGTGAAAAGACCCTTCCTCTAAACTTGTAATCACTCTACTTTCCTTGCGTTTTAAAGGATCTCATATTCATCCAAGCCCCTTCAAATCCATCTAAGAACAAGAAAGATATAGAAACCATCCATCCATTTACTCAACTATCACTCATCTATCCATCCCTGCCTCCATCTACCCACCATCTAGTCACCCACTCATTTTGCTGATACCTCACCCATTTTATATGGTGGCTTCATGCAGCCATCAATGGAGCCCTTCTTGGCACTGTAGTTCTGTGAATTCTGGGGGCCCAGGTGGGTAATTCTTTGGAAGCTATTTGAGAAAAGTTTTTTTTCCTCTAAAATCTTTGCTAAGGCAGACTTAGAAGAGGTGAGTACTCCCCAGACTCCAGGCATCTGAATGTTTCCCTAGAGTACCGTCCTGGCTGCACACTACTGTGGTTCATGGGCATAGTCATCTGGGAAAGTCTGAAAATGATGGTGCGGGAGTTGAGGCTAGCGGCTGAAAAATGGAGGCTTCGTCCAAAGAAATCAGGTATGTATGACTTCACTTGCAGAATCAAAGGACAAAACACAGTAGAGTCTCTGTCCAGTAATGACCTCAAATTGTAGACACACCTCCACAAACAGTAGCTGAGCTAAGGCACCCTGTTCCAGGTGGAGTTCCTGTAGGAGATGTTCTGAGTCCTTTAACTGATCAATACGATCCTTTTCCTAACGGCTATGGGAAAGCAGTGGTATCAAAGAGAGGACTAACAGAGGTGACAGAGCTGGAGAGCCTGAGGGAACAGAGGAAGGGAAGGAGACTTAGGACAGATGGTAGAGATAGAGCTCAAGGGTATCAGTCAGATTCTGCAAATGAAGCTGATGAATCCTAGTGGAAAAAGGAAGGGAATGTCGTCATGGCCCCACACACTTCTCTCTGGAAAAAGACCCAAGATTCCCTTGGGAGGAAAACTGAAGACTTCCATCACCCTCTTCGGAAGCTGTTATTCCTCCCCACATATAGACAGGTCAAGGTCTTCAGCAGGGCCCAGTCAAGGGAGAATGTGAAAAGTACAGCAAAGTTGGAAGGTGTGTGATATTTGAAATTCCCGGGCCCCAGTGGTGAAAGCAGTTTGGATATTTTTAGAGTTTGAGAGTTGAGTCAGAAGCTGTTGTTGACCTGAAAGATTTAAGTGCATGTGAGGTCAAACTACTTTCCACAGTTTGGACAAATTTAGGCTCTTGGAATTGGTTGAGCAAATTTGATGTTATGAGCTAGAGTTATCTCTAATGATCCTTAAATGAGTGTCAGGCAGCAGCAATGATAAACATGTCAGCCCCCATCTGTGGGGGCTGATATTGTAGGATTTCTTTTTTATTTTATTTATTTACTTACCTATTTATTGGTCTTTTGGGGACAGGGTCTCCCTGTAGACCCAGTTGGTCTGGAACTCTCTATGTAGACCAGGTTGGCCTTGAACTCACAGAGATCTACCTGCTTCCCGAATGCTGGGATTAAAGGCGTGTGCCACTGCGCCTGGTTGGTAGAAGGATTTCTACCTTTTTATATTTGTGGATTTTCAGTGTAGTATAAAATCACTTAAAAATTATCTTAAAGGAGGCAGAGGCAGGCAGATGGCAAGTTCAAGGTCAGCCTGGACTACAAAATGGGACCCTATCTCAAAAGCAAAAGCAGGGACTGGTGAGATAGCTCAGTAAGTAAAGTGCTTGCCATGCAAGCATGAAGATTTGTATTCAATCCCATGTAGAACGCGAGGCACAGTGGCACATGCTTGTAATATCAGTGCTGAGGAGGCATAGACAGGCGGATCCCTGAGGCTTGCTGGCCAGTGAGCCTAGCCTAAATTACTGAGTTCCAGGCCAATGAGAAACCCTGTATCAAAAACCATGGGGAGGCTCCTGAGGAATGACACCCAAGGTGGACTGCTGGCTTCCATGTGTATAGGTCCACACATTCAGATACACACATGCACATACAAACAAACACTAAAACCAGCTTTGTGGAGGCAAGATCTTGACATGAAGGGGAGTCAGGCAAACAAGGCAGGAAGCTCTTGGGCATGGATTGGGACTGTTGGAAGATCTGGAGGCCTGTGTTTTTCCAGAAGGTTCCAGGATATTTCAAGAAGCAGCTAGCTAAGTAGGTTGTACAACTGGCATTGTGTTTCCCATACCAGAGTTCAATATGGAGCTGTGTTGCTAATCACTCAAGGCAAAGCAGGATGCTCCAGCAAAGCTCCAAAGGTGGACCTCTGGGTGGACTTGCATTGTTTCCATATGGACTCCCATGACAGCAGTGTAGAGGTCACAGAGCTAACAGCCTGCTGCAGGCCCCAGGGGGGTGACCTGCCCTGCTAGCTAGCTGGGCACAGATGCACAGTGTTGTGCACTGCTGTTTTGTAGGCTGGGTCACTTTCACAGGTTCTCATGAAAACTCTTCCAATAGGCACTGGATAGCCCACTGTTGCAGGAGGAGCAGGTTCCCATTTTGGAGGCCCCCTGCCCAAACATCTGAAAGCTGGACCCTGAGCTATCCTAGCCTTCTCTCGATCCTCAGGCCCTCAGATGGTCTGAGGAACTGGAGTGTCCACAGATGCTTCAAGCCAGCTGTGTACTGGGGAAGGCTTTCCCTCTAGGACAGAGCCAGGTCTCCGCATGTTACAGAAAGGCAGCATTGATCAGACTAGCCTCCTTTGGCTTGGGAATAAGAGCATTTTAGTCCCCATGCCAAGTCCAAGTCATTCTCTCTCAGTACGGTAGATTGCTCTCCTGATAACCCCAGTTCTCAAGTCACTCCTTGAGCATTCCTGGCGTGGCCCTGCCATGCTGACACACTCCTGGAGCCATTCTGGTCAGAGCTGCTATACCAGAGGCTGAGTCCTCCAGGCTACTCCCAGGAGGTTAGCCCCTGCCCTCTAGGTGACCATAGGAGGCCCAGCGAGGGGCACAGCAGCAACTTGTTGAATGGATAAAGGAAGGCAGTCAGTCTCTTGTGCCCAGGCCAACTCTTCCAGGCCCGAGGGATCACACAGGATGCTGAAGGGGAGCTGACTGGGCAAGTCATACGTCCCAGTGTGACAGTGTGGATGACTGAGGCCCCACCCTTGGATTTGCTGTTCTTTCTCTGGGCAGGTGGCAGAACGGACATTGGATGAAACATTGGAAAGGATGGGGGTGGTATTAATGCCAGGGTGAGATGCAAAATAAAGGACTGGGGCCAGGCCAAGGAGCAAGTAGGCCCTGCCCACCAGGACAGGTGTGGATTTCCTGCATTACTTTTGTTACTCCTGATCCCTCTACACACTCATCCCAGCTCTTATACAGCTACAAGAACTGTGCACTGTTTTGAACCACTGTGAATGAACAACATTTGCTCTGTGCCCTCCCCACCCCAGCATCTTGTTTTGTGGCCTTGACCTCCTCCTGCTTTCACTAGTCCTGTCTCAGGACCAGCTCTCATCCTCCATCCTTTCAGGACTTCCTCAGTGTCCCGAGCATCTGAAGGTCCCAGAAGGTCCTGGAAGCAGGTTTGACCCTACTCCGTACACCCTAGCTTTGTCTCTACGTTTGTCAACTAATACAACTAGCCCCCATGAGCATGGTCACCCACTTGGCCATGTGCCAGCCCTCTCCTGCCCATTGTCCTGAACTGGCTCCCCCTTGGTGATCTGTCACTGAGAGGCTGGCACCTTTTGAGTGAGAGGCAGTGGGAATAGGACTGGCTACTCAGACTCACTCACCAAACAGCCCTGTCCCAGGGCCTGGAGAGACCAAGGGACCCTCAGATCCTCAGGGAAGCTCTTGAGTCACTAGAGGCAAGCCTCTTGCAGTCCTCTGTGGTCCTAGAGAGGAGCCATGCAGGCACAAGGTAGAGGTCATGTTGAGGTGAGGGATGCCAGTGATGAGTCATTGGGGATCTGGAAAGTGCCAGGTCCCAGATGAAGATGGCATCTGACTGATGACCATTTAGAGCCATCTCCCAGTTTGGGCTGGCTCAGAACAAGACAAGGCACGTAGTTCTCTATGGGCAAGCAGGTATCCAAGCCCACCTGTCCTCATTCCAAGTAGTCCCTGATCTTCAGCCTACTTCCTCCTCTTCCTCCTCCTCCTCGCCCTCCTTCTCCTCCTTCTACTCTGTCAGGCTTCCCTGTTCTGTGCATCCTGCTCACTGTTCTTGGCTTAGTGGAGGCCACACCCAACAAACTGAATACTCCATGTCAGGTTTCCAGGATGGACTTTTAAAAAAAGTGTCCTTACCCTCCATCCTGACAATTCCACCTTTGTGGCGGCCCACGGGTCCAGGTTTGGATCTTGATGGAATCAAGAAGGACCTGATGGACCAAGTGCCAGCTTCAGCTCAGAGAAGGGTCTCTTGGGCAGCAGAAAGGTGGAGCGGGGCTTACAAGGCAACAACAGGGTGAGATGACCCAGCCTCCTCCTGCTCTACTGTCCACATCAGCTACCTTTCTAGCCCACCCATGGCCTAGACTCCTCCTGCAATAAGCAGGCCTCTCCTTCTCCCCCGTGCTCAGGCCCAGTCTGTCCCTGGCATGCCCTTCCCATGGCTACTCTTCCCACTGTGGGACCCCAAGCCCCTAGGACACTGTCCTCCCTACCACTCCCTGCCTCTTGTCCTTAGAACTCCATCACGTTCATCATGCTGTCCTCATACCTACAGTGTCCTTCCTGGGACCCTCCCTGCCCAGCCATCCCTCCCAAAGCCCTGTGTGGGTCTGTGATGCCTAGACCAGGCCTAGACCTATCTGGCTGCCCAACATCCTTGGCTGTTTTCCTGCCCCCGAGGCCAGAGCGTGGGAAGCAGGATAGTGGGTGGATGTCCGGCCAGCAGGCCCATATAGGACTCCATGCCAGGAGCCTGAGACCTGATTCCCAGGCTGACTTCCACAGCTGGCAGAAATCTCTTGCCAGCATGCCAGGGCCCTTATGCCAATTCAGAGATATTTTCTTGAGTGTTATCAAAATCAGGAGCATCTTCCTGCCACCTCCCCAGATTCCAGTGTGTCAGGCCATGTCAAAGCAACCTTCTGTGACTAGCGCAAAGGACCGGTGATATGCACAGCACTGCTCAGGGGAGTAGTGAGATCTGCATGTGGGGTAGCCAGAGTGGCAGGACAGGACTGACTTTGGGTGACCTGGAGCCTCTGGGTGACACAATGCCCAGTGGGCACCCAGGCTGCTGTGAACTGGTATACAGATGTCAAGTCCAGGGAGCTGAGCTAGTCTGGCATCCTGACCTGGGCTCTCCCTCTCTGGAGCCATCCCTCAATGCAGATTATATTGTTCCTCTGACAGTATTCATCATTTATTCACGGTCCCATCTTCAGCTCCGGGCTTGTCTTTGATGTGGTGACTTGATGTCAAAGTGCTGCTAGGTCGGATGGTGAGTGTGGGACAGCTCTGTCCCCATTCCCACGCTGTGGCAACACCATCCTCTAGGGATCCAGCAAAATCATAGGTTTGGAACAGACTTGCTGGTCAGACTCTTCAGCATTCCTGCTCTTCCCAGCATGGTCAGCATGTTTCCTCCTGAGCTGACCACAAGCCTGACGCGGGCATCCTCCGGACTCAGGTACATTTGCTCTGTGTGGGCGCCACCTGCTGGTCTAGTCCCTGCTACTGTCAGCCTATTCCTGAGTTAACTGGGTGTGACAGGATTCCACTCCTACCTCATCCCCTACCCAGCTCCATAAACCAGCCCCAAGCTGACTTATGAACCCACTAGAGATGTTAGTGGGATGATCCAGAGCTGGAGCAGGGCTTCCTAGGATCAGGAATATGGGCTGCCCATCAACAATAAGGGCCTTATCCGTATGGCCCAAGGGGGTCTGCTCAGGCTTCAGCCAGCAGGAAGGAGCCAGAGCACAAGGAGCCCGCCTGGTCTACAGCAACACCACTGAGGTTGTCTGCCACGCTGTCAATGGCTTCCCTGTCATTGGGCTCAGTTGTCGCCGTCATCTAAGGTAATTAGGGGCTGGAGGTTCTGGTGAAAGGGCCTCCTGGTCCTCCATACACAGTCCACCCCTTCTCATTGTGTTGTACCCCAACAGGGCCTCTGAGCTCATCTCTTGGACGCCCTGCACAGAGCGTCCTGCACTGGCCCAAGGGTGTGGGGAAGGGGCAGAGGCACTGCCCACGCTGCTGCCTACAGGGGTCTGGGGAGTTCCTTCCCTTTAGGGACCTCCAATCAGGGTACTTGACTTTCCTTCAGAAGAGAATCTCAGGATAAGCCAATATGAAGCTGAGTTAGTTTTTTAAAAAGAGATGTGGGGACTGGTGACATGGCTCAGAGGTTAAAAGCATGGACTGTTCTTGCAGAGGACCCAAAACCCACTCTGTCACTTCAGCTCCGGGGGTCCGATGCCTTTGGGCTCCGTGGACACCCGAACTCACATGCACACACACACACACACACACACACACACACACACACACACAATTAAGTCTTAATTTTAAAGATGAGATTTAGGCACAGATTTAGATTTAAACAGAGGAGCTAATAAAAAGCATGGTGCTCAGGGAGGTGAGACACACTGAAAAGCACCCAGACTGTGCTGGTGTGGGCCTCTTGAGAGTCATGGTACATAGTCTTCTCAAAAAGCTGTATACATGATCTTGGTGGGTTTTGAAGTTACCATCTTCAAAGGGTGACTGAGGAAAGTAAAGGAAGACACAGTGTGACTCTTGAGGATAGGATTACAGCTGATAAATTCAAACCCTAGATCACAGGGTACAGGAGGTCAGGGTAGCTTTATTGTAAATGTAAGCAAATGGTCTCATTTGTGAGAGTCATAGCAAAAGTATCTGGGAAAGGCCATGTTCAAGTCTTCTATGCTTAGGCTTTAAGCATGGCTTATTGTGACTTTAACATTCTTTTCTGGCAATATCTCCATACAAAAGAGTCATTTATCTCTATACCAGTGACCACAGCAAATGTTGATTGTGCTGGAATTCTTGATTTAGCTGCCAAGAGGCTTCAATCAGATTCCAAAGTCAGGGGCTCTTTTCCTTTCCCTGTCCCCTTAAATTTTCCTGTCTTTCTATTATACCTCAAGAAAAACTCTGTGTTTGCCCCTGCTGGAATCCACCCTGTGCCTTGTTGTGCTCTCCCCCATCTGCAGGTGTCATCGTGGCCATGGCCCACCTAGAACAACCCTGCTCCCACCGCCCAGGGCAGAAGGGCTCATGCCATCAGCCTACGCACAGGCGATGAGGGCCATGTTTGTCAGGCCCACCCACAACAAGGAAGAGCATGCCATGGTGGGTCCTGACCTCCTCTTCCTCTTCACTTGACCTGGTGACCAGGTGACCAAATGACCCCGAGCCTTTAGTTCAGTTCTGTCCTTGGGAGAAACAGACTTTGAGAGATGAGTTCCACCTAGGAGTGGCTTTGGGTCCACTCTTCCCTAGCTATACCTTTGGACAAGGCTGTGAACTCACCAGGGCTCAGGTCCATTGTCCATAAAGTGGGAATACCAGCGGCCCCCACCTCGAGCTGTAACTGATGGAGCCTGGGCCATAGGGGGAGGCAATATAGTTGCATTTCTGGAGGAGTGAGAGGGTTACCCTGCAGCTCTTAAGACAATGCACTCGCTTCACATCTAGCAGCTGCCTCCTTTCGCTTCCCAGCCTTCTAAAGCTACTCCCTTCTCCAGCAGCTGCTCCTGGGTGTTGGGTTCAAGCAGAGATCCTGTGACCAGGCACTTACCTCACACCTCTGCCATAAAGCAAGTTGCTTGGCAGATGTGGTGTGTGGAAAATCCTACCTTCTGAGTTCAGAAAGACTGGTGGTGCCGAATGAAGAAAAAAAATGGGAGACTGGGGCACACGAAACTTTCAAGTAAGAGGCTGGTGGGCTCAGTGTAGAGTGCTTGTGTAGGGTACAAGAGGCCTTGGCTTTACACACACGCACACACGCACACTCACTCATGCATGCATGCACGCAAACCTGTCCTGTCAAGGACTAGTTTCTGCCACTTCTAGATGGATAATATAATTTCCATCAAGTGCCACAAGAGGGCTGCTGGGCCCTGCAGGGGTGAGGCTTCTATTAGCCTGGTCTGCAGTGTACCTCTCCTCCAGCTCAGAAACTGTCCATGTTATTGATGGTTCAGCTAAATTATTAGCTGTTTTTGCTGGTAAGTTAGGCCCCGCCTCTGGCCCTCTTTCCTTTTGAACCAGTCAACCACCAGCTGCAATGCTTAAAGCTCTGCTTCCTGAGAGGACAAATCTTCCCTACAGCTCGAAAGTACCTGGTGTATGGGCCACCAAGTATAGCTGACTACTCCCGGTATCTGCCTGGAAACCTTACATAGCATCACATGCAGCTGACATGAGGGATGTTGGCTCAGCACCCCAGTAGGAACTCCAGCACAGTGTCCCTGTCTTAGGAAGAGCAATGGAAGTTTTGCGGTTATATAAGGACCCTTCCCCACCTTCACACAAACACACACACATCTTACCAGCAAGGTGGGACTGGATCAGCAGTTCCCATGCCACCTACCTGGAGACAAGCCCAGGTCTAGAACTCTATCCTGCTACCGTGTTCCTATCACCGATTCCTGGGCTGGGGGTTACAGAGGAGGCACCCCTCTGGGACCACTGCCACAGATATTAACTTCAAAGGTCTTCCATTAGGAAAGGTGGCCACCTCTATCGGGGAGATACATCTTCTGACAGGGAGTACCCAAGACTGCCCAGACATCTGCCTGAACACTCAGGTCCCCTCTTCCCACAAGCACTCTAACCTCCCTTCAGACTTAGATGACAAAGCTGATGTGGCTGCGGATCTGTCCCCACACTACCTAGGCCCTACAGCTATCAGAAACGCAATTGCTTCAGAGCAGGCAAAACAGGCAGGACCCCCGACCTACCAGGGCCCTGGATCCTGGAGGCTGCTGCCCCGAAATCTGCTTCTTGTTCTCCTTCCCCTAAGTGGTAAATCCAGTGCAAGCCACAGTTCATGTCAGTTAATCCTGTATTACAGTTAGAATGAACTGCTTTTTCTCAGGAACTCAAGTAGGCCTCCGCCATGGTGTCTACTCCCTGCAGTGCCTGTGGGGGTCACTCACTCTCTGGGTGGGAGGTAAAGGGAGACCTCATATATATGTTTAATGTTGTGGCCTCTCTCCATGTGGCCTTGCTGTAGTCTGTGTGCTGAGAGCGAAGGCCTCTAGGAGGTAAGAACTCCAGAGTAGAGTCCTCTGAAAAGGAGTTGGTGACAGCAGATGTCTCCAAATTGGGGACACAGTGAGGAGGCACCATCCGAGCCTAAGATGACATGACATGCGAGGCAGGTCAGCCCTTGGCCTTTGACTTCTCTCTTCAGGAACCAGAATGGGTTTCTGTGGCTTAAGAGAGCTTTGTTACAACTGCCTGAGTGAATAAAGACCTCTTTCTGTGCAGACCCTCCCCACATCACTCCTTCCCACATACTTCACATGGGTCCTGCCCAGCTGCCTTACAGGGCAGGGGCACTGACTTTTCATGACTACATTAGGGTTGGCACAGTCAGATCACACACCATGTCCTTGCAGTTGGAGCAAGTCCGGGCCCAGAGGAAGTGAACATCGGTGCCTAGTGGGGTGGGAAAGGAAGGCAGCCCCAGCCACCCCCATACTCCTTGTTCCAGGGCTAGGGTCACACTTACTGCCTCCTACTGGGGCTGTTCATGGAGTTTCCTCAGCTAAGTACTCAGGGACAAATGCCCACCTCAGAAGTCCACTTCCTAGCCCATCATTGCCAAGAGCCAGATCAGCCAGAGGAGAGAAGCCTTGTCAACACCAAGAAGAAAGGGAATGGGAGCAGAGGTTTTCAGAATTAGAAAGGCTGGAAAGCCCAGATGGGAGGTGCGAAATTGCAAAATCGTGCATGGCCACTGGAACCCAGGCCTCAGCCCTGAAAGTGGGGATTCAGGTGAAGGTGCTGGAAGCCACCTGCTGCTTCTGCCCACTGCCTCTCAAGAGGATCTGGACCCTCCTGCTAGAGGCATTGGGGGTGCAGCCCCTGGGGTCCTAGGGAAGCTGCATGTGTCAGTAGGACCCAGTCTGGTAGGCGAGTAAGTGAGGTCAGGAGGAGTATGTTCTTCTGCCTCTCCTGTACACACTAGTGCATTCTCCCCTGGGAGAGCAGACCTCACACAAGACAGACTTCCACGTCTTGACCTGCAGAAGCGATTCTGAGGCTTGGGTGCCCCCCGTCTTAGGTAGCTGAGGCTCTGGCCTCTGCTTTTACACTCATCTTCCTCATTTCCCTGATCCCTCCTCCTGCAGCCTCTAGGGTCTTGGATTCAGAAACCCTCAGGCTGGAAGGCTATTTAGTGTCCTACTGGGGCATATATCTCATGGACCAAGAGCTGGGGACATCATGCTTAGGGCCTGGCCTGTGTCTTCTCCCGAAACACCACTGCAATGTGAGGGCAGAGGAAGTTCCAGAAGGAGTTCATCAGCTATTCCAAGGACCTTCTGGGACATGCTGCTGTTTCCGAAGGCCACATGACCAACATCCTCATGTTTCCAGCTGCTCTCTGTGGCTGGGCATAGCTATGACTGGACTGGGCTGACGCCTCACTCTGGTCTATAGGCTATGCTCCTGAATATTTATGATCATAGAACACATTCTTTCAACTTGTATGTAAGGTTGGGTTTTGCTGATACCTCATCTCTTGCTCTTCCCATATGGCTCACAGCTCACAAATGTGATCACAAGATCACTGTGTCACTCACATAGGCCTCAGGTGGGCTCAGGCCCTGATTACATTTGGCTGTCAGAGCCCAGGCCTTTTCATATTAGCCTGAGACCCTTGCTCAGGGTGCCTCCACTACTGCACTCTTTATGTATGCAGACCTGGGATTATTCTGGGGTCTCTGGGATATAGGAGAGGTAGCAAGACAGACTAGGAGACCCTGGTCCTCTTGGAAGGTGTGTGGTATCCTGTGTACATCACAAGGGACCATCCCACAGTTTTTAAGGAACTGCTTCTCCATTCAGGACTCAGGAATCTGGTCTGGTCTTTGTGCCAGTGAGTTCCTGCCAGCTAGGCCCTGCCATCCCCTGACGAGCCAATGACTGACAGGAATCCCATGAAGGGTTATACTAGAACCTACAAGCCTGGCATCAGAACTTAAGTATAAGCCAGTCATGACACTTGGTCCATGTGAATGTTTCTTCTGTCTTCAAAATATCAAGGTTCTCTCTACTCTTCTTTTGCTTTTACTAGAATGTCTAGAATTGAACTGTATTGGTTTTATACTTATAAAGGGAAGTTATTTTTTACCTGCTGTGTTTCCAACCTGAGCCAGTTTACTCCCCCTTAGGCAACTTGGTAGCATCCCCCTCTCTCGCTCCCAGGAGGACACCATATTGGTGCCAAACTTAGTGTGGACACCCGATCAGCATAGCACGCTATAACCCAGAACTCTCCAACTCAAGAAATCCTTCTGCCTCGGCCTCCTGAGTAGTTGGGACTACAGGCATGTACCACTGCGCCTGGCAGGGATTTTAAAGATGGCAACATCTCCCTTTATATGTTCAGAGTTAGAATCAGTAAGCGAATGCTGCACCTACAGCAACCCAAGTGATGATCTCCCAACTCAAGCTTGGTTGTGTCAAGACCTGAACCCAGCCCCCACTGAGCTCAAATGAGTGCATGCTGTGCAGTGTGTCAACCTACAGCCTCTTCTCAAAGGCACCCACCCACCCATCTTCCCATCCATGCTCCATCCATCCTCCATCCACCCTCTATCCTCCATCCACCCTCCATCCTCCATCCATCCATCCATCCTCCATCCACCCTCCATCCTCCATCCATCCATCCTCCATCCACCCTCCATCCTCCATTCACCCTCCATCCTCCATCCTCCATCCATCCATCTATCCATCTCTCACCCCATAATTCATCTACCATTCATCCACCACCCATGTACCCATCCTCTATCATCCCATTATCCCCAATACATTTCCCATCCATTCACAATCCATCTGTCTCCCATCTATCCATTCTTATCTATTTGTTCATTTACTCATCTGGTGGGACTTTTCTATGCCCAGAGGCAAGGAGCAGGCCACACTGACACAGGAGATTGCATCTGAGCACCCCTGATGCTCAGAAAAAAGTCCTACAAGAAGACCTTACTCTCACTTTCAAGGTCTATAAGCTGTACAAGCGGTATGGGGATATTTTCATGACTACCACCCTGCCTGTGGGCTCAGACTCCAGCTGGTGTTTCTGGTACATCTTTCCCTTCTCATAGAAGTGAATCTCGTCCTTCGGCACCTTGGGTGAGGCCATTCTGCACCATGACCCCTGGGGGAGTCAGGTGGAATCTGCCAACCTGGGAGCCTGCTTCCTTGGATGTCAGCATCACACTGCTGATGCAAATGTTGGCAGCCTTCCAAAACTTTGTTTTTTTTTTTTCCTGTTTTCCTGATGGGCATTGAAGGCAGAACTGGGTTCCAAGGTTACAGTGACTAAAGGTCCATGAAGGGTCAGGTGTTGCCCAAGGCCAAGGTGAGCTAGAAGGGATACAGTGGAGTGCTGAGCCAGGCATAGTCCTAGGGACAACAGGCCACACCTACTGTGAGTGGAGACGGGAAGAGGAGGAAGGAGAGGGAAGAAGGCAGAAGAAAATGATAGGGCTGGGGAGGAGGGCGAGGCAGATAGGAGTGTGGAAGTTTCTAGGGGAGGGAAGGGGAGGGGCAGAGGGAAGATCCAGAGTAAAGGGAGAAGGGATGAAGAGAGGGAAGGATCTGGTTTCTCCCTTTAAGTGACCTTTGGGGACTGGGATGTCATAAACCAGCAGGAGAGGTGGTGGGCTCCGTCCCTCTGAGAAGCCTGGGAAACTCCCTGCTGTCAACTTCTGGTGACCTTAGAGCTTTCCAGCTCCTGCACTCAGCACCTGTCTCGGTCCTCCAGTCTTTGAGGTGACTCATCATACCTCCTCCCCAAACATATCCCTCCCCCAATCTTGTCCTCTGGACCCTGACCACCAATCCCAAGACCACACCCCATCCTTGGCAGTTCCACACTAGTTCCAGGCTAAACCCTGGCAGCCAACACTGTTCTGCTCACCCACCTCCTCTTTTCTGTCCCCATCTCTGTCCTCACTCTTCCTACTTAGGTCCTCTGCGCCTAAGATTCATCTGGTTCTCCCCTGGGTCTTCGTCATTGGAGTCAGGTCCTTTCAGTATGGATCTCCTTGGGATCTCTGACCCCTTGCACCCTCTCCTTCATCCCCATGGGCTCGTCCACTGCAGTCAGCCCTCTTCCAGAAACATGGGATAGTGTTTTCAAGCCTAGTTTGCATCCTAGCTGGGGCAGTGAGTCCCCTGTCCTGCTCTGCTGGGCCCTATCTCCAGGTTACCAGCTTCTCCAGGTTCCCGTCATTGACTCCACTCCCAGTGCCAGGCCTGAGCTCCAGAAGGTTGTGCTGTTCTGGAGAGTTCCTAAGCCCTTCTCTGCACCTGCTTTAGCTGCCTGCCTTGGCTCTGGCTTCTGTTTGCACCTGAGTGCTGCACCTGAGTATAAAGTGCCTACTCCATCATCCCTCCTGAGAGTGTCTCTCCCCACTGTATCCTAAACTCTTAGAGGACTGGACAGTCCCTATGGGACACCTGCACACAGAGGTCCTAGGATGTGATGATGAAGGCCTGTGGGCTCCTACCAGGCTTACTGTCTGCACCTCAGTGAGCTACTTCCCTCCATCCTGATACTTCCTTGAAGGAAGAGATTCTCCACTTGGTCTTCTGTAGGTTGTCCACGAGGCCTTTGGCATCATTCTGTGGTGATCCCTGGTGACACAGAAGGCCTCCTGCCTCACCTGCTCTAGCCACCTAGATAACCCTGGGCTCCAGCTTCTTACAGATTTCATGGAAATCTTCCAAGGTTCCTGGGGACAGAAGCCCCCTCAGGTAGAGTCCTGCATTCTCACAAGAAAGGACTCAATGCCCCAGGCTTGCTCTCACAGCACAGGCATCCATAGCAGGTGCCTTGGCTTGATTGTGATACAGTTGTTAAGGAGCTTTTGGAAGCTCACCTTTGTCAAGCCTTGCAGTATTTTTTAAAATTTTACTTGTTATTTTTTGTGTATGAGTGTACTGCCTGCACTGCACTGGTGTTGTGCAAGTTTCAAAAGAGGGAATCGCAGCCCCTGGACTGGAGTTGTGGATGGTTGTTAGCTGCCATGTGGCTGCTGGGATTTGAACCTGGGACCTCTGGAAGAAGGGCTGGTACTCTTAACCACCTAGCCATCTCTTCAACCCTTACCTTGCACTGTGTATGAGAGAAAAGCAAAGGGAGAATTTCATGCTACATCCTTGATGGCCCCAGGACCTTAGCAGTGTGTAAACCTTGGAGAGCCCTGACAAAAGTCTGGTTGCTTTGGCTCATGGTAAACTCAGCTTCCACCGTGGAAGATGTGTGGAGAGTGAGCTGCACCAGAGGGAGGCTGGGCGCAGTGAAAGGCGCTACTGAAGGCTGGCTACTGATGAGCTGGGAATTCCGGCCTCATTTTGTCTGCAAAAGGTCAGAGAGCCGGTGGAAAGGCCAAGCCGAATGCCTTTTTAATAATAGTCTCTGTCCATGTGCAGCTGCAGCCTCATAAGTGATTCAGGCCTGGTTCCCGGGAGTCCACAGTTCTAAAAGTGCAATTACACAGGACCAGTGCTGTAATTACCCAGAGGCCAACTCCCAGGCCAGGGCAAGATCACAAATGCACAGATGCGAGGTTCTTGATGTCCTTCATAAGGGCAGTAGGACAAAGCCCTTAGAAATCCTCAGGTCAGGGCAAACTATGTAGCACCCCAGAACCTACTGACTAATGAGGGTTGCCCCGAGGAACCAAGACCCAGAAGGACACCAGAATTGGGAAACAGTAAGATCAGGGAAAGATGGGATTTGCTGGCTCCTGGGCTGGCTAGAAATAGGGTTAGTGGCCTTTGGGGCGCAGTGGGATCACCCTTAAACTCAGGTGCATATTCCTGCAAGTTTCTCAAGGGAGCTTTAAGGAAGGCAAAGGGAGAGAGGAGGGAGGACCTGCAATTTGTTGGGGCCCACTTCCAAGGAAACAGATCCCTTTGGCCAATACTGTGAAATCTGCGACCCTTTACATTTCCCAGGAGGGACAGCTGTTAAGTGGAGAATCTTCATCACTCCCAGCACAATCCAGGGCTCCCAGTATAGGTCGCTGGACAGCAGTATGGGCCGGTCACGCTTGGGGCCTCAAAAGGAAATAGAACTCTCTGCGAAGGCAGAGACAGGGCACTGCACACCATGGAGTTGAGCTGGCATTTTAGGGAAAGGCCCAAGGGGTGAAGGATGGAGTTAGTTGTGGATGACATAGGGGAGCAAGAAAATCTGGGAGGGGGCATCTCAGGAGGTTTGAGAGAGAGACTTGGACCACCAGGAATAGGGGTGTCTTCCTTTTTGGCAGAAGCCAGTAGGCTTTGAGAATCAGTGGCCCTGGGACAGTTGCTCCAGGATATCAGGGCACAAGTGCAAGAAAGGTAAGGCCTCAGGCCCCACCTGTGCTCTGAGTTTTCTCATGGACACCCACAGGGCATGGGTCCATTCTGGAAAAGTACTGGTCAGAGAGCAAGCCCAGAAGATAGGCCTTCGGTTGATGGTTAATCCTGTATCGGCCATTTGCCTAAAGACCATTTTGCAAGTTTCTAAAAATGTCTCCAGCAGAGGCTGAGTGATAAGTTGAGTGGGGTGGGGTCATGCCATGACCTTGGATGCCGCCTCTGTTCAGTTCGCAGGCTGGTGCCCTTGAAGGGTGGAATTCTAGCCCTCATCTTGGCCCCCTGCCCTGCTCAGCATCTAGAGTCGTGTGGGCAGACAGAGGACCCCTCTCCTACAGGGCAAGCAGCTGTACATTTTCTCAGTCATCTCCCTAAACAGCCCTTGGCCCCCAGCCATGGCCTTTTCTCCACACTGCTTCCCTGAGGACATTTAGCTCCTGTGTCAGCCCCTCAGCCCCCGGGCTTCCTCGAGTTCTAATGCAGTCTCCAAGTTCCACATGAGATGCCCTGCTGTAGGGTCTCTTGGCACTGTCTTGGCAAGGGATCCTGGCGGGAGGGTGGCCCGGCTCCTCCAGTTGGGGACAATTAGGAGTCTCTCTCACTTCTTTGTGACTGAAGCACCCAGTGCCCCTGAGCCTGGCCTTGTGAGCTGAACTGTTTCCTGGTAGAACATTTAATACAGGTTATTGGCTACTAAGGGGGCCCTTGGTGGTCACTCACCTGGACCTTGTGGCAGGGAGCTAGTGCTCTTAGGCCCAGAGAGGGCTCACTACAGTCTGTATAGCACCATTCTCACTACCCAAGTGCCTCAGCCCAGGGAAGGGCCTGGAACCCACGGGCCTATGGAGGCAGCACTGGGTCTATGCCTTGTATTTGTGACACCCAAGACTCAAAGGGGCATTGCTTGGACTCCCACCTGTGGGAATGGGCAGAGCAGTTTGCTATAGAAAACCTACAAAAGCCAGGGAATACAGAAAGTGCCAAAGCAGTCAGAAGCTGAAGAGCCGTGAACCGATTCTGTAGACATGATTCCTTAGTTCTCAAACGCAAAGTTGGAAGTGGAGACCCTTCCTGGAAACAGCCTTTATCTCTCTTGAGAAACCCTCCCATGGGTAAAGGTAGGGAAGACTTCTGAATAAATGTTTCTTACAGCACAGTTCATAACAGCTACGGATGGCAGCGATGCAGTGGCCTCGAGCAGCAAAGTGACAGATGGCCCTGTGGACTGAGTCTGTGGACATGCTCAGGGGACATGAGGGCACTGGCCACTCTGTGCCTCCCTTGTTGTCTGCAGGACCCCAAGACTCAACTGTCCCTATAACTCAGGAAAAGTCACCACATCCTGTCTGGGTATGCCTGGACTGTTTCCTCAGAGACTCCCCAGCTGGCAACACCTGGCTGGCAGCAAATATACACGGGTTGAATGTTGCCTTGCCAGGCTGAGGGGTGAGCAACAGGGACAGCATCTCAGGCAGCTGCACCCCCAGTTCTGCCTGAGGCAGGACACTGGGAAGCCCCCTCCTGGCAGCCAGACCTCTGAGGCGCCCAGTGCTGGGAGCAACTCATGCCTCTCATCCTGTCTCCTTGCTCTCTGCCCCTCTCTTCATGTATGTCTCTCCCCACTCCCCCGTCTCCCCTGTCTCTGTGCCTCACCCCCAGACCCCAGCCTCCTGCCACAGAGAAGTTCTCAGGGAAGACAAGGGCAGAGGGACACAAACAGAAGAGTAGAGACGACTTTAAAGGGTGAGGCTAATCCTGCTGGGGCTCAAAGTCAATACTGAGGCTTAGAGGAGGCTGGTGCATCTGGAATCTCGTGACTTCTGAGGCTGCTGCTCAGCAACTCGGGCCTCTCAACACAGCTCTCTTGCAAACAAACCCACTCTAGATGAAGGTTAATGACTACCTGTCACGAGCCTCCTCCTGATGGCCTTCCTCCATGGCTTTTCTCCAAGCAGCCCTGCCTTGAAGCCCTGGAGAGGAGAGTTCTGGAAAGCCCAGTGGATTATCCTTCATGCTTCATGAGCTAGGTGCCAGGGCCTTCAGGATGTCCCTGTTCAGCCCCTGCAATGGGCACCCCATTCAGCTCTTCATTCAGCTCCTGGCTCTGCTCTCTTCAGAACAGAACAAGGTAGACAGTGATGATGGCACCACAGCTGGGCTCTGCTGCTCTGTTAATGCAGCAAAGAGTGACCCAGGCCCCAGCCATTTGCTTTGGGAAGTTGGCCTGACCCAGTCTGGCAGGCACAGAAGCTGGGTCCTACTGCAAGTGACTGTGCCTCCACAGTTTGAGCACAGGACTACCCCTGTGCAGGACACCTGGAGATGCCAGATGTCCTCCTGCAGTTGGACCCATGGCTCATCTCTGGGTGGAGGCTTCTGAGCACTGGGCTCATTCTTTTGGAACACTTGTCCCTGGGCTGGTGATCATGAAACCTGCACTGCTGGAACATGTGTGGACAATGGCACAGGGACCACAGACTTGCCCAGCTTCCTATAACATTCCTCTTTCCTGAAAGGGCAGCCCCTCTGCAGCTCTCCCCAGCCAATGGGGAGGTCATTCTTCCCCCAAGAGGGCAGTAAGGATGGGGAGAGTTGAGAAGAAACTCTCAAGGATAGGGACAAGTAGGTTTGCTTCCTGGTACCCTGATGGCAACCAGAGCTGTCCCCATGATGAGATCTGCTGCACAGGTGACCCAGAAATGTCCTGGCCACTTGGGAAGCAGCTCTGGGGCCTGATGATTCTGGAGTACCGTTCACTGGTGGGTCCCGTGATTCTGGAACACCATCCATTGGTGAGCCTGGTGGTTCTGTAGTACCATCCATTGCTGAGGAATGGACATGTAGCTGACCACTTCAAGTGGCTGTTACAGGTTTCTAGGTCCTGCCCACAGGGCAGGGTAGACATGCAATCTGAGAGGACGCAGTCCCTCAGACAGTGTGGCTGCTCCTTGTGAGGGTGTCCCTGTGCAGCAGAATAAATAGCAAAATCTATGATTGAAAGCATGGGCCCTTGGGGGCCGCATAATGCCTGATCACTTGCTATCCAATCTGGCAACCAGAGGTGCCTGTCAGCACTACTTCCCACCCCGCCACTGCAGCCTTTCTTGGGCTCCTTGCCCCTTGAAGGAGCGGGTGGGCCTGTGATTTCCTGTATCATGGAATAGCACACCCTCCCCTTCCTTTCCCACTGTCATAGAGGCCCATGTGGATGCAGAGTTGCAGCTTTCCTGTCCTGGAGGGTTGTCCCAGGCTGCAGAACACTTCTTGTAACTTATAAACGACCCTTGTTGTCTTACACAGAAGCAGGTGTTTGCCACCACAGCACCGTCCAGCTGATGCTGACCAAACAGTACCTTTTCTCCGTGAATTTGAAGGGTGGGCCTTTTACAGTACTAATTAGTACCGAGTCTGTGCTGGTCAGCCTTCCATTGCTATGATAAAAATGCCTGAGACAGTCAGCTTACAGGAGGAAAAGTTAATTTTGGCTCTTGGTTTCAGAAGTGTCAGCCCATGGTCACTCTGCCCTGTTACTTTGGGCATGAAGTAAGGAGGCAGATCACGGCAAGCAGATGGTGGGGCAGAGGTACTCACCTCCTGGCAGCTACAAAGTATGTGTTGATGGGGGCAGGGTACCAAATCCCTTCAGGAGTCCACCTCCAGTGACTTTGCTTCCTCCCTCTAGGTCCCACTTGCTAAAGGTTCCATCATTTCCCAACAGTGCCTAGGCTAGACCAAGCCCTCAACACACAGGGCTCTGGGAGACAATATCAAAACCATTGTAGTATCAAAAGCCAAATGTAGGCCTCATTCTAAATAAAATCACAAATTGATTTAAAAATTGGATTCATTTCATAAGGAGTTGGACAAGCTCTCTGGTATATCTTAACTACATTTAAAATATGTAAGTGATAGGGCTGGAGAGATGGCTCAGTGATTAAGAGGACTGACTGCTCTTGCAGAGGACCTGGGTTTGGTTCCCAGTACCCACATGGTGGCTAACAACCATCAGTAACTCCAGTTCCAGGGAATCCAATGTCCTCTTCTGTCCTCCAGGGGCATTGCACAACATGGGTACCTATATATACATGCAGGTAATACACTCATACACATAAAATAAAAACAACAAATATAATTTAAAAAGTAAGTGATTGATGCTCAAAATGCATTTAATTCTTTTTATTCATTTGTTTGTTGTTGTTCGTTGTCTATGTATGTGCATGCATGCAGTCATGCCGGTGTGTAAAGTCAGAGAACAACTTGGGCAGGTCAGTTCTCTTCTTCCACCCAGTTGATCCTGGAGACTGAGCTCAGGTCATCATCCTTGGCTGCAGGTGTCCTTACCTGAGGAGGCTTCTTACTGGCCCTTAGCTACAATTTTTTAACTGATGAAATTACCAGGGTTGAGGTGTATCTCAGTGCAGGGGTTGGAGTGGGAGCAGTGGAATGGGAATCTAGAGAAAAGGAGAGGCAGAGGGAGAGAGATCAGCAACATTTTAAAGTAGTATCTTTGTTGGTGAAGGTCCAAGGAATGGCATGTCTTTCCTTCCTGCTGGTGGGAGGGTAATCCAGCTTTGTTGCAGCAATCTGGTGCAGATACAATTGTAAAGACACTTGTAGCTGTGACCTGGGAACGTTCCATGGCAACTACCCTAAATAAATCCCTAGGATTGTGGATCAGATGGATGGTGGAGGCTCAGAGATATAAAATTGATCTGTAGTGAGAGGATCCAGGAGGATAACAGTTGGGTTGCTGAACGAGTTGGGATTACCCTAGGAGCAGAAGGGGGAGTAGAATTCGATGGGAATTGCGTAATCATCACATTAAGAGGGTGGAGGACAGGGTATTCATCTCTAAAATGTACCAAAGAATTGTATAAATGAGTGTTACTCATTAATGAGAACAGGACTCTCGAGGAACTGGGGTGATGGTTGAGGGGCTGGGGCTGGTGATCAAGACATTCCAAATTGCCTGCCGTGGTGATGGAGTGACAGCGTCATGCCACTGGCCATCAGACACCAAGGGTAGAGCAGAGGTGAAGTCAAAGGAAAGGCCAGGGCCAGAGTAAAGAGATGACCATCCACACAGGCCGCTCAGCAAGGTCGCTACCTTGAGGGGACAAAGGTTTTCCTAAGGCCTCATAGCTAGATTTCTGTTCTTCAGAAAGCTGAGTAAGCTATGATGTATGTAAGTCACCAAATTCCAAAAGACCCTGAACCTCAAGAATGGATGAAGAGGGTTGTCATCACTTAGAAAGGGAACTGGGCAGTGTCAAAGGTGTTAAGAGCTGAGACCCAAGGACCGAATGAGACTCAATGTCATCAGGCCACCAGGGAAACACAAACAAAACCCATGACTGGTACGGGTTTCACGTGGGGACCCCAGGCACAGAAGGCAGGGAACTTGGGGGACCAGAGCAGCCCAAGGTGGCTGAGGATCCACCTCAAGTTCTTAGAAATGACAGCATTTTATTGAGACAGTGCCTTACTAGGTAGCCCAGGCCAGCCTTGAACTTCTGATCCTCCTGCTCTGCCTCCAAAGTGCTGGGATTATAGGTATGAACCACCGTGCTCAGCTTAACTTACAATTTTTTCTTTTTTGTGTGTGTGGTGCTGGAAGTCATAGAGCCTTGTGCACACTTTGCAGGTGCCACCCCTGACCCCCATAGCACCTTTCACGTTGAACTCCTGTTTGCCTGAAGAGGCAGCAATCCCCTCACAATGTGTGGCCGAGGCAGTGGTGGCTTTTGGTGGGACAGCAACAGGATACTGCAGCCGGGACAGGTGCACAGTGGCACTGGGCGCTCATTTGGCTTCATCATAGCGTTAAGAGACACAAATGAGAACTGAAGGCACAGACTGCTACATGGGGGCTTGGAATGCTGCATTCACAAAACAAAGCTGCAGTCTGGGGAGGAAGCAGGGGCCATGGGATTTTGGAGTGTTCTGGGTCATGACCTGAGTGGTAGTTACACAGATTTATTTGTCTCATGAGAAAAGATGTTTGAGCCAACCAGTTTTCAGTCACTGTAACAAATGTCTCAGATGGCCACTCTTAAGGGAGAAATGCTTGCTGGGTGGGGTAGCACAACCTTTAATCTCAGGACTCAGGAGGCAGAGGCAGGCGGATCTCTGTAAATTCAAGACCAGGCTGGTCTACATAGTGAGCTCCAAGCCAGGTGGGGCTACAGGGAGACCCTGTCTCAAAGACCAAAGAAAAAAGGAAAAAGGCTTGTGACGTTGGAGGTCCCAGTTCATGACTGGCCCACAGCAGCATGTCACATCAAGAATGTGAGGAGCAGAGATAGGCTCCTACAGGCCCTTTTGAGGCCATGTTCCCAGTGACCTAGGTTTCCTCTAGCCCCACTGACACGGGTCCCATTGTTTCCCAGCACTGCCACCCAAGAACCAAGCTTCAGCACATGGCCTGTGGGAAATGCTCATGATGCAAGCTACAGCAGTGCTCATTCAGACATGGCAACACAGGCTACAAACAAGGAGGCTGTAAACAGGGAGAGGGGCCACTCTAGGGGAGGTTTCTATAATGAATTTTGGGATACCCAACACACTGAGAACTTCCCATATCCCATCCCTAGAAATGGTACTTGGAAGAAAAACTAAATAAAATTTTAATTTTAAAAATGTGTAAGAATTTGGGACTGGAGAGATGACAGTGGTTAAGAGCACTGGCTGCTCTTCCAGAAGACCCAGGTTCAATTCCCAGCACTCACATGGCAGCTAACAACTGTCTGTAACTCCAGTTCCAGGGAATCCAACACCCTCTTCTTACCTCCGTGGGCATCACATGACACAAGTGCTGTATAGACATGAAGGCATAACACCTGTACATAACATAAAAATAATAAATAAAATGTATTAAAGAATATGTAAGAATGTAAAGTTAACTAAATAATTTGGAAAATTAAAGAAAGGAAAATCTTGAAGACAAAATGTTAGGTGAAAGTCAGGTACAGACAATGGGACTTAGGAGGGGGAAGGTACAGAGTATCTCTGGCACTTCTGACATTTACCAATAAACTACACAGCCAGCAGGAATGTCTCAGTGTCCCCTTCCTGGGACTAAAAGCACTTCTCTTTTCAATGGAGTAGCATTGTGTTCATAAGCAGAACGTGGACAAGGAGACTGTTCCCAAGTTTGGCTCTGCTGATGGAGGGCCCCTGCGTGGGCAGGTTGTCTGAATGAAGACCTGCCAGCCGGCAACCATTCTTTGGGGCCTTCAGCGTGACTCCATCCTGAATGTACAAATGGAACACTATTTGACCCAGTCACCTCCTCAGCTGCAGGTGTCAAGTGGGACTGCCACCTTTTAGGGCCATTGGGATTTGAGGATTGAGGATGACAATGTTTTTGTTTTGTTTTGGATTTTTGTAGGTTTTAGTCTTTCTGTTTATTTTCAAATATGATTCTAGTAAAAGCAAAAGGCTTGCCCAGGCACTCACCCACTCACCTGCCCACCTGAGCTGTCCCAGATTCTAGGAGGGAACCTGACTGTCTGGAAGGTCCTGTGTGGCCAGTCTCCTGCAGTCCTGTTGAGCTGGATCTGTGGGCAGTACTGGGAAGGAGGGGGCAGAGGCTGGAGAGGCTGTTTGGGGCTAGCTATATGGATCTTCACACATGTGAATTCCTTCACTGAAAGGAGACCCACAGCCTCAAACAGCAGCCCAGGTCATGGGGTTAGCAGAATACAAAGGTCCTATTGGTGCATCTTATGCTCTCAATCTGCCCAGAACTCAGCAGGCTGCATAGCCTGGAAAGAAAACATTATAGAAAGGGAAAGTAGAGACATGGATAGAGCTGTGAGTTGGGAGAAAGCCGGAACAGGCTGCAGAGGTAAGAGGGGGCCAGGGCCCCAGAGCTCACAGGGAGGGCAGGTAGCGTCTTGCTATATTGATGTCATATTGATGACCTCTGCCTATAGTGACATTGGAATACTTTGAGCAGGAAAGAGGATCCTGTTATAATACCTGGGCAGCGCAAATGCTGTCCTGGCCTGAGCCATATCTGAAAGCATAAGGCAGCATGAAAGGCTGCCTCTGGCTTGCGCAGAAGGCAGGGGACACCAGGAGATCTTATGATGGCATCACAGAGGGCAGCATCTGTCTGAATCTCATTTCATGCCCAGTCACCAGGCTGGAGGCCCAGGCAGAGGAAGGCCTGGTCCTGGCCTCAGTCTGCTGGCCCTGCCCATAACCCATCCAAGATTCTGGGATTAGAGAGACGTCCTGGCATCTCACCTTCAGAGTGCACAGATAAGGTACATGCAGGGTTGAGGAGGGCTCAGAAAACACAGGTGGTGATGCTAGGACTCCACAGAATCCACAAGACAGTTCCCAACTGATCCCGAGTCCTGGTGGGGAACCCTACCCATCCACTCAGCCTGGGCACTGGCCTGACTGCCAGAGTCATTTCCGGGTATTTTCTCAGGAAACGACCTGGCATTAGACAGCTTGTATGGGATTCACTCACAGGATATGAGGCATTTGCGTTGAAGTACAGGCTGTTGCCCAAGGTGACGTGGGTCCACATCCCATCTTACTTCTTTGCTGGAAGAGGGTTTGAGGGGAAGAAAAAGCCTGGTCTGTACAGAGGGCCTTGTGTGCACAGGGTCCACCCCAGTGGGATCATATGGCATGTCCAGAGAAGGCCTGGCTCTTCAGCTCAGCTCCTCACAGGTCCTCAGGCCAGGCCACATCCCCTCACCTTTCCACACCATTCTGCTTTCCCTGTCTCCTGGGCCCATCTCCTGGCCTGGGTGTCCTGTCCTCTCTGTCTCTGTCTCTGTCTCTGAATTGCTGTCTCTCTCTCTCTCTCTCTCTCTCTCTCTCTCTCTCTCTCTCTCTGTCTCTTTCTTTGTCTCTGTCATTTGTCTTTTTAAAAAAATTATTGTTTTTATTTCATGTGTATGAGTGTATTGCCTGCATGTAGGTAGGTGCACATGTGTCATGCAATGCCTGTGGAGGTCATAAGAAGGTGTAGTATACCCTGGAACTGAAGTTACAGACAGTTGTTAGCCACCATGTGGTACTGGGAATCGAACCCAGGTCCTCTGCAAAAGCAGCCAGTGCTCTAACTACTGAGCCATCTCTCTAGCCCCTGTCATTTGTCTCTTTATTGGTCTCTGTGTCTCTCTCTCTCAGTCTCTCTATCTGTGTTTCTGTTTCTGCCCCTCTCTGTCTTTCTGTGTCCTTGTCTCTGTCTGTCTCTCTATTTCGGTCATCTCTCTGTGTCTTTCTTCATCTCTTCTCCATCTCTGTCTTTTATCTTTGTCTTGGTCTTTTTCTGTCTCTGGTTTTGTGTCTTCCCTCTCTGGGTCTTTCTCTGTCTCTGCCCCACTGTGTCTCTGTTTCCACTGTCTCTCTGTCTCTGTCTTTCTCTGTCTCTGCTCCCTATGTCTGTCTCTGGATCTTTCTCTGCCTCTCTCCACCCCCACATTATGTAGTCTGGATGTTCCAAATCCAAACCTTATCTCCTCTCTGACTTCTACCCTATCTGAATTTCCTGGTGTGTAGGTTGAAGGTCAGGGCACTCGACTTGCTCCTCTCTTGCGATGCCCTATTTCATCTCTGTTATTCAGGAACCTCAGCAGGGGGGAGTGGGGGAATAAACAAAGCTGGACCCTAGGACAATGAAGAAAGAAAACAGCAGAAAAAGTTCTGTTAATTCGAGGAAGGCCATGATGTCAGGGAAGGGTAGATCAGTAGCGTCTGGGAAGGCCCTCTTGGAGAGCTGACCCTTGAAGTTGGACCAAGATGGGAGGGAGGGGCATTCAAGAAGGGAGGCCTGTGGGGGCATAGGATGGCACTATCCTTCACCCTCAGGAAGCTCAGCAGAGAGGGAGTAGTCATGGAGAGGCAGAAGCACAGAGCCCAGCATGGAACGCATGTCCCACCTGAGTCCTGCTCTGCAAAGCTTGCGTGAAATGGACATCATCTCTGCCTCTGCTCTTGGCTTAGATATAACTAACCCCTGGGGTCTTCTCCTTGGACCCCAGCCTCAAAAGTGAGGCTGTCTATCCTTCACCTCTCCTAGCAGCCTGAAGAGGCCAAATGGCTCTTTGCTGTGATGCTGGATTCTCTCTATATCCTAGTCTTGCCATTCTGATGAGGGTAGAACCCCATCACCATGGCTGCAGGGCACCAGCCCAAGCAGTACCCTCATCCCTACCCCCTAGTGCTCCTTGAAACTCTTGGAGGGCTCCAGGTTCTGGGGACAGCCCCAGGTCCAGACATTCCGGGGAGGGCAAGCCTTTGCACAGTTTCCTACAGGTAAAACAGATCTCTGGGGTCTCTGGGAGTCTGGGGAGAACTAGCGTCCTGCTAGGCAGAGCCAGGGCTGGTTCAACAGATACCATCTATTTGCTCTATTTGCTGGGGGTCCCAACCTCTTCCCTGGGGAGTGGGTCTGGCACTGTCCCCCTTCACACCCACTCCTGGTCTATGTCTGGGTTTGCACAGGGGGAGGGGTGGCCAGGCCTGCAGCAAGACCTCCTGTCTGTGTATGGAGGGGCGGCTCTGCTGGCTCCTGTCGGTGCCTCTGTCGATAAGGCATTAACAGGGCTGCAGGACGCGCCCTGTGGATCTGCTGACGCCTCCTTTCAGCCCAGGTGCTTGGGGTGAGGTGCCAAAGGTTCTCTATAAAGAGCCAGGGCTCCTGCCTACCACATTTGCCCTCTGGCTGTTGAACTGCTTGTGTGTGCCAGGCCCAACTCAAGCCCACCATGGTGAAGCTTGTGCTGCCCAACCCTGGCCTGGAGGACCGGATCCCATCTCTGGATGAGCTGGAGGTCATTGAAAAAGAAGAGGCCAGCTCCCGCCCCAAATGGGATAACAAGACCCAGTACATGCTCACCTGTGTGGGCTTCTGCGTGGGATTGGGCAACGTGTGGCGCTTCCCCTACTTGTGCCAGAGCCATGGAGGAGGTAGGAGCTGGGAGTAAGGAAGGGGCTTGGGCAAGGCATGGGCTGAGGGCAAGGCAGGCTAGGGCCTGGAAGTAAATAACATGGACCCACCCATGTTACCAATGGATATCACTCAGGACCTTTATTACCCCAGAGAGCCACAGAGGGAAAAGGATGAGATGGTCTCAGGTTACTGGTGAGGGAGACATGCTCTGCCTTTACCGATGTGGATCAGGTATTTTATGTGAGACTGGAGGACAATCTTCCCCAGAGGTCAATGAGGAGGAGTTAGTTCCCCCAGTGGAGCCAGCTGCCTGAGGGCAAAGGCTCACCTGGTCCACTTTATACGTGGGCACCATATATTTCTGCTGAACAGAGGGGGAGTTGGGCTACAAAGGGGAGCCCTCAGAGGACGGGGGGTGGGTGGGCTGAGCCTGTCTTACTGGACTCTGGGCTAGCCCTGGACCAATGCCGGGGGTGGGGGGCGTCTGCCCTCAAGGACTCACAAGCCTCAGTCTGTGTGGCAGCCTTTAAGGGGAGCTTGGCCTCTCCAGTGAGGTCCCATGTCTCCCAGGCTGCAAAGTCCCAGCCAGGGAACTGGGTCTGAGCTCCAGACTCAGGATCTTGTTCCACTGAAAGTGGTCCAAGTTCTGAATGACTCAAAGGGGCACAGCTGCGCCAAGGAGATCACAGGTGCTGCCCTGCCCAGCAGATTCCTGCATCATAGAAACAGTTTCTGCCACCTGTACCCCATCTTCCCTGTCCTCAACTCCACAGCTGCATGCAGGACCCCCTCTCCCCTCACCGGGGACTGCTTTGGGAAGCTTTCAGTACTGTATCCTCCCTTGGAGCCAGGCTCTGCATTCCTAACCTGGTGCTGTCGAGGGAGGTCTGGGCAGGCCCAGCTGCTGCAAAAACTGGCTCTGCTGATCTCAGGGTGTGCCACAGGTGGGGTTGTGTGAGTTTCAGGTGCTCTCCTTCTAAGTGCCATTCTCTGACTCAGGAGCTTTCTTAACTCCCAGTTTGTCTCCTACACTGGCACTGTGATGGAAACGTTGTCACAGCCACTTGGGTCACTGTAGATGTGTGGGCTGGCTGTTTGTGACTCTGCCAGCACCTCTCACTCACGTCAGGTCTCAGCAAATGAGAGAGCTAACAATCCCAAGTCCTGCCGCCCTGTTGAGTTCAACAGAATCAGCCAGAGACTTCAAAACTTCCTATTCCTGGACCCTACACTTCCACAGGACCACACTTGGGTGTAGAGATCCCCACAGCAAATAGATCCTGGCCTTCCCACCTCCACATAGGTGGGGAACCTCCAGGCTCCTTTGCATTCAGGATCCTGGTGCTATGCAGCAGCCACAGAACGAGGGGCATACAGGAGCTCTGGAGGGGCATGGCATGCAGGTGCCACACCTGGTGGGGAGGAGGCAAGAGGCATAATGCAGATAGACCAGGATATCCTGTGCCTGAAAAAGAAGGACTGGGCCTGAGCCTACCACACAAGTAGCTGTTCAGGCTTTTCACAGAAAGGCAATCTTTAAGGTTGAGGTTTCAGTGGGAATCTGATAGGAATTCCCAGTGTGTGACATGGTCTCTGCTCTGACTCCACAATCCACTAAGCCTGGCCCTGGGGCTGCAAGTCCCCGGAGGAGTGCGGTGCAGTGGGCTGTAGAGCAGGCAGTGTCAGACTTCTGTACAGACCCTGGAGGACAGGCAGAAAGGGACCAGGCAGGCTCTGCATGAAGGCTTGCTCCTTCGGGCAGAAGGTTCAGGGCCCTGACTCTGGAGGATAGGCCCAGGTGGGGTGGAAGAGCAAGGTCCCAGGAAGCCCAAAGTTCCTGCTCCTGCCGTCCCATGTAGAAGAACTCAATCATTTCCTGGCTCTGGAGGCCACTCTTCACCCAGGCCTTATCAGCTTCTGTAGTTACAAGGAGCCAAGAGACCTGCTGGTCCCTCCTGGAGGAGCCATATGTCTTTGGGTTACTCTACATTATGCTGACCACAACTCTCATTGGCCAGACATTAGCCAGAGGAAGGGAAGCCTAAATTTTGACCAGTTGGACTCAGGAGGGCAGGGCCCTGAGGTGGTCCTCCAGCCCTGAGGATTGCTTCCTTGTTCTCATGACTTCTCATGGGAAGTAGTATTTTACTGTGGATTTGTTTTGGCTATGATTCTGAACACTGGGGCTAGCATAGAAGGCCTGTCTTCACCTAGCCTCCAGAGAAACAGTTAAATGAACTACAAGGACTCAGAGTCCCCCACAGGCTTCTGGGGGTCAAGAGACCATGGCAGGTGTAGAAAAGGGGACTGTGGAGCTGGGCAGTGTCCCTGGGGAGCCAGGACCCTCGGACTACGCACCCTGCTCCTCTGTCTCCTGAGTCGCTTCCAGCAGGCTCCCCATACAGTGGCTCTGTGTGTCAGCTATACAAACTCCCTATACAGCATGAATCTCTGCGGCTGAGCTGACATGAGAAGCAGGTGACCTTGGCTCCTCCACTGCTTTGCTCCCAGCTCAACCTATTCACCGAGATCTGAAAATTGTACAGGCAAATCACCAACTTCAATAGTGAGCCAGGGTGAAGTGGGCCTGCTCTAGGGCCCTTTTCCTGAGGACTCTGTTCTCGAAGACAGTGTGGACACAGCACAGGATCAGGCCCTGGCTCACTTGTGCTGCACTTTGGCTGCAGGGTTCTCATCTGTGAAATGGGAAGCATGTAATGAGGGATGATGAGGGTGGCTTCAACACCGGGGCGACTTGGAGACTACACTTGGGAAACTCAGAGACTATTGGGCCAGAGACATGCGGAGGAATGGGCTTAGTTTCAATCAGCTGGGCGGTGGTCCTAATCTCCTGCACCTGGAAGTCACTATGTTCATATGTCCAGGATCACCCAGGGTGTCTAAGAACCTGCACAGGTGATGCATACTCACACCACATATCTGTTTCAGACATGACGTGGCTGTCCACACATGTCCTGGCCTTGTCTACGGGGAACCTTCCATGCCTGCCCTCTCTCCAGGCAGCAAGGCACCTGTGGTCAGGGTCTATGAGTGCTGGCCCGGGTGCTGCCTGCCTTCCAAGGGCCAGGCTGGGCCCCACAACTGTCCCCAGGTTTCTTCATGCGTCCTCCAGAACTAGAGTGTGCCCACGACCCCCTGGTCTAGCTTGGTGACCTCCATGTTCAGCCATGTGCCACACACACCACATGTTGAAAAGAGAACGAGAGAGAACCTCGTCCACTTGAAGCACTCGCCTTCTCCCTCCCGGCTCCTCCCCTCCTTCCTCTCCTCTCCGCCTGCCCATGTCTCAAAGACAGAACTCGGTCTTCTCTGAGCTGGCACGGTCCATTTCCTTCCATCCCACTCTGCCATGATCTCTACTGTTACTTCCCTCTGTGTAAACAGCAAATGCCGAGGGCTCCAGGAAACATCGACATCTCTGGGGACCTTTGACCATCAGCCCCTAAGGCTCCAACCTGGAACCCCAGCTTCCCTATGGCTAATATCTGTACCCTCGTCCTCTGTTTCTACTCCCTACAGGGAGGAGATGCAGCATCTCAAAGAGGAAGACCCCTCCAGAGCAGAGACCCTGTTACCTTCCACAGCAGCCCAAACCTTGCTCCAAACTTGCTGCCATGAGCCGGGAAGGCCAGTTGGGCCTCACCCCGGGAGCTCCCAGACTGTCAGTGGCTGACCCATCTATACAGAATGGGTTCCCATCCAGGGTCTCAGGAGGATGGGTGCTGGTCTGTAATCTTTGGTTCACCCCAGGGACGCCAAGGACCTCTGTTGAAAGGAGGACACCTCTCCCCATCTCTCTTTGTCTCTCCTGTCTCTATCTCCCTTTGTCTTTCTGTCTCTCCTTTTCTTGATCTCTGGTCCCATCACTCTCTGTCTCTTATATCTCTCTGTCTGTCCTTGTCTCTCTATTTCTGTCTCTTCTTGCTTCTCCTCTTTCTCCCTCTGCCCACTTCTGTCTCTCCCTGTCTCTGTCACGTATAGGGAATGGTGTCCTGGCCTAATACACCCTGGGTGGTATTCCTCAGTTCGATGTTGGAATGTCTTGATGTCCTGTGACAGACCCAGGGGCCTGCGCCAGGAACACCTGAGCATGAAGGGCTGTGATGTGGAGGGGACAATGGTGGGCTCATAGCACTCTGCTCTGGACTATTCCAGAAGGACTACCAGGTGTCCTAGATGGGTCAGTGGCTAGTGGCTCAAGGGTGTTGAGGGGAGTTTAGACCTTGAGCTGGGTCTGAAGACTCTCAGTTCCCAGGCTACTCTCAGCTTTGGGTTCTTATGTTGTGGCTTCACCCTGAGCTTCACCCTCGCTGAACTGCTGGACTGCCAGTAGAAACAGTAGAAGCAGGGCTGCTTCTTAAAAAATGTTTTATTTATTTATTTTTTTATGTGTATGAGTGTATTGCCTGCCTGCCTGTAAGTGCACCCATATCCTGCAGTGCCCACAGAGGTCAGAAGAGGGCGTCAGAGTCCCTGGAACTGGAGTTGTGGACAGTTGTTAGAAGCCATGTGGGTGCTGGGACTTGAACCCAGGTCATCTTCAAGAGCAACCAGTGCTCTTAACCGCTGAGCCATCTCTCTAGTCCTCCAAAGGTTATTTCTTAATGGTTCAAAATTAGAGTTCCAACATGATGGCCAGAATGTCCCCTCAGGGGAAGGCAGTGGGAAAGCAGATGAGATTGTCACCATGGGTGCCAAGGGGCTTCATGCACTTTCTACTCTTGGCTTCCGTGTGTGGTGAGACCCCTGATATACAGTGTACCTCTTGGCCATTTTCAAGTGTCCAGTTCAGTGGCCTTAAGTGTATTTTTTTAAATCTTTTTGAGACAGGGTCTCCCTGCAGCCACAGTTGGCCTGGAACTTGCCATGTAGACCAGGCTGGCCTTGATCTCACAAAGACCTTTCTCTTCCTCCCCAGTGCTGGGATTATTGGCGTGTACTGCCACGCCTGGCTCTCAAGTGCATTTTTAAGGTTGTTCAGTGTCATTACCATACATCTCTGGAACTCTCATCCTCTCCATCTGAAACTGACTTCATTACCATCATCCCACATCCCTTCCCGCCCCTGCAACCTCTGCTCTATGTTCTCTGTTAGTGTAATGTCTTTAGAGACCTCTGTGTAGAACACATAATGTTGGTCTTTCTGTGACTGGCTTTTATCTCCCTCAACAAACCTCCATGTGTCAAAATTCCACTGGGTGGATGGGCCGTAGTGTCACTCAGCCACTGAATGACGCTGCTGTGAGCAGACATCAAAAACCTTGCTGAGGCTCTGCTTTCAGTTCCCTTGGCTGTATTTCTAGATGTGGAATTGCTGGATCACATGGTGATTCTATGTCTAAGTAAAACAGTTTTTTTTAATTAATTTATTTTTATTTTATGTATATCAGTGTTTTGCCTGTATTTATGTCTGTGCACCTATGTCATGCAAAGCCCATGGAGGCCAGAAGACAGCACTGGATTCCACAGAACTGGAGTTAAAAATGGTACTAGCTGCCACGTGGGTGCGTGGAATCGGACCTGGGTCCTCTGCGAGTGCTCTAACTGCTGAGTCTTCTCTCTAGTCCCTGCTTTTGCTGTTCTTGCTTTAACTATCCTCTTGGGTGTGAGGCAGCATCTTGAAGTTTAGACTTGCATTGCCTGCATTATTAGTGATATGGGTGTCTTCTCGTTTGTTATTAGAATATGTGCATTTTCTTTGAGGCAATGGCTTTTCAGGGTCTGTGAGCAAAAATTCACTTGTCTTCTGAGTTTCATCATCTGAATAGCCTGAGGATTTTGATATCTCACCAGACTTGTAATTTGTACATACTTTCCTCCCATTCCACAGATTGCCATACCTGTTGATACTGTTTTTTAAATAAACATTGTTTAATTTTTTCATTAACATGGTTCTTATTGAAACAGAATAAATACATAGGACACCATAGATGACTGCTATTTTAGGCACAGGAGGGACATGTTTCCTAATATTGGGGTTTCTTAGGTCTATAGTACAATGAGATCTGCACAGGTGAGGGCAATATAGCCAGCTGTTTGAGACCATCATTGTGCTTATTATAGTTTGAAGTACACAGACCACTGCAAACAAAGGTGCTTCAAGCCAAGGGGTGCTAGTCTGCCCTAGCCACGCAGGAGAGGTCCTGTCTCCTCTGATGTCTGACTGCAGACTTAGCATTGGTTGGCAGTGTAGCAACACAGCATCCCTAAGGCAGGTGATGTCAGAGGTCATGGCTCTGTCCCTCTGTTTACAAGGCTGTGAATGGCAAGGAATCTGGGTCCAACTCGGCCTCACCAGTAGGCCTCCATGGTGTTATGCTGCTGTCTATAAGCATGGTAGCACAGTCTCTCACATTTTAATGACTGTGCTCCTCAAGCCTGCGGAAGGTGTTAACCCATGTGGTGGTAGGAGCTGTCCACTTGCTTGGAGGTCCTTTGAAGCTGAGGCTGTGAGGTTTGCCGTGCCCCCTCTCTCACAGCTTGCCACTGCGTCTCAGTTCTGTTCGAGTGCTATAGGGTGTTGGTGACTTTAACAGTTAGGACAACACTCTGTAAGTGCTTGTTCCCAGGGCAGCGTCTCAGCCTACAGCAACGTGTTCTGCTTCTTCTTTCTATTCAGGGGCCTTCATGATCCCGTTCCTTATCCTGCTGGTGCTGGAGGGTATCCCCTTGCTGTACCTGGAGTTCGCCATTGGCCAGCGGTTGCGCAAGGGCAGTGTGGGTGTGTGGAGCTCCATCCACCCAGCTCTGAAGGGTGTAGGTATGTGTCATGCTCCCAATCTGGCCTGGGCTCTGCAGGGCCAGTCTGGCTCCTCCTCAGTTCCCTAAACAGTTCTGGGTACCTGCCACCCAGAGACGCTCAGGAATTCTTCTTTAGAATCAACAGGTGTGTGGGTTGTGGAGCCCAGGCCAGGCAACTCATGGTCATCAGGAACCAGACAGGCCAGTAGATGCAGCCTGAATCCCCTAGTCCAGCCACAAGGAGGATCTAGATGCTGGAGGAAGTAGTTACTTCCCGCCTGCTCAGAGCAGGCTCTGCAAGGGCCTCTGAGCCAGAAGGAGGCGCCAGCTGCCTGCGTTCCCCACCTCCTCTGCCCACACCCACACGTTTAGCAAGGAGGCCCAGTACTGACCCCAGCCCAGATGTGGTCACTCATTTACAAATTTTGGCCTGGAAGTGGCCCTACCCACTACAGCCCCACTAAGACACGGCTCACTGAGACCTCAGAATGTGGGGAGGTGGTGTGAGCTCTCCAGTCAGGGGAGACAAGGGCAGGGTTCATGGACAGAGAGTTTGGAGGTGTTTGGCCCAGAAGCCACAGGTCTGGACAGCCCATAGCCAACACAGCAACCTTTCTGTGGTGTCAAGTCCCCCTGCTCTCCTCTCCCTCCATAGCACTCTCAGCTTCCGGATCTCCCTTCTCCTCTTTCCTCCCCTTCTCTCTCCCTTTCTCTTCACATGTACATGTCAGAAAAGCATGTTCATGAAACCCCTTATAATTAGCCTACTTGTCACAAAGTACTGAACAGTTGCCCGCCAATCTCCCTTACTAGTTCTTAGAAGAGATTTTCCTGAGTCCATCTATCTGTCTCTGACTTGGAGGTGGCTGGGGTGGGCTGCCTCCAGGCAGGACCACCCCCACTGAAGTGTTCAAAAGGCTCCTTGCAAGGGCTCTGTGACCACTTGTCAGCTCATGTCTTCTGGGGGCCACAGGCAGAGCAGCTGAAGGTGAGAGTGGTGGGGCTCTGAGCCCACTCTGGGTTAGTCAGGTGCCCATACAAATGGCATCACACCTCAGCCCAGGCCATATCCGCTCTACAGGCTTGGGAGCAGGCTCTTCCTGGTGTCCCGCTGTCCTCCAGGGGACAGCTCAGAGAGTACCCGGGTTCTCAGCTGTGCACCTCCACAGTGACATCCCCTCCCCATAGGCATTGCCTCCATGTCCGTGTCCTTCATAGTGAGCCTGTACTACAACACCGTCATCTCCTGGATCATGTGGTACTTCTTCAACTCCTTCCAGGAGCCCCTTCCATGGAGTGAATGTCCCCTCAGTGAGAACCGCACAGGTGAGTGGGATGCAGCCACCACTGCCCAGCCTCTGTCCCATCTGACATGATGCAGCTAGCGGGGAGAGTGGGAGGAGGAGCTGCCAGCATCTTCTCAGGAAGATAGTCACACCTCATGATCATCTGCCCTCTCATTTTTAATGCATCAGATAATTTGAGACCAGAGCTGGTGAAGCCCAGAGCATCTTTAAAGCAATAGAGCATTGAAAAGTCCACAGTGCAGGGGCTGGGAAGATAGCTTAGTAAGTAAGGCATTTGAATTACAAGCATGAAGACCTGAGTTCAGTTCCTAGCACCCTCATAAATAACCAGGTATAGGGATGTGTACTTGTAATCCCAATAAACTAGGGAAATAGAGACAGGAGGACCCATGGAGCCTACTGGCCAGACAGCTAGCCCAATCAGTGAGCCCCACATCCCAGTGAGAGTGTCCTAAAAACAAGGGGGACAGCAACTACTAAGAAAAGATACTCAAAATTGACCTCTGGCCTCCACATGTACCTGCACACACACACACACACACACACACACACACACACACACACACACACAGATCCAAACTGGCTCATGCCTGTCATTCCAGCATTTGGGAGGCTAATGCAGAAGGATTGCTACAAGTTTGAGATCAGCCTAGACTACACTGTGAATCCCATGCTAGCGTGGGCCTACTGTGTGAGATCCTGTTATCACAAAGCAAAACAAAATGTGAAAATCCAGTCTAAGAAAGTCTTAAACATGGTGACTTCCTAAGTCATTCTGGTCATGTGGCTAGGGCCATCAGGAGAGGAAGTGACCAGGTGGCTCCATGTCACTAACCAGTCCTTGAGAGACTAGAGGACTCCCAGGCTCCATTCCTTGGGTCCTTGCACAGAAAGGCCACCCTGCCACAAGTGATCTATACTTCCTCTCCCCTTCCAGGCCTTTTTCCTTTGGAAAAAGAGGGAAGCACAGATCTTTGTCTGTGATCTGTGGGATATTCTTGCCTTACAAAGAACCACACAGCTGCAGTGGAATAAGTGGCCTGTTTGGTGACCTCTGCCCTGACCAGCATAGAGTGATATTGAAGTCTTTTCAGGAACCCTTAGGAGCTTGTCAAGATGGTTCCCTTTGGTCATAAGACAGGTCCTCTCCAGAGTCTCTTGATACTCTTGATTAGACTATTAGAGAGCTCCAGTTGGTTCTTTAAAGAAGAGGGGACCATGGTGGTGAGGTGGCAGGAAATTGAACTGTCCTGGCGATGGCCATGGTTAGTGAGTCCTGAAGAACTTGAACCTGCTGCTTGAGAAGTGGGGGCTTCTCCTAGGAGCCAGAAAGGAGCAGGTGCTCAGAGGCCTGGGCCTCTACAGTGTCTCCTAGCAGAGGTCACACAGGTATGCCCACGTGTACCCACAGGTGTGCATGTGCAGGAGTATGTGGTGTGTAGTTGTGCATGCAGATGTACAAGTGTGCCCACTTGCAACCATGTGTGTGCATGATCCTGTTGTGGATGCTTCAGCATACCATCTGACTTCATGTTGCCATTTTCCCTGGCTTGTCCCTGGCTTGTCCCTACTGTTGACACATATCCTAATGTGTGTGTACACCCATTCCCACAGGCTACGTGGAGGAGTGTAGCAAGAGCTCCTCTGTGGACTACTTCTGGTACCGAGAGACCCTCAACATTTCCACTTCCATCAGTGACTCAGGCTCCATCCAGTGGTGGATCCTGCTCTCCCTGACATGTGCCTGGAGCGTGCTGTATGTGTGTGTGATCCGTGGCATCGAGACCACCGGGAAGGTGCAGCACACAGCTGAGCCTACTGCCCCTTGTCACTAGTCTTGAGGGTCTCTTGTCCTTGGGCTTGCAAACATGAGGCCTCATTTGGAGGCTGGTGGATTCTATGCTGGTCAGGTGTCTTTCAAAATATACTTTAAGACTGCATGTGAGATTAATCCCAAATCTCTCTCCAGCTGAGTCGGATAATAAGAGAGATTGACAAATGGAAGAGTGAGGCCCAGTCTCCCCCCAAATAGAGTTGTGCCCTCAGCAGAGGGGAGAACAGGGCATCCTTTTTCTGTCTGACCTCTGACCCCATCCCACGTGGTTTTCCCTTCCCTGCCCTCCACAGGCTGTGTACATCACTTCCACCCTGCCGTACGTTGTGCTGACCATCTTCCTCATCCGTGGCTTGACTCTGAAGGGTGCCACCAATGGCATTGTCTTCCTTTTCACACCCAATGTGAGTCTCTGTCATCCTTCTACCCTACCCTGAGGCTCCAGATCCCATGGAGGAGGCCCACACTGAGTCCTGCTGGCCTCAGGACCAGCTCCTGTCCATAGGATGACAACCAGATGATGCCATGGCTGGGAAGGGTTCGGCAAGGGGACAGCCTGTTCACAGGCCCTTACCATACATGCTGGGGTAGGAACTGCTAGGTGGCCTCACTTTGCTGCTCTGTGTGGAATGGCATTCACTGCTGGGGAAGGTGCTAGCTGCTACCTTAGTGGAAGGGGAAGCCTGGTACCTGTTGTCACAGCTGATTCCCTTATCTAACAGATCACAGAGCTGGCCAACCCCACCACATGGCTGGATGCAGGCGCTCAGGTCCTCTACTCCTTCTCACTGGCCACCGGGGGCCTCATATCCTTCTCCAGCTACAACCCTGTGCAGTGAGTTGGGGGGTCGGGGAGGAAGAGCCCTCAGGTTCAGGGGCTATGGGGCTTCCAGGGGCACCTTGGTGTCTAAGCCTCAGTATCCCTGTCAAACCATGTGGAGCACTGCTGTGTGGCTGATAGGGAAAAGTTGGAAGTGTATGCAAAGACACAGTGCCCAGCACCAATGTTGGCCAGTGGGGCCGAGTGGCTGCCCATTGACCAGTGCCATCTGCCCATACAACAGAGCTAGGAAAGGCAGGAACAGGCTTCCAGAGGGTCTTCCCAACTGGATCCCTTAATGAGCTCTGTTCCCCGCTTCCTTCTACAACCACAACTCCACGACACACTGTTCCTTAGTGCCCAAGGAGTGTTGGTGCTCCAGAAGCCTATCTTGGACACAAGTCAGACCCTGTAGGCTTTGAACCAGACAACCTCAGATATACACCCCTTCCAACATCTGGAAAGGTCCCAAGCTATGAGTATCCCCCAGCAGCCTCTAGGAGGGATGTAGGTAGTACTTATTGTTTTCCACACGGACTTATGGAGCACCTAGTGTATGCCCAGCCAGGTCTGTTCTCCATCACCAACAGTGAGTCATGGGGACAGCTAGGGAATCAGCCAGTGATGAGGAAGGAGAACTACAAAAGGAGGGTGTGAGGATGGGGATGATGAGGGTGGTTCCTTGTGAACCAAACTGACCAAATTGACCTGCCAGGGTGAGTAGGTCTATGGAGAGGTCCAGGCAGCAAGAGGCAGGGCCAGAAAGGAGAGTGAGGATGGGGCTTTGTGGGAGATGTGGTCTGAAGTAGGTATGATATTGGGGATAGATTATTCTTGGAGGATGTAGTGTATGGTCTTGGTGGCCAGAGAGGGCAGGCTCTACAGGGGATGCACAGGAGTTTGGTGGGCCTGATCAAGGCCTGTGGTTGGTCACTGAATGGTGAATCCCAGGTTTCAGAAGGCCTCTTCTGATGCCATGGGGAAGGAGCTAGAAGGTGACCCTGGAAGTGCCCCTGCAGAATGGGGCTCAGGGAAGGCTGTGGTTTCATTGTTGTTCTGACTATTTTATTCAGAATATTTTTATTCCACACAATTCACCCAGATGGTCCTGCAGTTTAACAGCATTAGTGCATTCACAGAGCTGTGTGGCCTTCACCTTCATCTAAAACATTTCCATGAGCGGGTACTCTGGAGCCCCCAGGACTCCTGGCAGCATGCCTCTCATGCTGTCTGCTTAGCCTATTTGAGTGTTTCCTGTGTGTGGCATGTGGCGTGTGGTCTTTGACAACTGGCTCCTCACTGAGTCAAAATGCTCTAGAATGTCAGTGCCTCAGTCCTGTACGGCTGACTGGTTGCCTGCTGTGAGGACAGCTGAAGTATGCTTATCTAGTCACCTGATAGGAACTGACCGTTTCTGCTTTCATAGCTGTGAAGACCATGGACTGTTGTTGTGTCCCAAGTGTTTACTGGAAGGAGACCAGCTGTCAGGCTCTCCACAGTCAGTTATCTGAGGACTCACTAGATTGCTCTCCAAGCACTGCACCACTCCAAGTTCTGTCTATCTGTCTAGGATGGATTCAGGTTCCCTCCATTCTTGCGAACTCTTGTGACTGTGTTTCGAGGGTAGCCCTTCCTTCCAGTGTGTGTCGGGGGGGAGGATGTCACACCACAGTTTGACACACACTTTTCTGTTAGCTCATGTACTCTGCTTTTGATGCAGCATTTGACAATGTGAGACTGGGTTTGTGGGAAAACTGGGATCAGTTCAGGTTATACACAGGAGGTTCTGAGTGTCTCCAGCTGGGATGCCAGGGGCTCAGGTCAGAAAGTCAGTGTGGAGTCCAGGACACAGAGGGCTGAGGGTGAGGAGGGGAAGAGCCGAAGCCTTGGGTGGACCCTGAACTGAGATCACAGCCCCTGTGCCCAGGTATTCAGAAACATGCAGCACGGTGCTACTGGAATTTACCAACCCTGAGACTCTTGGTTGGTCAGAGATCCATCTGGGACCTCAGCCTAGGACAGCTGGCCTTGTGCTGTAGATGGGCATTCTCTGCTGAGGAGGACCAGGGCTGCCAGGCCAAATGTCTAGGATGGCAGTGCCTTGCCCCAAGTGCCAGCCAGGATGGACAAGTTCCACCTGAAAACTTCCATTACCTACTTTCCTCCTTTTTACCTCAGGCAGGTGGTCTGCCCAGCCCTTGGGGATATAGACCAAGTTGCTCCGATAATTTCACCTAAACAAAGCCCTTTGGCAAAAATAGGTAAAGACCCATCTTTCAAGTGGCCTGGATGGAAGGGGGCTGACAGACATGGAAGCACTGGCCTGATCTCTTCCTCCAGTCTATGGGGACCGCAGCAGATGGTAGCAAGAGGTCAGGGCCTGTCCCTTCTCTGTGAGGCTGCCTACTTGGCTGAGGCCTGGGGTGGGGTTTGTATCTCTAGCTCTTGTGGGCTTTTGAAGAGTCTCTGCAGCCATGGGGTATGTGGAAGAAGAGGACTGAGAGATGATAAGGAAGGCAGCAGCTTGGGTTCAGGATCTGACACAGCCCTCTGGCCACCTTGAGTTCCCAGTGCCCACATGTGCCCATATGACACGACCCTGGCGCCCCTACATCACTTCAACTTCTGTTGCACTGGTGATATCTGCTCAGAGACCCAGGTCTAGACATGCTGTTTCTGGTGTGCTGCACACTGACTCTGAGTCAGGGGATTCTGTCCTCATCTGAAGCCATGTTGTCCTGAGGTGATTCCACTCTCGTCCTCAGCAACAACTGTGAGAGGGATTCTGTGATTGTGTCCATCATCAATGGCTTCACGTCTGTGTATGCGGCCACCGTGATCTATTCCATCATTGGCTTCCGTGCCACCGAGCACTATGACAACTGTGTCAACAAGTGAGTTGTCACCTGGCAGCTTGGACTGTCCCTGGCAGGCATGCATGCAGACCCCTCCCCTCCCCTCTCCTGACTTCCTCCTCCAGCTCAGGCTTTGGGTGGGCCCCGTGCGGCCCAGGACTTGCAGCAGCTCTTCTTCCTGCTTCCAGGAACATCCTGACTCTCATCAATGGGTTTGACCTGCCGGAGACCAATGTGACCCTCGAGAACTTCGAGGCCATGCAGAAGTGGTGCAACGACTCAAATCCTGAGGCCTATGCGCAGCTGCAGTTCCAGACCTGTGACCTAAACTCCTTCCTTTCTGAGGTAAGTACTGCAGGCAGTGGTCTCCGTGTCATCAGACCCGTGAGTAAGAATGAGGGAGGGACCTCTCTTCTGTCAGCCCATGAGGGTCACACACAGGAGCTTTGCCTGGTCAGCATCTCATCCTCCAGAGGAGGTGGAAGCTGAAAATCAAGCAGGAGAAAGGGACCACTGTTCATCGATTGTGACCCCTCGGGCCTCACGTGAAATATACAAAACACCTACAGTCCATTTTTTAAATGTTATTCCTTCTATAGAAGTGGAAAGAATTTATAACTTTGTTGTGGGACTTACTGCATGACTAGAGTTGGGCCAACCTCTGACTCAGGGTGCTGGGGAAACCTGTACATCATCTTAAGGACAAAAGCTTTTGAAATGCTGGGTGTGGTGGTACATGCCCTTAATCCCAGCACTTGGGAGGCAGAGGTGGGCGTATCTCTGTGAGATCAAGGCCGGCCTATTCTACACAGTGAGTTCCAGGCCAGCTGGGGATACAGAGAGACCCTTTCTTTAAAAAAAAAAAAAGCTTTTGAGGTGGTTCCAATGAGTAAAATTTCTATGCTTTTATAGCTTATAGACTAATTCTATGTCAAGCCTCACAGTTTCTTTAGTTGGGAGCCATCCTATATTTTGGAGAGTGCTAGCCATTTCCTGGCTCTGGCTAGTGTGTATCTCTAGTGGCTCCTGATAGAGTAAGGAGGGATTCTTCAAGATAGAGCAAGCTGGAAAAGAGACCCTGATGATCTCAGTCCTGGTTCCCCACCAACTGCCTGAGGACAGCTCCCAACCAAGTTGAAATTTCTCTCTAAAGATTTCACTGTCAGAACCACTGGTCATGGGAACCTGGTTGGACCACCCAGTGCACACACACCCCCATGATCCACCTGTGCCATCCCCCGTCTGAATTTGGAGCACTATTTAGACTGTGTTTAGGTGACTGGCTCAAAGTCCTGTTTCCTCTCTGAGCTACTTTGAGGTCCGAAGTGGGAGAGCCCATCTGTGGACTGGATGCTCAGCTGTGGTCTGGACACCCACTGTGGCCGTGGCTACACCTGTCTGCTGCACAGTTCTCTGGCCTCTGCTGGGCGATGGTGCCCACTCACTGGTTACAACACGCAGCACAGCTTTAGGTCTAAAAGACAAAAGATATTTCACAAAATGACCCAGGTCTGTACAGTCCTTGCTCAGTGTGGGCTTCCCGGATAGTGCCATCAGGGTGATGTGTGCGGCCACTGGGAAACAACAGGCTGGCATAAGAGAGGACAGAAGGACAGAGGGCTCAGTGACCTTGTACACTGGTGCAGGGCGTGGAAGGCACCGGCCTGGCCTTCATCGTCTTCACCGAGGCCATCACGAAGATGCCGGTGTCCCCGCTGTGGTCGGTGCTGTTCTTCACCATGCTCTTCTGCCTCGGCCTCTCGTCCATGTTTGGGAACATGGAGGGTGTGGTCATACCCCTTCAGGACCTTAAGATTGTACCTAAAAAGTGGCCCAAAGAGTTGTTGACTGGTACGTATGTGGCCTGCCCTCTAAGGGAGACATGCTTGAGCTCTTTGAGGTTATGCTGGGTGTGGCTCAGGATTGGGGGACCTCTAGCCACAGCTCTGCTTCCTCTCTGACCCACAGGCCTCATCTGCTTGGGGATGTATCTTGTCGCCTTCATTTTCACATTGAATTCTGGCCAGTACTGGCTTTCCCTGCTAGACCGCTATGCTGGCTCCATTCCTCTGCTAATCATCGCCTTCTCTGAGATGTTTTCTGTCATCTACGTGTACGGTGTGGACAGGTAGGAGTGGAAGCATGGTGGCCACAGGCCATCTCTGGCAGAAAAACCGAGGCACACATCCCTGCTAGGCTGAGTCCGTCAAGTGAGGGCCCCAGGGAGGCACGTGTGCCATGGCACAAGGCCCCGCTGCTGTGCGGCTGAGCGCAGACTTCCTCCTACGAGCGCACCGGCATTGGGTCTGTGAGGCAGAGAGAGACCGGAGGGTGCAGGGCTGACCTGGCTGGAGTGGTGCCTTTCCTAGCAGAAGCACTCCAAACTGTCTCCCTACCTCCCAGGTGCCCTTGAACCTACCTGCCTGTTCAAGGACAGGAATTTCCATGTGTACTGGGAACCTGGGGTGCCAGAGAAAGAAAATCCAAACGAAAACTGAGGCACATGTAACCACATGATTATAAAAAGATATAATCTACTTGAAACAAAACCCTGAGGCTGGGGTCCCAGAAGCAGCCCCAGGGCTGGGGCAAAGGTAACAAGACAGAGGGTGGGAAGTGAGCGGCAGGACTTAGGCTCCAAAGGACGTGGGCTTCATATGTTCATTTTATGGCAGAAAGGAGCTGGTTGCTGTTCACCCACCTGGAATCTATAACCAGGGTACTTCCGGGGTGGGCACAGGCCTCTCTAGAGGCAGGGAGGACTCAGCGCTAACTAGAACTCCGACACAGAAAGGCAGGGAGAGCCACTGCTAAGAACCAAGGGCTACTTCCAACCACCCAGCTTGTCAAACAGCTCAGGGCATCGTCACATTGCTGGGCAGGGATCCAGGAAACCACAACCTTAGGAGGGCCTAGACTACAACTACTGTGGAATGATCTGTCAGTATGCATTAAAATTAATCTGGTGCAAGCCTTTTGTGTGAGGCTCTGCTCTAGAAAACCTATTCTAGGTCACTAAAAACATGGACAGGATTATATCAGCATGAGTGGGAACCAGATTCAAACAGCCAGGGGCAATGACAGAAAGGTTGACGATCCTTGGGCCAGTCATGTGATGATGTGATGTTAGGAGGCATCAACACAGAGTGTGGAGTGGACCATGGCCAGCTGGTAGCTGCAATGCATCTACATGCACATGTCTGAAGCACACCACCTGTGAATAGCATAAGGAAGGTGACTGGTCAGGGACATGAAAAGAGGTGGACTCCAGATGAGGCATAGGCTTGATGGCTGGACTTCCCAGAGGCTCTCCCTGAACCTCTGTCCCAGTGTTAGTGTCTGTTGGGGCCCTGGACAAGTTGCCATTTTGTTCCACCCATCCCATTCTGATCATAGCAAATCCCCATGTGCTGAAGGGAGTTCCACCATAGGGTGGACTTTAAGCAGATCAGGAAACAATGGGTACCACCTAACATCAGGGTGCTGCTGCTCACCCAAGGCCTACCAAGTCTTTTATGCACTGGAAGGTGGTGAGTCTGGTGGCCCCTGTCCTCATTGTCACATGAGTGACTGAGGACATGAGACCTCTGGAGATGAGCTCACATCAGAGCGCTGGTGCGTCTGGATTCCAAGAAGCTGAGGTAGCAGTTGCTGGCAGTGACAGACTGGGGCCCCTCTCCATGCAGGCACACCCTTGCCTACAAGGGCAGTAGACCTCATCAAAGGAAAGCCAAGGCCCGACATCCCAAGACAACACAACACCACTGTACAGACAGAAAGATGTTAGTCCTTGGTCTTTATGAGCCACCAGTGATGCTGCCCGCTGGCCTGTCACTGCTGCAGGTTCAACAAGGATATGGAGTTCATGATTGGCCACAAGCCCAACATCTTCTGGCAAGTCTCCTGGAGAGTGGTGAGCCCGCTGATCATACTCTTCATTTTCCTCTTCTTCTTTGTGATTGAGGTCAACCAAAAGCTCATGTACAACGTCTGGGACCCTGGCTATGTAAGTCCCCTGGCAGTGTCTGGGTGGAAAGGGAGAAGCCCTATGGGAGCAGGAGGTAGATGGTGGGGGCATGAGGGAGGCAAAGAGGGCTCCACCCAAAGAAACAAGTGTGGGGTTCACAGGTCTTTGCCTCCTGTATCACTGTGGCTCTCTCCCCAGGAGGAGTTCCCCAAATCCCAGAGGGTTCCATATCCCAGTTGGGTGTACGCAGTGGTGGTCATCCTGGCTGGGGTGCCTTGCCTCACCATCCCCTGCTTCGCCATCTACAAGCTCATCAGGAACCATTGCCAGAAGTCAGGGGACCGCCATGGGCTTGTCAGCACAATGTCCACAGCCTCTGTGAATGGGGACCTGAAGTCCTGAGTGGGTCCAGCCTGCATTGCACAGAAGACAGTGTGGGGAGTAGGGGAAGTGGCAGGACCCTTGTGGGGGGCTGGGCTGCCACATGTGTGAATATGTGAGTATACATACAAATGTTTACCTATCATACATATGTGTATATGTGTTGTGCAACCGTGTGATATACACACACATGCATGTGTCAGTTGAACACATGTGTATGTTTGTAGAGATATGCATGCACCTGTGTGGTTCATGTATGCATGAATGTGTATGTTTGAGTTTATATATGCCTGTATGTCTCAATATGCAAGTGAATGAATGAGTGTGCATGTGTCTATGTTGTGCATGATGTGTGTGAATGTGTTTATATACATGTGCATGTGTTGTGTATATATATATATATATATATATATATATATATACAGGGGAGATGTCTTAATATTTGTGTACACATGTGTATATGCACAAACATGTTATCTGAGTGTATATATGTGTTTGTGTGTGGACATACATGTATGAATGTGAATCTGTAGGCTGTGTATACAGATATGAATCTGTACATGTGCATATATAGATATGTACATACTCGTGTATATATATGCATTCACAAACCCATGTACATATATGTATCTGTATGTGTGTATCTGCACATGTGAGTTTTACGTGTGTTACCTGTGTACATGAATGCACATGTGCACACATGTTTGTGCATTATGTACAAACGTGCATATGCCTATGTTATCTCTGTGCACGTGGTTGCCCTTTGCTTGCCCTCATTGTGGGATATGGATTGCAGCCTGGGCATGGACCTGGCTAGGGGCCCACCCTGCACTGAGGATGCCCAACAGAGAGCCCAAAGCGAAGGTGTGGAGCTCCAGGACTGGCCTCCCTCCCCCTGAGTGGAAGGCAGGGGGTGGGGCTATGCTGCCAGCCTGGTTCCTGGGCATGTTGTCATGACCCACTCCCACCTTTCTTTCCCTGCCCCTTGCTGTGCATCCTGGACCAAGGCTCCTGAGTTAAAAGTCTGGGCCCTTCTACTCCTCGAGAAGTACAGGAGGATGATGGGTCAGCAAGGCTGAGAAGAGCCCTGGCTCAGCCCGGCTTCCAGCATGCCTGCTTAATCATTGCTAGCTGCACAGACTGCTAAGAGCCAAGTTGAGTTCCCCTCTGCCGAGGCAGGAGTCACTCTGCATTTCTGGACATGGTGTGAGCCTGTGAATCGTTAGCCAGATGTTGGAAAAGGAGGGTTATAGAATAACTCAACTGTGGCCACTGCTCTTAAGGACACTCCAAGAGTTGGGACGTCAGTGACTGTAAAGCCTGGAAGTGCTCAGCCTTGTGGCAGTCAGTGAAGCCAGGGCTGGCTCTCCCCACCCTGCCCCCAACAGGCTGTTTCTCTTCTGGGCTTATGCCCACCCTCAGCCACTTGGGACTTGCTATTTGTTCCAAGGCTCTCTTTTTATGGAGAAGCCCAAGTTTAAGTCGAGCTGTACTTTCTGAAAATTCTCCCAGGCAAGAGTGAGACACCGGTGGTCCTGGGTGCCATCCTCCTCCACCTGGAGACACCAGCCACATTCCTCTCGCCACAAACTATTGCTCCCATTGTCAGAACACTCCAATTGTGGAGTCCTCTCAGAAGACACACTTCCATGTACACTGATCACATGTGACCCATGGGAGACAAAGAAGGGTGACTGTTCCTGTGAGAATATGGAGGTTCTTGAATTAAGTGGCTTAAGTCCTGTCTCCTTTTATCCAAAGCCTTTGGAGCCTTGACTGGAAAAATGCCAGTCAGTATCCATTAATATATGACCTGTGAGTCCTGAGGAGGCCTTCCTAGGGTGCATACTGGGGAACCACACGTACCCGAGTGGCCTGGCTGGAGACTCAGCCACATCCTCTGTTGTCTCGCTCTGGTCTAGTCATTGTGTTGTGGCCTTATGTCTTTGTAAGTGTGACAAATTCAAGTTGGCGTCTCTAAAGTGTACCTGTCTCAATAAACGACTCCTATTTAATGTTCTTGGCCTAAGAGTCTTTGTTCCAGCAGAAAAGGACGAGTGTGGCAGATGCCAAGAACCTGAGGAGAAGGTGTGGTCCGCAAGTCTAGCCTCTCAGTCAGCTCTGGTTTGGGGGATTTCTCTGAAGAAGCCTCAAGACTGGCCAGTGGTTCCCACCACGGGGGTCCTCTGCCCAGAGGACCAGAATTAGTCTAGCCTGCCAGCCAATGTTCCGTTGCTCACTGGCGGGTGACCAGTGGGCCTTTGGACTCAGGACATGGAGGCTGTGTGGGAACAAGGTCAGCTGGGAGCGGAGGTGGCAAGAGAGGGGAAGTAGGAGCAGAATCACCAGAGACATGCCCCACATATGGTGGCATCAAGGAGTTGCCTCCCGGCCAAGACCCTCTCCCTCCCACCATTCCTTGTCTTTCCTCAATCCTTTAACTTTGCTCTCATACTCAAAATAGGATCGCCTAAAAATTTGTCCCTCAGAGTCTGGGCTTCTGAAACCCACCTATTTGGAATCGCGGTTTTAGGGTTTACAGAGCTGCGTCCAGCGGAATGTGAGACTTACAGGTCACAGGGCCCCTGGCCTGTCCCCAGGATAAAGGGATGAGTTCCAGAGCCCAGAGAGCAGCATCACAGACACACATAGCAGGTCACCCTGTCCTGCCCGGCTACTCCAGACATCTGTGCTGCCATTAGTGCAGAGAATGAAGGCGGAAGGGAACCCCCATGGCTACCTTCCAATTTCCTGTCCATGTGGACCGTGCTCAGTGGGGGGGTTAAAGGGCTGGAGTATGTGTGACCTGGAAAATGGAGGTGGAGCTTTTCTCGACAAGGGGGCAGACACTTGCAAAATAAGTGTGGCTTGAAGACTAAGTATAGCACAGTCACAGCAGTGACAGGTTCCTTCTGGGTGCCAGTCCCAGGGAAGTGGCGACCACATCCAATGTCGCCCTTCACACGCTGCACGTGTGACAACCCGGTGGGACTAGTGTGGCATCCTCAGTGAGCATCCGCGGTGGGCATGTGGCTCCACATGACATGTGCTCTACAAGAGGAAGAGCCCAGAGGTCTCCCAGCCATGTTGGGCAGAAGCAGCAGCTGCAAGCTGCACACTGCAAGTCCACTTACAGAACCTATGTCAGAGAAGACTGCAGGGTAGCTCAGGAGGCGAGCAGCTGAGAGGGGGACTCAAGACCCACGCTTCGGACCGCCACACCCATGCCCACGTGTCGCCATGAGCTTTGAGAGGTGCCCCCTCGAAGTGGGAAGAGCAGTTTGGACGCTGCTCAGCTATCTTACGGAAAGTGAGCCTGTGATCTTCTTTACACTGTAGGCTCAATTACAGAATTAATAGTTTTTTTTTCTCTTTTTGAGGGGGCAGTCATTTTTGAGACAGGGTCTCCCTGTAGTACCAGCTGACCTAGAACTCACTATGTAGAGCAGGCTGGCCTTGAACTCACAGAGATCTGCTTGCCTCTGCCTCCTGAGTGCTGAGATTAAAGGTGTATGCCATGACTCCTGGCTCCAGAATTAATAGTTTTCTTTTAATGGCCAACTGAACCTGCTGTCGGGAATACTGCAGGTCCCAGGGAACAGGCAGGCTGCATTGAGAGGGGTGGTGGTAGGCCCTGCTGCTGATTGTTCACAGGGCACAGAAAACCTGGGATAACTGGTAGATGCGGGTGTTGGGGACAGGCTGTGCAGCAGGCAGGAACTTGGCCCTAGTTATTAATTAACTGGGCTCCTTTAAATAAATGTAGAAATGCCTTGAAGAGGGCCTGGCTGCTCTAGCTTCCTCAGTCCAGCAGAGATTCTGGAGGGCTGACTGGACGGGCATGCAGAGAAGCACCCATCTCCCCAACTCCTCCTCGAATCCAGGGCAACCTCTCGGCATGGCCCAGGCCTCAGGACTGGACTCACTTGTAGAGGGTGAGGACGAGAGGCCCAAGTGGGACAACAAGCTCCAATACCTCCTGAGCTGCATCGGATTTGCTGTGGGATTGGGGAATATATGGAGGTTCCCCTACCTGTGCCAGACCTATGGGGGAGGTAAGCCGCCCACCCGCCATGCTGTGCTGTCACTGAGGAGGACCGTCATCCAAGTTGGTCATGCCCTTGGGTGGCAGCTGTCTTTGGAAATTATAATTCACCATTATCTAAGGAGCAGTGTAGTGTCTTCAAGCCCCTCTCAGAGTGTCAGCCTTCAGGGCAGAATGTGGCCACCATGCTTCACCTGCTCACGGCTTCATGCCTTGGTCTTGAATTCAGGTGGCAGCCTCTGTTCCTGTCACCATCTTGGTGTCCAGCTGCACTCAGGGCTGATTTCTTCATGGTTGCTTACATAGTATAGCCAAGCTCCTGACTTCACCAATGAGCCACCCCTTGAAACTTCAGCTCTCCCTGAGAGCCCAAAGATTCTGCAGAACACTCAAGACTGTGGACATTATCGAATTGATCATTAAACCGACTGCCCACAAAAGCCGGTTTAGGAAAAGAACCAAGCTCCCCCCCCACACACAACACACACACACACACACACACACACACACACACACACACACACACACAGAGCCTCCTTCACTCTGGCACTCACATTGATCTCTTCATACTAGGGTTGCAGAAGGGGACAGATAGGCTGTGCTACCTTGACTGCTAACAAGAAATGTCTCCTCATCTTGTTCCTAGGTGACATAGGATAGCTATGCCTTTGCAGGTTCAGGCTGGGACACCCATCTGACTTGTCCCAGACTCACATCATCCAGGCTGACTTGTCCTTCAAGTCTCTAGACTCTCATGGTCTCCCAAGCCCCACAGGACTGCCTACCTATTCCATTGTGTCTCTGCTTTGGTCAAAACAACATGGGGAGGATCATCTTCAGGGACCATGGCTCTGTCTTCGTTGCCAGCAGGCAGGCAGAGAAAAGAGCTTGTGAGCTTGGCTGACCTGTCCTAGAGCAAGCCAGAGCGCAGCAGGAGTGGGAGGGCATGTGGGCAGAGCCGCCTCACCTCTCCTCTGATAAGAGACCACTTATTTACATTTTACATTTTCTGATTTAAGAAAAAAAGATTCATGGTGTATGGAACTTTAAAAAACTCAAACAAGCAGGAGGAAGGGGAGGATGACTGGTGATTGCTGCCAGTTCACAGGGTCGCCATGGGGCTGGGGTCAGGCAGGGCACTTTGGTCTTGGATCTCCTTCCTTTTAGGGAATTTCAGTAATACCACCTGGGAGGCCGAGATGTGAGACTATGAGTTCCAGGCCAGACCCTGTGCTCTGTGTTTGTTTGTGTATGTGTGTCTGATGCCTCTTGTTGTGTATGAAGGTGCCTATATGTGCCATCTACCTTGCTTTTCAAGAGAAGGTCTCTGACTGATCTGGAATTTCCAAGTAGTGTCAACTGGCTGTCCAATGAGCCACAGAGATCTGCCTGTCTCTGTCTCCCAGCACTGAAACGACAAGTATAACACATCTGGCTTTTTAACTTTATGTGTCTGTGTTTTACCTTTATGTATGTAAGTGTATCCATGTGGGCAATGCCTGTGGAGTCAAACGAGGGTGTTGGAATCCCTGGAACTGGAGTTATGGATAGTTGTTAGCCTCTTTGTAGGTGCTGGAGCAGAACCTGGGTCCGCTACAAGAGCAGTCCGTGCTCTCAACCACTGAGCCATCTCTCTACCCCTGTCTGACTTTTTAAATAAAGGTTTTGAGAACTGAATTCAGATCCTTATGTTTGCAAGGCAAGCACATTAATAACTGGACTCTATCTCCAGCCCATGAGATTCTGCCTTAAAAAAAAAAGCAATAAAGGCCCTGAAGTCTGGGTAGAGGTCTCCATGTCTCCCCTGCGGTCTCTGCTGCCCAGCTCTGGCAGTGTTGCCCAAACACCTGCTGGGAACACACACAGCACTTAAACTGTTAGGAGACAACCCACATGTGCCAGCCTTTCACTAACCACACCAATCTGCTGAGTGCAGTCGGGGGCTGTCTGCTGACTCTGTGCCTTGCAGGGGCCTTTCTCATCCCTTACCTAATCGCCCTGGTTTTTGAGGGGATCCCGCTCTTCTACATTGAGCTCGCCATCGGCCAACGTCTACGGAAGGGCAGCATTGGGGTGTGGACGTCCATCTCCCCCTACCTCGGCGGAGTAGGTACGCCTCGTTCCCAGACCATGCCACCTGCTCAGGTCCCTTGGGGTCTCTTGGTGGGGATTGGGCACACCTGGGTGGAACATGGCAGGCAGAGGAGAGTGGGTGAAGTCTGTTAGAAGGACACAGTGGCTGTAGTGTAAGAGGAGGGTTCCCACCAGCCCTGGGTACTCCACTGTGTCCACAGGCCTGGGCTGCTTCTCAGTGTCCTTCCTAGTCAGCCTGTACTACAACACTGTCCTCGTGTGGGTCCTGTGGTTCTTACTCAACTCCTTCCAACACCCGCTGCCCTGGAGCATCTGCCCGCTGGACCTCAACAGAACGGGTAAGAGGCCACCTGGAACTGGAGGCGCCATGTGGAGCACTGGGACAGATGCAGATGGGTCTACAAAGCATGTACATCACAGTGTCTCCTGAAGAGCATGTTTGAAATCCAGTCCTCCATGTCCATTCTTGGCCCATGGCTACCACCTGCGGGGCCCAGAGAGACCCAGACCAGTTTCTTCACTGGGAGGCGCTAGACTCTCACCCACACTTTTCCATCTCAGGCTTGGGCCCAAAGATAAGCAAGGAAGGACTCCTGGGGGCTGAAGAGGTAGCTCAGATGGGTAAAAGGCTTGACTCACAAGCGTGAAGAGTTCAAGCTCCAGAATCCATGTAAAATGTCGAGCATGGTGGCAAAGGTTTGTAATCCCAGTGCTGGGGAGGTGCAGACATGAGACTCCCTGAGGCCCTTTGGCCAGTCAGCCCAGACTAACTGGTGATCACCAGGCCAATGACATACCCTGTCTCAAAAAAGATGGATGGTATATCGGAGGATGACACCCAAGGCCTCAACACGCATGTGTACATGTACACACACACACGTATGAGTCCTGTGTTTAAAAAGGAGGCAATCAAGCCAACCCAAGCAGCCCACTCAAGGGCAGCTCAAGTGACAGGTCAGTTGTGAAGGCATCTGTGATTCTTGAGCAATACTTGAGGCATTGGTGTGGACTGTCCCCAGGCCCCGCGGCTAGCCAGTGACAGTGTTCCTGGCTCTAGGGTTTGTGCAGGAGTGCCAGGGCAGTGGTACCGTGAGCTACTTCTGGTACCGACAGACACTGAACATCACGGCTGACATCAGTAACAGTGGCACTATCCAGTGGCAGCTCTTCCTCTGCCTGGTGGCCTGCTGGACGATTGTGTACCTGTGTGTCATCAGAGGCATTGAGAGCACAGGGAAGGTGAGCAGTGCTGTGCGGCTGCGCACTGTGTGGGAGGGGCCTGCACTCCAGGATGCTGCCTTCCGGGAGGACTACTGCTCTGGCTGTAGAGCACTTCCTTGCCTGGCCCCCCTCCTTTATGATTCTCTCTGTTGAATGTACACTCTTGTTGACAGCATCTGATTGGTTCTCTTTCATGCCACTCTAACCACCTCTACCTTACTGAGGCATTTGGACCACGCACCCAGTGTGAGGGTGAATATGTCTGGGATTTGTTCATCGGTTCATCTTCTGTGGGTCCTGCCTGATCTCTGTTCCCACTGCTCTTTCTTTGGGCAGTTTTTATGTGCCACTCACCCTCCGTGGCTTGCCAACAGCGCTAGACGCTGCTAACCAGCAGACAACTGCGTTCATCACGTGTCTTTAAGAATGTCATTCTCTTTCTCTCCCTTTTCTCTCCTTCTGGCTTGGCACTGTCCCACCTTTTGCTGTTAAGGTGTTAATAGCATACAAGCCTTGCCCGGCTCTGCCCTAGACAGGTGACTGTCTGTCAAAGACACAGAACAGTAGCACTGCTGGCCACTGTGGGTTCCGAGGACAGCACTGGGCCCTCCAGCCACTCACCCCCATACTGTCATGTGGCCACTTGGGTCCTTACATGACTCTGCTGCTAACTGTGGCTCTAGAACTTCTGCTCAGAATCCACATGCTCAGTATAGTTCTCAGCCAGCTGCTGAGAAGAAAAAGTTTCTCACTCAAGGGCTTCATATAACCCCATAAGAAAGCCCTTGAAAATTCACCGGCAGATCCTGTGGTCTGTCTCATGAGCTCTAGACACAGGGAGGAGGACTGTCCCCTGCAGGTCCTTTTCCCTGGGATACCTAGTGAGCACCACATTAGCTGAGGCCTGTGCTGGCCCAGTGTAGGAGATGGTACGGGCTGGTGCAGACAGGACCTGGCCCTGTGGCCAGCTGAGAGTCATAGTGAAGAGAATGGGTAAGAGAGGGCACTGGCCACACAGTGAGCTTGGAAAGAGGGTGGGAGGGAATCTGCAGAGGGACTGGGAGGAGGGAAGCATGTAAGGTCAGAAACAAGGTGCCCAAGAAAGGTGGAGTGGAGCCTGAGCCACTGCCCAGGGGAAGCATAGGAAGGAAAGGCTGGAAAGCGGATTTGCAGAGGAGACCCTAAAGACTATGGAGAGTGAGGTTGGAGAATGGAGGTAGGGAGGTTAGGATAGAGGCCAAGGATGGGGAGGCTATAAAGGGGGTTATGGAGAGACTGGGTGCTGTTGAGGAGGAGACTGGAGAATTGGGGAGGGGACTCTGGAATATGAGGAAGAGTAGGCTAGAGGATGGGAGGGAAATTGGGGAGGGAAGAGGAGGGACTGGGAGATAGGAGAGGAGGCTGGGGAATGGGAAAGGGAGCACAGAGGAAACACTGGGGAGGGGAAGGCTGAGAAGGGGGCAAAGGCAGGTACCCCTTAAGGTGACTAGTTCCTGTCTTTGAGGGAGGCCTGTCTGTTCTAAGAGGTCAGTGCCCACTTCAACTGACTCCATGGGCACAAATATGAACATGGAGGCATTCATGATAATGGTGAGCCCGAAACTCAAGTCCAATCCCACCTGACCGCACATCCTCCAAGTTCCAGGAGAACAGTTGGGACATGGGCCGTGGGGGCTTCTGCTCAGCTAGTCCTCCACAGGCTTTCCATTACACGTTGGACGCCGGTGTCCCTTAGGTGATCTACTTCACAGCCCTCTTCCCTTACCTGGTGCTGACCATCTTCCTCATCAGAGGTTTGACCCTCCCTGGAGCAACAGAGGGTTTGACCTACCTGTTCACTCCCAAGGTAAGTGAGTCTTGGGCTTCTGGGGAAGGTGATAGATAAGGTTTGCCCAAGGCAATGTAGGGTGAGAGTGGCCCCAGGATCTTAGTAGGGGCCTCAGGGATGAGGCAGTATGCAAGACTTTAGTCTGGGACAGGTGGACATCTGAGTGGGAAGCCACACAAGGGAGGTTGCTGAATAAAGTACAAGGCGGAGAGAGGCTGGCTTGCGAACCAAGGGTCTCATACTGGGAGTATGTATTGACCCCTACCCCGGTCCCTATAACAGGGAGCTTGAACCCAGGAGGGTGCTGTCCCCAGAGGCTAGGACCCTTCTATATCAACCTATATAGTCCAAGATTCTGGGAACTGCCTAGCACGCCCCTCCCAGTGTCAGGGCAGCATGGACACTGATGGGCTGCCCAGGAACTGGGGGAAGCATCAGAGGTGCATGGTTTTGCCCAGGACCCCCAGCAGCAGAGAAAGTATATATAGATGGTCCCTGCCCTTAGAGTCGCTCAATCAACCTGATGCCAGGTATGGGAGGGATGAGTCAATGGCTCCAAAGCTGTGAGTCTGCAAGTTCATGAGCCAAAAGTTGTTAGCTTCATCTCAGAACGGGATCTGGTGCCATTCCCAAGGCCTGTTCACTTCTGAGATGTTGGAGCAAGTTATAGCTTCCTGCTTATGAAGGTGCCCCAAAGGTTCCAGAATAGTCAGGTGGACCAGATGGAGAGGTCTGTCTGCTGCATAATGAGGCTGCCTTGGTTCATTTCAGATGCAGATTCTTCAGAACCCACGGGTGTGGCTGGATGCAGCCACCCAAATTTTCTTCTCCCTGTCCCTGGCCTTTGGAGGACACATTGCTTTTGCAAGCTACAACCCGCCCAAGTAGGTAGCCCGCTCAGGGTGTGGTCACCTTTAATAGCTCCAGTGCTGAGGCAGCAAACCTGGGACAGAAACAAGTGCTTGTGTAGGGATCACACTGTGGGTGAGGGGACCTTCTGTGAATTCCTGAAGACTAAGCAAGACACCTCCGGAGGGTTGGTAGGTTGGACCTCTGTGGCAGCTTCTAGCACCTCCTAGGGAACTCAGCTCATCTAAAGCTGAATAAGCCTGTAAGTAGAATGGATCTGCAAAAGAATCAAAGATACTGCAAGAACAGTAGCATCTGTTTGGAAATAGCAGTGTTGTATTGGAGAGGCATAGTAAGTCACAGGCAGGTCCCAAAAGGATGAGGCCAGGGAAGATTATTAAAGGGAATAAGAAAGAGAGGTCACAAGATGTCTCGTCACAGGGACTAAATCAGGTGGCCAGTATGAAGCTAAACAAACAAGACTAGCAGACATCTTTGCAGAAGTGTTCTTTGTGGGAGGTTTTGGTGGCCTCTGTATGAGGCTGTGGTCCAGCAGCGTCCCTGTGGTAGTGACCATCAGGTGGTCCTGCATGCACTCCCATCCTTAACAAGCTCTGACTTTGCTTTTTGGAATGACTGACACAGGCAATTCCATTTTTATTTATTTATTTCTATGTGCACAGGTGTTACGCCTGCATGTGTGTAAGTGCACTAGTGTCATGCAATGCTCACAGAGGGTGTCAGGTCCCCTGGAACTGGAGTTACAGACAGTTGTTAACCACCATGTGGCTGGGATTCGAACCCCAATCTTCTCCAAGAGCAGTCAGTGCTCTAACAGCTGAGCCATCTTTCCAGTCCCTGGCAATTCCAGTTTTGATGACAGCATTCACATTTTTTTCATGCTGGGCATATCACAGGGATATAAGTTGAGTGGTGATTGACTTGGAGTCCTGGTTCTTCTCAGCAGTGGACAAAGAACTGAATGCCCAGGAACGGCTGAAGTAAAGACTCAGAGAGGCACGAAAGCAGGTTTTTATTGAGGCAGAGAGTAAAGAGCTAAAGACGCCCTATTAGGTGGAGTCAGTCTCCAGAGCTGGTAGACCAGGTGACTTCCGGGCTGGTTCTTTTATAGGGCCTACAGGTTATTTTTCCTCTTTTGGCCCTTATGGCCCCAACAAGGACAGAGATAGCAAAAATAGATATCTTTGTCTGATTGATGGCCTTATCAGGCTGGTAGTCTTATTTTTCGGCTTATTATTTTGACACATTCCTGGAGTTAAGTGGGAACATTTTCCCTTCCCTCCGTCTGACCTTTGCCCTGACTGCCTATCTCTAGCTAACTCCTAACACCAGAATGCTGACCAAAATGTATCAGGCTCATACATGGGCCATCAGAAAATGAATGCAGTATTAACCGTGCTGGTCTCGTGAAATAGCCCAGATGCTGGCAGGCACATGGACCTGCTGCTGGAGACCCAGAATGCACACAGCACACAGAGGGCAGTACCACTAGTCATAAGCTAAGCTGCCAGGATGCACTGTGATGGACTCTAACAAACTAATTTTGTGTAGTCATCTACCTTTCTGTGGAACCCAAAAGGTTTCTGAATGGCTATACCCTCTAGCAGTCTTTAGTGAAGGATTTGTGATCTGAGACCAGGAGAGGCTCTGAGTGACTGTGACAGCTTCGGACCCTGAACTCACTTAAAGTGCACTTGTATGCATTCTCCTTGGAAGATAGTCTCAAAAACAACAACGAAAACTCAAAACACAGCACAAAGACACCTGCCCCATGGATGTCCAGTCCTCACATGCTTCAGCTCTTCAATGGCTCTGGGCTAGGGTAGAGGGGAGAAGTTGAAGCCCCTGGGTTCAGAGTGAGGACCCCTCAGGCTGGGGAGGGATCAGCAGAAACCCAGCCCTCATTTCCTCCCATAGCAAGCCTGTTCTGACTCAAAGTTGTCATGGCTCCGTGTTACATGACTCGTGATGACCATGTGCTTGTGTCCAGGAACAATTGTGAGAAGGATGCTGTGACCATCGCCCTGGTCAACAGTATGACCTCCCTGTATGCATCCATCACCATCTTCTCCATCATGGGCTTCAAGGCGACCAATAACTATGAGCGGTGCCTGGACAGGTGAGCACAGGTGCTCCTCCGGGCTTCTCGGGGCATGGCCATCACACAGGTTCCCACATCGGAATCAGTGTGCATAGAATATGTGGTGGGAAAGCCCTATTTCCTCAGGGGAATGGGTTGAATAGTATCCCCCTGAAGTTCCTATCCTCTGGGAACCTCAGAATATGGCCTGGTTGGAAAGGGTCTTTGTGATGAGGTCAGGTAAGAATTGAGCTGAGGTTCTCCTAAACCAGGGCGGCCTCAAGCTATGGCAGGTGGGCACAGAAGACAGTGGCTCAGGGGAGAACAGGAGCTTCAGTGCAGCTAAGCAGTGCCTGTGGCCACTGGATTCTGGAAGAGGCCTATGTGGGTTGCTTTTCTCATCTCTGTGACAGAAGTACCTAGCAGACACAGCCTGCAGGAGGACTTACTTTGCTGGTGCTTTCAGAAAGTTCAGTCCATGGGTGCTTGGCCTTTCGTACTTGCATGGAGCATCAGGATAGTAGGGGTGTGTGCATTAATTCTGCACTGCGTGGGGGACAGTAAGCAAAGAAATAGAAAGGGCCAGGCATGAGACCTCTCACGGACACACATCCAATGACCTGTTTCCTCTAGTTGGGTCCCACTGCCTTAAGTTTCCAGAGCTTCCAAAACAGCACAACCAGCTATGAATCTAGGTTTTCACACATGACCCCATGGAGAACATTTTATATTTCAACTATTACATTCTACCCCTTCTCCCAGAGGCCCTTGGCCATCTCACAATGTCAATGCGTTCAGTCTATCTCTAAATATCCCCAAAGTCTTAACAGTTCCAACAATGCTCAAAAGTTAAAGTTCAAAGTGTCTGCTGAGATTTGACACAAAACACCTAGGTAAGATCAAAACAGAAGACACATAGTTCCAAGGTATAATGGCACAGAGTAAACATTCTTACTCTCAAAGGGAGGAACAGGAGATGACAAGGAAGGATAAGACCAAAGCAAGACTCCACACCGGTCGAGCAAAATAAATTCTGCCGCTCCAAGCCTGGTTCCCAGGACAAGTGGGAGTACTGTGAGCCCCGACAGGCTTGGGCAGTCCTTCTCCCATGACTTGTCGGTTGTAACTCACAGGGCCTTTCTCTTGGGCTGGCTCCACTTGATGCTTGCTGCTTCCCTTGGCAGACATTCCACATTCTGGGTATCTCCAACATCCTTTGGTCTCCACTTGCAGCTTAGGCTTCCCTCTTACAGCTTCCTATGTGGCTTCTTAGCAGCTGCCTGGCGGAATTCTGACCTTGTCTAGCATGGCCTGGGCCTCCCAAGGCCTTCCTTAGAAATCTAGGTGAAAGCCTTAACTGACCTACAACTGGTGCGTGTTACACGCCTGCAAAACGAGCATTAAGTGGAGGATCCCAAGGCCTGCCACCCCTATCTCCCAGCTCCCCTGCAGAGGCAGGAAGCTGCCCTCTCCTGTCCCTACCCACAGAGGAAAGGACCCTGCTCCAGACTCAGTAATGGAGACAGCCTCCCCTTCCCAGTGCGGGCCAGACACTGGTGTACACAGGACCCCAACGGGTCCAGGGAGGGTCAAGTCCTCCAGCATTTATTTCCCTGGAACATTTGCTGATCAGTGTAAAGCACTTAGCCTTGTGCTCATTAGTCTCTTTCTGACCTTGCAGAAACATCCTCAGCCTCATCAATGAGTTTGACTTCCCAGAGCAGAGCATCCCCAGGGACGAGTACCCGGCTGTCCTCACGTACCTGAATGCCACTCAGCCCGAGAGAGTGGCCAGACTGCCCTTGAAGACTTGTCATCTGGAAGACTTTCTAGATAAGGTACCCACAAGGACAGATCAGAAGGGCTGTCTCTAGGAAACCAGGGCCCTGCAAAGAGAAACTAGGCTTCAAAAGGCTGGAAACAGTTGCCATAGATACAGGCCCTGGCCCAAGGACCCACAGCAAAGGATCCTATTCCATCTGTGGGAGGGGGCAGGATGACCTTAGGGTAACAACATCACTAGGACCCAGAGCTCAGGAGGGGTAGCTAGAGTTGGGTGACAGTGGCCAGTGGATGCTGGGGACCTAAGGACAGGCTGGAGATGACTGGTCAGGAGGCGTGTCCTCGGCAGCAGCTCCTAGTACCTGACTCAAAAGCCTGGATTCCTTGCTCAGCCGCCAATATTCCTTAATCAAGGAGAAAGTTTCCTTCCCACAGAGGAGCACCTACGGTCGGTGTTCCCAGAAGGGCTGACACCAGAAAGCGCGTGTGTATACATGTAACATGGAGTAGGGTGTATACATGCCATGGTGTGATATGAGCAAATGTGATGGTATGGGGTATACACATGTCACAGTGCAGGGTAAGTATATGTCATGATGTGAGGCATGTATGTGTCACAGTGTAGAGTACATATGTGTCATGGTGTTAGTGTATGTGTCATAGTGTAGATGCACATGTATCATGATGTGCGTGTATATGTGTCACAGTGTGGAGTACATACAGACCATGGCATGAGCACACATATGTCATGGTATGGGGTGTGTACATGTTACGTTGTGAAGTACATACACATCACAGTGTGGATGCACATGTATCACAGTTTGGGGTGTGTAGGTCCCACAGTGTGGGGCACACACAGGTCATGGTGTGAGCAGCCATGTGTCATGATATGGAGTGTGTACATGTCCTACAGCATAGCCCCTGTGTTGCAGAGTGCCTCAGGCCCAGGCCTGGCCTTCATCGTCTTCACAGAGGCTGTCCTGCACATGCCGGGTGCTCCGGCATGGTCTGTGCTCTTCTTCGGGATGCTGTTTACTCTGGGTCTGTCCTCCATGTTTGGGAACATGGAGGGCGTCATCACACCACTGCTGGACATGGGGTTCTTACCCAAAGGCATCCCCAAAGAGGTCATGACTGGTGAGTGGACAGTTCAGATGGAGAGCCTGCCCCACTGTCCATCCTCCCAGCCTGCTGCCCATCCTGCCTGCTTTCCAAGGACCGATCTTGAAAGCAAGGCTCAGGGCTATGCTCAAGTCTGCAGGGTGGGCTGGGCCAGGTATCCCTCCGGAGGTTGGGAAATCCCAGTGGCCCCAAGTTGGGGAAGGAGTGATGAAGAGAGGCACCCGTCTCCCAGTCCCGGTGGGGGCTGAGCCCCGTCCCCAGCAGGTTCTCCCTGCTGCAAGGTCTAGCACAGGGGCATGGGGAAGGGAGACCTGAAGAGCCTCCAGATGCCCGGGGCCTCCTGTCCCTCCACTCCCGTGTCCCTCACCCTGCCTATCTCTGTCCCCAGGGCTGGTCTGCCTGGTCTGCTTCCTCTCAGCAATGTGCTTCACACTGCAGTCTGGAAGCTACTGGCTAGAGGTCTTTGATAACTTTGCAGCCTCTCTCAACTTGATCATCTTTGCCTTCTTGGAGGTGGTCGGGGTCATTTATGTTTATGGAATGAAACGGTAAGCTGTTCTCATGGGGTCCCACCAGGGCAAGGCATGGAGCTGCTGATGTAGATCTACCCACAGTTGCCCATATCCTGGAAGGCTCTCTGAGGAGGTACCCTGGGGTCCAGGCTGGGGTTGGGGTGACCACTGCCCCAGGCTTCAAAGGGTAGGCTGTCCGTGAAGCCACAAAAGGGAGTCTGAACCCGCATCTTCTGTAGGTTCTGTGATGACATTGAGTGGATGACTGGGCGGCGGCCTGGCCTCTACTGGCGAGTAACATGGCGGGTGGTGAGCCCTATGCTGCTGTTCAGCATCTTCTTGGCCTACGTCATTCTCCTGGCCCACAGGCCACCTACCTACAAGGCTTGGAACCCCCAATATGTAGGTCCTTATGTGGGACTATGGGGACCCTCAGGCATGGCTTAGCCCCCATGGTGTCACTCTGGGCCCAGAATACCCCACACATAACAGTTGCCTGGCTGGTCTGGCAACTGGGAAACTAAGTGTGTAGGCAAATAGTTTATTATAAGGCCTGAGGCTGCCAACATTCCAAAGCAAGACTTTGGTCAGTTGGATGCGGACCCTAGTGGTGTCTAAACTTTAGAGACATCATAGGTTGCTCCAGCGACCTCTTGGGGGACATGGCCTAATTCTACTCTCTGTCTGTGACAAGTGGTGGCAGAGGGCATCTGGTGGCTGTCACTGTGGTCCCAGGCTTTGCACATCTCTGGAGAGACACACAGCTCCTTCCAGCTGTGGGTTGCACTCTGGCCTTTCCTCACTTGCCTGGTCCTCACATGTACATATGCACAACTAAGAACCACACCTGAATCTTTGCCTGTCCCTCCGAGTTCATACTAAAGAGGGAGCTCCAGTCAGTATCAGGCCAGCAAAGGTGCCAATGCACTTAGGGGTTCTTGTAAGAACCGTCCCTTCAGGTGCTTCCCCACACACCCACACGGGAACTAGAGTGGTAGTGTTACCATATCACATGAAAGAAAGCTGGGGACCTGGCGTGGAGGCTATTCGGCCCCAGTTGGCCTCTTGGTAGTTCCTACCCCGAGGACGGACTTGGGTAAAGGAGATCCTAGCCAGTCCTCTTCCATTTTCCTGAGAACCTGTGTGCTCACCGTCGCTTGCGGGGGAGGGTAAAGTTGTCACTTTGCTCATGTTGGTAGTGACTAAGAGTCAGCCTGCTCCACTCAGAGATGAGTAATGCAGTCCTTGCCAGACACTGGTCTGAGGATGCCCTCCTGTCCCCACAGGAGCAGTTCCCCTCAAGGGAGGAGAAGCTGTACCCAGGCTGGGTGCAGGTCATCTACGTGCTCCTGTCCTTCCTGCCCTCCCTGTGGGTCCCAGGAGTTGCCCTGGCTCAGCTACTGTCCCAGTACAGACAGAGGTGGAAGGACCCACAGCTGGAGAGAGGGCCCAAGCCAGAGGGCAGAAGCTGATGAGGGGCAGAGCCAGGGCAGACAGGGGTGGAGGATGCAGACCTGTGCCACTCAGACCCTGCCTCGTTACATGCTGTCCACCGTTAAGACCACGTGATTATTGCTTTCCCAGCTCTCTGCAGGGATTCTGGGTAGATGCGTGGTGTCCGATGGTTATCTTTGTGAAGTCATTCCCCTGAGCCAGGTCACACAGGGCCATGTCAGTGTGGCCATGGTTGCTACCTGGAACCCACACCGAGTGGGGCAGCATTGAGTGCACTCAGCTGGCATAACAGTGGGATTCTAGAACCCCTTTTGGCCAAGGGGCTTCCACATTGCTGATTCCAAAAATCTAGCCCCAGGACTGGTCTCCAAGGGAGGATCCTCCCCCTTCCTTTTCCACATCAGTGTAGAGTCACCATGTCTATGAGGAGACCTGCAGGTGTCAGACGACTATCCGTTAGAGAACTCAGAATCACAGCTGCACTCCCAGTGCCACAGGAAACAAGCTGAGATGATCCTGACCTTATTGAGGATAGCCCTGCATGGTTATCATCTATTTTTAAAATTTTTAATGAATTTTTGTAACTGTCTACAATATAATTTGATGGTATTTAGATCCCTACCCATCCATGTCTCCCCTTACTGCCCCACTCAATTTCATGTACTCTGTTATATAGAAAATAAAGCTGTTAGAGTCTAATTTGTGTCCGCCAAAGTCCTTCAGTGTGGAGCCTGGTTAACCTACCAAGAGTCACACCCTTGAAAGAGGCTTGACCCCTCTACCCCGACTCCCAGTAGCCATCAGTTGTCAATAGTTCCTCACCTAGGTTTGGGGCTTCTTACCCACTTCCCCACATCTATGCTGGGATTCTGTCTGTTTGTGCTTACATAGGACTTGTGCATGCTATTATCATTGCTGTGAATTCATAGAGTAACTGATTAGCTATCTAGAAAATGGATTCCTTGCGGTCACCCACCACCTCTGAGACTGGAGAGGCAGAAGTTTGAAATCTGCGTCCTATTCAGGGATAAGCACTCTGCAGCCTCTTGTTCTCTGCACATTGGCCAGCTGACGGTGTCTATGTTAATCACCACCTGCAGCAAAAGGAAGCTTCCCTGATAAGAGCTGATAGATGTGTTAATCTACGAATGTAACAATAAATCATTAGGAGTGAGTTTAATACTATAACTAGAAACTAGTATTAGGCTTTCCTCTGTGTCCTGTGACCTGACTAGCCTCATGTTTCTATGCCTGATATAAATGTCAGGAATGGACTCTATCCTATGAAGCAAATTTTAAATCCAGCTGGAAAGTGGTTGGTTACTCCCATAATATTCGTGCCCCTATTGCACTGGAGGGCATATCTTGCCAGGCCAGTTGTAGTTCCTAGGATCTACATCTGGGTAGGGTTGGTGATTATTCTTCTCTTCTGGTAGCATGCATAGTACCTTCCAGCACTCTGAAAGCCAGCCAATAGAGATTAGTCAGTACCAGCTTGATTTCTTGATTTCTCCTTGTTTGTTCTAAATCTCATGTATATGATGTCTTCAGCAATAGCATCTTACTGTCAGGTTCTGGTGGGTAACCAAGAGCAATAACAATGGCCTGTTTGAGGGTCTATGGGATCCTGGTCAATAGCTTCAAGAGAAGGAGCCCATTCCAGGTACTAAGGTTTTATTCTGTTAGCCTATAATGTCTAGTGGGGGCAGTGTCTCCCTGTTATGAAGTAACTCCCTTTTAATTTTTAAAAAAATTTAGGTGTATGTGTTCTGCCTGCATGTATGTAAGTGTTGTGCCACATGTGTGCAATGTCTGGAGAAGCTAGAAATGGGCATCAGACCCCCTGGAACTGGAGTTATGAATGGTTGTTGGCTTCCATGTAGGTGCTGGGAATCAAACCCAGGTCCTCTGCAAGAGCAGCCAGTGCTCTTAACTGCTGAGCCACTTCTCCAGCCCCTGGTAACTCCTTTTAATCTCTTTTTAAATATATATAATATACATGCATACTTTAAGAAGCTTATATAGTAGTAGGTTTCCATCTGACTTTTTCTAAAGACCTTTAGTGCTGGCATCCCTCCTCATGCTCCAGTCCCCTCTGCCGGCCCCCCTCCCCTCGAGTCCCCTCTGCCGGCCCCTCCCCTCGAGTCCCCTCCCCTCGAGTCCCCTCTGCTGCCGGCCCCCCTCCCCTCGAGTCCCCTCTGCCGGCCCCTCTCCTCCACATTCAGCCTTTCCCACTTCACTATTTCCCTTTTCCCTTTCCCTCACGGCATTTCGCCACTCCTCCCAAGAAGCCTCCTCCTATCCATGGCAATTAGTTGGTTTCCTGACCTCTCCGGGTTTTTACATTGAAACATGCATATCTGGGATTTATCTCTAGCATCCAGCTATGAGAGAGAACATGCATTTGTCTTTCTGGTTCTGAGTTACTTCACTCAGGATGATTGTTTCTAGTTCCATTTACCTGAAAATCCCATTTTTTAAGCACTGAACACTATTTCATTGTGCATATGGCCTCGCTTTCATTGTCCATTCATCAGCTGATGTCATCTAAGTGTTTCCAATTTCTGGCTGTTGGGAAAAGGGAAGCAGTGAACATGGATGAGCAGGTATTTCTGTAGTAGGGTGTAGATTCCTTTGGGTATATGACCAAGAGTGGTATGGCTGGGTCATATGAAGATCACTTTTGAGCTTTTTGAGGACTCTACACCCTGATTCCACAGCGGCTGCACCCCCCCAGCAATGTAAGAGTTCCCCTTTCCCACATCCTCACCAGCTGTTGCTGTTGTTTGTTTTTTGGATTTTTGCCATTCAGAGTAGGGCAAGATGAAAATTAAAAGTGGTTTGGGGGCTGGGGAGATGGTTCAGTGGTTAAGAGCACTGGCTACTCTTGCAGAGGACCTGGATTCAGTTCCCAGCACCCACATGGTAACTAAAAGCCATCCATATCTCCAGTTCTAAGGTACCCAACACCCTCTTCTGACTTCTGTGAGCTTTGCACGACATGGGTGCTCTTACATACATGCAGGCAATACACTCACACATATAAAAGTAAAATATTTTTTAAAAGAAAACTAAAAATGGTTTTAATTTGCATTTCCATGATGACTAAAGATATTGAGCATTTAAAACTATTTCTCAGCTATTTATGTTTTATCTTTAGAGAACTCCCTGCTCTGTTCTTTGCCCCACTTTTTAATTGGTTTGTTTTTGATGCTTAGTTTGTTGTGTTCGTTGTATGTTTTAGATACTGACCTTCTCTCAGAGGTAGAGCTGGTAAAGATTTTGTTCTCGTTCTGAAGATTGCCTCTTCACTTAAATGATGGAACTATTTGATGCACAGAGGTTTTTAGTTTCACGTGGTCTAAGCTGTCAGTTGTTGGACTTAATGTTTGCATTGTAGGAGTTCTGTTCAGAAAGGTCTTTCCTGTGTCTGTAAGTTCCGATGTATTCCCTACCTTCTCCTCTGTCCAATTCAGGGTGTCAGGTCTTATGCTGAGATCCTGGACCCACTGGTGGTGCCATTTTCTTTTTCCACTGTTTATCTTTTGTTTGTCAATAACAGACAAAAAAGCTGCAGGCCAGTCATTTTCTACTCTCAGGAGAGTGATAACGATTCACTCACTCACTTGCTAACGGGACCCTTCCCTTTCCAGTCTTCTGCAGCCCTGAGGCACACCTCAAAACCACGGAATGGCCTCCCCTCCTCCGTTTCTCAGTGCCCAGACGCCTCCCTTCCTCCCTCCTTCTCTCCCTTCTGCGCCCAGCCACGCCCATCAGCACTGTGAAATCAGGGTCCGCTCTGAAGCATGAACTTGGATATCCACTTTTGACTTCACCCATGGGACCACGTTGGTTTTATGGTGTCAGTGACTGCCCAGACACAGACTGGTGTCATAAAGGAGTTTCCTACCAGATTGTGCTGTCCGTGGTGCTGAAACTGACAGCAAATAAGATTTATGTGTGTGCAAAATGTGGCTCCTGCCTGGAAGCCATCCTTTTCATGGCCAGCTCAGGCCCCAAAGTACACATGGGGTCTTCTGGGACTGTCTGCAGATCTCCTGAGTATTACACATAGAATGGACCCAACGGAGCCCCACCTGAAGTGCTCAAGTCCACAGAGGCATGAGTCCTGCCCTTGGCCTCAACATCCTAAATGTTGATGCCTCTCAGTGCCCATGAGGGAGGGATGTGAAAAAGCATGTCATGGTGTGTCAAAGCTCCTGTGGGAAATGAGCTCAGTCCCACAATCTTGCTTCATGTGAGCTTCACTGAAACTGCATTCTCAATGACAGCCAGTTCTCTTTTCACCACAGCCAATGGGAAGCACTTAAACTAAATGGCATCCACTAACTCAGGAATGGCTAAGCCCAAGACCAAGCAAGCTTCGAGCCCCACTGGATCCAGGAGCTCACATGATCCCCAGGATTCTCTCCACAGCTTATGTCTAGACAGCTCTGGAGTGTATCAGTGTATGAGTTTTTCCTTTTTTCCCACAGTCTAGACATCAACCTGCAGGGACAGCTGACTGACTGGTCCTGGGGATCCTGCAGATAGGCATGGGGTGATAAGAGTCCAGGTGAGAAGAGGACATTGTTCAGCCAAAGGCACAGCTGTCCTTCACAACATGCTTATCACTAACTGGCAGTACAGGTGAGGTCACCTGATTAGAAGCTAACAAAGGTGGGGGAGTGACTGACAGGGCCCTGGGGATGGCTCCCACCCCATGGGGTTGATGGAAGCTCTCAATAAGCAGGGATGTAATAGGCTCCCAGCTTTTCCCAAGGTGCATTTTATGTCTATATCATGTTTTAAAAATATCTAGGGTGCTGTAGAAACCCTTTTCTCTCTAGCCAGGGAAACACCAGGTGCAGAACATCACAAAAGCAGCACAGGCTCTGTCAGCACCTCAGAAAGATGCCCTTTCTTCCAGGAGCTAGAATGGTAGCATGTGAGACCCAGCCCAGAGCTCTGCTTAGCCACAGAGAGCCAAAGCTAGGGGGCTCACCTCCCTAGAAAACCACTCTGCACATGCTTGATGCAGCTGTGAAAATAACTGGAGGAGGAAAAATGAACAGGAGGTGGCCCGAGTGGCAGACAGACAGATGGGCAGTCCAAATAGCAGAGGTGTGCCCACCTCTATCAAACAGGCTGCTTGTTCAGGGACATTGGAGGGTCCTGGGGGCTGGAGGCTGCCAAAGCACCACCCAGGAGGAGGGGGACAAGGGTCAGGTTGCAGAGCACAGGTAAGCGGGATGACCCTGCATGGCCACACCCATATGCCAGGTGCCCTAAACTCGACCCTACCCTTGAGAAAAACATGTCTAAGCAGTGGCTAAAGCACATGACAGTCTACCACAGGAACAGCCACCTTGTCAAGTTAGAGACATCAACTTTGAAATGCAGCAGTTATGAATGGCCTGTCGACTCCAAGATGGACACGGTCCCACAACAGCCCCAGCCGCCTTCCCCTTCCCCTCCCCTTCCAACACTTTTCTTCAGCCTCGGTACATCCTTGGACTAAGGCTAGGTTTACAACTGACCCTTAGTCTCTAGGGTAAAGGTAATTCTAAATTCCAAATGTTCTTCGGAATACTTGCCCAGGCACACCCTCTTGTTAGAAGGGGAGCAGCCCTCTCCCACCAAAAGTGGGACTGGGACTCACTGGAAAACACCCTGCCACTCCGATCAGGGAGTGAGTAGGTAGTGGGAACACTCAGCTACAGATGCAACCCCAAGGCTTTGTCTTATCACTTAGCGTCAGGGGATGGCACTGCTCCCAGTGGGCTGGGCCCTCCTACATCAGTTAGCAATGAATAAAATACCCCTCAGACATGGCAACGGGCTATTCTGGCGGAGGAAATTCCACAACTGACGTTCCCTCCATGATGACTCTAGTTTGGGTTCCACTGATGAGAACTAACCAGCACACACAGGATACAGCCCTGTGTCCCTTCTTCCATGCCTGTGCGAGGTGAGGCCTTGACCCTGCTGCTTTCTAAGTGCCGGGGGCCTATAAAGCAAGCACTGTAAAAACTGAGCAATCTCTCCAGTCACCAGTTTGAATTCCTCTTGCCCCATAAACATGTATTTATAGAATACACACACACATTCACTCATACACATTCTCTCTCTCTCTGTCTCTCTCTGTCTCTGTCTCTCTCTCTCTCTCTCTCTCACACACACACACACATACACACACAGAGTCACACACATATACACACACAAGCTTTGACTCACATCTAGGGGAACCTCAAAACTAAATTCTTCTCTGCCTTTTCAACTTTGTCATTTCTGTTTGGTCCTGGGCAGATATGAGTCTCCACAGTAGCTAAGAGACAGTTCAGCACTTTGTGAGTTCAGCTTCATCAGGACATGAGCCCTTAGCAAGGGCTTAATACCTTGGTATCAGTACAAGTGGTCCTGAGGAGAGCTGGAGCAAGATGCACCTGAAAGAAACAGGATGCATCTAGTGCTCAGTGGGGTGACTGATATTACCTGTCACTGGGGCACCAGAGAGGCCTCAGTATGCCCAACCCATGTGGCAAATGTAGTCGCGTGCCAAGCCGTGACCTCAGCTCCCGGGTTCCCCACCCTGTTCTGATTCTGTTACTGACCGTCCTCTGTCCTGTCTGGGTTGGCTCCAGCAGGCTGCTGAAAGCCTGGGAACCTATAATGTTCATAAGGAGGCTCCTGGAACTGGATGCATTTATGACCCACTTCCTGGACTTCACTCCTTCATAAATACGATTAGGCTTAGTCACTCAGATGCACTGAAAGCAGCGGGAAGAACAAGGCGCTGCCATAAAGTCTTTCTGGGGCCAATCAGGCTGTGTCAGCACTGCAAGCCTCGTTCAAAGTACAGTTTCTGTGGCTCCATCGAGAATATCCCAGAAGCTTCCAGAACTGCTCACAGCTGATCAGATGTTACTTGGGCACATGTGAATCCAGCTCAGTTAGTCACCCAAGGTACCTTTTGTGGTGGGGGACTGTTGTCCGCACACTACGATGCTTTGTGCTGGAGCTCCTACTCTGTGTGGTCCTTGGGCTATCTTCTGAAGGACGTTCCTTTAGCTCCACTGTGAGATGGCTTCTTTCTGGGGAGCTGCCATGCTGGTCTGCAGAGGCAGGGGGCATCTCAGCACAGTGGACAGACAGAGGGTCCTGGTTGCCCAGTTCTGATGAACCCCTGCAGCCATGTAGACACGTGTTGCAGGGACAAGTTACCCTGGGTGGTGCTACAAACCCTTTACTTCAGAGGCCCATGACACAGAGGCTGGGGTGAGGCCCAAAAGGCTAGGATCTGACCAGAAGCTGCCCTCCTGCAAACCCTCCCATGGCCTCTCTGCCACCTAGGTTATGTGCCACGGCCTTGTCTTCCCTACATGGCTACTCATTCTGGAACTGATCCTGGACAGAGCCAGTGGCTATCTGCTCCACTCTGGGGCTAGAGCATGGAAGAGCTGGCAGCCATCACCACATCCAAGATTGTGCCACATCCAGCAACGGGTCTTAACACATGCCCTGCTGACCCCACCAGGCATCCAGACCTGCTGACCCTGACACTTGGCACCAAGCCAACTGTGATCCAGCAAATGTTCTGGAATACAAGCCAGAGGCCTTCCTTATTGTTCCCTCCCAGTCACCTGAGGCTCTGCTCCCCTCACAAGCAGTCATTCAATTCTGCCCCATCAGCAGGCCACATGTCACCACACCTGGGAGTGGCTGTTATCCTCCTGGTGCCAGTGTGGCCCCTCCCAAGTCAGCACCCCAAATCCCAGCTTGCACAGAGGGCACGGTCACCTCTTCCTCCCTCCTGATCCTTCCCCTCTGGCCACCTCTATCCACCCGCCATGCAAGCTTTGGACCCTGCCCAGTTCTGTGGACAACAGCCCATCTTGAAACCCATGACACAGTACCATAAGCCCATCTTGAAACCCATGACACAGTACCATAAGCCTGCCTGACACTGGAGACTCACCTTTAGGTCCCTGGCTCAATCAGCTCATTTGAGAAATTCCCATTCCCACAATGTCCATCCCCTGTCCTATCTGTACCTGCTTGTTGACACATCTGCCCTGTGTCCCCATCCTAGACAATGTTCCTAAGTTCAGCACTCAGGGACACAGACATTCCTGCTGAGATTACAGGTACGTACCACCACACCCAGCCAAGAAACATTCAAAAAATTTTTATGTATTTGAGTGTTATGCCTGCATGTAAGTGCACCTGTCATGCAGTGCCTGCGGAGGACAGAAGAGGGTATCAGAGCCCCTGAAACTGGAGTTATAGATGGTTGTTCGTTGCCATGTGGTGCTGGGATTCTGCAAGAACAGCCAATGCTCTTAACTGCTGAGCCATCTCTCTGGCCCTGCCAAGACATTTTTTGAAACTGAAAAGCCTGGGAGCTGTTTTCTCCTTATAGCCACTGGTCAGAATTAAGGGACAGCTGGTAGAGGGACACACATGGCATGAAGTCCAGATTACTCACTTGTCCACCTGCCTAGGTCCAGGACAGAGGATTGGTCTGGACAGGTAACAGAGACCAGAGAAACAGCAAACCTGACACCATCATCCCACCCTCACCACCCCCCGTCAATGCCCCCCAGCACCCAACCCCAAAGAACGCTCTGGAGGGAATCACAATAGGTGGTCCATACTGAAAATAACAGCCAGAGAAATGGAATGTTAAATCAAGCTGGGGTTCAGGGGCATCCACATACACTAGACTTGGTGGGGGTCGCTTTCTGGATGAAGGGAGAGGGGCTGCAATGGGCAGCAGACACGGGGATGTCCCATCCACAGCATCGGTCCATACACACACACAGTGTTTTATATTTATGAATGACGGTGCTTAGGGAGTACATGTTATTAATGCAAACATGATACATTTTGGTAGTATCTTTATTTTTGAGACAAGGCCTCACTATACAGTCCAGGCTAGCTCAGAACTCAGTCTTCCTGCTTCATCCTCTGAAGTGCTGAGATGACAGGCAGATACCATCATACCCAGAAGAGACATTTTTACTGAGAAGCACACAGCTGCTTCCTCCCTGCAGCCAGCACGGGCTGGACAAGAACCCCAGCAGGCAGCTTCAGCTACGCACAGGAACCTGCCACCTGTTCTCCAGTCCTGGGCAGACAGGGACTCCATCTGATCCCGGGCAGTGGAAATGGCATACATACACCTCAAGACAGCAGAGGGTCAGACAAGAGTGAGTGAGGTGGGCAAGGCTAGATGCAAGGCCTTCTGTTGCTGACAACGTACATCAGGAGTGGGCTTTGACATGTCCCTGGGGATGAGGGTGTGCTGACCACAGGGTTCGTGTAGGCTGAATCAAGGGTTGACCCTGGGACACCACTCCAAAGACCTCCCCATCACTCCATGCCAGCAGTGTAACAGCACACCAGACGTCGTCAGGTCCCCGAAGTTGAAAGGTGATAGGACTCCACAACTGAAAAGACACCCCGACCCCGGAAGTTTCTCACATTCCGTCCACAGTCCCAGTGCCTATAACAAATGGGTCTTCCATCTCCTCCTGATGATTGGTGGCTGGACAGCCCCTATCGCCAAAGGTTGGGGTCTGCTTCCCTGAGAACACAGGGAGGAAGCCAAGCCCACTACATAGTGAAGGGCATTAGAACAGACTCCCACACCACCATCCATGACACAGAGGTCTTGGAGAGCATCCTAGCCTCGCAGCAGGCCAGTCCTCCCAGGATATGCAACCAGAAATGGTGGGGACAGTGTCCAGGGATGGTGGGGACACACACAGTGTCCAGGGATGGTGGGGACACAGTATCCAGGGATGGTGGGGACACACACAGTGTCCAGGGATGGTGGGGACACACACAGTGTCCAGGGATGGTGGGGACACAGTATCCAGGGATGGTGGGGACACACACAGTGTCCAGGGATGGTGGGGACAGTGTCCAGGGATGGTGGGGACACAGTGTCCAGGGATGGTGGGGACAGTGTCCAGGGATGGGGGGGACAGTGTCCAGGGATGGTGGGGACACACACAGTGTCCAGGGATGGTGGGGACACACACAGTGTCCAGGGATGGGGGGGACACAGTGTCCAGGGATGGGGGGGACACAGTGTCCAGGGATGGTGGGGACACACACAGTGTCCAGGGATGGTGGGGACACAGTGTCCAGGGATGGTGGGGACACACACAGTGTCCAGGGATGGTGGGGACAGTGTCCAGGGATGGTGGGGACACAGTGTCCAGGGATGGTGGGGACACAGTGTCCAGGGATGGTGGGGACACACACAGTGCTCATGCCCATCCAGCTGAGGGGCCACAGTTAGTCCAAGATGTTCTTGAAGTCTGTGCTCAGGGCTGGGTCAGCTGCAGTCTTAAGGATGGCCATCATTGTTTTTTGGAGCTTCCGACAAAGCCGTTTTTGGGCTGCAACAGAGGGATGCACTCAAACTTCCTTTGGGAAGATGCCAGAGAGTTCCTCGCATTCCTGGGCCAAGCACCAGCCATGTGCTTTCCAGATAAGAGGAAAAGCTCCAGGAGCAGCAAAAGCTCCAGGCTAGGGATACTGCCCAAGGATACCACAGGAGGCTGACAAGGACCCAAGGGAAGCAACAACAGGAATGGCCTGGGGACCTGAGGGACTTGAGCTGAAGACTGATCCCTCCCTGTATCAGGGAAGTAGCCAAGCAAAGGGTGTGAAGGGAGCAGGCAGGGGTCAGAAGGCTCCCAACAGTGCAAAGTGTCAACCCACTGCCAAGACAGGAGGCAGTGTGAGAATCGGGGAGCAGGAAGGCAGAAGCAGGGAGCGTGGTCTGGAAGATCCACCTATCTGCATGGCCCCTCCCCAGCCAGAAAGGGATGGGTCTGGCACCTGCAGCCTGCTCAGTGTTTACAGGCAGACTTGGGGGCATGAGGAAGGAGCTCACTTCCACCCACACTTACCTTTCCGGAGAGGCCCCAGGAGACACTTGTAGGTGGCAGGGTGAGCAGCCAGCTTGAGCAGGAAGGCGTGGCAACAGAGCCAATGTGCAGCTTCCGAAGGAAATGGGCCCAAAGAACCCTTGGTCCCCAGTGACGTCCCTAGAGAAGCAGACTGAGGCTGAGGAATCCAGCCTGACCTCAGGCCCTCACTCCCCTCCAGGACACTCCCAGCACCCTCCTAGGTTCTAGGCCCAGGAACGAGGGCTGGCCACATTAGTTCCTGGCCAGCGCAGCAAGTGATGCCTGGCCCCTCCAAAAGCACACCCAGCCCTAGTCCAGCTGCACACCTGCATTCTTGACTTTCAGGATGGAGTAGCAACAGGAGGCTGTGTCAGAGATGATACCCAGAAAGAATGAGGGGTTCTTCCGCACATACTGGTCAAAGGGAAGCTGCAGCACGCATGCGTGGAACCTGTGCGGAGCCACAGCGGGAAGGAAGAGCCCCTGATCAGCATGCTAGGTCTGCACATGGAAACATGCGCAAGTCTATGCATGCATGTAAATTATACATACACCTTTCTATGTACCATGTGTCCTTACAACTGCATGTGAACAAACAAGCATGCATGTGTACATGTCTTCATGCATACTGCCATGTAACTAGTCCCCTTCCTAGGTGCCTCATGATGACCAGTGAACCCTCTCTGGAACACAGCATGTCAATCAGGCAACATGGACTTAGCCTGGCAACAGCCCTCTGAGGGAGGTAGTCCCTGTCTGCCACTGAAGGAAGTCAGACCCCAAACGTCTTTACACAAACAGACCCTGGTCACAGGTCAGGGGGCATACTACCACCCTGGAGAAAATCTGTCCTGTGAGTGGTGGTTTTCTCAAGGGAAGCACTGGTGATAGGCTGGTGGGGGTTGGGGCCTTCACCAGTAGGACGTCCATGTCCTAGAGTCCAGACCAGGCCTGTGAGAGTCAGTTCAGAATGTTGACATGGCAGGGACACACAGGGCCTCTTTCTACCCTCTGGCCTTCTGTTGTCCCCATTCTTGGCCTGCTCCCATAGCTCTTTTGTACTCAATAGCAGCCATAGCCTAACGGGCTCGGGGCTCCTCTGCACTCCTGTAATGGGGAGCTACGTATGGCCCCAAGAGTGGCCTGAAGCCACCCATAGAAAGCCTTCCCCTAAAAGGAAGTGTCTCCACAAAGTGCCTCAGAGCATGGGGGCCCTATGGGAAACAAGACAAAGTTAAGTTTACACAGTACAGCCCTCAGGGACTGCCAGGCCACCACCAGGAAACATTACATGGCTGACTTCATTGTCCCAGGAAGCCCTGAACAAGTGGCCAGACCCTGGGACTAACTCCATACCAGCCATACATATCTGCATTCCAGACACTTCCAGAAAGGCATAGGGAGATCCCTATGGGGAACCCAGACAGCAAGGAACTATGCGATATCCCTGTGGCCAAAGTGATGTGACCACGTGATGGATGACGTAGGATATGGCTTAATGAAGCCTGATCTAAGCTGGAGATGTTTTCCAACCTGAGACCTGGGAACATTCCAGAAGCCCAAGCTACTGTGTAGGGTAGCACAACAGCCAGGCTGCTTTGACAGGGTCCCTGTTGTGCCTTCTGGGGTACAAGACTGATAACACAACCAGCAACAGCATTGATCCTCTGCTCTCTGAGGTTCCAAACCCCCCACCTTCTGAGATACTTTCTCAGAGATAGCTGCCAACCCAGGTCAGCACCTGGGTCACAGGAGACCAGCCACATGTGCTCTCAGTGTGGAGGGACTGAAGAAGTGCTCCATCAGCCGAATACGAAGCTATGTGCAAATGGCACCTGCTGCCAAGACAAGACCCAATGCTGCCTTCTTCTAACCCGAGTATACCAAACAACCAGGGGAGGCCACCAACCAGCTCTGCCATGAGCTTGACAGCCAGGGCAGGTTGCACTGCTCGTATTTTCAGCCTGCACCTCCCTCTTGTGGCAGCACAGCTCGGCACGCACCTGTAGGCCTGTAGCAGGAAGATCTTGTATATGTTGATGCAGACAGTCTGGAGGCTGTTCACCTAGAGTCCCAAGAGAAAGATATGTGGGTGGGTAGTACCACCACCAGCCACACCTACAGGTCCCTGGGACTGCAAACGTGCACTTCCTGCTTTGTTGTCAATGGGATAGGTGGGCCGCTTGTGTGAGAACCCTCTTACATGCACAGATAAATCCAGCCAGGCCTGTGTCACCAAGATGGGGAGGATGCAGGATGGTGCAGAGGCCAAGCCCCCCATGGAGGTCCCTCTAGGGCAGCCCCTCAGCAGTTATGGCCTCAGAGCCCAAGGCCAGGATCCAGAGACCCCTTCTTTCTGCAGCGGGGAAGGTGCCGGGAAGAGACAGGGGTGACACTCGGCAGTCTTCAATAGACACTCACATGCACTTTATACACTCACACAGTGCACCTGCACATTTGGATACAGTTATACCAGAGCACACATTCACCTGTACAGACACACACCTGAACATTTATGCACGCTGTATATACAACCCATGTGCACACATACACATCTGCTCCCACACGTAGGTGCACACGAAACAGGACCTATAGACACAGAGGCTCTACAGATGAGGACACTGCCCACCTGCTCACCTGCAAGTCTAGAAATAGACCATGACACTTCAGACGCAAGACCGCCAAGAGTTTGTGGCGCATATTTCTTCCAGCCTTGAAGCCGCGATGGAAGGTGAGGCTGGCCCTGATCGAGGTCCGGGCATAGCTGCGGCACAAAGAGGGTGTACCCGTGTTTATCCACACCAGTCCCTCCTCTGGGAAGCCAGCACCAGCTCCTGCCACCTCCTGTCTCCTCTGTCATACACCTAGAGCTCAGAAAGGCCTGGGCCTTCATATGTGAATGGAACATATGCACACGTAGACTGGATCTTGGTCCAGACTCTCAGTACCTCAGGCCCTGGGCAACCAAATCCAACCAGGATGTAATAGACAATACTCACTTTACCTGGACCCAGGATCACTGGATGCCTCTGTTCATCAGTGAAAAACAAGAGCCCCAAAATGAATGGCTCAGAAAGACATGAATCCCACAGGAAACCAGTCAAGAGCCTTGTTTCTGTCAAGTGGCTCCAGTCTGACAGGTTCCCTTCCCAGGAGAGAATTATGAGCAGAGAAGAGAATCACCTCCAGCCCCAGCTCAGGGGCAGCAGTGAGGAAGTATCTGCGATGACATGCCCTTTGATGGCGTCCGGCCACCCACAGGCTGAAGGACGCTCGTGAGTTGTCCTGAGAGGACATAGCTGCATGATGGGACAGGGCAGAAGATAAGAGGAGATGCCTTCCTGCCATGCTGCAATCTTGCAGTGTCCTTGACAAATACAGGTGACAGGTACAGTCACCCCATTTAAATCTGTCTTTTTAAAAACTATTTTATGAGGGCACTGTCTGCATGTAGGTAGGTGCAGTCATGTCATGCAATACCCAGGGAGGTCAGAAGAGGGCATCAGATCCCCTGAGCTGGAGTTACAGGTGGTTTTTAGTTGCCATGTGGGTGCTGAAAATTGAACCCAGGTTCTCTGCAAGAGCAGCCAGTGCTCTTAACTGCTGAGCCATCTCTCCAGCCCTAAATGTCTGTCTTTTGAAAAAATGATTATTCATGTATTTATTTTCATGTGTATGTATATATGTGTTGGTGTGGGTGCATGCCTGTGTATGTATGTGGAGGCCAGAGGAGGACATCAGGTGTCTGTTTGATCACTTTCTACTTTATTCCCTTGAGAAAAGGTCTCTCACTGAACCTAGAGCTAGTTTGGTGGTCAGCAAGCCCCATAATCCTCCCAGCACTTACAGGCAAACATAGCTGGCTTTTATGTAGTTTCTCAGGATCTGAACTCAGGTCCTCATTCTTGCATAGCAAGCACTCTTAAGCTCTGAGTTGTCTCCTGAGCCACAGTCGTTCCTTCTATGTTGAGTTTTGAACACTCATGTCATTGTTTCAAAACATGATGTCTGTGGCAGAAAAAGGCTGCTCTTGTGAAGTGTAGTTTCCAGGCATGGTCAGTGTGCAAGACACAGCACCCTGATGCTCTGAAATGCTCAGATCAATCTGCAATCTTCAGTAGTCTCTGGTCTTTTCAGGGTAAATTTACAGATATGGAGGTACTAGGAGAATGAAGGCATACCCTAAGGACCATAGTACCATCAAGTCCCTTTCTAGAGATGCCATTCAGCCTGCTCACTCTGGCCCCAGCCTTCTACAACAGAGGCCTGAAGATGTATGGAACAGCGAGCTCTCAGGAATGTGGGAAGCATGCTGTCTTCTGTGGCCCCACTGCACAGAACGTCTCCTGAGGGCACCTGTACCACTTTGCCTGTATCTCCAAGTCTGACCTATGAAGAACGCTGAGGGCAGAGGAAGATTCAGAGCCAGAAGGTGACCAAAGGAGTGGCTGGCAGAGCTTGGCTCCTCACTACCTCCTAAGATGCTTGTGGGAATGGAGTGAGACGTCGTGTATACAGAGCTTTACCAGTACATGAAGCATCAAGGACCGCACCAGAACAGAGGCAGGACACTGTTCACGAGGAGAGGAGGTTCAAGGGTTTGTTTTTTGTTTTTGCAGTGCTGGGAACTGAACCCAAGACCTTGCGCATGCTAGGAAGTGATCTACCACTATGTCTTCGGAGTTCGCTTACTTTTTGAACAGGGTCTTATCAAGTTGCATAGGCTGGCCTTGAACTCATTCCGTTACCTAAGCAGACCCTGAACTTGCAATCCTCCTGCCTCAGTCTCCGGAGTACTCAGATTACAAGTAGGCTCTGTCTTGTCTGGTGAAGTACAAACTCTGTCCAGAAACAATTCGCAGTTTCTTAGAAATGGGGCCGACCTGTCCTTCCCTGGCACCGATCCACAAGCACTCCGTTGAGTCTTTTCTGTCCCATTTCTGTTCCAGCTGCTGTCATTTTTAGCCGTCCCTGTACCTCTTTGGGTGGTTCTGACATGTCACGTTTCTCTTACCACCATCACCTTTGCACTTAATTCCTTTTCCCCAAAACCTGAGACCTGTTTTAAGTTAAAGTAGAATAGTTTTTCTTTCTCGTTTTCTTAGGAAAACAGAATAACTAGTCTCTTTCCCATCAGCTGTGCCCCCCACCACACACAGTCCGCCTCCGTACACATGGATTGAATATTCATATTCACCTACCCTCAGGCTGAAGATCCTTAGGGGAAAACCATGTCTGTACTGAACATGTGCAGACTTCTCTTGTGGTCACTCCCTGGCCAGTGCAATACAGCAACCTTTTCATTGTGCTTATGATATATTAGTTACTAGAAGCACTTTAGACTGACTGAAAGCATACGGGGTTACATGCAGATTCTAGGCGTATACTAAGCCACCTTACAGGAAGGGCTGGAGCAGCGTGGACTTCACTATCTGCGGGAATCCTGGCACCAATTCACCACTGATCCTGAAGAACCACTGCATAATCCCGGGAGACACAGCCTCCCACAGTGCACTGTTCCACAATTCTCGCCATGCTCTGCAGTTGAGCTGTAGTTTGAGGAGCAATGAAATCTAAACAAGAATTCCTACTGTACTGCTCTCCTTTCAGGATGCTTCTAGTCACACTGGCTGACTTCTGGATGCACTGACCCTGGCTCAGACAGGAGGACCCTCAGCTTAGCTGAGCACACCTGCCTTGCAGCCTTACCAGCTGAGGTTACAACTGCTCTGCACAAAGCCTTTGGATGCACAAATCTGACCACGTACCACAGTAGTCTCCAATGCCCCATCCCAGGACAGCCTAGTCTCCACAGGTGGGTGTGCTGCTCTCTGGCTTCAGGCCATACCCTCGTGTGGAGTGAAACAGGTGAGCAGACAATTCAGGAGAGAATGGCATGCTCAGCCCACAGCAGGGTCTGGGGCAGCAGAACTAGGTCCAAGAAGAAGGAGAAGCCAGGAATCGGAGCAAATTCCCAAGGACTAATCCACCCCAATGAAGCCAGGGATGCTGAGGAACCAGGGTCTGTGCTGACAGGGGCAGCAGCAGAGGAAGACATCCTCCGCGATGCTGGCACAGGCCTCTTTCTGTACCATGTAAATTTCCACAGTGTTCTGAAGACAGGATTCTGAGCTCAGAACAGCTGCAAGTGTCAACACGAGGAGAGGTCAGCCCATCTCCCCCACAATTCAGATCTTTTACTTTTTACTCATGGAAGAAACAGCCCACGGGACATGCATACACATAAAAAAGAAAGTAAAGCAAAAAAGAAAAAAAAACTTAAGGGGCTGGAGAGACGGTTCAGAGGTTAAGAACACTGGCTATTCTTGCAGAAGACCTGGGTTTGAATCTCAATACCCACATGGCCTCTAAAAACCATCCGTAACTCCAGTTCCAGGGGACCCAACACCCTCTTCTGTCCTCCGCAGACGTTACACAACACGGTGTACTTACACACATGCAGGCATGACATTCATACACGTAAAATAAAGATAAACAAATAAAATATTTTTTAAAAAGGAATAGCCCAGATCTCCTCATCTGTGCCCATCTCAAACCTGGCCCGTCTGTACTGAGTCTGAGGCTGCGCAGTGAGCATCTGGTGGGTGGGACACTTCCTACCTGTACCTTTCATACAGAGGAGGGCCTGGTTTCCTTCAGGCTCAGCTCCTGCCACAAGCCTATGGTTTCCAGCAGGCCAGGAATGAGGCTGAGAACGTACTCCTACGTTCGCCTCCAAACCTATGGCACTCTATGGCCTCTTGCACTTTGGGTACCTGTCACATCTAAAAGCAGAAACAGGATAGGGCATCCTCATAGTACCTTCTGCTCCCACAAGTTCATGACACCTCAAGCCGGCCAGGGTGCTTACCTGGAATAGTCACAGAACACCTCCAGGGTCTGAGTGTCCAGCAGTAAGCCGCACCAGGGAAACAGGCAGTGAGCAGGCAGCTGGTGGGGAGCTGCACCATCCAGGGCACCACACTCCACAGGGAAGTTCACCACTGTCTTCTGTAGATTTATCATGCAGCCGTACTCAGGAACACCACGGACCAGGGCCCTGAGTAAAAGAAGCACTCAGCACATGCCACAAAAATCTCTGAGACCAGAGAGGGCTAGGCCTGGTAGAAGCCAGATTAGTCCTGCTCTGAACTCCAACATGACTCCTCTCTTCTAGGTGAGCAATGGCACCAACTCAGAATGAGATGACCAGGCCTCAGACAGGTAGGAAGGTCCACAGGACCCTCTGATGGCCATGTCTTTGCATTCACATAGCAAGGCATCTGCCCTCCATTACCCCAAAGTCTGCAGACCCAGACTCCGTCAGTCCCGGTGCTAAGCAGAGAGACTACTCACCTGTGGACAGGCCTCTCCAGTGAGCGGAGAGCAGCCTGCACCTGCCCTGGGGGGAGAACTCATGATGGCAGCCTGCGGGAGGCCTGGTTCCTTACCCTAGGCATGGCTACTTGAGGCCATCCATCTGCCTGCATACTCCAGACCTTAGTAATTGGTCCCTACAGCTGCCCTGGCCAGCTCCCTGCAATGAATCTCCCCTACAGATGTCGGTGGAGAACCCTACCCACCCTGCCCCTTGGTGGGCTGAAATTCACTCAGAGCAGCTTCCCTGAATAACTTCTGGAACTTCCCTCAACAACAACAATGTCCTCTGTCCTCCCCGGGCTGTTTCCTGAGGAAGCTCACAACTCCACAGGGAGGGACCTAGGGTCCCTTCTCTGCGGCAGGGTCTTATGCCTGATTCTAGTTTGAATCACAAAAATTAACTTTACAGCCAAACCTCATATCTATCGACTGTAAAAGTCCTGAAGAAAGTGTATCCTGTCAGCATGAATATTATCCATCAGGAAGAAAAGAATTACTCCCATGCCTCAAAACACCACTGTTCAAAAACCCAAATTTTCTAGTCTCTCCACAATAATCCCATAAAGAAAAATTACTCCAGGGCTGGAGAGGTGGTTCAGTGGTTAAGAGCACTGGCTGCTCTTGTGGAGGACCTGAGTTCAGTTCCCAGCACCCACATCTGTAACTCAAGTTCCAAGGGATCTGATGCCCTCTTCTGGCCTCCACAGGCATTGCATATACATGGCACATGTTCACACAGGCAAAACAGTCATACACAGAAAAAAAAAAAAAAAAAGTCAAGGCCAGATGTGGTGGAGCATATCTTTAATCCCAGCACTCAGGCAGAGGCAGACGGATCTCACAGACAGAGCCCAGCCTAGTTTACATGAGGAGTTTCAGGCCAGCTAGGGCTATAGGGAGACAGAGTCTCAAGAGAAAAAAAAAAAAAAAAGATTTCTTCAAAGTCATGGATCTGTTCCCTAGACATCCCCGTTACATGTAGCCTTGCTATCAGGCATTCCTGTGCCCAGGAACAATATGTCTCCCAGAAGGGCCCAGGCCTCAAGTCTCTGCAATAGCCCTTTGTGGGCTCAGCTGAAAAGCATGAAATTTACTGCCTGCTGTCCTGTCTGGAGACTTTCTCACTGCACTCTCTGTGGCTCATAACTCAGTGGGACTGAGCGGGCCTGGCCACGGGTTCTCTTCCTCCTTGCTGCAGGTATCTGAGACCTGGCTGCACAGGCCAGATGCTCTTGCCACTATGTAGCGATGTCCAGGCCTCAGAGGCAATAGGACCTCCAGGCATACAGAATTACTGATTAATTAGACGTGCTGTATCAGCCACATACACATCACAATCACACAGCAGAAGCTCAGGTGTGACAGTCTTTACCTAAGGAAGGCTTCTGCCTGGGCCAGGTGGGGTGTCACCAACAGAAAGTCATCAACCAAACGCAAGAGCAGCCTAAAATGAGACACACCGACAGGATTCACACAGAATTCATCCGTCAGACTCCAACTTGAAACATATACAGTTTTATGTGAAGCGGGGGTGATGGCCTTACCTGGTTCTTGAAGCTAAAGCAACTGTGGGCCAGGAACATCAAGTATGATGACGTCAGCCCACGGAGTGGTAAAGCAGTGTACTTACCCATCCTGCTGCACCCCGGCAAACAACTTGTTCTCCATGTCCCCATAGCACAGGCTGCAGAGTAGGGTGGACAGGATGGAGCCCTGGGGGATGCCCTGGCACTGGACATAGCACCTGGTGGGAGTGTGGAGGGTTAGGGTTAAGGCATTGGACATGGCAGGCTTCACACTTGCATCACACACACACATTCATGCACACAGACATGAGGTTTGCATATTCAGGCACCACTTTGCAGAGACCTCCCCCAACACAAGCAATGGTATCTATCAGTGTGCCAGTGACACCAAATCAAGTTCCACCCATCACATCCCTCCTGATCCCACTCCCACTGCAAGCTGGGGTGGTGGTGACTACACCCTTGTTCCCTGACTCCATGGCTTCTGTTACATTTTAAATTTAAAGCAAGAATTATATCTAAGCAATTAGGCACTTGAACTGAGTATCCATCTGGAACTCATTTCCTGCAGAACAATCAATGGTAGACTGTCTCTAGGTGGTGGCCTAGAGGTCAGGGCTTTCCCCTGAGGGAACACCACGGCACCTTTGAATCAAGCATGCATGCGGGTGCTGGCAGGGGAGAGTGTCTTCAGATAAGGACAGCAGAATCGCCCAATGTAAGCAAGAATGGGTATGAGGTGACTTCTAACCATCCAGGTCCCGGCTCAGTATCCCGTGTTGGAGTCACTTCAGGAAGCTCTCAAAGAGGCACAATGGTCTTACTTTTAAGTGTAACTATCAAGTGGACCCACATGAGGACTAAGCTTTCTGACACACAGATGCATACAAATCAGTGTTCAGTACAGTCGGGCCTCAGGAATTTCCTCTGTTCTCAGTGTTTGCCAAAATCCCATATGTAGTACATTTGCAACCTGTGGTCTCCCAGAACGCACACCTTGCATTTCCAATTACCTTCTAATACATACTGTGTGCACTGATAATAAGATATTAATGATGATTATCATGTAACAAAAAGTATACATTTTAAAATAAAGAAGTACCAAGAGCTCAGTGCTCAGCAAACTAGATCTGCTAGGAAGATCCCTGAGGCTCCTGTCCTGCCTGACCTCACTTCTAATGACCTTGGGTATGGGTCTGGAAGTCCTCTCTGTGTGGCCACTCCTGCAGGCTCCTGCCAGCCCACAACAGAACCTGCAAAGGGAGCCAAATACACATCCAGTGCTCTGTTCAGTCGGTACCTTGGGTGCAGAAGGTCCAACCAAATTCCCAAGCACCCAACCTCACACCTGACCCAAGCACACAAAACACACATCTTTGCAGACTGGTGGGGCTGTGAGATAGCTTCCACATAGGGCCAGCTTGAACTTCCTTCTCCACAACAGTGACTTCCAAAGGGCACCCAGGCTGTATTAGGGCCTTGCTCAGTCAGTGGCTCACAAGGCCTGGGGGGTAGACAGCCCTGTGGCCCTGCCAGAAGAGGGTTAAGAGAATACCAAGGAGAGTGGGCAGGAAGGAGTGAGGGGGTAGCCAGTGAGTGGAGTCCTAGGTGCTAGAGCCAGGGTGCCCTGCTCAGCAGCCAGACTGTCCCGCCCTGTTCTGCCCACTGCCCTGCCTGTGCCCACCTGCCACCGATCTTCACGACGCTATTGTGCACAAAGCGCAGGAAGAAGTCAAACAGGCTGCTGCTGGCCTCATTCAGACAGGAGCTCTGGAAAGCAGACACATGAAGGCAGAGATGTTTGAAGACTCAGAATGCTGGGTCACCACATGTCTCTGACACTAGGTTTGCAAGGCAAAGTCATCAGGGCTAGGCCACAATCAAGTGTCCTCAGCCTGGCCAGGCTGAATATGCCTCAAGCTCCCAGGATATGAAATTTACTGAATGGTGACCATCACCTTTTCATGTCCTGCAACACTGAGTCTGGAACCCTGGAGCTTGTACAGCATCCTGAGGAGCCAAAGAAACGGATTCAGGAGTCTCAGTGAACACGGGTACCCCAAAGCGGCACCAAAGCCACAGAGCCACAGGAGCAATGGGCTAAAATGAGGACTACAAGTCAGGCCCACCTCGTCCACCAAAGGTGGGGGAACTGTTCAATGGCCTCAAAGTCAAAATTGAGGGAAAAGACACTTCCTTCTACCACTTCACCACTGAAGCAGGGGAGAGCGGAGGACAAGGGGGCAGAAAGGGCAGCTCGAAGCACGTCCCAGCCAGGCATGTCCAGCTATGGGGCAGGGACTCTGACTGTGGGGGTCCTTAACCAAGGACAGTGGCCTTAATTATGGGGAACCTCTGCCAGGGAGAATAGCCTTGGTCACAGGAACCCACTACCGAGGAGTGTGTTGATTGCATCCCACACTGACACAAACAGTCTAGCAGGGGCCCCTCCACCAGATGTGGCCTGTCATTGAGGACCTGCTCAATGACAACAGCGTCTCTCAGAGCACTGGCACTTGGGTCCTGTAGAAACTCCACAAACTGGCGCATGTACGGCTGGAGGTCAGAGAGGGTGGAGACCTGTAGCAAAGAAGAGGTGAAAGCTTGAGGGGGACCAGGGGAACACCTGGTCTTCTGGCCCGGACAGCCACAGCACAGCCCAACAATGGGACTGAGTGGGGCCACTCCATCATGAAGTTCTGTTGGGAAAGAGAACAGAATCTGGCACTCCAGCGGAAAGAGCCATAGAAACAGCAGACTCTGTCATCACCAGTCATCCTCAGGCCAGGCAGCTCCATGATGACGGTGACTAACGGTCACAGCACAAACGGTACCTAACTGTTCCACACAGATAACTCACAAACAGAAGGAAGGGCCAGTGTGGAGTAGGGAGCAGATGGCGCCTTCATCTCTTGTAACAGATTCTCCAGGATATCTGTTTTCATCATAATGGCCACCAAAACCCGTATCTCCAAGACAGGATGTCATCAGAGGGAATACGGTGTTACCTAAAGTCAGTGCAGGGGCAACGCCAAGCATGCAAGGCGTGAGGCACCACATTGGCTTTTTTTGTTTTATGAGACAGAGTCTCAGTGAGCTATCCTCACCTGCAATGCTCCTGCCCCAACCTCTCACATGCTGAAATCACACACTGAATTTGAACTTTAAAATTACAGTATTAATATGGCCAAAATACATTATGTACATGTATGAAAGTGTCATAATCAACCCATTATTATGTCTAATTAATACACACTAATACAGAACAAACAAATCTCATGTGTCAGGTGGGTTTGCTGCAGTGTTGGAGGTAAAATCATAGAAACAGATTAGAGTACAACAGTTAGCAAAGAAAATAAGAGTAAAAGGTATATAGAAAATGCCTTCATTTTTTAAATAATTAAGCAGGAGCTGGAGAGATGGCTCAGCAGGTAAGAGCACTGGCTGCTCTTGCATGGGACCCAGGTTCAGTTCCCAACACCACGTGGAGGCTAACAGGTGTCTGCAACTCCAGTTCCAGGGGATTAGATGCCTTCTTTGACCTCTGTGGGCACTGTATGCACTGGTGTACTGACCCACTTGCAGACAAAACACTCATATACATAAAAATAAATAAATAAATAAAATAATTATGTGATAAGCAATGTACTTCTAAAAAATCAACAGGTCAACAAAAATCACAAAAAATTAGAAATGATTTTGACCTGGGAGATGATGAGCTGACACGGTGGAGGGTGGGACCCTGCTGAAGGTTTCTCAGAGGAAAAAGTGTGACTTCAGGCGCTTACCTCGGGCTGGTGAGAGGGTTCCACAGGCAGCATCAGCTACTAAATCTAACAAGATGAGTTCAATCCCCAGAGCCCAGAATGGATGAAGAGAGTGAACTACCACAAGTTGTCCTCAGACCTTCACAGGCACACCATGGCAGACGTGTATACAAACATACACACACGTGAAATAAACAATGTGGATGTTTATTTGGAAAAGACAGTTTAAATAACTATAATCAGAGTTTACAAATCAAGAAGTAAAGAAACATGGGTGGGGAGATGCCTCAATGGTTAAACGCTTGCTGAGCAAGCGTGAGGACCAGCACTGTCTAGGGAGACTAGCCATCTCAGTGAGTGCTGGGTTTCACTGAAAGACTGCTATCCAGGATGACTCTCAACATCAACCTCGGGCCTCTACATGCACAAACACACTCATGCTTATTGCCTCACACATGTGCCCAAACATGAATACACACACACACACACACACACACACACACACACATACAAACATGGAAAAGGGAAAAAAAACCCAGAAGAACATGGATATAAAACAGAACCTAAACAAAACAGAAGGAAATAAAGAATAAGGAGCAGAAAGGAAGGAGAAAAAGGCACTCAGAAGCAGTCCCCACATTAGCTAACTGAGAAGGCTCCCGGAACTGGAAAGAGGAAGTTGGACCTCTAGAGTCAAGGCTGAAAAGGGGCAGCAACACAATCCTACAGCAACCAGAAAAGCAAACCTAGGACTCACAGGCAGAGCCTAGACAGGCACTACAGGGGTAGGATGGTCATGCTGGAGGACCAAAAAGGGACAGGAAGCCTTTGCATACGACAGCAACACACAGCCCAAATGATGATGGACAGGACTTCACGGAAGTCTAGATGGAGACTCAACACAGATATACCTCACAAGCACCCCACAGTGCAGGGAATATGATCTTTTCAATAAAAACCGTTGTAGCCACTGCGCAGAGTCCACACGGGGAAGCGCTCACCTTTGACCCTTCTCACTCCACACACAGAAGTCAGTGCAAACAAACAAGAGGTATAATCTAAAACAATGAAAGTGGTTCTAAAGAAAAATGGAAAAGACCGCATGATCTTAGCACAGGCGGTTTCTCAGGAGGAAGCGTGCAACTGACCCAGGGGACATCACCGGAATTAATAGCCCCTATGTCACTCCATCTAAGTGACAAAGTCAGAGGCAGGCTGAGGAGGGACCCCACATGAAGACGGAACAGAATGAACATAACTGGTAAGGACGGACAGCCCCACTCCAGATGCAGAAATCACCCACATGGCACTTTTCACAAAGGAAGAGGGTTGAGATAGGGACAGCATTCAGCTTCAGAGCTTCCAGAGAAATGCTGAACATAGGGACTCATGGTGGATCTGAACAGGCAGACATTGCAGTGAGGAGCCAAAGCCTCAAGTGCTGCAAGCTTGTACAACACTTGGCCTCTGCATGGTATACGTGGAAGTGTAAACTGCACAGCCACCCTGGAAGCCGAGCAGTGGGCCAACAATTCCACATCTGGAATTCACAGAAATCATCACCAACAGCCCCTCAAATAGCCCAAACCCAGAACCATCAAACACACACCCATGGCAGAATGGATAAATTAACAGCGTTTACCCTGTGGAATACCACCCACACAGGTCAGGCGTGCACAGCTAGGTCTCAGTCACACTGGGCCCCGAAGAACAGACATCACTGAAAAAGCTACATCTTGTCCGATTTTAAACAGTGACAAATGAGTCCCCAGTGACTAAGGTCACTGAGGTCCGATCAGGACCGGCTGCTTTGTCTAGAGCAGGGAAAAACTATCCTGGGTGTAGTGTTTATGGAAATTCCCTTGGTACTGATGCCACGTGGCCATGCACCTGTTTACATGTGTACACTTAAGGTTTGTCAGTGATCCACGCATATTTTGTCTCAGTAAGAAAGGAAAGGAAGTCACACTGTGGGTATTCATGTGCACCTCCCAGTCCTGAGCTCTGAGGAAACTCCTCCAACTTGGTACCCCCAGACCCCATCTGCTTGCTAAAGAGGGCATTGTATACACAAATCATGACACTGTTGAGTGTGGGAGAATGGAGTTGGAGGCACTTCCTGGAAGGGAAAGCGTCAGCTGGCACCCTGGGGAGGGAGACAAGGCCCCGTATGTTGGCACCAAGTGTTGGGCCTCATGGGCCCAGACATGTGGCCTGGTGCAGCTTTCTGAGCCTCACTCGAGTTTTGTGGCCTGTCTCTGACACTTCACTTCCGCATAGGAGTGACTCAACAAGGCATAACAAAATGGCCTCTACCTGGCTACAGCCTACATGGTGAAAAATGATTGGTTCTTCACTTCCCATGTTTTCAGCCCAACCCCTACCCTATGTAAGACTCTGCCTGATGCAATAAAGTGAGAGCCTGCTTCGACAAGTCTCCCGGCTCGGTGTGGTGTTTTCTCCGGAGTGGAGAGGGGTCCAGGTCGCCGACACTCACCATCCCGCTCAACCCCTGGAAGAGGCCGGCTGGACCGGCTTCTCCACTGCCCTACCTGCCAGCGAACCTGGCAACCAAGGACACCCATGCCAGGGATATGCCCATATATGGACATGCCAGAAATGTGGACTCATGACAACAATACTCATTCACTGCCACCCCAGAGAGCCAGGATGTACACAGGCTTGTGCCAGGAATGTGCTCACAGTGTAGACACGTGTCCAGTGTTCTTACCTGTCTCCTGAAGGATTTATAGATGTGGCCTCCGGCAGATCTCTGGACCACAGCATACCGGCGGACACAGTATGTGTTCTCTGGGGGTCTGATCATGCTAGCAACCACCTCTATAAGCTTATCGTGGGGAATGGCATCATATGCCCCAGTCACATCTGCCTGTGGGACACACGTGAGTCATGCTGAGCACAGTCCCAGAGTCAGGGGTCCCACTGGCTCTGTCCTCAGAGCCTGGGCCCCAACCTGTCTTTAGCAAACCTACAGGACATAGATGCAGAACAAAGACTCAGTGTTCCCACCCAGCTCTAGCCACATATGCCCACCCCACTGTGGGAATCTGGTGGGACTTCTGTCCTAAACCAAGAACTCCTCTCTCTAACTCATGTCCCCAGATTGAGGACCGGAGGGCAGGGCCAGGGCAGGGCTGTATCTTCCTCTCTGAGTCTCAGGGCCTGTGAGGGTCCTGGTTGACCAGATCTTGGAGTACCCAGGCCCTGTAGTACAGCTCTCCTTTCACAGAGCACAGTCTAAAGGAGTTGGGGTTCACTGACAGCGAGCCCATGCAGGACTCAGAGGTGTCCCAGAAGTTGGCATTCCCAAGAATGAGGTCATCTGTGACCCTGCTCCCTAACCCAGAGGCCACAGAATCCTTGGCTTACATGTGGGGGCAGAGCAGCACTCCCAACCACCAGCTGAGGCCAACAACAGTCACCCAGAGCTGGCTGCTCCAAGGGGGTCCCCGGAGTTCAGACCATGACTGAGAGCGGATGTGATGGGTACAGAGGGCCAAATGCCTACCTTAACGAAGTACAGCCTGGGTGCTGGGTCCTGTACCTGTAGCACGAAGGCTCGCCAGGCCCTGTAGATGTCATCCATGCCCAGAACAGAAGCCCCCAGAAGGTTGGGATGCTGTGTCCGCTCGTAGTTGAACACACTAAACAGAGTCTTGACACGCTGGGTGAAATGCTGGGCCTGGACCACAGGAGACATGTTAGAAGTGGATGTGGCAGCTGCCCCAGGCTGCTCAGCTTTCTCAGAACAGATGCCGTAGTGTGTCCCAGATACAGGGTCTTAGAAGACCCATCACAGCATCCCACTAACTCTTGGGCTGCACTTGGGGACCCTTACTTGACCTGCCCCAACCTGTTCTCATCTACTACTACAAAACTGCCAACGTTGCTTCCTGGAGACATATCATCACCACCCACAAGTAGGGCACTGACTGCTGGAACAGACAGTGAGCACCTGAGGAAGGCCTTGTCTCCTGGGGACATGGCCATTGGGCTGAGGTTGGGCTCATGATCACCTTCACTCACAAAGACAGGAAGGTCCCCCTCGGGGGCCTAGCTGAGCTACCAACAGGCTTTGGAAGGGGCCAGAGCTGTAGTGACATATAGTTTATGGGGAAGAAGGGCAGCAGTGCTGGTGAGGTCCTGGATCTCTGCATCCTGGTGCTGGCTGAGGCAGCTGCTCCCTGGTTACTTTGGAGAGCATCCAGTGCCATCTCCACCTGGCAGCATCCCATAGGCACCTGCAGAGTCTCCGTGTCCCATACCCTTGGCTCTGGAGACCATCTCCGATCTCCAGAACCTTCCTACAAGCTGAGTTTCTGTACTTAGGAACAACCAGGTCCTCATCCTCCCTCTTCTTCCCGCTCAGGGCTCGGGGTGCCATGAACCCTTGTGTAGGACACCGAGCACAGGCTCAACCAGCGGAAGAGGAACCGTGTGGTCACCTGCTTCTCTTTTCGAAAAGCTCTAGCACCCAGAACATTATCCATGTTCACGATGGGTCGGAGACCACTGGGCTTAGGGATGAAGCGCAGTCTGCATGTCGGCATGGCCGGCCAGGCCTCCTGGTGCTGCCTGACCTCTGCCTGTGACAACTCCCGCAGCCGCACTCTCTGGAGGTGTTGCCTGTAACAGAGAGCCTCATGGAGCCACAGTCCGAGCTCACAGGAAACCACACTTCCCATAGGTGGTTGGGAGCTCGGGGCGTAACGTCTGGCCATGAAATGAAGCAGCATTAAGAGCCACAGAAACTAGCACCAACTAGACCCCTTAGAGAGCTGTCTATTGGGCCCTAACATCCACACTATGTTGACACCTGGAACAGTGTTCCCTTCTTGGGGTCCCCATTGCCAAGGCTCTTGATTTTTTGTTTTAAGACAAGGTCTCCCTGAAGCCCTAGCTGGTCTAGAACTCTATGTAGACTAGACTGGCCTCAATCTCACAGACATCCGCCTACCTCTGCCTCCTGAGTGCTGGGAGGCCTGCATGAGCATGCCTGGATTTGGCCAGGACACTTTTGAAGCAATCTGCCTCACTCTCTGTGGACATCCTAGCTCGGGGCACAAATGTGAAAAGCCCCCGTGGGACTCAAGTGTGCCAAGTTCTCAGAAAGCCCTTATCTGCCTGCTAAGGGTCCCCGTCTGAATGGTTTGGAATACACAGCCAGGGCTGGACATCAGAGCAGCTAATGTGGCAGCCTGCTTTGTGTAGGCCCTGGTCAGCTGTTCCTATGCCCCCCTCAGCTTGACGTGCATCTCCACTCAAAATGGCACACCCAGATGAACCAGCACAGAACCATAGCCAACTTGGCCCAGGCCAGCTTTCTGGATGAGCCCCAGTAGTGTCCCACAGAGGAGAGTTCCTCCTCAGCGCTCCTTGGGATTGGCAGGAACCCACCTTCAGATGCACATTCCAAACAGGCGGCAGTTTCTGCTTCTGTTCAGCATGAATTCTTCCCACTTCAGGAATCCCAGAGAAGATGCAGGCCCACCCCTGCTTTCATAAGCAAGAAGCCAGTGGGCCATGACTACCATGGGGTCCACGTCCAGACCCCAGGGTCTGTGGACAGGTTAGCTCGTCCTGCAGACTGTTGGAGTCAGGGTGTATAAACAGACAATGACAGAGATGCTGGGTGTGGTGCTACCTGACCCCGAAGCTCTGCAGCTTGTTCCACACACTCTTACGGTAGAAGAAGAGCCTGTTCTTCTGGAATGTGGTCTCTGTGATGTAGAAGAAAGACCTGAGCAGCTCCACCACATATGTATCCATCAGCCAGAATAGGAACGTGGCGAGGATTCCCTCCCTCAGCCGGTGTTCTGAGCCTGGGATACAGACGTCCCCTGAAACAGACATCCAACACAACGCCTACGACTCACCCCAGGCCTGGGAGGTCCAACACAGCAGCCGTGGGCCCCAGAACATGACATGTCTAAGATGCACTATGCTTGCAACCCAGAGATGATCCCTGAGGTGCAGGGAAGGCTGTACTCTAATAAAATATACTGCTAAACTAGACTCACCTTGTCTTTTTGCCTTTTCAGCCTTTTCAGTGTGAACTGAAGCTCCTTAACAAGCCAAGTCTGTGTTAAGGACCCTGTAGGCTAGAACTCTGTGACTGTGGAAAGATAAATCAAGAGCCAAATGCTCTTGGGTCCTCTTTAGTCCCTAACAGTCATTCACTACCGACCTCTGAGTCTAACCCAGTTATCTTTTTAACTAACCAGTGAGTCTTTGGGATAGACTGACTTAGTAGACCAGTAGCCTCTACCCACTTTAAAGCCAAGAATGTTATCAGATAAGGGCTGGGGAAATGGCTCAGTTGGTAAAATGCTTGCTGCAGAAGCATGAAACCTCAGTCTGATCCCAGGAACCCATGTTTAAATAATCAGGTGGTGGCATGTGCTTGTAATCCCAGTGCTGGAGAGGCAGAGACAGGAAGATCCCTGGGGCTCACTGGTCAGACACCTAGCTGAATCAGCAAGCTCTGGGTGATTGAGGAATACTAACATGCACACACATCGACAAGCAAACCTCAGTGAGTGCTGGTGCTGCACCACTGGGCCACACCCATCACCACTAACAGCAAGGTCCAGAGATGCCTGAGGCTCAGTGTGCTTCCAGTTGCCGGCTGGACATGTGAGTTCCAGACAGGCACCATGGGCCAACACCACCACTGGATGGCCTACAACCACCTGTAACTCCAGCTCCAGGGGATTCGATACCCTCTTCTGCCTCTGTGGTCACCTGCACACACACACAGACACACACACACAAGTAAAGTAAATCTTTAAAAAAGCAAGCTGGAAACAACAGACGCAGCACATCCCAGGAACATCTCTTCTTATAAAAAGGAAAAAAAGGTAAGGTTTCCAGCTAACTGACAAGTGTCAAGGCGCATGAAAAACTCAGCTGCATGCTGTTAGAAGATACATCTAGATGCTAAGATATGAAAAGTTTAAAATAAAAAATCAGAAGGAAAAACAGAGAGCAGAACACTAACCAAAAGCAGCCCAGACAGCAACACTCAGGGCAGTGGAAACCTTTAAGCCACATTAAAGTCGGGTCTGTAGAGAAAAGCCAGGTGTGGCTTACACACCTGTCATCCCAGATTTCCTGGAAGCTAAGGCAGGAGGATTGTAAATCTGAGGATAGCCTGAGCAATTCAGCAAGAGCTTGTCTCAAAAAGAAAGTTCCTTTAAATTTAAAAAGTTACTAGTGACAGTGTCCTGGAAATCATAGATTCTCTCATTAGAAAGAGAGAAAAACTCTAATGTATAACCTAACAGTGCTCCATGTAAATACCATCAGAGCAAAAAGAAATCTACTATGCCCCAGTGAGATCCCAGCAGCCCCTTCCCATTTCCAGCACCTGGAAGAAAGGGGCAGCTTCCTGGATATACTCAATACAGTTCACACAAAACTGGAAAACAACTGCAGGATTCAGACATACAAACAACACTTGCTTTGTAGGCCTGGTGGCACATGCCTTTAACCCCAGCACTCGGGAGGCAGAAGCAGGTGGATCTCTGTGAGCTCAAGGTCAGCCTGGTCTACATGGTGAGTTCCAGGACAGCTGGGGCTACAAGGAGACCCTGTCTCAAAAAGACAAAAATAAACAAACAAAAAACAACACTTATGAAAACTGCCCCGTCTAGCAGCTTCAAATAATTGACACAATATAGACCATTGGACAATTAAGTTCAAAATCAGTTTTAAGGGACTGGAGACAGGAGACATGGACCAGCAATAAAGAGCACTGGCTACTCTCGCAGAGGATCCAGGTTCAGTTCCCAGCACCCACATGGCAGCTAACAACTATCCTTAATTCCAGTTCCAGGGGACCCAACACCCTCTTCTGAACTCCACAGGCATTGTATGACATGGGTGCACTTACATACATGCAAGCAAAACACACCATAAAAGAAAAATTTAAAAATCAATTTTAAAAGGAAATTTTAAAATACATTTGGAAAATGAAAAAAATCATAGAAATTAGAAAATACCCTCAAACCACTGATACAAAAATTATATATTGGAACACAGATGAAGCTAAAGCAGCACTCAGAAGAACGATATGCTACAGGGTCGACGGCAGATACCATAGCCCTTGATCCCTGGAACCCACAAGACAGGAGAGACAACTGCAAGTCATCTGACCTCCATGAAAGCACTACGATTTCCCCAACACATAAAAAAAGTGTAATTGTAAAAATTGTTAAATGATGGCTGGAGAGATGACTCAGTGATTAAGAGACTTGCTTCTGCTGAGGACCGGGGTTTGGTTCCCAGTACCCACAGGGAAGCTAAAAACCATCCATAACTTGAGTTCTAGTGGATCTAACACTCTCTTCTGACCTCGGTGGGTACTGCATACCTGTAGTGCACTTAGATACATGCAGGCAAAACACTCATACACATTAAAAAAATTAATTTTTACTTGTCAAATGAAATTCTTTTAAAGATGTTAGCTGCAATGCCTATAACACCAGCCCTCAGGAGACAGAGGTAGGAGGATCTTCATGAGCTTGAACATGCCTGGTCTACATAATGAGTTCCAGGCCAGCTGGGACTATACAGGAAGACCCGTCTCAAACCAAGGAACAAACAAAAGACATGGTGGTGCACACCTTTAATCCCCAGTACTCAGGAAGCAGAGGCAGGAGGATCTCTGTGAGACTGAGATCAGCCTGGTGTACATAGTGAATTCCAGGCCGGCTGGGACCACAGGAAGACCATGTCTCAAAAAAAAAAAAAAAAAGTTAGAGTAAACCTAAAAAGGAGGTAGGAATGAAATTCCAAAGACAACAGAGAAGGACCCGTAGGTTTCCAGAGACACTGATGGTCAGAGGAGTTCTTGGAACAGGAGAGGAACACAGACACTCTAGTTTGGAAACGTGATCATGACGTTGGATGTAAACTGACAGGGGACTGAGGCAGAGGTGAATCTACGCAAGATGCAGGATGGCCCAGAACAAGGAGGGCTGCCACCTGTCCTAGGAGATAAGATGATCAAGGGACTGAGGTGTCTCATTTTCTCTGGGTCTGGACACCCAGGGCAGCTGATGGCTGAGGGGGAGGGAGACATCGAGCAAGTGGGAAAGTGTGGAAAGGCACACAGGAGGGATTGCAGAGGCCACAATGGCTTGATCTGCCAGTGAGCACCAGGTGGGCAGAGACAAAGGCCTGTAGAGAGCAAAGGGACAAGAGGTGACCAGAAAAGGAAGGTCAGAGTCCAAAGCCAATCACTGCAAGATCTCCAGGGTCAGTTATTTTTAAAGGCCAACATGGGGGCTCCTAAAGATCAGCCACGGGCAAGCATGGCTCTGACATCGTTTTTCTAGACGTTGTCAATGTCCAGGGAATTAGGGAGAGGGGTCAAATGGCAAACAGGTCTGAGTGTCACTCCACCTCAGGAACAGCAGGACCCGGAGTTCAGTCCCTTCCAAGCCTGGGCAGGTTAATGTCAAAAGGGCAGGCGGAAAGAGGGCCATACTGTGGCTGGAGTTGGTGGGCCAACTCAAATTCAGAAAACCAGGCAGAGGAGGACTTGGGGAGTCCAGACTCCGCAACCTCACGGTAATACACACAGCAGTCCCCTCCCGCAACATGTTCTGTCTCTTTCCCCCAGGTCTATTCTATCTACAGTTGGATAGAGATCTTTGTTTCAGGATAGTCTTCTTATCCATCCCTCCTCTCTCCTCCTGCCCTGCCCCCAGTGGGCCTAGCAGCCACACCATTAAAGCTTAAGCACCACCTGACACTGGGTGACCAAAAGCACCTTCAACACCAAGGGCCTCACTTCCCACCAGGACAAGCGGGTTCCCATGACAAACTCCTACTTCAGTTAGGCAGTGGTTCATAAGGGTGGTTGCCAACAACCTGCAGGACCCTTCACCAGAGCTTGCGGACCATTCCTTCTTACCAGATGCCAGTATTTCCATCCAGTACACATCCCATCTACCTGTTCGCTACAGTGTCCCCAGCACCTGCTCCAGTGCATGGGTGACAGTCCTGAGGTTGGTGCACATTGGGCTGCAGCTAGCTTGGTAGCAGAGATCAGGGGTCCACCTAAGGCCCACGGCAAGATGCTACAGCACCCACTGAGAACTTGGGTTTGCCCCCTTTTCTGTCCTGCACCCCTGGCTCACCTGGGCTCCGGCGCACCCACGCACAGTCCTGCACTTTCATCTTCCATGTCAGTTCTGAAAGCGAGAGCCTGGCATGCTTCCCCAGGGAGATGAACTTCTTCGTGTTCTTCAAGAAGCGACGTTCGTTGTGCCTGGACCCCCAGAGGCCAGCGGGCACCAGCTTGCGTAGACAGGCTCGCAGAAACAGGTACACCTGCCAGGGGCTACTGTGCAAGCGAAGCAGCTGCACCAGGTACCGCGGGTCAGCAGTCTCCTCGGGGGCCCCAGCTGGTCCAGGACATCGCTGAGGGCCGCAGGCACCTGTCACCTGGTGGGCCGCTGCTCGAAACCCACAGTGTGACCTGAGGAGTGAGATGTATGGGCACCTTGCATGGTTTGCAAGAAGCTGCTGGAACAGGGGCCTCATCCTCCAGTAGCGCGGGGGCAGGCGGTGCAATCTGCCAGGAGATCCAGGTCGCTTAGGTGTCAAGCCTAGAAAGATGATCTCCACGAGTCTCCCGGCCCCACTCAGGCTAGGCCTTAGGGTGCTGAGCAGGAATGAGGGGCCTAGCTGCTCCTGGCCACCTGGGCAGGAGTAGAGGATGCTTTTGGTCTCAATGTATGCTCGGGGTCGAAGGGCACCTTGGCTCAGTGGTAACCCTGGGGAGGATATGGGACTGGCCTTGTGATTACAGCGCACAGAGCGGGAGACTCTCACACTGGAAGGCTTTGCCTCCAAGGGCAAATTTTCCGTGGCAGTTCCGGTAGTAGCCACTGCGTGGGGCTCACCCGGATTCAGTGCCCATGCCTGGCTTTGATGGGCTGGAACCCCCTGCTGGTCGGGTTCCTTCTCTAGTCTGGAGGCCAGGTCATACCTGGGTTTCTTTGCTGAAGGTGTGCCTTCTCGGGTGCTGCTCCGACGCCGCTTCGCACCTCGAGCTGGAAAGGCCAGAGGTCCCTGCGCTTCCCGGTGACTATGGTTGCTGCTGCAGCGTGCGCATCCGAGGCTCCTGTGTGCCCGAAGTGTGGGCCGACGGCAAGGGGGCACAGAGGGCCCGGTACGCGTGGTGGTGCAGAGTTCATACAGGGGTGAACCGCACACCTGGTAGGCGCAGCTGGGGGGCACCAGCAGGTAGAGCGCGCAGCGCGCCAGCAGATAGGCCAGCACGTCGTCGCCCACGCGCCGCAGCAGCAGCCCCCACGCACCGCTGACCCGTAGCGCCTCGGTCACCGTGTTGGGCGAGTAGCTGCGCACGTTGGTCGTGAAGGCCATGGGTGGCCCGCCGCGGGCCTCGTCCAGCAGCGCGAAGCCGAAAGCCAGCACGTTCTTTGTGCCGCGCTCGCAGAGTCTCTGCACCACCCTGGCCACCAGCTCCTTCAGAGAGGACACCTGGGGGCAGAGGGTCCTGAGTGCCCGCCCCGCTGCGTGCTCCCGCTTCGGGCCTGGCCCCCCGCCCCCACCCCCGCGGGTCCCACGGGGCGGCCCACCTGGTGGAAGGAGGGGGCGGCGGGCAGCGGCTGCGCCTCCCAGGGAACGCACACCAGGCACCCCGCCACTAGCGCGCGGAAGGCCGCAGGGTCCCCGAGCCGCACCAGCCTCCGGCCCTCGGGCCCGAGGCGCCGCACGAAGGTCGCCAGCGGCAGCACCTCGCGGTACCGGCTGCGCAGCAGGGCGCGCACGGCCCGGAATCGCGGCGCGCGCGGCATCGCAGACACGGCCCCGCCGGGCCTCCCACGTGCGGGGCCGGGAGGCCGAGTTCCGCGGAGAAGCGGCTCTGCCAGTGCGCGCGCAGCGCGGGAAAGGGCCGGGCGGGAGCGGGGGCGGGGGCGGGACAGACGCGGAGGAAGAGGCGGGGTCCGCACGAGGCGCGGGAGGGGAAGGGGTGCGGTCGGGTCGCTGCGCAGGTGTGAAGCGGCAGGAATTACCCGGTCGGACCTACGGTCCGTGGACCTGGTCATGTCCTTTCCCCCGGGCGCAGGACTCGTGGGATGCGAAGGAGTCACCTGGGGAGGCGCGGTAGCTTGGGGTAGCCTGAGATGCTGTGCTTCTCCCGCCCCCTTTCCGTCGGGCCGGAGATCAGCCACGTGGCCAAGACTGGGGGCTTCGGAAGCAGCTCAGATGTCCTTGGCTCGCTGAAGGTGGAGCCCCGGCCCTCCCAGTACCGCCCGGGGCGCAGACCCCGATTACGGCCGGGTTCCTGCGCGTAGGTGTCTTAAACCGTGTGGTGGTCCCATCGAAAGTGCAGCCCCCAAGTGGGTTCAGCTCACACCCTCCACCCAAGAAAGGGGACGAGGTGGAGGCACGCGTGCACACCTCACTGTCGCTGGGCCCAAGCTTCTGGTCCGCTCCCACTTGCGCGCCGTGGACTGGCGTGAGCCACTGGCCAGGGGCGCTGGCAAGGGAGTCTGCAGGGCGCACAGGGCCACTGCAAGGATCCCGATCCCGCGGGACCCTCTGCTTGGAGCCTGGCAGCTGCGGTGGCGTCCAACCCAGGGGAACTTCCGAAGTGACACTAACTCACAGCCATAGCGGGGGGGCTGGCGAAGTGTGAATCGCTGTGGTCTCCGCAGTACCTGAGTTTGGCAAACACTGGAATGCTAACAAATGTAACCTTTGGTGCCTCCAGCTTGCTGAGGAAATTGCTTCTATTCCCGGACCTAGCATTTGAACAGGCTTGGAGCCATCCCGGCAGGCTTTTCTCATATTTACCCCCTCGCTGGAGGTCTGCTGCCTTGTAAATGCTCGGGATTACAGGTTGCTATTTTAGAAGTTCGTTTAGTGGGTGCCAGTCTTTTTGAAAGGTGTGTTTGAGATTTGCTTAGTTCTGCTGCTAGGAGATTTGGGACTAAGCTGAGAAATTTGTTCCAACAACGAAGTTGTGCTAATCTGATTCCCCAAAGAACCCAGCATAGAAAACATAATTTTAAAAACTAAAAATATAGCTGGGCATGGTGGTGCACACTTGTAATCCCAGCACGTTGGAGGTGGAGGCAGGAGGATGAGGAGGTACTCCAGACCGCTCAGGGGTTCTTAGGGATTTTGAGGCCTACCTGAGTGATGTGAGACCCTGCCTCAAAAAAAAAAGAAGGGGGTGTGCTGGAGAGATGACTCAGTGGTTAAGAACACTACCTGCTGTTGCAGAAGATCTAGGATTGAATCCCAGCACCCATGTGGCAGCTAGCAACTGTCCACAGCTCCGGTTCCAGGGGACCCAACACCCTTCTGTTCTCCACAGGCATTGCATGACATGGGCACACCCACATACATGCAGGCAATATGCTCATATAAATAAATAATAAAATATTTTAAAAAGAAAAGAAGGAAGAAGAAGAAGAGGAAAAGGGAGAGGAAAAGGAAGGGGAGAGGTGGAGAGGGAGGAGGATGGCAGTGCTGTAAAGAAACTAAGGCAGAAAACACTGACATGATAATCTCCCTGTTACTGGAATCCCCCTTCACTGAAGAGTTAATATTTCAGGGGGCAGATAACAGGGTGCAGTTAGAATGTTATTATGTACACATGAAATTATCAAATGATAAACTAATTTTTAAAATAGGGCAGCACTTGGGAGGAAGAGACAGGAAGATCTCTGTGAGTTCAAGGCCAACCTGGTCTACATAGTGAGTTCCAGGCCAGTCAAGGATACATAGGGAGACCCTGTCTCAAAACAGCAAACAAAACCCCTCATAATTTTCTCTTATCATGTAGACAATTGACTTGTCTCTGAAAAGGCAACACTGATGCCAAATTGTTACATCATAAAACATGGAAAGTGTTGTGAAGAGAAAGTTTGTATTGCTGGCTTGAAATAAAATGCCGTAGTCATCCTGTTCTTCCTCACAGTGGTGGCTGCGGCATCCCTCCCAGTGGATGTTTCTGGGCTGCAGGTTCTGTACCAGGACCCAGTGGAAAACCAAGTTTGGCCCATCAGTTGAAGAGTGAGCAGAGCTGGGGGAGTATGACTTACCAACTGTGTTTCCTACAGTTTGCCTGCAGATGACAGCCACTTGCTGCCCCACTCTGATAGGCGGTGTCTGAGACATAGCCTGAAGTGCCATGCTGGCTTCCTCTGGGGGACATGAGTGTTGACTTGGGTCTAACCTCCCAGGTGTAGAGAGGAGACACACATGGCCCCTGCACAGGAACCTATTGCCTTGCAGGTTGCTCATGGAAACTGCACAGCAGAGGAAAAGTGTTTCAGAATGTCTTGAGATTGTAAATTCTGAGTAACCGGGAACTCCAAGGGTGACTGTGTCCTAGCCAGGGAAGGTTTTAGGTAAATGAAAAGAGTAAGAGGGCCGGCAGGTCCCCCATACTCATGTCACAGGGCTGCACACCACCCATATGTTCTTCAACCCCTGGGCTGCCTAGGGCACAGCAAGTGCCACTCAGGATCAGTAGCCCTCCCCCCAGGCCTCACTCGTGGCCCCATGGTCATTCAGATGAGCCCCAATGCTGTGAGATCTGAAACAGAAGAGCAAAGGCCCCCAAGCAGACAGAGATTCCGAAAGGTTCAGCTGGTGCCAGCCCTTGACCTGATGCAGACAGCATTCTGCCTTTGTGAATACCAACCACTAGGTGGTGTAAAGACTCGGGCCTGGCTCTGTACCTTGGGGTTACAGGAGAAAGCCCAGGGAGATCCCAGCCCCACCCTGCAGTGCTTTACTCTTGACTCCAGGATGTTTTTCTAAAATTTGAAATAATTACTGTTTCACACAGAACTCTAGTTTTTTATAGAGGCTGTAGCAAACTCCAAGGGAAGTGCACAAGATCCCAGGAGGAGTCTGTCAAGAGCTCGTCCCTAGGGAAGCCTGGCCCAGCTCTTCCTGGCCCTGCCCTCCTAGATCCTGGCCTTTCCATTGTCCTCAGGTTAGCCCAATCTTCCAGTCTCTGTGACCTTCCTGTCACCTGGCCTCTCTTCTCTGATTCCCTGCCTCCAGGTAGAAGCCATAGGGGAGAGCTAGAATGACTCTTCAAGACCCTCACCATGGTCCCCTCCGCAGTGCCCCTTGTGCAGTGTCAGGAGGCAGCCACAGCTCTGGGGATCAGCACCTGGGCCGCCCTGAGGCCTGCATACTCAAGCATGAAAGTCAGTGAAGCTCTTGCCCCAGCTCCTTCTCCAGGCGCCTTGATGGCCACACCTCAGACTGAAGTAAAAAACCAGGGCGCCTGTGTGCAGCCTGTACTCACAGCTACATGCTGTGTAACCTTCAGTCTGGACACGGGAAAGTATCGTAGTCCCTTGTCCTGCCCCTACACTGCACTATCCGTACTCATCGGAACCACTCACTCCTCTGGCCTGAAATTCGGCCCTTTTGAGAAAGTGATAAAATCGAATCATTGCACATGTGACCTTTTATACTTGTATTTATTATTTTTCATTATTTTATATGTATGAATGCATCTGTGTGTATGTAAGTATACCTAAGCCGGGCAACGCTTAGGAAGCTTGGAGAAGGATACAGGCAGTGCTCTGGGGGAAGGGCTGCACTCCAGAATGTGTCTCAGGGATAGCGGGGGCAAAGGTCACAACTCCCAGAAGGGAATGAGCTAGAGGAAAGGACCCCAAGTGTTCCCTCCCTATAGGAAGCATGGGAAATCCTTGGGGATCTGCTCGACTCTGGTCTGTTACCACAGCTTGCTGGCTGCTAGTGACTGCTCCTGGATTCTCTCCATCCAGAATCATGGTAGGGCTCTGGAAAGTCTGGCTATTCTGCTGTGACTTGTCATCCTCAGAGGTGACTGGGATACTTGTTTAATTCCTAGTGGTCAAGGTGACGACATAGAAGCAACTGTTTCATTTATAGAGTAAATGTGTTCACACAGCAATCTTAATACCCATTGTTTTGTCAACACTGAACACTCAGAAAGTACTCATGAGTGCCCCATGCACTCTGACAGGTCCGGAGGCTGATGACTCCCTACCATCCAAGCAGTACCTCAAGAAGGTGTATCCTGTGTCCTAGTTCTAGGCTTAGGAGTCGTGGCACTGATCCACTGAGCCTCTTACTGGGAGAGGTCATCTTGTCCACTTTCCTTGGTTCCCCTCCCTCACAGCACCACCGCCATAATCCATGCTGACACCACTCCCATCTCTGTTTGCTGGATCTTGCACATTAAACCTCCTTGTGGAAACCAATAAAAAGTACTTATGGGAGAAAAATCCATCTGAATGTCATTATTTAATCCTCAGGCCTTGGCAAACAAAGTTTAGTTCCTATTTTACATATTTGGATTTTTGGTCTTTTGAAAGTTATTTGATGAAATTTAAGGAAACAGATAAAATCATCCGCTGAAAGGTTGCGTTTGCTCATGGAATCAAGTCTCTTAATTGCCTCCTTTGTGAGCACATGGCTGGCCTCCTCTCTCAGGGAATGGAGTGTCTGGGAAGTCCTTCAGAAGGTGGGGTCCTTTACCATACTGGGCAATCAGTGGACCCAACCTGAGTGAGTTTAACCACAGATAACAAGGGAAGAGGAGGAGAGACTGGCTTTTGACTCATGAGAAGAACGTTTGGCCGTGTGATCAACCAGCTTTTCCCTCTCTCCCTCTGCTGTGTCACTAGAGGCCAGAAAAGAGTGTCTGATCCCCTGGGAGTGGAGTTACCGATGGTTGTCAACCACCATGTTGGTGCTGGGAACTGAACCCCAGCCCTCTGCCAGAGCAGCCAGTGCTTTTAACTTCTGAGCCACCTCTCCAGCCCAGCTTTTCTGTTCTTAAAGAAGGTACTTAACACCTTCCTTAATGAGGCAGCTCAGCCACGCTCAAGGCAAGCAAGCAGATCAAAGTTGCAGCCAGAAGATAGCCTTGGGTCCTCCAGCATGCCATATCTAGCCACTGCTGTCTCTTCCTCCATTATTGCTGGAAGCTCTTCTCCTCTCATTGTGAAGTGCCATGCTTTCAAAGAGCATCAGGAAAATCTGAAATGTACACAGGAATACTTCCCATCCTGCTCTCTGTGTATGTGGGGTGTGTGTGTGTGTGTGTGTGTGTGTGTGTGTGTGTGTATGTGTGTATGTGTGTATTCTGGAAGCAGTACACATTCACTGAGCTCACAACCCTGCAAGGCTTCAGATCCTTCTTGGAAGATAACAACATTTAACATTTGAGGTCTTGGGATTCATACATTGACCATGAGTTCAAGGTCAACTGGAGGTACAGAGTAAGACTGTTTCATTAGAGAGAGAGAGAGAGAGAGAGAGAGAGAGAGAGAGAGAGAGAGAGAGAGAACGCTGTACCAAGAGAGAGAGAGAGAGAGAACGCTGTACCAAGAATGTGTGTAAAATTAAACAAATAGGCCAGGCATGGTGGCACACACCTTTAATCCCAGCAGTCGGGAAACTGAAGCAGGCGCCACTCTGTGAGTTTGAGGCCAGCCTGGTGTACATACTGAGTTTCAGGATAGCCAGTGCTACACAATGAAATCCTGTCTCAAAAGAAAAAAAATTAGACTAGACCAGGAAGGTATAAGAGAAGTGAAAAGAACTTCTAGAAATAAAGTATGTATATAAATGGACAAAACCTCAATAAATGAACTAAGTTCAAGTCAAAATTATCGTCAAAGAAAATCCGCAATATGGAAAGCAAATGTAAGGGAAATAGACTTCAGCACAATGACTAAAAATAGAATGAAGTAATTCCAGGAGAGAACAGGAAATGTGTGAAACAGGCATTTGAGAGTTGAAAAGGACAACTTTCTTTTTTTGTTGTTTTTGAGACAGAGTCTCACTATGTAGCCATGGCTGGCCTGAAACTTGCTCTGTAGAACAGGCTGGTCTTGAACACGTTTTTGTCTCCTGACTGATGGGATTAAAGACATGCACTATACCACTTTAATTTTTCTATTGTTGATGAAAGACGTGACTTATTAATGCATTACAAACCAAAAGAACTATACGATGAAAAAAAAATCTTAAACTCAGGAAGAAAACAGACTTTCCACCAAGAAGTCCCCCAGACTGCAGGAGACTCATGACTGTGGACCATTGCAGAAGACACATCCACAGGAATGCCACAACTGGCCTGCCAACCTTCTACCCCTGTGACCAGGAAAGCCAGTCTTTCAGAAGCACAGTGAGTGAAAACATTTCTAGGGACAGGCTTTAATAGAGCTAAGCTGTACTGACTTCTGACAGAGCTTGAGGCACTTCTGTTCTTCCTGAACAGTTGGGGACAACCTCTGGAAAGCCAGCCCTGAGCTTTCCTTCCTTATAAGAATTTTACTACAGATCCAGTGTTTCAAAGAGGAAGAAAGAGGTGGTCAGACTGGAGAGATGACTTAGAGGTTAAGAACACTGGCTGCTCTCTCAGAGAACCTGGGTTCGATTCCCAGCATCCCACATGGTGGCCAACAACTGTCCTTAATTCCTGTTCCAGGGGATCCTGACGCCCTCTTCTGGCTTCCGTGGGCATTGCACAACATGAACGCACTTACATATATGCAGGCAATTGTAGAGAGCCGCGGATTGCTGCATCTTAAAGATGGCGCCTGCTCCCGCCCCCCACCATCCCGAGGTGGGCGCTCTCTGGAGCAAACAGCTCCATAATTGGCTGTGGCTGAGGTCTGGCCCTGCTTCCACCTGTGTGCGCCTATCTGCTTTCACCACGTGGTAGTTTGGGGTTGGCTGGCAGGAGGGAATTTAACTCTATGGCGGGCTTTCCCCAGATGGAGAAGGAGAAGTAAGGCGGGATGAGAAGTAAGGCAGGAGAAGGAAAAGCAAGGAGAAGGAGAAGCAGTAAGGAGAGGGAAGAAGAAGTTAGAAAGTTAAGAAGCCAAAAGGTTGTTCAAGATTCCTGAATAAACTGCTTTTGGAAGAGTCCGGGGTCGCGTCTTCCTTGCTGGACGAGGCGGGCACGACAGGCAATATACACTCATACACATAAAAAAAACTTTTTTCGAAAGAGGAAGAAGTGGTCCAAGTTACCCAGCTGAGTTTGGTTGTCTGTTCTTTCAAAGGACTTGCCTGTTTTGCCTGAACTGTCAGATACATTGGCACAAAGACTTGGCCTCCTGTTGCGGCTGCTGGTGGTTCACAGGCTGACCTAGTTGGTACCAGTTTCCTTGGTCTTAAAGAACCAGCTTTTTGAATCCTGGTTTTCTGTGTGGTTTTCTCTTATGCCCTCTTGACTTCTGCTCTGATTTTATTAGTTCCTCGTACTTTCAGGATTGATTTCCCTGTCCTTTTTCAGCCCTGGACATTCAAGCCATTCTGTTTCTGCCAGGAGCTGCAGTTTTCCCTCACTGCCATGGTGTTTTCAGCTTAGCATATATGTATCCCAAATCTTGGTATTTTATTTTGACTTCAGTGAAAATACTTCCAAACTTTTTTTTTTTTTTTTAAAGAGACAGGGTCTTGCTGTATAGCCCAGAGTGGTCTTAAACTATGTAGCTCAGGATGGCCTCAAATCCATGGTGATCTTTCTGTCTCAGATTCTCAAGTGCTGGGATAACAGGGGTCATCACATTCTGTATGTCTCTGGTATCCTTAGACTTTCTGCATGCTTGTCCTAGCAGTTGCTGTGAAAGTCTGTCATTTAACAGATATGGATTTGACTTCCTCCTGGAAATTCAATGTCTGATTACTATAGCATGAAGCTTGGAGTCTGGCCACATAAGCAGGACGATCACATTCCTATGATGACCTGATGCCTTTATTTCTACAAGGCCTTCTTTATTTCCTTGTAGTATTCTATATCTAAAATCTATTTTCCTGGCATTAATATGGTCATTTTGGCTTTCTTTGGCTGAATATTAGCATGGTGTATTGCTTTACAACTTTTTACCTATTTATGTCTTTGTATTTACAAAAGGTTTCTTTTGTTGTTGCTTTTGTTGCTGTGTTTTGAGACAGGGTCTCTCTGTAGTCTGGAACTCACTCTGTAGATCCGCCTGGCTCTGTCTCCCAAGTGCTGGGATTAAAGGCTGTGCCACCACACCCAGTTTAAAACAGGTTTCTTGCAAGCCGCATATAATTGGGTCTTTTTATTCAGTCTACTAGTCTTTGCCTTTTAGTTAGAGGTGTGCACACAATTTACATATACGGTAACTCCAAGAAACATTAGTCTTTTTCTTTCAAAACTCGGTTTCTTATAAAACTTGGTTTATGACAAGAATTTTAATCTATTTAATCCTACCACATACTATGAGACATTTAAGGCCCTGGGACAGTGGAGCGCCTCCCTTCCTTTGCTGATTCTTTTAAACTAGCCAATCGGGAAAAACAGTGAGGTTGGACCCAAGCCAATAGAGAAAAGACACATTCATTACACTGCTAGGGATAAAAACTTACCAAGGTTCTGGGTCCAGTGTGCTCGCTGCATCTGACTGACCATGCAGTGCACCCTTCTGCAGTACAATCTGCCTTGCCGAGCTACCTTCGCTTTGTCTGCAGGTTCTCTGTGCAGCGTTGAGGTCCTTGGACCTTGGATTTTATTTCTAACACAGAGTTACTTTCACTTTGTCTGCAGGAGCTCAGTGCAGTATTGGTGAGGTCCTCGGACCTGGGATTTTGTTGCTAACACAACTACATGTCTAGGTTTAAGTTTACCGTGGGGTTTTATATTTGTCCCATCTGTTCCTGGGTCCTCCTTTCACACCCTTCTGTCTTCTCTTAGGTTTTTTCTGTTTGCTTGTTTTTGAGACAAGGTCTCATGAAGCTCCAGGCTGGTCCTGAACTCACATGTAATCAGGGCTGGTCCTGAATTCCTCATCCTCCTGCCTCTGCCTCCCAAGTGCTGGAATAAGGGTTGAGAACTGGTCTGGGTTGAGTACATTCATGAGTCTTTTTCTCTCTTATCATTGGCTTAGTGGAGATAATGCTCTATGTATTTAATTTTATAATACACTTCGTTAAATTTTCCCCATGTGCTCTTGTCGTTTATCATTCACAGTCACGTGTGGCATGTTTCATTTGTGGAATGTTAAAGGATGCCTCAGTCATCACCAGACCACAATGAGATGACATTGCCTAGTGACACTGCAGCCATCTTGCTCTGCACAAGCTTACTATGCTCACCCGGGGCAAATCACCTAATCATATATTGCTCAGGCTATGTCTCTGGCATAAGTAACTCCTGATTCTACGAGAGCAGCAGCTATGGACACCATCACTGCTGTCCCTGCTAGTGCAGACATACATGTAATTTCTACACATTATGAACCCCCAAACTCACTGTTATTTGCTTGAAGTGGTTGCCTCTTAAAATGACTTAAGCAACAAGAGCACACGTTTTTCTGCACTCACAGTATGTGGTGGGATTAAAGAGATAAGAATTCCTTTCTGCTCGTTCTTCTACAGGCCTAGATTCCTTTCGGTGTGTCCCCTGGGGAGGGACCCTCAGCCTCTTCTGCAGCAGGACAGTGGTAAACGTATAAAACTTGTATTTAGAATTTGAACCATATTTACACTGGTCAAGAGCCGTAAGTAAGCAGAACTTTCTCATCCTGGTGTTTGGGTGTCTTCTCACATTTCCCATGAGAATCAGCAGCTTCATGTCCTTTGCGTTATGCATCTTTTCTTTGACTCCTTTAAGATTTTCTCTGTGGCTGGGTCTCAGCAGTTTGGTGACCTTTTAGTTTTCTGTTCTTTGCGTGGTTTTCTCGTAGCTTTCTGGATCTGCATTGTTTTCACCTTTGAGCGTTCTCCAGAAGTTACTTGTGAATACCTTCCCTGTGTCTTCTCTTCTTCAGGGACTCCACTTACCTCTAACTGGCATTGCTATTCTGTGTTCAAAGCTGTGTTCTTGGTTTTGTTTTGAGACAGGGGCTATAGGTTGCCTAGGTTGGAGCCATCCTCCTGCCTCAGCCCCCTCGGTGCTGGGACTAAAGGTGTATACCAGACCCGCCAGAAAGAGTACTACAGATATGTTTGTGGGAAAACTGGAAAAAGGCACCTCACAGAGGGCCATCCAGATAATCAAGGGGGGCACAAGAAGACACCACAGTCAGTCACCAATGGAGTCCAACCTAGACCTCACCACACCACACCCTCTGAACAGCCAATATATAAAGCCAATCTTTCGGTGGAAGTATAAAGATGTAATTCTTTAGAAACTATCAGTTTTGAGCACACAGTAGGCAAGACTGAAACATGTGCATACATTCCTCAGGGATCTGCTCACAACAGCCAAGTGGGGAACTTTGTGTTTGTCTTCAAGGTCAGTCTGCTTAAGCCCTGGGGTGAGGATGAGCTGTGTGGGACCCACAGAACTCAAGGCTCTTATTTAGGGCAGTGGGAGGACTGGAGAATGAGATGGGGGTGGGCCAAGGGGCTGAAAAGGTAAGGAGTGTCTCCCCACATGCCCCAGGCCCAACTTGTCCCATCTCAGGGGCTGACCTAGGAAGACCCACCCTGACACTTGCTAGGAGCCATGGAGTCTTAGCAGCCCGAGGCCCTTCCACAGCTGGCTTTGTCTCTCAGGAGACCATCTGAAGCAGTGGCTGGTGCCAGGGCTTGCTCTCATGTTCCTTGGGGAAGGACTGTTAGCCTCTTCACACTCACACAGGTGCTGCACTGGCATGCTATATCACAGCTGGCAGCTGCACTCCATGGCCCCCCATTCTTCCTCTATGTGCCAAGCAAACTTGTCTGTTTCTGACTTGTGCTCTGCCTGCCCCTGGGCAGAGGATCTTGAAGAGTCCTCTCCCTGGGGCTCCTCCAAGTGGCTTCTTCAAGCTCCCTTCCTACCCCAGGTTTCAGGCATAACAAAACCGAACGCCATATACTCTGCACAGCTGTGCTGGGACCATATTTAAAGACTTCCGGAGATCTGCCCCCTCCACCACGCACCTGAGACTGTATATTTGCATTAGCATTTTACTTATAACACTAAAGGGATTATTTAAGGCCAATGCTTTTCTTTTAAATCATCCAGTCAGGTGCACAATATCCCAGATATTGTGCTAAGCTTAATATCCCAGAACAGCATCTCATCCACGCAGGCACAAAGATGAGTATGTCCCATTTAGAGCAGCCCTCCTGGTTAACAACTCAGACAGGGCCTGGCACCCTGAGGGGGAGAACACTGTCTGAAGAGCAACAGAAACTACCTTCAGCAACTATCAGATTTGCAGACTATGCTAAGGCCATGTGTCAGCAGATCACAGAAATGTTCCCATCACACACCATTTCCTGTCCTCTCCTCCACAGCATCTCTCCCGATAGGCTTCACTTGAGCAGGAGCAACAGCAGAGACAGGAGTTCCTCAGCCTTCCTGAACCCACAGTAGGGAGATACCCTCGACATTTGTGTCTTTCAACGCACAAATGAATCCATCTTATGTGTTTGTGTGACAAAGATTTAACTTAAACACCTGATATTTCTATATTATTCCAGGGCAAGAAAACTGTCACAGCCAGAGAAATTTATTTTAAAATAGAAACAAACATTAAGCTTTGAACAATCAAATTTTTAACAAAAGGGAAAAAGAGCCATTTGATCCCAGAGTCCATACGGAACGATTTTCCATATGCAAGTAAAATTCACATAAGGAGCACTTAAACAAACTGAAGTGGAAATCCACCACCCTCCCTACCTCTGTGTGCTCAGGTGTCCACTAGTGGTCATGGGACACTTGTGCCGAGAGCCACTCTTGGATGACCAACCACTAGGATCCAAGTTCCTGTGGGGAGCATGGTTAAGTGCTGTGGTTCCTTCCAAACACAAAGAGAGAATGCTCAGGGATGCTGAGAAACTCTCTGAAGGATTTGGCAATGCAGAAGATGTGCTATCTAGGAATTCTCCAAAGCCTCCAGGAATACTCATCGACCCCCCTCCCACTGCCCTGTGCTGCCTGGAGGCCTGGGCTGAAACGTTCAGTCTGAGTGGGATTTCCGCTTGGGCTGCTCCTCGTAAGACTCCCCGAATTCGTTCACCCTGCTCTTATCCACAGGATAAAGCCTGCAATGGCAGAAATGGAGAATCATTAACAAAGCAAGTCCCTGTTGTCCTTGAGGGGAGGACGCGAATATCCTGAGATCACCATCCAGCAAACTAGGCCATGCCAAGAAAAGTTTACTGCCTTCAGGTCAGGGCCCAGAGGTGCCAGGGCTACCTCCCTGCCTCTTGTGTGTACCTGGTTTCAGATGAGGAAGACAGCAGTCCTGGAGTAGAGTGGGCCCAACATGTCCCACTGTTGAACAGTTACCAAAGCTTTCCTAGCTAAGTATTCTGCCAGTGGTTATGCCCTTCAATGCCCCACAGCCCCAATACAGCCATGCTTCCAGGAAGCCACCAAGGCAGTGTGGAGGGGGGGTTGTTGGTACCTGCTGCTGGGAGTGCCCTGGTGCCCTCAGATGAGAAGACAACCAGAGCTCAGCTTTAAACAGACCCACCTCCCACCAAAAGCCGGGGTTGGCTTGGTCCCTGCATAAACACCTGGTATTACTTCAATTGGGTCCTGTAGGCTTCTGATGGGACACCCTCTGCCCCCCACCCAAAAAGCCCTACATCAGTGGCTGAGGTCCCCACAATTCCTCCAATTTCCCATAAGCCCACTTCTACCTTCAGATCTGTCATGGAACCACCTATGGATGTGAGAACCAAAGAACCAGATCTCATGCAGCATGTAGGCATGGCACTCCTGGGCCAGCAGGCCCAGCCAGAACCACCTACAGCTTTGTGAAGGCAGGTCTATCCTGCACCAGGAGGATGGCCACAGCTTGGGAAGCTCCATCGAAGTGCTGTCACCATGGTGTGGGGGTGGAGTGGGGGGTGGGGAGTGTGGATGTGTGTTTTTTCCAGGTATACAGGGGGCTGGAGGAGAAAGGACATAGCCAGAGGTTCTGATACCCAGTGGCAGTTACTAGGGGACAGTCACTCTTCAGAGAGAAGCCCTTTCCTCATCCTGGACTCAGTCTCTGGGGTGAAGGGAGGAAGGGGGCAGCCTAAGTTGCCACTGGTTTTAAGGCCTATTTCAGGAATCCCAGAACCTGGAGCTACCCCAGGCACAGCCTATGGGCAGGGGCATCGTCTACACAATGAAGAGGCCAAATACCAGCTCAGAAGGGACAAGGGAGGCAAGGCAAACATTTGTACTTCATCTCCCAGAGGCTTTTCCTTGGGAGCTGGGAGGTCATTGCTGTTGGTCTGAGGCCCTAGAGGCTCCTGTCTACTGAGGTGAAGCCTGTCCAGGTCCAGATGAAGGTGTCCTTCTATACAGCCCCTAACTTCCACTTACAGGGCATGCAACCTGAGAGCAGACTGGACCTGTCTCCAGTGCTAGAGACCCGGGCCTGAGGACTGTATGCCAGACACTCCAACTGGCATGGGTCAACTGTGAGACAGTACACTTGTTTGCCGTGCCCCACCACAAATTTCCTGGAACCCAAGTTTGGGGCAATGCAGAAAAGCCACCACCTGCCAGGACCCTGCACAAAACGATGGGCAGACAATGGCAGAGTTCTATCACTAATGAGGTGCTGGTGTGCACTCACCACCGCTGGTAAAGGTAGACCAGGAACACCACATCATCCCTGAAACAGGCCAACCGGTGAGATGTGGGCATGGTGATGATGAAGGCAAAGACATCATCAATGAAGGTGTTGAAAGCCTGCAAAGCCAGATAAAGGAAGGGAAAGCACCGGAGTGCGAACCTGAGCCAGTGAGCTGCCTTTCAGCAGCTGGTGGGACTCAGCATTGTGATGCTCACATCAACAAGAGCTGAGGACCAGCCACTGCAGAAGTGTCAGTTCAGCAGCAGCTGCAGCTGAATGGCAGGTCCCAGGCCCACAGGTGCCAGCCTGTCACAGGATCTGCAGCTTTCTGGGTCGAGAGCCCAGACCATGGTTGGGAAGCTGGTGCAGAGAATGACTTTAGGAGGCTCCTTGAGGACTAAGGCTGCTTTCTGTCAGTTCATAAACCCCACTTGCACAAAGGGTTCCAGGCAGAGTTGGGAAGCCCTAAGGCTCTGATCCAAGACACTGGGTCACTGGGCCAAAGGGAGTCTGTTTTGACAATTTAGGTGGCCTTTCACTCAAACCTTCCTTTACCATGACAGTACGAGAACCTCCACCCCTGCACTGCAAAGTCTCTGGTTCTCCAATTAGTACAGTCGTTTTAGTACTTTTCAACAATGTGTACAGGACCCAAAGTAATGTGAACATGGAGGTGAGTTCTGTGCCTACGTGCCCCACAAGGGCCTTCCAGCCACTCTTAGAGCTTGGTGCTTACCTTGTAGGTGAAGGCCTTCCAGGGCAGGTGCGCCACCGACTTCATCTGAAACAAGCAAGAAATCAGAGTTCAGCCACAGGCAGGAAGAGAACATAGGGGCCTTTGCCCGAGCATGGACACCTCCTTGGGTCTTACCTTGTAATTGACAAAGAGCTGGGGCAACATGAAGAGAAAGCCAAAGGCATAAACTCCTGTGGAAATAGACAACACCTATGAAGGAGAGCCAAATGTGTGTCCTGCTGCTAAACACACTAGGACACTTAACTTCCAGAAGACCTTGGCTGGCCTTGCCATGGTACAGTTTCTTGGAATTCACTAATAGTTAAGAACCAACCAGAAAGGGAAGGCACTTTTTACTGATGGCTGTTAACTTTTGCCCCAGAGGATCAAGCAAGTGCTGGGCACCCTAACCCTAACCCAGGGTTATGTTAGGTTATCCTGGGATGGGGTTAAGTTTGGGACTTATCCCAAAGCATGGCTACCCAGGACCACCTACTCAGTCAAGCTGCCTGATCTTTCTTACTGCTGCTCACTCACATACCCTGGAGTATAGGAACCTACCTCTGGACACTGTCACAAGACACACTAGACACAGAGAGGCCATGTGCTCTGAACCATACAGGGGCACTGGCGAGCCTCCCAGCATGTCTGCACAAGGGGCTTATACACTCTGGACTTGGTATTACGGGTGGTTCTATGGAACCAGGTGTCAGATGAGATCTGAATGCCAGTGTTGTCTGTTTTTAGGAGGGGAAAAAGACTATTTACTGGAAGAGTGGGGAGGAGTCTTACTTGATGCTCAGGCATCAGGGTGCTGGGTACTATAGGGATACCTAAATAAATAGGGTTGGGGACTGGCCTCCCATCACAGGAACCTGTTCCAGCAGATAATGGTGAGGAACAGGAAAAGCAACACCTACTGTAAACACAATCATCAAACAGGAGACACACAGACTCACCATTGACGAAGCTGTTGATGAGCCAGGAATACCAACTGAAACAGAAGTAACCGAGTTGTGACCTTCAGAGGCTAGGGGCTCATGGATGAATGCGAAACCAAAGGAGAAGCACTCTCTATCCTAAGAAACCACATTGATATCCAAGAACTTGGGGCAACTAGAACACCAAGGTGGCCTACACACACAGCTGCTCTACACAAACAGGCTCATATGGGGACAAGCCACTCTGAATGGGACAGACTTCATTCCCAAGACATCCAGTAAGGCAGAAAACCAGCTGCCCACATGCAGCCTTCAACAGAGTGAACCAATCTTGCTAGGGCCATGCTGCCACCTCTCCCCTCAGGACTCAAGGCCCTGTCTTCTCCCACATTTGACTGTTCTTGTCCAGCTAAAGTCTATGAGCAAAGCTGCTGGTCTGTATTAGCTTTTTCCTCTTTCAAACTCTCTAACCTCTGCTCTCAAAGGCAGCGAGGGAGCAGGGCAAAGTCTGTACTCCCCAGGTTGGAAAGCATGCCTGTGCCAGTTGAGTGGTCCTCATAACCTCTGTGAGTACTTAAGAACTCACTGCATGGCAGTGGTTCCTGTCCTCTCCACAAGCCAGAGATGAAGGCCTACGAGTGGGAACCTGCATACCAGGTGCACATGCTCTGGGCTCAGAAACCAGGCTAGGTTTTTCAGCTGGAAAGACTAAGTTCATGAAGTCTGTAGCACCCACCTCTTATACTTGATATTCAGGAGTGAGTAGACAGCGCCCCCAACACAGAGAGGATAGAGCAGGTAAGACAAGTACTTCATGGCCTGCGAGGGACAGAGGCAACTTCCAGTTACAGCACCCCAACCACCAAACACCTCAGCAGAGGTATCAAGGCGTAACAAATGACAATGGGAATCAAGCAAAAAAAGACAGGACCAGATGCCATCTGGGGCAGTGGCTCAGCTGTGTGCCATGGCCAACTTGGTGGACAGTCATTCTGCCAAGATCCCAAGTGAGAGCCTGTACGCATGCCACAGGCAGCGGTGATTGTGATACACCAACCCCGATGCATCAGACGAGCTGCTGCAGCAGACCCAGCCAGGAGAAACCCAGGAAGCCTCTGGGTCACAGGCTCAGGCTGCAACGACATCAACACTGTCTGACTATTCTGGTTTGCATTTTATAATTTCATTAAACTCTGAAATGCAAGCAGATGAACTCTGAACCAAACCACTGAAACCAATCTGTACAGAGATATCCTGTTAAACCCAACACGTCCTATTCTCTAGCTGCAGTGGGGAATCCAGATGCTGCATACCAGATAGCTTCCAATGGCCCCTGTATGATGAGCAGAAATGATCTAAGCAGCAGGAGCTGTTCAGTTCTCTAGGTGACAGGCTGGGAACCCAGAGGCCTGTGAGCCCTTTCCTCCCTGGGAAGTGGCACACTCACACGTTCATTCTCAGGACCCTAACTCAGGGCTTGCCCCATCACCCTCCTAAGAAAGGTTCCCCTTGATTGTAATAAGGGCCCAATCTTCCACAGTGTTGCAGTTTCTACCTCCCAGCACCACTGCCTCCACCCATCAGCCCACCATTTACCTGGGTATCGTATTTCTCTGTCTTCTTCTCAGATTCACTATAGGTGCCAAACTGTCGTAAAATGAAATACACAGCTGACTAAGGAAAGAAACTCAGCGCAGCAAGGCTGGGGCTGCATCAGTGAATGGTGCAAGACACACTGTCCTGCCCTCTGTGCCAATACTGGCTGCCCCCAGCCCTGGACCCAAGCCATGCCAACTCCTGCCCCTGTCCCACCCTCACAAAGGCCCAAACTCTGCTCTTCCTTAGTCAGCCTGGTCTCCTGACAAATAGGTGAGGGAAGACTCTGTAACTGATCAGAAAGCTGACGTCAAGTCTACCACTGGAGCCCCAGAATCAAGAACTGCAGTACCAGCCTGGGTGGGGAGCCCCGACTCCATAGGGCACTGCTGCACACATCAGCCCAAGTGCTGAGAAGCCTGGCAGCAGGCAGCAAAGACAGGGTGAAATGGCAGTCACCTGCCTTCAGAAGGGTCAGCACAAACTGGGAAGCTACTAAGAAATAATGGCCTGGTGAGTCTGCTCAGGGTGTGAGAAAGTGGAGTGTGGAGGAGGAATAGCAGGTCTCACCTGAAACACAGGCCTCAGGCCCCTCCAGGTCACTGTCATTTTCAAAGCTTTCTTCACTTTCCAAAGCTAAAGGGAGAAAAGGAAACACGGGATATTCAATTCTGAGATGCTGGTAAAAAGCTAGAATGGGAGATACAGGACCTGCCCCACTCACCACTTTTTCTTCCCTCCACCCCTTATGGCTGACAAGGACTGGGAAACTTTGCCCTGTACTCAGAGCTGCCCACCAGATGGACTGTGCAGTCAGCAGCACTCATACCTGCTTCAAGTCAACCCCCGGTCTTCCTTCTGGGCCCCAAGCCTGTTCCTAGACCCATAGGGATCCATGTCTTCCTCAACATCCTCACTGCAACCTTGGACCAGCAGTATGTACTCAGGTCGGGCCTAGCATACTGCCTCTGGCCCGAGCATGGATTTTCATGCTCTTACTGTGAGAGGGCCACTGTCCAGAGTTGCAATGTCACTGAAGCCTCTACAGGCATCCTCAGCCACAAGGGCCAGTACTGAACAGAACCAAGAAAGGCTAGTCTCTAAGAACTGGACCTCTGGGTCTCTCTTGCTCAGTGTTTTCTTTCCAGACATGGCTCTCATGGCCCCTTCCCACAAGCACCTAACAGCAGCACTGAGCCATACAGTGCCAAGCAGCATTAGTCCCTATCCACAAAGCTACTCTATCAAACCAAGAACTCCTCAAATGTCACTCCCTGCCCAATAGGACCTACTCTCCCATGTCTACACCCTCAGAGACTTCCTTCTCCAGACTTCCAGCAGCTGCCATCCTGAGCACATGTATTTTCAGGGGTGTGCAGGTCCTCAGAGGGCCTCGTGTTCCAGGACTCTGAGGAATGAGCAACTGCTGAGGTTCACAGAACTCACAACTCCACTCCACCCAGACCCAGCATGTGCACAGGACTCACCTCAATGGCAGCCCCGACTCCTGCAGGGATCAGCACCAGCAGGCTTGTCTGCTCATCCAATAGGAAGAGGAAAATGACCACAGTGCTGAAACAGCGCCAGAGCACTAGGGACACAGGTACATAGGACAATGATGGTATGCTCCCCTCACCTATGCATCCTGTCCCCCATGTACACAGAGCTCTCAATATCCCACTAGTCCACGTCAACCCATTTCAAGAAAACCAGCTAGGCCTAAGGTGGAGCTTAGTGGTAGAGTATGTACCTTGCATGCCAAGCCCCTGGGTTCCAGGCCTAGCACCACAGGGACAAAAGGACAGTGGACAACGAGGCCGCCCTGGAAAGCATTTAAAGAGATTTCCAGAGGACATAGAACAGAGCTGATGGCATACAGCACAGTCCAGGTGGGCAGTATGTCTGAGAGCAGCAGACACACAGATGAGCCAGCAGATGGGCTGGGGGATGGGGGATAGCCTGACTATCTACACTCTCTTTTTCTGTACCATTCTGTGATTGTTTCTTGAATAAAACTGTGCTTTTCTTCTCAAGCTGCACTTTGAAGACACACCCTAGTAAGGGCCAGAGTTACTCCATTCAGCAGGAGGCCTCTCCTCATAGGTGACTGGTGACAGACACGAGGAAAAGAACAGCCTTGTGTTTTATACCTGCTGGGACTGATCCAGGCAGCCAAGTCCAGTTCCTGCTGGACTTGAGTAGAACAAGGAGCCTTTCCATTCTATCCCACACGCCTGCACCTACCTCAAAGGCCTGTCTCCCCGAGAACTACATCCCTCCGTCCACTGGCCCTTCTTTTTATGGTTACACCGGCCTGTTTCTCTGGTTTTGAGACAGAGTCTTACTATGTAGTCTCAGCATTAACTGCGTGTACTACTACACCTGGCTACACTGGATCTTAAATGGCAAGTAAAGTCCTTGACTGAACTTACTGATGTTCCACATATTGGAGGATTTATTCTGAAAATTGTTTCTAAAGCCAGGAGCCAGAGCACTTGGGGCTACAGACAGCTCCTGCCCCCGCACCACTCCCCAACCTTTTAGCCAGGAGGAAGGTGAAGGACTGGAGGTGTGGGACTACACTGGCATCCGTGAACAAGGAAGCTGCCCAACAGGCCCGTGCATTTTGTGCCTCTGTCAGCAGGCCAACTCCAGATCATCACACAGAAGTGCCTGGGCTAGGCCGGACCCTGTGTTCTGTAGTCTCAATGGCCCTCAGGACTCAGAGACGCTCCTGTGCCCTACCTGCTTTGGTGGACATTCCGATCATACTCTTCTTTTTCTTCCAGAAACTGATGTCATTTTTGAATGCCAGAAAATCGAAAAGAAGCTGCAAGGGGCAGAGAGGAGTTTGCACTCTAGTCATTTCAATCACTTGCCTCTACCTAGCAATCTGGAAATGCACTGGGTCCAAAGCTGAGGTTCAGCAAGACACATACTCTCACCCTTAACAGCCCACACTCACCCCATATCTATGGAACCTAGAGGGGAATGTTAGCGGGCATGTCCCAAACACATGTCTCTGACTCAAATCCTAGGGACAGCACCCTGGGGCATGGCAGCCAAATGCCACCATCTAGCTCTCAGCCCACTGATATAGTTCCATCTCTCACTGTATGACCTCCCAGACATCCTTATAGACAATGGTCTTTTAATAAAAAGTGACATTTGCTATGAGAAGCTATGGAATGGCTGGTAACAAAAAGCTTCACTGCACCCCAGCACTGCCCTAATCTCCAACTGCGGCTGCACCCAGCACACTGACAGACAGCCCTACAGCACTTCTGCACTCTGCACGTGACACAAGACTACACACAGCACTGCTCATTTTCTGAGCTGCAAGCGTTTGCTAAAGGAACAGCACAGTTCTAGAGAGTGACAGCTGCTGGAAAAGGGACACGAAGGGGATGGTATTGTACAACACCTGTGAACTAGGTTAGTTGACCCTAGATGTAACAGCCAGTGCCTGAGAAGCCACCCCAATGCCTGCTCCCTTGGTAAGAATCTAAACACTAACTCACATGAAATGCTGCGACAAAGAATGTCAATGCTAAGAGATACAAGTTGGTGTCAACAAAAATTCCCTTTACTTCATCAGCATCTTTTTCTGAAAACCCTGCAAGGAAAAGAAAACAGTCAACTTAATTAAAGAAGAATCATTCCAGCCTTACCTAACAACACAAAGAGTCTTATGAACTTGAAAACTTCCATCTTGTCAGCAGGAAAAGTCAATCTGACAGGTGTTGTGGCATTTAAAATACTGGATTCTGAATAAAGCCATTTTTCAGCAAACCCCAAGGCCACATTCAAAGAAGAAAAAGAAGCTCAGATATTACAAGCCTTCTGACCAGAAGGACAAGGATGACCCTAGCAGGAGGTGGAACAATTTCAGTTTGTGGCAGCTACTGGACAAACAGAGCCAGAGTCATGGCTCAGATACTCTGCCAGACACCCCATCCCAACCTGGCATGTCTCAGTCCAGGGCCCAGGGCCACCCACCGAACTGCTGCAGAGAGTACACGGCATCCTGCATGTGGATCCAGAAGCGCAGCCGCCCCAGTGAGATCTTGTCGTAGGACACAGTGAGTGGCAGCTCAGTGGTGGAGCGGTTTATCATCTGCCACCGAGAGATCCATGGATGAGAGAGGGTAATCAGCACAACCATGGCAGCAGCCTGCACCATGTACCATGTCCCAAGAGCCCTCGATGCCCTGGCAGATCCCTGCCTGTCTCCTATGCAGCCTCCAGCAGCCCCATGCCAGGCACAGTGGACCTTGCAGGGATCAGGATTTGCTCCAGGGCTCATCTGCTTCATCCCCCTTTCTGTTGGCTCGATTCTACATTCACTTCTGACTAAACCCTGTGAGCTCATCCTTTTGAACAGAGGCCCTGTTCCATGTGTGCCCCACATTTTTCACATTGTACAAGCCCTGACAACCGGGAGGCGAGCTCACTACCAGCATCTGCCAAAAGCTAGCCAGGTTTGCTAGCTAGCCGATGAACAGGTGATGAGCCATGGCCCTGTCCTCAAAGAGTGGGAGACTGTACAAAGAGAAGGGTACACTGGCCTAAGTGTTCTCAAGTAAACCTGAGTCAGCACTTAAGTTTACACCTTGCAGCAGGTGAGGTGTGATCACCTTAGTGGCGAAGACACACATACCAGTGTCACATCTCATGAACTGGAACATATCATCTTACCTACCTGCCCCAAGCTCCTGCCTTGCACAATGCTGGCGTCAAGAGCATGGCAGACAGACACAATGAGGCTGATAACTGACACATGTTGGGGTTAAGCAGATACCAGGCAGCCAGTTGGGTCCCTCACAGCACAGATCCCTCACTGAAGGTGGTGCAGGTCCCTGGACACCCTTCAAGTGGATAGGCTTGTCTGAGAGATCCCATCACACAGCTGCTAGGTGACTATCCCTTAAAATGGCATTCCTCTGAGAAGTAGCTCACATGAGACAAAGCAAGAGACATACAAGTAAGTACAAGAGAAGCCAGCTGCCTACATGGCCACTCCTGTGTCTGAATAGGACCTGCCCTAAAGCATTGTAGCCTGTGGCCTCGCCAATGAGAGGGACCAATGGAATATGCAATCTGCAGGTGCTGGCCCAGAGTCTCTACCTAATGGACCTGGGGACAGACAGAAGGACACTGGGCCACAGAAATGTAGTCACTGAACACTTTCCCAAGTACTATTAAGTTTTGCACATATCTCCACAGACAGGCCAGGTTTATAAAGTAGAGCCTGTGCGTTTCACAGAACCTAGTTGTCCTGAGTTTTTAAGACAAGAAAAACCAAGTCAGAAATGGGCCAGAAGCCAGCCTAACTGGATTGCTAGGGGGCTCTGCCACTGGTTGCAAGTCATCTAAGTGCAGGTGGTGTCTGAGGAAGGTAGAGGACTTTGTATCACAGACTGGGTTCACGTGAAGAGCTGTCCAGAGGCCCTGACATCCTGAGCCATAGTCAACAGCAGAGCACAGCAAGAGTCTGAGGAGCAGGGACCAGTTGCACACTCTGGCAAGCTCCAGGCCCTCTATACCTTGGCTTTTGCCCAGGCGGAGATCTAGCCTGGCTGTCAGGGAGTACTCATAAACGATGGGAGAGGCAGACAGGTTCACAACCACAACCTTTGCTCATTTGTAACCCTAGTCAGGGATCCCCCTTCTTGCCCCAAATCACCTCTGCTATGAAAGAACAATGATACAGCTCTAGAAGCAACAATTACAAGGTCCAGGAAGTGCTTAGCATGGTGCTTGATGAAGTAAATGACCTTAAGTACCAACCACTGCTATCCTCTTTACAACATAAAGCCCAATTACTTTACCCTAAATATCACTGTTCTCTCTAGAAGGATGCCGTTCTATGCTGCCCAAAACAGGGGCACAAGAGTGGTCACCTCTCCTCCACCAGACCATGGCATTGCCAATGGCTACCCCAAGAGTTGTGACTGCTCCCCGCCCCAGGGTGGACCTGAACACCAAACTCTGGCATGTTTCAGTACTAGCCCTCGGACAAGAGCTAAAACGGCAGGCCTCACATACCAGGATTAAGCAAGCACGTCTTTTCGATGGTGCTCTGTGAGTCTACAAGCTAAGATGGGAACAAATGACCTCCCAAGAACCCTTTACCAGGAAGAGGGTCCTATGATCTGCACCCAACAAGGTCTTGAGATTCCCTCCTGATCCCCACAAGGCTGAGGTTGTACGTTCCACCGTGAACGAAAGCTCAGTGACACAGTGCAGAGCAAGCAGAGGAGAGTCTGACTCACCATCAAGTCCTTCACGCGGTTGCTCAGCTGGTCAATGAACAGGATGGGCAGGTAGTGCACTGTCTTCCCAAGTTGAATCCTGCGGTTTGAAGCACAATGAAACAAATGTCAGCATCAGACCTCTATTCCCGGGGCACCAAATATACTCAGAAACCAGGTCAAGCTGGGAGCTTCCCACCCAGCACCACTGCGGGTGCATCCTGGCCACTGGACTCTCAGTAGACAGCCTTTCCAAATAGAAGCAGGAAATGTTAGCACCACGCGACAATAGTTACTGCCACGAGCAAGAAGACCTGCATGCATTCTAAGTGGGTGATGGAGGCACTAACTGGAACACAGTCACCCACAGCAGTATCCAGCCCCTGGAAGGAGGCAATCCACACAGTGCTGCAGGTTGGAGACGAAGGCTGGAGATGGGGTCAGAGCTTGCCCTTTCTGTAACAAATGTTTACACCGTAGAGCATGTGCACAAACCAGATTTCAAAAAAAAGATTTTCAGGGTTGGGGATTTAGCTCAGTGGTAGAGCTCATCTGATTCCCCGGCACCACTCAAACATAAAAATATTCAAGTCTTACAAAAGAAAAAGCATTTTTTTTCCTTTGAAACAGGGTTTCACTATGTAGCCAAAACCAGCCTAGAACTTGTCATGTAGACCAGGCAGGTTTTGAACTCAGAAATTAGCTTATCTCTGCCTCCCAAGTACTGGGATTAGAGGTATTCGCCACCATGCACAGCAAAAGAAAACTTCAAACCTATGACAATACCACAGAAACTGTGGTAAGTGTGATCTCATCTCAGCCACTTTTGGGAGCCACATAGGGAAGTGGTGGTGTGCCGACAGATCTCACCACTGGGTTACTGAACATGGGAGATGAGGGTTGAAGATGCCAACAGTTATCCTTAAAAGGGTGACAAGCAATATTTAAATTATGGCCTAAAGATGAACTCTTAAATTTAAAGGAGTCCAGTTAATAAACCCCGCATTTCACAGCCTTGAGAACATGACAGTGAAAAGTCACAAGATACAGAGTAGCCACAGCTAACCAACGCTTTCTGTTTCTGCCCCTGGGACACTCTGCCTGGAGTAAAGAGCAAGTGCAGTACGTGGAATTTCACTCTTTCTCTCGATGCTCTCAGTCCCTTTGATGAGCAAGACTTCTAGGTGGTAAGCAAGGAGCGGGGTCTCAACATAGGCAGGGTGCAGACTCAGGTGTGGTTCACCATACTTGAATTCCCCCACCACTGGGGCTCCCTCTGCTGTCAGCTATAGGAGCAGCTTTCCTCCCTGGGTCCCACTGTAGACTTACATCTTCATGTACCGATGCACATCTGCAGGTAAAGAGGACCCGTCAAAGACGAAGTCATCTACCATCACATTCAGGGTCAACCTGGGTCTCCAGTGAGAGACAGGCTCGTCCAGGGTATTGGATGGCTTCTTATCTGCTTCTATCTGCTTCTATCAAAGAGAGAAATGGAGGCCATGCTGTCGGGACCCAGTCTGGGACCACCTGTAAACTCACTGGTTTCCTAGACAGGCACAAAGGTGAAGGAGGCCTAGCTGAGGACCCTTGGGGTGCCAGTCCCTGATCATACCCTCAGTCCTCCTTCCTCCTGAGGTCATGTGAGACCCTGAGGTGCAGAGCATAGGGACCAAGGACCAGGGAGCCAACAGAGAACATATGCAGCTATTAGCCTTGTGTGTTTAGGGGAGACACCACTAAACCAGACATGAGCAAGCAAAGAGTGGTCTGAAGGAGAGGCACAGGCATCAATTCTAGATAAAAATAAACCCCGGCAGACACTCGGAGCAAGCTAACCTTGTCTCAAATCCAGATGATTCATTCAGGAAGTATATCACCCAGTTTCCTCCCTAACAACAGCTCCCACATAACTGGAAGCAAGTTCTTAGACCCATGAAGGATCACTTTCTCCTTGACACAGTCTGAGTCTGTCACCTGGATGGCTTGGGACTAACAGCAATCTTCCAGGTCAGTCTCAACTGGAATTATAGGACTGAGTCGCTGCACCTGACTGAAAGACTACTTTTCTAAGTTCATTTTCCTTTCAATGAAAGTTTTCTACAGGTACAAAATGCAACTAGTACTTATACCTTTTCCATAATTTTGAATTATGAGCTTTAAAATCAATGTCCAGATGTGCAGTCTTATACACAACAAAGAGTGTCTGAGTAATGAATTGCACCAGAAGATGCAGGCGAGCTCTACAGGACTAGCTACCCAACCAGGAAGGCACATACACTTCCTCAGGGATGTGACAGGATGAGGACCAGAGAGGAGTCTGGCAGAGTGCTAAGATCACTGCTTGTTACTGACTTGATGTAGCGTCTCTGCAAACCCATGGGCAATTGTTTGAATGAAAGATGCCAATACCGTTAAAATTCCTTCACTTTTTTTTTTTTTGGAGACAAGGTCTCCCTATAGCCCCGGGTGGCCTGGAACTCACTATGTGCCCAGGCTGGCCTCCATCTCACAGAGGGCCTGCTTTTGCCCACTTGTGCCCACTCCTGACACTTCAAATTTCTTTGCTTTTTAACAAAGCCACTAGGGCCCCACATGTAAGCTGCCACATAGGACATGCACACACAACTCTGAGCAGGTGACAAAAGTTTGATTCAGGGATCTAGGAAGATCCTTACCTGTGTAGCAGACTCCCCAGTGAGCAGGTTAATTTCTTCGGGTTTGGGGATCATGTAAGTAGTCAGAGGACTGACCAGGTGTACCTGCTTTCCATCATGCCAGGGCAGAATCCCAGCATGATGCAGGAAAATATATGCGTACAGTGTCCCGTTGTTTCTTGTTTTCTTTGGTACAGAAACATTAACTGTCCTAAAACAGAAGTGTCAGTTTAAACATGCACATGTTAATTCTAAGTTTATGTACCCGAGGCAGTCCTCCAACTTGAGATCTTCCTGCACTGGTTTCCCAAGTAGCTAGAACTACAGGTATATACCACAGAATGGCTTACACTGTTCACACATACATGGCAACTGCTCATTTCTACACCCATTCCACCTAATTTTAGCTCAGAACTACCGAAAGTGAAACTCAGTTGCCGACGACTTATACTGGTTCCAGAACACACACGTGTCCCAAGTACTTGAGGATCACAGGCAGCCAAAACTGAAGGTAAAGTCAGCACTTCCTGCTTCCCTTTTAAGAAACTCGGAGGGCAACAGCTTGCTTTAAAAGCGTGCTAGAAACTGATACTGGGTCTGGCAAGTGATCACCTGATTTCTACAGCACCCTAACCAACCCAATTAAAAGTTACAGAACCAGAGTCAGACTCTGGTTTCTCAAACTAAGAGCAATATGTTATAAGCACTTCTTTGGCATGAGCAAGAAGTTCAGAATTATTTCCTGAGGCCAGTTACTTGTTTTTTGTAGGTGTGAAGAACGCAGGTCACTGGCCAGAGATGATGTGTTTTTAGGCCCCTGCTGGACTGTGTCAGACCAGGTGAAGGAGACAGGCCAACTGTGCTTCTTCAGGTGTCGGCCCAGGCACCAGCTCTTCACCTGCACTCCATTTAGAGCTGCATGCTAGATTTCCACTAAAAAACCCACTCCACCAGGCTATGGCCACAGAAGTACTTCCTCCTCCCTAGCTTGCAAATCTTATAACCAGAGTTCAAGAGCAGGACACAGGATCCCTCTCCAGCTTATAATCAGATGTGTTTGTATTAGGGTACTGAGCGACATCATCTGTACACACTGCTCCCAATAATTTCCTGGACCCCACCTCTGGTCCTGTCTACATCCACACCTTTCAAATTTGGACTCCACATCAAAGTCTTCGACGTTCAAGACCAGGTCCACGTTGTTCTCTGCACCAAGATTGGATCTCGTGGTGGTGTAAACACTCAGCTGCAAAGGGGCAGCAAGAATGTCATCCCAAAAGGCCCTGACGGTACAATCACCGCCAGGCAGCAGGGGCCAGGCAATCTGAGGGCTACCTCCCAAGGGCAGAGCGGGGCGGTGTGTGTGTGGGGGGGTGGGGGGTGTCTGATCAGGGTGGCCTTGCTGACACTGCGGTGAAGGTGTGGAGCCGGCCTGTCTCGAATCCCTACCAGAACCAGGAAGCGACAAGGTAAGAAAGAAACAGGGCTGGCAGCCTGAAGCTTAGGCTTCCCTCAGTCCCGTTAGCAAAGTGGACAGTGCCATGTCGGGGCCAACTCGACTTCGGCGCGCCCCAGGGTGGGGTGTCACCAAGCGGAGACAAGAGGGCCGCAGCGGGCAAGTCCCAACTCCGGCTGTCGCCGCCGCCACGCCAGAGCACGGGACCGCGACAGCCAAGGGCCGCGCGTGGAGCCCGCACTCCATCTCACAGCCGGGCCCGGCAGGGCACGGGCGACGGGCGGGGAGCGCCAACAGGACGGCGTCCTCTAAGCGGCCCGCGGCGCTTACCTGCAGCTTGGGTCGCCGAGCCAGGTAGGGCTGGATGCAGTTGGTGTCACCCGCGCACGGACGGGTGTAGACGATGCCGTACATGACCCAGCAGGTGTGCACCACGTACACCACAAACACGCCCACCACTAGGCTGGTGAAGGAGCTGCGGCCGCTCCACATGGCGCCACAGCCGCCGCCCGAGGTCCAAGCGCTGCCGCCCGCGCCCCGCCGCTCACGGGAGCGCCACCGCGCGCCTCCGCCTCCGCCTCGGGGAAAGCAACGCGCCGAGCGCGGGCCGCCGGCCGCCCGGCATGCTCCCGCCGCCTAGCCTGGGCGTCGCAGGACCACCGCTTCCGGGACCTGTGCCGCCGCCGGAAGTGACAGCGCGCTGCCTCCTGGGAGTGGAGATTCCGCCGCGTACGCGCTTCCGCACGCCCGGCGCTTCCATGACGTCATTTCCGGCGCCGACCTCCCGGCGTGCACCGCGAAGACTAGGCACCACGCGCGGCAGCCAGATAGTGAGAGGTGGTGTGGAGCACGGGTGTGCGGAAGAGGCTCGACGCCGGTTCCGGAGCCGCGCACCCATGACGTCATCCTCCAGCGCCGCCCTCCCGGCGTGCCCCGCTGGGACTAGGCCCTGCATGCGGCTGCGGGGTAGTGGGAGGTGGTCTTGCGGCAGCTGGGTAGTGGGAGGTGGTGCGGCGCTTCGGTTGTGCGGTGTCGGGGAGGCAGAAACACTTCCTGAGTGGTCGAGGTTCCCAGCCCGAGCTGCGCGGGGTGTTGGCGGCTCGGCCTCTTCCGGGCGCCGTGCTCCTCGGGCTAAGGGTACTTTACAAGTTTAAGAACTTGTGGAGCGGCCGGCTTGCCGCTTCTCTTTCCGCCCCAAGCTACCGCGGCTTACCCGCTGAAACTACTTCCCCTTGTGCCTCTTGTCCCAAGAATGGCTCCTTTGGATGGTCCAGACATGGGCCCTGACTAACCTCTACGGAGGTGGGTTTTCCCGGTCTGCATGTCTATTACGCTCCCAAACAAAACCACCTGTGCAGCATTTTAATGCTCAATACTGTCTTGGTTTGCACTACACACGATTTGTACAGTGAACTAATCGGTGCTTTGCCTAGGCAGTGGCCATCAGAGACCCAGCAGGGAGCCAAACTACCTTCTGTTTGCCAGGGCTTGTCAGCAAATGATGCTTTTCAGGGGAGAGGCATCTGTCAGCCCATGGTAGGCTTGCAGTCCTATCCTTTCAGAAGTTTGTCCAGCTGAGACCTTCGTTCGAGCTGCTCGTGCCCTTAGCCATCCTCTCTAGTGACGTTTTTCTGTGTCGCGCATAAAATCAAAAGTGGGGTTAGGCATTTGTAAAAAATGGTGCTATTAAACTGGTTTCATAGGACAGCATCTGTTTTAGCACGAGGAGCTTGGGAGGATTCACAGGGGAACTGGCTTTGAGCCAGTGGGAACAGGATTTATGGAAGCAGAGACTGCTGTAGTAGAGGGCAGGTGTGGTTCTGGCACCAGCACCATTTGGGCTGCGACAGAAGCATCGGAACCCTCTGAGACTCCCTGCCCTTTACACCCTTGCTAGATGAGTCCTCCCTTCAGGATCACACATTGCCCTGTTCTAGTCAGCCTTATAATGATGTTAACTGGTCCTCATACCTCTGCCCTTCCTGCCAGTGGATCTCAGGGCTTTGCAAACCCTTTCAGGAAATCCTGTTACCTGATGTACATGTAACAGACTCCAAGCTCTTTGCAAGGCTACCCTGCACACAGGCCGCTCTTCCTACTCTGGTCAGCCTGTGGATGAACCTCTGGTCTGCAGCAAAGACAAACCCTAGCTGTTTAGGCAGGGTGGTGGGATGGGGGTCTTGTGCCCTCCATATTTCAGGATGCAAACAAGACCTCAGAAGGGGACTACAGAGCCCAAGAGCTCTGGGATGTGGCTCTGTATCCCTTCCTTAAATACCTAATTTTCTAACAGGTCCCAGGTTCACAGAGCTGGAATGGGATTGGTGCCATCTTGGCCAGTGTCCACCCCTGCTGTTATCCACGGTGTCTTGCACAATGGGATATTTGCCAGTTGGGGTTTCACTAAGGAGAATCCTGTGCAGCTATACAGTTGCACCAAGAGATCTGTGGTGGATTATACTCTGCCCTCAGGGCGTAGGCTGCTGTTTTCACAACCCCTTGTCCTATTTATTTCCTGTGCTAGGAAGGGACTGCAGCATCAGTCCCCTTGTGACCTAAGGTCTGGCTTCTGAGCCAGGACAGTGCATGTTGGCATTCAGAAAAGTGGCAACCTTGGACTGCTCGGTTGCCCCTTGACACTCCTCCTCACAGGGTATCAACTTCTTGCTCAATTCCCAGAAACCTGTGTCCACAAGGTCTCTCACGTCCCCATAGCCCAAGCTCTGATGCCACGGACAGCTGAGTCCAGTTAAAAGCTAAGGTAGCTGTGACTTCTGACAGTAGGGATTGTCCCATTTCCAGCCCAAACTTCAGACTCATGAACTGATGCTGTCCATACTGCAGCCTCCCACAGAGAGCAAGGATTGCCATGTGTTTTTCACAGTTGTGAGGAGTTTCACTAGGCCTGGGAGACTAAGAAACAATGGTTCTCAAAAAGAATACAAAAGGAGGAGTGCTGGTCTAGTGCTTTGAAGCTCTACTGCTCTTAGAGAATACTTGAGGTAGCCAGCAACCATAGCGGGGGCTCACAATCAACTGTAACTCCAGCTCCAGGGAGACCCAATGGCTCTGTACTTACGTGCACACACGATAAAAATAAGCTGCGTGAGATGGTGCATGCCCTTAATCCCAGCACTTGGGAAGTTGAAGCATGCCTGGTCTGTATAGTGAGATTCAGGGCTGCATAGTGAGACCCTGTCTCAAAAAATAAATACAGATTTTTAAATCTCAAGAAAATATACTGGCGACCTGGAACAGTGAGAGCAAGACAGGCTGTTGTTGGTTCTGCGGAAGCCAGGAGTCAGTCGGGACAGAGACAAATACCTGGCTGCTGATTTTGCGCAAAGCTGTGGTTTTTATGTTCCTGATCATGTTTCTCTGTGCTCTGAGTTCCTTGGTGGCTGAGTTCTTCAGGGTGTTTAGCATTGCCCCTCTCCCAATTCCTCATCCTATTAGTTCAGAACACAAAGCTTTAATGAATATCCTGGGGCTTGAGATTCCCTCCTTTTCTGATATGAGTTTGTCTCAGCAGATTGTAACTTTTCAACCCTACGATGAACTGGGAACGTTTAGACAAGCAGCTGCTGCTGAGAGAAGGCAGGGCCTAGTGCCATCCGTGTGTCTATGGCTGTAGATGAGCCCTAAATACATTTTGTTGAAAACCCTATGATCTATTTCTTTCATTCTCACAGAGCTCCGTGTTATCAGACGCTATATTAACCCTTAAAGTGCTTTATCCATGCCATCATCTGAAGCTCCTTAGCTTGAGGGGGCCATTTGTACATGTCCAGAACATTCCACAGGACAGGTGAACTATCCAGACCTTGCTGTCTGTGTTCAGTGTGAACTCTGACAGTGACTGAGTAGGGACCAGGATGGCTCGGGAAGTACAAATCCAAGATTCTTCATCCCTTTGTTAAGTCCTGGGGCTGTGGGCATGAAGGGAGTGGGAAGGGCCCCCCTCAATGAGCTTCCTTGCAGCCTTGAGGGGGAGAAAAGACACACGAGAAGTGGGGGGGGGGTGCACGGTCTTCACAGTGTACACAGCCTACCTGTGCCCTGCTGGCTCATGACGAGGACAAATGCTAGCTCTCCTGGGAAGGAAGGCATAAGGCTCCTGTTTCTTGTTCACCAGGGCTTGTGTTACAGACTTCAGGCCTGGCAGGTGCAGCAGCCCACATTTGGTCATGTTTGGGACTCAGGCTCCTTTGCTGCTCTGATATGCTCTGCATGGTTCCGGAGATGATTCCCATCAGCCTGGTGCTACAGAAGTGGCTTGTCCCCTTAACCAGGGGGAGGTCTAGTGTTAAAGAAATAGAGTGGAGCTGGTGGCACTGGAGCAGGGGCAGGTACTACAAACACCCAGTTCCACTGGTGTGAACGGATGTAGTATGGATGTTGCTGGTCCACCAGAGTCATTACCCTCATTGATGGGCCAATTCCATGGGCAGAAAATCAGTGGGGTTGCCAGTGTCTTCTGTAGAACGTAGCTCTGTTATTATCTTACACAAAGCCAGGCCAGCCTACTGCAGAGCTCTCAGTGTGACTCAAAACTGAGGTTTGTATTTACCTCAAGAAGTCTTGTTTTTGAGCAAATAATAGATTATATTCTGTGCAACTCATGAGGAGCTATACAGCCTCTGACAGCCAACAAGCTCAGGGAAATGGATCTTTTTGTGGCAGGCATGAGGCTGCGTCTGTCACCTCATCAGGCCTTCAAGCTCCAAGCTGATGCCTTCCCTAAGCGCAAGCTCTGCTCTGACTGTCGCTATAATTGCCCCCTTGACAAGTGCGATAATGACAGCTCTGGATCTGCCCCTCTAGTGCCAGGACACAGAGGCCTTACTGAGCCAGGAAAAGCAAACACTAACAGAGACCATGGGTTCCTCAGACACAGGTAAAGCTGCAGATACATACGTAACTGTTCATGTGCCTCAGAGTCCACTGCACTGCAAGCTCATCAGAGGACAAATGGTGTTGGGTGTGTCAGGAAAAATAACTGCGTATGAAACCAGTTCCTACAGCAGTTCAATCAATGTGCCCAGTAATCAGTGGTCGTGCTGTTGTGCACACAAGAAAACTGAGGCAAGGATATCTTCATTGGATATATGGAGCTGAGGTTGAGTTCATGACTCTTGCTAAGCTGCCCCCTCAGCCCACCACAAGTGTGTATGAGGGCTGCCCTGTGGGCACAGGAAGAGCTTCTGCTCATGCACCCCTTGCCATCTGAAGAGCACAGAACCTGAACCTCACCTCTGTTTACACCATCTAGAGGGTGGTGAAATTGGCTCTTGGAATGAGTTGTGAGCCCTCTCACTGTGGAGCTCTGAAGGAGCACATGAGGATACACAGTTGTTCCCACTCTCATGATGGAAGGGCACCTGGGGGGTCTGCTATCAGAAGAGGGTGGGCCACTTCTGGATTAAGTCAGTGATGCTATGCCTAGAACTTCCTAATTTTATTTTTAAGACTTATTTCTCTTATTTCATTTTTTGAGATAAGGTTTGCAGCTCTGGCTGACTAGGCTGGCCTCGAACTCACAGATACCTGTCTTCCCCTACCACCTACGTACTGGGGTTGAAGGTATGCACCATCCCTTTCCCTGCCAGAACTTTAAGATTTATTTTAGTTATAAGTGTGTGTATGTCTGTCTTGGTGTATGCATATGAATGCAGGCACTCAAGAAGGCCAGAAGAGGATATCAGAACCCTTGGAGCTAGAGTTAGAGGTGTTTGTGAGCCACTCAACGTGGGTGCTGGGAATTGAACTCAAGTCTTCTAGAAGAGCAGGAAGTGCTGTTAATTGCTGAGCCATCTCTCTAGCTCCTCTTTCTCGTTTTCTTTGAACTTTTAGCATGGGAATCCTGCTAGGTCACAGACTGCATGTGCAGGGGAAGAGGCAGAGTCCTCATGTCCACTATTGCTTCCTGCCTCTTGCTCTGTGAAGAAGTCCATCAGCCAACAGCTGTGAGCCAAACCAAGTTCTTATTCCTGAATGTGTGTTAGAACATTGACTCAATGGTCTAGAGAGATGGCTCAGTGGTTAAGGGCACTGACTGCTCTTGCAGAGGACCCAGGTTCGATTTCTAGCACCTGTTTGGTGGCTAACAACCATCTGTAACTCCGGTTCCAGGGGATCCAATGACCTCTTTTGACCTCTTCTGGCATTATGTGCATGCAGGCAATACATTCATACACAAGACTAAAATATATGAAAAAAAACCCTATGGCTCAAGCCCACAGACTGTATGACATCCTGCATTTGACTTCTATCAACCTGGAGCAATGGCACCTCTCTCTGGGGCAGCCTCTTACCCCAAAGCTATCTCTGCTCATTATATACAGTCAAGGGAGGTTCAATATAAACAATCGTGCTTTTCTTCCTCCATGTTTCATGACACACATGCTCCTGGCTCTTAGGGGTCAGAAGATGTCTTTTCACCTAGTTCCCAGCCGGTGGCTGTTGGTGTTGAGCTTGTACCAAGGACAGGGTGTGCCCTCAAAGAGGATATTGGGTTCCTGCCCTTACGTCTCTACACCTTTTTCTTCCTGGCTGCCATAAAAGAGGAAGCCTGGCTGTACTGCATACTTCTGACATGCTTCCTGATGGGACATGTGACTGTGCACCAAAAGTATGGGTCAAAATAAACCTTTCCTCCTTTAAGTTGATCACCTCAGGTGTTCTGTTATGGCAATAAGACAAAATGTACATCGCACGGTGGTTAATGGACTGACACCGTGCTAGGATTTGGAATCACCAAGGAGACAATTCTGCAGGCACACCTGTGAGGAATTGCTCGTGTTAGCCTCTGGGCTCACTGAGGTGGGAAGACACGCCCTAAAGGAGGGCAGCACCATTCCCTGTGTTCGGAGAAAGTCAGCTGAACCCTAGCTTGCATCTCCCCTGCTTCCTGGGTGCTGATGCAACCTGGTCCACTGCCTTAAACAACTCCTGACACTGTGCCTTCCCCACCCTAATGGACTGTACCCTCAGACTGAGCCTGGCTCGACCCTTTCTCCCTTAAGTTGCTTCTGTCACAGGGTGTTTTATCACAGCCGCAGGAAAGTGACCAAGACACATGGTTGGTACCTGGCCTCCACTTGAGCTAGAACATAATCATGTGGGTTTGGAGAGATGGCTCAGTGGTTAAGAGCACTGGCTGCTCTTGCATAATACCCAGGGTCAATTCCCAGCACCCACATGACAGCTAACAACTATCTGTAACTCCAGATTCAAGGGATCTGATGCCCTCTTCTGAACCCCACTAGCACTGCATGACACGGGTACACTTATACACACGTAGGCATACATTCATACACAGAAAATAAAAATCATTTAACAGTAATAAAACAAGAGGGGAGAGAGAGAACCACAAGCCACCTTCAGGGCGACTGTCAGTACTGGCTCTGGCCCTGCAGGCTGGACCTCTGCTCTTCTTTGCTCAGAAGTATCCCTTATGGTCTCCTTGTATTAAACTAGGATTTTAAGGTAAAGCATCTCTCCAAGTTCTTTGGGTCACCTATCAAGTTACTGAATCTAGAGTCGGAGGAGGCAAGTTGCAACCAAGGTGAACAGAAGTGTGACTGTACTCCATTTGTGGAATCTGAAGCAGGGAGCTGTGTGAGACTGAGTCCTTATCCTGAGGGTTCTGCGCTGAGCCAGGTGGTAGGTGTCAGAAGTGGAGTGAATTGTTGGATACCCAGTCAGCACCCTCTGAGCAATGGAGGACCACTTGGGTGTGAAACACATATTCAGGGTGAGACATGTTGCAGAGATTGTCTTATTTACAAAAGGGGAATAGGTTTTCATTCTTGACCCCTTGGTGTATTACCTTAGTTTTCTGGTCCATCCCAATCCTTGTCATCACCAATAAAGATGTTGATGTGATCAGGGACAGTCCACTGTCTTGACCTTCTCAGCATCTCTCAGTTACAAAAGCCCATGTTAGTTCTGCAAGGCAGGCTGTCTTAACCACAACAACTGGCCTGGCTCTTCATAGTGAAAAGAAAATCAGTACAGTTCTAACACATGACAGGCAGCCTTGTTTACCCCTGAGCCTCTTCAGCTCTGGCAGCTGCGAGTCCACTTCCAACTGGTGGAGACAGCTGATACGCTACCCTTCCCCAGGCAGAGCCCCAATGAAAGGCTGCGGGGAAACCTGGAGACTCAAGAGGGCGTTGAGGCGTCTGATGAATACAGTGGCCTGCCACTGTTGGACTGCCTAAAAGACACATGTGGGATTGGTTTCATGCCACCTTCCTGAAGTCTCCCCAGACTTAGAGAAGCCTGAGCTGAACCCTGCATACACAAGTGTTGTTTCTTTATGGTTTGACTACACTCTGAATTTGCGAGGAATTTATCATGAATCACATACTTTGAATTTGTTTAGAATTTCCTAGTACTTGGCCATCCTTCCCTATGTGCCGGAGACTGCCAGCAGATATCAGACCATACCCAAAGCGGGGAGTGAGGGTAAGAAAATGTATGTATATATATATATATATATATATATATATATATATATATATATATATAGAGAGAGAGAGAGAGAGAGAGAGAGAGAGAGAGAGAGAGAGAGAGAGAGAGAAGGAGGACTGTCAGTCACACTGAAGCAGCTTGCCTTTATAAAGTCCCCCCTATTTGTACTGTAAGGTGAGCAAAACAATACTAACACAGGCAAAATAACTTAGGACATGATTGGCTTCCTTCAAAGATCTTCAATGTGACTTCAGTCTTAGGTGAAAAATAAACTTCTCAGATGTAAATCATTTTGCCTAATGAAAACTCCTGCTTGCAACAGCACTTCTGTGAATGAGATTGACTTCTGCCTAACCCAAAACTAGGGCATAGTTCAAGGCAGGCACATGGCCCCCGACATCTCCCCCTTTTCTATTTTCTAAAGATACCATAACCTTTCTGATTATGGCCAGAAAGACTGTGCCTGTCTTAGGCCATTCTCTCCAAAACACAAGCCTTACCCGTCATTGGTACGTGAATGCTCACCATCCACACCTTGTCTTAGGTCAGCTTAGTTCGAGAGGAAGTTGCCCATCTTTGGCTGCCAGCCTCTCCTGCAAGGGGCAACTCTATAGAGTTCGGAGCCGAACACTGTGCACGTCAGCTGTAACATCTCTGAATGTGCTGAGGACATACATCCTATGGAAGGAGTATGCAAATTTTTAAGGAGAATAACGTAGACCCAAGATCATACTATTTCCTGATCTGAGGTCAAAGAAGATCCTGAAGGCAAAAAGACTTTTTAGCTTATCTAACAAATCAGCAGCAGTTTCTGCTGCATCAAAGTCAAATAACTATTTTTTACAGTTAACATAGGATATATGTTCATTATGCCAAAACCTTGCAATATTCATAACCCTTAAACCACACATAACATTTGCAGAAATCATAATAAATGAAAATTACTAAGATACCATAACTTGCATTCACCCATGGAAACAATTGAAATGCAATTAATCAAGTTACATTGAAAACACAAGAAATACATTGAACACAGAAAACATTGAAACTAGTACCACTATAAGCAATATTTAAACTGTCCAATCAAAAGTATATATAGGGTTGACTTAGGCAAGCTATCACACGTTCTTAACTTTGTCCGTAGTTGTTGCCTGTTTCCCCATATAAGTCTGTGGGAAACTGTCATCTGACCACCAAAGTCCTATACTTAATTCTTCTTCTTGTTCATCAGCATTCCCTGCAGTAGAATTCTGATTCACTGTTGTTCTTCTCATATAATGACGTCTTGATAGGCGAGTATCATTCTCCATCACTGCAATCTCTCTTTCTTCCCATATGGCTGGATACAGCATAGTTGGATTTATTACGTAAGTCCAATAAGTCCATTAGAAACTGATGCAACAGCAACAGCAACATCACTCTTTTCTCATTCCATCCCTGCGAACTGGACCAGCCTCTCTGGCAGCCACCTGGCATTCTCAGCGTCCTGTGGAAAAACACAAACATACCCTCTTCCCCATATTAGTACCGGGTCTGGGCCATTCCATTTCCCATCAATCGGATCCTTCCATTTCACTTGTGCATAGGTATCCAAAGTCTTAGGATGCCACAACCTATCTGCAGCAGAAAGACCAAAAGCATCCACATTTAAAAAATTCAGGACAAAAAGAACATGATTCAAAGAGTTCTGTGGAGATCTGGCATATAACTCCCCCTTTCTTATTTTTTGTAATTGATTTTTTAAAGCTCCATGGGCACATTCAACAATCCCTTATCCTTGAGGATTGTAACGTATGCCTGCTTTATGTTTAATGGATAATTGAGCACAGAAACACTGGAAAGTTTGACTAGTATAGCCTGTGCCATTGTCTGTTTTTATTATAGATGGTAAACCTACTACAGCAAAACATTTAATGCAGTGTACTATAACATGTTTAGTAGCTTCTCCAGGTTGAGCAGTAGCCATAAGAAAACCTGAGTAAGTATCTATGGACACATGAACATATTTTAGTTTTCCAAACTCCGGGATGTGAGTTACATCCATCTGCCACAATTGATTAGGCATTAGTCCACGTGGATTAACTCCACATTGAGGGACAGAATGAAATTCAGAACATAAGCGGCACTGTTTAACAATTTGCCTAGCAGCCTCCCTGGTAAGGTGAAACTGCTTTCGTAAACTTTGGCTATTTTGATGATGAAGAGCGTGAGATTTTTGTGCTAATTCCAATTGAGATAAACCCACGAAACGTGGCTTTATCTGCTAAATTATTCCCCAAAGCCAAAGACCCTGGGAGCCCAGTATGAGCTCTAATAAACACCTTTGTATTTGACCAAATAATTCTTGAACCTGAGTGTTAGTTGCCTCAATGTAAGATACAGTTTCAAGTACCTGCAAGGCTTTAACAATATAATGACTATCAGTATACCAATTAAAAGAAGTAGAGTCATAAACTGAAATACAGCAGCCATATCCGGAGGTTCTACTACTTGAGCTGAAGCTGGAGAAGTTTGAAAAACATGGGATTGTCCTTGTAACACATAAGTAGCCCTACCATTAGAGGACCCATCTGTAAATATCACTAAAGTGTCCTTAATAGGATCCTGTTTCACAATTTTTGGAAAAATAAAAGCAAGACTATTTGCAAATTGTAATAGCTTGTTTTTCGGATAATGATTATTTATGATGCCAGAATAACAGGCAAAAGCTATGGCCCATGAATCCACATTTTGAAATAACCAATCCATCTGTTGTTTTGTAAATGGAAGTCCTATTACAGTAGGTTCCTTTCCAAAAAACTCACGAGACTCAGCTCTAGCCATTTGAACTAAACACACCACTGCCTCATAATAAGGAGTTAACACTCTAGCAGGTGAGACAGGTAAATGCAACCATAGCAAAGGTCCCTCCTGCCATAAACTGCAGTCGGAGTATGATTAGTAGCCAAAATATATGCTGCTATCATCTATATATTGTATTTGTTGATTTTCAATAGACCATTCTACCTGAGATAGTGCCTTTCTGGCTTCCTCCGTCAAGCTTCTAGCCGACTTAGGATCTGAATCACCTTTTAAAATGTCGAAAAGAGGCTTCAGTTCTCCTGTAGCAATTTTTAAATGAGGTCTAAGCCAATTAATATCTCCCAATAATTTTTGAAAATCATTCAACATTTTCAACCCATCTTTCCTAATCTGAATTTTTTGAGGCAAAATTGTTTTAGGATATAATTTATAACCCAAATATGAACACGGAGATTCGGCTTGTACCTTCTCAGGTGCTACAATTAGCCCTTGCTCTTTCAGAGCCTGCTGCAAATGAGCATAAGCTGCAAGCAAAGTTTCTTCTTGTTTATGAAATTACTGTATGCTATGCAGCTAAAACTTGGGCAAAAAGCAAACATTCCTAAATAAACCTTGATTAGACATATTTTGTTTTATTAGGACATTGCTTCACTTGATGTCCTGATTGTCCATGCCCAAAAGAGCTTCCTGGGAACATATTATTGAATTAAAGCTTACAGCACTAACTGAGAAGTTTGTAGTTAGAGGTTGTCATTTACCTTCTCCAGGAACTGTAAATTGTATTAGTGACTTTTTGTTGGAATGAGATAATAGAGAATTCTATGAACTACATTTGCTATAGACATGTTACACCATAAAATGAATAACTACCTCTGTTGAAATTAGTTTATTCCTTAATTACTCTCAACAGCACAATGTCCTTACTCTGAGGCTGCTTTGCACAGGGTCAGGTGGCCAGCCTCATCCTGTGTAAACAGGATTGAGTCTGAAACGAGATGGCCAGTCCAGTTCCCGAGTCAACCTCTCTGTGTTATCAGTATGATTTACACGCAGACACAAAAATGCCTGTTTCGCTTTAACTCAGAGTTTACAAAGGACAGAAGAGCTGCCGAGTTCAGTAACTACCAGTAGGAATGAAAACACGTGTCCTATTTCTGTTGCCATCACCTCTGCTGAGTAGCAAAATAATAGTACAATTGATACCAAGCCTTGTTAGGACAGGAACCAGCTGTATGATTGGGAAAAGATCAGTTGTGCTTACATTGTTCAAATAAGAGATGTGGATGAAAATTGAGCTCACAGCATTATGTATGCTAGGTAAGTATCCTACCACTAAGCTATAGTCTCAACCCAGCAAACTGTAAACTGAAAAAAGAACTGCCTATTTAGTAGTTATTTCAGAAAACAAAGCACCCTAGGGCTGGTGAAAATTATGTAATTTGCCTGGTAATTAAGTAGCAAAAAAACCTGAGGTGCTCATCAACCAACGAATGGACAATGAAAATATGGAACATTTACACAAGGAAATATTATTCAGCTGTTAAAAAAACAAAATTATGAAATATGCAGTTAAATGGATGGAAGTGAAACAATCATCCTAAATGAAGTAACCCAGACTCAGAAAGACAAATGTTGCATGTTATCTCTCACGTATAGATGCTAGCTTTGAACCTTTAGATATATATGTTTCAATTAAAAAATCCATAGAGGTCAGGAAACTAGTCAGGGTCCAGGGGTGCTTCATGTGAAGGAAGATAGAGTGCAGTGACATAAAGTGGGGAGGGGAAGCAGTGGGATGAGAAGGGTTAAGTGGAGGTGGGGAATAGCAGGGGAGGGTGGGGGAGGGAATGTGGGGAGGAGGAGCTAACACTAAAAGCCCTTTGAAAAAGCCAGATGGAAGCCAATACTGTGAAACCTTACAGCATACACACACACATATATAAAGAGTTTAAATGGATTACTCTGTGATGAGGGGGGCAATGTGTAGACACCACAGGCTAGCAAACAAAAAGCCCAATGCTAGGAATGGACTCCCTATTTTGGAGTTGTTGATAGGGGGTCCCGTAGACCCTCAGACAATACTGGCTATTGCCATTGCTCTTGGTTACCGTCCAGAACTCGATGGTGAGATCCTATTGCTGGACACACTACATGAAAGAGTTGTAGATCAAGCAAGGAGAAATGAAGCTGGTGCCAACCTTAAAGCTTCATATCTACTGGCTAGCTTGCATAATAGAAGGTGCTGTGCATGCTACCAGAAGAAAAAAGTAATCATCAACCCTACGTAATTACAAGCCCTGCAAGCTAAAATAATGACTGACCTGGCAAGAAGGCTCACTGGTGCAATCATGGTGTGAATACTACGAGAGTGACCACCTCTTTTGGATTTTATTTATGGCCTGTTTCACAAGATGGAGCCCATATCTGGCACTATTACAAGGGCCAAGAACCTGTGGCTAGATAGGTCACAGGTCGTAGGGGAGAACTTACCACTATTATTCTGCTAAAATGGACACAGTATCAAACTGACTCCTAAAGACTTATTTTACCATATGTGGTGGTTTGAATGTGAATCCTCCCCAGACAAGCTCCAAGTATTTGGGTATTTTGTCCCCAGTTGGTGGTGCTGTTTTGGGAGGCTTTAGGAGGTGTGGCCAGGCTGGAGGAAGGGTATATTTAGAGGCAAGCATTGGGAGTTCTTAAGCCTTGCTGAATCTCTAGTCACTCTCTGCTTCCTGTGCCTGCTTGAAGATGTGATCCCCTGGCTTTCTGCTCTGTTGCCATGCCTTCCTACCATTATGGATTTTAACCCCTTTAGAGCCATAAGCCAAATAAATTCTTCCCTCTATAAGTTGCCTTGGTCATCATGTCTTACCATAGCAACAGAAAAGTATAATGAATCTCTCAACTCTCATGGGTGGATCTGAGAGGAGAAGGAAGGGAAGGAGGCTGAATATGATTAGAGTACATTGAATGAAACTCTCAAAGATTAATAAAAATATTATTTTTTAAAGTGGCTCAAAAATACACAGGCAAATTAATTCCAAATGCATGTGATCTAAAACCAAAATGAACAAAATTCCTAGAAGATAATGTGAAAGAAAGCCTAAGTGCCCTTGGGTATATAGGTGCCTTTTTCTTTACATCGAAGGCACAGTCCAGGAAAAGCTCAGCCTGTGTGGGAAGGGGGACATGTGAGAAGTCTCTGCCTTCTGTTCCGTTTTTATGTGACCCTAAACTTGATGTGAAATATGAAGTTTATTTTTAAATAAGATAATGTAAAAATTTGCATGAACAAAGTCACCTGGAATGAGTCAAAGACAGACAGTGCTTGGCCCACCAGAGACATAGGGTTAGAGTCACACTGCATACTCTGATCCAGTGAAGGAATGAAGGCCAGAAGGAATGGAGACTGTAGCCTTGTGGTTCTCTGTGGGTGCAGCTGGCGGGGGCTGGGAACATCACCAGGCGGGCCTAAAGGACGTGAATCCTGCTTTGTGGTTTCCACAGTGTAGAGTGTATTTGGCTCCCTCAGAAGAAGCAGAGGGTAATTACAGCATAGAGCACAGCAAATCCTGTAGCCTACCCCACAACAGTAGGAAGTACCCATATAGCTCAAAGCAACAGGAATGAGGCACTCCTAGGCTGAGGCCGCAAGCTGAGATAGGGTGTCACAGGGCCGGCTTCCCCGAGAAGCGACTCTTCCCCACCTTTCTGTGGTTTCTTAGGTGGCTGGCAAGAGGTGGTGTTCCTTGGCTGATAGGCACATATCTGGCATACCTCATCTTAACTAACACATCTTCAAAGACTTCATTTCAAAGTTAGGTGGCCTTCTGAGGTCTTGGGGGACTTGAATTCTGGGGACACACCACTTACTCAATATGCTGGTTTATCCAAGCAGTCAGGATATAATCATACCATGGGGTACCTCTTTAAGGCACTGGAACACAGCTCTCACTCTGTGTATCTTGGCCAGATCTGCTCTAAAGAAAACAAGGAATCTTCTATTTTCATTCTTTTACTTTTTAACTTGTCAGTTTAAAATGATTTACCAAAAAAGTTTCAATACAGTACAGAGAATTCCAGCATATCCAGTATAATTTTCCTCAATCCCAACATCTTATATAACCACAATACAGGGTTCAAAGTCAGGACATTAAGGTCAGTACAGCTCTGTCAACTATGCAGGCCTCATGTGAGCGTCCCAGACCAGCATCCAGTCCGGGGCCTCACACTGTACTTGATCATCTCCTATCTTCAGTGGTTTCTACAGGGGAGAGTGCCTCCTTCCCAGTACATTCCAGGAGTGCTGGCCACCATCGAGCACCTGGCTGCGCCCTTGGGACCATATGGAGGACAGGCCATTGGAGCAGGAATTCACACAATCAGCCCTGGACAGGAGACTGTGACGTCTGCTTGTCCACCATCTACTATGAGCTGGAAGCTTGGTGAATCATGTCTGGGCTTCCCCCCAATGAGTCACAGCTTGTTCTTTTCTTTTTCTTGGGGTGAGACTTGGCAACTAAGTGGCACCCTGCCACTCATTGTATCTCTGACCAATAATCTTTTATTCCATTTTTTATTGTTTAAGAACTTCACATATTCATCTGATGCACTTTGATTAAAGACAATCATTCCCTCCTCTCCAGTTTTCCCTCATTCTCCATTTTCCCCTCTCAAGCTCATATGCTTTTTTAAAAAAGCCTACTGAGCCCCCTGAACAGCTGTCTATGTGTGAGTGGGTGTAGGACCATCTACTGGAGCATGTGTGACCTCTTAGGGTCCCATCTCTGAAGAAAGCTGACCTTCCTCAGCAGCCATCAATTGCCAATAGCTCCTCAGCTGGACGTGGGCTTCATGAGTCTCTCCCAGATCCATGCTGGAATTTCGCAGTCCTAGCTACTGTGAGTTCATATGTGCAACAGCACTGTCCGGTCTGGTAAACACACTCACTGCAGTGTTCCACTACCTCTGGCTCTTGCGGTCTTTCCACCCCCTTTTCGTGAAGATCTTGAGCCTTTGGAGGAAGGGGTGTGATACAGCTGTCCCATTTAGGGCTGAGCACCCCACAGACTCTTATTCTGTTCTCCACATATTGACCAGTTAGGGGCGTCTGCGTTAATTTCCATCTACCATAAACAGAAACTTCTCTGATGAAGGTTGAGAGACACATTCATCTATGGGTATAAAGGTAAGAACTTAGGGAACACTTTATTACTATGTCCACTTAGCAGAATAGCAGTGTTAGGTTCTTCCCTGGGGCCTATGACCTACCCAGCCAAGGGTCTTGGCCCACTTAATGGTACCAGGCTTGGGTTCCTGCTTGTAGAGTGGGCTTTAAATCCAACAGAAAGTGATTGGTTACTCTCATAACATTTATTGCAGTATTGTCCCAGGGACAACAACAGGCAGGCCAGTTGTTATTGTAGCTCATGGGGTTCATTGCTGGTAAGACTGTTGATTATTTTTCTTCACCAGCTCACATAGCACCTCCCAGCTAGCCAGTGGGGGTGAAGTTTCTAGGTCAGCACCAGCAGGATTTCCCATCTGACCACTAATCTTAATGTCTCTTGGTGGCACTGACCCAGACCTTGTTACTGTGTTGTGAAATGGCCGTTCCTGGTTCTTATGACTCTCTGTATGTTTGTAACTGCAGCTCTGAGAGAATCATTGGTCACCATCTCCCAATTTCTGTTTATTATCTATCTGTCTATCAATCTATCATCTATCTATCTATCATCTATCTAGCAATCTTCTATCTATATATCTCTATGATCTATGTATCATTGATCACATTTATCATTTATCGATATCTATTTATCAACCATCTATCTGCTTATCTGTCGTCTCTTTATCATGTCTATCATTATCTATCTATCATCCACTTGTCTATTCTCTGTCTCTGTCTGTCTCTTGTCTTGAGAACCCTTTTTATTTGGTTGGTTATATTCCATTGCTGTACTTACTTATTCTTTAGCCTGATGGTCTTGGGTCTGGTCTCTCATGCACTTCAGGTAGGCTCTGTCCTTTTGGCATGCCCCTCTTTAGAGCTGGGCCTTATTTGTTGGACATGGGTACTCCAGAGTCACCTCAAAGCCCCTTGGCCTGGAGAAGGGTGTCAGAAAGCAAGACCTGGGCTCTGAGTATACTGGGACTCTGAAGAGTATCCCTGTGTCAGATTCAGGAGGTAGCACACATGCTGTGGTGCCAATATCTGTGCTGTGTTCCAACCCCATGTTTCAGCTGATCATGTGTCTGTGTGCCATCCATGCCCAATTCAGCAGCTCAGCCTGCGGCCATTCTCCCCGTTTGCAGCTGGTCTTTCTAGGGTGAAACTTGCTGTTCTCCAGTCAGCTTCTGTCCACAGGAGGCTTCAAACATGGAATGGTATGTTTGATGCTGTGTGTATGCATTTCTGTGTGTTTGTGTGTGCATGTGTGTATGTGTTCAGGGTCTGGCTTATGCCAGGCAAGCACTCTACTCCTGAGTTACACCTCCTACCCCTAGTTGTTTTAAGACAGTCTCACTCTGTAGCCCAGGCTGACCTCCCAAACCCTGAGGTGACAGGATATCATCTCCTCCCAGATCCTGAGCTCTTGATGAGTTCTGAGCAAATATGTACTGTTTGCATTGGTCCCCACAAATTATGTAGCTGGTTCTGATTACCCATAATTTGTTTGTTTGCTTGCTCAGTTCTGGAACACACACAGTGACTTCAGAATTTCTGTCTTGTCTGTACAGACCAGCTTCACTAAGAGGGCAGCAGGGCACAGCACTCCCCCAGCTTATGTCTGCCACCAGAACTCTGCCTCCAGGTGTGCCCTGGTCCTTCCTCCTCACCCCTCAGAGAAGTGTACTCAAGACTCTTCTGTTTTGGATGATGTTAACCAAATTTATTTTAAGGACTGCATTTCTGTGTTCTTCCAGGAGGAACAGCAAGTCGCCTGAGCAAACCAAGCCCCTAATATATGCTCCCCAGAGACCAGGAGGACCCTTGCTCTGTTCCTTCTGCTGACCCTCTCCCCACTGCAGAGTGTGGACAGGCACTGGGAAGGAGGATGGGGGCTGCAGAGGGGTAAAGGTCCTGGTGCAGGGTCCCTTCTGACTGGCCATGCGTAGGCAGAAGTTATGTTCTGGGTATTGACATGGAGGCCAGACTGGCAAGCGGCACCTGGGAAAGGCAAGGAGGGGCTCAGATTGTGTGGAGAGCCCAGGGCCTAATGAGGTGTCACCTTCCATCTGTGCCCAGTAAAGAAGCTCAGGTGGTCCTGAGAGGACCTAGGTGGCGGGGTGGGGAGCAAGAACGAGCATCAGCAGTAGGGCCACCCTCCGTCCCCAGCGTCAGCGAGCACTGCAGCCCCAGGGAGGGCTGGCTGAAACTAAGATACAGTGCCAGCCCTCCCTCTAGAGCTGTAGGGAGTCCTTCTCTGCTTCACCTGATGCACTTGTGCCCTGGACCAGGAAATGCTACCCCTTATTAGCACAGGATCCATAAGCATCCATCATCCCTACGTGACTTGGCTCACCCTTTACACAGGGTGGCTTCATGGTCACCTGACACAAAGACTAGTTACTGTTACTATGGCTTGGTGGTGTTGTCCCCCAAAATATATACGTTGAGACCTAATGTGAGGACTTTAGGAGTTGGAGCAGCAAGTGTGATGGTGCACAAGGTAGTCCCAGCTACTCAGGAGGCTGAGCAGGAATACTGTAGTTCACAAGTTTGAGACCAGCCTGCACAACAGAGCAAGATCTTGCCTCAAAAGAAGTAAGGCTATCTGGGGGTGCAGTTCAGCGGCAGAGACTGGTCTAGCATGTGTGAGGCTGTGGGTTTCATCCTCAACACTACAGGAAAAAAAGTAGGGGTATTAGCAGGTGATGGGATGTGGGGCTCTCAGTAAACCGACAAGTGAGGCACAAAGGCACCGTGAGCTCCTGTCCCTTTCCACCCGGCACCAGATGCCATTAGAAAGCAGGGCTCATCCCTCCTCAGACACCAATCTAAAGGTGCCGAGGCATGCCCCCTTCCAAGCAGGTACCCAGCCTCAGGAGTCTTGTGACAAAGCCTGCCCGCACAGACAGCAGTGTAACCTAGGCATATGCCATTGTCTTCCTCATGAGGACACCACACAGGTTCCAGTATCCCATGGGGAGGATGATGGGGTTTCTGCCACTGGAGAGAAGAGGAAGCAGAGAACAGCACCCAGAGCTGCCTCTGAGTGGTCGAGCCCAGGTACATAGGAGCCTGATTCTCCAGCTTGGGCTTCAGAGCCCTTGAGTGCCCAGGCAGGGCTGAGCCTCATGTCCTGGTCCTGTGTGGAAGCTTGAGCGTGAAGGCTAAGCACCTCTGGAGCCCTATGAGGGCTTGTTTCCTGTTGGGCTTCAACTACACCTCTGTGGTTACGTCTGGACACTCCGTTCCCTTACTACTAAGCTCTCTGGCCGGGTGACCACATGGACTCCACCCTCCAGGACCTGCTCTCCTCCAGACATCACAGGAGATGGTGTGCTCTCTGCATGCTTTTCTCCCCGACCAGTTTGTGCTTTCCACTCACATGGGTGCATAAGAACAGGACATGGGTGTTTAAAATGGGCATTAAAGCAAGTTCCAGGCTTAGTTTACTTTCTGTTGCTGTGACTAAACACTGACCAAAACCAACCTGGGGAAGAAAGGGTTTATTCAGCTTACACTTCCAGGTTAAAGTTCAGCATTGAGGGAAGTCAGAGCAGGAACTCAAGGCAGGAACCTGGAGACAGGAACTGAAGCAGAGACCACGGAGGAAGGCTGCCTACTGGCTTGGTTCCCTTGGCTTGCTCAGATATCTTTCTTATACAACCCAGGCCCACCTGCCTAGGGATGACACTGCCCACCGTGGGCTGGGCCCTCCCACGTCAATTAGTGGCTAAGAACATGCCTCACAGATGTGGCTCCTGGTCAGTCCGATGAGGAAATCCCTCAGCTGAGGTCCTTCTTTCCAGGTGACTCTAGTTTGTGTCAAACTGACAAAAACTAATGAGTGCAGAGCTCCTGTCAGTACTGCATCAGAGCACACAAATGCACACACACACACACACACACACACACACACAGATTCATCTCATGAATTCTTATATGCATGAACTCATGAATGCATATAAGCCTGCTCCACACTCCCACACATACATACATGTATGCCTGAAACACAGTCTGGATGGTACAGTGGTGCTGTTGATGGTAAGGATGTATGGCCCTCTGCTCGGCACTGTAGGATGCTGTGTGGTGGCCCTGGCCTCTCCACCTTACCCATGGTGACAACTAACCCACCTCTAGATATTGCCATGTGTCCTGGGGGCACCCTCCTGAGAGGCCAAAGGACAGGGCGATGGCTGAGAGCAGCTCTGGATGAAGGACCCCTCTGTGTGAACCACAGACGAGGGTCTCTCCTCATCTCCACAGGAAGACAGTGAGTCAGAGATGGGATCAGAAAGGCGAGGTGTGAAACAACTCATTGAGGGGAGTGTCTGAACAGTACAGAGGGATGTGATGTGGGCAGCTGCTGCTACCTTGGGCCCTGGACAAGCACCTGGCAGGTGGTGGGCCCAGCTCAGCCTCATCGCAGAAGTGTTGGGATCTAGGCAGTGAATCCCTTTCCTAGACTCTGGATGACCTCCCTTAACCAGCTCAGGAATGTGAACATTCTGGTCCTGCTGTGTATCTGCCTCTGGCTGTCTGGGCCAAGATCAGTGGGGACAGAGGAATTTTCCAGAGGAGAAAGAGCAGGGTCTTCCCTTTCTGGACACCTGGCCTGGGCCCCATGAGGTCAATCAGCTCCATAGTGGCAATGAAACCATCCTTGGTGACACCAGACCTCTTCCAAATCCTAACCCGAGGACTCTTCCTTCAGAGCTCCCGAGTTCCCCAGCCCCTCAACTTCTTCCCCTCAACTCTTTTCAACAACAGTAACTGCAGTGCCCTGAGGTTCACACAGGACAGGTGCAAGAGACAGAAATAGAGAAAGAGAGAAGGAACTTGTAGCAAAGGCCTGTAATCTCAGCTATTTGGTAGACTGACAGGAGAATGGCAAGTTCAAGGTTTGCTGAGGCCACAGAGTAAGTTCAAGGCTAACAAGCATAACTTAGCAAAGGTCTGCCTCAAACTTAAGATCTCAGCCCCAGCACTTCCTGCCATACATCTCAAGGAGCCCTCTCTTCAGCATGGGAGACCTCTGCTATGAGTTTACTGCTGATCCCTAACACCCCTCTAAGCTCCAACATTAGCTGTACTGGGACAGGGATTTGGAGATCCATGTATGTTGAGTCTTCTCCAGGGTCTCCCTGCCAGGAGCTCAGCTTCTGAGGTAAGGGGTTCGTAGAGAAACACTCTGGAGATTTTAACAACCAACCACGTGGAATCGAAAGAGCCAGCTGAGTCCTGTCCCCCTGTGTCCCAGCCCCCAGGTGAGATGAGCTACACTGAGGATGCCAGAGGAGCACACTGTTAAGTGTGGATCAGGACTTCAGTCTTGCTGGCCAGAAGCCAATTGAAGCCTCCAAGGACAGGGTTCCTGATTATCTGGGGCTCTCCACCTTGGCCATTTGCTTTCTGGAAACGACAGAGCGAGAGTCCAGCAGCTCAGCTGCGCTCACCTTGACTGGGTCCTGCAGGCGGAAGGGGGCTGTAGTGCAGATGAAGCATGCGGAGGTGTGCTCTCGGAGATGGGCGCATTTGACTATGGCAACGGGGATTGTAGGTGCATTGGTTTACTTTTTCATTGCTGTGACCAAATACTTGACCTGAAGCACTCAGGAAGGAACGATTTACTTTGGCTCATGGTTTGAAGGTGCATCATCACGGTGGGGAAGACACGATGTATGGCTGTGTGGTTGCTTCCTCATATCTTAGGGAGACCAAGGAGAGAGAGAGAGAGAGGAGAGAGAGAGAGAGAAAGAAGAGAGAGAGAGGAGAGAGAGAGAGAGAGAGAGAGAGAGAGAGAGAGAGAGAGAGAGGAAGCAGGGCTGGGATATGCCTGCCCCCTAATGACTTACTTCCTTTAGCTAGGCCCCCACATCCTAAAGGTTCCATGACCCCTCAAACAGAGCTGTCAGCTGGGCGCCAGTTGTTCAAATGCATGAGCTCTGTCTGGGACATTTCACATCCACACAGCACTAGAACCTACGTGTTCCCATGTGTTCCCAAGCCCCCGGCAGTTATGCTGAACAGAAGCTGGCTAAGCACACAGCCAAGAACACAACACAACCTTAGGACAGCCCCCATCACAGATGGGCAGACACCTCCTTCCAAGGCTTGCTGCTGCATCTCATCTGCTCCACGGACGTACCTGGCTCTCCCAGGTGGAGGGTGGCCAGGTTGACGTCTCCAGGATGTTGTTTCTGCTGGTCTCCTGGGGCCAGGCTGTTCTTCCCCTCCTTTTGTTCTAGCCCCTGGAAGCCCTGTATGCCTGGGCAGGTTGAAAGCTGGCAGGACAGAGGCCATTCCCGAGCCTGTGCTGGCCAGCCTGCATGAGTGTTTATTCACTGGTAGATCCGTACTCTTCACTGTGAGTGGTCCCTTGGAAGCCAGAGGCAGTCTTAGCCTCTTGTCAGGCTCTGAGGTAGCTGCTGTGTCAGTAGCCAACATACCATGAGAACTGACAAACCAGCAGAGGACCAGGGGTCACACCAATGCAGGACACTGACACGGCAGCATCCTTCCCAAGCACTTCTGACATTTAACTTCTCCAATCCTTTCAACAGCTAGCTTCCTGTGGACAGAGGAGTAACTGAAGTTTAGTAGCTAGGAAGGGAGAAGGGCTTAACTCAGGCTGTGTGGCCCCAAGTCCTGCCTGCTTCCTTCCTCTGCACCCCAAACCTCATCTTGGGGTGGATAAGGAAAGGGTAGGACAACTGAGCAGGAAAACAGGGGCTCCGGAGAAAACAGGGAGCGGTCTAGAGTGAGGTGCTGCTTTTCACTTTTGGGCCATGGATCACAGGGGATTGAGTTTCCCTGTGGAAATGGGCCTCTGAAATGAGTGCTTTCAGAATGATAGAGCTTTTGACAGTTTTAGACACCATCTCTCTGTGTTCACAGGACTTCCAGGATATCAGCATGCCCTAGGCACTGATGACCACTGTCAAAATGTCAACATCAGACTCAGAGTCAGACACAGGCTTAGCCATGGACCTGCAGGACTTGGCTGTTGCAGCGTGCAGCTGACAGGTCCCCATGGAGGCCAAGGGCATGGTTTAGAAAGGGCACTTCTGCCCCACTGATACTGGGTAAATATGTACATCATCCAAAGGTAATCAAATGAAATGTTCATCTGACAGAAGCCTTCATCTATATGGTAAATAACTCCAAGGAAAGAGGACCTTAGCTTCTGGGATAAGTGAGATTATTTAAATTCTAGACAAATGCTGTTGGCGTTTAATACATTCAACATTGGCTGAGTTTATTTCAGTTGTGAGTGAGCAGAATCTTTTGCATTCACTTAGAAAAGCAGTGTTTTTGAGTAAATGCAAAAGCTTGTGGATTTTTTTGTACACCATATGTCCCCTGGAGTCTCACAGATGCACTGGGGATTTCCTAAGTCAGTGCCTATGAAGGTGGTCTCTCCAGGACATTCTAGCCTTGCCTGGAGGAAGGGGCATTACTTGGGGTGACTTTTCCAGCAGCAGGAGGATTCTCCTCTATTAATTTAGCCCTTTGAGGCCAGGCAGGAAAGAGCAGACACATGCTCCCTGCTTCAACTGAACATCAAGGTGGACCACTGTGATCCAGGCTTCAGAAACACTATAGGCATTAGCACAGAAGAGAGTTTGTTTTTTGAGACAGGGTCTCATGTAGCCCAGGCTACCCTTGCACTCACTATGTATCTAATGGAGACCTTGAATTGTTGGTCTTCTTGGCTATCGCCTCCAAAGTGCTGAGATTGCAAGAGTGTACCAGCACATGCAGCAGTGAAGTGTTGAGGTGTCCTGTTTAGAAACTAGGAGACAGGGCTGGCTCAGCATACCCCTTTAGCATCCCTCTGCCATGCTTGTCTCTGTTGTTGATAAAAAAAAATTCCCCCTCACTGTCACCTCAGAGGAGAGGAGATAGTTTATGATGAATTGCAACTGGGCTCTGGCTCTGCAACATTCCAACCTCTCTGTAATCAATGACGTTCTAATCAGTAGATCAGCTTTGCAGAGGGTTCAGTGGAAGACGCCACTTCTTCTTGGGATTTTTGGTTCACAGTGTTCTTAGTGCTGTGGCCCTGAGTAGCCAGGACAGCCAGGGGAAGTACAGCCCAACTCTGCTACTGTTGGGCATAATGCAGGGTGGGCCTAGCTAGGCCACCTGCCAGGAGGAATGGAGGAATGGCTCTCGTGGGTGTAGTGCTCCACACCGGTTGGTTGTGAAGCCAGTTTCTGCCTAGCACCTGGATGGAACCTGATCCACCTGGGAATAAACTGTGATTGGCTGTGGTCAGGACCCCACCCCATAAGGGTATTGGCTAACACGACCTATAAGACTCTCTGCTCTTTCTTGAATAAATGAGTTTGCAGCAGACCACTACTGCTGGCTTTCCACTCAACTCCCGGAGTCAGTGTCTTGACTCTGAGCCTACTTGCCCCCTCCCCACGGTGGAGCTCCTTCTGTCCCCCTCTGGCCTGTCCTGAATGCTGGGACTCCCAATATGCCACCTCCTAGTCTTGAGGCTCCGTGGCCCCTACAACAGTTTCCCTTCTTCGACAACTGACCACTTCTGATCTCAAGGCAGAATGGGCCAGTGGCGCTGAGGATGAAAGTGACCAGTCAATCCTAAAGTCCTGGGCAGACTGGGACTGCCAGTTAGCTCACCTGTGGGAGACCTTTGACCCTGACCTAGTCTCATTTGTATCATTGTGAAGTTCTCAGTCTTTCCCTCTGCGTTGCCCCTCACCCAATATGGCTTCACAGCAGGACCTGCCCCTCTATCAGCACAATCGGACATTGCTACCCTGAGTATGACATGGAGCAGGTGACTTTTGGTGGCCAGGAATAGTAGGATGCTCTGCAGGACAGGCGCTGGCTGCGCCGACCATGACCGGGGAAGGAACTATGACCATAAAGCAGGGGTTGGTTCATCCCTGCTTTGACAGTCCCTGGGGCAGGCTCCTGCAGTGAGTCTCTTGAGAGAACATCAAGTTCCCTAAAGACACTGGCAATCAACAGGGGTCAGAGCTGCAGCAGCAGGTTGGCTGTGTTGTGACTTAGCATCCTGGGAGGAGGCATCAAGTGGGCCCAGTTGAGGTCAGGTGCGCCACATCTTCCTTGGAGGCCAGGAGCACAGTATGTGCTAATTACCCGTGTTTCTAAAGAGGGGACCTTTTCCCCTCTTCAGTCAGTAATCAAAAAGCAGGTAGACACTGACCTTTGGGCAGGGCCAGTCAGATGAATCTACAGAGATTAAAGAAGGAACACAGGGAAAAAAAGCCAGACAGGAATCCGTTTACCCTTTAAGTCAGGTATTTCACTGTTGCAGAGCCTTTATTAAAACACTTCTCTCAGAGGAATCACGTGGGCTTTTCTGGGCTTGAACATTCAGACTTTGTGTGTAAAGGTCACTCAGTAAAGCACTCAAATCCGATGGTAAAGAGCAGGGCGGTGGTGAGACTCCACTGAGCAGAATAAAATTCTGAGCAGCCCTCCCCTCTGAGAGCTTGAGAGCTCGGCTTCAGCGCCCAGTTAGCTTAAGAAGAGGATTCTACTTCATATGCTTCAAAATTAGTGTGGCAGTCCGGCCTCCCCTTCGGGAATAAATGCAGCTACAGCATTGATACATCCAGTGCCACAGGGGAAATTGATTGGACCAGACTTGTGGATGTAGTACAAGTCTACCTATCGACCCATGATATATCCATCCACACACTCACCCGTTTACCTACACAGCCATCCACACACTCACCCATTTACCCATCCACTCATCTACCACTACAATGCATTTATCATACCGCCCATCTGCCTGCCTATCTATCTATCTATCTATCTATCCATCCATCCATCCATCCATCCATCCATCCATCTATGGTTCTAGTTTGCTTTTGGTTGCCTGGATAAACAACAGGGCCAAAAGCAACCTGAGAAGGAAAAGATTTATTTGGTTTACAGTTTACAGTCCATCGTCAAAGGAAGCCAAAGCAGGATCCGGAGGTAGGAACTGAAGCAGACCACGTAGGAAGGCTGCCTGTTGGCTTGCTGCCCATGGCTTGATTAGCTACCTTTCTTAAATAGCCCAGGCCCATCTGCCTAGGGATGACACTGCCCACAAGGGGATGGGCCCTTCTACATCATTTAGCAATCACGAAAAATGCCCCACAGACATGTCTGAAGCCAATCTGATGAAGGAAATTGCTCAGTTGTGGTTCCTTCTTCCCTGTTGTCTCTAGCTTGTGTCAAGTTAACAAAAGCTAACTGGAACATCCATCTATCCATCCATCCACCTGCCAGCTTATCTGTCCATCAGCCTCATTCACCTATCCACCCAGTTATATATCCATCCATCCATCCACTTACCTACCAATCTACCCACCCACCCACGCACCCAGCCACACACCATCTGAATACCTATTCATACATCCTTTTACCCACCCATCCAACTATCCATGCACACATCTACCTGCCCACACACCTGTCCATACATTCATCAACCTATCCATTCAGCCACCTACCTATCTATGTAGCTACCGATCCATCTATCTGTATACCCACCTACCTACCTGCTCATCAATACACCACATTCATTCTTCCATCCACCTACTCACCCACCCACCTACCCATCCAAATGCCCACCCATCCATGCATTCATCCCCTTTAAACATTTTGGTACTGCTCTCTACTGTGTGCCAGGCCAATTCAAGACATCATTGGAAATTAATTAAACATCCCAGCAACTCCTTCCAGCCAAACTTAGAAGGAAGAAGGAAAGCAAATCCTCTGCAAAATGACATCTTCCCCAGCAGGATTCAAGGAGCATGGACAGGGGCCAGAACCTGGAAGCTGGGACTAATCTGACTTCTAGGTGAAGTTGGGCTGGGTTGGAGACTGGACGGGGGTGGATGGAAAGAGGACTGCTCCAAATGGACAGAAGGAGTAGGTGGGACAGGACAAGGGCAGTGTGAAGCCTGCACAGGGCACGTTGGCACAGGGCACTTTGTCACAGGACAAGAGTGGTGTGAAGCTGGCACAGGGCACTTGGGGACTTGTAGTTTCAGGCTCCAGATTCTCACTCTGGTGACTTGATTTCTCCAGCACCTGTGAGCCTACCACCTGGGCCTTCCTGGGACTGCTGTGATACCTTTCCAACTACGCAGGTCTATTTATCATGGAGGAGGTTTTGTAGAATTGAACAATATTGAAAAACTCCCAGAAGAACCCCCAGGTTAGAAAAACTGACAAAATAAGAAAAATAACTAGATCATGAGTGCATAAAGCAGACAGAGGTTGTAGTCATTTTATGACTATCAGAAGATATGTACAAATGTGTTAGGAAAAGTCAGAATTTACCCAAACTCTCCCATGCATAAGTCCTTATACACTGCACATAGAGCCATTTGCAGTTGGACAAACTCAACAAACATAAAGATGCAGAATTAAGTCACACAGATGTCAAACCACCCATAGGGCAGTGTGTAGTGTGCTTGGCCAGCATAGCCTGCTGTTGCTATTGTGGTGAACTCATGTGTTTATGTAAATAAATGCTGTGTTGTGCTTAACCTCATCCCACGCTGCTCCTGTCTGCAGTAGACTGTACATCACAGTAGAGCAATAGACGTTTCTTCAGGTCTTTGTTCTATATAGCACATGTAGCATACAAACATATGGTAACTGACTTTATGGCATCCCCAAGGCCTCTGGCCAATGCAGATTGCTTGCAGTTAAGTTCAGGAGCAGAGAGCAGAGAGCCCTAAATGGCCCCACTGTCACGAACTACCCTTGTCACCCTCATTCATGGGAGGGCCCTAGATGTGCAGAGTCACAGAGTCACAGAGGCAGGTGGAAGGGACAGCAGAACGACGGTGAGGAAGGACAAGGCAACGAGAAAATCTTTGCCAGCTATATATATCAGACAGGGGATTAAGAGCTAGAATATACTAAGAACTAAAACAGCTCAATAAGAAATCAAGCAATCTAACTAAAAATGGGTTTATGAATAGTTTTCAAAATATGAAACACAAAATGTTCAAGAGAAATGAAAAATTCTGCCTCAGGATTCTATCTCACCCCAATTAGAATGTCACCACAAAAGAGAACAAATAACAAGGTAGGAGAATTTCTGTGAGTTCAAGGCTAGCCTGATCTACAAAGTGAGTTCCAGGTCAGCTGGGGCTACATAATGAGATCTTGTCTCAAAAAATACAACGAAACCATCAACAATCACAAGACACAAAACAAATTAAACAAACAAAAAAAAAGCAACACATGGGGGAAGGAGACAGACAAAAGGGGCGCATTAGACTCTGCTGGGAATGAACTGGTCCAGCCACTATGGGGATGCCCCCCCCAAACAGTGAAAGGTCCTCCACACTGCCAGCCACAGCACTCCTGGGTATTCCTAGAGGACTCCTAGTCAACACATCCAGAGACACTGGCACATCAGACACTTGCACTGAAGCTCTTCACAGTAGTCATGTCATGGAACTAACCCAGGGGTCCAAGAACAGAGAAATGAATAAAGAAAATTCGGTATATAGAGACAACGATTTTTTTCAATTATAAAGAATGAAGTTATATCACAGACAAGAAAGAACTGGGGTGCCTCGGGGTGCTCACAGTAAATAAGCCCATCTCAGACAGAGTCTGTATTTTTTCTCACATGTGTGCATATGCGACAGGAAGTAGAAGTGAAAATGTCTAGGGGAACAAAGGGCTGTAATGGGAGATGAGGGAAGATGAGAGGAGGCAAGGCGCTGAGGGGTGTGTTCAGTGTACAATGTGCTCAGTGGATGAAAGCGGCCATTTGTAACGCAGTACCATGTGTAATGACTATACTCACTGTAAATGTTAAAGTTTACAGCTTGAAATTTTTGTGAAGAAAAAATAAACAAACTTCAAGCACCTGTTAAAGATCTCAAATAATTTCTTTTTTAAAAAACACTTTTATTAATTGGGGGGGAGGGCGGCAGCAAAATGGCTCTCAGAGGGTTAAGGCTGCCACTTGACCTGATGACCTGAGTTTGATCCCTGGGACCCACATGGAAGGAGAGAACTGACTCCTTCAACTGATTGATATGCCCTCTGATTTCCATACATGTGCTGTTGCAAGTGTACACACACACACACACACACACACACACACACACACACTAATAATAAATAAATAATGGAGAAAAAGGACTGGGATGTAGCTCAGTGGTAGAGTGTGTGTCTGGTATGTACAAAGCCTTAGTCTCCATCCTAAACACCACAAAACAGCTCATAGACAGATTTTCAGCCTGAGGTGTTTGGAACTCAACTGTGCTGTGGATGATGGGGGCAGGGTTCAGGGAATGGGAACATCTTCTCTCCCAGCTCTGGAAAGAGAGAGGAGAGCAAGGCCTCCCAGGCTGGGATCTGAGGGTAGGATCTGCCCCACGTAGTTTCCAGCCTCTGGAATCCTGGCACGCCTTGGTTTATAAGTTCCCTCTAGATCTCTGCCTCCCCAGTCCCTTGGTGTCTTCTCCCTGTTCATTTTTGAAATGGAGTCTTTCCCCTTCCTCATAAGGACTCCAACCACATTGGATTCAGGGCCATCCATAATAACCTCTGGGCTGACTCTATCTTCTAAAGTCATCTTTGGGGCAAGCAAGATAATTCAATGGGTGGAGGCACCTGCTACCACGTCAGATAACCTGACTTTGAGATCCCTGAGCCTCTTATGGTAGAAGGAAAGAACTGACTCTTTCAGGTTGTCCTCTGATCTCCAAATGTGCTGTGACTCACTAAATAAATGAATAAATAAATAAATAAATAATAAATGTAATAAAATATCTTTAAAGTTAGGTCTTTTCTTCAGGTCTGTGGGAACCATTCAACCCCACCCGAAGGTCAATGCCATAAAAGTTCTTCTGTATACCAAGCAGGAAATGTGTTTATTAACATCAGCTGTGCCCAGTTTGGGCTTTCATGAACAGTCTTGCATATGTGTCAGGATGGACACTTGTACACTTCTGATGAGCTTGGGGTGGACACATACATGAACCGTGATGGGCACACTGAGGAAGACTGTGGGGCTTGGGGTGGACGAATATATGAAGATGGAATTCCTGATCAGGTATCTTGTGCCCTGATTCTGTGTTGAGCACTGAGGAGCAAACCAGGAGGTAAGGGAACAGGACGAGGAAGGGAAGAGACTAGAGGTAGGCATAGTTTCAGGTGGAGCCCAACTCACCCAAACCCGCAGGAAGGAGATCAGGGCAGGCTTGGTTGGTGATAAGCTGGGCCTGTGTATTCTTGTTCCATATACTCACTCTGACACCCTGTCAGACTTCTCAGGGTTTAGGCATTAGAGTCCTGTGAGGGTTACTTTGTGGTTCTGTGATACTGAGTGAGGTCATGCATCTTTCCCTAGGTTTGCTGACCACTTGGGCATCCTCTTTTGCAATGTACCTGCTACACTTTGGGTCTGGAATGCATCCAAAGGCCCCTGTGCTAAAGGCTTGGTCTCCAGCTGCTATTAGGAGGTGGTTGATACTTTAGGAAGGGAGAGGTTTAAGTCAGTGGGGGCATGCTCTTGAAGGAGATTATGGGACTGTATCCCATATTAGTTTTACCACTCAGTAGGCTGTGTCACTACTGTCCGAAGCAATAGGACTGGGCAGCCATAGGCAGAAACTTCCAAAGCTGTGAATGAAACAAACATTTTCTCTTAATAAGCAGTTCTCTCAAGTGTTTGTCATAGTCATAGAAGATGACTAACTGAGCACCTACTCATGACTTCTTCCCATTTAACTATAATTTTACTGATTTGTAAGAACTCTTTACATGCTCAGGGTATACACACCCCCACTCCTTTGCTGCCTGAATCATGTCTTGGAGTGGGCACCAGGCATATCTCTGGCCCCTGATGTTTGTACACCTCCTCCTAGGTTCAGTTGCCTGTCAAGTTTGGGAGAGCAGCTGATGGTTCCAGGGCCTGCTGTGGTGGCTGCTTCAGTCCTGGACCATTGTCTGAGTGGGGTGCCCTGTGTTCTCTCAAGGTGCTTGTTGACAGAGGGCTCCTTGTGCCCTCTTCTCCCCCGTGCAGGGGCTAGTGTGAAGAGTCAAAAGGCTGGGGGCTGGGAAAGGGGAAGGCCAAGTGGCTAAAGCTGAGACACAGGCAATGGCTACTGCATAGCCCGCTGAGCAAGCCCAGCTTCCTGGATGGCTGCAGAGTGGCTTGCACTATAGGCAGGAGGCGTTGCTCAGGCCCCACCTGGCCAGGGAGCTGATCTTCCACTCTTGAAGCTGCCGAGCCCATCATTCTGGAGCTCGCAGGCAGTGGACTTTGGGCAGCGAGACTCTTGCTCAACAGATGGTCTGGGGTCTGGTGGATTTCTTTATGGACACTGAGTGTATAGGGATCTGAAGGAAATGAGATTGTTCTTTTGGGATCATGTGGGTGGGGTGCCTATTCTATCATAGTGGGAACCAGATGACTGTCACAGGTCACACTAAGGATGCTGCACTTGATGCTTGACCGAGCATAAGGGAAGCATAGAAGCCTCCTCTGGGTGTGGCTCGGTCTCCCGTGTTGGAAGAGTCCCTTCAGTCACAGAGTGGATGAGACCATCTCTAGAAGGGGAGCTTAGGCTGGCTGTGGTGTTCAGGCCTTGGGCTCCAATCAAGATGTCTGTGGAGCCCGTAGGACACTGTCAGGAGGAGGAGGGCTGGAAGGCCTAGGTGGGCAAAGACTGCACCTGAATGAACAGGTGCGACACAAAGTGAATGCTTCGTAAATCACAGGGGTTCAGACCTGAAGGTGGGTCAGTGCCACACGCAGGGGATCTGTGGGGAGCTCCAGCTGACTCCAGGCTTGAGATGGGCAGGCATGAGACGAGTGGAGGGGAACATGGGGAACAGGGACACTGAGGTGAAGGTCTCCCTGGTGGAGGTGGACCTGTCCCCTCCCCCTGATGTGAGCAGATGACCTGGCTGCTGTGCAGTCATGGCCGAGAAGAATGTGGCAACACAGCTGAACTCGTGTCCAACACAGATTTATTGTTCATAGGGACCCACACAAGATACTGACTATGGAGACAGAAACAGATGCTTACCACACCTGGATTTCTACACGGACGGTGGACCTGACCCTCCTGTGCCAGACTGCAAGCTGTCTTGAAGCCAACAGACCTGCATTCCCACCTGGAAGCACATTCCAGTACCTGGTTCCAAAGCCACTTCAGGGGACGCCTGAGACTAGCTCTTACAGACATGTGGCACCATCCCTGTAGGACACAGGCCAGAGTTCATCAGCTCAAGGGCAATCACAATATCCAATCTTCCCTGCAGGGTCTGAAGCCAGTGCTCTGTTCTTGGCCAAACGTCTTCCCTTGGCATTGCCAATCACTTGCAAACAAAAATGGGAATGTCAGCAAACAGATTTGAACAAACTAAACTTTGAGGAATTAATTTTGATTCACATATAAATATGATTTTAAAAAGCCATTCCTTAACATGGAAAATGTCCCTATTGACTTGATTGTGGCTTGAGAGAAATAAAACCTGGGAGTATCTTTCCCCAACAGTTGGGGCTCTGAACCAAGCAAGATCTGGTCTTCAGGCTACCTCAAGAAGAAAGAAGAAGAAGAAGAAGAAGAAGAAGAAGAGGAGGAGGAGGAGGAGGAGGAGGAGGAGGAGGAAGAAGAAGAAGACGAAGAAAGAATTCCTGGCCATGCATACCAGGCCTCTCATCCTCTGTAGCTCAGAACAGACCCTGTGTGTGAAATGCATGTGAACAGGAGGCCCAGGTCATGGTGTCTGCTCAGAGCCAAGCACCAGGAAAGGACTTGACATGTACTAACAGTTTCTCTTACCTTCTATACAACAAACAAAATAAGGTACTGGTCACTGTAAATCTGAGCAAAAGAAATGATCCGGGAAGCTACTGTGAACACAAGGGTTCTTGTACAGAGTATGTACAGGTACCAAGGTCCCTCTTCTAGAGTGTAGGGACAGCAAGGCCTGTGCCCCCAGTATGGTCTCAGAGGGGGAAGGAGCCAGCCTTGTGGAGACAGACTGGCAGCCAGACATTTTCCGCAGTGCAGGGCTGTGTTCTTAGAGCCCCCACGCTCACAGACGCCTCCGTGGTGTGAACTGAACGTGAAAGGTTGAAGCCTATGTTTTGTTTTTTTCCATGTAGCAGAGGGGAAGGGTGGGAGCGGCCATCCTTCCTGGACTCTTGGATCTCGTTTTGCGCGCTTCCAGCTGTGGTGAGGTGGTCTGCCTGGTCACCGTCTCCTTCCACTTTACACCAGCAGCCAGTGGCGCAACTGAAAAGAAAGCAGCATCTGTTCAGAAGTGAAGAAGCTGACTTGAGAGGGAAGCAATCAGGAAACAGCCCGGACATGTATAGGGCACAGGAGAAGTGGCATGTGTGACTTCCGCAATGTGAGTTTCAAAGACTAAAGGAAGCTCAAATGCAGCGGTTGGAGGAGAGGATATGATTGGGAGCTGAGGCAGGGGCCATGGTCAAACTGTAGGCAGTTACATAATGGAATATCACTAGGCAGTCAAGATGGGTGGACCAGAGCCACACACATAGGCATTTCTGATCAAAGGAGAATACACACTCTACCATCTGAAATAGCTCCCAATGAACATCACACATACCCCCGGGGTTTGCAAGACACTGGACATCAAAGGCCACGTTGAGTGACCCCCAAGGAAGAAGGAATGGGGAAAGCATCCAGCTACCTAGCTTGGGGGATTTCAATGTAAGGGTAAAATCCTAGGGTACTCTCCGGGCAATAGGGAACCCACATGGTGGGAGCCTGCAGGACAGAGCAGCAGTGAGGTATTGGATGGGGTGCAGGAACTACCTGCATAATTGGGCTGATCCCTGAGCAGCATGTGTGACACCCAGGGGAGCCTCCTGACAGAGTCTAGGGAACTGGTTCTGAGGCACCTGTAGGGCTAGAACAGTATCCAGCCCTTCAGTGGGTTGGAAACCCTCCTGACTCAAGTCCGTGTTTCAGCAGGGAGACAGTCAGCCCTAGGCCAATACTCTTGGGACCCACCCAACAGATTTTAAAAGCATACTCCAAAAGCTCTGAGGATATTTAAAGAGATCTTGAATAATATCCAGGACATAGGGGACTGCGGAGAGTTCAGGTGCTTGCTTTGAGAGCATGAGGACCTGAGTTCCATCCTCAGAGCCCACATAAAACTGCAAGGCATGGTAGTATGTACTTGTAATCCAAGTGCTGGAGAAGGAGGGTCACTGAGGAAGCGGGGTCAGGCAGATCCCTGGGGCTCACTGGCTGGCCAGCCCAGCCTACGTGGTGAGCTTCAGGCTAATGAGCTGGCCAGCCCAGCCTACGTGGTGTGCTTCAGGCTAATGAGAGACCCTGTGTCAAAGGAGATGGATGGTGTTTCTGCGGATGAGACGCAAGGCTGATCTCTAGCTTCTAAAAGTATGCACACATACAAACACATATCTATACGCACAAACATGCACAAACACATACATTAAAAATATCCAAAATATAATACTGAAAAGCCACACATCTGGGCTATGATTAAACCTTACCAGACACAGAAAGTGAGTCAAACAGCCCTAGTGAGCAAGACTGATCACCAACCTAAACTAATACAAAAATTCAAATCTCAGGGAACCACACCCTGTGCATTTAACAAGCTAAGAGGAAACACAGAAGATAGAAAAAGACCCATAATAAACCTCCAAAGAAGAAAGTACAACAGACAGAAGGGAAAATACGCTGCAAGGGTTAAAAAAGATTAGCTATCCCAGAAGAACAGTGAATTAAAAAATGAAGAAGGAATAAATAAAGGCAAAGGAAGCCTCATGGATCAAGTCAGCACAGGGAAGAAACCTTACAACAAACAAAAGGCACCCAAGGGACACTGGGAAGAACAGATGGACTGGGAAAGAGAAGACCATATGTGGACCAGTGATCAGAGCTGCTGTGCAACTCTGTGCCCAAGAAGTCCAAGTTTAAAAACGTCCAAGTGAAGATAAGAGACTTGAAGAGCCTCGAGAGACACCCTGAATCCCAGAGGGAAACCAGGATGGCAAAGGAGGATTTTAAAGTGCAATTGCAAAGGGTCCAGAATGGCCAGGGTGTGACTCAGATCTTAGGGACATGATATATCTTCAGAGGACGCTCCAAAGGGAACCCGCAGCCATGGGTATGCAGTACCAAACCCAAAGCAAGCCCAGAGGGCCCAGAGATGGGGGACAGATGGCTCCAGTGTGCAGTACCAATTGCAAAGCTTCCTTATGTAGCAGATAGTGATTAACACAGAGATTCACCACTGGTCAATGTGTAGACAATGAGAAACTACTTCTCTCTGAATAGGACACCTCTACCAAACTATATCAAATCTCTGCCTCCCAAGGCTCAGGGATCATTGCAGAAGAGGGGGTAGAAAGATTGCAACAGCCAGAGGTGGTGGATGACTGCAGGGAAATAGAGTTTTTTAGACAGCAGGGCAGTTACTTATGTGAACTCACAGCAATAGCGACAGCGTGCACAAGTCCCATGCAAGCTCAGGCCAGACAAAGTCCTAGTACAGACGTGGGGAGTGGGTGAGAAGCCCCAACACTAACTGAGGAACTATTGGCAACTGATGGCTAAGTGAGAGAGTCCATTTTTTTTTTAAGGGTGTGACGCTGGGTAAGTTAACCAGTCTCTAATGGATAGACCTACATGGAAAGTCATTTGGGGATGCAAATTTGACTCAATAATATATATATATTATAATAACACACACACACACACACACACACATATATATATATATATATATATATATATATATATATGGCATGTACATGACATGGGGGAGGGTTGTTAAGGGGAGTGCAGATGGGGAGGGGGTCTAATACGATCAAAACGCATTGTACAAAATTCCCAAAAATTCAATAAAAATACCAGGACAAGAAAAAAGAATGGAATTTCCAAGTAAGTACATCGAATTAAACAGAATAATAAAAAGGTAACAAGGGGGATGGGATAGATAGCATTAAGGGTGGCAAGATGAAGCCCAACTACAACAGTCACACCCAACAAGTGTGAGCAGATTTCTCTGCCCGGCAGACCCTCAAAGCAAAACCTGAGGCGTATGCTAGGGCTGCAAACAGCACCAGAGTCTTAGGACCACAGCCTATGTGAAAGGAAGTGTTTTAGGTAAAAGCCAAGAATCCGGGTGCAGCTAAATTCAGGGCAGTCAAGGGAACTTTCAGAGCAAAGAGCACTGTTAGGGGAGGGAGTGGGCTTTCAACTGCATGCATGCTCACAGCACATATCACCTGAGTGTGCAGACAAGCACTTTCCCTGAGGAGAGAGGAAAGATGAACCCACCCAGGGGCCTAGGGGCCCCCACTACCTCACTCAGCCTCCCGAGCCTTGCTGCTTCCCCTACGGCCATCTGACCAGGTTGATTCCACTCTCACTCTGTTGTTCGGCCTCCCTGCCTTCAGGTGCTCTGACTGGCTCCAGGCCTTCATGAATGCCCCCCAGCATCTGCTCCAGTCCGCTTCCTCTCTGCTCCCTGAGCTGCTCCAGGCCCTCTCTGTCTCCTGGCACCCTCCTTGTTATCCACACCCCCATCCCGGAAGGAAGGTCATAGATCTTAGAGATTGTCACACGTGCTCAGTATCCCCACAAGCTCCTCCCCTCACACAGGTGTCCCTGTCAGTGTCATCCTGGCTGCTCCTCCCCGAGGCCCTCTTCTTCTGGCTGGCTGCGGTGTCTACAGCCGAGGGCTTCTGACTGACCTGAGCTGGCACCAAAGACATGCTGGCGAGGCAATAATTCTATGCACACAGCTTTCTAGTCTTTTGTGGTCATTGGGTCACAGCAGTCAAGGGGTGAGGACATCATTTGGGACTCTCTGAACCCTCTCCCCAGGGCTAAGCAGGGTGCCAGACTCACCGTGAACTGGCGTACCTCCCCTCTGTCCACCCGTTGGCGGTCTTTCTCCGGTGTGATGGCATAGGCCAGTTTCTAGGAGAGAATGGAGTTGTTGGCATGGCACTGAGCCCTGACTGGCACAGAGAGCAGGCACCTGCTGTGATGCAAGGGCTCCTTTCAGTGGAGTCAGGCTCAGGAGCCACAACCTGAGATCTTTAACAAGCCACTGACCCTCTGATGTATGGTGGAGGCAGAGCTGGCTGAGGTCTCTGTCCATCAGTGGGTGCATGCTGGTCCCTCAGGGCCTGTCACTCACCCCTGCAGGGAGTGCTCACTTTCTTCCACTAACCTTGCTCTTGGACACCTGAATATCATCAGGACCCCTAGAGAAACTGTCCATCAGGAGATAGACTTCAGAACCCAGGACTGTCCGTGGCTCGTAGACCCTGTCTCATGTGGGATATGTCTTGCCCATGAGTATACAATCCATCTGGTGCATGTCTCAGTGATGGCTGTTTTAGCTGGAGGGTAGAATGGGTGCAGAGAGGCCTGGCTGTTACACTGTTAAAAGCTCAGCGCTAACCTGATCCTCCTCCTGGGCCTTTTAGATGTCTAGAGGTATCAGGTCTCCCCACAGAACTGCCCAGTCATGTCATCTTCTCTTCCCCAGGCAGGACTCAGGCAGGTCATCAAATGACCATGGAACATGCCATCAGCTTTGTCTGGTCTGTGGCAGCTCCATTCCTCCTAATAGCTTGGTAGTGGAGGGGTTGCACCCTGGCCACACAATCTACTGTCTGTTCCAGACCCAGACTAGCGTGACTGCTGGAAGGACCACTGAATGCCAGCCTGTGCTATAGTGACCAACACTGAGGGATACTGTGTGGTTCCAGGATGGACTCCTTGTGCCCCACAGGCACAGTGATAGGCTTTGCCTGCTCAGGCCAGGACCACATCCTGGAATCCATGTCCAGGGTGGTCTCTGGGAGACTCGTAGGTGAGGACCATTCCAATCAGGGAGGATCGCATCTTGGTCCCTTCCAGGAATAGCAGCTCAGGGTGTCAGACAGGACATGAGACATAGACGGGCATGCACACAGACACATCGGTGCACAGAGATAACGCAGAAACACTGGAACCCAGATGCACACACAGACAAATGGAAATGTACAGTCACAGATGTGATATGCACACACACCTGGACACACATGGGCACATGGACACACATATGACCCTCCGTTCTGCTGTGGCAGCCCACCACTCACTCCATCATGGTCCCACCCTCAGCCTCCTGGCAGAGGTGGTCTAGGAACAGGGAGAACACATGAACTTCCAGGATAAGGAGCCTGTGAAAACACTCACCTCTCGGAAAGACCCCGGCAGGCTGCAGAACTTGTAGGTGGCATAAATGGGCACCATGGCCATGGAGGACGTGGCAATGATCCAGCCTAGTACATTGGCCCAGTCTGGGAAGATATAGGCTCCATAGTGTGGGGGCCTGAAGGTCACAATGCTGACCACAACCACAAACTGAAACAAATGGGAGCAGCAGTCAGATGCTCTAGTCAGTAGGCGAGAGGACAGAGCAGGAAATTGGCAAGCACTTTTGCAGAGGGTCTCTCAGTCTCACAGGGCCACAAGTGAAGACCCCACCAGGCTAGCTGGCCCTGGTCCAAGCAAAGCAACATCTTCCTGAGGCACCAGCAGTGGACCTACAAGACTGTTCTAGCCAGTACTGCACACTAGTGCATGTGCTGTGTCCTTATACTGCATGCCTGCATGTGCACAGAGCACTGAAATATATACTTCATACTATGCCTGTCCTTTGTACTTGCACATGAATTTTATACCTACAGTGTGCTGCATGCCTATACATGTGCTGCATACCTGGGCAAAACAGCCCTTCCCAAACATAAGAAGCTCCAGTGGATGTGGCTTAAAATGTATTTTGGGGTACAAATTCTCATGTATTATGTACTTTACTCTGAGTCAGCAAAGTTAAATGTCCAAACAGGCCATCTTGGAAAGCATACTTGGACATACCTATTTCATGCCTGCTGTTCAATTCTGACCAATAACACATTTCTTAGAAAAGTACTGTGTCTGCCAAAGCCACAAGCCTACATGTAAGTTTGTTTTTGATCCAATCAAGGTGGTTGAGGGTGTTGCGGAGCGACCCACTGCAGAAGTCATGTGAGACACACCTGCAGGGTGCACTGTCTCCTTGTGGCCAGACAGCAACGTGTGCCCGAGGACAACTGGCACAACGACCTACAGAAACACCAGATACCATGATAACTTCTCATTTCAGCTAGAATCGTCAATAGGAAATGGGCTCTAAAATTAGGCTCAGAATTACATAAAGCAACAGAACCCTCACGCCTCCATCAAGTTGGGTGAATGAACTGTGTAGCACAGTTTATAGGTTTTATCTAGTGCTCTATGAAGCACATGTGGAATGACGCTCCAAGATTTAGACATGCTGCCTAAGACCAAGGGCAGCTCTTTGGTGTTGCCAATAGGGAGAACACCAAGACGGGATAGTCAAGAAAGGGCCAAGAGGCCAGGGCTGAGGGATTCCCAGGCGGGAGTGCCATTAGACATTGATACGGGCTGCTTGGTGAGTGCAAGATCATTCCAGAGACCGCACAGGGCTGTGACCAGGCTTGTGTAGCCTGGACAAGCCAACTGGATCTAAGTCACTGCTAACTACTGCATGAATGGATGGGCTCTCTGGCAGCCTTTCCAGCCCCTCAGTGATCTCAAAGTATTGTGATGGGCTCAAGGGCAGGAGCAGGAAATGTCAGGGCCCAGGGTCCTTACCAGGAGGAAGCAGGGACTGACTAGCTTCCAGCACAGCCTCCAGTACAGGTTAGGCCGCTGCCCGGTCATCTGCTTGATGTCATCACTGAACTGCTGGACACCTGAGGGAGAAACAGTGGCTACTGGGCTGGTCATGACACTGGACATACACAGGTTCCTCTTGACACCAGGGGGCCCCACCCCTTGGACTCCACAGCCCCGAATCTACTCAGCCATGTGCTCATTGACCCCAGTGAAGCTCCAGGGAGGCCTGTGGTCTGCAGGATAAGCTGAGGGCACAGAGATACTCTCTGCCCATCTTGCCTCAGCTCCTTAACCCCAGGTCCCACAGTGTCCCATCCTCTTTCTGCAAGTGGGGATTATCTAGTTTTAAACACTGTGGCAAAAGGTGTACAGCATAAATTTATCACTTGACTCTTTTGAGGCCACACTACCTTCCATTTCCAGAACCTTCTCATTTTCCCTACCTGAAACTTTTCCCTTTTCAGCCCCAACCCTCACCCCAAGCCCTTAGCACCCCACTCTTATCTCTGTTTCTTAGGACTTGGCTCTTCTAGGGACCACACATAGGTGGCATCACATAGTTCATGTCCTTTGGGCAGTGGCTCACTTCAGTTAACATGTCCCTGATGCCATCCATGTCGGAGCATGTGTTGGAATCTCTTCCCTTCTAAGGCTAAATACTGAATGCACAAATAATCATTTTTAATGAAGGTTATTTCTAGACATATAATAACTGGCTTTTTCTCTCAGCAGTGCACTTTAGAAACACGTTTCTTTCAGCAATATTATCCAGTTCTTTCAGGAATTGGTAAGCAAATCCTTTTTTATATTAACAATTGTTCCTTTCATTTTTTCAATTTTATGTGTATGAGTGCTTGGTGTACATGAATTACACACGTGATGTGTGCAATGCCTGCAGAATTCAGAAGAGGATATCAGATCCCTAGAACTGGAGCTATGGAAGGTTGTTAGATAACATGTGGGTGCTGGGAACCAAACCCTGGTCCTCTGCAAGAGTAGCCAGTGCTCTTAACTGCTGAGCCATCTCTCCAGCCCCAGGGGGAAAACTGTTTATGAGACAGGGTCTACTATGCAGCCCCAGCTGGTCTAGAACTCGCTGTGCAGACCAGACCGGCCTCAAACTCACAGAGATTCACCTGCCTCTGCCTCCCAGGTGCTGGGATTGAAGAAAGTGCCACCATGCCTGTCTGGTAAGGAGATCTTAACAGTGAGTCCATTCATTTCTGGCCTGGCCTCTGACTTGTGGGACTGCAGTGGATATCTATCACTTTGGAAGTCTCTGCAGGCCTCAGGGTCTCATCAGAAAGATTCCCTTCTTAGACCTCTGTTCATGCTTCAGGCCTTCTTAGAACACAGTAATGCTGAGATAACTGTGGGGGGAGATGATGGGAAATGGTGAACCTCTGGAGCTCCCAGGGAGGCCTGGCGTCAGCTCTGGACACCCAGGGACACTGAACACGTGAATGGCTGATGAGCACGTCCTCAAAGACCCACAGTTCTAACTTATAGGCCAGCAAGTCCAGTGGCAGGGGTACCATCTGGAGGGCACATGTGGGATGCTCCTGTGGGCGGTACTCATGATCTGACTTCCCTCCCACAGCTTGTGAGCATTATATGATTGAGTCCCTACAAGGAACCCATGGGCCAGCCTCTCCGTCTGGATGGAGCCAAAGCTTTCCTGCTCATTAGTAGGGTCCTGTTAGCTCACTGGGGCACCTCCCTTCTGCCAGTAGTTGTCAATGGCCCAGCACCCCAATACCCCCACTCTCTCACATGGTATAGCTTCTCTGAACATCTATGACCATAACATGGCTTCTTGAGTACACACATGACTGCCCTCCCTAATTCAGCAGACAGGTCCTGGTCATGCCCCCTGAGATGCCAAGGGAACCATGACTCAAGCTCCCGTAGCTGAAATGCCTCTTTCCCAAGTGGCTTTGCTAGAAAGCAAACCATAAGATACAAGCCTGGCTGACACACTGGTGCCACAGTGCTGTTCTGCCCACTGGGACTTACCGTAGAACCAGGCCACCCCGATGGCTTCGATGAGCACACCAAAGAGGATGGATGTGCCAGCTGCGAAGTGGTCCAGCAGTGTGAAGACATAGATGCCCCCCTGGAAGAGAGAGGCCCTTGTTGCACTCAGAGATGGCTCCCACAACTCCCTCACCAAAATGATTTTCCCAAAAGATAACCTGGCCAATGTAAGGCAGACCTAATCTATTTAACCCTGGTATCATAGATTTGCATGCAGCTTCTTAGGGACATACCAATTATGATAAAAACAGAAACCACTTCTCTGCTCTCCTTTCTGAGGCTGCAGGTGATAAAAGGCAGAAGCACTTGGATGTCAAGCTTGGCAGTGCTTCCTATGCAGGAGAAGTGCTGCTGGCCCCATAGACAGGTCTCAGCCACCTTCCAGCCTTCCCCATCCCAGGAAGGCAGCTTCCTGCATACTGCTCAGGTGCAGAATTCTCTCTGGGACCTGATTCCAGACCTGTAGCCACCCTGTCTGTGACTATGTGGAATTAGGATACTTGAGGGAGAGGGTGAAGCGTCTCAGAAACGATGTGGTCTGCCAGTTCCCATGGCACAGCTGTGCCACTGGGCACCAGAGCTGACAGGACAGGAGCAGGCAACTACGTACATTGGTGACACAGAACAGAGACAGCAGGAAGGTGGCCAGGACGATGCCGAGTGTGAAGAGCTCTCTGTGCCGGTGCAGCAGCTGGAACTCGTCGATGAGCCCGGTGATCACAGACTCCATGCCCCCCATCTGCAGGACACAGAGATGACAACTGGCACTTCCTGCCTAGGGCCTGACTCTTCATTTGTGGGTGGGTGCATGGGAAGGACTGCACAGCAGCCTAGGGGCAGGATGGGGAAAGAGTCCTAGCTGAAGATTCTCTGGTGACATAGCCCTCGGAAAGAGGCCCTGAATGACAGCCACAGCGATCATGATGTGGTGGGGCCTATAAAGTACTAAGTGGCTGAGACACTTTCCTTCTGCCTTACAAGACTGAGGAGGTGAGCTCACGATAAAAGCAAAATGTCCCTCCCACCAGCACGGCCTTAGGATGTAGCTGACAGGGCTATATCCCCAAGTTGCATCAGAGGGTGGGGCTAGCCAGGTGGGTTCTGTGGCCTCTATGATGCAAGATCAGAGACTGCTGGGCCACCCAGCTGTGTGTAAGTTGAAGGGGAATATGGTGTGTGACCCATGTTCCTGGGGAGAGGGATTCTCCGTTCAGGCGTTCCCAGAAGCCCACAAGCCCTGAGCTCCAGTCAGAGTGGATAAATGGCACAGGGCCATGCCGAGCCTGGTATCAGGACTTAGTGGATGGTCCCAGGGAGCTGTCAGGGCAGTGGGAGTCCGATGAACAGTAGCCCTAGTCTCCATGAGGCTGAACACTACGGGGCAACATACATAGTGTCCAGGGAGAGGCTCAGGCTATGGCCAGCCTCTATCCCTCATAAGGGAGTCCAGGGGTCAGGAAAAACCCCTGTTGTATACTTGTATGGCCAATCACTCTGCCATTCTGAGTTTTTGGCTACTGTGACTGTATGGTGTAATGCAGGATGGGCCTTAGCCAGGCTGCCTGCCATGAGGAATAAGGAAATGGCTTCTGTGGACGTGGCATTCCGCTCTGTCCAGGCGTGACACCAGCTTCTGCCCCATGCCTGGAGAGAACCTGCACTGAGATGATCTACCCGGCGACAGATTACTATTGGCCGCAGTTGGGAACCACCCCATAGGGTGACTGGCTAACCAAACCCATAAACCCTTTACACTTCCTTGAATAAACGAGTTTTGCGGTAGCTCGCCCTCCGCATGCTTCCACCCAGCTCCCCGGTCTGTGTTCTGACTCCGCCTCTCAGCCCCTCTTGGTGGAGACCCTGCATCTCCCTCGGGCTGGCCCCAAGCAGAGGGATGGCAACACTTAGTGTATGTTCAAACCCCAGGGTTCCCAGAGTCAGGTACCCTGACACTGGGGAGGTAAGAAGAACACAGTTATAGTCCATTTATCAATCCCTAGGCTCAGAGAAGGTCTCCAGGGGTCAGGGGTGTGCCTGATCCAAGAGTGTGAACCTTGTGCTGAGCACATGAAGCTTGAAGGCTTGTCTGGGGCCGTGCCTGGCACTGCAGGGCAGCATCCCTCAGGGATGTCCCACAATCGCAGAGCCCTATGGGTGCACTCACAGCGCTGTCGATGCCCAGGGTGAGCAGCATGAGGAAGAAGACGGCAGCCCAGGCTGAGGACAGTGGGAGCGTGGCAATGGCCTCGGGGTAGATGATGAAGATCAGCCCTGGCCCTGCGGACAGAAGCCCTGGTCACTGCCAAGTTCAGTCCTCGCTTCCCTACTCCACCTGGCTTGTCACTGCCAAAAACTTGCCTCTCACTTCCCCACTTGCCACTGCCAAGTTCGCTTCTTGCTGCCCCACCCCTCACCACGCCAGTCAGCCTGCTCAGTGCCAGAAGTGCTCTCTCCACTGCTTCCCTCCCATTTCTCCAGAAACCTTGGGGATCCAGCTGACACCTGGCCAGGATTCTAGAAGACAGACGCCCAGAGCAGAGGGTTTCTGCTTACTCACCCTGCGCCCTTGTTCCCCAACTCACATCCATGTGGGCTAGGAGAGCAAATCAAATCAGGGAGCAGAGCCCTGACGGCATCAGCAGGTGCCCCATCCCAGCTAACCCCAGATGACCTTTCCAGGTAGTTTTCCTGCAGAGACCATGTCCTATACACACGCACCATGTGCATGAACACACTCCAAGCACACACACAAATGCAAACACACACAAATGCTCACAGGAATACACAGGTGTACAGGTATACAGCCATACCCACATGCACAGACACACCACACTCATGCAGGAAGACATGGCAAAGATACACCTCACACTATTTGGAAGCTGGCTCTTACATGGAGCAGTGCATTATGGGTGTGCTCCTGACTTTTACTTTTCCAGTACTTTGGAAACCGAGACTCTTTCTTCCCCTCTGAGATTACTGCATCTGTGGGTGCTCTGGATATTCAGTGTCCCCACCACAAGTGAACTGTTCATGGATGAGTGTGGCTCATGTTACATGCCAACCCTGCAAAGCGAGCCTGGGCACTGCAATGAACATCCGTCCATGGAGGCCAGAAGGAGTCCATCCATCCACTAAGGAGTTCAGAAGCACAGAGCACCCCAATGATTGCCTGAAAACTCGCAGCAAGAAACAGCTGTAGCCTTAAGCCACCAAGACACAGGTCACCACAGCACTACCCACAGTCCTGTCTGACACAGTCTGAGACAGGAGGGGCCCAGACACCTATCTGTTACCCTGTCATTCCAGCAAGACAGGAGCACACCAAGCCAAGGGTGGCACTTACAGGACCAAAGTGGCTTTCTGGGGACACTCTATCCTCACTAACAGTATGGGCAGTGGTGGGCACACAGCCAGTGCCATGTTAAGATATATCAGAATCAGATAGATGATTAGATAATCCCAGAGTAAGAACACATTCCGTCAAATAACTCAGAGTTGGCTGTTTTGAGGCTCATCTTAGAGACAGAACCTTTGCTCACTGGCTAGATCCTGCACCTCTGCAGATTGGTTTGTAGCTGTTTGTTCCAGTCTTGGCACCTCCCAACAGAACCTGGTACTTGAAAGTCTTTGTAAAGTGTAAAGTGTCAAAGAGCAGGGCCAGGTCCATATTATGGACGTCTGTGGGCCAGTTCTAGGCTCCACGCAGTTACCAAGGTGTTGAGGACAAAGTTCTCAACATGAGTTGACCTCAGTTTAAACACCATCAGCCCTGAACCCGGGAAAGGATCCATCAGCTCGGCTGAGAATGGATGACATCCAGCCTTTCTCTACCTGAGTTCTTTACCCTGTGTTCCTGATGAGAATAACTGTGAGTGACATTTTTTCGCTTGTCAGGAAAAGTACAGAGCCATCAATCTACTTCGAGGGCTGAAGGGAGGTTTCCCTAGAACTACTTATCTTGATAGAGGCAGCAAGGGTGCTAAGTGTGAAGGTAAGCAGACCCAGCTGTTTGCCTGCGCTACCTTTCCTATCCCACCTCCACTTCGAGTTCCTGGAGGAGAGAACACAGCTTAGAAACCCTGACCCTCACTGTCCTCGGGTCTAGAGCCTCTCTTTTGGCCTTAGTCTGCTTCCTACTTGTGAAGCCAGGACCCTGATGCTCTTCGAGAACCAAAGAATTGATCAAAGCTGGCCTTGTGCTCAGAGCACAGGTGATAAAGCCTGTTGCTCCCCCACATGCCCCTCCTTGAACCTTAGACCCCAAAGCGATTAGTCAGTGGAGACTCTAGCCAGGGCAAGGTGTGTGTATACCCCCAAAGCAGCTCAGGGGGTGCCAGATGGGATCACAGAATGAAGACCCCAACTCAGTAGGACAGTCTCTATAGAGACATGGTCCATAGGTCCATGGTCTACAGGTCCACAGCCTGAAGGCAGGGGAGGCATTCTGGTGACAGGCCACAAATCACCTTTGGAGAACTGGGATTCTGGGCTGACCTGATTTGGGAGCTGTTGATCCTGGGTTCTCCTAAGGCACTGGAGTCAGGCAGATTGGTCCAATGCCCAGAGACTCCTCTCTGCTGCCTAGAATTGTGTTTATTACCCTCCTGTCCTCACATCACACTGAGGGGAGGTTTCCTGCCTATGCTTCAACGTATACATATGTGTAGCTGTGAGCACACAGTTGTGTGCGTGTTTGTATATGTGCATGTGGAGGCCAGAGGCCAACCTCTGGTGTTCCTTAGGACCCACACAGGTTGTTCTGTGAGACAGGACCTCTCATGGGCCTGGAACTCACCAATCAATCTAGGGCCAGAGACCCATCAGTCTCAACCTCCCCAGATGGAATCACAAGAGATTTGATAACCAACCCCAGCTTTTAAAGGTGGGTTCTGGAGATTAAATTCAGTGCCAAGCACTTTAATGGTACCATCTCCCTGGCTCCGCATGTTGAAATTTGATTGAAGATGTGATAATAGTGAGGTAGTAGGACCTTTAAGAGGTATGGGGTCATGGGTCACCACCCCGATGAACAGATTAACATAGGGTCTCTGCCATGATGTTCTGCCTTGCTGCCTGACCTAAGTGATGGGATCAGTGGATCCTGGGCTCGGATCTCTGAAACTGAGCCAAAATATACTTTTTCTTCTTTAAATGGATTTTCTTGTATATTTTATCACAGTGATGGAAGGCTGACTATATAATTAGTTAGTTAGAGAATGGCAGTTATGAAGCAAGGCCACCCAAGCTTGGCTGTCTACATAGGGCTGCTTCCTTTTCTCTGCTATTTACCTGGTAGGCCCTCACCATGCACACACTGATGGTTATAACCATGTTCTTGGATCTCTGTGAGCTAGACTAACCTTTGTTCTTTATAAAGTGACCCAGCCTCAGAAAATGGACCAGCCTACCACATCACCTACTCACACTGAGCTCTCCACTCTCCCCATTCTGTCACAGCTTCCAGGTGTGGAAGGTACTCACCGTCTAAAAGTCAGGTGAATGAGATGGTGGGGAACACCATGTGTTAAAGACTTGGGGACTCTCTGATTGCACCAAATTTCACCTGAACCTGCCATGATCTCTGGACACTCATTAGGAAGTATTGATTGTTGAGGCTTCATTTTGGCAAGCCTCACTAAAGCACAGCGCCTTCTCGTCCTGCTACTGTGCATGACTGACTTCCCCTCCCTTGAGGTGTGCATGTTCCACCATGGCATAAAGTCCCAGGAGGCCCAAGTGACAATGTCTGATAGTGTCTCCCAGACCTTAATCCCATATTCCACGCAGAGTGTTCAGGGAACAGACTGAAGAGCCATGGTGTTGGTTGAGCCACCTGGCTGCACTTGGCCTTTGGGTTTGTGCTTTCAGTGGCTAAGCGGGCCTAGCACATAAGGCAGGGAGGAGCCTTGGGTTGGGATAGGGCCGCTAAGCTGCACTCAGACACAGGATGCCACGGCTGCCCTCATCCAATCAGCAGCTCTCACAGCCAACATACTTCAGCCCTGGCCATGTCCCTCTGACTTTGTTCCACAGGAGACAGGGTTAGGTGGGGCAGCATGGGAGCTCACCATCTGTGGCCACGTCTCCGATGGGCACGTTGTGCTTCTGTGCCATGTACCCAAGGAAGGAGAAGACAACAAATCCAGAGGAGAAGCTCGTCAAGGAGTTGATGGAGGTGGTGATGATCGCATCTCTGTGGGAATAAGGCAGACTGTCTTGGCATCCACCAAGCTGTGGCCCTGGGAATGTCAGCCACTATTCAGCACTCAAGGAAGAGGGTGGCAGGCTCAGAGCGACAGCTTCCCACAGGCACGCCACCAAACCACCAGCAGCTGGAAGAATTTGTCTGGGATCTCTTGGCTTCTTGGTACCATCAGGGTTCAGGATGGTGTAAGAGATGACCACTGTGTGCCCCACTAGGCCACCACAGCACTGGATCATCTCACAGAAGCTGACAAGCAGGGGCCTGGGAACCTTGGTGTACACATGCCATGAGGCTTGAGAAGCAGTCTGAGGAGTTTCCATGCAGTCCTGGGGGTGCTGATGAAGTTTCTCTGAGGACCCCCCTATCCTGAACACTGATAATCAGGGCCTGGGGACAGCTGGGAGGGTCTGAGGTCCTCCAACATCTAACTGTGGAGTGCTGGGCCAGGTGCACACATGGGCTCCAGGCAGGACTGCAGTCCACACCCACCTCCTCTTCACCTCTTTCCATACACCTGCCCTCCACTTGAACCCCCTCTGCCACGTGACTTCCCTCAGCACCATAGCACCATTTTGCTATGTTCCTCTGCATTTTGGGGTGCCTTTGGTTCTCAAGATGTGAAATATGTCTACAAAGCTCAGAGAGGGCAGGCCTCAGAGTCAACTCTTTTTAGCTTTAGGATTTGGGGTCCAGCATTTATCTGCAGGTAACTCAGGCCTTCCAGAGCTGCAGGCGGCACAGGCTGAATTGCTCAAAGTCTGGGACATCTTTCCAGGCCCAGGCTCCCTCAGCGAAGGCCATGAGGGGTACAGTCAGGTGTCCTGGGGGAAGGTCTCAGGTGAAACTGGACCCTGAGCCAAGAGTAAGAGGTCATGGCAGCTGGGGAGGGAGGAGAGAGGAGGACAGGGAACAGAGAGGAGAAGGTGTGTCGACGGGGTGGGAGGCCTGACCTGCCACCCTGTCCTAGGGATCTGGCCACACACCAACCCTAGGAAACCTCCTTCTAGAAGGTGGCACACATTTCCACATGTCTCAACACCGTCATTAAAAGGAGAAGATTTTGTTGGAAGCTGCTGTATGGCCAAGTGTGGTGATTCACATGTGCAAACTCTGTACTTGAGGTGCAGGAGGGAAGTCATGCGTTTGATCCCAGCCTGGGATACATAGTGACAACTTGGGCTATGAAATGGGACCCTAGCTCTAAAACAAAAATTTAAAAACCAAGCAAACAGAAAAACCAAAAATAAAGGAAGGAAAAAGAAAGACTGTGTGGCTCAGAGGTACTGAGATTTCCTTCCGGGAACACATCATTTAAGTCAGAGCCCAGGATCAGCTTTGCTAATTGGCTTTTGCAGACTGTCTCCCAGTGATGGGAGTTCGCGGCTTACCTGTAGCAGTTGTTGGTGAACTTATTGTAACTGGAGAAGGCAATCAGCACCCCAAACCCGACACCAAGGGAGAAGCACACCTGGGTGGCTGCATCTATCCACACCTGCCACAACCAGAGACGGGCGGGCGTGAGATAGGAGATAGAGACGTGAGTTCCACCCAAGGGGAGGGTGGGAGCAACCATCCAAATGATAGCACAGGCTCCCCATCTGCCCTCCATGTCTGCCTTCAGTGAAGTGGCATGGCCCTGCAGAGCACCCAGCCATCAGGATGCACATTCCGCGGTGGTAGATAACCCTTGGTTCAGGAAACAAACCCTCCCATATCCCTGGTCTGAAGAAGCATGGCAGAGAGGAGACTGAGTGTGTGCACCAAATTGTGGTTTCCTGGGGCATGTGGACAGAGTCCTTGGGCCACCTTGGACAAGCACGGGTGTCCAGCAGACAGCAAGCCCATTGTTCTGAATGTGAAAAGGAAGGCGTGGGGACCAGCAGTCACAGCAAAATGATAAGTCAGCCATAACCTGCTTGGTTTGGGCCATGATAAGACCATCCACGGAGCCAGGCTGCCTTGCCCCGCGCAGCCTCATAGAAAGGCTAATGAGGAGGTGCTGACACCTCCAGGGGTCTAGCCAGCCCACTTCTTGAAGCATTTGGGGGCTGGATAGGTCTAGGAGCTGTCCCCAAGTGTCCATGCAGTCCCAGATGTGCTGGGACCTAAGCACTCAGGCACAGATATCAGAAACCTGCAGAGGACAAGCTGGGGTGTCTCAGGTGACTGACTTAAGCTTATGGAGCCAGAGATTTGATGCTGCTGAGAAAATTGGAGCCTTAGGCTGTGGGAGCCCGGGCTACATGGGAGCTACCATCTCCGTCCTTTGGGGAGCGTGTTCAGAGCTTCAGGGCCACCCTAGTACTGGAGACTGACTGTATGTTCGAGGACACCTGGCCAACAAGAGCTGAAGGCTTCAGCAATGACTGGAGAGGCCAAGCCCAGAGTGGTCTATCAGGTGGTCAGTAAGTAAAGGGGGTCTTCCTTTGCTGTCCTATGTGGCCCCTGTACCAGTAATCAATCAGCTCACCTGCCAAGGTAGCTGCAGGCTCAGATAGGAGTGGTCTGCCGAGTCCCAATGCTTGTGGAGTTTAAATTTCACCCCAGTTTTCTGTGTGTGAAATTTAGATACTTGGCTCTCAGCATGCACTTTGCCCTGGTCACAAGCCTGCTCAATGCATTTCTGGGCCCTACTCAGAGCCTGGCTGACCTCTCTCAGTATTCTTCCTGGTACTGAGTACTCACAGTACTGGAAACAGCTTCCTTTCCTCTGTCCTTGACTTAT